>OX336388.2:495815204-497065204 GCA_946902985.2 Meconema thalassinum | reverse complement strand
TTTTGCTGATGATTTGGCAATCCTCTCCGGAGATGAACAAACGGCAATTCACCAGATTGAAGTTCTCAAAGAATGTGCTGGGAAAGTAGGGTTGCAAATCGCCTTCACAAAAACTGAATTCATGGCTACAAAACACATTGAAACCCAAAACTTTAGTAACAACATACGGTTCAATCAACAAGGTTACCGTAATCATTTCAAATACTTAGGTGAAATTATTGAACCTATAGGCACAGAAAGAATAGCACAAAGAACACGTGAACTCAAAATGCGGAAAGCATATGGGAAAACCGCAAACATCTACAACAAAAAATGCATGAGCATTAACACTAAAATTCGACATTACGCGACGGTCATCAAACCCGAAACACTCTACGCCAGTGAGACCTTAAACCTCAATTATAAAGGGGATCTTGAAAACATCAAGAAAGCTGAAAGGAAAATCATCCGAAAAATTCTTGGCCCAAGACTTACAGATGAAGGATATCGTTTACAATCGCACAAGATCACAGAAAAATATTCATATATTGAAACCGATTTCCGTAAACGACGCTTGAAATTTTATGGACACATTATGAGGCTAGATGACAACCGATTAACAAAGAAAATATTGATGTACTCACAAAAATTTAAGACGGCAACGGTTTGGATTAAACAAGTCCAAACTGATCTCAATAACGCCAACATCACACCCACAGATATCGAAGACCGCAAAACTTTCAGACATAAGATCTACACTTGGGAAGCTGCATCAGAAGATAAGCCCAGCAGACCTAGGGGAAAATGGACTGACGAACGTCGAGCTAAACATAGCGACATGATGAAAGAATTCTGGAAGAACAAGAAAAATAACAGCAACAGATCATAACTTGCTTTATGTGATCCTGTCTGGGTCGAAACATACTAAATAAATAAATAAATAAATAAATAAATAATAATAATAATAATAATAATAATAATAATAATAATAATAATAATAATAGCCGATTCTTTTGATTCGTATTTACAGAGAAAATACTTTGAACAGAAAAGAATAACGTAAAGAAAATGTGGCAACATCTGGAATTTGTAACTACAGTACGAATCATCTAGCATTGAGTTATAGTGGTTATCTCTAGGAGCAAACTGATCCTTTGTCTGTGTTACTGGTGTTATTAGACACCAGTAGAAAACCACCAACCCCGTTAATATCAAAACCCTACCTGAAACCATACATACACCCGCAGAATATGTTTGTTGCTGTCATATCTGTAGGTGTGTAGTTTCAGGCGGGGTTTCGATATGATAAGAGCAGTGTCGGTGACTCTTTGTGAGATAAACAGATTAAGTTACGAGACACTCCTTCCTTCAAGTGGATCGGATTATATCAACAACTAAGACTCAAGATTATATCTCTATAGATAACTCAAGAAGCAGGAGACCGTAGAAGTCTGTTATTGTTATGTTTCATTTGGTGTCAGGCAAGCAGAATAAAATTAAACATAGAGTCCATTTGAATATAATAAGCACGGTATACTAATTTTAAAGTATTAATAATAATTAATGAAATATGTACAAGTATATTTAGTTATTTTTATAGAAATATGGACTTAAAAACTACAAATCACTATGATTTCTATTTTAATATCCAAATTCAAAGAAGCTAAACAAAGTAGATCTACTTGAAACAACGTTGCACTTCTCATTTTAATATCAATATCATCTTTGAAGAATACTCAATCTTTTATTCTGTTACCAAAACAATGGATTACAAAATTTTCCTTTAGGTGCTGGAAAGTGAATCTTCGTCTGTTGTCTCTTAAGGACAGATTAATACTGACTGAAAATGCGTTCAACATCAGAAGAGGTAATGGGGACATGTTTGAACTTCACACTGTCTGCTGGGGTAAATCCAACGTTAACTTTACACTTAAATCTCCACAAAGAAATGTAGTAACCTTTCCCATTGCTTCATATCCAGGGTTTTATGCATGTACATTGTCCATCTTCATTTTTGCCACATCTGCAACTTTTCCTCTACCACGATTTACATTTTCAAATATAGATCTTCAACTTGTTTCTCCATTATTGACAGGACTGCCAATTTACTAGAATTTAATACTTTCCAGCCGAAATATGGACTATATTGGTTTTAATGACTATGGAGCATATGCGCTAAACTTCCAAGTACGGAAAATAAATACCCCACTTTTCAACTCCACGGATCATGATTCGTAAAGATAATACTACATATAATTATGTTTTGCTTCCTAAATAGACATGTATTTACAAAGAAATCCGTTCCCTGATAATCACCTAGGCTATATATCGCACGGGATAATTACAAAGCACTAGGCGAAAATTTAAAATTTACAGTCAGAAAAATGATGTTAAACCGGGTATATCTAAACCCCTTCTAACGAATATCAGGACGGACATCTCTTGAGTGAATAGAATGTCTTGAGAAGTACTGCGATTCTAAGAAATACAATGTTGTAAAAGTGTTGAGAAAGTTCTAAAACAGGTGACTAAGTGAGACTTAAGTCATCGCGACAGTGAGCATGATGGAGAGAGGGTAGGCAGCGGGAGGGGAGGCGAAACAGGTGTATTTATGCAGTACATGCTCGTACTTATCACAACATATACACAGTTTCACAGGCAGAATACACCCAAAGACATATTATGAATACCTCATCCAAAGAGCAGCATAGGTACCTAACCGAAGTCTACGGTTACACTTGTAGGCTAACAGTTCGTAGCGTCTAGCTCATTCCTCCCAGACAGTGTGATCCTTCCAATACTATCACGAGTTACAAGCTGGAGTTGTTGATTTATTTAGGGTCATGTAGTCCCGTTTACTTGGGTCTGTTGATAAACTATTTCATTGTGATGGCTGTATTAGTTGTTTTGTTGTTCTTAATTATTTTAGGGACTGTAACATCGTGGTATAGACCTAGCCTATAGCCCCGGGTATTTGGGTATGTGTGGAATTTGTGTGATAACCTGTGTTATTGTGGTGGCCGTACTAGTGTGTGTATTTGTAAATTTGTAAATTAGGGATAGTATTGGAAAGGATGCAGTCGTGGCCTTAAGTTACGAAACATCCCGGCATTTGCCAGGAGTACTGTATAAGTGACATGAAACCACGGAAAACCACGTCCAGGATGACTGAGGAGGGAATCAAAACCTCCTCTTCTCAGTTTTGTCTCATGAGGCTGAACACACCATTCTTAATCCGCCCATCTATCTTATTATATAATACGCTAAGGTGTATGATTCACAAAACTCACGCTCCTAAACCAGAGGGAGTTAGAAGGTGTGGTTTGTACCAAAATCTTCCAAATCGTCTCAATAGTACAGGAACAATCTTACATTTCTTGATAAGTCAACGGAAATACATTTATTTGATTATAAATTCCTCCTCTTCAGGCACGAGGCTTTGCGCAGGTTCGTACCATCAGCAAATAATTTAGCTATATATCTTATTTTCAGACAAAGACACTTTGCACAGTGACTGTCTCAAAATATATGTTTGAAGGGCTCACCCGTCTTGTGCGGAACGCCTCTTAAGTTTGCATGTATACTTGCTAAACTTACACAAACACCTTGGGGTGCAGAACTGTATAAACACAGGCGGAAGTATGGACTCGCCTATCACTTCCGTCTGCTGCCCTTGAGATAAGACAGGCGTGAGGTTTTCCGCGATACGAGGCTTTCAGACATCACACGGGAAAAGGAAAAAGAGTGGCAGGCAATTTAAGAGATTAAAGGCACATGCCTGCAGCCTTTTAAAAAATCTTCTTCATAATAGTATGTAGGAGGTGAGACGGCAGTAAATCTTTCAGTTCTCACGGAACCTTGACAAACATGCAAAGGGCAGACAAGCTATTTAACAAATCACTTTGCTTCTGTCAGGGATAATGTACTTTTTTTTTCTCGTGTGCGTGAGCGTGTGTGTTTGAGAGAGAGATGAGTGGGTTCGAACCCGGCCATTATTCAGATGGTTGAAGGGGTTTTTATTTTCAATTTCAGCAAATGAGGGGACGGTACATTTTAATGACCCACAGCCAGTTTCTTCAAACTTCTCGCCTTCTTTAATTCATATTTATACATTTCATCCCTCTTAAGAGGTTAGTGTCAAGTAGGGCATCACGCCGTAAAAGGCATTGTCACATAGAAACTCCTCTCACCTCATTCCCAAGCCCAAAGAAACGGGAATAATACCACCAATTCACTTCATAATTTTGTATGCTGAATGATTGTACTGTATACTTCCATTCACCAACTCAAAATGTAGCGGCTAGCATTCTTAGCTGTCGATCCGAGTTCGATTCCCAGCTCTGCCAGGGAATTTAATTCTTATCTGAGAGCTGGAACGGGGTACACTCAGCCTCGTGAGGCAACGCTGAGAAGAGGTGGGTTCGGTTCTTACCTCAGCAATCTTGGAAGTGGTTTTCCGTGGTTTCCCACTTCTCCAGGCCATAACAATGAAACAGGTTATCAGACAAATTCCACACACACTCAAGTTCACTCGTCTACATGACTACGATGTCGCAAAGCCCCTAAATAAATCAATAACAACAACCTTCATTCACAACTGTTTTCTGTTTAATGCGCTTTTTTATTATTATTTTCCCCCTCCTGGCACCACAGCCCGTGAAGGGCCTAGGCCTACCAAGCGACCGCTGCCCAGCCTTTTGGGCACCATTTATCTTAACAAATCTAGATGCAGGATAGATCTAAGAATTCACATGGGTGATAGGCGAACAAAGGGTCCACTGAATCTAACAACCTGGCTACGGCTCATCCATTAACGCCAATCGCGGAAGTGCTGAAGTCAGAGAATTAAACTCTCTTTATTTAAGGTATCCTACCGTAATGATAGCTATTACTAAATACAGATTAGGGTAGTACATATTCGAATAATTTCGAACACGAATATTTGATACGAACATAGGAACAGTTCAACTATTCAAATTATTCACACATTCGAATTCCAACCTATCCGAACATCCAATTTCAAAATAGCCCGTCTATTCAGTCAATAATCAAATGATTCGATGAACAAGTTGAGTCATTCAAATGTTCGAATAATTATAATATATAGGCATACGCATAAAGGGAGTTAGTTATTGTTGTTTTAACGGGCGGAACTACGAGGTCATCTGCCCCTCTTAACACGGATTAAAGTATAGACTGCAAATTTGGAATGGAATTTAAAATTTAGAGGCGGATACCTAAATTTGAAGAAAAAATAACAGCAAAATAAATAAAATTAATATTTATAAAAAATAAACAAAAATTACGGGGAAAAAATATCATTCAAAAACGAAGAAATCGTTGAGTCAATGTACACGCATAAAGGGAGAAAGAAAGAAAGAAAGAAAGAAAGAAAGAAAGAAATTTCGTTTTAAGGCTGAATGGGGAAGAGGCTAATCCCCATCCACCCCTTGGATTCGCCCCTGCTTCGAACAACTTGTCCACTGGACATATTTCTATACACAAATTGCTGTAATTTTGGGATACTTAGGATCTTCGATTAGTTCAAATATTTGAACTGTTCGGTTTTTTTTAATAATAGACTACCTCGAAATGCTCGAGTTCTTCAAATGTTCGAATGGTTCGATCAACCGAAGTATTCGGACATCCGCATTGATCGAACATTCAAATATACTAGCGAACCCGTGCGAGAACTCTCGCATAATGAGTTGTGTGCGCCCCATATGTACAGACTACCCGCACGGCTCTAATGATATGCGGGCTGTATGCGATTAAGTTCTCGCAGGGGCTATCGTCTTGTTTATTTGTTTAAAAGCCTTTTATAAACAAATAAATGTATTTCCGTTGACTTTTCAAGAAATGCAAGATTTTTCCTGTACTATTGAGACGATTTGGAAACTTTTGGTACAAACCACACCTTCTAACTCCCTCTGGTTTAGGAGCTAGAGTTTTGTGAAACTTACACCTTAGCCTTAGCGTATTATATAATAAGATTACTCGAATTGGCGAATAATTTAAGTACCGCGGTCGAATTAACCGAATATTCAAATGATGTGTACAGCCCTAATAACAGATTCTGTTTCGGTCGTGACGGACGAATGAACTTTGAAACAAGCCAGTGTTACGTGGTTTACTCGAGGATAGCTTTATGTATTGTATATTTGTGTTAAGAATAGAGTAATGCTCGCCAGGCGGAAGAAAAGGAACTCCCCTGTCAGGCACACCAGCTATTTCTGGTCTGAACATTCCTCGAGCTGCCTACAACAGCTTCAACACTTCACTTTACAACCTGCCAGCCAGTGGTACCAATCCTCGGCTAGTGATTCCCCAACACCGTTCGACACCTGATTTTAAAATGAATATCAATGATCCCAGGCGTGTATCCACGATATATTTCGAAGGGGGACTGTAGTCTTAAATATTAATCAGCAACATAAATATATTTACAAAATCATGATCCATGATAATTGTTTAATTCTCACAATAAAATAAGTATCATAAACATAATGCTAAGATGTGTTTCGCAACACTCAAGCAATTGAACCTGAGGGAGTTCGAAGGTGAGGTTGTATCAAAATCTTCCAAATCGTCTAAATAATACGACAAAAAACTTGCATTTCTTGGAAAGTCAATGGAAATACATTTTATTTGTTTATAAAGTGAGTTTAGACAAATAAACAAGACGATAGACCCTGCCAGAACTGGGTCGCCCACATGTCAACCCTACCTAATAAGCGACTATGCAGCCCCATACATACAAGAGTCGATACGTTGTGTTTCGCGACAGGTTAGTCCTGTCTTTAATTCAGGGGTGGTCAACATGTTTTTCGTAAAGGGTCATACTATAACCGTGGATGGATCAGATATCCTCGCCCGACTGCCATAGTCTCGCTGCACTAACAAGGCCGTTATTTGAAATAAAACACATCGTTTATTTGCTGCAACTAAGTAGAAATCGGTACATTTTGAGTTTCTACCTCAATGTAGTGGTGGGAAATATTATTTGTCGATTGATTAAATCTTTTTTATATATATAAAGATGGGGGCAACGTGAGAGACTACATAATTCGTTGTGTCAGTTTCCGAAAATATTGCAATTACATCAAGAATACTGATATTTATTTGCGTTTGTGTCTGTTACACTCATCTGTAGCAAAGTAATAAAATCTCCAATTCAATATGGCGTTAAAACCTTGACATTTTAGTAAATGCCTTTACATCTTAATGGTGCCGCTAATTTAGGTTTCGGTTGAAAATATCAATTTTCTCTTTTCTGATGTTTTGGGTTCTCTGCATATTGAAATATCATAGGAAGTTAGTTTAGAGCAAAAATGTATATATATTTCCGAGATAAGGGTTTTTGAAGTTTGTCAACATTGGTAAGCATCTACTAAATCTTTATTCATCTACTTTCGTAGACATTTCTTAGACAGCCATTTCTTACAACTCTTATTTTTATGCAAATAAGGCACATTATCTCAGAAATAACTGCACCGACCTACTTGAAATTTTCGCAGTATCTTTATGTGGACGTGTGCATTACTCTGACATAGAATAATGGCAGCAGTATTTATGTAACTTGAGAGAAAATGCATTGCTTCAAAACTTTTTTAACTTAACAAAGAAAAATTTACAAATAAAACTTTTTCAGCACTAGAATAATGATTCTAATTTGGATCGCAAACCATGAAATATTCTTCAATAATTGTTTTAAGTTTCAACCCCGTATCTTCAATAGGTCAAAATGTACCGTTTGCTCAATAGTTTATTTTCAAACAATTATTAATCGTAATGTTGATATCAGTGAATATCATACGAAGTTAGTATGGAGCAAAAATGATAAACTAATCTCTTTCCAAGATAAGGATTTTTGTACTTTGTCAACATTGTCAAGTCTTTATTCATCAACTTTGCATACATTTCTTTGACAGACACTTCTTAGAACTTTTATTGCCTTTTCAGGAACTTAACTATTTTATCTTATGAAGATAAAAAAAAATATAAAAAAACTGGCGCTATACAGCCCATGACGGGCTAAGGCCGACCAAGCGACCGCTGCCCAGCCATTTGGGCTGCAGATATTTGGGTGACGCGTGATCAGCGCGTCGGGTCCCCTCGGTCGTTAATCTTGGTTTTCGTGATCGGGGCGCTGTCTCACTGTCAGACAGCTACTCAATTGTCCTCACGAGGCTGAGTGCACCCCGTCCCAACCATCACGTCAGTTTTAAAATCCCTGACGGAGCCGGGGATCGAACCCGGGGCCTCCGGGTGAGAGGCAGGCGCGCTACCCCAACACCACGGGGCCGGCTTATGAAGATAAATGTTGATAACATTGGCTCAGTAGTTTGTGTGGTAGAGGCATACTAAGAAACGAAACTGCTCCTTGTTCAACAATTCAGTTAGCGCCACATTAAATGCAGTTTCCCGCAAACATATTTTGAGTTGAGTCAATATTTCAGCAAATGAGGGATATAACTCTCGTTGCATGTTCAAAGGCAATAAACATCGTTAAATTGAATATTACAACAGATACATTCGAGGCAGTTCTCTCCATTTATCAAATATTTTTAAACTTCGAACGAGAGTGAATTTGCGATGACACACAGACGTTTCCGTCTAAAGTGAACGTTGTTCGAAGATTTTCTGGAGTATTACTTAGATCAGGCGTTCTCCAGTTGGTGCTCGCGAGCACCACACTGCTCTTTAAATCAAATTTGTTGCTCTCGTCATACGAGCCAAAAAGTGCTCGCGAGCATAAACTCCCCTGAGAAGCATTCGTCAATTCTAATCCTATTGCACGAACCAGAATAATAGTGTTTTCATAGCGTTTCTTTACAGTCAGAAATGTTATCATTTTGTGAGATATTATTTTTTAATCTACAGTAAAAATAATTGGACATCCCTGTTGTATGAGTAACGCGAAATATGCTGATTCAACTCGACTGTCCACACGTAAATGTATCTTATCTTCATGAGTCATGCAAGCAGTTGCAGCATTCCTAGTGAGCGGTGAATCTCTAGCTATTTCAGCACTTCAGAGCGAGAGAGAGATAGGAAAACGAAAGAGAGGTGCATGCTTGTTGCATTATTATTATTATTATTATTATTCATGTACTGGCAGTGATACCTACGCTCGCTAACGCGTAGCACTAGACCATGGGGCCAAGCTCTCTGCGGACTAGGTAGACGTGAGTTCGAGCCCCACCGTCGGCCGTCCTTGAAATGTTTTTTCGTGGTTTCCTCATTTTCAACTCCAGGCACATGCTGGGACGGTACTTTCTGACAGGAGACGACCACTTCCTTCCACATCCTTGCCCAGTTTCATTCACCATTATTCATTTCATCTCTCATTAGCTCCTCCCATGAGGTTGGCGTCAGGAAGGGCATCTGGCCGTAAAAACCATCCGCCATATAAACCTTCATCGCATCTCATCCCCGACCGCGTTGGAAAAACGGGAACAATAAGGGGTTAATTTAGCCTCCGAAGAGGCTACCCCCAGCCGGAGTTTACGTGCGGCAGAGTGGCCAGGGCCTTTCCGCTTCTCCTTATGTTGGCCAACAGCGCGCAGTATCTAGAACCGGCATACCATCCAAGTTCCGACTGCACCCAATGTTGCTTAACTGCGGAGTTCTCATGGGATCCGGTGTTTCAACAGGGCTAGGCCGTAGGCCTAATAAGGTGTAGACATACAGTACATTATTATTTTCCATGTAATGGTGCTTGTGTACTTGGTATGGCATGAATGTGGTACCCACAGTCTCAAAAAGGTTTAGAACGGCTGCCTTAGATAATCCAACTTCAGGAATTTCACTTTTGAGTTGTGAAAAGTGTAACACCGGGATGAGCTCGCAACGGACTTTATCTACATCACGATTTTACCCTTATTGAACCCATGGCGGAGTTTACAAATCAAACAATCTTCACCTATGAATAGAAAGAAACGTAACTGTGGAGAGTTTTTCTTTCTATCAGCCAATGACACATCCAGGTATAACTTTGAAGTCCAATATTGTAAGTATTAAAGATGAAAATAGAAAGGTTGGCCAAATTATTTGTCTACCTAGGTGTTTCCTTTCCACTCCGTGAGGTTTACAGCCCTGTTTACACTACTGGTCCTCACTAGAAAGTTTGGGGTTGAACTTATGGAGCGCAGACACAGACACCTTTTTATATCGATCTGGCGAAGTGCTACCATTTAACTTTCTCTCTCAATTCATCAACATCGCAATAATGTCCTTCAACTAAAAGTTACGAGAGTGAGTGCGGAACAAAATCGCTAATGCATCCTGCCATTAAGGATGTGAAATATTCTCAGCCTCACGGTCTTACTACGACAGGAAATGGCGTAATGACATTGATGCTGCTCTCAACGTCAAATGTAAGGTCCGGTTTCTTTGCTATGCAAGTGCTGTACAGTGAGTACGACGCGGCGCGGGCAACATAGAGTCGAATTTTCAATATCTAGAAGTAATTTTTATTTCCCGGCGAACTTCTACACAATTCATATTTTTCTATAATTCGAAGTTCTATTACTCGAATAGTTCGATAAGTCGAATGCTATTTTGTTCCCCTGACATTAAATAAGTGTCTTTAACTTGAATTTGGGGTGAAAATTCAGTTGAATTACGTTCTTTAGGTGTGACTTGGAATTATAATATGGATTCTGTTGTGTAGGGTACCTGGACTGTCTATTTCTATCAACAGCTTATTATGCTCTCAATTCCAGCTAATACGCTGTCAACAATTATAAAAAATAAACACAAGATTTATAGTGCAATGCAGGAGTCACGTTTTTGAAAGGAACGGAAAATACATACAGCAAGATTAATCGAAATGTATCTGCAATATTTACACAACATTTAACCTAATATAGTATACTGCTCGGTTCCAAGTTCTGTGAACTTGAAGGGTGAGGTAACGCGGCAGGAGGGAAGAGAATGGCCTGTCACAGCCCGCCGTGTTATCTGGAAGTCCTGTCTATTCCTATACTGCTAACATAGGGCCGTTGCCTAAGCCACTGTGGTGTTGCGAATGAGTGAGTGAGTCACCGACTAATGTATTTGGTTCTGTTACTACACACAGACCGGGAACCTCACACATCACTCCTCTTCGCCCACGATGCACATTCCTCTCAGGTTCACGGAGCTTGGACTCGAGCAGTACCTGCATGAATAGACCTAGTGACAATAACAGCATGGTGCAGCAACAGTTGACTGTTGATGTATTATGATAATAGAACCCCAGTTTATCATCATGTATATCTATAGTTCTATCTCGAATTTTTGATAACTCGAAATAATTTTCATTTCCGAAAACATGTTGACTATTAATTTCAGATGAAGTCTTAAAGTATGGTAAGCTTTGGAATGATATCTTGACATTTTCTGATGTACCGTATAGATTTATTTTTAATTGAACTGTGGTAGTGAAATACTCAGTGTCGAAACATTCTCTGAACAAAGAAAGGACCAAATGTATCTTGGGTTGCTGATGCCTCGATATAGCACATTGAGACGAATAGATTTACAGTGGAAATCAAAGAATGGAGCCACAGTCGGTCTTTAGCTGGAACACCATGCATCCACCTGTTTGCCATGTGATGCTCATTCGCTTCACCTTGATTCCACATATATCTACATGGTATAAAACAAACTCCCCGATTCTTGGATGTAACGGGTAATCTCGAGAACCACTGGATGGATGCGGTTTATACCACTCTGTAAAGGATTTCTCGAGGAAGAAGTTCTACAAAAAAAGTCCGTGACAGCATATCTATATCTTTAATACATCGCCCACTATAAGTATTTTTACGTTTTCATTTCTTCCAACAATCTACATTCAATGGAAACTTAAATTACTAGCTTCGGGGCGAGTTTACGAGCTAGCGAGTGAGCCTATCTCCCCAACATCGGCCAGCATCAAGCTGTCGAGTCATGCCGAGTTAAGACTTCAGAGAAGAGTACATGTGTTTGGAGTTTCGTTGTTCACCTCGTCTTTTCTGAATTGCTTCTGGGACCTGCCGTCCATGTGCCTTTTAAGCTTACGCTGGGTAAACCGTTAAAGATACCGGTACGAAGGAAAGAAGGAAGGAAGGAAGGAATGAAGGAAGGAAGTTTTACGTGGCTCTTAATCTCGCGAGCATAAGCCACGGGAACTCCCTTTTTACTGAAATCTGAACCACCGGATGTGGTAATTCACCTCAAAAATAGAACTTGCATTAACCAGGAATCGACCCCGGTCTGCCTTGGTGGGAGAGGAATCGAAATAACTTATAGTCTAAACGAAGCGTAGCAAATAATAATAATAATAATAATAATAATAATCTCCAGAACTGGCGTGATTCCAACCAACTTAAAAGGAATCTCCCACAGATTTGAAGTTAGACCCAAGCCTTTTGTGTCGGATAGAAAGGTTGATCTTTGATAATCAAACCTGAAGGAGTGACGGAAAAGAGTAATGCTACTACAGAATGCAGTCACCAATAGATTGCTCCTTATGATGTACAGTATATCTGGGATTGCGAATGTCTTCTTTGCAGCAAATATGCTGAGAATGTGTAAGTGCATGAGCAAAATAAGCAATAATAATTAATAATACTCCAATCCTCGAAATATAGTCTGGAGAATGTAATGAATATAGGAATATCAAATGCCCGGGAAACATGGGTATATTTAATACGTTACACGGTGTTATATCATGTGCTATCCATAACGGCCGTACAAGCCTCACAATTCACAGCACATCATCTTCAAAGAGTTGACACCCGTTTATGGGAGCACTGCACCGAATCATAGTCGTGTTAGAATTGGTTATAGGCCTACCACGCGGGGATTGAAAAAATGTGATAAGGGTGATAAGTTCGCTAGAACGAGGGGGCGTCCTTACAGGAATAAGACAAAAATGTACGATATTTTGCGAGGTTTTTTTTTTTTCGTTATTACCCGATTTGCAATGTCCAAATAATCTTTCTTTACGATTTTACTAAAAACAACTTCTTTTGTAGGTTAATTTGTGGAAGGAAAATTTATCCTGTGTATCAAAATAGTCTGTGATGAACGAAGAAAAGAGGATATAAAAAGTAGGTTAACACAGGCAAGTAAAACAGTTCTACAGAATTTGACATCGAATATAGATTCAGGTATTAGGAAGTCATTTTTGAAAGCCTTTATCTGGAGCGTAGCGTTCTATGGAGGTGAAACTTGGACTGTTGGTGCAGCAGAAACGAGGTGAATTGAAGCATTTGAAATGTGGTGTTACAGGAGAATAATGAAGATCAGATGGGTATGTAGGGTTACAAATGAAGAGGTATTAAGATGAGTGGGAGAGATGTTTCTGGCGACTGCTAGTGAAGAGAAGAGATAGGTTGGTAGAACACATACTAAGACAGAAATAGCAAAATTAGTTATGGAAGGAAGGGTCGAGGACAAGAACCATAGGGGTGGACCAGATTAGAATATGTTAAACAGATTGCCTCCGATGTAGGGTGCGGTAGCTATGTAGAGATGAAACGATTAGCTCAGGACAGGGAGGCATGGAGGCTGCACCGCGATTACTGAAAATATTTCCTGCTTCTGGTCCTGGAGCACCAGCCTGTAAAGTAGAATGATTTTTCCATGCGCTGAGTTGTGTGCAAGAAGGGGAGGAGGGGGGTATTTATTTTGAACGCTCACTTGTTACAATGGGGAGGGGGGTTAAATATTATGGCATGTTTGCGAACGTATTTTCTGGATGATCCCAGTTACTCTTCTACTGTATATAGCCCATGTTGGTAAGCTTTGTGTGTAAAATATTAGCAGCCCTTTAACCTCCTTCCAGTTTATCACCGGTCAGCACCTTTTGCAGCATTAAATGAACGTGTCGTGCGGCTTCTCCCAACGTACAGATCAAGTATGGCTTTGTAATGAACGCAGTCATCACAGATTGTCCCTGGGAGATGGTTTGTTGCACTGTGCCTTAAATCCATATTACTGTATCTATGGGCCAACATGGCCCAGGACGGGAGACTTTTTGAAGCAGGATTTCTTTTACTGTCCCATAAATCAGCCGTGAGAAATTGTACATATTACTCGCTAGCGTGACTTTTGGTTGTGTATATATCGGTTATTAGGCTTTATTGTCTCGCACGACTTGCAGAATTTAAGTTTGTAATTTCCTCATCGTTAAGACATGCCACAGATTACATTCCTTCGAAGCATTTGACTCAAAAACAAGAAAGCAACTGGCTTATCGCATAATTAAAATAGTTTTGTTTGTTGTTAAAGAGGTATTTATTTCTAAATTGTTGATTTTTAATGCCTTACTTTTATAATAAGAGTGAGTGGTTAACGTCTCGGACTACCAACCCCAAGCTTGCAGGTTCGCCCCTGGCCGTGTTAAGTGATTTTTGAAAGGCGACAAAAATCACGACATGGATGTCATACGTTGTTGGTATGTTAAAGAACCCATTTGAATTTAGTAGGCCGTGTTGAATGGCAAAATTAATCTCGGGATTTTCCGCCAACACAAAGTTCATCCATTCTCTGCTAAAACGTGCTGTAGTGTCAAGGAGTTTAGATATCTAACCTCCTTGATTTTCATAGCGTTCAAAGGAACGACGAAATTCGACATGCAAGCTGCCCTTTGGGTGTCAATTAACAAAGCTTGCACCCGGCACCCGAGGCCATATGATATTATTATTATTATTATTATTATTATTATTATTATTATTATTATTATTATTATTATTATTACTGCCCTTTGATAAGGGTACATTGCTCTACGGTGTCTTCTAAGTCACCCGCACCCAGAAAACAGAAGTAGGCCTATGCAATCCATTGTAGCGTTTTAATATTGTATAGACAGATGGAGAGGCAGTTCTATTCGCGTACGTTTCGAAGCGGGTTTTGATTGCTGCGGTAATTCCTTAATTTCATTTACAAAATAATATCTATTATTAGAAAACGTTTTAAAAATATTTAATTTGAGTGAATAAAGCCTCCGTGGCGGCAGCACGCTGGCCTATCACCGCTGGGTGCATGGTTCAAATCCCGGTCACTCCATGTGAGATTTGTGCTGGACAAAGCGGAGGCAGACAGGTTTTTCTTTGGGCACTCCGGTTTTCCTTGTCACAATTTTCATTCCAGCAACACTCTCCACTATCATTTCATTTCATCTGTCATTCATTTAATCATTGCCCCAGGGGAGTGCGTCAGGTTTCGGCAGCCAGCACAGTTCATATCCTCGCCGCTAGATGGGGGGCTTCATTCATTCCATTCCCTGACCTGGTCAGTCGACTGTACGCAGGCTGTGGATTTTTCAAATGGAGTGAATACAGAAAATTGTCAAAACTGAAAAGGAACAAAAAATCCTCAATTCAACACCTCCGATAGGAATTATTATTATTGTTATTATTATTATTTCTATTGTTATTATTATTATTATTATTATTATTATTATTACCGGTATTTAGTTTCAAAAATTATACTTTCAGAAACCGATGCGATTGCATATTCTGTATCGTCTAATATGTAAGACATGTCTTAAAAACAATTGCGATAGTAACTTACAAAATGTCAATAATGTCCAGACTTTGTAAATACAGTTCACGCCACGGTTTGTGGCCGGTGAGTCCCGGTTTCACAGTCGTACAGTCGGCGAGCCTCAAGCATGTGGAATTGATACGTGAGGTTTCAGTTGCGCGGAAAGCAACTCACATATCAATTGCACATGCCTGAGGCTCACTGACTGTCCTCTGTTTAACAGTGAAACCAGGACTCACCGGCCAAAAATCGTGGCGTGAACTGTAGTGAAAGCAATTCATGAGACAGCGAAATAAATCAAATTAGTGATGATTAGGGCCCGGATGTTGATGACATGTCATCTTTTTACTGAGCTGTCTGAAACAATGCTGAAGTACATAGAAACTCCGGACGGGCCACCCTGTCTTCAAATTAGTCATTTTTATTTTGCATCTTTTTGCATTTTTTGCTATTTTTCCATTTTAAGAGCATATTTTAAAATTTGGAAAATTTTTTGGTCATATTTTAGAGAAATCAACCTTTTAAGGTTTTTTTTCCCCCACTTTAAACATGTCACAGCTTTATATGAGGGAGTTACGCCTCTCAGAGTTAAGAAGAAGCCAGTAGCTATGAACATAAACCTTTTGTTAAGTGCTAGAAATCTATTTTGATTGACTTTTCAGTTTGAGCTTCAGAAGTCATTTTTGAAATATTGGTGAGTTTATTATTATAAGATCATTTTCTCCATTTTAAAGTGCATTTTTCGAATTTTTGAAATATTGGTGAGTTTAGTCTATTATTATAAGATCATTTTCTCCATTAGTGCATTTTTTTAAACTTTTTACGTCATTTATTAGTCATTTTTGAAATTTTAAGTGCATTTTTTAAACTTTTTACGGCATCAACATCCGTGCCCTAGTGATGATCCTGCATGGTGTAGTGCGATTTGCATACGTCTTAGTTGCATACGGTGCTACTTGCGTACATAATATGACGGTCACTCTTGATTAGCCTATATGGTGCTAGTTGCGCACACTGAAAATAGACAAGGGTCGGTGAGTCAGGTTAGGTTAGGTTAGGTTAAGAGACCGGCGCAAAGGCAATGAAACAGTAGAATGGCTACACCTGTGTACGCAACTAGCACGGGTCCTCGAGGGAGGCACAGGTAATGGAGGCAACTAGCACCAAAAAGGTATCAATTACGGTTGTCCGCATCTAGCACATATTCATCCCGAATTATGGGAAATGAACGAAACAACTAGAGACTATTTCACTGTTCAAGGGGCGAAGAAAACTCAGAATGATTTTAAATCCAGAAAAAAAAAAGAAGGAAGCTTGTAGTTATCTCGCGATAATGAGCCACGGGACCTCCTTTTTACGAGGAATCCGAACCACTGGACATGGAATTTCACTTCGAAAATCTGACATGCATTGACCGGTAAACCAACCCAGTACGCCTTGGTGAGAGGCAGACAGCTTCACCGCTGAGCCACCACGCCCCTCCAGAAACAAGAGGAAGGTGATCGTAACATGTATTGTACTAATTCATAAATGAAGAATATCACCTATATCGTATATTCTCCGTGCACAGGTTCTGTTCCCAGTGTCGTTTCTATAGACGTGTATCCGTTTTGGCAAATTCAGGATTTTTTAACATAGGAAACATGGAAACCAGTTTATATCGGAGCATGGAAATGCTGTCGGCCCATTGCTTATCTGCTAACATCACTGATATGCAGTAGCCTACCGTATACAGCAGCACGGCAGAACTTGTTCTTGATGGTCAGAATGTAGCCTATATTGAGGTCACCTGACGTCTCCTACAAATTATAAATAAATAAATTTAAAAAAAAAACTCCAGACAGAGAAACTGAGCCTCATTTTTTACTCTTCCACGCTCTGACATCCTCATTGACAGAAATAGACCTGCTTCTTACCTGTTAATGGTGCCTTTCCTCTAGCAAACATTTTTGTATGCTTTGCCAGCTGGCATACTACAGAACGTTCACCCGAAAACCGAACCAGTTGAAACTGATGTTTATAAGCTGGTACAATTATTGAACTAAAGGTGACTGCAGCTTGCTACATCGCTATATAACTACGGTTAACTCTGTTCTGTCCCCTTTCTAACACAACTACTGATATATTCATTCCTGCCCCTGCTTATGCTATACCGGTGGTTTTAGGGGAAGAACATCAAGGTCATTTGCCACTAAGTTGCTCAGGCTCAAGCATCAATCCTAGCTTGCAGTGTATGATGGTTCGTTGTACGCCTTACAGTACTGTACCATCTGATCCCATACAGTTCTTATCCTCGACCTTTCCTTCCATAACTACCTTTGCTATTCCTCGGTGTCTTAGTATGTGTCCTACCAACCTATCTCTTCTCACCATTAACAGTCGCCAGAAACATCTCTTCTCTCCCACTCGTCTTAATACTTCTTCATATGTTACTATATCTACCCATCTGATCATCATTCTCTTGTAACACCACATTTCTAGTCAACTCCTTTCTGCTGCTCCAACAGTCCAAGTCTCACTTCCATAGAGCGCCACGCTCCATACAAAGGCTTTCAAAAATGATTTCCTAATACCTAAATCTATATTCGATGTCAACAGACACCTTTTCTGTAGAAATGCTTTCCTTGCCTGAGCCAACCTCCTTTTATATCCTCTGCTTCAAAGATCATATTGATATTAAAATTAGAAGTGCAACGTTATGGTTCAAGTAGATCTACTTTGTATAGCTTCTTTGAATTTAGATATTAAAATAGAAATTACAATTTTTTGTTATTTTAAGTCCATATATAATTCCATATTTCTATAAAGATAACTAATAGGCCCATGTACATATTTAATTAATTATTAGCACATATAAATCCGTTCCCTGCGAATAATGTTGGTTGATTGTTTCCTCAGTTTAGGAGCTGCGACAACGCGGTCATGTAGCCCGTGTATTTTGAATGTGTGTAGGCTATAATCTGTCTGATAACCGGTGTTAATTGTGATGGCTGTATTAGTGTGCGTTATCTGTAATTCAGGTAAGGACTGCAGACGATCAATTTCAAGTTGTTGCTACTTTTGCTACCAAATGCTACCGTCGACGACACCTAGCTGAGAACTTGGCTACTAGATGCCACCGCAACCATCGCCTGGCGAGTGACGTTGGAACTTAATGAGCATTAATCAAATCTAAACGCGATCTTGGGCATAGAAGCTCAGCATGCTACCAACTACGCCACCGAAGCCGCATTTGTATATTTCAATTATTTTTCTTGTAATGATGTATAGAATTGAAATATACAAATGACTTTACAATAAAATTAAAACTTTCATATTTAACTGGCCACGTACTGCTCGAGTCTAAGCTGCGTGGACCTGAGAGGAATGAGCATCGCAGACTATCAGTAGTGGTAGTGACGAGTGATGCGGTTTCTCGGTCCTTGCGTAGTAACAGAAGCAAATACATGAGTCGGTGACTCAGTCACTCATTCCCAACGCCACAATGGTTTCAGAAAATACCCATGTTAGCAGTATTGGAATATACGAGAATGTCAGGTAACATGGCGGGCTGTCGACAGGCTTCTCGATTCTCGCCTGCTCCTACCCTGCCTCTGCCCTTCATCCCGCAAGTTCGTAGAGCTTGGAACCGAGCAGTACAATAGGTGACTCGCGAGGTGGATACACGGCCGGCCCTAATCCCCTGTCGTTGTGTGTGTGCAGTCGGGAGGTGTGCAAGTGGACCTTCCACTGGCTACCAGCCGCATTCCCAGATTATAACCCCTGACATTAGAGCCCATTAAGGGCCTAGGCCTACCAAGCGACCGCTGCCCAGCCATTTGGCCTGCAGATATTGGGGTGACACGTGATCAGCGCATCGGGTCCCCTCGGCCATTAATCTTGGTTTTCGTGATCGGGGCGCTGCCTCACTGTCAGACAGCTACTCAATTGTGCTCACGAGGCTGAGTGCACCCCATTCCAGCCCTCACGTCAGTTTCTAAAATCCCTGACGGAGCCGGGAATCGAACCCGGGGCCTCCGGGTGATAGGCAGGCACGCTACCCCAACACCACTGGGCCGGCGCATTCCCAGATAGCTAGGAGTATAATTGATGAGGAATTGTTCCCCGAATGCCAGCCTTCAGTTCAATTGCCTTTATTGAAGTTAATTTATAGCTAGGGTTAACCATATTAGGTTTAATTTTTTACAACAGTATCTTCCCTATGTGACTGAGGAGAGCAGCAGGAAGTTCAATATCTTTGCCAGTGAACCTTGGGACCATTAACATGCACAATGGAAGATTTGATCATAGCCTCCCTTAATGCTGTTGACGTCGCCCACTACTGGCCAAAGAACTTTTAAATATTAGACTTAGCCTCTTATTTATACACAAATTTATACTTTATATTCTTAACTCTGCATATTAAAATATAGGTAATTGTGACACGAATTAAGAAGAAAGAAATGTATAGCTTGTTGAAAAAAGATACAGTCAGTCTGAGAGACTAGACTTTATATCATTTCAACCTACAAATGCTACACATGTTAGAAAGGCTCAGGAACTTCGGCTTCCCGCGCGGGGAACGGAGAGCGGGAGGTGCACTCAGCTGCATGACGTCACGCACTCGCCGTCTCCGTATCGCATAACGCCAGACCCCAGGAGTAAACTCAGACTCAACAGACTCCATTACTATATAACTTAGGCTTCCCGCGCAGGGAACGGAGAGCGGGAGGTACACTCTGCTGCATGACGTCACGCATTCGCCGTCTCCGTATCGCATAACGCCAGACCCCAGGAGTAAACTCAGACTCGGTGCATATGCACTGAACAACATGATGACGTCATACACGCCGTAACGCATAACGGTAGACCAAAGCATAACGATGAAGTCGACAAGATCATTTGAAATGATAAAAACTGTGGATTGTACTAGAGATATTACCCATTTAAGATACGAGTGCCGGCGGCCAAGCTGAAAACTAATTCTTGTTAGCATTTCAGCTTGTACTGTTGACAGGTACAGTCACACGGTTAGGATATGACTCAGGTCCTGTACAGGCCGGAAGTTTGTTTTAGACGAGTGAAAAATCTTAATGCAAGCCTGGAGGCGAGTTACTACAGTACCTGTGTTGTTGTCAGCTGCCCCATGCGGTTAGATGATTGGCAAAGCTGTCTCACACTACTGCTGAAGTACAGTCATTGGCAAATATAATGACGTTCTGTTCGTAACTATGCAACGTATACTTCGACGTGTACTGTACTGTCTGCAAGGAGGTGTCGACACGTGCTCAAGTCTGGAATTCCAATGCATCAAAGTTGTGGTGACAAAAGTGAAGCGACAGGGCTAGAGTGGCTGTTCAGGCTCACCCGCAAGCTCAAGGTCAAGGGAAATCGTCTAAAACAAACGTCCGGCTTGTAGCCTCAGCCATCGTTCTTCTCTCCGTGGTGAAATGGGCTCCTGTTACGCTTAGCAGTACTGGACTTACAGGCCGGACGTTTGTTTTAGACGAGTGAAAAATCTTAATGGAAGCCTGGAGGCGAGTTACTACAGTACCTGTGTTGTTATTAGTCTTGTGTAGTTCGCGAACGAACTAGTTCGGAAGAGCGGGTCCCACAGACGAACTACCGAACTAGTTCCCAGATCCCTCGCTTGTTAGTTCGTTCGATCTTTTTCCGCTGACCGACTTGTAACAGCGCGAGAGCGCGGGTCCACCGTAGCTCGTCAGTTCATCGCGTCATCACTCATTGCACAATCACATGCGCTTCGTTCTGTCAGTTCAGTTGATTGAGTGTATCTATTGTTAGTGGCAAGATTGTCAAGTTTTGGCGCAGCGATTGTCAATGTTGGTTTATAATAATAACAGTATAACACACTACTAGTGCTAACACGCTAATTGGTAATAACTACCTTATATTTGTAATGTAATACAGTGAAGGTTCATAAATTGAAGTTACTGATAGTTAACTGAATTAGATGTGGGGATAATTCCACAGTTTTATTTAACTTAGTCATTTTGGATTATTTGAAAATATGTCCAATTAATTAGAAAATCGGCGAACTGGATTAACATTACCATTTTAATGAACTGGTTGATAAAAGTTTGGTGCTTTTCAGTCGGTCAACACGAATGTACCCAAACATAGCTGGGTTATGCCCCAATCCTGAAATAAATTACATGAGATCAATAAATACATGTATTTTATGAATTGAGGCATAACCCAGCTGTTTGGGTACATTCGTGTTGACCGACTGAAAAGCACCAAACTTTTGTTTACTTAGGCAACACTGAAAAATGGCTTCAAACCTCACAATGAACTGGTTGATATTTATTTTTCTCGATACATGGTGATACAACTACTTCTATGGACAAACACTCTGAACTAAAAAACTTATTCCTTCCATTCATGCCATAAAGATACTGTTCCCAACGGTTTCAGAGCAGGCAAATAATGAATATCACGAAGCAAGTAAGAAATCAAACGACAATTGCGGGGGGGGGGGGGGTACGTCTTATCATCACCTAGTGACATGTAGGAAATGGAATCGGATGTTGATATACGCGAAAAATGATGATGATAATTGTTGTTTTAAGGGGCCTATCATCTAGGTTATCGGCCCCACGCGAGAAAGAAAATAAAGAGAATAATATGTGTATGCTTCTACGAACACTTCGTCCATACTATTATTCCTTTAGGTACGGTACCGGTATTTCACTAATGATAAAAAATGACGACTTTTGACTTTATAAAAAATAGAAAGAGAAATTGTCTCAGAAGGAAAGACATGGACCCTAATTAAAAGGATGGCCAAAAATAGAGTGAGATGGAAGAAGTTTGTAGCTATCCTATGTTCCTACAAGGAATAAAAGGAAATAAGGAATTTCACTAATGTTTCAATACTCATATTTTTGTATTTTTTATCTCCGAATATCAAAATGTAAAACACATTACTACTCACGCAACATGTCAATATCTAATACACGAACTTCACGTGCAGAGAGCATAGTAACTGTTACAGTAGCCTACGGTATTGCTTGAAACGAGAGCAATGTGAATGAGCAGTCACTGGTGACGAGTAATGAGTGGTGACAGACTGCTATAACAAACAAGGATCGCGTGCAGTGGCAGTAGCAAGGCGAGCGAACGATCTGTCTTCGAGATGGGAACTAACGAACTAAAAGAGCGAACTAGTTCGCTAAGGAGCTGCGAACTAAACTGATCGTTCCCAGCCGCGAACTATTATGCGCAAGACTAGTTGTTATCAGCTGCACCAAGCGGTCCGATGATTGACAAAGCTGTTTCACACTACTGCTCAAGTACAGTCATTGGCAAATATAATGACGTTCTGTTCGTAACTACGTAACGTGTACTTCTACGTCACACAATACTTCGATGTGGACTGTACTGTCTGCTCAAGTCTGAAATTCCATGACATCAGATCGGTGGTGACAAGTGTGAAGCGATAGGGTGAGAGAGTGAGTGTGTGTAGGCTCACCCGCAGGCTTCAAGATCAATGGCAAACGTTTAAAACAAACGTCCGGCTTGTACGTGGACGCTGTACTCAAGGCGTTCCCAACCCTTGCAGAGACTGTGAGCACCACCCTCGTACCATACCAAGTACCCGAGCACTATTAAATCGAATAGAAAGAGAAGAAGAAGCATAATAACTTAATAATGCAACAAGCACACGCCTCTCTTTCTTTTCCCTAACTCTCTCTCCCTCAGAAGTGGTGAAATAGCTTGGGTTTCATCGTTCATCTGGCATGCTGCAACTGCTAGCATGACCCATGCAGATAAGATACATTTACGTATGAACAGTCGAGTCGATTCAGCAACTTTCGTGTTACTCATAAAACAGGGGTTGTCCAGTGGATTAAAGATTCTATTTCGCAAAATGATAACATTTCTTACTGCCAAAAGTTGTAATGTAAACACAATTACTGTAGTTCTGTTCGTGCAACATAATTTGAATTGAAGAATGGATCTCAGGTTGAGAACATCTGCTATACATCATAAATTTTCCCAAACCCCTCACCCCTCGATGCTCCAGCTGTTACGACCAGCCGCACTCATTTTCTCGAACACGTAATATAACAGAAGGGCCGTCGAAGTGGTCTGGATAACATAATTCTGGCTACCGTTTACTCCTCGTGGCAATGTAATAGGCTAGCACTGCATAGTTGAGTTTTATCATTTCAAATGATCTTGTCGACTTCGTCGTTATGGTTGGGGTCCATCGTTATGCGTTACGGACACGGACACGAAGACGGACGTGACGTCATGCAGCCGCGCGGGAAGTGACGTCATGCAGCTGCGCGGGAACGTGACGTCATGCTCACGCGGGGAGCGACAAGCAGACGCTAATGATTATTGGAGTCTGTTGAAAGAGGCCTGGCGTCGAGCGACCTGGGGCTTTGAGCGAAGCGAACACAAGAATGCAGGGTGACTTCTAAAGAGATATAGCCTACAAGATGCCATATAAGAATACAGGGTGCCTCCTAAAAAGGTGTGCAGGATGTCAGAGCAAAATACAGGCGAAGCGAACACAAGAATACAGGGTGACTTCTAAAGAGATATACTACATGCCATATAAGAATAAGAATACAGGGTGCCTCACCAAGAGGTGTGCAGGATTTCAGAGCAAAGCATCGAACCAGACCCAATATTTCATCCCTACTCTCACTCAAAATAGCCCCCCCCCCCCCCAATGTTCAGCCCGCCACTGCTCGCTCCCAGGTTCTACAACTCATCTCCCAACTCTCTACCGTTACACTATTTATTTATCGTATGGCTTTTAGTGCCGGGAGTGTCCGAGGACATCTTCAGCTCGCCTGAGTCTGTAGCTGCTTCCAGCGGACACGCTAAAGGGTGAGCTACAAGTTCCGTTTAATTTCAAGTAGTTCCAACTTTCGCCACCAGATATCAATGATACCTAGTGGTGAACGTTGGAACTTTGATAGAGCATTCTGACGAAATCTAACCTAACAAATTTTGCTTTACACAAGTTTAGTCTGTGAAAGGATCTTTTACATGCCATAAATCTATGACATGGGACCGCCGGCTTTACTTCCCCTCCGAAGGAAGGCATACTGAAGGATTTTTAACGCTCTTAAAAAAATCCGACGACTTCGGCCGGGTTTGAACCCGCTATCTTGGGCACAGGAGTTCAGCATGCTACCGACTACGCCACCGAAGCCGTTACACTAGTCTAGCCAGATCGAACACAGGCCTGCCTGGGGCAAAAACACTCCTTTTCAGAGAAATAACAACTCCGCAACAAGCTTCACGAAAACCAAATTAAAATCGATAATTACATTCTACAAACACCAAATTCAGTAAACTTCCCTCATTTCAGTTACTCTATACTTTAAACAGACACAGAAGGCATAGTCATGACTCCTTAATGGAGTAGGCTATTGTCTAATCATGTTCACCTCTCCTTCACCTTTACCATAAATTTCATAAACTCTATTTAAAAATCAGAAACTCACTCCACAAATCTGTAAATCAGTATTCTTCCCTTATTTCAGATACACTATTCATTAAACAAACATATAAGGCATAGTCATGACCCCTTCATGGAGTAGGCTATTGTCTAAATCTGGACACTCATACTACATCCTTACACTAATTCAAATTTACGGCCAAATGATCCTTCTGACAGGGAGGCAAAGGTTTCCGCCGGCCGCCAGCTTGCCTGGGATGATGGGTCACAAAACCGCTATCAAAAAGTACACAATTTACGCTTTATTCAACCAAACACATCTCTAATACAAGTACAAGAAACTTATTTCTTCCCGTGACACTTAAAGAGGTGCCCGCGCGGGAAGCCTAAGTTAATGGGTAATGCAGTCTGTTGAAAGAGTCCTGGGGCTTCGAGCAAAGCGAGAAGCCCTCCTGATCCTTTCTAACATTTGTAGCATTTGTAGCATGCGTCATTTGAAATGATACAACGTCTAGTCTTTCAGACTGACTGTGATTTAAAAAAAAAACTAAGGAAGCGTAGGTCCAAATAATGATCAGTTACTAAGTGACTATCTTGTGAGTGATGGTTAAAACAAGCCTCGTCCGAGCAATACCGGATCAAAACTGCTCGTATACAAGTCTAGTTAAGTCAGGATGTATCTAGTTTAAATCCATGATAACTCTCGAATATTCAAAAGCAATCGATAACAGATTATCGCAAATGCACTTATATAGATTGTGCTCCCCTGTAGCGATAATTGCGTCATTTCGCTGCGAGATGAGAAGTGTATTTATAGACTCGTGTCAAACAAGTTTATTTCCTGTCATTATCAGCTGTATACGAGCGCAATATACTGAGGCTATCTTGGGAGTATAACACGCTGATCTACAGTACTATATGCACAATGGGGAAAGTTTTCTTTCCCTATTACAAACAAACTAAGGTGCTGGACTTGCAGAACTGGAGTGGGAGTCTAAGCTGCGTGAACCTGAGAGGAATGTGCATCGCGGACTATGAGAAACGGTGTTGACGAGTGATGAGGTTTCTCGGTCCGTGCATAGTACAGAACCAAATACATTGGTCGGTGATTCACTGACTCATTCGTAACACTACACTGGTTTCAGAGAAGACCCTATGTTAGCAGTATTGGAATAGACGAGCATGTCATGTAACACTGCGGGCTGTTGACAGACCCTTCTTTTCTCGTCAGACCCTTCTCTGCTCTTTCTCCTCACCCCGCAAGTTCATAGAGCTTGGACTCGCACAGTACAATATGCATATTACCCGTCTGACAAGTCATTGCTGTCCATTGTTTACATCTGACCAAAAATCATTTTTCTTCATCAGTCGGTCAATATGATTGACACAATTGTAATGGAGCGGCTTCAGTGGCGTAGTTGGTAGCATGCGGAGCTTCCATACCCACGATCGTGGGTTCAAACCCGGCCGAAGTCGGCGGATTTCTTAAGAGCGTTAAAAATCCCTCAGTATGCCTTCCTTCGGAGGGGAAGTAAAGCCGGTGGTCCCATGTAATAGATATATGGCATGTTAAAAAACCTTCCACTAATTACACCTGTGTGAAGCTAAATTATAATACAGGTTAAACATTCGACAAACGCTCTTAGGTCCCGACGTTCACCAGGAGCCGACTGCAGTGGCATCTGGTAATCAAGTTCTGAACTATTAGTCGTTGACGGTGGCGTTTGGCGGCAAAGTATGAACTACTTGAAAAAATTCAATGTCTGCAGTCCTCACTTGAATAGAAAACAGATAACACACACTAATACAGTCATCACAATTAACACCGGTTGTCAGACAGATTCTACACACACCCAAAGTACACGGAGCTACATGACCGCGTTGTCGCAGCCCCTAAACTAAGGAACCAACTAACCAACCAATTGTAATGGGTGCTTCCTAATCCTGAAGAAAATATCTGTATGAGATTAATAATAGTACATTATGCAACGAGCCTATAATGGCATTAATTAAGACACGAGTATGTTTATAAAACGAGCGTAAGCGAGTTTTACAATTTCCAGACGAGTGTCTTAATTACCATTATAGGCGAGTTGCATACGACTGTTTATGTTCGACCAGTTAAGAATACCACAGTTGCAAGCTGACATACGCTCTGCATGAAGATTAGATAGCTCACATGTTCTTCCCCGTTGAAGTAACACAGAACAAAAATTCAATAAACTGACGATAATTTTAACATAAATATTCATAAATAGCTGTTGAGATTCAGTCACTAGAATGTTGTGATCGGAGTGAGCGCACTGGGTAGGATATCTCTGTTTTCCAAGGTCTCTGACCGACCGACGCATTCTCTCTGTGTGCTTGGCAGTTTATTTACGCAAACATATGGACGGTGCACTTTCGGTAATTTATGTAGACATGTTGGATTTTGAGCGCATGCGCGAAGGTATCCTTACCTAATTGGTCACACAACTGTTTCTTGAGCTCTGATTGGTGGGAGAAACTGTTTCATAATGAAAAATAGTGTTATAATGAGCCTCATTATGATACAGTTTTCTGACACATAATGTTTACAGTTCGACATCGTCGAACATAAATACACTTGGATGACCAGTTTTCATCGTCAAGCGATCATCATCACATCCTTTACACTCAGGCTAACAAATCTATGTCTACAAGTATGGGAGATGGTATTTACATTATATATACGTATTTAGTTGCAATAGTTATTAAACTACAGTAACAAGTAAAGATGTGTTAGTTACATGTGGTGTTTTGTTCAAATATTGTTAGTGGTGATTGACGTTCAAGTTTGATTGTTTATTGTGTTATCTGTGATTGTTATTAAATGGTTAGAGTGGATTGTGAACTCACAATTCGCTCAAACAGTCACCTAAGTTCACAATCCACTCCAACTATTTAAACACAATCACAGATATCACACTGCTGGCATATCAGGTAGCAGATTTCTATGAGAACGGAATTCAGAGGCTGGTTTCACGATATGATAAGTAGGGCTGAGATTTTTAGGTGCTAAACATCGGGAAAATATTTATTTTTATGTATTAACAATACCTGAAATATGTGACAAAAAAGTAAAAATATTTAATTATAATTTAGTTGATTAATGTGAATATAAACAATATGCAGTACACACGAATGCAATTTATTCTATGTGTCACTGACTGCTGAAGCATTAAAATACACAACGAGATACACCTTCAGGTTGTCCATCACAAATGACGGATGGTTATCGCGAAACACTCATTTTGAAGGCGCGAAACTGCGGCAATATGTTTCTTGCCCTTGAGGTGTTGTGCAACTTGAGTTCGCTGTTCAGGCTTGATTGCTTTCCCACATGGTTGGCAGAACATAACGCCCCCGTCAGAAATAAAATTATCTTAAAATTCTGAAACAGACGATAACTTGTAGTTGTTTTTACTTTAGGCACTTCACAGAGCCAGAAATTAACTGCATGTGAGTGACACTGGTTCCAGGTAACTGGGCGAGGGGGAGGTCTATCACGTGGTGCAATATGGTTAGGGACAAGGAAATCCCCGGCTTCCACAGTGAGTGGCATGGGGCGACCAGTTAAGAATAACACAGTTGCAAACTGACATACGCTCTGCATGAAGATTAGATAGCTCACATGTTCTTCCCCGTTGAAGTAACACAGAACAAAAATTCAATAAACTGAAAGATCTGGCATGCTGATTTAAAAATGTAAATAGTATGTCTTATTGTGTGCTAATAAGTGAAAAGCAGAAATTTATGTATTTATAGGAAAAATGCTTACGATGTGTATTCACATTTAAAAAAAATATGTATTTACCTAAAAATCCGAGCCCTAATGATAAGTGCCTTAATATGCGTGGAAAGTATGTTGAGAAGTAGTTCAAGGTACAGTCTTATACTGTATGTGAAAATAAGATTGTTTAAAATAATGCATTAGCTTTTTGAATATGATCAAAACGATACTTACTTTTTTTTTTTAAATGCTTCGTATAATATGGGCAAATCTGATTTATGTTTTTATATTACTTTCTATACGGCATGTTTAAATAATGGTTGCCTGGGGGAATGAATTGAGACTTCAGATTCAAAGGTTCTGAATCCTGGGTTCGCTTCCCGGATCTGTCAAGATAATATTTAATTCATGTATGCGGGTTGTGTTGGGGTACAGTCAGCCGCGTGAGCCAAAACTGAGAAGAGGTGGATTCGATCCCAAACTAAACCATCCTTAAAGTGGATTTCCGTATTTTTCCTATTTCTACTCCAGGAAAATACTGGAATGGTACCAAACTTAAGACCACAGCCGCCTTCTATCCAATCTAGCCCTCAAATACAAATTCACACACAAGTATAGCCATCACAATGACACGGGTTATCAGGCAGATTCCACACACACACACAAGTACATGAGCCTACATGACCGCGATGTCACAAAACACCTGAATGAATCAACAATAATGTACTTGATTGTTGATGTAGGGAGCTGAAGGAAAGATTGAGAGATATTATGTTTTCCCTGACAATTAACCAAGAGAAGAGAATGGAGCATATAACCAGAATTATTCCTCCTGTGAGCTAGTCTTAGTTATTCTTGTTTGAAGGGGAAGAACTGCGAGGTAATCTGCCGCTATTTATTTATTTATTTATTTATTTATTTACTAGCGGATCCGTGCGAGAAAACCGCATAATCATAAACCACACTTTCCACAATAGGTTCGTAATGAAAGACTTAGAAGAAAGGTTGATAGTTTTAAGGTTTTAGGTGACAACTCATAATTGCAGCATGTTACAGCAACAGCATTTGCAAATCGCACACTTCTTACAAAAATTGGTATTTATGAAATTAGAATGCAGAAGAGAAACCTGTAAAAGAATTAACGTTTAATAGTTTCAAGGTTTTAGACGACAACCCATAATTGCTGCATGTTAGAGCATCAGTATTTACAAATCGCACACTTCTTACAAAAATCGATATGAAATTAGAATGCAATTCGTCACTGCTAATTTCATTTGTGTGCTTTTTAATGTGACCTTCTGAGAGGCCGAGTGCAGGTCTTTCTAGTCGACGCCCGTGGGCGACCTGCGCGTCGGGATGAGAGATGGAATGGATGAAGGCGATTGAAACTGGGCAAGGATGTGGAAGAAAGCGGCCGTGGCCTGTCAGAAGGTACCGTCCCAGCATTTGCCTGGTGTTGAAAATTGGGAAACCACGGAAAACCATTTCAAGGAACGCCGACGGTGGGGCTCGAACCCACGCGTCTACCGAGTCAGCAGAGAGCTTGGCCCCATGACCTAATACTGCACTATAGCCTGCGTAGCCACTGCTGTCGGTATGTGTGTGCTGAGTCCATGCAAAATGATAAACGAATGGCCTCAGAATGTTAAAATGACACGAATCAGGCGTCACAGCGGCCAAAATGTGAATTGGACAGCATATTATGGAACGTATTTTCCTACAACAACAGTATTTGTAAATCGCACACTTCGTACATTTTTTTAAAGTCTTTTTTTTAAGAAATTATAAATATCTATGTAATTATAGTGCAATTTGTCACTGCTAACGTCTATTCTCTTTCATTTGAATGCTCATTTGTCACGATCGGTCGCTTGTGAGTGCCGCAGGAGGGATCTATACTGCTGAAATTATATATACGACTAGCAGTAGTGCCCGGCTTCGCCCGGTGGATTTATTTGTTTTATGGATGATCATGAATACTACTGGCACATGATACTCAAACTAACAGAAACAAATATTTTAAAAATATAACTTTTTGTGGTGGTGGTGGTGGTGGTGGTGGTGGCGGCGGTGGTGGTTGTAGTGGGGGTGATAAGTAGTACAGTATAATGGACGTAACATTCAGGTCATTTTCCCGTAATGGTAATAATGATAATTATGAATGGGGAAACAGCTATTTACAAACTACAGCACTGACATATGTAATTTACAAACAAATTTTAAAAAATGATAAGGAAGAGGAGTAAGTGAAATAAAAGACACTGCCTAGGGCCTATAACTCTTTGGCTGTTAGAAATGTAGAGACCAATAGTGTCGTCTTTAGTCGCATAGCGCCGTAGGAAAATAATCAGAACACTTTGGGAAACATCGACTGTCCCGAGCTACTGAGGTAGCAATAGTATCATTTATCGCCACATAGCGCTCATCGATAACATTCGGAATGAATGAAGGTAAATCTGAAAGCACCAACGCTATTGCATATGATAACCTCAATGTCCTGCACCAACACCATTACACTTATACAGAGGCATACTATTTTCATGGCATACTATTTTCATGATAACTGTTTTAAGGGGCCTAAGAAATCTTTTTGCACTAATTACTCCCCGTGACTGCAATTTATAAACAGCGCAAGATGCAACTATTTTCGCAATTCTGCACCAGAACACTGGTAGGGGTGACGTGATGCAGCACGAACTGCCCGTCAACAATAGACTTATTAAAATACTCTAACAGTTACACTATTACGGACATGATAGGCCCTAGGGCCTTAATAAGTGGTTTTCAAGTTTATTTTGTCTGTTATTCTAAATGTAGGGAATGGAGAGCGTTGTCCAAAATTTCAAGTGGTCAGTGTTACCAGCAGGGTTGCAAAGTGTATGTAAAATTTGGTGCATTTAGGAGAAACGGTGTAGATTTGTGATAAAGGGCCTAAATGCAGGGAATGGAGTGGTCTGTCCAAAATTTCATGTAAACAGTGTTACTCGCAGAGTTCCAAAGGGTAAGTGTAAAAAAATTGGTTCAGATTGGTGAAAAGGTGTAGATTTGTGCCAAAGGGCCAAAATGCAAGGAATGGAGTGGTACGTCCGAAATTTCATGTAAACAGTGTTACTCGCAGGGTTCCAGAGGGTAAGTATACAAATTTTGGTTCAGATCAGTGAAGAGGTGTAGATTTGTGCCAAAGGGCCTAAATGCAGGGAATGGACTGGTCTGTCATAAATTTCACGTAGACAGTGTTACTCGCAGGGTTCCGAAGGGTAAGTATACAAATTTTAGTTCAGAATGGTTAAACGGTATACGTATCACTAACCATAACGCCAGCGCATGCGGATAGAGCTGTTCGGGAGCGCTTGTTCTACCAACTTACTGAACAAAAATCAATCTTTAAGGTTACCTGAGAGGTGTAGCCTAATGCTACATAGCCTAAACTATTCTTCTTGAATCTGGCTATCATAAAAAAAAAGAATTTTTCGAATCGGACTGTTAGTTCCAGAGATTAGCGAGTTTAAACCCACAAACACACAAGCACACAAACTCTTCAGCTTTATTATATTAGTATAGATTTCACGTGTTCTAGTGAGTCCGAAGGTTAGTCACTTCTAGTAGGAGTAGGCACAGGAAGTCAGTCTGGTTAAAGTTTAGCCGTGATATTGCAGTGAGGGACTAGGAGGGTGGTCTTATGCCGGAGAATGTTCAACAGTACAATGGAACCATTATCCACCGGCCAAGCCCCAAAGTCACGCTTGGCCTACTTGCTCTGCTCTTCCGGGGAATATAAGAGTTTCCTAATAAATTGTGATGAAATTCAGCAAGCATGTCAACTATTCAGACTGGACTCTGAAAAATGCCTTTAATTTTGTTACTTCCTGTAGGGGCTAGGTTGTTGGTCATCACCTCCATATACTTGCATGTTTGTCCGATAAACTCTGTTGTTTTGGTGCTTCTGAATGTGGTTATACGAATTCGGTCTATTAATATTAGAGAGAAATTTAAAGTGGGAGTGAAGATTCAAGGAGAAATAATTTCAACTCTGAGATTTGCTGATGACATCGTCATCTTGGCCGACACGCGTCAGGATTTGAATGAGTTTTTGAATGGTATGGACTCCGTCTTGAGGAAAGAATTCATGATAAAAATTAATAAATGTAAAACAAAAATATTGGAATGCAGTCGCAATAAATCAGAAACCTCTATGGACATCAAATTGGTAGGGGAAAAAACTAAAGGAAGTAGGAGACTTCTGTTACTTAGGAAGCAAAATAACCAGTGATGGACGAAGCACAGAGGATATAAAAAGTAGGTTGGCTCAGGCAAGGAAAGCATTTCTACAGAAAAGGAATCTGTTGACATCGAATATAGTTTTAGGTATTAGGAAGACATTTTTGAAAACCTTTGTCTGGATCGTGGCACTCTATGGAAGTGAAACTTGGACTATTGGTGCAGCAGAAAAGAGGAGAACTGAAGCGTTTGAAATGTGGTGTTACAGGAGAATTATGAAGATCAGATGGGTAGACATGGTTACAAATAAAGAGGTATTAAGACGAGTGGGAGAGGAGAGATGTTTCTGGCGACTGCTAATGAAGAGAAGAGATAAGTTGGTAGGACACAAACTATGACACCCAGGAATAGCAAGCTTAGTTATGGAAGGAAGGGTCGAGGACAAGAACTGTAGGGGTAGACCAAGGTTAGAGTATGTTAAACAGATTGCCTCGGATGTAGGGTGTGGTAGCTATGTAGAGATGAAACTATTAGCTCAGGACAGGGAGGCATGGAGAGCTGCATCAAACCAGTCAAAAGACTGAAGACTCAAACAACAACAATATGTTTTTTAATATCGTATGACCTCGGGTGCTGGGTGCAAGCTTTGTTATTTGACATCCAGATGGTAGCTTGCATGTCGAATATCGTTTTTCCTTGAAGTACCATGAAAGTCAAGGAGGTTAGATATCTAAGCTCCTTAAACACTATAGCGCTTTCTAGTAGAGAAATGAGAAACTTTGTGTTGGCGAAAACTCCCGAGATTAATTTTGCTATTATGAACACGGCCTACTGAATTCAAATGGGTTCTTTGACATGCCAACATCGTATGACATGCGTGTCGTAAATTTGTGCCACCTTTCGAAAAATCACTTACCACGGCCAGGAGCGAACCTGCAAGCTTGGGGGTTAGTAGACCGACACGTTAACCACTCACCCACCGTGGCAAGCATTCGGTCTATGCTTGAGTAGTATAGCCTCCGTGGCTTAAGCGGCAGCACGCCGGCCTCTTACCGCTAGGTCCATGGTTCAAATCACGGTCACTCCATGTGAGATTTGTGCTGGACAAAGCGGAGGCAGACAGGTTTTTCTCCGGGTATTCCGGTTTTCCCTGACACAAAGTTCCTTCCAGCAACACTCTCCTCTATCATTTCATTTCATGTGTCATTAATTTAATCATTGCCCCGGGGGAGAACTACAGGCTTCGGCAGCCGGCATAGTTCATATCCTCGCCGCTAGATGGGGGCTTCATTCATTCCATTCCCTGACCCGGTCGGTCGGCTGGAAGCAGGCTGTGGATTTTCATTTTCATTGAGTAGTATGTACGGTACTCACTGGAATTGAAATCATGCTTTGCTCCAACATTTGCCTTGGAGATAAGCACACTAACTAGTGAAAGTCACTGTGGTCTGCATTCAAACCACTCATCCTCTCATTCCAATATTACGAGTTAATAACAATACACGTTTTATGATCAAGCCGGTAAGTACGAAGGTACGCAGGGCGTACAGAAACCAGAACGAATAATAGTGAATAAGAGTATATTACGCATGCAATGCTGTTGAAGGTCTCCGTCTGCAGACATCACATGAGGGGACATGATGGTGCAGCGGTCAAGTCGATCGACTCAACCCGGTTCGATTCCTGGTTAATCCATGACTGATATTCGAGGTGTCATGTCCAGTGTTTTGCATTCCACTTTAAGAGGAAATCTCATGGTTCACGATCGACAGTTTGAAAGTGAAGTGAAACCACACGTTTGCTTTTTACTTCACTTCATCCTACCTTCCCTCACCATCCATTCGTCTCTCAGAAACCGAACGCTTTCTTGTAGTCTGCATCGCCCCGAGAGTATCGTGAGCGTCGGTTTTTGTTACTATTCAATCAGAATACTTAAATACCGGAGATGGTTGCGTGGTGCAGCGGTAATGTTCTCGCCAGCTGTACCCTGGCGAAGTCAGTTGGCATTTGACGCTGCCCAAATGTGAGGGAGCCGTGTCAGTCGATTTACTGCCACGCTAAACATCCCCTTCGGGAAAAATTCTGGCACCCCAGCGCAGCGTCACTAAAAGCACAGTAGTAAAAAAAGGGATGTAAAACCAATATTATTATTAGTAATAGCAATCACGCGATGAGGCGAGAAATACAGTACTTTCTTCGGGCATGCATGTGTGTCAAGCATCACACACCGGGGAGTGTGACAGTGTGTGCATACGGCACGCTAAATAAACTCTCTTCACAGTTAATTTACATTTGTTATACACAAACTCCACTGGGTTTTTCTTGACAAAGGATGTGCTAATATTAATTGTTTTCTAAATATTTCAATGTTATGAACTACTTAAGTTTTCAAGGAAGACCGTGCTAGTGTAATATAGGCCTACTCCACTATTAGCGATTTACAGAGTACAAGTGTTCGCATTATATCTTTGCCTGTGCGGACCGTTATATTTCTGAGAATTCGAGCTGTCAACTTCTCTACTCCTATTCATAAGACATTACCTCACAGTGTGGGGCTCGGGAGTTCTATCGACCGACTTAGCATAATGCACTCGGCATACTCATTAGTGCTTGCCACACAATTGTTTGTGTCAATTTGAGAAATGTCTTTGGTGAGACTAGTACAGTGGGTATACTTTTCCTGGAAATAATGTCGTAGCTCACCGGCAGAGATATAACGTGGGCACTTGTTGTTTAGTAAAGTGGTCATCCATTTTTCTGTCATAAGACATTTCTTCCTTTTCATATGTGATGGGGATATGACCAAGAAGTTGTAGCCGTAAACTGCCCTCCTTCACTCAATGAACCTGTCAATGACGGGTTATGAAAATTATTTTGGAATTCTATTGATAATTTAAGTAGTAATCACAAAATATTCGAATAAATGATATATCTGGATCCGTAATAATTTGAATTATTCTGCTAGCAACTTTATCTTTCCATTTAAAAAGAAAACCAAGTTGGTGGGGTCGATATCTCCAATGCTCATACAGTATTTCCAGGTAAAATCGAGGCATGTTTTCATTTCTACTAGTCCATTAAAAAATCTGGAAACAGAATATCAACAATTTAAACGTATTAGACGTTATTCGGGTGTAACATCTTAAATTAGGTATGGCAGTTATAGCCATGTTGGTAATCAATTCAATTTCAAGGTGTTGACACTATTACTTGTTAATCACCATGTACAGCAGTTCTATGAAGAGTTACATAATGCCACTATATCGGTATCGTAAAGTCCTTGTGTCACTTCCTTCACAGCACTATCTATGCGGTGTCACGTAACTATCTCTGCGCTGCGACCAACGAGGAACAAAACAGTCCCTTCGCATTGGACACTACAGTATTTACTTCCTTCCACAACATGCGCACACACGTACAGTCCACGCCACGGTTTTTGGCCGGTGAATCCCGGTTTTACAGTCGTACAAAGGACAGGTGGCAAACCTCAGGCATGTGCAATTGATATGTGAGTTGTCTTCCGCGCAACTGAAAACTCGCGTATCAATTGCACATGCCTGAGGTTCACCGACTGTCCTCTGTACAACTGTGTAACCGGGCTTAACCGGCCCAAAACTGTGGCGTAAACTGTACATGGTAGTATTTACACAACATGTCAGTCTTCTCTTACACACATGGCCCTTAGTCTGTGGCAGGTGATGAGTTCCAATAAATACCACGATTAATGAAAAAATATTTGTTGTGTTGTGGTGTTTGAAGCCATATTTTCAGTGTTGCCTTAGTAAACAAGAGTTTAGTGCTTTTCAGTCGGTCAACACGAATGTACCCAAAAGAGATGGGTTATGCCCTAATCCTGAAATAAATTACATGAGATTATTAACCGGGACTCACAGGCCAAAACCCGTGGCGATAACTTTTTTTTGTATTGTTCATCATCATGTAACTACAGCACAAACTTAACATCTCCCACAATTATATTTTATTTTCATACTTGATAAAAGGGTATCAATATAAGACTGTAGACTATTACGCTTTCGAGTATGGTTATTGCTGTTTTAAGGGGCGGAACAGTGAAGTGAATGCCCGCTTTCGAGTATGTTTTTGACATTTGACGGAGAAATTTTACCATCCTAGATGAGTTATTGTTGTTGCTCTAATTAGGGGTTGTGCGACAACATGATCATATAGTCCCGTGTAGTAGAGCGTGCGTTGAGTCTGTCTGATAACCTGTGTTATTGTGTTGGATGTACAAGTGTGTGTATTTGCGATTTGGACTAGGATCTGTCTAGAAGACGGCCGTGACTTTAATTTAGGCATCATCCCGGCATTCACCTGAAGTAGAAATGGGAAAAACTCGGAAAATCACTTCCAGAATGGTCGAGGTGGGAAACAAACCCAGCTCTTCTCAGTTTTACCTCACGAGACTGAATGTTGTACCCCGTTACTGCCCTTAAACCAGAATGATTATTTTTTTGCAGAGCCAGGAATCGAACACGGACCTCCGCGAAGACAAAGGATGTTAGTCACTATACCAAGAGATGGTCGAGTTGAATCTTACTGCCCAATATGAACCGAGGATAGAAATGAAATCATGAATTTCAAAAGAAGTTGGCCATGAGTTTTTTAGAGAACATTTCTTTTATACACCGATGTCCACCTCGTTGCGTAGTGGCTAGCATTCTTGGCTGTCACTGCGGAGGCTCGGGTTTGATTCCAGGCTCTGCCAAGAAATGTAATTCTGGTCTGAGGGCTGGAACGGCGTACACTCAGCCTCGTGAGGCGGGTTCGATTCCTATCTCAGCCATCTTGGAAGTGGTTTCCTGTGGTTTACCACCTCTACTCCAGGCAAATACCGAGATGGTACGTAACTTAAGGCCACTGCCGCTTCATACCCAAATCCCACCTCAATTACAAATACACACACAAGTACATACATAACAGTGACACAGGTTATCAGACAAATTCTTCACACATTCAAGTATACGGGGATACATGACCAAGATGTCGAAAAGACTCTAAAAGAATCAACAACAACTTTTATACATTGAGGTGTGTGATGTTTCTAAGAACAGGCATTGACAGTCCCTCGGTGGGTATAACTAGAGTAACGAACAGATGGTTCCGTTTTCTAAGGAACAAGATAAGATAACCTTGAAAGTATTATCTCGGTTGAGTATGCCATCATGTTTAACAAGTAGTTCCGTGAAGAACTATACAGCCTATTTTCATATATCCTGCTCATGTTAATTGTCACTATCAACATACAAAATTTCAGTTTAATTGCTGTAACAGATTCGTAGATATTGAGAACCGTCTAAATATTTCAGATGGTCGCCAGGTTGGATTTTTATTTTTATTTTTGTACTATTACATTAAGATTATTGAGTACGTGTGGTATTCAAACTTCAATCGCATGATTAGAACACAAGAAGTAAAAACGAGATTTTAAAATTACGCACAGCAGCCATCTTGTGATAATGCAAACCATTGAAATAAATTAGATGCCAGTGGAATAACATTTGTATAAGCATTTAACGTGCAACGTTTCACGGCACTCGGATAGTTAATTCGCGAGAAACGTCCATTTAAATATTTATACTTCGCGTCGACGCCATGTTGGATTTGTGCTCACCAGGTTCCTGAAAGTCCTATAGGTGAACATATGTTCATAGTCTCTATGAACATAAAAAAATTCAGTTTGATTGCTGTAAAAGATTCATAGATATTGAGAACCGTCTAAATAATTCGGGAGCTCACCATTTAGGAGTGTTATATGTAAAGGCCATGGAGTTATGTACCATTCAAGGACAATTATTGCCTAGGTTCAGTATTCAAACTTTCACTTCGATCGCATGATTACGACACAAGAAATTAAAACTTAATTTTAAAATTTCACACAGCCGCCATCTTGAGGTTATGAAGCAATTGAAAAAATAGATGGCAGTGCATTACAATCTGCAAAATTAATTACTGTACCACATTTCACTGCGCTCAGAGAGTTAAATCACGAGAAAAGTCTATTAAAATATTTTAAATTCGCTTGGTCGCCATGTTCGTTTCGTACTTTACAGGTTTATGAAATATACATAGGTACACCTGTATCAGTACCCTTTATCACCGTACAAAATTGCAGGGTGATATCTGTAATAGTTTCGGAGATATAGAATGTCAGTGAAATATTTCGCACAGCCGCCATTTTGAGGTTATGTAAACAATTGAACTAAATTAGACTCCAGTGCATTACAATGTGTATAAACATTTGCTGTACCAAGTTTCATTACATTTAGATAGTTAAATCGCGAGAAAAGTCTATTTAAATGTCTCAACTTCGCTTGGCCACCATGTTGGTTTTGTAGTCACCAGGTTTTTGAAAGTCTCATAGGTGAACTTCTAGTAGTGCCTTTTATCACCGTACACAATTTCAGGGCGATATCGGTAATAGTTTCGGAGATATTGAATGCTAGTGAAATATTTCGCACAGCCGCCATGTTGGATTGGAGAGACGTAACAAAATTTGAAGGGCACGGTCGAGGTCGCCGGGAATAGTGCTATGAACTTCCCGAGTTTCATTGAAATCGCTCCAGCCGTTTCGATTTTATTAGGGGGGGACACACACACGAATCACACACACACACACACACACGCACACACACACGGACAAAAGGTGATCTCATAAGCCTATTTTTTCAAAATTGAAAATAGGCTAAAAATAACGGCTGCCCCAATGGCTGGTCAATTGTGAAGAAAGTACTCGGAAACGTGGATCATTACGATTTATAAAAGGACCTATTCATCTTAATTGTGATCAAATAATAGTAGGCCTACATTAAGCAACAAGCTTAGGCCTATAATGGTCATAATTAAGACACGAGTATGTTTATAAAACGAGCGAAATAATTTCCATACGGATGTCTTAATTACCATTATAGGCGAGTTGCATACGACTGTTTATGTTCGACGATAATTACAACTTTATTTTATGTTCGAACATAAATATTCATAAATATATGTCGAGATTCCGCCAGTTGTGTGTACTGAACAGAGCACATGGGACGCAGAGAATACCTTATATTCGACCACGAACTCCTCAAATACCCCACTATGACACTAGCCACGCAGTGAAATTTAAAATAGAAGGCCGTGGACGTCAGCGCAAGTGCGATGCTATCCTTACCTAATTGGTCAAACAGCTGTATTGTAATGAAAACCTTGAGCTCTGATTGGTGGAGAACCTGTATCATAATGAAACTTGAACTATAATGAGTCTCTTTAAGATGCAGTTTTCTGGCATATAAAATTTACATTTCGGCATGGACGAACATAAAAAACTTATTTGAAACATTAATTCATTTTTAATAGCAAGTAGATTAACATTGACAAAAACGAAGACAAGTTGAAGTAAACACAGTTCCTAAATCAAATATGCTAATGTCCACTTCCTGGCTGTCACTCCGGAGGTCAGAGTTCGATTCCCGACTCTGTCAAGAAATGTTATTCTGGTCTGTGGGCTGGAGAACGGGGTCCACTCAGACTCGAAGAGGCAAAACTGAGAAGAAGTGGGTTCGATCTCAGCCATCTTGGATTTCCGTGGTTTCCCAGTTCTTCTCCAGGAAAATGCCGGGTTGGTTCATAATTAAAGACCATGGCCACCTCCTTTCCAATCCGCACTTGCATTACAAATACACACACTACTACAGCCACCATAATAACACATATTATCAGACACATTCTACTCACACCCAAGCACACGGGGATAAATGACGACGATGTCGCAAAGCCCCTAAATGAATTAATATCAACATCATATGAGCCAGACAGAGGTCTTAAAAGTGACCATAATTGACACTCGATCAAAACCCCAAAATGAGAAGATGAGACAATCGTGATCTTAAGAACCCGACTTTTGAAGGAGTTAAACGTAGAAAACCACGTCAAATGACTTCTAGGGTGGTTGAAAGTCGGGTTCGAACACACATTTTTTCGTCGCAAGGCCGAGTATACTCCGTTACAGTACATTACTCATATCAGGATTTAAATCCTCCAGGGAAAGCTGGGTTCGAACTCAAGGCGTCAAGAAGGGAAGCCACTTGAATTACATCTGCATCACGACGATGGCAGGTCCGATCTAGAGCTATATGCTGAGATTCATGTCCTAAATGTCCTGTATTTGATTCTTGTGTGTGCCAAGAGTTGAACAATGGTCTCAGGGTTGGAACGGGAGAAGTCAGCCTCGTGGGGACTACTGTGAAGAGTTTTGTATAATCCTACCTCAACCATCACTCACACTTCTACTCCAAGCAAATGCCGGAAGTGTACCAACATTAGGACAACAGCCAACTCAATCCCACTCGCTAGTATGGACACAACAGGCCACAAAACACATGATTAAAACATAGACACCAGACAAGACTGATGATCAGAATGTCCCAAGACATCGTAGTCATTCAGCCCTGTGTTCTTGGGTTTGTTTAAAATGTGTCTGATAACCTGTATTATTGTGTTATCTGTAGTAATGTGTACTGTAGTTTTACTTGAGACTAGAGTTTGGAGGGAAGTGGCTGTGGCCAAAGTTAGGAACCATCTTGACATCTGCCTGGAATTGATGTGAAAAACCATGAAAATCTACTTCTATGATGGCTGACGGAGAATTCACCAGTTCTCGATTCTGTCTCATGAGGCTGAATGTACCCCATTCCAACCTTAAGGTCAGATTTAAATTTATTAACAGACCTGTAAATCCAACTCAAGACCTTTGGGTCCGGAAACTCATTAGACATTACCAGGGCAAGGATTTATATGCATTTACATATTTCTTTATTACACAGATAGGCATATTTTTAACTTGTCTCCACCGATTATATTGTCCACTATTCAAATTAAATAAATATATTTTACATACTTTTCCATATTTCTGACAGTGGTACATATTTATATGTAAAATAAATATTTTTTCATGGATGTATTGCAATATTTGTATAGCCTGTATTTTATTCTTAGGAGTAGAAATATATAGAAAATATGACAACAAAGGATAAGTTTACAGTTATGTACTAAAATTGTTTTTGAGCAAATAAAGATTTCTAATGTATGAGGCTGTAACAATAGGAAACATACCTTTGAGGCAAGTACCAGTGCTTATAAAAATAGACCCGGACCTTGAGATGCGCAAGTTTTCAAAAAATCCAAGTATTGAGGAAATGTGTAATTTAAAACGAGAATCAGATAGTCTATATTTCCTGTTGATACAGTGAACTTAAATGCGCCAATAACCTCGTGTACGGTAGAGCGAAGCTTCATCCAATACAAATCACTTTTGCGAGACAGCAGAAGAAGCTTCAGTTTGAAAATGTTGAACAACATTTTGTGACATACTGTAATGGTAGCAGGAATAATCAACGAATGAATGAATGACAAATAAAAAGTAAGTGAGCTGAAAAATAAATTGAATAATTTAATTTATGAATCCAGTAACTTGTACTTTTGTAGGCTCTTTAAGTAAGAAAATGTAGTGTTTAGTGGTTAAATTAATTTTACTGTCCATATTTTGCAAAATATATCCACATAATTATATATGTACATATTTTGACACTTTTTAGTGCATATAAATCCTAGCCCTGGTCATTACGTGCCCTGTGACCACAGCCAGGGGCGTATATAAGAAGGGAGCTGTGGGTCTGCAGCCCCCCCCCCCCCGAAAAAAACAATAAAATTGAATAAAGTGTTGCTTTGGTAAAAGCATAAAATAATTGTAAATTTGGTTGTACCCTAATCTTAACTTATTGGCTAAGTTATAAACAATATTAAGACTGAAATTTGACTACCTCGTGGTGTAGTGGCTAGCATTCTTGGTTGCCGCCCTGGAGGTCCGAATCGATTCCTGGCTCTGCCAAGAAATTTTAATTCTGGTTTGAGGGTTGGAACGGGGTACACTCAGCCTTATGAGGCAAAACTGAGAATTCCACACTACGGTACTTTTGAGAAATAAATTATAAAATTGGTAAAAAAAAAGTTTTCATTTCTGCTTAGTAAATTGATAAATATTTAGATATTTGCCATTGATACTCCATAGGCCATAATAGAATATTCATTAGGTATTAAATTTTATTTGTGTGTTGTGTTGTATTTTACAACTTATTTTGTATCGCCACTAATTGCAGGCTATATAAACTTAGAATTTTACAATAACTCTTACGGTATCTAAAATAATTACACAAAGTTATATGCTCTAATATATTGGTTATATCTGGGTATTTTGCTGTGTCAATCCCCTGAGAATACTCACAATTTTCCAGGATAGCCACCCCCCCCCCCCCCAAAGTTGTATATACACCCCTGACCACAGCAGGTGGCTTGGGGATGAAACTGATTACTTACTGAAGTATGTTAGTAGGCCTACTTACTGAAGTATATTAGTCGGCCTATGTGTTTTTACTGCTTTACGAAAAGGGAAAGTGAGCGTGTCAACAGGATGTCGTACAAGTGTTTGGCTTCGGTATTGCAGTGGTACTTGCACATTAGTGGGAAACACCACACTTGAACTTGAGTGGATACACCTTGCTGGAACTCACAGGCTTGGCTTTCTCGGCAGTCAATAAGCCTTAATGAGAAACTCGCAATGCGCACGAGGACCGTGTTTCCAATCAATGTTGCCGAATCAGCGACTTTGTCACTAGATACAGCAACTTTTCCGATAATTCTGGCCATAAAGTACTTAAAATGTAATATTCTTAGATAAGGATTTATCGACTAATTTATCTCCAAAAAAATATTGTCTATTGCTAACGTCCGAATCTAGCGACTTTTTTACAACTTCTTGGTGATTTTTCTTTTAAACCTGAGTTGGAAACACTAGCTCCAATCGTGACTTCCGCAACTCATGCCGTCCATCATACGTGCGGATTGTTATTTGAGTGTAGGTACCTTCTACGATTCCAGGAAAACACAAGAATAGTAGCCAGTGCTAAATTAAGAAGCACCTTCCCCATTTCTACCAGCAGTTAAGAAAATATACACCAACAAAAATCTTAGTACGTATACCGGCGTTTAGCTATGCACTTGACCGTAAGAGCTCAGCGGCAGGAGAGGGCTGTAGAGCGGTGTGGGGAGTGGGCCAAATACTTCCCTATCTGAGAATATTGACGCGCGTGACAGCAGGTTCTCACAATCAGACACATAGACGTTCAGCGTGGCAAATGTTTTAAGCTGTAGCAATATACCGGGGTGGGGGCAGAACTAACTGCCGGTTACTGATCACAATATTAAACAGACCTACTCAATGCATTGCAGGCATAGCTTTCACTTCCAGGTCACCTGAACGAAAGTGCGGCTGCTAGAGGCTACACGAAACAATAAAATATTGTAAAATATACATTTTTCAAAGCTGCCAACCAAGAAGTAATTTTTCGTGTTTGTTCTCTTCATGTTCAGGTAAATTCTCGGATGATAAACACGGCCAACTCCTTCACAAACCAAGTCCTAATTATAAGTACATACAATAGGCTAGTACTGACACCATAACAACGTAGGTGTATGACTACCTCATATTATTCCCGTTTCAAGGAGGTCGGGGACAAGATACGATGAATTACTTTATGGCAGGTGGTTTTACGGTTGTATTCCCCTTTCTGACCTCATGCGAGGAGTTGATGAGAGATGAAATGACTAAAGATGAATGAAATTATGCAAGGAATTCGAGGGAAGCGGCCGTGGACTATTAGAACGTATTTGCCTGGTGTAGAAAATGAGGAAACCACAGAAAACAATTTCAAGGACGGCCGACGGTGGGGCTAGAGCCCACGTCTACCGAGTTCACAGATAGCTTACCGACAGCGCAGCGTTAGGTCATGGGGCCAAGCTCTCTGCTGACTCGGTAGACGCCTGGGTTCGAGCCCCACCGTCGGCCGTCCTTGAAATGGTTTTCTGTGGTTTCCTCATTTTCAACACCAGGCAAATGCTGGGACGGTACCTTCTGACAGGCCACGGCCGCTTCCTTCACATCCTTGCCCAATTCCATTCATCTTCCTCCATTCCATCTCTCATCCCGACACGCAGGTCGCCCCCGGGCGTCGACTAGAAAGACCTGCACTCGGCCTCTCAGGAGGCCACACGACAAAAAAAAAAAAAAACAGATAGCTTGGCCCCATGGCCTAGCGCTGCGCTAGCGTTAGCGAGCGTAACTACAGATGTTGGTAAATAGCAGTAATATTCTAAACACGCTTTGAGTACATGAGATTGACGACCACGATATCGCAAGCTTTATATAAACAAATAAATATATTGCCGTTGACCTTTCAAGAAATGTAAGATTTCTCCTGTACTATTGAGATGATTTGGAAGATTTTGGTCCAACCTCACCTTCTAACTCCCTCTGGTTTAAGAGCTAGAGTTTTGTGAAACATACACCTTAGCGTTTTATATATCCTTTCTTTATTAGAAATATTCTACAATACAGTAGTTTTTCCTTTAACCCAAAAAAATTCCACTCCTCCATAAATTTCGGTCTTCAGCATCTTCCTCGGTTAAGCCTCTGGTAGCCATGCTTCTCTTTACACCATCCATACATTGTTCCTTGGTTTACCACCCCGTTTCCGTTTGCCTTCGGCTTGCCAATGTAACATTAACTTTGGAATTCTCCTATTCTGCATCCTTTTCACTTGTCCAAACCACTGTAATCTTCTTCCATCAACCACTTCTAGTACATTTTATTTGTCTGCGTAATTTCTCTGATTCTCGTATTTCTAATTTAATAAAATCTTGATTTTCTTGCCGCCCTTCTCCAATAATCCATCTCAGTTACTAACTATGTGCTTGCTGTCTGTTTAATGTCCAAGTTTCTGCTCCATATAACGAAATACGTTGTACCAATGAACTGTAAATACGTTTCTTAGTTTTGTTTAAAATATTTCTGCTCCATAAAACGGAATTTAATGCTCCAATTGTTCTCCTAGCCTCACTTGCTCTTTTCTCAATTTCAGATGAACTTGATCCTCCAGCTTCTATTGAATGAAATGAAAATCCACAGCCTGCTTCCAGTCTCCGACCGGGTCAGGAATGGAATGAATGAAGTCCCCATCTAGCGGCGAGGATATGAATTGTGCCGGCTGCCGAGGCCTGACGCACTCCTCTGGGGCAATGATTAAATGAATAACAGATGAAATGAGATGATAGTGGAGAGTGTTGCTGGAATGAAATTTTGACAGGGAAAGCCGGAGTACCCGGAGAAAAACCTGTCTGCCTCCGTTTTGTCCAGCACAGATCTCACATGGAGTGACCGGGATTTGAACCACGGACCCAGCTGTGAGAGGCCGGCGTGCTGCCGCCTAAGCCACGGAGGCTTCTCCAGCTTCTATTATTGAACCCAAATATTTAAATTTAGTGTCTGTTTGAATTTCTGCATTTCCGATCTGTAGTTTCTCACCACCATTTTATATACATGATGATTATAATTAGTGTTATTTTTGTTTTGTTGTATTAATATTAGGCGAATTTCTTATTTCGGTACTGTATCCACCTCAACATTTTAAACTAGCTAAAAGCTATAACTGTGTTACGAGGGGCAGATGACCTCGCTGTTCTGTCCCTTAAAACAACAATCATCATCATACATTTATGTTTGGAGGCTTCTATGCCCAAGATCGCGGGTTCAAACCCGGCCAAAGTCGTCGGATTTTCTCAGAGCGTTAAAAATACCTCAGTATGCCTTCCTTCAGAGGGGAAGTAAAGCCGGCGGTCCCATGTCATAGATTTATGGCATGTTAAAGAACCTTCCACTAATTACACCTGTGTGAAGCTAAATTGTATAGGTTAAGAACGTAAACAACGCTCTTAGGTTGCTACGTTCGTTGCCAAGAGCCGACTGCGGTGGCGTCTGGTAGCTAAGTTGTGGACTAGTAGTCGTTGACGGTGGCGTTTGGCGGCAAAAGTAGGAACTATTTGAAAATGCCAAAGTCTGCAGTCCTTACTTGAATTAATAAACTGATAACACACACTAATACAGTCATCACAATTAACACCGGTTATCAGACAGATTCTACACAAACCCAAAGTACACGGGGCTACATGACCGCGTTGTCGCAGCCCCTAAACTTAAGAACCAACCAACCCATACATTTATGATTTAGAAACAGGAATCGAACCCATGAACATTGAGACATGGGTCTCAAAAAGTACCATTAGACTGTTGTTGATGATGATTAATTAATTGGGGCTTTGGGGCATCGTGGTCATGTGCCCCGAGTACTTGAGTGTGTGCGAAATCTGTCTGATAACCGGTGTCATTGTGATGGCTGTATTTGTGTGGGTAGTTTCAATTCAGATGGGGATTGGGAAGGAAGCGGCCGGTTGCCTTAATTTAGTAACCATCCCGGCATTCGCCTGGAGAAGAAGTGGGAAACCACTTCCAGGATGGCTGAGGTGAGAATCGAACCCGCCTCTTCTCATTTATGCCTCACGAGGCTGAGTGGACCCCGTTCTCCAGCCCACAAACCAGAATGAAATGTCTTGGCAGAGCCGGGAATCGAGCACGGGCCTCCACGGTGACAGCCAAGAGTGCTAGCCACTACGCAACGAGGCGGACAATATTAAACTAAGGAAGGCAGTGCATACAGCTGTCATTTATGGCCTTAATGATCGTCAAGGAACGGAAATGAGGAAGAACCAGAGATCAATGGGAATAACAGGGTCATAGCTTCCTGTTGAGCGAACACGTACGATACTTCTCGCATTCATAAGGAGTGTGCCACCTTTCTCCTTCGAGTGTGCAACTCGGTACGCCCACATGTAAACACTTTCACTTCCTGAAACATGTTCAATGACCTCTGTCCAGCCTGCTCACTGCTATCGACCATCTGCGACAGAGAAAACACACTGTTGCCACATGTTAACAATTCTCTGGCGCCAAATTCCTATGGAAACAGAAATGGGAAGCTACGAATTACAATTTAACGGACCTACCAGTAGTGATTGCTTCGTCAATATTTCCTATCGCAAGCGGTACACCTTTAATGTCCCAACAGTGCAGCCAATCGCGTAAAGTCACGCTTCACGACTCTAATGAGAAGCTGCAATTTGTTTACCGATGTACGAGGCCACTTTGAGAGCGGTTCTCCCTAGTGTTTTCATACGCAACGTAATAGGTTCAATGTTTGACTGCTTGTAACTTCCATAACATTTAATGGATAACTAACACATTTTACAGTATATACTGTACATATGCCGTAAGGGAAGTAATTTTGCGCATTTTCAGAGGTAGCAGTCCTACCAACTACCTTGCTCTGACCATTTGAGCCGTAGATTCTCAGTATCTCAGACTCCAATGAAGGAAACTATTTGAAACAAACTGTAGTGCTCCATTGGGCTACAATGTTTCAGGTACACTTGGAGCAAATCATAAATGCCAGAATTATAAACTTCACATCTAGTTAAATATATTATTCTAAGCGTTGATCAACCATTGCAATGAATCTTACATTTAAGAAACTACTTATATGTACATTAAGTACTCACTGCAGGTAAATCTCAGGATAGCACGGCTGTCGCTTGTATCATAACAAACAGTAAACTTTACACTCACCACAGCCATTCATAACATACTGTTGCACTCTTCCAATAATCTAATTATACACACTGACGAATTCGACAGCCCACAGCCAACACATGTGGCCTTCACCCTATCATGGACACTGTGCTGTCAACTAAACTGATGACGCTACCACTGCGGAGAACATTCTCGGACTCCATGTACCTTATTCTACGTCACGGGACACTGTACCCAATTTTTGGCCCTAATAATTGCAATTACAAGTCGCTTCTGCATTATCACACAACCATATTCTCAGTGATCGCTATTCTTCTGTAATCGTTACATTTTAGCAGCACTGGAAGAGACAGCGATAAATTATCAAAAATTTCAAAACTTAGTCAATGCCCACATTGGAATCTGTCTTTCTAAAGCACGTTCGATTGTTGGCTAGAGAAATTCCTTTTTAGAAACCTCGCAGGAACCAATCAGTACGTGGTCCGGGTTCGATTCCCGGTCATTGCATGTGAGATTTTCGACGTGAAATGCCATGTCCTGTGGTTTGGATTCCACGTAAAATGGAGGTCCCGTGGCTCATGATCTCGAGATTAACGGTCACGTTAAACTACAAGCTTCCTTTCCAATCAGTACGGTATATGTAAATGCTGTATGTCAGGACCTACAAGGTATGATATATTTCTTTTTGTCTCTCTCTCTCTTTTTTTATATCGTTATGCCCATCTTTGGAGCTGGGCACTGAAAACCTTTCCCCGTTCTTCGGTCCATGATTTCTTGGTCCTGGTAGTCGTTTTCTCAGAGAAATGATGGATGTTGATTAATGTTCTAAACTGGAGTCGATCTTGTATACTTTCCTCTGAAATGCCAATTTATTGAAGATCTTTTTCTATTTCACTAAGCCACTTGTTCTTGACTTGCATCGAGAGAGCAAGGTTGAGAATCCTTTAGGTAAGCCTGTCAATGTTCATTCTAAGAATGTGGCCGTAGAACTTCAATTGCATGTTCCTGAAAGTGTCAGTGATCTTTTCTGCATACTGATAAAGCTCCTGAGACTTCCATTTCATCCGTCTGTGCAGACTGGACCAAGGATTTTCCTCAATATTTTAATTTTGGGATTAGTTATTATTATTATTTTCTGTTGTATATTGTTGTTTGAGTCTTCAGCCTTTTGACTGATTTGATGCAGCTCCCCATGCCTCCCTGTCCTGTGCTAATCGTTTCATCTCTACATAGCTACCACACCCTACATCCGAGGCAATCTGTTTAACATATTCTAACCTTGGTCTACCCCTACAGTTCTTGTCCTCAACCCTTCCTTCCATCACTAAGCTCGCTATTCCTGGGTGTCTTAGTATGTGTCCTACTAACCTATCTCTTCTCTTCATTAGCAGTCGCCAGAAACATCTCTCCTCTCCCACTCGCCTTAATACCTCTTCGTTTGTAACCCTATCTACCCATCTGATCTTCATCATTCTCCTGTAACACCACATTTCAAATGCTTCAATTCTCCTCTTTTCTGCTGCACCAATAGTCCAAGTTTCACTTCCATAGAGCGCCACGCTCCAGACAAAGGCTTTCAAAAATGACTTCCTAATACCTAAATCTATATTCGATGTCAACATATTCCTTTTTTGTAGAAATGCTTTCCTTGCCTGAGCCAACCTACTTTTTATATCCTCTTTGCTTCGTCCATCACTGGTTATTTTGCTTCCTAAGTAACAGAAGTCTCCTACTTCCTTCAGCTTTTCACCTGCCAATTTGATGTCCATAGAGGTTTCTGATTTATTTCGGCTGCAATCCAGTATTTTTGTTTTACATTTATTAATTTTCATCATGTATTCTTTCGTAAGACGGAGTCAAAAACTCATTCAAATCCTCAGGTGTGTCGGCCAAGATGACGATGTCATCAGCAAATCTCAGAGTTGAAATTATTTCTCCTTGAATCTTCACTCCCACTTTAAATTTTTGTACAATTCCCTTCATTGCTTGTTCAATGTAAAGATTGAAAAGTATGGGTGATAAGTTGCAGCCTTGCCTTACACCTTTCTGATTACCAGCTTCTCTCTCATGTCCTTCAGCTCGAATGACTGCTGTCTGGTTTCTGTATAGATTGTAGATCACCCTCCTATCCCTGTACTTTATTCCAATAGATAAGATTGTAATAATTGTAATTAATCTCCATCCAAGGGGCCGAACAGCGAGATCATCTGCCCTTCACCTGCATGTTAGTTATGTACATTGTTCCATCTACTGCTCGGTTCCAAGCTCTGTGAACTTGCGGGATGAAGGGCAGAGGCAGGGTAGGAGCAGGCGTGAATTGAGAAGCCTGTCGACAGCCCGCCGTGTTACCTGACATTCTCGTCTATTCCAATACTGCTAACATGGGTCTTTTCTGAAACCAGTGTGGCTTTGGGAATGAGTGACTGAGTCACCGACTAATGTATTTGCTTCTGTTACTACGCAAGGACCGAGAAACCGCATCACTCGTCACCACCACTACTTATAGTCTGCGATGCACATTCCTCTCAGGTTCACGCAGCTTAGACTCGAGCAGTAGAAGGCATTTTTTCTACATTAGTTTGCAGTCCCATTGAATGAGCACCGAGTGCCCAAATATTTGGGTTATTTCCATGTTCTAAATGTAAAATTCTCCCCAGCTTCATATATCAAAGGAAATCATTTACCATTCGTTTATAATAGTTATTGTTGCTTATTTTAGGAGCTGCGACATCGCGGTCATATCCCCGTGTATTTGGGGAGGGGGGGGGGGCGAAATGTGTATGATAACCTATGTCATTGAGGTGGCTGTACTAGTGTGTGTATTTGTAAATTGGGGATAGGATTGGGAAGGAGGCAGCCGTTTCCTTCAGTTAGGGACCATCTAAGCGTTTGCCTGGAGTAGAAGTGGGGAAACCACTGAAAAACCCCTCCAGAATGGCTGAGGTGAGAATCGAGACCTCATCGTCTCAGTTTTCCATCACAAGGCTGAGTGCACTCCATTCCAGACCTCACGCCAGATCTAAAATAGTAATGATAGTAATATTAATAATATTTCCGGTGTATTCTGTAAGCACATTTGGCGGACGTCTTTCATTTTCTTTAGGAAGCTCAGAGGCGTGATTGGGAATCTCCAGGTGAGGGTGCAGACACCGCTTTTTCTCCCCAGTGGCTTACTTGATAGAAGGTCCAGAATGTAATTGTAATTGTAAGTAATTGTAAGAAGGAAGGAAGCTTGTAGTTTTCCGTGACCGTTAATCGTGCGATCATGAGCCACGGGAGCTCCTTTTAACGTGGAAACCGAACCGCAGGACATGGCATATCACTTCGACAATCTTACATGTACTGACCGGGAATCGAACCCAGTCCACCTTGGGGAGAGGAAAACACCTCGACCGCTGCGCCCCCACGCCCCCTAAAAGTACATTAATTGAATTTGTCATTGTAATCCTATAGATTATATTCCACAAAATTGTCCACTGATTACAATGTCCTTGGAATATTGTACGCTGCTGCTGTTGTTGTAGATGGTGATGATGACTGTTGTTTTAAGTGGAGGAACATTAAAGTCATCTTCCCCTAATTGTTAGTTGTTCAATTCTTTTTTTCTTACTATGCTTTCCATCATTCCTGTAATCATAGCCCAAACGCATTCAATATGAAGACAATTCAGCCTAGTGAGTGCTCCATGGATTGAAGTTGGTCTACATAAACAGAGAACAAGTCCATTTGTATACAGAACCCCCAACAAGGAGAAATACAAGTACACCACGTGTGGTTTAAGGGCTCATATAGAGCGCTGGGTGAAGGTCACTAAAATTAATAGACCTGTGCTTCTGGCACCTCGTCAACACAACCCACGATATTACAGCTGGCACCTCGCACAGTCCAGTGACTTCACTACCATTTCATAACTCACATACATCACTCCGCATACAGAGGAATACCAAGTCAAGACGTCAACAGAGGTGGGAAGAGTGATTACTTCCACCCTTGTACGAAGGCAAATCAAAGAAGTAAGCCTTTCCATTTCTCCCAAAAACACATAAACGTTGTTAGCTACAACTCAGGTGCCTTCAGCCCTTATAGAAGGTTGCTCGAGTCCCAGCCCCGTGAACCTGAGAGGAATGTGGATCGCGGAATATGAAGAGTGATGTGTGGGGTTCCCGGTCCGTGCGTAGTAGCAGAACCAAATACATTGGTCGGTGACTTACTTATTCGCAACACCACACTGATTTAGGCAGTTTAGCAGTATTGGAATAGACAGGAATTCCAGAAAACACGGTGGGCTGTTGACAGGACCTTCTCTTCCCGCCTCCCGTGTCACCTCACCCGTCAAGTTCACAGAGCTTGGAACCGAGCAGTACAGGGTCCTCTTTTTATCGGTCTAGCAACATAACAGCGCAGCAGCAAAATACATGCGTAGGCGGGTGACTCAATGCCGAGAGATTTAAAAAATGGTTGCGCTGTTATGTAGCTAAACATAGAGATCAGTGAGCTAGACCGATAAAAAGGACCCTGTATTGTCTGCGCGGCAGGAGTAGCCAGCTGGGTGTGAACTGCAGATGCCTTCCCGCGTACTGTATACTGCACATTCAAAAAACATCAAGTCGGTCACTGCCAGCTTCACTCAATCACACCTTCTTTTGTCCTTTATTTATACTGTATACTCTGCAAATGTGGAAAGGGGGCAGACTACATACTTAAAACTGTATGAACAACATGCACAACGCGGGAGGTAGCAGTAACTGACTGTCGATATATTTAGGTCAGGAACAGGCAGATCGCGCATGAATACAGCCGAACCCCCACTCCCCATCACAGCGCAGTGTGTCGAAGAGTCGAACTGACTTCTCCTGACGCGTAGACAATAGTATATACTGCATCTTCACTGACTCCCAATGGGCAAAAATTGCAGCAGATTGGAATAGCAACTGTACAGCATTCTGGACTTGATACTTGTACCAACCATCCACAATCATTTCAAATTTCTATCAATATACCTATACATCCAAGTACATGGGGCTAAATAACCACGAGATCCAAGCCCCTCAAAAGAAGCAACTGAAAGGCAACATGAGTTTTTGCTAAATGAGGCTGAGTGTATCCCGTTCCAGCCCTCACGCCAAAATTAAATTTCTTGACTGAACCGGGAATCTAACTCCGATTCCAGGCGTCTGAGATTGTAGCAGTTGTTTTCTAAATATAAATTAAACTATATTGATTTCATCCCTTGGCACAAAAGTCTTAATTAAACAAATTAAGAAGTATCCTTGGTTATAACGCACAAACTGGGAACTAATCAGTATTTCAAACTTTATACTGTAACTAGCAACCCGTCCCGGCTTCGCCCGGCAACAGTTATGAATGCATTACGTGATAAGGTTTTTTTTTCCAATGTCAATGAACTATGACCTATATCCGTTTTACGTCTCAGCATGATGGGTTAAAATCACTGATTGGACTATTAATTATATTACCATGGAGATGCATGTGTAACGAATTCTTGTCACACGTAATTTAAGAATGGCGAGGTGCATGAAACACAAATCCCTCTTCCGTCCAATCTTAACTTGACTGTGTATTTTGAGGAACGAACGTTCACAGGCGAAATGAAGAAAAGCTGAGTTGCGCTTCCAGGGGAACTCCAAACACAACCACTCTTCTCTGAAGTTACTCAACACGACTCGACAGTTTGCTGTTGACTGTATCTGGGGTAATAGGCTCGCACGCTAGCTAGGCTGTAACTGGGATGATAGGCTCGCCCCTAGCTAGATCGTAAACTGTCGCCTCAGTAATTGAATGGAGATTGTCGGAAGAAATGAAAACGTAAACACACTTATAGTGGGCGATGTATTAAAGATAGAGATATGCTCTCCTGGACTTTTTTGTAGAACTTTTCATGCTGAACAATTCTTAGACTCGTAGCATATAGTAGTACATTATGCAACGAGCCTATAATGGCAATAATTAAGACAGTTTTATAATTTCCATATGAGTGTCTTAATTACCATTAGAGGCGAGTTGCATACGACTGTTTATGTTCGACGATAATTATAACTATTTTATGTTCGAACATAAATATTTATCAATATCTGTCGAGATTTCGCCAGTTTTATGTACTGAACAGAGCGCATGGGACGCAGAGAATACATTGTATTTGACCATGGCCTCCTGGAATACCCCACTTTGACACTAGGCACGCAGTGAAATTTAAAATAGGAAGGCCGTGGAAGTCAGCTCAGGTGCGGTGTTATCCTTACCTAATTGGTCACACAACTGTTTCTTGAGCTCTGATTGGTGGGAGAAACTGTATCATAATGAAAACTTGTTCTATAATGAGCCTCATTGTAGTTCAGTTTTCTGACATATAATATTTACATTTCGCCATGGTCGAACATAAATATTTTTAACGCTTTGCCCAGCGTAAACTTAAAAAGCACACGGAAGCCAGGTTTTTCTTTTTCGACTTTTTTTTTACTGAAATCGTTACTGCTTGGCTTCCTGTGATCATAAATAATTTATTTTCTACAGAAACCTTCCTCGAGATATCCTTTACAGAATGGTGAAAACTGCATCAAAATCCATCCACTGGTTCTCGAGATTACCCGTGACATCCAAGAATCGGAGACTTTGTTTTATACTAAGTAGAGATTCCAAAAGCAGCACGTATCTCGCATAGTACTCAGTATCAAGTGGTTGTGGTAGATAATGATGTACAGTATTTACACAAATGTTGAGTGTTCCTTCCAGTTGGGATGACTGCAGTTAGATGTGTACGCTCATCGTTACAACAACTTGTCTGTGTTAGGCTATGATATTTAAATTACAGGGGTATAGCCTATAGGCCATACGGCCTCGTGGTGTAACCGTGCGCGCAAAATATCTCACCACGACTGCGACGGGGGGTGCAGCAAGTTCCAAGATTGGAGGTTCGATTCCTGGCGCTGATATCGTCTATCCTGAGGGTGGTTTTCTTCCAGGGGCACCACCCCTTCCCTAACTACAGCTACACACACCACTACAGTCATTACAGAAACACAGGTGATTATCAGGGAAATTAGACACACACCCAAGTTCAAGGGGCTCATGACCAAGATATCCCAAGCCTCTAAGGTAATTAACAACAGCAATGTCTCTGTATAGTGATATGACTCGCAGCATATCGATATCGAACGGTTCAAGGAATATTAGAGGTGGATGTTCTTATAATAAAATTTAAAAAAAAGAATAATAATAATAATAATAATAAATACAATGTTTAACGCCCCTTTTAACTGCGATTTTTAGACACGCCGGGGTGCCGGAAGTTTGCCTCGAACGGGAGCTTTAACGTAAATCTACTGACACGCCTCCTCAAATGCCAACTCGATCCTGCAACCTTGGGAGCAGCAGGTGAGAACGTTACCACCCAGCCGGATGTTGTTATTGACTCGCCGCCTTGTTGGTATGGGGTAGACTCAGCCTCGTGAGGCGAAACTAAGAGGGGGCAGATTCGATTCCTACCTCCAGGAAAATGCCAGGATGGTACCTAACTTAAGTACAGACATCACAATAACGCAGGTTATCAGAGACATTCTATATACATGGTGGCCACTCAAATCGGAGTAATTCACATTTTTCCAGATTTAATAATTAGCACGAGTGCGGGGGAGGGGGAGGGGCGGGCTTTATCGGTTTCCTACTTCAAGACCAAAATAAAGCAGTTGTGTTTGGTTTACTTATACAGATATTGACAAAAATTAGTGGTAATTGCGTTATTGATACGCAAGCCTACACACAAATGATTTAATTGATTTAAAAAAGCCTTTGTGACTCAAATAGCCGCTTTAAAAAAAAGAGAAAGAATGCCGCCTGCAATTTCATTACGGTGAAGTTGTTTACACTCAATATGTTTTACAAAAATACTATCGCTTGTTCTCACACACAGAAACAGGTAGCCTGAGGAAATTTCTTTCGATAACGATAGAGTGCTCACCCAAAACCGCAGCAGAAGTATGATTTAAGATGGAACGATTTTAATAATCAATTAACAGTGGCTATTTTCCAGGAGTTTTCAAATTTGTCGGCATTTTCCAGGAGCTATCCAGGAGTTTTCCAGACCTAATAAAAATCCAGGAGTTTTCCAGGATTTCCAGGTTTTCCAGGAGTAGTGGCCACTATGTATATATACACACACACACCCACGTACATGGGGCTACATGACCATGATGTCGCAAAGCCCCTAAAAGAATAAACAACAACAACAACAAGCATCTTACTGGCTTAACCTCACAAAAGAAAGAAAGAAAGAAAGAAAGAAAGAAAGACGTCAGATCGTATATGATGCAAATCTTGTTTCGCGTAGTTAAATTGTGGGAAGTGCAGTGCACTCGCTAAGTGTGTTGTACTATATTTCACAGTCCTTGTTCTGTTTAGCACAATGCGGTGAGGTGAGAACGTTTAGAGAAAGGAAGTTCTCATGCTACCAAACACGAAATTCACGAACTAGGTTAATGACGTAACACTCACAGTTATGCATGAAAACAAAGGGATATTACTGTCACGACGTCACTTTCTCAAGCAAAACTCTGACGGGGTAGTTCATAAACACGCATATTTCAAGAAAACTACTTCCCAGGAGCAAAGCAACTTATTTCCCAGCGTGAAACTCGGACATAGAAAGATTACTCAGGAGTTCTTTATTATTATTATTATTATTATTATTATTAATAGCGGAGCCGTGCGAGAACTCTCGCATAATGGGTTGTGTGCACCTCATGTGTACAGACTACCCACCCGGCTCTAGTGCTATACGGGCTGTACGCGACACAGTTCTGCCAGGGGCACTTTAAAAGCACTTTATAAACAAAGAAATAAATTTCCGTTGAATTTTCAAGAAATACAAGATCTTACTTGTACTATTGAGACGATTTGGAAGATGTTGGTACAAACCGCACCTTCTAACTCCCTCTGATTTAGGGGCTTGAGTTTTGTGAAACATACACCTTAGCGTATTATATAATGAGATAATTGTTTTTCCCAGATTAAAATTAAAAAATTTAAAAAATCGTTGTTGTTAATTCATTTTATGGGCTTAGGATATCTTGGTCATCAGCCCCGTGTACTTGGGTGTAAGTTATATTTGTCTGAATACCTGTATTTATGTGTTGATTGTAGTAGTGTGTGTAACTATATCAGGGTCTTGAAGTATGGTACTATCCCGGCATTTTCCTGGAGCAAGTCTGGAGAAACCCAGGGAAAATCCACACGTGGGATAACCGAACGATCTCCGGATTTGATGCAGCTGCACGCAAGGCCATGGTGCACTATGTAACCAGCACTGCTACGCCGCGGGATTTAAAGTAAATCAAAATTAATTTAAAAATAAAACAGAACTAAATAAAGTAAAATTAAATAAATGAAATTATACTGTAATCTTTTTCAAAATCCCTTGGTTTCGTTTTACGTAAAATCCGAGCAACCAATCATAACCTTTATTTTTGAAAATCTGACATACATGAGCGCAATCCAAGAAGCGAACCGGGTTCACCTTGGTAAGATACAAGCAGCTAGATTGCTAAATCATCACGCTTACATAATAATAATAATAATAATAATAATAATAATAATCTATATAATTGTGTTGTCTGTAAATGTCTAAAGCTGAGTGTGTAACTATTATGTTCTAGGTAACTCAGAATGGTCGCTGTCAGCGCCGGATTTCAAACCCCGGAACTCCAAGTGGCGCTCTAGAGGAGCATGTCTTAGGACGTCGTTTGTCTACGGGAATGAGTGATTTCAGTTATCCTACGTATCGTCTGTTGAGATTCCGTGCTCAATTAGTAACAAACGAGCAGGGTATAACGTACGTGATAACCACACACCTCTCAAAGTAAGCTACATCTGCCATTGTATAACCAAATCCAGGGTGTACGGAATATCATCTAGTCTGAAAGAAATGAGAATAGCTTAACACCGAAATCTAGTCAATGTTCATCCGTCTTTAAATCATCTATTTAGAAGAAATATGGAAATGTGGAAGAATCTTTAATTGAAAACGTTGATTAATTCTGATCTCATCCAGTCACAAAATAAGTTAGATTTTAATGACAGTATCGAACAGGCCTATCTATAAGACAAACTCGACACACGATGTGTTTTAGTGTCTAAATATATTCGTTAAGTTTATTAAGAAAACGAACAATGCATGTTCTCTTCTTGTGTAAAACGCTAGACATTGTTCATTATACGCAGCCCTCTATGCCTAGCCAATGGTTCTCTTTCTTCGTAATTAAGGCTTAGTTTAGATCGTTATCACTTGCACTGAGGGACAGATGGCCTCTATGTTCCGTCTCATAAACCATGAATCACCACCACCAGGCTTGAATTTGAACTTTCTTCATTGGTCTCCACCAGTGTGGATGACCCAAATTGGCCAAGCATTAACACAATACATTATACAAATAAACAAAAAACAGTAGATTAACAAGGCTAAAGAAACCAACACTAGATAATAAGAAAAAATTCAGACTTTCACGACCGGCGTTGAAATAGGAATCTCTGTTTCGCGGGCTTATAGGCCGTGTTCTAAGGACATTTTGTCGTCCTGACGTTTCGCTGAAGACTGCGTTCAGCATGTCCACATGTTATATTAAGCGAGGTAAAACAAGTAAACAGAAGATATATAAATAGTCAACAATCCACACATAGAGGCTGCCATAGCAACGGCGTACCACATAAAAGTAATGCATCAAGGACAGGGCTGCTCTTCTGTTGCATCTTCTCGTCGACGACGGTCAATGAGGGCAGGCTTGAGGGGATTAAGGACTGGAAGCCAAGCTCTGTTCACACGTTCTGCTTCCTCCTTAAGATTGAAGCTGTTAGTATGCTTCAGGATTTCAATGGCCTCCCTTTGTAGCCAGGCATGATAAGACACCGTGGTGGACAGAACTTCGGTGTCTCCATATCTTATGTCGTGACCTGCGAGTAGCGAGTGTGCTGCAACAGTGGATTTATCTGTTTGTCCCAGCCGGCTGTGTCGTTCGTGCTCCTTGAGGCGAGTGGCAATACTTCTTTTCGTTGTTCCAATATATACTTGGCTAAAGATAAGCGACATCCTCATACCGCGGCAGGGGTTTATAAAATCCAGTGTGATTGGCCATGTAGCCCCGTGTACTTGGGTGTGTGTAGAAGTTGTCTGATAACCTGTGTTACTGTGATGTCTGTACTAGCGTGTGTACTTGTACAGTAAATGAGGAAGGATTTGTGTAGGAAGCTGTCGTTGATCCGCGGTAGGGTCTGCTGTTTGTTGTTGATTCTTTTGGGACTTAACGGCATCGTGGTCATGTAGCACCGTGTACTTAGGTGTGTGTAGAAGTTGTCTGACAACCTGTGTCACTGTGATGTCTGTATGTGTACTTTTAATCGAGGAAGGACTTGGGTAGGAAGCTGTTGTTGTTTTGCTTCATTTGAGAGGTTTGGACATCATGGTCATTTAGCCCCGTGTACTTTGGTGAGTGCTGAATATTGTCTGCTAACCTGTATCATTGTGATGGCTGCATTAGTGTGTGTATTTGTAGGCCTGATTCAGGGGAGGATTCAATCAATCAATGTATAATATAGCACGTCGTTATTCAACAAGCACAGTGTGCGCTGTTTCAATAATAATATTCAACAAGCTACTACAACCAACATTCAATTATACTCCTTGAAAAGGGCAATGAGTTATTACTATACCCATGTATTTAGGAGAAAGTAGCCTATATGTTCTTTACTGAACATCTTGTTTTATCATCATCTTATAGAGCAGGAGTTGTCAACCTGGTGCTCTCGTCATACGAGTCAAAACGTGCTCACGAGCACTAGCTCACCTGAGATCCATTCTTCAATTCAAGTTTAGTTACACGAGCCGGAATAATATTTTCATTACAAGTTTTGACAGTAAGAAATTTTATATTATTTTTAAATAGTACATTTTAATCTACGGTACAGTAAAAGATTGGACATCCATGTTTTATGAGTAACACAAAAGACGCTGATTCGACTCAACTGTCCACACGTAAATGTATTTTACTTGCATGAGTCATGCAAGCAATTTCAACATGCGTGGTGAGCGGTGAATCCCTAGCTGTTTCAACACTTCTGAGGGAGAAAGAGAGATGGGAAGAGGAAAGAGAGGCTCATGCTTGTTGCATTATTAGTATTATTATTATTGTTAGTTTTGTTATTACATTCGATTTAAAGGCGCTCGGATACTTGCTATGGCACGAAGGTGGGGTGCTTACAGTCTCAAAGAGGTTGAGAACGCCTGCTCTATACGATAATGGTAAAACATATCGGCTCAAATTATCATTAGGCCTCTATTTAAAGCAATTGGAAAGACGGGGAACAGGGACTCAGCGCGTGGAAGTGGAAGGCTGGCGCGGTGGTTGCCTGGTCGCTTCAACAAGGCAGCACGCGGACGGCTGCCTTTCGTTTCCGAGAGCTGCCTCCTTGTTCCGCGTCTTTTCAATCGATTTTAATAGAGGCTTAATGTTAATTTGAGCCGATTCTTTTTACCGCCATCGTATAGAGTGACCTTGCGAGGGTATCCTCTGCAAATTACAATCCGATCGGGGGGGGGGGGGGGTAAGACGTTAGTTAGTTATTGTTGTTTTAAGGGGCAGAACTACGAGGTCATCTGCCCCTCTTAACACAGATTAAAATATACAAATTTGGAATGGAATTTAAAATTTTGAGGTGGATACCTAAATTTGAAAAGACCGAAAATTAATAAAACAAAAAAAAATGTTATTACATTCGATTTAAAGGCGCTCGGATACTTGCTATGGCACGAAGGTGGTGCTCACAGTGCACCATTAATGATAAAAAATAAATAAAAAAAATTACGGAAAAACAAAAAACATCATTCAAAAACGAACAAGTCGTTGAGTCAATGTTCACTGGAAATTTTAGATTGATGGGGGGGGGGGGGGGGGGGTGTAGACACTACCAGAATTCCATTGTCAGTGTAAACTTTTCTTCAATGACAGGGAGATGACCTAAACGTTTTCAAAGCCAGTAGCTCAGTAAAAAGAGTTATTATTCTGCCCTAATCCCAAGCGCACCATCTGTGCGCCACACCGCGCCACTTTGCTGATCTTCCTGTTGATGACGAGATGGTAAGAGAATTCTGAAACCGGTGTGTCGTGGGCTGAGCGGTACATGATGGACCGTTTCCGGTGGTCGCGAGGTCACATAGGGACCTGCTACAGTTCCGAGAACAATGTTGTGGGAAGAAGACACACCACTCTTGATCACAAGCATCTAAATTAAACTGGCGAGATAGCACACACCTGAACAACTAGAAGACAATGTATGTTTTTCTATTCTTGGTTATTTCCGTTTCTACGGGGTAGTAAATGAAGTGAGATAAATTTCCATTTGTCGAGTGTTTTTACCGGAGGATACCCTTCCTGACTCCAATCTTCTAAGGGGTGCGAGCGAGAGACGAAATGATTGAAGATCAATGATATGTGCAAGAAATTCCAAGGAAGTGATCAAATATTAGAAGGCACTGACCCGTCATTTACCAGAAGGTGAAAGTTGAGAAACCACAGAAGATCATTCGAGACGGCAGACGGTGCGATTCGAATCCACTCTTCTCTTGAGCACTGAAATAGCTGACCCATAGCTTTGCACGTTAACACACTTAACCGGTGACTTGAAATGATAAAGATGATAATGATAATGATGATAATAATAATGATGATGACAATAATAATAATAATAATAATATGGTTAAATTTCAACTGCTTTGGTTTTCGAGTGCTCTAGAAGGGACTTGTTACGTGCTAGTTAATCTACTTAGAGATCATCCGTAAAATACGTTCGCAAAATGCTATGAAATTTAACCCCCCCCCCCCCCCATTGTAACACGATGTAACAATTCTTAATATTTCTCCTCCCCCCCCCCCCCCCAAGTGAACGTCCAAAATAAATTATCCCCCTTGTTCAATGTATTGCGCAATTCAGCTCAGCGCATGGGGAAAGAGTCCACAGGCCCGCGATACAGCACCAGAAGCAGGAACTACACACATCAAAAAAAGTTTTGCATCACCTCGGTTCCCAGATCTCCGGCATATAGACGTTGACTGTGTATATTGTATCCAAGATACAGTCCCTTTGACTGTTCATAGATGTCACTAAAACTGCTCAAAGATGTAAACAACCATGCATGAGCAGGGCCTATTAGACGGAGGGGGTACGACAGCCGATCAGTTCCAGTCATTCCACCAGGACGAAGGTACGCTGCTCATGTTGTCTGTAGTTCTACCATGCCTAGAAGGTCAATACCGCAGTTCGATCGCGTCCGCATTGTTACTTTGTGTCAAGAAGGGCTCTCAACAAGGGAAGTTTCCAGGCGTCTCAGAGTGAACCAAAGCGATGTTGTTCGGACATGGAGGAGGTACAGAGATACAGGAACTGTCGATGACAGGCCTCGCTCAGGCCGCCCAAGGGCTACTACTGTAGTGGATGACAGCTACTTACGGATTGCCGCTCGGAGGAACCCTGACAGCAATGCCACCATGTTGAATAATGCGTTTCGTTCAGCCACAGGACGTCGTGTTTCAACTCAAACTGTGCGCAATAGGCTGCATGATGCGCAACTTCACTCCCGACGTCCATGGCGAGGTCCAGCTTTGCAACCCCGACACCATGCAGCGCGGTACAGATGGGCCCAACAACATGCTGAATGGACCCAACGGAATTGGCATCACGTTCTCTTCACCGATGAGTGTCGCATATGCCTTCAACCAGACAATCGTCGGAGACGTGTTTGGAGGCACCCTGGTCAGGCTGAACGTCTTAGACACACTGTCCAGCGAGTGCAGCAAGGTGGTGGTTCCCTGATGTTTTGGGGGGTGGCTTTATGTGGGGCCGACGTACGCCACTGGTGGTCATGGAAGGCTCCGAAACGGCTTTACGATACCTGAATGACATCCTCCGACCCATAGTGCAACCATATCGGCAGAATATTGGAGAGGCATTTGTCTTCATGGACGACAATTCTCGACCTCATCGTGCACATCTTGTGAATGCGTTCCTTCAGATAACGACATCGCTCGACTACAGTGGCCAGCATGTTCGCCAGACATGAACCCTATCGAACATGCCTGGGATATGTTGAAAAGGGCTGTTTATGGACGTCTTGACCCACCAACCACTCTGAGAGATTTACGCCGAATTGTCGTTGAGGAGTGGGACAATTTGGACCAACAGTGTCTTGATGAACTTGTGGATAGTATGCCACGGCGAATACAGGCATGCATCAATGCAAGAGGACGTGCTACTGGGTATTAGAGGTAGTGGTGTGTACTGCAATCTGGACCACAAATGCTGAAAGTCTAGCTGTATGATGCTACAACATGCAATGTGTGGGTCTCATGAGCAATAAAACGAGCTGAAATGTTGTTTGTGTTGATCTCTATTCCCTTTGTATTTAACGGTTCCGGAACTCTTGGAACCGAGGTGATGCAAAACTTTTTTTGATGTGTGTATATTTCTGAAATTGCGAGAGAGCTACACAGGATGAATTTTTAGCCTACTTTTTCACATTTTGCAAAATGAGGAAAAAGTAGACTTATGAGATCGATCCGGGGAAATGTGTGTCTGTCTGTCTGTCTGTCTGTCTGTCTGTCCTTCTGTCTGTCTGTCTGTCTGTCTGGCAGTGTGTGTGTGTGTCCCTATCAACTCCTAAACGGCTGCAGCAATCAAACCAAATTTAGTATGAGTAAAGATGTGCACCGGAATAGCTCACGTCCATATTTGAAAATGATGTCAGTGCTACCAACTGCTGAAAAAACGCACTAGAAATTTGAGCTCCATGTTGGATATCTTGCAAGGTATGCATGGGAGCTATTCCAAAATTGGCACACATGTAGATAATACTACTTCAGTTTAATTTTCCATGAGGCCAACCATAAGAGTGTTGCCAAAATAATTTTGAGCCTTCTGATAAGTCCAATGTTTAAATGCATATAACTTCTACACTATCAATTGGATTTCAACCAAATTTTGTATGTAATATCTGTACATAAACAGATATGACTGAGCGTATTCTTAAGAGCCACCAGGGCTGCCCAACTGTTAATAATTGCTCTCTCTATTTTTTTAATCCAAATACCAATATATCAGAAAGTATGCAAGCCAACAGCTTTAAACTATGCACACGTATATTCTGACATTTTAGATTAATTTGGAGTAACTTATATACGTCAGTTCTACCAACATGATTATAAGCCTGCTGATAGTACCAATTTTTAAATACATGTAACGTCTATACTATCAGTTGGATTTCAACCAAATTTCGTATGTGATATGTGTACCATAGCAGATATGACTATAAGTATTGTTAAGAGCAATCAGGGCTGCCAACTGTTAATAAATGCTGTCTATATTCTTTTTACCCTAATATCAATATATCAGAACGTATGCAAGCCAACAGCTCTATACTTTGCACACGTATAGCACCTGACATTCTAGATTAATTTGGAGTAATTAATACAAGGCAGTGCTGCCAACATGATTATATGCCTGCTGATATGTCCAATTTTAAAATACATGTAACTTCTATACTAACAAATGGATTTCATCCAAAATTGGCACAACAAGATATCATAATAATTCAGATTATTTCTGACCAGCACACGCATGGTATTGTTGGCAACATGCTTTTACGCGTGCTGGTAGATCCAGTGTCTAACTGCATGTAACGTCCATTGGACTTCAACCAAATTTTGTATTCTGTACCTTAAGAGGTGGAACTAAGAATATATTCCGTCATCAGGGCTGCCAACTGTAGTGCTCTATTAGGCTACATTATACCAGGTATATTTTGAACTAATTAGATATTTCGATATTACCAACTTAATTTCGTCATTATTCTAGATAGGTTCATATATTGTAGAATAATCATTGGCATGAAAAGTAGGCTGTATAGTTCTTCACGGAACTTCTTGTTCCTTCTACAAATCAGCTTCAAAAGAAGTTGTTTTATTCAAAACGTATATGGTAAGTGCCAAAATGAAAGTTCATTTGGATTATGTAAATCGGGTAATACCGAAAAAACCTGATGAACGATAAAAACCACCTCGCAAATTATCATACACTTTTGTCACATTCTTGTTCGGGTTTTTAATAGGATGGTAATATAATGCTGAAAATAAATACGAGTCACCCTGAAGAATAAGAAAAAACACGAGGAAATGCTTGAGAACGGTTAATGTACTATACTGTACTTGGAATTGCTATGAGGGAATCCATATCTGAGTTCCACCGGTGTCGCGCGAATCAATACCAGGATAGCTGGAGTGCAACATCAATAACAACTTGTGACCATCTCCGAACGTGTAATTTTCTCCTCAACAGTAAATCGAATGTAGCGTTGAATATAAATACTGTATCTCGGACTGCCCACCCTCCTGGAGTTAACCGGAACCTCACCGCCCACCCAGGGATACTCTTATATACATCACTTCCCAGAGTATCGCTCGCTTCGCGAGCCGACCGCGACTATGTCATTTCTAGTAGTCAGGACTCGACTAACCGGCCGTCTTTTCACAACTAATCTACATTACTTAACGACATGGAGATCCCATGAGTTATCTAACGTGTGCTTAAGTGATGTCAAAATTCTAATTTATGGGAAAATAATAATAATAATAATAATAATAATAATAATAACAAAAATATACAAGACACAGGGTGTCTACAACAACAAAAAATGTCTCTCCACATTCACTAAACTTTGTCATTACAACATGGTTATTAAACCTGAGGTGCTTTATGCTAGTGAGACATTGACGTTACACAACTAAGGGCGACTTGGAAAAAATCTTCACAGAGGAAAGAAAAATAATAAGGAAAATAATTGGACCAAAGCACAAAGATGAAGGATACAGGCTTCAGTCCAGAGACACTACATATAAATTGCCCAACCTCGCAGCAGACATCGGAAAGAGGCGACTAAAAGTTTACGGCCACATCAGCAGACTCCCACAAACCAGACTCAGCAACAAAATTCTTAGATACATACAGCGGCTCAAGATTACTACACCCTGGATGATGCAAGTCAAAATTGATCTAGTAAAACCACAGGTCGACCCAGAAGACGCCTTAGACAAAAGCGTCTTTCGACACAAAGTATACAAGTGGGAAGTGTTGTCAGAGAGAGCAGCTCCTACAGCCCAAATACCAAAGTGGACCGAAGAAAGGAAGAGGGCATTTAGTGCACGAATGAAAGAGTTCTGGAAAGACAGGAAGAACAAAAAGTCATGATTGCTTCGCATGGTATAATAGGCCTGTAACGTGTGAAAAAAATAACAAAAATAATACTAACCGCACGCTATTGCGCAAGAACCTGGGGCCAGGCTATCTCCAAACTTACCGCACCTCCGGTCGTAGTGACCGATGTAACGCGCACGGCTACGCTAGTACGGGTCTGACCTAAAGGGTATACCTGAAGGGTATAAATATTAAGGGGTGTTTACCGAGGTTCAGGTCAAAAATATCCAACTTTTTATTGCTTCATTTATAGGTCACTATATTGATTTATCAAAATTAATTTGTTTCATTATGATATCTCCGAAGCCTCCGTGGCTTAGGCGGCAGCACGCCGGCCTCTCACCACTGGATCCGTGGTTCAAATCCCGGTCACTCCATGTGAGATCTATGCTGGACAAAACGTAGGCAGACAGGTTTTTCTCCGGGTACTCCGGTTTTCTCTGTCAAAATTTCATTCCAGCAACACTCTCCACTATCATTTCATTTCATCTGTCATTCATTTAATCATTGCCCCAGAGGAGTGCGTCAGGCCTCGGCAGACGGCACAGTTCATATCCTCGCCGCTAGATGGGGGCTTCATTCATTCCATTCCTGACCCGGTCGGAGACTGGAAGCAGGCTGTGGATTTTCATTTTTCATGATATCTCCATTAGTTTAATTGTTCATACTCTTAAGTTCTTACTGTAAGGTGGACGTGCAGCTACACTTTGAACTCATTTTCCCACTCTGATATTTTTGGTACAAAAGATGAATTTTCTCTGGAAGTACCAGCACATTTGACATTAAATTTGCAACGTGAATTCTATTATGTGTGTACAATACTGGGAACATCAAATATAAAATAGGGTCTAAATATTTGAAGAAAAAAAAAAAAGAAAAAAATGCTATTCTTGACTAAAATGACATGTGCAAAACATTTTATCATTTTGTAGGTTAGGGTTAAAATACAGACTCTGTGGAAGACGAGAATTGAAAATGCGCTCTATTATTATTATTATTTTCAAACTCTGCGCTGAGCTCAATGAGGTGAATAAGGCCCCCTTGAATCATTGTATACAGTAATTTACCGGTAAATGCAACTCGAGCAAATGGTCCTCATTTTCAGGAGGGTCGCCATGCATCGTCCAGCAGAGTAGATGGTGCGAATCGCTGACCTGACCGAGTTTATCAGGAGTTCTCAATATAGCAGCTGAGTATGACACTCCAGCATTTTGAGTGTGGACTGGTGGACGCAACTTAAGATGAAGTAATAGAAATAAACATATACTTACGTACGCAGCAGACGTCAGTGGAAACGTAGCTGAAGCTCTTCCCCTATCCCCGAAGAAATATAAAATAAAAATAAAATAGAAGAAAGAAAAACGGGGAGATCGCAGTCTTGTTTGGCTTTCGCTGGGCCCAAATTTTAAAAGGCAAACCAGAAAGCAATCCCAAAAGAAAGGGGGAAAGCTAATTAAAATTAAACTACGGTAAAATCCAAAGATGAACAAATTTAAATCAGAGGCCGTGTAGGTCGTATTAACGTCACAAGTACGCTAATAAGACCGACAAACCGAAATATAGCAAAAACCAGACAAAACTCGAAGAAGGTTACTAAAATTAAAATAAGACGTGACGCAAAAGCAGAGATACTTAGGCAAAGATAAAATGTATTTAAATAAGAACCACAATGTACAACGATCCCAGAGATATTAAAAGCAAGAAGAGAAATGACCAACAAATTAAACACAAAATTAATTTACCGCAAGAAAAAATACAAATTAGGAAGAAAATCGAAAATATACTAAATTAAATTATATTAAAATGAAATAAAATAAGATAAGTTAAGGTAACGTGTTCAAGGCAAGATGAAACGATGACTAAATGTAAGTATGTCGCAATTAAATAAAAAGACAAAACTCAGAAACGACTACACTCAACGAAGTCAAGATACGTTCTAAAAATTTAGACAAAGCGTGTCAAAAGGGATGAACAAAATAGGAGGGGGGTACAATGGTTCAGAACGGGGTGGAGAGGGGTGAGAGGGAGGGGAGGAATGAGGAAGAAAGACGCGGAGGCACATGCAAGATCTAGTGAGTTACGAGAAAAATAGGAATTTAGACAAAAGGAAAAATTACATTAAATTATCGGCAAAGCCAAAAATATACTTTAAAAATTGAAAGTATGCGTAGGAGATAAGGGCACACAAAGACGACGAAAATATGTGATGCGCAAAATATGGGCATTCACAGACACAAGAATATCACAGGTTAGGTCACCAGCAAAATAGCAAAGGCGAGACCTCCTTTTGTGAACTCTTTAAGATAATGAACAAAGCATTACGGGAAGCAAGAAAAATAATCTCCAATCCCGTTATGTTGTTCTACGATAAGATGCACTCTGGATGACAGACCCAAAGATGCCCCCTACAAGGTAGGCAAACCACCGTCAAGCACACCAGAGTAAAGCGAAGACAAGCCCACATACATGACTTTCAACCCTTAAAGTACAAAAACTACGTTATCAAAATAAATGAAAATAACACAATCATACAAAACAAAAACTTACCAGCAATTACACGCACACAAAGGGCGGAGGGAAAATATCGGGAGGGGGGCAGGTACACGCGACCAAAAGAAAATAACACAGAAAAAGAGTTTTAAATTACCGAAATATGAAACAGAACTACAGTAAAGCAATTACTGATTACGACATACAGACACCTCGCCATAGTTTCACCTTGAACGCGGGCACTTTCCCTAGAATATCGGAATACGTCTAGCCTACTTGGCTGCAAGGAAGAAATGCCTCGAAACAAAGCAAATGACGACGCAACACAAAGGTAACTGCGTGCTAAAATTTGATTGGTCACGACCCCTTCCAAAATATAAATCACTGGCCAATAAGGGGACAAGATGCAGATATGTCCATATATGGTATTAAGACATCAGAGGGCTATTAATAGCTTCACAGCCAAGGTTTCACAAAGGCGTGCATTGATCACGTCAGATAAAAATGGCACAAAGGAGTAACTTATATATCTCATAAAAATGGCTCAAAATTCCCCCACTTCCTTGAAAAAAAAATGTTTACAAAAATACATACACAAAACATTTTTTTTTTGTATATATGGTATAAGATGCACTCTTGTTTCATTCATAAAATGGCTCGCAAGGAGAGAGTCTCATATCACACAAACACACGGAGTAGCTCACATTAGAGTTCCAAACTCTTTGCCTTTCACAGAGGCTTGGTATAGCACAAGTCCATCTCTTTGAAGTATACATCAAACGCACAAGCAGTTAAATGAGTGAGGGGAATTTTGGCTAAGTAAACCTAGAAAAATGAAATTTAGGTGCAAAAACGCAACGAATACAAAATCCGCTGCCCAAAATGCCAGCGAAGCAGCGTCCCATGAGAGAAGGTGGTACCGACCTTATCACACAAAACACTCAATCCACTAAACACGTTGGCAGCAAATTTTGACTAGGGAGAAAAAAAATATTAACATATAAGTTATGAGTTATCTCACAAGGAATAACATTTTTCTGTTTTTGAAATTTCCGAAGAATAACGAGAAGTTGTAATCCAAAGGCCTGAAGATGAACAAGGGGGAACCCAGGACCATTGCAGTTGACGTCAAGGCTGCAGAGATTTTCTTTCCTCCCAATATTCCTAATATAGAAAAAAAAAAAACAGTTACATTGTGGTATAAATGGTTAATAAAACTTAATCTGTGGAGCACCCTGTATTTCCAATGGAATGTTCTGTCGTCACAACCATTGATAAAATGATATTACACAACTTGGATGCGGTGTGGGGTAAGGGAGAGAGAAAGAAAACAGCGCGCGATAACACAGGCGGACGGTTAAGAGATACTGAAAACAATCATGGACACACTAAACTAAAATAAACAGGCAGGGATCCTGTAAAAACATCAACACTGGGATCGCCGCGTCAAAACACTGAAAGAAATACATACTCTAGATAAACAAATAATTACACAGACACCACATCATTCATGGTATTTCTTAAGATTTGCTACATGAGAAACAGAAATGAGTTGAGGATCGTCATCAGAAATCATTTCCACAGTCACGTTGTTCAGGAACCTGGTTATGGTCCTTGGTTCGGACCAGCGCAAACACAGTTTACTGGAGATGCCGGAAGCTGCGTTACTAATAGGGTGTAGTCGTACCAAAACCCTATTTCCTATCTGAAAATGAACAGGTTTTCTACGCTGGTTATACCGTGCTGAGACCTTCTGTCTAGCCCGCTTAAGGCTAGCGACGGCGGAATCCCATTTCTCTTGAGTAGAGACGGTTCGAGACGGGATAGACAAATACTCGATATTCCAACGGAGCTTCAGGGGATCAACAAGTTTACGGCCTATAAACAATTCCGCAGGTGTGGTTTGAATAGACGAATGAAACGAGGTATTAAAACCTAAGGTAAAATAATGCAAGTTAACATCCCAATTGGATTGTTCCACATTATGGAAGGCGGTTAGACAAGCTTTCAGATTACGATGAAATCTCTCTACCTGATTGCCTTGTGGTCTGAATGGCGCCAATAACACGTGATTAATGCCCCAACAGAAGGTCATAGATTTGAAAGTTTTGGACTTGAAGATGGTAGCATTATCGGTAACAAGGAACTTGGGCGGGCCAAATATAGCAAAAATATGCTTACATAATAAATGGACCGTCCCTTTTGCAGAAATGTCCTTAACAGGAAAGAGCCAGACAAACTTAGAAAAACCGTCGATCACTGTCAAAATCGCCTGATGACCAGACTTAGAACGTGTCATAGGACCGAATATGTCAATAAATAACCGTTCTCCAGGACGAGTAACAACATGAGCACTATGCAAACCTATCTGCGTATTTTGCGCTGGTTTAGAGCGTTGACAGGTGTGACATTTTTTTACAAAATCAAACACATCTGGTTTGATTGTAGGCCAATAGAATTCAGAGTCAATTTTGCGTAAAGTACGGTACATTCCAACGTGTAAGCCTATAGCCGAAGAATGATAGTATGTTAAGAGCATATTACGAACATTCTCAGGGGCGAAAATTCTGAAGGAGTTTGAACCAGGGAGGAGACGGCCAATTACATCATTACGGACACAAAATTCATTCACAGTGGGGTCCTTGTTGGTAATTTTCTCACGGAGTTCACGACAATAAAGATCATCTGCCTGAAACTTACGTATATCTACGAAGGACCATGGACTAAACTGTAATAAAAACACATTTTCAGGCATTTCCTGAGGTGAAGTTTCGACAGAAGGAGGAACAATTTGACTAGGAGCGGAAATAGTGGAATCCTCGAACATGCGCGAGAGACAATCAGCCACAGAGTTTTCACTACCTTTCACGTGTACAATGTCGAACTTGAACGACGATAGTCTCAAAATCCACCGATTGATACGACCAAGTTTCTTTACATGCGACATGCTCCATCTCAGAGCTTCATTATCGGTGTAGACAGTGAAATGGCGATGTTCTAGGAAACTCCTGAATTTCTCGCAGCCAAAGACAACAGCAAGGGACTCTTTTTCAAAGATGGAATAGCGACGTTCATGTTCATTAAGCATGCGACTAGCAAAAGCTACAGGCGCAAACTTCCCGTCCACGTGTTGACTTAAAACGCTTGACACAGCTAGATCACTAGCGTCGCAATGGAGGAAGAACCTAGACTCGAAATCTGGAGCTTGCAACACAGGGGCAGATATAAGACTCTCTTTTAAAGTGTTAAAAGCTTTATCTTGCTCTGGACCCCATATAAATTTAGCGTTCTTCTTTTTGAGGGCATTCAATGGAGCCGAAATATCTGAGAAATGTCTGATAAACCTGGAATAAAACCCAAACATGCCCATGGCACGGCGTAGAGCTTTCACAGAGGTAGGCACCGGTAGATTCTTAATACATTCAACTCTATCAGGCATGACGCTAATACCGTTAGTCGACAGCACATGTCCTAAAAACTTGATCTGCGTGCGGGCCAAAGAGGTCTTTTCGGGATTGATAGTGAGTCCCGCTTTTCTGAGGCGAGAGAAAACTTCACGGAGATGAGTTACGTGCTCCTCAAAAGATTTGCTATAAACAACAAGGTCATCTAAATAATTGAAGACAAACTTAAATTTCAAGTCACCCAAGAGATCATCTAACACACGACTAAGAATTTGTGCTCCGACAGCGATACCCATAGGTAATCTATTGAATGTGAATAACCCAAAAGGTGTGGAAAAGGCGGTAAAATCACGGCTCTCGGCGTCCAACGGAATTTGATGATATGCGGAATTGAGATCAATAATAGAATAATAGTTAGCTCCATGAAAATGCTGAAAAGCGCTGTCGAGTGTAGGTAACGGAAAATTGTCGAAAACAACCTTCTTATTCAGCTTCCTGTAGTCGACAACTAATCTATATTCGCCGTCTTTCTTGGGAATCAGAAAAGCTGGAGAACCATACGCCGACTTGGAAGGAACGACTACTCCTTTATCTTGTAGCTCTTTGACATATTTTCTCATAGCCAACAGCTTTGGAGGTGAACATGCAAATGGCGGGGATCGAACCGGGACATTATCTGTGAGATCGATATGACATTCGTGACCTACCGCTGAACCTAATTTATCTGTGAGGACATCCGAGAATTCGTTCACCAAATCACTCAGCACATCACGCTCTTCCGAAAATAAAGACAGAGGCAGCTGGACAGAATGCACTGTGGACACTTCACTAACACGAGAGGTACATTCTTCGAACGGGAATTGTTTGTTGGAATGAAACAGAAAGCTAAAGGAATTACTCGCAAAATCTAATTGTAAACCTGTTTTGCGCATGAAATCTGTCCCTAAAAGGACTTGGGTGGATAAATTATCAACTACGTGGAACTGGTGATCCCATGAAAAACCATGGATCTTGAGATGACATAAAACAGTACCGGTAACGTTGATAGTAGATGAACCAGCTGACACGAACTTTCGCTCACGTCCATCCTCGTGAGGACAGATGCGCAGCGCTGGAATTTGTTCCGCCACAGAGCGAAGGATAAAGCTCTCCGTGGCTCCAGAATCCAAAATGGCTTGAGTTGTGACATGATGAAAAGATAATGTGACCCAAGGTTGCGATACAGAAGCAAAACAAAGATAAGGATCGCGATACCTGCTTTTAGGGCTGCCCGACGGGTCGAACTCAGGACAGCACTTCAACAGTTTTCCTGGTTGAAATTACAATTTGGACAGGTCAATTTAGTCACATCTGACATCCCACAACCGTAGCAGAACTTACGGGATCTAGCGGCACATTCACGGAAGTTATGACCGTGATTGTTGCAATTCCAACATAAGATATTTGCGGAGACACGTTTGGTATCTGGAGGATTATTGTGGACACGGGAGGTAGAATGAGTTTGGCTGGCAGCGTGACTATCACTTTGGACGTGATTTATGGGAGGACGAGAGGGGAGATTAAAAGAGACAGTCTTGTTTGAGATAACGGGATGGGCCACAGAAGTAAACGCATGCTGTGTGCTAGTCGCACAAGCTAGTTCAGGAAACATGACTTCGTGGGAAATAGGGGGTGGAACATAACTCAAACTCGACCGAGAATTGTTCTCATATTCGCGTCCATGTAGAATTATGTCCTCAATACAGCGTACCGAAATGCGACGTATGAAGTACTTATATATAGGATTTAAATTCCTATAAATAATTTCGAAAAGTTCCTGTGGGTGGAATGGCTGAGGCAAATTGGCTGTGAGGAGGCGTACAGCCGTGACATAATCGTAAATCTTCTCGGAGGGGCCCTGAGTTCGAGCGTAGATTTCCTGTTTCAAAGCATACGCGAAATCTTGGGGAGTGAAACGGGCTTTTATGTTGCACACAAATTCGTTCCATGAAGTGTAATGGAATGGTGACACCCTGTACCACTGCAACGCTTTACCAGAAAGTAAAATTGGTAGGCAACGAACTATCTTATCGGGACTTATGTCATGGCACTGACACAGTTCCTCAATCCTCTGAATGAACCAAAAAACTGAAGATGTGTTATTTTCCCCGGAAAAAGTAAGATTCCACCTGCTCACAATGGATGCAACGTTGTCAGAATGACCACCACTGGTAGGATTAGAAACGTAGCCACTAGACAACGGGTCAAACATAAGTAAGTCCTTCGGTACACTAAAAAATTGGGGTTCTGGAATAGCCTTACTTGAAGAAATAGGTGCAGTCAACGACTCAAAATTATAGGACGGTAAACGAACTTCCTGCTTAATAGATTTATCCATGACGAAAAATATTAAAAACACAGCACGGTACACACCAACGAGATAAGAAAAAGGACTACAAAGACTACTAATTTCAAACTACTTCAAAAATATAAAAGGTATCTAAACAGTATTACGAGAAGAAATAAATAAGTGCACATCACATTACCGTAAGATGTTGCTTTCCCACGTGGTAATTTACTCACGGGCACCAAGTCGTCATCCTCACACGAAACATACTGTTTGCGGCTGTGTGTTTTTCAAATGTTGATAGACCATACCAGACCTTTCTCTTCTTTCATGAAATTCTCAGCACCTTAAAACTCAGAAAGACAACATTATACTATAGGTACGAAAAGGATGGAAACGTTGCACAATGCAATTCAGCTCGAAGTCTCAGGAACGATCAGCTGGAAAAAAATTGTTAAATTAGAAAGGTGATTTTGTCTCAAAACCACGCTCTGAAATCCATTTGTACGCAACTTAAGATGAAGTAATAGAAATAAACATATACTTACGTACGCAGCAGACGTCAGTGGAAACGTAGCTGAAGCTCTTCCCCTATCCCCGAAGAAATATAAAATAAAAATAAAATAGAAGAAAGAAAAACGGGGAGATCGCAGTCTTGTTTGGCTTTCGCTGGGCCCAAATTTTAAAAGGCAAACCAGAAAGCAATCCCAAAAGAAAGGGGGAAAGCTAATTAAAATTAAACTACGGTAAAATCCAAAGATGAACAAATTTAAATCAGAGGCCGTGTAGGTCGTATTAACGTCACAAGTACGCTAATAAGACCGACAAACCGAAATATAGCAAAAACCAGACAAAACTCGAAGAAGGTTACTAAAATTAAAATAAGACGTGACGCAAAAGCAGAGATACTTAGGCAAAGATAAAATGTATTTAAATAAGAACCACAATGTACAACGATCCCAGAGATATTAAAAGCAAGAAGAGAAATGACCAACAAATTAAACACAAAATTAATTTACCGCAAGAAAAAATACAAATTAGGAAGAAAATCGAAAATATACTAAATTAAATTATATTAAAATGAAATAAAATAAGATAAGTTAAGGTAACGTGTTCAAGGCAAGATGAAACGATGACTAAATGTAAGTATGTCGCAATTAAATAAAAATACAAAACTCAGAAACGACTACACTCAACGAAGTCAAGATACGTTCTAAAAATTTAGACAAAGCGTGTCAAAAGGGATGAACAAAATAGGAGGGGGGTACAATGGTTCAGAACGGGGTGGAGAGGGGTGAGAGGGAGGGGAGGAATGAGGAAGAAAGACGCGGAGGCACATGCAAGATCTAGTGAGTTACGAGAAAAATAGGAATTTAGACAAAAGGAAAAATTACATTAAATTATCGGCAAAGCCAAAAATATACTTTAAAAATTGAAAGTATGCGTAGGAGATAAGGGCACACAAAGACGACGAAAATATGTGATGCGCAAAATATGGGCATTCACAGACACAAGAATATCACAGGTTAGGTCACCAGCAAAATAGCAAAGGCGAGACCTCCTTTTGTGAACTCTTTAAGATAATGAACAAAGCATTACGGGAAGCAAGAAAAATAATCTCCAATCCCGTTATGTTGTTCTACGATAAGATGCACTCTGGATGACAGACCCAAAGATGCCCCCTACAAGGTAGGCAAACCACCGTCAAGCACACCAGAGTAAAGCGAAGACAAGCCCACATACATGACTTTCAACCCTTAAAGTACAAAAACTACGTTATCAAGATAAATGAAAATAACACAATCATACAAAACAAAAACTTACCAGCAATTACACGCACACAAAGGTCGGAGGGAAAATATCGGGAGGGGGGCAGGTACACGCGACCAAAAGAAAATAACACAGAAAAAGAGTTTTAAATTACCGAAATATGAAACAGAACTACAGTAAAGCAATTACTGATTACGACATACAGACACCTCGCCATAGTTTCACCTTGAACGCGGGCACTTTCCCTAGAATATCGGAATACGTCTAGCCTACTTGGCTGCAAGGAAGAAATGCCTCGAAACAAAGCAAATGACGACGCAACACAAAGGTAACTGCGTGCTAAAATTTGATTGGTCACGACCCCTTCCAAAATATAAATCACTGGCCAATAAGGGGACAAGATGCAGATATGTCCATATATGGTATTAAGACATCAGAGGGCTATTAATAGCTTCACAGCCAAGGTTTCACAAAGGCGTGCATTGATCACGTCAGATAAAAATGGCACAAAGGAGTAACTTATATATCTCATAAAAATGGCTCACTGGTCATAATAAACCGAAGTTGGTTGCAAGACATGGGCCAAATTAAAGCAACACAAATTAGGCTTAAGGACGTTTGTTACTAGCCGATACATCCCTGATCCTGATCACCAAATTTTGGAGGGGTATACAGTAATTATTACCTGATAGCATATGCGTAAGCAACGAGTTTCGTATACGGTCGAGTTCATTTGCTGCAGCATGGTTAAGAGGGGAGGGTCGTTCTTTTCTCTCGTCGCTATGGAAATGTTCACATCGGCTCTTACTGTAGCCTCATTCCAGCCCCCAGACCAGTATTAAATTTCCTTGCAGTGCCAGAAATCGAATTTGAACTACATGCTGTTGTTTCGTTTGAGGAGCATGGACATCTTGGTAATTTTTCCCATATACTTGGGTGTGAATATACGAGGGGTGTTCAGAAACTAAGTTACAAAGCTTACAGTGAAACGTGTACGGTATATTTTATTTCATACAAGCAATACAGCCAAATGATAGTACATAAATTAGGTTATTTTTCGACATAGAATTCATATCGGTTTAGGCACTTGTCGTTTCGTGGGATAAATTTGAATATTCCCTCCTGGTAAAAATCCTGCCATCGCGTGTTCAGCCAATGTATCGCGAAGTATGTCACCTCCTCGTCTGTACTCCAAGTGAGGAAACAGATGAAAGTCGCTGTAGCGAGGTCCGGGCTGTAGGAAGGGTGGTCAGTGATGTCCCAGTAAAACCACTTCAACAGCGTGGTGGTCTTCTGGGCTGTATGAGGTCGCACGTTGTCATGAAGGAAGATGACGCCCTTGGTGAGAAGTCCTGGCCGCGGTTATATGTTTCGCCCACAGAAATCCAATAGCTGAACGGATCTCTTTGCGAGACCAGTTTTCCAAATGAGACGCCATTCGTTGTTTACCTACAACTAGCGCTGTAAGTAGCGGGTGGCAGAAACTCCAGATGCACAGTTACCAAAAGCATGTATTCGAATTACTCCACACTACTAATTTCTCTACACTAGAAGTCAAGGCGGCTTCAGTGACATAGTTGGTAGCATGCTGAGTTTCTATGCCCAAGGTCGCGGGTTCAAACCCGACCAAAGTCGTCGGATTTTTTAAGAGTGTTAAGAATCCCTCAGTATGCCTTCCTTCGGAGGGGAAGTAAAGCCGGCGGGCCCATGTCATGTCCAGCTCTCATACCAGTTTTTTTTTTTTTTTGCCATAGCCGGGAATTGAACTCGGATTTCCGTGGTGACAGCCAAAAGTGCCAATCATTACGCCACGATGGATTGGTGATTAAAAAGCAATATCAATAGTAATAATAATAATAGTAGACTAATAATAATGTTTCTGATGTAACGTCTTTTTAAACTGCTGTGGCTTTAAAGACTCCGGGGTGTGAGAACTTTGCCCTTTTAACGTGCCAACACATCTTCTAAGATGAAGTTCTCGTATTTAAACACTCTTAATGTTATCGGATTGAGCCGGGATAGAACCCGCTATTTGGGATTCTAAAGGTCAGAGCTTAACTGACTACGCCATTCAGCCCGACAATCGGCGTGGAATTACAAATATAAGAAATTATCCATAGATTTGGCAACTCCGGTAAAACAGGAACAATGTAGGACGGATGTTTTGATTCAGCATGCATGACGTAACCTGGGAGCTTACCTCTCGTCCCCCAGCCAGCGTAACTTCCTGGCTCACTCAGTGCTAATATTAGCTTGAGTTTTTCGAACTATTGATGTCTGTTCATTGCGTTACGACCTGCTGCTTTAAATACATAACACTCAGACTGTTTTAGCATCATTGGCCAGGCAAAGGATGCCCCGGATGAGAAAATCTCCAGTGGTTGATATACAGGGTGTCACCTAAAACTTGCACCGCAAATATTTCGGAAATTGGAAGTGCTATTGATGTGCGGTTTTCACAGGCTGGCTTGGTGGTCAGGGGCTCGTATTTTTGGCCTATGAACATATTGGAATAATACTTCGAACGTGCATTGCTTGAGCAAACATTGGGTACACTTCTTTAAATGGAACAATGCCTATTGACATTAACAAAATAAAAGTGGGGTAAATTAGAATGCCATTGGCGTTTGTTGCAGGATTCTAGTGCAAGTGGTTTGCGAGAGGTCGTATGTTGAAATGTTTCCACACAGACACTAGTACATACCTGTGGTAGCACAAACTAAAGAAAAACAAACGTGAATACACTCCTTATGTGGGTTCTGACAAGTAAGGGGCGCACTGACCTTCAAAGGTTGTGTTCAAAATGATTTAAATATTTGCAGTGCAAGTTTTAGGTGACTCACCCTGTACAAATGACGAGAGAAAAATCCAGGTAGACCTGCTTTAAACGGAAACGAACGGACTCGCACTTTTTCCGTTAAACATAAGTTTCCGGTTAACGGAGGCAGACCTATGGTAAAATAATTAAACCTATTGTTAGTTTCTGACCTACTTTATTCCTGACGTCTTAATGCCCTCCAAATTTCAGTTTAATTTAATGTTTTAAGTACCAACGAGTAACATTATTAGACTCAAGCACTTGTTTTTAATAATTCTTCCTTCATCCAGCAGAGCATTAAAAACTGCGACTTTGCGTGAAGAAATGTCTTTGCATTTCCTCATTATCCAAACACGATCCGATTTTGTTGTGCACGGCGCTATACGATGGAAGAAATCGACGATTGAATTACATTGTATAATAACATTTCTAAATTAACGGCGAGAAATAGCTACACTTAAGGACCGATTACCTAACTTTTCCGCCCCTTAAAACAACAATTTTTTTTTTTAGCGTATGGCTTTTAGTGCCGGGAGTATCCGAGGACATGTTCGGCTCGCCAGTTTTGTAGCTGCTTCGAGACGGACACCCAATGGGTGAGCTACAAGTACCGTTGGGGAGGGAAGGAGGGAAGTTGGATTGTAAGGACGAGGAGTTGGAAGGTAGCGGCTGTGGCCTATAGTTAGGGACCAACCCCGGCATTTGCCTGGAAGGAAGATGGGAAACCACAGAAGACCATCTCCAAGGTTGCCGGCGGGGGGATTCGAACCTCCTCGCCTCCCGGATGTGAGCGACTGCCATCAGTCGTGCCGTAACCACCACGGCTAACTCACCCGGTAAAAACAACAATAACTAACTAGCTATACTTCCTTAGCAAATCCCTATTAACAATATTTTGCACCAATGACCATAACCTCAAATTTTCATTGTTACTTTCAGTCACAGAGCAGCGAATGACTCTCCCTTCAAAACAAAAGAGCTGAAGGTCAAACCAGAGTTGCCAACAACTTGGATGATCCATGAATATAGCGGGAACTGTTATTACGCGTTACACTAACAATCCGACACGACAATTTTCTCTTTCATATACAGCTATGTTGAAATATATTTTAAAATGGTGGAAATTTGTATGTTGATTCTAATAATTTAAACAGATCTGTACTTTAATCTTATAGAGCCTAAATTGAACTAATTTTACTTTAGGGCCTAATACGACCTGTTTTCGTGAATAATATTGAAACTATAAATGAGAAACAACAGTGACATTGATTGCTCAATCTTGGAAAAATAACGAGCATTTTCGTTAATTCCTACTGTTAAAAGTAACAGCGTTACAATTATTGAATTTAATTAGTAACGTCGTTACCGTAAAAAGTACCCGTTACTAGTAACGCGTAGTACTCACCAGAACTGCAGAGGGAACTGGAAGTCCGAAGATCGAAAGTTCAATCTGGTTCAATTCTTGGTTAATGCATGCGGGATTTTCGAGGTGAAATTATACGTTTGGTGGTTCGGATCTCACGTAAAAAGGAGGATTTGTATATTAAGATCGAGAAATCAACCGTCACGCAAACCTTTAAGTTTCATTCTGCATTTATTATTATTATTATTATTATTATTATTATTATTATTATTCATCTCTACTTAGTTTTGTGTCTCAAGGCGTGGTGTACTCCGGTGCCAACCCTTTGAACTTTCGATCTTCGGACTTCCAGTTCCCTCTGCAGTCCTGGTGAGTACAACGCGTTACTACTAACGGGTACTTTTTACGGTAACGACGTTACTAATTAAATTCAATAATTGTAACGCTGTTACTTTTAACAGTAGGATTTAAATATCTTGGCATAGCTGGAAAAAATTAATGTATTAGGAATATTCACAATTAAATGGTGCAATATTACTAATACATGTATTTTTTTCAGGAGTGTATTTATCTATTTGTATTTTGTATCCCGCCCATTCATTGGGCACAATCGTGTTGACCGACTGAAAAGCCACAAAAATAATTTGTATAGGCAACACTGAAAAAAGAATGGCTTCAAATCCCTACATATCTAAATTTGTATATATAAATAAAAGTAATTTAAAAAAAGGTTTGACTGATAACGTGTGTTACTGTGGTGTCTGTTGCTTAGCGAAGAAGTGGGAAACCGCGGAACACCACTTCCAGGATAGCTGAGGTGGGAATCGAATCCACTTCTTCTCAGTTTTGCTTCACGAGGCTGAGTGTACCCCGTTCCAGCCCTTTAGACCAGAATAAATTTCTTGGCAGAGCCTGGAATCGAACCCGGACCTCCGGCGCGAGAGGCAAGAATGCTAGCCGCTACACCACGAAGTGAATTATAAAAACGATACTGAAGTACTGTAGGTTTATAAGACTACCATTAACCGCCCGAGATAATCTACGCATTGGCCGTTCGAAATAAAATAAAACATTCCTTGCAATGAACCTCATTCAAAAGACGGAATATTAGCAAATCTTGCATGATTTTCCGTGTCTGTTGCGAGGCGGGGAGCACCAAAGGCTCGCTGATGAGCCTGACTTGGTGCACCTAGTCCTAGGCGAATCCCCACAACAGACAAGGCAGAATCTTAGAAGAATTGCTACAGCTTAACATTATTACAATTCGGAATAATTAGTTACAAATACTATACTACACTCACTACAGAAGTACAGGCAGTCAGATAAATTAAACTAAGTACACGGAACTAATGACCAGGATGTCCATAAAGAGAATGACTACAACAGCAGCTACATGTTTACAAATTAGAAAGAGTAATGCCCTGAGCTGAGCGCATGTATGATGGATGAACTGCCTGTGTCTGGGACAACCTGTTCACGACAGACAAGGTCGTATCGGATATCGTGAGACTAAAGTTCAACACTCCCGTATCGAGGCCAAGAATGTCATCAATACAACATGAACCGAATCCTTTACGCATTAATAGCGAGCTTATCAAAGCGGCGGGTCGAAGAAGCTATGCTATTACTCTACTGTACGTTCCGAAGTACCAGAATTCAAGAGAAAGTTCCGTATTTACCAGAGTTGCTAGGCATCTCGGATTTCAAGGGAAAGTCTCGTATATACCAGGGTTGCTAGGCGTCCCGAATTTCGAGGAACAATCCCATATTTACCAGGGTTGCTACGCGTCCCGGATTTCAATCCGTATTTACCAGGGTTGCTAGGTTTAGCCTATAATACTTGCATGATTCATTCGTCCGCCATCCTTGAAACTATTTGGCTGATAATCTTGTAGTTTGGGGAAAAAGACGCTTCCCACATGAAGGTATATTGTTGCAAAATTTGGTAGATATGGGATAATTGGGTTAGTCGTAATTTGATTTATGCTTTGAACATTTGGGTGGCCACCATTTCGTTATCGTTAAGATGGTGGCGATATAAAACATGACACAGTGGCATACTTTGCTAGTGCTACCTCTGTACCAAATTTGGTTCAAACAACTTTTGGTCCATGTAGATCTTTTTTTTTTTTTCTTTTTGCAAAAATCGAAAGTATGCTTAAAACCTATCATCTATCGCGTTAGTATTTCAAAATCTGCAGTCTCCCCCCGAAGAAATTGCATTTTTTTAAAATAATGGTTATCTAATGCAACATTCTTGAAACCATTTTAAACTACAATGGAGCACTGTTTGTTTTTAATGTACAGTAGGCTACTTACGGTCGTCTGAACAGTTAAGCGAGACGTGAACTCACCTGGAAGTAAAAGAAAACAGAATTCGTTAAAAACATGTGAAGTAGATAATTGTTAATAAGCACAATCAAACAATCAATCAATCATTGATTCAATAATGGCAATAAAGATGAATAACGTTAGAACGCTGAAACAGTAATCAGCTCAATGGTAATCATCAATTACTTTGACCAAGAAGACTTTCAGCCATTAGCCACTGATGTTTAATCGTCTAGAGCAGTGTTTCTGAACCCGAAGAAGTCTGCGGACCACTCATACTGAAATTGAATCATGTAAGGCCCCCACCCCCCTCCAATACACCTTATCAGTTGTAACCCTTCTTCAATAACACTTATTTTAAAGATATTTCAATTCAAAACCTGATAGTCATCTCCGTGAATATATTCGGACGATTCTCGTTCAACGCCCATCGTTTTCGAAATCCGCATTTATTGGCCACTTTTTTATGCGTGCTGGTGGACCCTTTACTCCCGCGGACCACTCCGGAGGCTCTCGCGGACCACAGGTGGTCCGCGGATCACGGGTTAAGAACCAGTGGTCTAGAGAGAGAGAGCAGGCGTTCTCAACTAGGTGCTCTTTAAATGAAATTTGGCGCAGTCGTCTTACGAGCCCATCAGTGCTCGGGAGCACAAGCTCCCCTGAGATCCATTCTTCAATTCAAATTTTGTTGAACGAACCAGAATAATGATGTTTTCATTACAAGTTTTGACAGTCAGAAATTTTATCATTTTGTGAAATATAAATATAAATAATATGAATAATTGAGCATCCCTATTTTATGAGTAGCACGAAATATGGCAATTCCACTCGACTGTCCACACATAATTGTATCTTACCTGCATGAGTCATGTATGCAGTTGCAGCATGCCTGGTAAGTAGAAAATCCCTCACTATGTCAGCACTTCTGAGGGAGAGAGATAGGAAAAGGAAAGAGAGACGCATGGTTGTTACATTATTATTTATTCGTTAATTCCCCATAAGGAGAGCGTCACAACACAATCAATTTTCACGTTTTATTCTGGCCCTTTCTTCTTTTTTCCCAAAAACCTCTCATATACACACTATGCTTCCTCTTTCTCTTCTTCGTCCACTTCTTTCCCGGTTGTCTCTCTTTGGGAGTTTCCTCAAACATCTGTTGTCTAAGTTTTTCTCTGTAAGTGCTCCTGTCTGCGATGTATTCTGTAGAGATGTTTAGTTTCTTGAGGTCTTCCACGGTTTCCTTTACCCAATTGGTTTTTAGTGTACTATTCGTAACTACTGTATATTAACAATTTTCTTGGTCAGTCTGCCTTCGGTCATCCTATGTATATGTCCATAAAATGTTGTCCTTCTTTTCCTTATGTTGTTTGTAATCGTCTCTGTCCGTTTGTACAGTTCTATTGTCGGTCTCTTTATCCATATTCCCTCTTTCTGAACTGGTCCGTAAATCTTTCTCAGAATTTTCCTCTCTTGTTTTTCTAACTCCTTGATTTTTGTTCGTCCCTTGATTGCTGTCGTTTCTCAAGCGTATACGGCCTCTGGTAAGACTACTGTACGATAGTGTCGTAATTTGGCATTGATGGAAATACTTTTTTTATTGTAGTGGTTCCATGTAAGTCGGTATGCTTTCTGCAACTTAGCGATCCTGTCTTCATTGGATACCAAGATCAGTCCTGTTTTCTGTATAATCTCTCCTAGGTATTTGAAACTTTCCACTTGTGTTATTTTTCCATACTTGGTTTCCAGTGGGTGCCTGTCTGTAGATTTTGTGTCCATGACCTGTGTTTTTTCGTATGAGATTTGTAACCCTGTTTTGGCAGAGATTTCATGTAGCGTCTCTACAGCTTCTTTGGCTTCTTTTCTGTTATTTGTTATAATCGCTACATCATCGGCAAAGGCCAGACATTTAATGTTGACTGTTCTTTCCTGGTGTTTTGCTATTTTTCTCCTTTGACTCCTTTTTCCCATGTCCTGATTATTTTATCCAAAACTGAGTTAAATAGAATGGGTGATAAGCCATCACCTTGTCGCACGCCTGTCTTCATTTTGAAGGGTTCTGAAATCTCTCCCATGAATTTAACTGTAGATATTGTATTCGTCAATGTTCCTTGGATTAGTTTTCTGGACTTACTGTCCACCTTCATTTCTTCTAATTTGTTAAAAAGTGTTTCTATATCTATGGAGTCGTACGCTTTTTTGTAGTCGACGAATGTGTTTGTTGTGTTCCTGGACTTTCTCGTTCCTAATATTGTTCTCAGGCACCAGATCTGCTCACTGCACGATCTTCCCTTCCTGAACCCTCCTTGGTATTCTCTTATCTGTGGATCTATTTGAGGCTCTATCCGTTTTAACAGGGCGTTGGAGAAAATTTTGTACGCGACTGGTAATAGCGAAATCCCTCTATAATTATTATTGTTCGTTTTGTCTCCTTTCTTGTGAAGGGGGTGTATTAGGGCTGACTTCCATTATTCTGGTACCTTCCCTGTTTCCCAGATGTTTTCGATGATTCTGTGTATTTTGGGTGTAATATTTTCGTGGTCTAATTTCCAGATTTCCGAAATCAATCCGTCTTCTCCAGGCGCACTATTGTTCTTCAGTGATTTTATTATTTCCACGATTTCTTCAAGTGTTGGGGGTTTATTATCATTATTTTTACATCGTTATGCCCTACTCAGGAGCACGATTGATGTGTTGGCCTTCTTTTCCTCCCGAAATCTCGTCATCCTCTCGCCGAGCTTCTTCCTTCGTTCTTCTGTCCAAGTTATAGTGGCTGTGGTGTTGGGTTTGTCTCCAAATTGGTGATTGTCGATTTTGGTTCTGAATTTACAACTGTCCCGTACAATGTCTTCTGAGATGTTGATATCCTTGAGATCTGTTTCAATTTCACGAAGCCAGCTGTTCTTGGTTTTTAATGAAAGGGCCAGGTTGAAAATTCTTTTAGTTAGTCTGTTATTGTTCAAATAATCGTCTTTTCCGAAAAGTGTGAGAGATTTTTTCAGGTTGACAATATATTTTCTGGGATGATTTTTTCCGCCATATTCCCTCTATACAAACTGGAACAAATATTTTTCGTAAAAGTTTCCTTTCTTGTTTCTCCAAGTCTTTGGTTAAAGATCCGCCACCAATGATTAAGGTTTCCGATGCATATAACGCTCCGGGTTTGATTACAGTATTACTGTGTCTAAGTTTTGCTTTCCTAGATATTGATTTGTTATTATATCTGTTCCATGTGATTATTATTATTATATTGCTTGCCACAGTGGGTGAGTGGTTAGCGTGTCGGACTACGAACCCCAAGCTGGCAGGTTCGCTCCCGGCCGTGATTTTTGAAAGGCAACAAAAATCACGGCATGGATGTCATACGTTGTTGGCATGTTAAAGAACCTATTTGAATTCAGTAGGCCGTGTTCATAATGGCAAAATTAATCTCGGGGTTTTCGGCCAACACAAAAGTTCCTCCTTTCTCTACTAGAAAGCGCTATAGTGTCAAGGAGCTTGATGGGGCGCAACGATGTCTAACCTCCTTGACTTTCATAGCGCTCCAAGGAACGACAATATTCGACATGCAAGCTGCCTTCTGGGCGTCAAATAACAAAGCTTGCTCCCGGCACTAGAGGCCATACGATATTATATTATTATATTCTTTTTAATGGTGCTGGAGCACTTGGTATGGCATGAGGGTGGTGCTACAAGGTTGAGAACGCCTGCTCTAGAGAGTTCATTGTCGAGCCGCATTAGCTCAATGGTAGAGCATAGGAGAAGGAAACCAAAGGTCGGAGGTTCGATTCCGGCGTGTGCTAAGACATGTCTCAACTTTCTAACTTACATAAGACTTGTACTCTATGTACACAATACGACCTAATAGCCGAAAGCCTTCTTGGTCACGAATGCGGTTGTGAAACTCCGGTTACTCTTCGTTACTAACTTACAAGCAATAACAATAAGTGGCAGAAGGAAGCAGGGTTATTTCGTAATAAACTTTGCATGTCCCCTTGTGAACGTGTCCATTTCAGTGGTAATCGTGTACTTAGGTGTGTGTTGAATTAGTCTTATAACCTGTGTTTCTGTGGTGACTGTTATATTGTGAAAATGTAATTATTACGGTCTAGGACTGGCGTTGATGCCCAGGGGCTTGAGATGAGGTGCCATCCCGGGGTTTGCCTGGATGTAGTATGGGAAATTCCTCACTCAGGATGGCCAATGTCAGCGCCGGGTTTGGAACTTTCGATCTTAGGACTACCAGATTCCAGGTCCTCTGTGCAGTAGTTACGCACACGGCTACGCTGATGGTGAAATGAGGGGAACAAGAAAGTGGTTTTCGGTCTCTCTCTAATTTTCGACTGGCTGGGTGGCGCATTGGTAACGTTCTCGCCTGCTGTTCCCAAGGTTGCAGGATCAAATCCTGGCGCAGTCAGTTGGCATTTGAAGGTGCGCAAATGCCACTAACTAGCATGTTAAGGATCCCCTTCGGGGCGAAATTCCGTCACCCCCGCGTTTCTAAAAGCCTCAGTAGTTAAAAAGGACGTAAAACAAATAACAGTGTTATTATTATTAGTATTAAATAATAATAATAATAATAATAATAATAATAATAATAATAATAACCCCTGGCACTACAGCCCGTGAAGGGCCTAGGCCTACCAAGCGACCTCTGCCCAGCCATTTGGCTTGGGTGACGCGTGGTTAGCGCATCGGCTCCTCTCGGCCGTTATTCTTGGTTTTCGTGACCGGGGCGCTGACTCACTGTCAGACAGCTACTCAATTGTCCTCACGAGGCTGAGTACGCACCGTTACAGCTCTCACGTCAGTTTCTAAAATCCCTGACGGAGCCGGGAATCGAACCCGGGGCCTCCGAGTGAGAGTCAGGCGCGCTACCCCAACACCGCGGGGCCGGCGAGTATTATTATTAGTATCTCTAATTTCTCCTATGTTGTGCTGTATCCATATTTTGATGCACCTTCATCTATCCATCTGAGGGATATCAAAATACATGGCATGCCACTTGACAGTTAACAGTCCACTTCGTGGCGCAGTGACTAGCATTCTAGTCTGTCATCATGGAGGTCCGGATTCGATTCCTGGCTCTACCATGAAATTTATTTATGTTCTGAGGGCTGGAACAGGGTTCATTCAGCTTCGTGAGGCAGAACTAAGAAGAGGTGAGTTCGATTCCTACTTCAGCCAACCTAGAAGGGGTTTTCCATGGTGTCCTACTACTACTCCACGAGCATGCTGGGATGGTTCCTAAATTCTTCCTATGCCAATCCTAGCTTCAAATATAAATACACTTATTGGTACAACCATCACAATGACACATGTTATGAGTAGGGCTCGGATTTTTAGGTGCTAAAAATCGGGAAAATATTTATTTTTTATGTTTTAAAAATACCTGAAATATGTGACAAAAATGTAAAAATATTTAATTATAATTTAGTTTATTAATGTGAATATAAACAATATGCAGTACTCACGAATGCAATTTATGCTATGTCTCACTGCCTGCTGAAGCATTACAATACACAACGAGATACATCTTCAGGTTGTCCATCACAAATGACCGACGATTATCGCGAAACACTTATTCTGGATGCGCGAAACTGCGGCAATATGTTTCTTGCCCTCGAGGTGTTGTGTAACTTGAGATCGCTGTTCAGCCTTGATGGCTTTGCCACATGATTGGCAGAACAGAACGTCCCGATCAGAAGTAAAATTACCTTTAAATTCTGTAACAGACGATAACTTGTACAGTAGTTGTTTTTACTTTAGGCATCGTAGAACTGCCTTACACTTCACAGTGTCAGAAATGAACTGCATGCGAGTGACACCGGTTCCAGGTAGCGGGGGGGGGGGGGGGGATGAAGGTCTAGCACGTGGTGCAATATAGCTATGGACAAGGAAATCCCCGGCTTCCACAGTGAGTGGCACGGGGCGACAAGTTAAGAAAAACACAGCTGCAAGCTGACATACGCTCTGCATGAAGATAGCTCACAGGTTCTTCCCCGTTGAAGTAACACAGAATAAAAATGCAATACAGTGAAAGATCTAGCATACTGATTTATAAAAATGTAAATAGTATGTCTTTTTATGTGCTAATGAGTGAAAAGCGGGAATTTATGTATTTATAGAAAAAATGCTTAAAATATGTATTTACATTAAAAAATATTTATTTACCTAAAAATCCGAGCCCTAGTTATCAGACATGCTACACCCAGGTAAACGGGGCGACATGATATCACACCCTAAAATGAATCAATAAATAATAGTTAAGATACGTTCTACACAAATGAATGTGCCATTCTTAATACAAGATACGGCCGGGGCTGATGACCAAGATGTTCCAAGCCCCTAAAAATGAATTAACAAAATATTTCAGTGTTGCATAACAATTCCGGCCACGGTGGCCGAGAGAGCTAACGTGCTAGCTCGTGCTAGCTCGTGCCTCGCTGGCATCAGGAGAGCGTGGGTTCGAATCGCACCTCGTCCGTCGTGATTTCCCATTTTCAAATGCCGGGACGGTTCTTTCAAACGGTCTACGGCCATTTCCTTCCTAAATCCCTTCCCTGCCCCTTCCTTAATTAGACCCAAGTTATCGGCGGCCTGGACGATCGACCTGTCACCATCCCCAGTTGTATCTCCTAACAAAGTGTGTTCATCTCCCAGATACCACCATTGCGACGGTAGAGGATTGATCCATCGCAGAGACCGTGGGTGAATCCAATCTGGGAGGATAAGCAATTAAAAAAAAGTTACAAAGTAATTCAGACATTACACCACGATAGTGAAGCCCAAGGGTCTATATGCAGGTCTACAGTATATGCCTCTGAGTGTCTGACTATGAATTTTAAAAGGGGAAATGAAGGAACTTGCGCTCAAGGAAAGGAAAATCTTAAGAAGAATTCTAGGACCCCGTAAAAGTGCTGACGGGACATGGAAGAAAAGGAAGAACGGGGACCTTTACCGGCACACTGAAAGCATCACTGTCTCAATGCGCAAACGTCGGCTCAAGTTCTATGGATATCTGATGAGAATAGACGGGAGCCGTTTGACGAAGAAAGTCTTCGAGTACATTGCAAGACTGAACGCTACAACAAAATGGGTAGAAGAAGTCAAAAAAGACGTGGTTGAAATTAGAATTACTGTCGCTGAGATCTACAACGGGAAGATGTTTCGAAGTCGCATTGACAGTGTTAAGACATTTAAGGACAATCCACCAAAATGTAGGCCTAAATTGGTAATTTCTGCGGAGAAGCGGAGGATTCGAAGTGAAGGAATGAACAGGTTCTGGGAGGAAAATGAGAGATTGCCCAGAAAACCTTAGGTTCCATGTGGTCCATAGTTGACAAAATTCGGAAACCAAAAAAAATAAATGTTCAACAGCTTGCAATACAATTATAATTAATAACAACTTTGTATATTGGTGCAATAATTAAAAACATGCATTGTCCATCACGACATTTTCGCGCTTCCAAAAAAAGAGGATTCGGACTGACAGTTCGCTGAACTTTCAAGAGAACACAGGAAAACGTACCCCTGTCATCAGTGAACAGTTACAGTAAGGTAGCATGCAGTGCAATACATTGCACTGAGAGTGTTAATATTGACTTCCTCGTACGTCACGACCATTCATCCCAAAGTAAACAGTATAGTTAAATAGTAAATCGATAAGATAACGTGAAGTGAGCTTATTGAGAACACACTCAAACGCAGAGTGTTTTAAATCTATTTGATAAGGTTTTGTTGTTGTTACCTTATTTGAGGGGCTTGGTTATCGTGTCCATTTAGCCCCGTGACTTGGGTGTGAGAATACAATTTGCCTGGTAACCTGTATAATTGTGGTGTCTGTAGTAAGGTGCATATTTGTAATTCAGGGGAGGATTGGGAAGAAGACAGCCGTGGCCGTAAGTTAGGAACCATCCCGACATTTGCGCCTGGAGTAGAAGTAGGAAACAATGGAAAACCACTTCAAGGATGCTGGGATGGGAATCTCTTCTCAGTTTTACCTCATGAGAATGAGTGTACCCCGTTCCAGCCCTCAGACCAGAATTACATTTCTTAGCAGAGCCGGGAATCGAACCCGGGCCTCAGGGGTGACTGCCAAGAACGCTAGCCACTATACCAAGAGGTAGACTACGTATTTGATAATGGGTGCAACTCAGAACTCAAAGTTTTCAGGAACGTAGTCAGAATTATTTTCTGGCAGGAAGCTTCTGTCAACCAATCATCAAGTTTACCGTAGCAATAACAATTGACTAACTCGTGGTGTAGCGACTAGCGTTCTTGGCTGTCGCCCGGGGGGGGGGTCCGGGTTTGATTCCCAGCTCTGCCAAGAAATTTTGATAATGGAGTTAGGGCTGGAACGGGGTACACTCCGCCTCGTGAGGCAAAAAAAGAGGAGGGTTCGATTTCCACCTCAGCCATCCTGGAAGTGGTTTTCCGTGGTTTCCCCACTTCTACTCTAGGCAAATGCTGGGATGTGCCACAGCCGCCTCCCACATAAACCTATCTCTAATTTACAAATACGCACACTAGTACAGCCATCACAATAATACAGGTTATCACACAAATTCCACACACACCCAAAAATAGACAGCCCCTAAAATAAGCAACAACAACAAACAAAAATAACAATTGAATGATGTAGTTACATGAAACAGCATAAATTACTGTACTGCGCTTCGGTGGCGTAGTTGGTAGCATGCTGAGCTTCTATGCCCAAGATAGCGGGTTCAAACCCGGTCGAAGCCGTCGGATTTTTAAGAGCGTTAAAAATCCCTCAGTATGCCTTCCTTCGGCGGGGAAGTAAAGCCGGCGGTCCCATGTCATAGATTTATGGCATGTTAAAGAACCTTTCACTAATTACACCTGTGTGAAGCTAAATTGGATAGGTGAAGATTGTAAGCAACGCTCTTAGGTTTCTACGTTCGTTGCCAAGAGCCGACTGCGGTGGCGTCTAGTAGCTAAGTTCTGAACTAGGCCTGGTAGTCGTTGACGGTGGCGTTTGGCGGCAAAATTAGGAACTATTTGAAAAATCAGACAGATTCTACACACACCCAGAGTACACGGGGCTACATGACCGCGTTGTCGCAGCCCCTAAACTGAGGAACCAACCAACCATTACTGTACTGCTCGAGACCAAACTCCGTGAACCTGAGAGGAATGTGGATCGCTGACGACGATGAGAGACGTGAGGAGGGTTTCCCGATCCGTGCGTAATGAAAATCCACAGCCTGCTTCCAGTCGACCAACCGGGTCAGGGAATGGAATAAATGAAGCCCCCATCTAGCGGCGAGGATATGATCTGTGCCGGCTCTCGAAGCCTGTCGCACTCCCCTGGGGCAATGATTAAATGAATGACAAATGAAATGATAGTGGAGTGTGTTGCTGGAATGAAATTGTGACAGGGAAAACCGGAGTACCCGTAGAAAAACCTGACTGCCTCCGCTTTGTCCAGCACAAATCTCACATGGAGTGATCGAGATTTGAACCACGGACCCAGCGGTGAAGGGCCGGCGTGCCGCCGCCTAAGCCACGGAGGCTTCTCCGTGCGTAATAACAGTACAAAATGCATTGGTCGGTGACTCACTCACATTATCAACACCACAGTGGTTTGGGCAACGGCCCTATGTTAGCAGTATTGGAATAGAAAGGAATTCCAGATAACACAGTGGGCTGTTGACAGGCCCTTCTCTTCCCGCCTCCCGCGTTACCTCATCCCTCAAGTTCACAGAGCTTGGACTCAAGCAGTACGTTATCCCTGTCACCAATATTATTAAGCATCTAGATTTAAGCTTCTTTTTACATGCATTGGTTTTAAAAGAAATTCTGTGGAAGCAGAGAAGGTACAGAAGTATACAGTAATTTAGTAGTAGATTTAAAACATTGCCTGTTGACCGACGGAAAAGCATTTAAAACTCGTTTACTAAGGCAACACTAGTGGCTTCGGTGGCGTAGTTGGTAGCATGCTGAACTGCTGTGCCCAAGATAGCGGGTTCAAACCCGGCCGACGTCGTAGTATTTTTAAGAGCGTTAAAATCCTTCAGTATGCCTTCCTTCGGAGGGGAAGTAAAGCCGGCGGTCCCATGTTACAGATGTCCTTCCACAGACTAAACTTGTGTGAAGCTAAATTCCTAGGTTAGATTTCGTTGGAACGCTCTATCAAAGTTCCAACGTTCACCACTAGGAATCAGTGACATCTGGTAGCAAAAGTTGCAACTACTTGTAAATGAATGGAACTTGTAGCTCACCCTAAGGTTGTCCGCTTGAAACAGCTACAGCCTCTGGCGAGCCGAACATGTCCTTGGACACTCCCGGCACTAAAAGCCATACGATAAATAAATAAGGCAACACTGTAAAATGGCTTCCAACACGACAATAAGGCGTCTTTATCTCAATCCGTTTAGCAGGATATCAAGAACCTCAACAACGCCGCCTTTCATCAAGCAGAGGAAAATGTTGCGCAGGTCTTCTGTGCATCTGCCAGGTGCATGCCCAGCTAAATCACTTCGTCGGTTTATTAACTGAACACAATTTCATACAATGTCCAGTGTTCATCAGTTCTATGAATGTCCACTAAACATTTTTCACACCTGGAAAGCCGTGGGTAGATACTAATTATTCGTGTACATACAAGAGGCATGTTGGTACAGTGGCCTTGCTGCTCACCAATGCGGAGTGGGTTGACAACCTTAAATACTGAAAACAATCCCAAGGTGGCCGATAGCTCTAACGTCCTACCACCTTGTGCCTCGCTGGCATCAGGAGAGCGTGGGTTGGAATCCCATCTCAGCCGAACTGAAAACAGCTTTTGTGGTTTCCCATTTTCACCACCAGGCAAATGCCGGGACGGTTCCTTTCAATAGGCCCATGGTTGATTTCCTTCCAAAATCCCTCCCCTGACCCATCCTGTAAACATAAAATAAAATAAAAAAAACTCTTGGCTCCATTAATAATGGTAAGGTACATTATGCAACGAGCCTATAATGGCAAAAATTAAGACACGATTATGTTTATAAAACGAGCGTAGCGAGTTTTTATAATTTCCATACGAGTGTCTTAATTACCATTATAGGCGAGTTGCATACGACTGTTTATGTTCGACGATATAACTATTTTATGTTCGAACAGAAATATTCATAAATATCTGTCGAGATTTCACCAGTTTTATGTACTGAATAGAGCGCATGGGGCGCAGAGAATACTTTGTATTTGACCATGGCCTCCTGGAATACCTCACTATGACACTCGCCACGCAGTGAAATTTAAAATAGGGGGCCATGGAAGTGAGCGCAGGTGCGATGCTATCCTCACCAAATTCGTCACACAACTGTTTCTTGAGCTCTGATTGGTGGGAGGAACTGTATCATAATGAAAACTTGTACTATAATGAACCTCATTATAGTACAGTTTTCTGACATATAATATTTACATTTCGCCAGGGTCGAACATCAAATTTTATAAATACCAAAAAACAATTATTATCTAATTAGATACTGGTATACTGTATAGAGTTCAGAAATACCAGAAAACTGGGTCGTTTTCATGTATACGGACACATTAAATTTAATAAAACAAAAGCAAGAATAAATAATTTCATCGTGTAGCCGTGCACGTTGAATCGCTCACCATGACCACGATAGGGAGCTGCAGTAAGTTCGAAGATCGTATGTTCGAATCTCGGGCGCTCACAATGGCTAACCTGACTGTGGCAATAATAATAATAATTTAAGTTTCGGATTTCACAATATATTTTAGGTACGCTAAGCCGGGGACTTCGGGTTGTGCGATACTAAGCACGTGCACTGGAATATTCAGTATGCACCACATGCACGAGTGAAATACCCTAGGCTTACTTTATAGCCTGCGGTGACCTTTCACGACGATTCTAGCCACGCCCTGCACTCGAGACTTCGCGTGGGTGGTAGATGCCATCACATAACTCACACCGTTTAATAACACGAGCACAACACAGTATTTACATTACAGGGATCAATACCGTGAAGGTTAGCAGAATTCTCCGAGGATAATACTAATACCGTAATACCGGCCACGGTTGCCGAGAGCACTGACGCGCTAGCTGGTGCATTGCTGTCATTGGCAGAGCGTGGGTTAAAATCCCACCTAAAAATGGTTTTCCTGATCTCCCATTTTCACCAGCAGGCAAATGCCGGGACGGTTCCTTTCCCTACCCTTCCTTAATTAGACCCACTTTAGCGGTCACCTGGGCGATCGGCCTGTCACCATCCCCAGTTGTATCTGTTGACAAAGCACCTTGTTCAGCTCCCAGACACAGTCCTTCCTATTATATTAATAATATCCATCATTGTCATTATCATCACCCCAAGAATTGGACCACATTAGTGGACCCTTTGACTTGAGAATTAAAGTGTCTGCCAGATTAGCTGAAGCTGCAGGTCGCGGGATCCACTCGTCATACATCTTAGTTCTCTATCTTTCATCCAATACGGCATGTAGTCTTTGTAGATTGCATGACCTAAATAGCTGAAAGCTCCATGGTCATGACTGGGATCGTAAACATCCATTTCTCGGAATCAATAATCAAGCCCACAGCGGGATACTTTTAAGTGTGATTGTGTCAGCACAGACTGGCATCACAAATTAACATTTTCCATGAGAATTAAAATTTATGACGGATTAGCTCCGTTGGTAGATCAGTAGCGGCCAAAGCAGAGGATCGCGGGTTACATTTCAATTTCCTGCCACCATGTATAACCAATGGCTTGTACTCTTTTTACAATACACGACCGATTGCGGAAAACCTCCTTGGTCAATATAATAATAATTTGAAGCGCAAGAGTTGAAAATGAGGCCATCAGAACTTGAACCTGTATCCCTTGTATCCGAGCAGGTATACTAACCCATTACACCATGAAGGCCGCACCCGTAGGAATATCATTCTTTGACAACGCTTGATATACTCGCTGGAGACACACCATTGTCTGCGCGCCAGGAGAAGTCCATTCGACAAGCTGTGATGGGGTGCCTTCGGCTGTACGGATGCGTGGCCCATCTATTCCTGACCTCAAGATATCGGCTGTCAGTTGCTGCTTTGGTTCTTCATGTTATCCGATTTTCTACTGTCGAAAGCAAGAAAGTGGCGAGTGAGTAAAGCCGTAGTGACAAACTTGATGTTTTTGGAATGTGCGGTTCGCGATACATGGGAAGGTATCTGCAGTTCAAACCTAGCGGACTCCTGGCGCGTAGACAATACGTACAATACGCAAAGTCGAAAACTTTACAGCTAAAGTATGATTGAGGTTATTTGTTTACCAGGCATCCAATGTCTGAATTAGACACCTGTGTTTTAGAACTTTATAAAAATATTATTATTATTATTATTATTATTATTATTATTATTATTATTATTATTATTATTATTATTGTTCCGTATAGGCCAGTTACGGACAACGACATTCAACTATTGTGTTTGGAGTGGGTCTTGATGTTTGCCCAATAGTTACGCATCCTCTGGCTGAGTTGTTCTTTTCTCTCCTTTGTCCAGAGGCCACCTGTCTTCTTCCTTGGGGGTTCGTCCTGGAACTTCATTTGCATCAGTTTATTGTTATTACTGTTTTGCAAGCTGTATTGGGACCGAACTATTTTGACTGATCAATCGGTATCACCGGATCTGGTGGTTGTCAACAAGAATGCCAAGCAAACTACCTTGATTATTATTATTATTATTATTATTATTATTATTATTATTATTATTATTATTATTATTATTATTATAACAGTATTACTATTCCTGAATACAATGCAAGTAGTGCAAGTAGGTCAGTCCACTTATAAGTTCATATTTCGTAAGAATACTGGTGACATCATTATGATCAGACACCTCCTGACACATCGCGTGTTATATCACACGTCAACACCCCGCATGCAGTTCCGTGACAACGTCACTATGTCATCGTGTAGGAATTGTAAATATGTCGCATTCTTTTACTCCCGCCACTCAACACCGTAGTTGTGTGTGTTAAGTTACTCCAGGAAAATGCTTGGAAGGTACTGTACTTACAGGCCGGACGTTTGTTTTAGACGATTGCCCTTGACCCTGAAGCCTGTGGGTGAGCCTACACACACTAACTGTCTCACCCTATCGCTTCACACTTGTCACCACCGATCTGATGTACTGGAATTCCAGACTTGAGCAGGCAGTACAGTCGACATCGAAGTATTGTGTGTCGCGGAAGTACACGTTATGTAGTTACGAACAGAATGTCATTATATTTGCCAATAACTGTACTCCTAGCAGTAGTGTGAAGCAGTAGTGTCCGGTCAATCATCGGACCGCTTGGGGCAGCTGATAACAATACAGGTACTGTAGTAACTCGCCTCCAGGCTTCCATTAAAATTTTTCACTCGTCTGAAACAAACGTCCGTCCTGTACTTCAAGTCCTGGACCAACTAACGCGATCTTACAGCCTAATTACTACAATTAGTAGGGACCGGATTCTTAGGTTTTTATCTTTTTTTCCCTTGCTTCTAAATACAAAAATACTTATACTCTTCCAAATAACACTCAAAATAACCATATTCATGAATTCTCTAGTACCTAAAAAACCTAAATGATATGCGAGTACCTAAAAATACCTAATTGAAGTTTTGTTCTATTTATTGTAGTATATTTGAATTTTTAGTCTATAATTTTTAAAAGTAAATCTGAAGATAGTGTTTATTCTTAGCTCTAGTTGATTGAAAGAAATCCTACCTGCCAGAAAATTCAAACACCTTCAGCACTTTTCAGCTTTTTGGTTATTTACTGCCAGGAAAGTGGGAATAAATCTCTTATTATTTCCAAGAATCCCATATTCTAAATAAACAAAGTTAATTAAACGGGCTAGAGTGTGAAAATCACCTCTGACATTCTTGATTTTATTGATTTTGAATAATTAGCATATGTAAGGAGATAATTTGACCACGTACCGTATCGTTATGTAAAATATTTACACTCTCGTTGCAATCAGATTATCTACTAACAATTAGGCATTAACGTTAAGCTTTGCGCAGTTTATATCAACTTTTGCTACATTTTAAACTTAAAACTATTCTACCCAGTACAAACCTAAAAGAAAATATTTATATATTTATTTATATATATTTTTGAAAACCTAAAATGACAATTTTTAAAACCTAAAATTCCGGGCCCTAGTCCCTACACACACTACTACTGTAATTCCAGAATAATGTAGGCTATTAGACAAATACCATACACATACAATGTACGTCTCGAGCCCTTTGAGATTTACGGATACTGTGTACTCTTAAACATGTGAATTGTCTCCATTATCAGGGAGCCATTCCCTCGCTCTGCGTAAGACCAAGGTCAAGATTCTTGTAACGTGCAAAAAGTAACCTATTTTGAACTGAGTTTATAACATCTGGAAAATTAATCCGAATTGTTAGAAAAGAATAGTAACAATATTGATTCATTCAGGAACACTTATCTCATTTCCTTGTCAACCATAATAATGCTCTCCAAATTGTCTCATATACTGAGAATAGATCTGATGACTTCACAATGTTAACCTACTTATTTCATTAACATTAGAATAATAATCAAAGAAAAAATATCCCAAACTAACTGTTGGCAACTCTGGCACTGTACATACTCTAATGACAGTTGGTCCCCCTGCTGGAGGGTTGTTGACCCATTTAGAGGAAGGGTCGTTTTCTTACCTGCGTCAAGCAGGACTCACTTGCAAGTAGGTAGCAGTGGCTACCGGACATGGTGTCATAGCACGCATGTAATATCTACTGTACTTGTTCAGTGTTTAATCATGTACATACAGTGTAAAATATATTTCTTTATACAGTCCACCACATCGTATTCTATGTATTCGACATAAGTTTTGGTCCTCCGGGCACGATTAGATGGCAAGAAAAACAGTGAAAATTGAACTCGTGTGATCCAAAGACAGCATGGTTTCTCACAAATGGCGTGGGTGGTTACCAGCATGGCGACTACTGGACAACAGAATTCATCATCCTGGTAAGTCACCGATCATCCTTAATTATTCCTTGTGACTAATATGCATTCCTTTCTTTCTTCGTTCAAAACTGTTCGTTTGTACTTGCAATGTATTGGTATTGCTAGTGATCACACATGATTTCGCCCGTAAAACTGTATGTTATTTGTACGCAGTTTTCCCGCAACTCTTTGAAACAAAACCAGGAGTTCATCTTTGTATTATGTAAATATGTTAGGTATTTGTCTTTTCGTTTTGTCATTCTTTTACGTATAAGCATTTGGTCTATTGTGATTTTATATCATTCAGCAGTTTATTGGGAATTGCTAGTGAAAAATGGAACAAAAGATAAAATCACTGTGTAGCAAAAGGGGTAGGTTAAAGGCTAGCTTATCTCGCATACAAGGCTTCGTAGAGAAATTAGATTCTCAATCTAAGGACGTAGATCAGTTGGAAGATCGACGGGCTCACTTATCAAAAGTCTGGGAAGAATATGAAACAGTTCAATCACAAATAGAGGATTTGAAAGAGGATGAATCATTTCAAGCAGAACAAGAATCTTATCGCTCCGACTTTGAGGAGCAATACTTCAAAACATCTGGTCTTATAAGATCCATAAACAGTGCAATTTCCAAGTCAGCAACTTCGCTAAGTGATTCTATTGGTGAATCAACTTCCAGTTCGCAAACACGTTCAGTTAAACTGCCTCAAATAAGTTTACCTACATTCGCAGGTGATTATTTAGAATGGCCCAATTTTGCCGATACTTTTAAGAATCTCATTCATGAAGATGCAAATTTGTCAAAAATACAGAAATTTCATTACCTAAAATCAGTGGTATCAGGCAGGGCGGCAGACGTGTTACAGTCTCTAGAAATATCTGCAGCGAATTACGACATAGCGTGGAACCTGTTAAATGAAAGGTTCAATAACCGGCGAGCAATTGTTTCCTCCCACATTAATTCGGTCCTTCAGATTAACAAAATAGAAGTAGAATCTTCCAAGGCATTAAGAGACTTGTATGACGGCTTCAGAAGGCACATACAGTCGCTATCAGCGCTTGGTCTGTCTTGTGAAGAACAATTAGATGCCATTTTGATACATTTAATAACAAACAGATTTGACGCTGAAACATTAAAAAAATGGGAGACCTCGTTACCAACCTTTGATCTTCCATCGTATCAGACACTGGACAAATTTCTACTCGAAACATGTAATGCATTGGAATCGATCGAAACTAAGAATTGTGATCGCACAAAACAGCTGAAGCAGGTAGGCGTTTCATCTAAACCGAATGCATCTGGTTTCAAACCGAGGCCATTCACGAACCCAGGAAAAAATTGTTTCCTTTCACAGAAAATTCAGAAATGCCCGCTTTGCACGGAGGAACATCCCATTTTTAGATGCAGAACCTTCACTTCTATGGGTGTTTATGACAGATGGCGGGAGATCAAGAAGCATAAGCTCTGTGTTAATTGCCTGTCTGGAAATCACTTCGCTAACGAGTGCACTCGTTCATGTTGTAAGCTGTGCAAGGATAAACACAACACTTTGCTTCACAGGGACCAAGGGTCACCGAACCACAATAATAGTCAAACTTCAAACAAGAGTATTGTGTCCAATAATACTTCATTGTCTCCCCTTAATGAGCAACATAGTAGTAATGCTGTTTCACTGCACAATCACAACAATGATGTTTCCTCTCATGTATTGTTGTCGACAGCAGTAGTGAATGTTAACAATTCAGAGGGAAAAACCCGTCATGCTCGGGTTGTGTTAGACAGCGGCTCGCAACTCAACTTCATAACCAGGGAATTAGCTCATCAATTACGATTGTTAAAGACAATGACTAATATTCCGATACATGGGTTGCATAACACTACCATCAAGGTGGGCTCGGTGGTAAGAACAAAGATTTCTTCGCGGTTCGGTTCCTTTGAACGAATCATGACATTTCACGTAATACCTTCAATTACTGGTCAGTGCTTACCCACTAAAAATATCAACATCACAGATTGGAGTATTCCAGAGTTTATATTAGAAAACCTTGCGGATCCTCAATTTAATGTGTCATCATCCATAGACATTCTCATTGGAGCAGAATTCTTTTACGATCTTATCGGCGCAGAACAATTTCAGCTCGACAGTTTCTCAAACAAACTACCGTTGTTTCGCAACACGGCTCTTGGCTGGGTAGCAGCAGGTAGTGTTGGTTTGTCTGAAAAGCACGCAGATAACAGTTCTTCCTGCCTCTTTGTGTCAGGTAAGATATTCAATGAGCCGGGGAAAGCACTGCTTGGCCAAGGACATTCTGAGCAAGAGATTAGTGAGAGGCTATTTACTGACGGTCACAGAAGGAATTCACAGGGTAGGTTCATAGTCCCACTACTCCTTAAAGAGGACCCGAGTCAGCTAGGTAGCAATGTTAATGAGGCAATTAGACGGTTTCACAGCCTAGAGAAGCGTTTTGAAAGGCAGCCCCAAGTCAAGTCGGAGTACGTACAGTTTATGAGAGAGTACACTGACCTGGATCATATGGAGGAAATTCCCAGTAATGAGATAAACAAACCATTACAGTACTACCTTCCGCATCATTGTGTATTTAAGGGTAATTCATTGACAACGCGCACTCGCGTGGTATTTGATGGCAGCTCGAAGGGCGATTCTGTATTATCCCTCAATGATTTGTTATTAGTAGGACCGATCGTTCAAGATGATTTATTTTCAATATTGGCTAGATTTCGCATGCATCGCTATGTATTGACCGCTGACATAGAAAAAATGTATTGGCAGGTCCTCATAGAACCTGCACATACTGACTTTCAGCGTATCGTGTGGAGGGAGTCCCCTAAGGACGAGCTTAAACATTATCGTCTCAAAACAGTCACATATGGCACGTCATGTGCACCCTTCCTGGCCACAAGATGCCTCTCTCAATTGGCGAATGACACTAAGGAGGAATTTCCTGAAGCTTCGAATGTAATACGGCGGGATTTTTATGTTGACGATTTAATGACAGGTTGTGAATCAACTGACGGCTTAAGAACCACTCACAAGTGTGTTTCAGATATTTTATCCAGTGCGGGTTTTACCTTAAGAAAATGGTGTTCGAATGAGCCAAATGTACTATCGAGCATTTCTAACCACGAAACAGATCCCAAGTACATTATTAAGGTAGATGAAGCTGAAGACTTGAAGTTGTTGGGGCTATCTTGGAAACCCATCACAGACACTTTTCAGTTTGAGTTGAGAAGTGATTTCAGTTCGACACAGATAAACAAAAGAATAATTCTATCAGACCTGGCTAAAATATTTGACCCCTTAGGGCTTTTGGCCCCAGTATTGATTAAGGGTAAGATTTTCGTCCAGCAACTGTGGCAAATGAACTTAAATTGGGACGACGTTCTCACAATAGAACTTCAAATTAAATGGATTCGTTATATGCAGGATATTGCTAAATTGAAGGAGTTCAAAGTGCCTCGTCATGTTAGGGCAGTAGAATTTGTGGAGTATGAAATTCATGGATTTTGTGACGCGTCTCAGATTGCTTACGGCGCTTGTGTTTATGTAAGATCTCAGACAGGAGATGGTAAAATAACAGTTCACTTATTGTGTTCCAAGTCTCGCGTTGCGTCATTAGGCTCAGTAACTTTGCCATGATTAGAACTATGCAGAGCTGTATTACTTGCTCAGTTGGTCGAAAGAGTCATGAGATCCATAAACGTAACTAAAGACAAGTGTTTTTGTTGGACTGACTCCACAATAGCATTAGCATGGATTTCGGGCCATCCACACCAGTGGAAAACATACGTCGCTAATCGAGTGTCGCAGATTCAACAGTTGACAAATATTGATTGTTGGCAGCACGTCTCTACTCATCATAACCCAGCAGATATGATCTCGAGAGGAGTTACCGCGGAGAAGCTGTTAAATTCATTATTTTGGTTATCGGGACCATCTTGGCTTTCAGATAATAAAGACGAATGGCCTTCACAGCAGAGGCATAGCTCTCAAGAATTACCTGAAGTTAGGAAAACTAAAATCGTTCTAGTGTCATCTACAGAATCCCTTGGATCGAATCTGATTAACAGATACTCTTCCTGGAGCAAGCTGATTAGAATAACAGCTCTCGTGCTCAGATTTATCAAAAATCTTAAAACTAAAACAGACAGACAAACAGGTGCTCTTAATCCGGTAGAACTAGAGCAGGCTAAGTATTTATGGTGTAAAATTGCGCAAGGTTCTGAATTTTCACAAGACATAAAGGCTCTCAAACAAAATTTGCCACTACCCAAGGGAAGCAAATTACATGGATTAGCACCGTATTTGGATGAGCAGGGTCTGTTACGGGTAGGAGGCCGTCTGCAAAATACTAAACTATCGGTCAACAGAAGACATCCTATTTTATTACCTGGCAATCATCGCATTACAATAATGTTATTTGATCATTTTCATTTTGTTTTTCTTCATGCTGGAGCTCAGACTTTATTGACAATGATGCGACAGCAATACTGGCCTCTATGTGGGAGGAACGGTGCTCGAAAGGCAGTGTATCGATGTAAGACGTGTTTTCAATTCTCGTCTCGGCCGTATCAACCGATAATGGGATCGCTACCTGAAAGGAGAGTAGTTCCCAGTCGACCATTTGCATCTTCAGGAATAGATTTCTGTGGCCCAGTATATTTACGGCCTTCCTCCAGGAAGGGCGCTCGGATTAAGGCATATATAGCTATGTTTGTTTGTTTTGCCACAAAGGCTGTACATATTGAACTTGTAAGCGATCTGTCTACAGCTGCTTTTTTAGCATCACTGAAAAGATTCATGGCTAGACGAGGAACTTGCACCCACATATTCACTGACAACGCAACTAATTTCGTAGGTGCATCACGTGAGCTAAAGAAATTCTTTAATGATATGAATACCAAGCAGTCACTCATAAGCTTTGCTACTGAGAAGGGGATTCAGTGGCATTTTAGTCCTCCTGGTTCACCTCACTTCGGAGGGTTGTGGGAGGCTGCAGTTAAATCAGCTAAGTATCACCTTAAGAGAATAGTAGGAAATGCTGCATTGTCGTTTGAAGAAATGACTACAGTGCTTGTACAGATAGAGGCAGTTTTGAATTCGCGCCCCCTCTGCCCACTATCCTCTGATCCCAATGATCCGGAAGTATTAACCCCATCCCACTTCCTGATCGGTGGCTCATTTCATCTTCCTGTGGAAGAAGATGTGTCTCAGACTCCCTTGAATAGACTGAAGCGCTGGCAACTGCTTCAGGCTATGTTCCAGCAATTTTGGCGTCGATGGTCCAAGGAATATCTCGGACAACTCCAACAGCGTTCTAAATGGCGGTCGCCCGGACAATCCCCACAAATCGACACTCTGGTTGTTCTGAAGGAAGAGGGCGTGCCTCCACTTCATTGGAAACTGGGCCGTGTCGCAGCAGTGCATCCAGGAACCGACGGAGTTACGAGGGTTGTTACCAGTGGCGTAGCGTGAACTTTTGAGCTGGGGACGCCAAAGTTTTAAACGACAGTTTAACTAAGGAACAAATCAAAAAGCTTATATGAAAGATACTGTCACATACCTCACACAGTCTTGTACATCAGCTCCATTCGTCTTTTCTTATTTTCTGCGAAAACGTGTTCAAGAAATGCGGGCTGTGATGAAAGCTCACCTATTTTTTTTCAATAGCCAATGAATTATACACGACAAGCGACTATTGCTCATAGAATTTCTGAGGTAGGTTTTAATTCTTTTCAGCGTGCTCATGCTGCGTTTACTACTAGCTGTAGTAGTTGGTTGGTTGGTTGGTTGGTTCTTAAGTTTAGGGGCTGCGACAACGCGGTCATGTAGCCCCGTGAACTTTGGGTGTGTGTAGAATCTGTCTGATAACCGGTGTTAATTGTGATGACTGTATTAGTGTGTGTTATCTGTTTTTTATTTAATCACAGACTGCAACTTAGAATTTTTCAAATAGTTCCTACTTTTGCCGCCAAGCGCCACCGTCAACGACTACTAGGCCAAGTTCAGAACTTAGCTACTAGACGCCACCGCAGTCGGCTCTTGGCAACGAACGTAGAAACCTAAGAGCGTTGTTTACATTCTTAACCTATCCAATTTAGCTTCACACAGGTGTAATTAGTGGAAGGTTCTTTAACATGCCATAAATCTATGACATGCGACCGCCGGCTTTACTTCCCCTCCGAACGAAGGCATACTGAGGGATTTTTACGCTCTTAAAAAATCCGACGGCTTCGGCCGGGTTTGAACCCGCTATCTTGGGCATAGAAGCTCAGCATGCTACCAACTACGCCACCGATATCTGTAGTAGTTGGAATAGTCAGTACAAAGCGTAGTAGTTTAGTTACTTCCTGATAGATGGTGTCAAGACCGTTCGTAACAAAATATTTTAAAAGATCTTTTAGAGCTAAATGCTTTGTCTGATCTGCATAAACAATGTGAAGTTAATTTATAGTAATTGGTTAACATTAAAGAATGGATACTGTTTTACCCAAAAAATCTAATTTGCTCTGGGGGAATGTTTCGATGTATTTTTAAACTTCATTTTCTTGTACTAACTCAATGAAATTTAGATGAGTACGATCTTCAAATCTACTTTTCATTTGAGCTGTTTGTGAATCTACTATTCCAAAAGACATCACTCTCAAAGTGTTCTTTTGATTGCCATCATACATTACGTTTTCATTCAACTGGATGCTTTTTTTGAACGCATATGTCAGTGAGATCTTCATTTCTTAAGTTTTCTATGCTTTTGACGACAGCCACTTTCTCATTATGGCAAGTTACAATACTCACTGTCGATGATTGTAACAATTTGAAAATATGATCAGTGTAAAAGAAACAAGCTTCGAATACACATAGGTAATATACAAAGATTGGGTCATCCATATGTTATTTGAGACCAATGGCACAGTTCACAGAATCGTCATCCCATTCACTATTTTCATCATAAATAATTTCATCAAAATACATTACAATTCTTGGAAATGTTTAATAATGGTGAAAACTGCCCTCGAATGAAAATTCCATCTCGTATTGCTTGCTCGTGGAAGCTTAAATCCTCTTTTGGTCAACAAAACTGTCCTTTTAGAAGATTTGCTGAAAAAGATGTGAAAAGCAGTCAAGGTACAGACAAACAAACGAACCTGATTTATTGTTTTTGAGCCATACAGGAGTACCAAATTTAATTGGTGGGCGTAACAATGGACGAAAAGAGCATATGGGCAAAACTGTTTCATTAGTTTTTGAACTCCTCCTTATCTGCCTGCCATTACAGCTGCGCCATCGTGTGTCTGGCTTACGCCTTTTTCTCCATTTACTTCCCAGTCAAGTAAAACTTTGTGCACGATTTCTGACAATCCCGCAGCTGTTTTATTCTTGGAAACGTCATAAAAGCCGACGAATCTCTCCTCTATTCTATCATCCACACAATATCTAAATATTATGCTCATCTGGCTCTTACATGACACGTCTAATGTCTCATCCGCCTGTATGGATAGAAAGGGGGATTCATTTATTTCTGATTTGATTTTTTCATTTAATGCAATTGTTTTAACTTCTATCAAGTCATTTTGAATGTCTGGAGATGTTCCTTTTAATAATGATGATGACTGTAAATGGTCTCTAACTATCGATTCATTTTGAGCGAGCAGATTCAAAAATTGCAAATAATTACCCTTGTTAATAGAACTTTCATCTTCTCTATGCCCTCGGAAGGCTAGTTCTTGTGTACTGAGAAATACTACAGATTGAATGAGTCGTCGCGCATACTGCCTGTTTGAAGACACGATCTCATTATGTTTTACTGCTTGTAGTCGAGCAACTGCAGAAAATGCATGCTCTATGCGAGTTTTACCTAGCAGATGATATGCTTCACAATGTAACAAATGGTATTTTGAAGACTGGTGTTTTACAGCTTTGTTAATTGAATTATTCATGTCCCAAATTCCTTCTGTTGCACCATTCAGTATCTTTAGGCCCAAACATAAGGCAAACGTAACAAAACATTTTGTTTATTTCAACACACCCAGTTAGCCAGGAAAACCTGTCATACCAAGAAAACTGAAAACTCCGTGTGCGATTTTTACCAGCTTCTTTAATTGATAAATTTGGCTTTGGTCTTTTTGTTTTTAATTCACATCGCTTTTCATATGATAAAGTGCTCAAAGGAGTTGCCTTTAGAAAATTAATAACATTCGAATCCTGTGAACTTACTTCAGTCATATTGGCAGCATTAAACACACTCACGCACAATTATAATTAACTACACTTCTACAGTTCGAACTAGCACTAGCGCAGCGATTGGGCCATTGAGTTAACAGAACAGTGATCATCTGATCATACAAAGTTTACGCCAGTAGGTGTCAACCAGATAGGATTTATTTGGCACCATCGGTGTAGTACGTAATCTGTGGTTTACACCAGCCAAACGCCGGCGTACGGAAGCACTTCTCTTCCGAGAAGCAAGAATGAACTCGCGCATGCGCTGATCCGTGGCCTGGCCGGGGTGGTACATAGCTCTTGACGCCAAGAAGTTCTGGCGTACAAGAAAAGCAAAGCACAGCAGTGGACCGCGGCTGGGCTAAGACTAGTTATATGGTGGGTGCGGAAATAAAATAACTAAGCGCCATATAATATGCTATCGCCGCATTTATATAAATTAAAAACGATGTTATATTTTACTCTTTGATGAATGCACATTCTAATTTTTAAATCAGGGAACGCCCGGCGTATCGGCGTATTATAGCGCTACGCCTCTGGTTGTTACCATCAAAACACCCAGCGGAGCTCTTTTGAAAAGAGCAGTGTCAAGACTTTGCCCATTGTTGAGTGAAGAGAAGTGAATTGTTTAAATGTTTGTGTACATAGTGTTTATTTCAACTCTCATTCCAGTTAATAGAACAAAGTGACAGTATTTAATTGTTGTTTGAAATATTTGCTATTTCAAGGGGGGGAGTATGTTGGCAACTCTGGCACTGTACATACTCTAATGACAGTTGGTCCCCCTGCTGGAGGGTTGTTGACCCATTTAGAGGAAGGGTCGTTTTCTTACCTGCGTCAAGCAGGACTCACTTGCAAGTAGGTAGCAGTGGCTACCGGACATGGTGTCATAGCACGCATGTAATATCTACTGTACTTGTTCAGTGTTTAATCATGTACATACAGTGTAAAATATATTTCTTTATACAGTCCACCACATCGTATTCTATGTATTCGACACTAACTGTTGTTTTAAATATTTTAATGAATTACATATATTTCTCGGCTTGCTATAATATCTGATGGAAATTATTATAGGTTAACATTGTGACGTTATCTATTCTCAGTAGGGGTAAACATTTGGATAGCATGTGGTTGAAAAGAAACTCGGATAAGTGTTCAACAATGAACCAATATTACTTTTTGTTTCTGAAATCTCTTTTGTTACAATTTGTAGACATAATTATCCAGATTTTCTAACCTCAAAATATCATCATACGGTTATCATCATAAGTGTTAGCACGTTACAAAACTGTTAGCCATGGCCTTACCAAAAAACGAGAAAATCATCAGTATAATAATAATAATAATAATAATAATAATAATAATAATATCGTGTAATCAATAAGTTCACTGATACCGTGCGTAAGAGACGATTGCAATTTTATGCTCACATCTGCCGAATGGACAACACCAGATATGCAAAAAAAAACTGCTTGATATAATTAATTCAAAGAAGGTCAAAATCAGTTGGTTAGAAGAAATCAAACAGGACTTAAAGGAAATAAACATTACAGAAGATAGCATCATGAATCGCAAGACTTTTGGAACCCGAGTTACAAATCACACTTTCGCCGAAAAAGCTAAAAAGGCCACTGGAAAAAAATGGACGGAGGAACGTAAGAAGGGGCATAGCGAGTTCATGAGGAGATTTTGGGAGGAGAAGATGAGGAAAGCTCCATCAACCGGAGTCAACAAGTTCAAGCGCGCTCCCTAAGTGGGCAAAACGAAGAAAGAAGAATAATAATATCGTATGGCCTCGGTGCCGGGTGCAAGCTTTGTTATTTGACACCCAGAGGGAAGCTTGCATGTCGAATTTTGTTGTTCCTTGAAGCACTATGAAAGTCAAGGAGGTTAGACATCTAAGCTCCTTGACACTATAGCGCTTTCTAGTAGAGAAATCAGGAAGTTTGTGTTGGCGGAAAATCCCGAGATTAATTTTGCCACTAAGAACATGGCCTACTGAATTCAAATGGGTTCTATAACATGCCAACATCGTATGACATGCGTACCGTGATTTTTGTCGCCTTTCAAAAATCACTTACCACGCGAACCGGCAAACTTGGGGTTAGTAATCCGACACGATAACCACTTACCCACCGTGGCAAGCCATAATAATAATAATGTTATTGGTTGTACGTCCCTTTTAACTACTGCGGCTTTTCAGAGACGCCAGGAGGGCCGGAATGTTGCCCTGAAGGGGATCTTTAATGTGCCAGTAAATCAACTGACACGGCTCCCTCAATGTTGCGTACCCTCAAATGCCAGCTGACTGCGCCAGGATTCGATCCTCCAACCGTGGGAACAGCAGGCGAGAACGTTACCGTTGAACAACGCAGCCAGCCAAATGCTTAGTATATTGATGCCTGAAAAATGAACACGATTCACATGTTCAACAGTACACAGTATCCCTAAAACTAAAATAATTTTCTCTCTCCTCCTCTGGCGTTCAAGACCAACATAGCTATACATTCATTTGAGTGCACAAGCCGCCACTGTCAATAGTTTAAATGCGTACGTTAGTTCTCTCCCTTTTCTGTTAACGAGCGGCGACTCAAACGTAAGACAGTAGCACGCGCCGACAATAACCATTGTTCGCTACTGACCAATAGCTGACGGTTGTTGTCCGATAGCATGTTTCCTCTATCACTCCACGTGGACTCCAAAGTCCCGCCCTGGCGGCTAGCTCGCGTGTCAGGCAGGTGTCAGGAGTCCAGTGTTGCACATCTGTACATAGTTATTTCCAGTCTCGCTGCTTGCTCTCAGGGGCTACGGTGGAGAGTTGACAACGCTATGCCTCGCGCTGGGAAAGCTTCGGCTCGCCACAGACATGGAATATAAACATATCCGCCCAGCTAGTTTTCAAAGGCGAGCCGCTCGTTAACGAAGGAAGTGAGTATACACCACTGAGATGATGTGCAGGAACGAGCTGAGCTTAAAGCAAGGAACAGTTCTATGAGATTAATCAATTTAAGCATTACACGATATCACGTGGCACCAGTGACGACTAACGTGTCTGGATTCCGTTGAACTTTCAAAGCAATTTAAGCAAGTAAGGTCAAGGCATGCGGTTCAGTTTCACTCCACATTCCAGAACCGGATATCACAGTTAATTGCAATGTCATCATGATCGTTAGACAGAAAGTGAAACTTTTCCTTTTAGTTTGAATCACATACCAATTACCTAATGAGCTAACCTAGCATGCATTCCTACCAGCGAACCCCTACTTTCTTAAGAACATCGATCCCGATAGTCTAGACAAGACAATACACCTTTCTTGTTTAAAATATGTTTTGGTAGTTTCGTCTATTTGACCAGTTAAAATTTCTTATGAATTTTAGATTGAAATTGTTATTCCCATCACTAAATTTGTCGTTATGCATACGTTTTAATTTTAATTTTAATATCTTCTTCCACACAGAAGCTGCTGGCTGCGTAGCTTGGCGGTAACATTCTCGCCTGCAGAGCTCAAGATAGCGGGATCGAATCCCGGCGCAGTCAATCGGCATTTGAGGATGAGCAAATGAGATGGAACCGTGTCAGTAGATTTACTGGCAAGTTAAAGATCCCCTTCGGGGCAACATTCCGGCACCCCGGCGTCTCTAAAAGCTTCAGTAGTTACCAGGGACGTAAAACCAATAGCATTATTATCATTATCACATAGAAGCTGCCTGGCGACAAAGAGTGCACAAAACAATGAATATTAGAATTTAAAAGTAACGCTTGGAATATACCGTAGCTCAAAATTTAAAAACAATGTGAAATCAAAGCCTACACACTTTAAAAAACAAACTAAAAAGTAATAGGCATATCTACAAAATGTATGACATAAGTATGATATTCAAACAAAAAGACTCAAACGAACAAGGAAAAAAGTAACAAAAACAGACTTCTTATAACAAGAATGACAAGTAACAAAACAGACTCAACAGAACAAGAATAAACAGTTACTAAAAAGATTCATTAGAACAAAAACAAGTAACCAAAAAAACTCAATAGAAGAAGAAAGAGTAACAAAAAAGATATTTTAGAACAATGATAACTAGTAAGACTCAATAGAACAAGGAGCATAAAGACTCATTAGAAGAAGAATAAAAAGTAACAAATACGACTCAAAAGAACAAGAATAACAAGGAAAGAAGAGTTGTGTAAATTATTATGCTTAAGACCAGTCCACCGAGTATAGGGTACGATAAAGTATTATCATTAATATTAATAATAATATTATTATGTTTTACATTTAAATTGAACCTATATGGACTTACGTTAACAACCAATTGTATTTGTGTCTAAATCTTGTTTGTCGTGTCTGTTTTGACATCCTCCCAATATTTCTTCAGTCCATCGATCAGTGCCTTCTTTCGTGCCTTTGTCACAGGCCCTCTCCGTCTCCTGGGTTCAGATTCTACTTTGAAATCCTGATATATTTTAACCATTTCTTGAAATTTAAATGTTCTTTATGGGATATGCATCAGGTCTTTTTCACATTCTTAAAAACATCCACATCTGGTTGACTTTGGATTAGTGAAATTCCAGTCATCAGTCATACAGAAGATATGCCCGTAGAACAACAATCTTTCCTTTTTGATGAACAATATTATTGGTTTTATATTATTATAAGGCCTATTATTATTATTATTATCAGTCACGTGTACTTAAGCTATTTGTCTGATCACCTGTTTTACTGTAGAGAATGTACTCCCTCCTCGCCAGCTCTGGGAATGTGGGGTCTGTGGTATGGGATCAGGGATGGCGAGTGATTCACGACAGTTTGGAGCATTTCATGCATATACTATATCTACCCCAGTAGAAACATAGATCTTTAAGTGTGTGGTTCTCCGAAGCTCCTACAACTGCGACGATTCGAAAGAGAACTGAAATAGTGCATCCAAAAGGGCATGGAATCTTTAGTAACATCATAGTAAAGTGTGATGACAAGGCTGGAAAAACAATTGTTTTGTTTTGACAGCAAAACAGGCGATACGAGGAGACATGTTTTTAATGCTGAAAACATTTCCAAGCAGACAAAGTAGTGGTCATCTAAACAAACACGTAAAATTAAGCAATTTCCTCAATTGTGGCAAACATTGACGGGCTAAAGTTTCAAATTGTGAGTCTTGTAGAGCTCTAACGAAAGAACCAAATTTCGAAAATCACTTCTGCCCTAATTGCATTCCGGAATAGAGCGAGATGTATTTCTAATAGCACAAATCCCCAGTTGTGCACATAATGATTTCCGTATGCGTGAGAGTGCTGCAGCGCGAGTGAGACGGGAGGAACGTTCACTTCGTTAGTTAGAGTATTCACATCGACTCGTGGTAACTGTACCGTATTGTTATCGTGTTGGAAGCCATTTTTCAGGGTTGCCTTAGTAATCGAAAATTAATGCTTTTCAGTCGGTCAACACGATTGTATCCAATTGAAATGGGTGCTTCCCTAAACCTGAAAAATACACGAGATTTATGTATTCATATGTTATTAAATTACATGAGTTTAATTGATTATTATTATGCATTTTATTATTTGTTAAATAATTATTTTATTAATTTACATTAGATCAATGTATTAATCAATTATTTTATTAATTTATTAATTTTCAAGTGGTTAATTTATTAATATTCATTTAATTATTTATTAAATAATTATTTTATTAACTTACATTAGATTAATTTATTAATTTAGCTCTACACGTCCCCATCCCCCTCTACCGGTATACTACTGCAGCATAAAACATTTGCCACGCTGAGCGTGTCTGTATCTGATTGTGAGAATCTACTGTCACGCGCGTCATGTTCTCAGATAGGAACGTATTCATCACGTTCCGCGCACCGCTCTACACCCCGCTCCTACCGCTGAGCTCTAGAGGTCAAGTGTACCGCTAAACGCCGCTACCTGTACATGAGATTAATTTATTAATATTTAAATATTTATTACATACCTATTTTAATTTTGTTACCCACATGTCATATTTTTCAGGTTTAGGGAAACTTCCATTAGAATTGGTCACTATCGTGTTTGGTTGTACCGCATTGCATGTTAGTGTGTATCTCAGCAGCACTACCTCAACTATCTTCTCCTTATTTCCCCTCCAACCTCGTGACTCTGGGCACGTTTGAGCCAACAGGCAGTAATTTTACTCTACTTACCGCAGTCGGCTACGCTGGTTCATGTTTCTAACTGCGGAAGTTGGCAGCGCTGTCAACATCCAATAAACACGCACTGTGCATTGACAACCGATGCCAAAATTTTTATTTTTATTTTTACCATCTGTTTATTCGACCGCAGTACTGGGGTGACTTGGAACGTGACTCACATTGCTATGACGTGAGTTTATGAGGCTCTTTCTATGACGTTACATTTATGACGTAATACCGCATAATGCTACGGTTCACTGTTATGAATTTACAGCGACCTCACTAATAATGTCAGGATCTATAATGGGATATGAACTCAAGCACTGCAGCGCAGTTTATTACTCTGCAGAACACGAGGGTGGAGTGAATTGGGTGTGGCGAACGGAGCCAGACTTTTCTTGTCACGTGACCTACAAACATGAAATCCCAGGTTATCCCCAACATTAACAGTCAGCCTTCTAAATGATGCTATTACACTTTGCCATGAGCAGAGTAGTATTTTGGACCATTACAAAGACATAAAGTAGTCCGTCATCGGTTTACATCACAGCACTACAGTCAGGACACAACACCATGTGACCTCGGAAGTGGGTACGATCCATACTGTAGGTCTGGCGTTCTCATCATTTTTGAGACCATGAGCACCACCATCATGCAATGCCAAGTATACAAGCACCATTAAATCGAATATAACAATAATAATAATGTTATATTGGCTTTCACGGCCAGTGAATTAAAACTCAGCAAGTTTTCTAGATTTGTGCCGTGTCTTGTGTGGGTTTCAGAACACTGTCCCCAGCCGGACCCCCACAGGAGTAGCGAACTGCGCGCTACCTCCCTTTTTATTGGCCGTGAAAGCCAATATACCATCTTTTTGGAAGACTTCATAGGCAGGTTATGGCTGATTGAGCTTTTAGTACTCGCAGTAAAGAGGCGCAGGTGCACTTCATAAAAAGGGAGGTAGCGCGCAGTTCGCTACTCCTGTGGGGGTCCAGGCGGGGATACCAAGAGCGCGCTGATGAGCCAGCTTGGTGTCCTAGGCGAAATCCCACACAAGACACGGCACAAACCTAGAAAAATTGTTAAGTTTTAATAATAATTATAATAATAACTATACATTTGAGTGTGGACGATCGAGCTGAATTAGCATCTTTCGTGTTACTTATAAAACAGAGACATCCAATTATTTTTACTGTTGATTAAAAAATACTATCTCACAAAATGATAACATTTCTGACTGTCAAAACTTGTAATGAAAACACTATTATTCCGGTTCGAGCAACTAAAATTTGAATTGAAGAATGAATCTCAGGGGAGCTTGTGCTCACGAGCACATTTTGGCTCGTAGGCTATAACGAGAGCACCAAATTTCACTTATAGAGAAACGGGGCGCTCGCGAGCACCAGGTTGAGAACTCCTGATCTACACTAATGTTATTCATTTATTTATTTATTTATTTATTTATTTATAACGCTAAGCAAGTGCCGGGACAATGCCTTCCAATAAGCTTCCTTTAAAGTAGTTGACCTAAACGACCAAGTATAATGGTTTCAACATCTGGACGACTTTTGAGAAAAGAGTTCACCAGAGTTCGTTTGAAAGTTGATGTCATCTACCTCATTAAGGCAAACAACTATACACTGATAATGAGGATTCCAAGGCTACTGAATAGATGAACGACAGGAGAGATCATTCGTGTTCTGAACAGAATCAAGTCATACGGGAGAGTTAATAACCTGGTTATTTTGTCATTTACGACAACAATCACGACCACTAAAATGACCCTGAAAACATCAGTGGCAGCAGTTATAGGGCATTCACAAAATAAAATCCGATGTCATTAACCAGGGTGTGAAATAACCGTAGACACTCGCGCAAATCTGGGCTCCTACCTTGAGGAAGACTTACAAAATAAAAATACAATGCAACACATCTAGGGCTTCTCAATTATATTTGCGAACGGGCCACTTCCAGTAGTTTTACATTTTTTTTGAAATTTCCACGGCCCAAACATAAATTAGCATCGTGAAAATGAGAGTTCCGGAAGATTTAGGAGGATTGGTGGGGGTAATACCCCTTACTATTTGAATTTTGGTCCTCCTATCTATTCACTGATTGGCTGATGATGATGATTAATTTTCTTCCTTCCTTTCTTTCTTTCTTTCTTTCTTTCTTTCTTTCTTCCTTCGGGGAAATGGTATTAATAGGATTAGTTTGCAAAGTTATTATTTAAAAACAAATATTGGAGTCATAACCATCTTGCCTGATGTTTCAATAGAATGGCTACGTGGCACTAAGGTAACGTTCTCACCTGCTGTTCCCAAGATTGCGGGATCGAATCCTGACGCTGTCAGTTGACATTTGAAGGTGCTTAAATGCGAAAGAGTCGTGTCAGTAGATTTACTGGCACGTTAAACATCCCCTTCAGGGCAAAACTCTGACATCTCTAAAAGCCACAGTAGTTAAAAGAGACATAAAACCCATATTATTATTATTATTATTATTATCATCATCATCATATATATAAAGCGCTAAAGATATGTCATAGACAAAAGCGTCTTTCGACACAAGGTGTACAAGTGGGAAGTGATATCAGAGAGAGCAGCATCTACAGCCCAAAGACCAAAGTGGACCGAAGAAAGGAAGAAGGCCTTTAGTGCACGAATGAATGAGTACTGGAGAAACAGGAAGAACAAGAAGTCATGATTGCTTCGCGTGGTCTAATAGGCCTGTAACGTGTAAAATAAATAAATAAATAAATAAATAAATAAAACGCTAAGGGGTATGTTTCACAAAAATCAAGCTCCTACACCAGAGGGAGTTAGAAGGTGCGGTATGTACCGAAATCTTCCAAATCGTCTCAATAGTACAGGAAAAATCTTACATTTCTTGAAAGATCAACGGAAATGTATTTATTTGTTTATAAAGTGCTTTCAAACAAACTAACACAATGATAGCCCCTGCCGGAATTCTATCACGTCGAGTCCGCATAACAGTACAGCTGGGCGGGTGGTCTATACACATGGAGCGCTTACAAGTAGTGGATCATAAAAAATGACGAAATGACCATTCAAAAGAAAGAGAATTTCCCGCAGCAGTGACGAATTGCACCTGATTTCATAAATATCAACAATTTGTTTAAAAAGTGCGGTTAAACAAATAAACTATACGATAGAAAAAATACAAGGATGGTGAAACAAAATTCTCGCACAGGCCCTCTAGTTATTATTATTATTATGAGTGATGATGATGATGATGGCTATCTACTATAAATATATTATTTGCTAATGGATACTTTGAATTGAATTAATTCTATATTTAGTAGTGTTTGGCTTTCAGCATTACGTCATTAAAGGGAAGCCTATTATGCAGCGAAAATGCAGTAAACCAGTGCTAGTACGGAAAGGAACTCGGGACCAGAAGAAACATGCAATTCCGTGACTCAAACTAAGGTGGTCGTTCTTCAACTCCGTCCCACAAAAGAGTTTCGTGATCGATGGCCACGATCTGCCGACTTTTTTAACGGAATACAAGATATAATAAGTGAGAGAATAACAGAACACTCCAGCACAGTGATACTCGCGCGTTCCATTCCTCAACAAACTGTTAGTTGTAGCGTTGGTGTCGTTTCATTTACAAGCTTACTTTGATAAACTGTGTTATTGGTGTGTCCAAATTAGTGTGGAATTTGGAACTGGAATTTGGATTGAAAAGAAGACAGGTTAGGCTAGGTAACATCCCGATTTACTGGGAGTAGAAATTGAAAACCATGGAAAACTACTTACATGGTGTCTGAGAGTGGGATCTAAACTTCCCTCCATTCTGAGTTGATCTCGTGAGAATGAAGCCACAACTCCATAGCAGAGCTGGGTGTCGAAGTCAAGCTACTAAACGTATCCCTAGTTCAAAAAAGTCCGCTGAAATGAATAGAGATGGGAGCAACTAGCAAGAATCCTCACGAGAAGGAAAAATGATAGTTCTCTATCGTTCTTTTTCTCTGAGGCACATCATGTAAAGTCCACCCCTAAAATGAAGGAAGGAAGCTTGTAGTTTTATGTGACCGTAAATACTGCGAAAATGAGCCACGCGACCTCCATTTTTACGTGGAATCTAAACCACAGAACGTGATATTTCACTTCGAACATCTCACATGCATTGACCGGAAATCGAACCCGGTCCGCCTTGGTGAGAGCCCCAAAGATTGCATCAGTGCAATAGGAACAGCTGTTTCACTTCTCTCTTTACCGATAGCATTGACATATTAACTATTTTAAAGTTTCGAGTGACATATTAGCTACTGTATTTTTACGTTTCGCCGTGTGACATATTAGTTACTGTATTTTAAGTTTCGCCGTGTGACATGTTAGTTTTTTAAAGTTTCGTGTGACATATTAACTATTTTAAAGTTTCGTGTGACATATTAGTTACTGTATTTTAAGTTTCGCCGTGTGACATGTTAGTTATTTAAAGTTTCGTGTGACATATTAACTATTTTAAAGTTTCATGTGACATATTATCTACTGTATTTTAAAGTTTCGTGTGACATATTGGGTCAATTTAAAGTTTCGTGTGACATATGAGCTATTAAAAACTTTAGTGTATGACCTATTAGGACAATTTAAGGTTTCGTGTGACACATTAGCTATTTCAAGCTTTGTGTGACATTTACCAATTGTAAGGTTTCGTGTGATATATGAGCTATTTTAATGTTTCGTGTGATATATTAGCTCTTTTTAAAGTTTTGTGTATGAATACTGACTCGTTTTGAAGTTACGCATGCCTTAATTGCATGCATATCTAGGACATGAACTCTCGGACCCTGATCATTACTCAATAGATCACGCTGAGCAAAGCAGGACAGCTGTGCTTGCCTTTAAACAAGCCATCCATTGTCCTCAATCACAGACCATATTTGGTTACAACTGGACATAAATACGTACCATATAGAATTGGCGCAGTCTTCTTGCAACGAGCAGAACTAGCTTGCTAAACATGATAAGTGAATGCGCTATCGAAAGTACATGTACTGGAACTGCAACCTTTTCGGCGGATGTCACCTATTACAGGCTCCGTGGGGCCAGAATACGGGTGATCAGTGGCGCCACATGGTTGGCCTAATCCCAGGTGGTGTTTCAGAACCACACCTCCTCCAATTTAAAAAAATCGTTCGTTTGTTTCTTAGTTTATTTGTCTCCGGAGAAAACATTACAATTATGTTAAATACTTCTTAAAATGTTCGTTTATCCAAGTCTGGCTTTTACCTCTGACTCCAGAAGGAATAAATAATCTTAACCCGTTAACTAGCAGCGTCTTGGGGCGGTTGGGGCGAACTTGTGATTCCAGATAAGAAATAAGTCTAGGAGCCTGGTCCCGGGTGAACTCTGACCGGTTCTTACTAGGATGAGGTTCGACAAGTATTTGGAGAAAAAACTGATCGTGGGTTGCCCGCTAAGTCAGGATAATAACAATTTTGAATGTTGTGGGTCAAGAAGTCATTTAGGCAATCACAGTAGTTGTAAATCTATGGGGATGAGAATGTCACAATACTGATTTATTAATAACTGAAACCCTCCCCAGCTTCGCCCGGTATCTTTAACGGTTTACCCAGCGTAAGCTTAAAAGGCGCACGGACGGCAGGTCCCAGGCGCAATTTTGAAAAGCCGAGGCGAACAGTGAAATTCCGAACCCATATAATCTTCTCTAAAGTCTAAACTCGACTCACCAGTTTGATGCTGGCCGAAGCTGGGGGGATAGGCTCGCTCGCTAGCTCGTAAATTCGCTCCGAAGCTAGTAGCCTAATTTAAAATTTCACTGATGGAGATTTTTGGGAGAAATGAAAACACAAAAACACTATGTAGGCTATGTATTAAAGACACAGATATTCTGCAATGGACATTTGTGTAGAACTTTTCATGCTGAACAATTCTTACACAAATAGTATGTAGATATTCTTAACGGTTTACCCAGCGTAAGCTTAAAAGGCGCACGGACGGTAGGTTTTTCTTCGACACGATTCACTTAAATCGTTACTGCTCCTTTAGTCATTAATAAATGTTCTTCTACAGAAACCTTCCTCGAGAAATCCTTTACAGAATGGTGTAAACCGCATCAAAATCCGTCCAGTGGTTCTCGAGATTACTCGTTGCATCCAAGAATCGGGGACTTTGTTTTACACTTAGAGATTATGGTTTACACATTGCCAATTCAATTCGTTTTTGCACATTTCTCGAATCCATTATAACGTTCCAATCGAGCAAATTATAGGAGTGTAGAAAGTTCTATAAAAAAAACTGTTTTTTTTTTACAATAGTAACGGAAAAGTAACGAGCGTTGCTTCGACAATTATAACTGTAACGTAGTTGCTTTTCACGCAAAATAATTGTAACATAACTACCTTATTATTTTTGTTAAGTAATAGTAACTGCAACATAGTTACTTCAGGAACTACCTAACCAAACCCTGGTTGTAAGGCCTATCAGCAACGCTATGCCCCTCCACTAGGAACTACAGTACATGGTAAATCCATCGAGTGTCCGATATTGTCATTTTAACTCATAATAGGCGGGGGGGGGGGGGGGATTATTCCTTTTATTTCCAGGTGTATTTACATTTCAATTTTGATTTCAATTAATTTTTATTATTATTATTAATTTTAACTTAATGTTTTTGTTTCTTTAATTTTAATCTTATTTTTAATTTTTTATTTATTTATGTTTTATCGATTTCATTTTGGAATTTATTTTTATAAGTTATTTATTTATTTATTTATTTATTTATTTATAAAAATCGATTTTAATAACTTTTATTTTATAGCTATATTTATTATTTTAATTTTTATATTTGTTTTTTAAGTTTTTATTTCAATATTAAATTTATTCTTACACTTTCAAATTTATTGTTTTTATTTTTATTTTATTTTCACATCTTATTCAGCACATAACGCCAAGCAAATGCGTAAATAATATTCGATATCTAGAAATACCAGCACTTCCACGTGAAACTTCTCCGAAATAAGGCTAAAAGTTCAACCATTAGCATCTTTGATAACATAAATTGTACTCATGATAGGTGGTTAATATGCAGACCACTATTACAAAGGGTTAAAGGCCACTCCTCCTTCCCAATTCTAGCTTCAATTACAAGCACACACACAATACTACAGACACTACAACAAAACGGTTTATAAAAATTATATAATTATACACATTTATATATACACGGGTCTGATGAGCACGTTGTCCAAGTCCCTAATGAGACAATAACAACACCAAAAAGCAACGTCAAAGATAAATGGATTCAATATGATATCCACAACTGACCGTTCCTTCAGGTAACGGCCTCTGTCTTCTCAGTCGACGGGAAGAAGATAATCAACAGTAGTAGTTCTTTGCGACGTCAGTCACGGTGTGTCTGACAGTCTATGAATAAGCAATGTATCAGTTACAGGCCGAGGTCCAACATTCGTTCATGTTGCAGTGAATAAATAAATAAATAAATAAATAAATAAATAAAACTGGGTACAGGTAGAATCCGACATGTTTATTCTTACCCATCATTTTATATCTGCATGTGTGGATATAACTTCTCATCAATATCTGATTTCTAACTCGGTATATTACACAGTAACAATGAGTTATATCCTAGTGAAAGTAATGGATTTTGACACTGTATTTTCTGGCAGTCGCCCCTTTCTTTTGTATTTGGAACTGTTTATATTTATTCACCCAAGTTATTTAAAAAAATGTATTTACATTTAACCCTACATTTATAGGTTGATATTACAAAATTACTGTCATATTCTAAATAGGCTACAAAAATCATCTGTCCTGGTGTGTCAACTGAATTATTCTGGTTTCCTTTTGCCCTCGCTGTTTAAAAAATTATACCAGATAATTCTTATCCCTAGCCACAAAAAAATAACCAGAATGAAAAGATCTAATATATAGTAATGTTTCATCATTTTCACGAATGTTGCTATTCTCATTTTTCTAAGAACTTCTAACTTCCTGTAAGACCAATGGCTGTCTCCTTTAGACTGGTAGCCCCCAATACACACTAGTATAGATACCACAGATTATCAGACAACTTTTTTTTCTCTCTCTCTCTCTCTCTCCCCTCTCATGCACACCGAAGTACACGAGGATGATAGCCACGATTTCCTAAACCACTAAACGAATTATAAAAGAAACTACAACAACAACAACAGATTTACAACTTGAAGTGTCTACTCTACCATTGATCCCAGTCTCTAGAAACTGTGACAGGCCCAACCCTTACATTGACTGTCTAAGTTAGATGTATCCTTCTTCATACTGTCGAGTTCCAGTATAAAATAACAGGGTTGATGTGCACTTAATATAGTTATTATTATTACTATTCATTATTAGGAAAATTATACAATACAGTAGTTTTCCTTCAACCCAAAAATACTCTACACTCTTCCAATAATTTTGGTCTTCAGCATCTTCCTCGGTTAAGCCTCTGGTTGCCATGCTTCTCTTTACACCATCCATCCATTGCTCTCTTGGTTTACCCCGATTCCGTTTGCCTTCAGCCTGCCAATGTAACATTAAATTTGGAAATCTACTATTCAGCATCCTTTTCACATGTCCAAACCATTGTAATATTCTTTCTTCAACCACTTCTAGTACATTTCTCTTACCTGCATAATTTATCTGATTCTCCTATTTCTAATTTTATCCAATCTTGATTTTCTTGCCGCCCTGCTCCAATAATCCATCTCAGTTACTAATAATTTGTTTATTTGCTGTCTGTTTAACGTCCAAGTTTCTGCTCCATATAACAGAATACTTTGTACCAATAAACTGTAAATAAGCATCGGAACTGCAGTCTAATGAGCGGCTTCGGTGGCGTAGTTGGTAGCATGCTGAACTGCTGTGCCCAAGATAGCGGGTTCAAACCCGGCCGAAGTGGTCGGATTTTTTGAGAGCGTTAAAAATCCTTCAGTATACCTTCCTTCGGAGGGGAAGTAAAGCCGGCGGTCCCATGTCATAGATTTATGGCATGTAAAAGATCCTTCCACAGACTAAACTTGTGTGAAGCTAAATTTCTAGGTTAGATTTCGTTGGAACGCTCTATTAAAGTTCCAACGTTCACCACTAGGTATCATTGACATCTGGTAGCGAAAGTTGGAACTATTTGAATTTGAACGGATCTTGTAGCTCACCCTATGGGTGTACGCTGGAAGCAGCTATAGACTCAGGCGAGCCGAACATGTCCTCGGACACTCCCGGCACTAAACGCAATACGATAAATAAATAAATAAATAAATAAATAAATAAATAACTCCATGTGGTGCGGCTCTGAGGCTAAGTTGTTAGCTTCCTGCTGTATGCCTCTCACCAAGGCAGTCCGGGTTCGATTCCCTGTCAATGCATGTGAGATTTTCGAAGTGAAATGCCATGTCCTGTGGTTCGGATTCCACGTAAAAAGGAGGTCCCGTGGCTCATGATCTACAGATTAACGGTCACGTTAAACTACAAGCTTCCTTTTTTTGTTAGCTTCCTAGGCTTTTTAACCAAAGGTTCCCGGGTTGTATACCCAGCCGGGCCATTGGACTCGGAGACTGAGTATTTGTTACGTCGTAATCATTTCATCCTCATCACGACATGCAGGCCTCCCACACGCGTCAGCTCGAAAGACCTGCACCAGGCCTCCTAAGAGGCCTCACAACGTTGTTAGTTCATGTAAATCAAAGGAAGCTTTTAGTTTTACGTGACCGTTAATCATGCGATCATGAGCCGCGGGACCTCCTTTTCACGTGGAATCCGAACCACAGGACATGGCGTTTTACTTCGAAAATCTCACATGCATTGACCGTGAATCGAACCCGGTCCACCTTGGTGAGAGGCCAACAGCTTGACCGCTGCGCCACCACGCCCCCTCCCCCTCCCTCCCCCCCCCCCCCCCCCCCCCGCCCCCAACTCCCCCCAGTTCATGTCAATCCTAGCCCTAATCATACATACTGGCGCTGGCATTCACCGTGACGCGAGCAAATGGAACACAATAGCAGAATGGTATGAATATTCATTGAGGAAACACTGTCAGTGTAGTGACATGAAGTCAGCAATCACCGGAACGATCCGTAATAACTCGGGTAGTATTTCACCCATCACCATGCATCTACACCTACAGTATGTCGCTTTCCGCTAGCCTTCTTCCCAAATTCAGAGTGGACAACAATGCATAATAACTATCGAATCTACATTTATCTATTTATTATTTAGCGTGTGGCTTTTAGTGCTGGGAGTGTCCGAGGACATGTTCGGCTCGCCAGAGTTTGTAGCTGCTTCTTTGCGGTCACCCATGGAGTGAGCTTACAAGTACCTTACTGTGGATGAGATGAAATGAATGAAGATAAATGAGCAAGTTCAATTTCAAGTAGAGTCAACTTTGTCCATCAGATGCTACTGACACCTAGCGATGATCGTTGGTACTTGATAGAGCGTTTCTAACGAAACATAACCTACAAATCTGGCTACACACTACAAATTGTAGTAAATCTACGGCATGGGCCCTCCGGCTTTACTTTCCCTCCGAAGGAAGGCATACTGAAGGATTATAACGCTCTTAAATATACGACTCACTTCGGACGGGTATGAACCCACGATCTTGGGCATAGCAGATCAGCATGCTGACTACGCCACCGAAGCCGCACATTATACTACAGTTCCGATGATACTACAGAGACTGTACCTACTAGAGCTGGTAATAATCGAATTATTTGAAATTAATCGAAAAAGATTAATCGATTAACCTTTCTATCGATTAATCGGCTAACCGAAGAATCTATTAATCAACCACTAACCGAAGAATCGATTAATTGATGTAGACCCGAGATAAAAATAAGAAGTTTAAATGAGAGGTCATCGTTTAAGTTGAGTTATGCTTAGTTTGGAATGATGTATGGAAATCTATAAAATTTACTTCATGCCTAAATATGCAAAGTTTCCTTCCTTGATTATGTTAACATTCTCTATATAAAAATTCCTCTCGGCAAGCCGGAAGGCGGAGGTAGATTTCACCGGGAAAGCTAGAGGATAGACGAAAATAGGCAGAATATGTATGCAGGTTTTCGTAGAAGGATCAGACCTCATTTATTGCAAGAAAGTATTTTACAATTGGCGCTTAATTAACTTAGCTTTTCGTTTTGTATGCATATTCTAAACATTTTATTGTCTTATGGTTATGGGGACGGTAACCTTCTCGTCATTTAGGGTCCATTTTCATACTTGTGGTCACACTGTCCTTATACAAGGTTTCGACACTGATGTGTAACTATCTAGCGGTCTGTTACTTCTTCACGCAAAATTTTATCTCCCGCAGAGATGTTGGTTGGTTCCTCAGTTCAGGGACAGCGACAACGCGGTCATGTAGCCCCGTGTACTTGCTACCAAATACTACCGTCAACGACACCTAGTTGTGAACTTGGCTACTAGATGCCACCGCAACCAGCAACGAACGTTGGAACTTCCCCTCCAAAGGAATGCATACTGAGTGATTTCTAGCGTTCTTATGAAATACGACGACTTCGGCCGGCTTTGAACCCACGACCTTGGGCATAGTTCAGCATGCTACCAGTTACCTCACCGAAGCCGCTTCCCACAGAGTCAGGTGGAAAAATGAATGTGATCTCGTGCAATTGTGTAGTCATGGCAACCTCTGATGGCTCATCCCTCATCAATTCAGTAGTGTTGTCATGGCAACGTCTGATGGCACTTTGCATTTTCTTCGAATTCCAAAATCATTTTGCTCATCCCTTGGCGTAAGGGTGGGTCATATCAAAAATTCTTTCAGACAAAAGTTTTAGGTAATTATTAGGGGAATATTGTCCATTTTGTACGGTTTTGATATTGTGCCTATTAAGAGAGATATGATTAATGTTTCCCGAAAAACCCACTTTTTCTCACCCCTTTGGTCAATGGTTGGTGCTGTCAAAAAACTTTTCAAACATAAATTTTTGGGCTTTATCCGACACATAGTATGAAATTGGAATGGATTCGATATTTCAAATATTAAGAGAGTTATAGCGATATTTCACTTTTTCGAAAAAAAAAAGCCCCGCATTTTCACCCCCTTCGACCGATTGTGCCCATTAACGAACTCGACGGAGATTTTATAGGAATACATATTATGTACAAAATTCAAAGTGATTGGTGCAAAATTGCGGTAGTTATCGTGTCCACAAGAAAGTGATATATGTATATATATACATAAATTATATATAAACTTTTGAACTGACGGTGGTTTTGGGGTCTGGGGGATGTGAAACGCGAAGATATGTCGAAATTTTTCGGAAGTCGAAACATGGTACCCATTGCAATAGTTAGCTTTCTAATGAAATCTACCTAAAATGAAAGTTTGTCTGTTTTTTTCTGAATTTCTACGGAAATTTCCGTTATTTACGCGTTTCAGACTGTTTTATGACGGATGCGCGCGAAAACAATTTTTTTTGTCTGTATGTCTGTCTGTCTGTCTGTATGTATGTATGTATGTATGTATGTATGTATGTATGTATGTATGTATGTATGTATGTATGTATGTCTGTGGACAACTTGGTTCCCTTATAACTCGAGAACGGCTGGGTAGATCAACGTAAAATTTAGTAAAGATATACTTCAGAGGCACGACACTAATCATTGATGTAACTCTTCTCTGTAAATCTCATAAAAGGGGGCTTACCCCCTTAAAATACTTGCTGAAATAGGCGTAGAAGAGTGAGACAAAGCTCATTTTCAGCCCCTTAATGTGAGAGACAAAACTCGGGGGCCCTAAACCACATTTTAAGGCCCTAAACCCAACAGTTTTTGAGATATTCCCAGAAAATGAATTCCATATAATACAATAATGCAAGCCGGTAACCATGACAACAGAATCTCACAGGTCAATCTATTGCTGTAAATAAGACGCAATACAATTCCAGTTATTGTATTACTGAGATAGTTTGCAAACGGCTATAAGGTTATAACGGAACCAAATTTAACTGTAAAATTCATCATTACATATAATGCGCTTAAGGGGATCAAGGGGTACTCTAGAATTTTTTCACGCGATTTACACGTGCGGGTGTGGTATGGGAGGTCTATTATATCCCTGTTCCTATATTGTTATATTATTATTATAATTATTATTATTATACTACGGCCTACAACGACGAGACAAAGCTTATTTTCAGTCCCTTGGTTTCAGAAACCAACCTCGGGGACCCTAAATAGCCGTAAAGGGTCCCCGAAAAATACATTTTAAGGCTCTAAAATCAACAGTTTCTGAGATATTCCCAGAAAACTGATTTCATTTAATAAACTAATGAAGGAATGCAAGCCAGTAACCATGAGAACAGTATCTCAAAAGGTGACATCCAACTTTCCATCTATTTCTGCAAGAAGTAATGCCACTCCATTTATTACATTTCTGTGAAACTTTGCAAATGGCTATAAGGTTATCACGGAACCAACTAAAACTGTAAAACTCATCAATGCGCTTAAGGGGGTCTAGGGGTACCATAGATTTTTTTCACACGACTTAAACGTGCGATATGTCGTACAGAAGGTCTATTACATCTCCAAACAGCAACATTATTTTCAAAAATTACTGAACTGAAATAGTATTTTTTTCTTTTAGGAATTTGGGCCATTGGAGGCTAAAAAACCTGAATTTTCATGCACTACAAGTCTTTATAATTTATTAAAGGGGTCTTTTGTGGATTGGGACATGACACAACAGTGATGGTCAGTTTTTATGTGACGTATATTGCGTTTCGTCTACGAGGTTTTCAATTTTATTTTCACGTCAGGAAGTACACGTTAGGTAAATTAAGATTCAGAGCACATTTTAACTAATCATTTTTATTTGTCGACAAACAGGTCCCAAGCCCCTAACCATTGCAGCAGTAGTTCAATTGATTACGTCTGGTTATTAATACCGAAGACCGTTCGAAGAATGGGTACTTCTGCTAGTAACCAAATAAGAGTCAGTGACAGTGGAAGGACAACATCAACCAAATTGGGAAGGGTATCGAAAAAAGAAAACGAAGAGTTCTCAGCAAAGATTTAGAATTCTTGTTCAATGTTTACAATTTATATTCAGATGAAATGTACATTATTTAAAAATATATGATACATATTATATCTTAATTAAATAAATGTCTGTTTTTCTTCTGTGAGAGCGTAGTGAAAGGAGCGAAGCACATCGATTAAACGACAAAATAATGAATTAATTATTCGACCAACCGGTTAATCGATTAAACGACCAATAAATTAAACGTACAGTCGATTAATCGTTTTGTAGCAATTAATCGATTTTTCTGCCATGATAAACCGATTGTTCGTTATCTGAAATTAATCGAGTAAAATTACCAGCCTTAGTATCTACTGGTCACACTAGAGTACAACTTTCATAATAGCTACTTCCAGAAGTAAATTCACCTCCCCCACTCCTCTGCCTCCACCACAAGAAAAGTAGCAATTTTGGTTTGAAATCAATAGGCTTATGTATAAATCCTGTATAGTCCTTTGCACTTGAACTATAACGATGCTGATGCTGGAGATAAATATATAATGCAGGATGTAACTAAGCCTATTCGCAATGCGGCGCTCGATGGGGCTCGCGCTGCGCAACACACTTGCTACATCTCTTGAAACAGCGTAAAGGCCAGAGTAAAGGTGATAGAGTGATCACTAACGATATGAAGTTTATAGCAAAACCAACTCCGTACAGGCCATGGAGACCCTGGGAGTAGTGGAAGGTAGAGGCTTCCACTCTTTGTGACATCCGCACTAGATGGGATGGAGTAGTCAGCTCCACGCCCGGCCGTCTTTGCTCCCAGGAATTACCCTGGTACTCATTTCTGGTGTAGCAGTTTTGTTTCTAAAATCCACTACCCGGGTGGGGAGGGATCGAACCCACGCCCTTTCAGTTAGAAACTCAGCGCATCTACTGACTACGCAACGCAGCCCCCTATGATGTTTATGACCTTCAAAGAAAAGTGATAAATTATGCAAACAAATGTGACCTTCAAAAGAGGCAAATATGACCCCATAATTACGAATATACAAATATTATCTAACTACAAAAAGTGTAGTGCGTTTAGTTAGTGTATTACGATTTGCAGGTTGAATCTCGTTATATAAGTTTAGTTTGTTAAATAAGGGTTTTTGAATTGCATATGAGTACTACGAACGGGTATACAAATTAGAACAACACAATATAATAAATAAAATAAAATAAAATTAGAGCATGCATTTGAATTCTATTATGTACCGTACATGGTCACATATCTCAGAAGAGCCGTTGATCGTACAGTTGTCACGCTATCACCTGCCTACTCCCGTCGGGGTAATAGTGATCATAACAAATACGCGTATTTTTTTTCTTCATAGAGTTTATTTACTTATTACTCGTATAATATATACATTGTACCCCGCACAGTCATTGGACAAATTCGTGTTGACCGACTGAAGAGTTAAAACTGACAGTTTGTATAGGCAACACTGAAAGTGACTTTAAAAAGCTGAGTCGTCAAGATGGCAGCAGATCTCTTGTTCTGATCTATATTTCACTTATTTGAGTATGTCCCATGCAATGTAGCCTACAGATAGAAATAATATAAACTTTGTATGAAATGGATTATGATGAATATATAACTTACTCCAGTGAAGAAATCGTTTAGTCCATGTCATTATTTGCTAAGATGTATGTAAATCGATTCATAACATTTGGGAGTGTGTAGAAGTTGTCTGATAACTTGTATCACTGTGATGTCTGTAGGCTTACTAGTGCGGTGTGTACTTTTATACGAGGAAGGATTTGGGTAGGAAGCTGTTGTTGTTGTTGTTTCATTTGAGATGCATGGATATCATTGTAATTTAGCCCCGTGTACTTGGGTGAGTGTTGAATTTTTCTGATAACCTGTGTTATTGTGATGGCTGTATTAGTGTGTGTGTGTGTGTGTGTGTGTGTGTGTGTATATATATAATTCAGGTGAGGATTCAATCAAAGAAGTATAATATCCGTATAGCACGTAAAGAGTTATAACTATACCCATGAATTTAGGAGAAAGTAGGCTATATGTTCTTTACTGAGCATCTTGTTTTTTCAGAATTAGGGAGACAATTGGGTACAATCGTGTTGACCGTGTGAAAAACATTTAATTTTGACTCCAAGGATGCATTATTTAAAAATAAATGTTATATATTTGAATTAATTAAAGGTCTGTTTTGGAGAAAAATTACTAGCAAATAAACATTTCATGAGGTGAGGTAGCTCCACTTTGCCGTCACAATGTTTCCTGCAGTTGAAAATACTCCTTCAGCGTTGCAGGTGGTCAAGTATTTTTTCGCTAGTTTAGCGGGCCTTGGATATATTGTTTGATTTTCCACCAGTGGAAAGGATGAGTATGCAAGTCAGACGGTGAATTCACAAGATAGACGTCCAGCTGATATTTGACAATGTTTGCAATATTTACGCAACAGCTACAAGATTTCCCATTTATACCGTGTTTTTTATAACTGTCCTATCATGAGAACATTGAGTTTTTATCGAACATGCCTAAAACTTGGCTTTAGACATACCTTCGTTCGAAGACGTCACATTTGCATCCTTGGAGTCAAAATTAAATGTTTTTCACACGGTCAACACGATTGTACCAAATTGTCTCCCTAATTCTGAAAAAACAAGATGTTCAGTAAAGAACATATAGCCTACTTTCTCCTAAATGCATGGGTATAGTTATAACTCTTTGACCTTTTCAAGGAGTATAATTGAATGTTGGTTGTAGTAGCTTGTTGAAATACAACGTGCTTTACGGATATTATACTTCATTGATTGAATCGTCTCCTGAATTATGCATACACACACACACGAATACAGCCATAACATAACACAGATTATCAGACAAAATTCAACACTCACCCAAGTACACGGGGCAAAATGATCATGATGTCCATGCATCTCAAATTAAGCAATAACAACAACAGCTTCCTACCCAAATATTTCCTCGTATAAAAGTACACACACTAGTAAGCCTACAGACATCACAGTGACACAGGTTATCAGACAACTTCTACACACTCCCAAATGTTATGAATCGATTTGCATACAACGTCTTAGCAAATAATGACATGGACTAAACGATTTCTTCACTGGAGCATATATTCATCATAATCCATTTCATACAAAGTTTATATTATTTCTATCTGTAGGCTACATTGCATGGAACATACTCAAATTAGTGAAATATAGGTCAGAACAAGAGATCAACTGCCATCTTGTCTAGTAACCTAGAAGACTCAGCTTTTTAAAGTCACTTCTGCACTATAATATTACAATATAAACTTAAAATGTCGGACGTGCCACGTCCTTTAGAACAGTTTAAACCATTCTCGGTTCGATAATCGGAGCTGGTGGGCCCCATGTTATGGATTATTACGTTTGCATAATTCACACGGCCGCCATCCTGAAATGGTACAGCTGATGACCTTGAAGTTTAGGCAGAAGACGCGTCCCATATGAAGGTAAATTTTTACCAAATTTGGTAAAGATCCGTTGGTTAGTTTGGACGTAATTTAATTTTATGTTTTAACCATTTGAGTGGCCGCCATTAAGTTTTGGTAAAGATGGCGACACTATAAAACATGACACTGAGTTGCCCTTTGCTAGTGCTAGCTCTGTACCAAATTACGTCCAATTCGGTCTCGTCGTGCTTGAATTGATAGAAGGGGACAGACATGCAGAGTACACACACTCACACACAGACAGACACACACAGTTTTGGTTCTGTGTTGATATCATAAGTCTACTTTCAGTTTTTGCAAAAATCGAAAGTATGCTAAAAACATTACATGAGATTACTAATAATTGCACTTGGATGACCAGTTTCGATCGTCAAGCGATCATCAAATTCTTTACACTTAGGCTATTAAATCTGTATCTACAAGTATGGGTTATGAAATTATGATATGATATGTCAGCGGGAGGTGGCAGCTGCACGGAAACGGACCACACATCACTCAAACAGCTAAGTGCACAATCCACAATAGCCTGACCATTTAATAACAATCACATAATCTCCCCAAGCAAGCAAACTTGAAGATCAATCACCACTATCAGTATCTCAACAAAAAATCACATATCTTGACTAGTTTTGCTAGTTCAATTGCTAGCAAAGCAAAGCAAAGTCAACTCCGAACAGACCATGGAGGCCCTGAGAGTAGTGGAAGGTAGAGGCTTCCATTCTTCGTGACAACACTAGATGGGATGGAGTTGTCAGCTCCATGCCCGGCCGTCTTTGCTCCTAGGAATTACCCTGGTACTCATTTCTGGTGTAGGCTGAGCGAACTCCAGGGCTATTTGCGTTTCCGAAAGTGGTAGTTTTGTTTCTAAAATCCATTACCTGGGTGGGGATCGAACCCACTCCCTTTCAGTTAGAAGCTCAGCGCCTATACCGACTGCGCTACGCAGCCTCCTAGTTTAATTGCTACTGCAACTAAATAAGTGCACATATTGCAAATATTATTACCCATATTTGTAGACATACAGTAGACTTAATAGCTTAATTGTAAAGGAACTGATGATGATCGTTTGACGATTGAAACTGGTCATCCAAGTGTATTTATTAATATCATGTACTATTTTTTTAAGGATTAGGGCACCACCCATTACAATTGGGTACAATCATGTTGACCCACTGAAAATCATAAATTTCTATTACTAAGGCAAGCCCGAAAAAGGGCTTCAGTTCGAAAAATTGCTTCCAACACGATAATCCTTGGAGTGAAGTTAAATGAAAACTCAAAGCGGGCGTTGAGCAGTGGCTAGCATTCTTGGCTATCACCACAGAGGCCTGAGTTCGATTCCCAGCTCTGCCAATAAATTCACTTCTGGCCTGAGGGCTGGAACGGGGGACACTCAGCCTCGTGAGGCAAAACTGATAAGAGGCGGCTTTGATTCCTACCACATCCATCCTGGAAGTGGTTTTCCGTGGTTTTCCACTTCAACTCCAGGCAAATACCGGGATGGTACCTAAATTAAGGCCACGGTCGGTTCCTACCCAAGTCCTACCTCAATTACAAATACACACACCGGTACAGACATCGCAGTGACACAGGTTATCAGACAAGTCTTAAACACACCCAAGTACACAGAGCTACATTGCCACGATGTTGCAAAGCCCCTAAAAGAATCAACAGCAACAACATCACCCGTCATGGGACTGCCTCGGCTAACCATGTCGAGTCGAGATTTGTTAGTTATATGTGATTTTTTTGTTGAGATACTGATGGTCATCCAAGTGTATGTATCAATCTCATGTAATGTTTCTTTCAGGATTAGGGAACCATCCATTACAATTGGGTACACTCGAGTTGACCGACTGAAAAACATTACATTTTGATGAATACTTGTTGACTTTTATAACAAGATCTCTAACATGAGTTATATTACAGGTGAGCACGTGTTTAAACCACTCGCAATTTGCCTGAGGATAGGTCTGTAAAGCAGTTTCTTTATAATGTTGTTCACACACAAAGTTAGCTATTTTTTGTATTGAAATTGCGGGGACAAGTACAAATCCATAACAAGAAACGTCTCATACGTTCAGCGGACGACATGTTTACGCTGAACAAGTTACTCTACAACTGCGCAATATTATTCGTAGGCTAATTATAATTAAACGTTCTTTCCTGAACACTTTCTAAGTAATTTTATGCGCTGTTGTTGATTTACTTTGTTGTTGAGGTTGTTAATTCATATTAGGGAGTTGAGACATCTTTGGTCATCATTCCCGTGTTCTAGGGTGTGTGTTGAATTTATCTGATAGCCTGTGTTTCTGTGCTGACAGTAGCAGTTCGTGTAACTTTATTAGGTTCGCGGATGAGGTAGGCACCTCGGGACTTGAAATAAGGTTCTACCCGACATTTGCCTCGAGGGAGTCTGTAAAAACTCGGGGAAATCCACACTCAGGATAGCCGTTGTCAGCGCCGGGAATCGAACGTCCTATCTCTGAACATGATGCAGTTTCCCATCGCGGTCGTGGTGAGCGATTTAACGCACACAGCTACGTCGTGGGGTTGTTGATTTTCTCGTTGGGGACTTAACACAATAGGCATTACACTCGTGTAAGGCGGCTCGGTGGCGTAGTTGGTAGCATGCTGAGCTTCTATGCCCAAAATCGTGGGTTCAAACCCGGCCGAAGTCGTCGGATTTTTTAAGAGAGTTAAAAATCCCACAGTATGCCTTCCTTCGGAGGGGAAGTAAAGCCGGCGGTCCCAAATCATAGATTTATGGCATTTTAAAGAAACTTCCACTAATTACACCTGTGTGAAGCTAAATTAGGTTAAACATTTGACAAACGCTCTTAAGCTCCGACGTTCGTCGCCAGGAAGCGACTGCGGTGGCGTCTAGTAGCTAAGTTCTGAACTAGTAGTCGTTAACTGTGGCGTATGGCGGCAAAAGTAGGAACTATTTGAAAAATTCAAAGTCTTTTGTCCTTACTTGAATTTAAAAAAAAAAACAGATAACACACACTAATACAGTCATCGCAATTAACACCGGTTATCAGACAGATTCTACACAGACCCAAAGTACACGGGGCTCCATGACCGCGTTGTCGCAGCCCCTAAACTGAGGAACCAACCAATCAACACTCGTGTACTTAGGCCTATTGTCTGTCTGTTAGGTAGTCAGCCCACAGGCTGGTTGGATCCTCAAAAAGTACCGCCACAGGTTAGGTGGGTAGATACCCACAAAACTTCACAGCAGCACTATAATGAGGCGTACTAGGCAAGATGAGGACTGAGGTAGTTTGTCATTGCTTTCCACACTGAGTCAGAGCAATAGCACTGACCCTATGAGTAGAACCCTTCACAGTACACACAGGCACTAGTTGTGCCCTAGGGTGCGCAAACAAAACGTTATCCGCAACCACCCCGTATCCGCACGGCTGTTATCCGCATTCGCCCCGCATCCACACGGCTGTTATCCGCATTCGCCTCGCATCCGCACGGCTGTTATCCGCATTCGCCCCGCATCCACACGGCTGTTATCCGCATTCGCCTCGCATCCGCACGGCTGTTATCCGCATTCGCCCCGCATCCACACGGCTGTTATCCGCATTCGCCTCGCATCCGCTCGACTGTTATCCACATCCGCCCCGCAACCGCACGACTTTTATCCGAATCTACTAGCATTACAATAATACTTTCGATTAGATAAAATATTAAAGCAACTCATTTAGACATTTGAGGAAGAAGTCGTTCCCCTAGGCTATGTACTGTATGTCATGTGCTAAGTTTAAAATGAATGTTATACAGTCAGAATTGCAACTGTTTGCAATTCGGAGTGTTAATTGTTCTTAATGACATAATTTGAATGAGATTAGCGTAAAACATCAACTTATATTTGTCATGAAAACCATAACATAACGGTAAAATATGTCATAAACATCCGGGTCCTAGTAATTATATTAAACAAGTTCGGATTGTATTCTAAAAACTATCCGTAAATTTACTCCAAACATTATCCGCAGCTTATCCGCTATCCGCACACGCATTTAAACTATATCCGCATGGCGAAAAATTTTGCGGATATCCGCATCCGCGCAGGGCTTTACCCTGAGGCTATTACTCAGCACCACTCATACCCCAATAGCTTCCATATAATCACAGCCATGAGTGAGACTGAGACATCGGTGGAAAGCCACATTTTACTCTAGCCTGTGCCAATATACAAATGCAAATGTACTGCATTCATCAAGAGGTGGCAAACAGGCAGTATGAATATGATTATTGTAACCTCAATATTTTCCCAATATGAACGTGGGAAAGCCTAGAATAAAACGCATGATGGCCACTGACAGGACAGAGATTTGTATCTAAAAGGAAGGAAGCTTTTAGTTTTACGTGACCGTTAGTCATGCGATCATGAGCCACGGGACCTACTTTTTACGTGGAATCCGAACCACAGGACATGGCATTTCACTTCGAAAATCTCACATGCATTTACCGGGAATCGAACCCAGTCCACCTTGGTGAGAGGCCAACAGCTTGACCACTGCGCCACCACATGGCATGATTTGTGCACAAAATTAGGCCTAAAATATAAGTTGTTGGGTAGGCCTAAAAGTTAACTTACAGGGTGACATTTTTCGTACGTTTTATTTTAATATCAAGCCAACAGTTCAAGTAATGATCTTATCGTCTTAAGGACATACCTTAATCATCTATAATTTTTAGTAAGCATTTTCCTGGAGCTGTGTAAAATGATGAGCCTAAAAATAATTCTACTCGTGTTTATCAGTGACTGTGTCATAGCTCACCCAATGATGTAACATTCTGTCAGCGAGCCGTCAATGTGTTTCAGGTGTGCTGTTAGAATGATATTTCATAAATGCCACAAAGAATTGCAAGTTTCCTTTTGAAAGGGCAATTAATTGATATTGCGAGATGAATGTAGGTTCAGGCAACTCATAACAGCTGTTCACCCCTTCACGGAATACAGGCGGCCATTGATGGCTGCCATGTGGGTGATGGCTCATTGGCTGCAATCATTGGTGGATTGATCTATTCAGTAGGAATATTTGTTCCCGCGAGAACTGTCAAAAAAGTGCAAGGATACAGTAAACGAACTCTACCTGTGTTGTTGTCACCTGCCCCATGTGGTCATATGATTGACAAAGCTATCTCACACTACTGCTGAAGTACAGGCATTGGCAAATATAATGGCGTTCTGTTCGTAACTATGTAACGTGTACTTCCGCGTCACACAATACTTCGGCGTGAACTGTACTGTCTGCACAGTGGTGTCGTCACGTGCTCAAGTCTGGAATTCCATTACATCAGACCGGTGGTGACAAATGAGAAGCGAGAGGGCTACAGGCTCACCCGCAAGTTTCAAGGTCAAGGTCAATCCTCTAAAACAAACGTCCGGCTTGTATCAGTTTTGCCACACCTGTGCGCTACGTAACGGGCGATAGGCGGACATGTCATCCATATGACGTACGATGCTGTTTGTTAAAACATACAATGAGAAAAGAGCCTATTTCTATCAGATGCCCCTGTCATAGTTGCATCACAGTGAAATTGAAGGGAGTGCCTATCATACTCACACTCTAGCAAGAACCAGAGGGCAGAGGTGAGTCGTGGGTGAGCACTTTATGGTCAGTTCGCACATCGCACTGGAACGTGTTGAGTCAAGCCCGGTATTTATTATAGTTACAGAACCTTTAGAGACTCACTATAGCCCTATGTATTACTGTTCTATTTACCTTGACCCCAATGAAGTTTGGATGATTGATTACTAAAATCAGTTTCTGATCAGAATGTATTGGAAGTGTGTTTTCACTCCAGACAAATGCCGCGATGACACCATATTTCGAGTCCCAGGGCGCTTAGACAGTTACAAAATACTACAGTCTAATTAAAATTACAGGTTATCATACGATTGCCGACTGAAGTAGCTTCGCTCACTAAGGCGCAATTTTAAGCCATGGAACCAAGCTATCTGGGTATTTGCTAGCCGTCGGTTCGAACCCCACCATCAGCCATCTTTGAAATGATTTTCCATTGTTCCCATTTTCAACTCTAGGCAAAAGCTAGTGGGTGGGAGAGGGGGAGGGGGAGGGGAGGGAGGAGGGAGGGGGAGGGAGATGATAAACTCCTAATAGACCACGGCTGCTTCCTTTCAACTCCATGCCCAGTTTCATTCATCTTCATTATTGTTTCACCTCTACTTATCTCCTTTGATGAATCTGACGTCAAGAAGGGCATCCGGGCGTGATTCCCGATCCCGTTTGTTAGTAATTCATTTTATGGCCATGGTCATCTGCCTAATGTACTAGGATGATTGAATTTGTCTGATATTATCAGTGTTTGTGTAGCGACTGTGCACTTAGAACGTGAAATGAAGTACAATCCCGGCAATTACCTAGAGAGTATCTAAAACAAGTAGTTCCGTGGAGCACTATACAGCCTATTTCCATATATCCTACTTATGTTAATTGCCTCTATCAACATACAAAATTTCAGTTTGATTGCTGTAATAGATTCGTAGATATTGAGAACTGTCTAAATATTTCGGTTGGTCGCCATGTTTGATTTTTATATATGTAGGCCACAGAGATATATATTATTAGATGAAGATGTTTGCGTAGGTTCATTATTCAAACGTTCACTTCGATCGCATGATTAATACACAAGAAATGAAAACTTAATTTTAACATTTCGCACAGCCGCCATCTTGAGGTTATGTAAACAATTGAACTATGTTAGATGCCAGTACATTACAATGTGTTTAAACATTTGCTGTACCAAGTGTCATTGCGTTTGGATGGTTAAAACGCGAGGAAAGTCTGTCTAAAAGTTTCAACTTCGCTTGGCCACCATGTTCGTTCTGTAGTTAACAGGTTTTTGAAAGTATCATAAGTGAACTTTTAGTAGTGCCCTTTATCACCGTCCAAACTTGCAGGGTAATATCGGTAATAGCTTCGAAGATAATGAATGCCTGTGATATACTTCGCACAGCCGCCATGTTGGATTGGTGAGACGTCATAAAATGTGAAGGTCACGGTCGTTGTCATCCAAAAATGACTTTCAGCATACCGAGTTCCATTGAAATCACTCCAGCCGTTTATAAGTTATTAGGGGGACACCCACACACACATACACGCACTCACACGGACAAAAGGTGATCTCATAAGCCTTTTTTTTTTTTTCACAAAATGAAAATAGGCTAAAAATCCGGGGACAATCAATTTCAGGATTGTCGGTTTCAGCGTAAGGATTCGAATATTCTATCTCCAAACTTCTATTTATCGCTTGCAATGTGGTGTGCGATTTAACCCACACAGCTACGCTCCGGAGTTCTTAATGATATTACGGTATTAGCATATGACTGCATCTGAAATGGCCAGAACTGACGTCACGGAAAGTGCCCTTAAGTGTGCGGTTGCCCACAGTGTGGGCGGTGGCACTATAATGAGCACGTGTCACGATCAGGGTAACACAGCCAGGCACATTGATCTGTGGGTTGGGGAGGCTCGCACTGCCGCCAGAGTTCCGCATTACAGCATTACACAGGGTGGTAGAGAGAGACTCCCGAAACAGGGCGATTATAAAGTTGCTAGTCGTCCGTAGCCACGGGCATACTTCTTGCATACAAACTCACAACTTGTAAGACTTGTGGTTGGTGGTCACTGAAACTCGAACTGAGTTTGAGATTGCTTCGCCTTAGTTATGTCAGTATTTCCTCTTTCATCAGTCAGGTCTTGTCCTCTTCCGAAAACGAAGATATTAGAACATTTGAGGGCTAGGATGTCCTCAATTTTCCATGGTTCTTCCATTTATCTTCTCAACGCCATCGCTGTTTGAGGGGTCAGAGATTGTTGGTAACTGTTGTTTATGAGGTAAAACTTCTCGGTCTAAGGGCCTTACCGGGGTTCACACTGCCTCGCGAGGGCAACTGAACAGAGGTGGATTCAATTCCTATTCTATCCATCCTAGAAGTGGTTTTCCACTTAGTGGTAACGAATCTCAGGCCATGACCACCGCCAAGTCGTAGTCCCAATCACAAGTTCACACGCTAGAACATTCACCACAACAACACAGGTTATCGCATAGATTTCACACAGTTCTTAATGTAGAGCTTTAAAGCCATTTTTCAGTGTTACCTGTACAAATTATCATTATTGTAACTCTTCAGTCGGTCGACACAAATTTGCCCAATATGACTGGGTGGGAATACAATGTGTTTATACAGTATATAAAAATAAATAAACACTCCTGAAAAAATATATGTATTAGTTGTAATCAAGGATAGGATTATATGTAGACCTATTTACATATTTCTCTATAACACAGACATATTTTTAACTTATATCCATCGATTATGTTGTCTATTCTAATCAAACAAATTTATGTTACATATTTTTCTATATTTCTAACATTGGTGCATATTTATATGTAAAATAAATATTTTCCATATTTAGTGATTTTAATGCAATATTTGTAAGCTTATATGTTTCATTCTTGGGAGTAAAAATATATAGAATGATGTTTTCGGTGACAGAAAATATGGCAATACAGGGCAATTTAACAGTTATGTACTTTTAGGGGTAGGTGGTTGTTGAGCACACAAGGAAATTCCTACAAGTACTACATACTCATATTTTTAGATAAACCTTTAAATACCGTATATATTCCACTAATGGTATCTTTACTTTCCTCAACAGATCATATACATTTTATTTCCATCTCCTTCATAAAACATAAAACAATTTATTACAGTAACACTCTTATCATCAAAAACATGACACTGGCTAGGACACACTTCCTTCACATCTGATACCCTACAATTCATATCATATTCCTGTTGTATTTGCCTCTGATACAATTTTAATAGCGCATCTTCATCTGTTCATTTCTTTCAAAGCCAGCCTACACATCTATATAAAAAGAACATAACATCTTAAAAGGAATTCCAATATAAAAACGTCAATGGGCAAGCCCCCTGCCACCCATTACTAGATCACCACAAAGAATCTAGTAGGCTCAAAGTACTAGACTCCCTGTAGTGCCCCAGCAATAGGCGGCCATTTTCAACCCAAAAAGAACCGTGACAGTACATAAATTGTTTTTGAGCAAAGAAATATTTCTGAAGTATGTGGCTGAAACAATAGTCACATCCCTTTGAGTCAGGAACCACAAATCCCACAATATCAGGAGCCAGTGCTTATAAAAAATAGACCTGTATCTTGAAATACGCAAGTTTTCAAGAAATCCAAGTTTTGAGGATATGTGTAATGTAAAACTAGAATCAGATGTGTATCTTGCCGATGCAGTGAATTTTAAATATGCACCAATCACCTCGTGTACGGTAGAGCGAAGCTGCAGACAATACAAATCACTTTTGCGAAAAAACAGGAGGAGCTTCAAGTTTGAAAATGTAAAATAACATTTTGTGGCATACTGTAATGGTAGAAGAAATAATCAATGAATGAGTAACAAATGAAAAGTTAGTGAACTGACAAAATAATGAATAATTTTATTTATGAATCCAGTAATTTTAATGTACGTCTGTAGGCTCTAAAAGTAATAAAATGTAGTGTTTAGTTATATTGTCCATATTTTGACACTTAAAGTAGACTATTATTGTCCATATTTAATATATACTAGCAGAAGTACCCGTTCTTCGAACAGTGTTATATATTAACACCAGACATTATCAATTGAGCTACTGTTGCAATGGTTAGCGGTTTGTCATTCCTTCATAAGTTTATTAGATGGAAGTTAGTTTTCTGGGAATATCACACACACTGTTAATCTAAGGGCCTTAAAATGTGATTTTCGGAGACCCCTTATAGACTCGCGAATTTTGTGTCTCACAATGAGAAGCGCAACATATGCTTTGATCGTCCTTCTAGGATAATATTTCGCCTATTGTAGCATGTATTTGGAGAAGTTTTTCCCTATATCCACCCTTCTACTGTATGAAACGTACGGTGAGGAGTTTTATAAATGATTGGTGTATTGACTCATGTTTACCATACCTAATTTTACGATGCACCAAGCATCCGAACACGATTTATAGGCGTACATAAAGATACACAGAAAGGCAAACAGACAATTCTATTGTCTACAACATATCACCCAGATATCCAAATATGGGTATATCTACCATACGTATCAAACAAAATCATCCTTACGATGAACCCGTATGTCGACAAAAAAAAAGATTAGTTAAAATGTGCTCTCAAACTAAATTCACTTAACGTGTACTTCCTGACGTGAAATAGATTTGAAAGCCTTGCAGACGAAACGCAATACACCTCACATAAAAAAATTACCCTCTACGTTGTGTTAGGTCCCCATACACAGGAAGACCTCTTTCATAAATTATAAAGGCTTGTGGTGCATGAACATTCAGGTTCTTTAGCCTCAAATGGCCCAAATTCCTAAAAGCCGCAAAAAAATGCTCATTCAATTCAGGAATTTTTGAAAATAATGTTGCTGTTTGGAGATATAATAGACTTTCTGTACTATATGTCGCACGTGAAATTGCATGAAAGAATTCTAGGTTACCCCTTGACCCCCTTAATTGCATTGACGAATCATACAGTCTACGTTGGTTCCGTGATAACCTTATAGCCATTTGCAAACTTTCACAGAAATGTAATAAATGGAGTAGCCTAATAATAATATCGTATGGCCTCGGGTGCTGGGTGCAAGCTTCGTAATTTGACACCCAGAGGGTAGCTTGCATGTCGAAATATCGTTGTTCCATGAATCACTATGAAAGTCAAGGAGGGTAGATATGTAAGCTCCTTGAACACTATAGCACTTTCTAGTAGAGAAATGAGGAACTTTGTGTTGGCGGAAACTGCTGAGATTAATTTTGCCATTATGAACACGGCCTACTGAATTCAAATGGGTTCTTTGACATGCCAACATCGTATGACATGCGAGTCGTATTTTTGCCGCCTTTCAAAAATCACTTACCACGGCCAGGAGTGAACCTGCAGTCTTGGGGTTAGTAGACCGACACGCTATCCACTCACCCACCGTGGCAAGGTATAAATGGAGTGACATTGCTTCTTACAGAAATAGATGGAAAGTTGGATGCCACCCCTTGAGATAATGTTATCATGGTTACCGATTTCCATTCCTTCATTAGTTTGTTAAATTAAATTAAATTAGTTTTCTGGGAATATTTCAGATACCGTTGGTTTTAGAGCCTTATAATGTAGTTTTCGAGGCCCCCAAGTTTTGTTTCTGGCACCGAGGGGCTTTGTCTCCTCGTTGTACGCCATAATATGATACTAATAATAATAATATAATATAGGGATAGGAATATAATAGACCTGCCGTACCACACCCGCAGGTGTAAATCGCGTGAAAAAATTCTAGTGTACCCCTTGACCCCCTTAAGGGCATTATACGTATTGATGAAATTTACAGCTCAATTTCTTTCCGTGATAACCTTCTAGCCGTTTGCAAACTTTCACACCAATGTAATTAATGGAATTGCATTGCGTCTTACAGCAATAGATGGCCCTTTGAGAATCTGTTGCCATGGTTACCGGCTTGAATTCGTTCATTAGTTTATTAAATGAAATTAGTTTTCTGGGAATATCTCAAAAACGGTTGGTTTTAGGGCCTTAAAATGTGGATTTCGGGGACCCTTTAGGGCCCCCGAGTTTTGTCTCTCACATTGAGAGGCTGAAAATGATCTTTGTCTCGTCCTTCTACTCCTATTTCAGCATGTATTTTAAGGGGGTAGGCCCTCTTTTATGAGAGGTACGGAGAAGGGTTACATCAATGATTAGTGTCGTGCCTCTGATGGATATCTGTACCAAATTTTACGTTGATACACCCAGCCGTTCTCGAGTTATAAGGGAACAAAGTTGTCCACAGACAAACAAACAGACAGACCAAAAAATTATTTTCGCGCGCACCCATAATAAAACAGTCTGAAACGCGTAAATAACTCAAATTTCCATTGAAATTGCGAAAAAAAAACATACATACTTTAATTGTTATGTATGTAGAGATATACTGCACCGCTCGGTGTTGACCGTATTTTATTGCACAAATTTAGGTTTTACTCGCTAACCGTTGGAGATACACGAAAAGTGATAAGGACCTTTTGGATAGCAAATTAAATGATAAATCTTGTGTATGCATCAAAAGTTTGATATTTTTTAGCGTTCTCTTTTTATTTGAAAAGGAAATATGAAATTTTGAAACCAAAGGGTGTAGTGACGTCACATATGTGGGTTTTACTCGCTAACCGTTGTAGATACACGGAAAGTGATAAGGACCTTTCGGATAGGAAATTAAATTTTGAAGCTCATATGTGCCATCAAAAGTTTGCTATTTCTTAGCGTTCTCTTTTTATTTGATATGGAAATATGAAATTTTGAAACCAAAAGGTGTAGTGACGTCACTAAAATGGTCGCCATTTTTAATAGTGCATAATATCGAAATTAAAAGTATCCTATATGTAAACATGGTAAATCAGCTACATCAATGCAAAATTTCATTTAAATCGGACCAGTGGTTATTGCGTTATTGAGTAACAGACAGACAGACACACACCCACCATCTCATTTTTAGCCTACTTTCGATTTTTGCAAAAAATGAAAGTAGACTTATGAGATCAACACAGGGCGAAAAAAGTGTGTCTGTCTGTGTGTGTGTATGTGTGTGTGTGAGTCTGTGTGTGTGTGTGTGTGTGTGTGTGTGTGTGTGTGTACTCTGAATGTCTGTCCCCCTATCAATTCGAACACGGTGAATGCGAATTGAACGAAATTTGGTACAAAGGTAGCACTAGCAAAGGACACCTCAGTGTCATGTTTTATATCGCCGCCATCTTGACGGAAACGTAATGGCGGCCACACAAATGTACAAAGCTTAAATCAAATTACGACTAACCTAATCATCCGATCTCTACCAAATTTTGCAACAACATACCTTTATGGGGGAGCATCCTTTGAACAAACCAATAGGTCATCAGCGTAATAGTTTGCGGATGGCGGCCATCTTTGTGTGAAAATCGATTCCCCCTATTAATTCGAACACGGTGCAACCGAATGGAACAAAATTTGGTACAGAGGTAGTACTAACAAAACGCACCTCAGTGTCATGTTTTATATCGCCGCCATCTTGACGGAAACGTAATGGCGGCCACACAAATGTTCAAAGCTTAAATCAAATTACGACTAGCCTAATAATCCGATCTCTACCAAATTTTGCAACAACATACCTTTATGGGGGGAGCATCCTTTGACCAAACTAATAGGTCATCAGCTTAATAGTTTGCGGATGGCGGCCATCTTTGTGTGAAAATCGATTCCCCCTATTAATTCGAACACGGTGCAACCGAATGGAACGAAATTTGGTACAGAGGTAGTACAAACAAAAGGCACCTCAGTGTCATGTCTTATATCGCCGCCATCTTGACGGAAACGCAATGGCGGCCACACAAATGCTCAAAGCTTAAATCAAATTACGATTAACCTAATCATCCGATCTCTACCAAATTTTGCAACAACATACCCTTATAGAGGAAGCATCCTTTGACCAATCTAATAGGTTATTAGCCTAACAGTTTGCGGATGGCGGCCATCTTTATGTCAAAATTGAATCCCCCTATTAATTCGAACACGGTGGAACCGAATGGAACAAAATTTGGTACAGAGGTAGCACTAGCAAAGGGCACCTCAGTGTCATGTTTTATATCGCCACCATCTTGACTGAAACGTAATGGCGGCCACACGAATGTTCAAAGCTTAAATCAAATTACGATTAACCTAATCATCCGATCTCTACCAAATTTTGCAACCACATACCATTATGGAGGGAGCATCCTTTGACCAATCTAATAGGTCATCAGCGTAATAGTTTGCGGAAGGCGGCCATCTTTGTGTGAAAGTCGATTCCCCCTATTAATTCGAACACGGTGCAACCGAATGGAACGAAATTTGGTACAGAGGTAGTACTAACAAAAGGCACCTCAGTGTCATGTTTTATATCGCCGCCATATTGACAGAAACGTAATGGCGGCCACACAAATGTTCAAAGGTTAAGTTAAATTACGACTAACATAACCATCCGATCTCTACCAAACTTTGCAACAACATACCTTTATGGAGGGAGCATCTCCCACTCGTCTTAATACCTCTTCGTTTGTAATCCTATCTACCCATGGCCGCCATCCGCAAACTATTAGGCTAATGACCTATTAGATCGGTCAAAGGGGCATCTCAGTGTCATGTTTTATATCACCGCTATCTTGACGGAAACGTAATCGCGGCCATCCAAATGTTAAAAGCTAAAATGTAATTACGACCAACCTAATAATCTAGTCTCTACCAAATTTTGCAACACCATATCTTTATGTGGGAAACATATTCTGACCAAACTGCAAGAACATCAGCCCAATAGTTTGCAGATGGTGGCGAAGTATGTGTGCAAATCGATTCCCCCTATCAATTCAAACACGGTGAAACCAAATTGAACGAAATTTGGTACAGAGGTAGCACTAGCAAAGGGCACCTCATATTCATGTTTAATATCCCTATAGCACGTTGTATTTCAACAAGCTACTACAACCAACATTCAATCATACTCCTTGAAAAGGACAAAGAGTTATAACTATACCCATGCATTTAGAAGAAAGTAGGCTATATGTTCTTTACTGAACATCTTGTTTTTTCAGAATTAGTATGATATATATTTACATATACTGTAGATATGTAGCCTACATATTTTGGCACTTTTAGCAGGCTACATATAATTCATATCCCTGGTTATAATCTTTATTAAATAATGGGCAATTTAGGATTATAAGTTTCGACCGTCAAGTGGTCATCATCAGATCCTGATAATTAGGGTTGAGGTTTAAAATGTTTATACAAATATTAATAAGTGTGGTCTCTACTGACCCTGTGTAATAATGTAATGCGGAAATCTGGCGGCAAGCCTAATCCACACTTGTACAACGAACGTGCTGTGAAGTCGGATAATTAACCATAGTACACAGTAGAATTCAAAGTGCATGTTATAATTTTATTATATTGTGTTTAACTGTATACACGTGCATTATATTCATAAATAGGTCGCAAACCCTTATAAAACAAACTAACCTTGAATAACGAGATTCAAACTGCGAATCGTAATCTATTATCTATATAAAAATGAATATTTGTCTGTTTTAAAACTCGGCAATTCTTCTCGGCTTGTGCCGTGCCTTGTGTGGGATTTCGCCTAGGACACCAAGCTGGCTCATCAGCGGGCTCTTGGTGTTCCTACCCGGACCCCCGAAGTAGTAGCGAACTGCGCGCTACCTCCCTTTTTATGAAGCGCACCTGCACCTCTTCACTGCGAGAACTAAAAGCTCAAGCAGCCACAACCTCCCTATGAAGGCTTCCAAAAAGAAGCCTAGAAGAATTGCTGAGTTTTAATTCACTGGCCTTGAAAGACAATGCACCATTTGTCTGTTTGTTCGGCTTGTATGCGTTCATATACCATTCATCCAATTGCGATGAAACTTGGGTGAGTTGCTGTGCCCACTCCCAGGAAGGTTATGGAATCAGCAAATCCATTTTACAATATATGGCGCATGAGTAATTTTAACAAATGAGTGTTGGCGCGCAAATCGTTCCCCGTATGCGTTCATATACGATTCAACCGATTGCGATGAAACGTTTGTGAGTTGTAGAACCCACTGCCGGAAAGGTTATAGAATAACTAAATCCATTTTACAGTAGATAGGCGCGAGTAGTTTCAACAAATGAGTGTTGGTGCGCGAATCGTTTCAACAAAGTCCCATATGCATTCATATGCCATTCATCCTATTGTGATCAAATTTTGGTGAGTTGTTGTGCCCATTCCCGCGAAGGTTTCTGATTAATAAATCCATTTTACAATAAATGGCACGCAAGTCATTTCAACAAATGATGTCACGCGAATCGTTTCAACGAAGTCCCGCATGCGTTCATATACCATTCATGCCATTGCGATGACATTTTGGTGAATTGTTGTTCCCACTCCCGCGAAGTTTCTGAAGTAGTAGATCCATTTTACAACCGGTGGCTCACGATAAGTTTCAACAAAAGAGGTTAGGAGCGCAAATCGTTCAACAAAGTCCCGTTTGCGTTCATATACCGTTCATCCGTTTGCGATGAAACCATGCAGAGTTGTTGTGCACACTCCTGCAAAGGTTTCAGAATGAGTAAATTTATTTTACAATATATTGGCGCATAATTCGATTCAACAAACGCGAAATAAACCCGAATACATTCTTAATTATAGTGACACGATCTCCACGGGGAACGGATTTTCGAGTTTTCTTTCTTTCTCTATAACCACTAAGTTTGTGTGTTTTTGATATTTCTTATTGGCCATTGTTTCACATAGAGGCAATGTTAAAGCAGGAGCAAGAGCTACTCAATGGTAGTGGTAATATGCTGTAGCTGATCGTTGATGTTAGCCTATGATGATAAGGAATGTATTACTTTCAACAGAGCAAAAATCTACATTTTAAAAATATATTTAATTCTATGAGTATAAAAGAATATTTTCTATATTGATTATGTTTATAACAATACGAAGATACAATTCGAGCAAATCGACCTACAACTGTTCTCTATATCAAGAGCGAGTCGAATACTCAGTATTGTGCCTTACATATATTTTCGATCGTATCGTAAAGCGGTTTATGAAATTAACTACAAATAAATCATGGCATTGATGAGTGATTCGTCATTAAGTTTACTGTTTATAGAATTTTCGCGAGCGAAGCTGCGACGGGTAATGCTAGTACTGTATAAACATTAACAAGACTCATTATACAAAGTATAATAAGAGTACACTTTTTGATATTTCTTTGTAAATTTAAACCTCAACCCGTGACCAGGATCTGATGATAACCACTTGACGGTCGAAACGCGTAATCCTAAAATGCCCATTTATTAATAGTGATTATAACTATTACATGTAACTTTTTTCAGAACTATTTATTTATTTATTTATGTATTTACTCATTTATTTATGTATGTATTTATTTATTTATTTATATAGACCACTGTACATTGAACCATGCCCAGACATATTGGGCAAATTTGTGTTGACCGACTGAAGAGTTACTGTTGATAGGTACACAGTTCCTAAGTTCACGGGGATTACGACCACGATGTTTCAAACCCCAAAATGAAACGACTAAACCACCCAAGGTGGCGTTGGTATATTTACAACGAAGTGTGCGAGGTTAAGATAGAAGGATCTTAATACAATTAAAACGTTAATCTTCACGATGCATTTGGGATCATGAAGACCGTTGGAGCAGATGTGTGCAGCAAGAATGTAGCCCGTAGCAGCCGCTCGCCCGTGGTAATTGCAGCGGCATTACGTAAAAGTTATTTTGAAAGTTTTTTAATCGTTCTCAGCTGACCTATATTGCAAGCGAGCGTCACCTGTGGAGTGACGTCAGCAGTGATGTCATGATGATCTCACAGCGGACACGCGTGGGCCTAGCTAGCACCTCACTCTTTAAACTTGAATCGTTAAAACTTATACTGCTCAGTGTTGTTATGACATTAGAGCGCGTACTCCCGAATTTCCTGCCACAGGTGCTGGCAGCAGTACAGGTGTGGGTGCTACACAGTGTTGCCAATATTGTAGGAGAGTCGCTAAATTCAGGAGAAATTTTATCATTTCCGATTAACGACTTTTATGTGAGATTACTATACTTCTTAGACTTTAGGGGGAAATCTAGGGTACCTTAACAAGTCAGACCTAGTGACGAAGTCGGTTTAGTGATAGCCTTTAAAATCCAAGATAGCGGGTTCAAACCCAGCTTAGGTCGATAGCATTTAAGGGTCCGTGTGTTAGAAGATTTGTTAGCTCGTTGCAGATCCTCTGTTATTGACGGCGGCATCCAGCAAGCAGGTTAGGCAGCAGACGTAATAGGGTAGAGTCCTGAGAGAAGAAAGGAAATTCTCTTTCTTACGGAACGAGCTGAAGTGCCAAATTGTTCTGGAGCAGGATAAACGATGTCAAGACTCCAAAACTAACATGTAAATCAGCCACTGGTGGATCAAAGAAGTTGGTTTACCCATTGCAAAGCATTGATTTGAGTAACAACTACAGGTCTCAAATTCCCTGTAACCTCGTATCATAGCAGTGTTCAATTCAATTCTGTGTATCAGCATGATCTACCACTTATAGGCATGTATCTCTAGTAGTAATTGCAGTCCAAACTCTTCGAAAAACTCAATAAAATGGACAATACAACTACTAACTTTTTGTGAACAACAGTAAGACGATAAGCAAAAAGATCAGGGTGTGATAAGAACTCAGCGATAACAGGCATGTTGCTCGAAATTCTTGAACGTTATTGGTCGAAATCGAAAGAGTTGCGTTTGATGGAATAGTCAGGTAAATTACATCCACATGAAGGTTCATGGGACTGATGACCGTCTAGTCTATCTCACTGTACAATGTAGTGTACATTATGAGCCTGTTAACGACGATTGAACATAGCTGTTTGGGAAAGTTAAATGGCTCTTTGAACTTAGTGGTCAGTTAATATCCTATTAAGAATCGTTCCGCTCACTTGGGAGTGATGTACTGTATACATTTACGAGAAACAACTTACTTCGTGCATCTAATGTCCCTTTTAACGGCAATTATAGCTAGTTAAATGCACACGAAGATTCGCAATGTCGTTATATTGTAGACTACTTATAATTAGGGATAGCAACTAGGATTGGGAAGGGGGCGTTAGTTACTGTAGGTACCAACTCGGCATTTTTCTGGAGTAGAACGGGAAAAACACTGAAAAACACTGCAAGATGGCTGAGGTCGGTATCAAAGCCACCTCTTCTCAGTTGATCAGCGCCCGGATAAAAACAGGTGAATCCACTTTTGCTGCACCCGTGCTTTTATGGTTCCGAATATTTGGTGAAATATTAATTAAAATATGCTACAAACGTCTTCTATCAAAAGTCACCACATCTACATTAAAAAGTAGTTTGAAATGCCACAAAGTTGTCAGTGTTTATTACATTCTCTAATAATTGCTTTGCATGACAAAACGGTTTTTGTTCTGGCACTCCTCAGTTGTCTTCACGATGCCCAGTGTAACCAGTTATAGTCCTTGGGCCAGAGATTAATTTATTGGCAGAACCGGTAATCAAACTCAAGACCTTTGAGACAGGAGTCTCAATATCTACAGTTGCGAGCTTATAAAATGTATTTCTACCACTTATGTATTCCCGTTTCTGCAAGATCGCCGATTACTGCGGTCAGTAATCTTCTTCTTCTTCTTCTTCTTCTTCTTCTTCTTCATCAGCGTTCGTCCCTCCTGGTGGTGGAGTCCGCTACATGGATGCGTCGTTTCCATTTGGTTCTGAACTGGGCCATGTCGGGGTGGAGATTGTCGCTCTTCAGACCTTTGTGAAGGTCGTTGTTGTGGATGTCATTTCGGTGTCCTATCGGCGACTTCTTCGCGATAGTCTCTTCCTCTGTCCTCAACACATGTCCAAGTCATAGTGAACGACTCTCGCGGATGTTGTATTTAATAATAATAATAGTAATAATTATATAAAACATGTTAATAAATGGTTTCTTCTTTGAGTGCAGAGAACGCCAGAATAAACCATGTCCCTTTAGTGAACTCTCTCATTTCACATAGGTTTTGTTGATCTTCCATATTTAAAGAAGCGTATTTGAATCGATTTCCTCAATGTTCCAGGGGTCACACACTTTTCGCGACACCAAAGCTTTCATCGGGCTAAGAAGCGCGGTTGGCTTAGCGCTGGCCTTCCAAGCCCAAGTTAGCAGCTCTGATTCCATCTCAGTTCGATTGCATTTAAGAGTATTTAAATGCGACAATCTTGTGTCAGTAGATTTACTGGCGCGTAGAAAATCCCCTCCACTAGCAGAATTCGCACACCCCTGTGTCTCTAAGGCTACAACAGCTAAAAGGGACGTTAAACCCACACCATTATTAGTTATTAATGCTTCCCTTAAAAATGTGGAGGCTCACATTTTGTCACTTTGAGACCAAAACATCAAAGAATATGTAAAGTACTGATAATTTACATTATGATATTCAACGAAAGTATTATTTTAGACCACCGCAGATGCCCCTCCCTTTGCCTCGATAGTGTCTCTTTAACAACAACCCTATCTCTCCAGAATGGCGCCCTGTTATTAGGAAGACGGCGCCGGCCGTCTTAGCCCAAGGCATCGATATGAGGGCTTTGTATTACTCGGAATTCCAAGATAAATTTGACTTTTGCGTCGTCGATGACCAGACAGCAGCTCAGGTTCCAGTCAACCGGATTCAAAACTAGGGGTACTCGAGTTCAGAAATCAACGGGAAATTAACGACTTGCAGAAATCAATGGGAAATTAACAACTTGTCCAAAATCCAATTGAGTCACATTACAGTGAAGCTACGTTATTTCTGCGTTTATGTGTAGGATACAATATTTTTTCGAACGTTTGTTTCCGTTATTTCAGTCAGAGTGAAAAAGGTTCACGTTTTTAACGTTTTTTCAGACAAACTTAGATTTTGAAGGGCTGTAAAATAAAAACGCGCTGTTTGATTGCATTCACAGTGTAATACACCATATCATAATTTATTTTGAACATCATTTTTAACACCGTCCTGACTGATTATGTTATAAAAGAGTTTGTTTTCAATTTAACCAGCATACAATTTCTCAGGGCTGGAAAATCGGTGCTGTCTTCAATACTACTCGTAATCGACAGTAAATTATTGAAAACGATAAAGCCATCTGTAGTTTATACTGGTTTCTTTTTATTGGGTCGAGAAATAATGAGTCTTTTACACATGGGAGACTACGGGGCAATATGTGATAGTGTTAGTTATTGTTGTTTTAAGGGGCGGAACTACGAGGTCATCTGCCCAAAATATGTGATACTGTCTCCTAGTACTGTAGTCAGCTTTGTATCTTCCCAGTCTCTAGCAGCCGACAACTGTTAAACTAATTCTTTACGATCAACCTCCAAATATCCAAATGGAAGAACAGTATTACCAAAAATTCTTCGAACAGAAAATCCAGAGAATATACTATATACACGAGCAGCTAAAAAGTTATCAGGGATTTAAACAGATCCAAACCTTATTTTTTTAGGATATATGAAATTATTATTATTATTATTATTATTTCTTACCGACGTAGAGTTGTCATACGTTCTAAAAATAGACTGCTCCTGATTTTAAACATGTGATTGTTAATAGCGTGCTAACTAGTGTTTCAATATCATGCAAATGTCTCTAATAATAATAATAATAATAATATAAATGATTTTTTTCTGAGTGAAAAAGTAGTTTCAGGCTTTGAACCGTAATTTTACTTCATGTTACTTGGCGACTGCTCCTGTCTCCATAAGAACACACAATATCTTGACGAACAGTCGTGTTTGAACAGGAATGGATAGGCTTACTACTGAATCCATAAAAACATATCTCATAAGAAAAAAAAAATTGAGCGAAGCATAGACAAAGTAATTCCCATAATTCTGATTGAAACCCACGAGAGTAAAATACTGTGAACTGTGCAAACAAGTAGATTTACATAAAATTAAATTATTTGATATTAGGAATAACTGAAAAAATGAAAATCCACAGCCTGCTTCCAGTCTCCGACCGGGTCAGGAATGGAATGAATGAAGCCCCTATCTAGCGGCGAGGATATGAACTGTGCCGGCTGCCGAGGCCTGACGCACTCCTCTGGGGCAATGATTAAATGAATGACAGATGAAATGAAATGATAGTGGAGAGTGTTGCTGGAATGAAATGACAGGGAAAACCGGAGTACCCGGAGAAAAACCTGTCTGCCTCCGTTTTGTCCAGCACAGATCTCACATGGAGTGACCGGGATTTGAACCACGGACCCAGCGGTGAGAGGCCGGCGTGCTGCCGCCTAAGCCACGGAGGCTCCGATATTAGGAATAACTAAATATGCTTATAATTCAGCTTCACTTTTAATTAAAATCGTTTTGATTCAATAAAGTAGCCAAAATCACATTGTAAGTCAAAATAGTAACTTAAAAATAAAATGTCCACTTCCTGGTATAGCGACTAGCAATCTTGGCTGTCGCCCCGGAGGTCCGGTTTCAAGAAATTTAATTCTGGTCTGAGGTTTGGAAAGGGGGTACACTCTGTCTCGTGAGGCAAAACTGAGAAGAGGTGTGTTCGATTTCCAACACAACTAACCTGGAATTGATTTTTCGCAATTTCCCACTTCTACTCAGGCAAATGCAGGGATGATGCCCAATTGAAGGCCACAACCGCCATTTTCCCAATCCTCACCTAAATACACACACTAGTACAGATTCCTTAATAAAGCAGGATATCAAACAAATTATATATACAGTGTATACTCACATCCAAATATATGGGGCTAAATGACCACGATGTCCAAGCCCAGAAATGAAATAACAAACAACAACTAAAATTAAAATGTGTGTAGCTTGTGTAGTATATTTGCATTTGGAGACTGTAATTTCAACATTTATAAAAACAGAACATTCAGTCGTAATGTTTCGTTCCAGGAGTCATGAACCCCCCCCCTTCAACCTGATGGAAACTTCCACCACCGATTTGCCATGCTTATGATGTCCTCCAATGCAAAAGAAAGTTGGGTAGCTGCTTTATACTATAACTAAATGGTATATTGCTCAATAGCGTATGCACCAAGGCCTTGCACACAAAAAAACATCACTCGTCACAAGGTTCAGAGATAAAAAACACATCCTGTAGTACAGCCTTTGGCGATGTTACACCACACGGAGTTCGACAGTGTATTTACCAACACTGGTTAACTGTGTCATCCAACATTACTAGGTCAACAGTTAGTGTTTCTCCGAATTGCTGTTTGTCGAAGTTTTTGGCGTTACCAGATTGAAGATTAATTTCAACAAAATAAAATAATTAAAAGAAAAGAGAGATAAAATAAGAGTAGTCGTTTGACTGCAGGAATGCAGAATAGCTTCAAAATGATACAGCTTTTATAATATTTTTGAGATCATAATAGTGGTAGTGGAATTTATTCTCGTTTGAGACATGTGTAAAATAACTAGTTAAGAATACAGGTGGCGATACAAAATGTTCAGCTGTCGCCCCCGAGTATCCGGGTTCGATTCCCGGCTCTGCCAAGAATTTTAATTCTGGTCTGAGGGCTAGAACGGGGTACACTCAGCCTCATGAGGCAAAACTGAGAAGAGGTAGCGACCAATGGTTTCGCCCAGACAGTGGTCTAACCCAGTAGCGACCAATGGTTTCGCCCAGACGGTGGTCGAACTCAGTAGCGGCCAATGGTTTCGCACAGACAGTGGTCTAATTCAGTAGCAACCAATGGTTTCGCCCAGACGGTGGTCGAACTCAGTAGCGGCCAATGGTTTCGCACAGACAGTGGTCTAATTGAGTAGCGACCAATGGTTTCGCCCAGACGGTGGTCGAACTCAGTAGCGGCCAACGGTTTCGCACAGACAGTGGTCTAATTCAGTAGCGACCAATGGTTTCTCTCAGACAGTGGTCTAACCCAGTAGCGACCAATGGTTTCACCCAGACAGTGGTCTAACTCAGTAGCGATCAATGGCTGTGCCAAGACAGTGGTCTAACCCAGTAGCGACCAATGGTTTCGCTCAGACAGTGATCTAATTCAGTAGCGACCAATGGTTTCGCACAGACAGTGATCTAATTCAGTAGCGACTAATGGTTTCGCCCAGACAGGGGTCGAACTCAGTAGCGGCCAATGGTTTCGCACAGACAGTGATCTAATTCAGTATTGACTCAGACAGTGGTCTAACTCAGTAGCGACCAGACGGTGGTCGAACTCAGTAGCGGCCAATGGTTTCACACAGACAGTGGTCTAATTCAGTAGCGGCCAATAGTTTCTCTCAGACAGTGGTCTAACTCAGTAGTGACCAATGGTTTCGCCCAGACAGTGGTCGAACTCAGTAGCGGCCAATGGTTTCGCACAGACAGTGGTCTAATTCAGAAGCGACCAATGGTTTCTCTCGGACAGTGGTCTAACTCAGTAGCGACCAATGGTTTCGCCCAGACGGTGGTCGAACTCAGTAGCGGCCAATGGTTTCACACAGACAGTGATCTAATTCAGTAGTGACCAATGGTTTCTCTCAGACAGTGGTCTAACTCAGTAGCGACCAATAGTTTCACCCAGACAGCGGTCTAACTCAGTAGCGACCAATGGTTTCGCCCAGACAGTGGCATAACTCAGTAACAACTAACAGTTTAATACAAAAAATACCCTAGTCTATCCCAGTAACATTCTCTTATGCAAGGATTATTCAGCGTTGTTTCATGCCTAAAGGCAAAATATTCAATTCTAGCACACAAAGTGGAATAAGCAGATATTATGATAAGAACGGTCGCAAGTCCGACAACTTTGAAGGCATCAAACATAAACTAATCGTGCATTCTACTTGAGAGATCGCAAATGAAAGGACACTGCTGTGTTACATCTAAGGTCATACTAACTTCCGTTTCCTTGTGAATGCACGCCCTGTAGTCTCGTGCGATCTAATTCCGGCACCCCATCACGGTTGTACGAAAATCGCGCCCAGGGAAAATAGCGCCCACTCAGAAATGTTCTACAGGGTCTCACGCGCTCCGCCAATGACGGCTCAGTTGCCGGCTGCCGCGTACGCGTATATACGGCAGAGTTGGTGTTTATAAACAGTATAATGCATTTTTACTCTCCATGCTTACATTAGATGCTAAAAATGTTCCCCATCTGCTGCCAAACATAATGGGCATCTAAGTTACTTATGAAGTTTCCAGTTATTCCGGTTAATTTAGCTTCACTAAAGAAATAACGACCTTTACGTCTATTTTTATCGTTTACTGAACCTGTACGTTTGAATCTCTTAGCCAGTTGTTTTATTGTTATTGTGTATAGTGCTGTAATGCCTTATGTGAAATATTCGTTACTTGAACGTGTATATCTGCACAATACGTACATAAAGTGCAGGAAATCGTGCTCTAGAACAAGAAAATAGTTTCGAGTGAAATTTCCAGGGTGACCCATTCCTATAAATCGGACAATAAACCAACTGGCTAATTTGAGATTCAAACGTACAAGTTCAGTAAACAATAAAAATAGACGTTAAGGTCGTTATTTCCTTACTGAAGCTAAATTAACCGGATTAAACAGAAACTTCATAATAAGATGCCGATTATGTTTGGCAGCGGATAGGGAACATTTTCAGCATCTACTGTAAACACAGTGAGCAAAAATGCATGATACTGATTTTAAGCACCGTATTCTGCCGAACATACGCTCGCACGGCAGCCGGCAACTGAGTCGTCACTGGCGGAGCGCGTGAGCGAGAATGTCCTAGCCAAGCAAATACACACATCAAAAAAAGTTTTGCATCACCTCGGTTCCCAGATCTCCGGCATATAGACGTTGACTGTGTATATTGTATCAAAGATACAGTCCCTTTGACTGTTCATAGATGTCACTAAAACTGCTCAAAGATGTAAACAACCATGCATGAGCAGGGCCTATTAGACGGAGGGGGTACGACAGCCGATCAGTTCCAGTCATTCCACCAGGACGAAGGTACGCTGCTCATGTTGTCTGTAGTTCTACCATGCCTAGAAGGTCAATACCGCAGTTCGATCGCGTCCGCATTGTTACTTTGTGTCAAGAAGGGCTCTCAACAAGGGAAGTTTCCAGGCGTCTCAGAGTGAACCAAAGCGATGTTGTTCGGACATGGAGGAGGTACAGAGATACAGGAACTGTCGATGACAGGCCTCGCTCAGGCCGCCCAAGGGCTACTACTGTAGTGGATGACCGCTACTTACGGATTGCCGCTCGGAGGAACCCTGACAGCAATGCCACCATGTTGAATAATGCGTTTCGTTCAGCCACAGGACGTCGTGTTTCAACTCAAACTGTGCGCAATAGGCTGCATGATGCGCAACTTCACTCCCGACGTCCATGGCGAGGTCCAGCTTTGCAACCCCGACACCATGCAGCGCGGTACAGATGGGCCCAACAACATGCTGAATGGACCCCACAGAATTGGCATCACGTTCTCTTCACCGATGAGTGTCGCATATGCCTTCAACCAGACAATCGTCGGAGACGTGTTTGGAGGCACCCTGGTCAGGCTGAACGTCTTAGACACACTGTCCAGCGAGTGCAGCAAGGTGGTGGTTCCCTGATGTTTTGGGGTGGCATTATGTGGGGCCGACGTACGCCACTGGTGGTCATGGAAGGCTCCGAAACGGCTTTACGATACCTGAATGACATCCTCCGACCCATAGTGCACCCATATCGGCAGAATATTGGAGAGGCATTTGTCTTCATGGACGACAATTCTCGACCTCATCGTGCACATCTTGTGAATGCGTTCCTTCAAGATAACGACATCGCTCGACTACAGTGGCCAGCATGTTCGCCAGACATGAACCCTATCGAACATGCCTGGGATATGTTGAAAAGGGCTGTTTATGGACGTCTTGACCCACCAACCACTCTGAGAGATTTACGCCGAATTGTCGTTGAGGAGTGGGACAATTTGGACCAACAGTGTCTTGATGAACTTGTGGATAGTATGCCACGACGAATACAGGCATGCATCAATGCAAGAGGACGTGCTACTGGGTATTAGAGGTAGTGGTGTGTACTGCAATCTGGACCACAAATGCTGAAAGTCTAGCTGTATGATGGTACAACATGCAATGTGTGGGTCTCATGAGCAATAAAACGAGCTGAAATGTTGTTTGTGTTGATCTCTATTCCCTTTGTATTTAAAGGTTCCGGAACTCTTGGAACCGAGGTGATGCAAAACTTTTTTTGATGTGTGTATAAAGACCCTGTACATACAAAACAAACCTAACCTGGGGCTTACGCCACAGACCCCCTTGCTTGTAGAGCAAACAGTAATTTCCGTCCAGTCATCTAACCAAGTAGCGTCCAATGATTTCGTCTAGACTCTAGACCAATGGTTGCGTCCGTATCAGCCACAAATACTCCAGGTAGAGACCGTGTTGGGTGCGATTTATAGGACACCGCCTATCACAGCTTGAACTCTCGAACCACAGTCTTATTACAGCACAAAACAATGTGTTAAGAATGCCCGATTTCTCTGAGCAAGACATCACCTCAAGAACCTAGGGGACACATTACAAGGATGGCTGGCGATAGTATTCGAACCCAGCTGTCTCCCTATTACACGGTAGTCGGCGCCATGACAACCGCATAAACGTAGTGACACAGGGATAACCATAAATTAAGATCAATGGCTTGAAGGAAACTTACTGTAGTGTTGGAGAACATGGCGAAATGCCATGCCACGGGGCCTGTTATTGTTAACTAGACTACTGTACTTACCGTAATGGGTCCAATACTGCTTTTCTTTGAGCTATCGAGCCGGGTTCAGTACCAAGACTAGCCTATAGGGTATTTCTTTTATTTCCATTTAGTTACGCACTACGCCTCCTATGCTCTTTTATAATAGGCCTATTATGATTTTCTTCTATGGGTAAGTATTGGGACTCCTATCTCAAAGGTTTTCGATCCTATTCCTGACAACGACATGTAAGTTTAATTAAATTCTGTTCTGAGGGCTGGAGTCGTGTGCTCGTGACAAAAACTCAGAAAAAGAGGGTTATACAGTATTCCCAAGAAGTGGTTTCCCGTTATTTCCCCATTTCTTATCCAGGCCAATTCTGGGATGTTACCTAAATCAGGTCACACATGCCTCCTTTCCAATACCAGCCTCTTATTACAAGCGAAAATACAGGTCCAGACACAACTATAACGTAGGTTATCAGACAAGACAAATAAAATACACTAATAAAATACACTAATGAAAAAAAAGTTAGCTTTAAATAAGAATTTGTTACGGTTCTTGTATTTATATGATTGAATATACCGGTATATATAAGTAGTTTATTGGATTATCGCGGGCGGGATTTTGTAGAATTTATATATCTGTAGGATATTCTTGTCCCATGTTTTTATTTGTTTTTATTAAAGTTGAGAGAAAACTTAAAGGGGAAAATATACTATATATCGAAGTAGTGCGCATGGTTGCTGGAATAAGCAGATATAACTTACTTTCATTCAATATATATTGCAACTTTTCAGTCGCTCAACACAATATGATCAATATGATCCCAATTACTGGGACATGCGAAAAAAATAACCTGAAAAAATTGCATATGATCAAATAATATACTAATATATGGACTATCGATGAGGGAGAAAACTATAGGGTAACATGTTTCGATCGTCAAGCGAGCATCATCAGATCCCAATTACAAGACAAAATTGTTGTACAAAACACTACCAAACACACAATGACACCTACATGTAGAGAACCCTAAACCCCTGAGGCCAAAAATCTGTTCCAAGTCCCGCTGCTATGCACCTCCAATAAAAGTAGTAAAAGAAGTGGCAATAGGCACCACAACTCACTACCCTACAGGGTTCTCTATTCATAGAGACGATATACTGCTTGCCATGGTGGGTGAGTGGTTAACGTGTCGGACTACCAACCCCAATCTTGCAGGTTCGCTCCTCTCCGTGGTACGTGATTTTTGAAAGGCGACAAAAATCACGACATGCATGTCATACGTTATTGGCATGTTAAAGAGCCCATTTGAATTCAGTAGGCCGTGTTCATAATTGCAAAATTATTCTCGAGATTTTCCGCCAACACAAAGTTCCTCTATTCTCTACTAGAAAGCGCTATAGTGTCAAGGAGATTAGATATCTAACCTCATTGACTTTCATAGCGTTCCAAGGAACGAAGAAATTCGACATGCCAGCTGCCCTCTGGGTGTCAAATAACAAAGCTTGCACCCGTCACCCGAGGCCATACGATATTATTATTATTATTATTATTATTATTATTATTATTATTATTATTATTACCTCCAGATTATGACCAAGATATCCAGAATCCTCTCAGTGAATGAGAACTTAAAACAAGATGTTCAGTAAAGAACATATAGCCTACTTTCTCCTAAATGCATGGGTATTGTTATAACTCTTTGTCCTTTTCAAGGAGTATGATTGAATGTTGGTTGTAGTAGCTTGTTGAAATACAACGTGCTATAGGGATATTAAACATGAATATGAGGTGCCCGTTGCTAGTGCTACCTCTGTACCAAATTTCGTTCAATTCGGTTTCACCGTGTTTGAATTGATAGGGGGAATCGATTTGCACACATACTTGGCCACCATCTGCAAATTATTGGGCTGATGTTCTTGCAGTTTGGTCAGAATATGTTTCCCACATAAAGATATGGTGTTGCAAAATTTGGTAGAGACTAGATTATTAGGTTGGTCGTAATTACATTTTAGCTTTTAACATTTGGGTGGCCGCGATTACGTTTCCGTCAAGATAGCGGTGATATAAAACATGACACTGAGGTGCCCTTTTCTAGTGCTACCTCTGTACAATATTTCGTTCCATTCGGCTTCACCGTGTTCGAATTAATAGGGGGAATCGATTTTGACACAAAGATGGCCGCCATCCGCAAACTATTAGCCGAATGACCTATTAGATTGGTCAAAGGATGCTCCCTCCATAAAGGTATGTTGTTGCAAAGTTTGGTAGAGATCGGATTGTTATGTTAGTCGTAATTTGATTTAAGCTTTAAACATTTGTGTGGCCGCCATTACGTTTCTGTCTATATGGCGGCGATATATATCATGACACTGAGATGCCCTTTGCTAGTGCTACCTCTGTACCAAATTTCGTTCCATTCGGTTTCACCGTGTTTGAATTAATAGGGGGGATCGATTTTGACACAAAAATGGCCGCCATCCGCAAACTATTAGGCGAATGACCTTTTAGGTTGGTCAAAGGATGCTCCCCCCATAAAGGTATGTTGTTGCCAAATTCGGTAGAGATCGGATGATTAGGTTAATCGTAATTTGATTTAAGCTTTGAACATTTGTTTGGCCGCCATTACGTTTCAGTCAAGATGGCGGCGATATAAAACATGACACTGGGGTGTCCTTTGCTAGTGCTACCTCTGTACCAAATTTCGTTCCATTCGGTTCCACCGTGTTCGAATTAATAGGGGGAATCAATTTTGACATAAAGATGGCCGCCATCCGCAAACTATTAAGCTAATGACCTATTAGATTGGTCAAAGGATGCTCCCTCAATAAAGGTATGTTGTTGCAAAGTTTGGTAGAGATCGGATGGTTATGTTAGTCGTAATTCGACTTAAGCTTTGAACATTTGTGTGGCCGCCATTACGTTTCTGTCAATATGGCGGCGATATAAAACATGACACTGAGATGCCCTTTGCTAGTGCTACCTCTGTACCAAATTTCGTTCCATTCGTTCTCACCGTGTTTGAATTATTAGGGGGAATCGATTTTGACACAAAGATGGCCGCCATCCGCAAACTATTAGGCTGATGACCTATTCATTTGGTCAAAGGATGCTTCCTCTACAAAGGTATTTTGTTGCAAAATTTGGTAGAGATCGGATGATTAGGTTAATCTTAATTTGATTTAAGCTTTGAACATTTGTGTGGCCGCCATTACGTTTCCGTCAAGATGGCGGCGATATAAAACATGACACTGAGGTGCCTTTTGTTAGTACTACCTATGTACCATATTTCGTTGCATTCGGTTGCACCGTGTTCGAATTAATAGGGGGAATCGTTTTTCACACAAAGATGGCCGCTATCCGCAAACTATTACGCTGATGACCTATTAGATTGGTCAAAGGATGCTCCCCCCATAAAGGTATGTTGTTGCAAAATTTGGTAGAGTTCGGATGATTAGGTTAGTCGTAATTTGATTTAAGCTTTGAACATTTGTGTGGCCGCCATTACGTTTCCGTCAAGATGGCGGCGATATAAAACATGACACTGAGGTGACCTTTGCTAGTGCTACCTTTGTACCAAATTTCGTTCAATTCGCATTCACCGTGTTCGAATTGATAGGGGGGACAGACATTCAAAGTACACACACTCACACACACACAGACACACACAGACTCTCTCTCACACACACACACACACACACACACACACACACAGACTCACACACACACAGACTCACACACACACAGACAGCCACACTTTTTTCGCCCTGTGTTGATCTCATAAGTCTACTTTCATTTTTTGCAAAAATCGATAGTAGGCTAAAAATGTGTAGACATTTCCCACCTCCGGACTATAATAGAGTAGACTAGTGGACTCCGCCCACTACGATTTGGCACGAGTGGCCGTGAGGAAATGTACTGTGACATCTCGCTAGGGCCAAACTGGCGGCCTGCCATTAAATAATATATTAGACATTTTATAACAGACTCTTAACGCTTAGGAGAGAAATCTACTTTAGCATGGCCCTCAAACATCTTCGACCCCCCCCCCCCCCCCCTTTATATACAAGATAACACATGTGAAACACTATTCTATTGTTTATAGAGAGCCCCGCGATGGGGAGATGCACGAAGTCCGGAGATCGGAGGTTCGAATCCCTACGCTGCGCTGACAGCGGCTATCCTGAATGTGGTTTTCCCTGAGTTTTTCCCGCTCAGGCAAGTACCTTATTTAATGTCCCGAGGGCGGCTTCGGTGGCGTAGTCGGTAGCATGCTGAGTCTCTATGCCCAAGGTCGCGGGTTCAAACCCGGCTGAAGTCGGATTTTTGTATATTGTGTTAAAATTTGGATTCGATCTGATGACGGGTTTGTGAGATAATAATTCTTAAATGTGACGCATGGTTGATACACGCTTAAAAACGGGCACTTTTTGTGTTTCAGCTGCGATAAAAAATATTAAAATATAAATTTAAAATCCTAACCCTACATGAACTAACGTAAAACAGAACGACGAAAATGATGAAGTTATTGGATTTTATGTAGGTCTATTGGTTACTTCACAAACAACCTTCAAACTCGAGTGCACATAATATTTTGGTCGACAGTAGTATTCCAATTTAGTCCCCTTATCCCCACCCTCATTCGAGTGACAAGTGTTTTAATTAAGTGCATAAATAATTCATGTAAATTGATTTCAGGCACTAGGAAATTAATTGTAATTCCCCGCACACTCTAATTGGGCACATTCAAGTTGACCGACTGAAAAGCTTCGACCAATAGATTACTTAGGCAAACATGGCTTCTAATATTTAAATATTAACTTATTTACCAAGTCAGAAGAACTCCGGAAATTAGCATTTCACCAAACGTCATATAGATCACAACTAACAAGTTGCATTACCAATACTGCAACTAAATAAGTGTACATATTGTCAATATTTTCAACTGTACTGTATTTTCAAACATAGATTTTATAGCCTAAGTGTAATGGATCTGATGATGATCGCTAGACGATCGAAACTGGTTATCCTATTGTATTTATTATTCTCATGTAATTTTTTTCAGAATTAGGGTATAACCCAACTCGTTTGGGTACATTCGTGTTGGCCAACTGAAAAGCACCAAACTTTTGTTTAAAATAATAATAATACGATAAACAAAACAAAAAGCACCATAATCAATTAAAAAAACTAAAAATGACGAGAGCTTAACCACAGTTGATTTTAAACACGCCTAAATGATTATAAACTATTTATTGCGGCGGAACGTGCCGTCTCCCCTAAGTCGGTTCCTATGTTCGCTGTGCTGCTCGAGAAACAAGCAACCTCGCTGAACCGCTATTTGAAATAAGAATAAAGGGTGATTACAAATGATTCATCGGGTTTTGAATGAATGTATTTCACAAAGTATTACATACAAAATAGTGAATGATACTTTGTATGAAAAAGCACATTTTCAAGTTTCTTACACATGATTACAAATGTTCTATGTACTCTCCTCGTGTTACACGACACACAGTAGTCAAGCTCAGCCCATACACTTTCAAGCATGTCCCTGTCAATTTTCACCAGGGCAGCAGTGATGCGATCCTGGAGCTCCAATGCCTCAGCCAATGTTGTCGGCAAAGGTGGTGCTTACACATTGTCTCTCATATATCTCCAAAGAAAAAATCACAAACTGTAAGGTCAGGAGACTTTAGGGGCCACCTGAAGAGTGCCAAATCATCCTGAGCACATCACCCAATCTACCTGAAGCTATAACACGACAAAACCCGATGAATCATTTGTAATCACTAGGGCCCGGATTTTTTAAAATGCATATGCGCATATGCATATGCATATTTTGACATAATTTGAGGTTTGGTGCATATTCTAGACATAACAGCATATTCCGGTATATATGTATGAATTTGAGGACAATTACAAGAACTACTAAAATAAATCTGTTTTGTGCATCCCTAGCTAGTTGCTTGTATTATGTGCATCCCCCACTAATTGGTGTTTTCGACTCTCTGTGTAACGGCACTTTACTTTCACAACTGGCAATGGCAACAGGTAGCTTAGGTATGGGTAGGCAGGCTGGCTGGACTTTCCGGAATTCCTTTCTCTACCACAGATAATAATCTCAGGGGGTTGGGCAATTGGTCAGGACAGAAGTATCTTCAGTTCACTAGTTACGTTCCAGTTTAATGCCCCGCATCGCAAGTGTTAGTTTCTAAAAATGCCTAAGGAAAAGAGCAGGAGAAGAGATTTACTAAATCAGTGGGTGTCGGGTAATAGGGACTATTCAACAGATGGTGCCATCGTTTACTGTCAAGTTTGCTCAAAGGAAGTAAAACGTGAAAAGAAATTTCAGCTTGAACAGCATTCAAAAACAACTGCACATATTAAAGCAAAGGAGGAGAAGAACAGCACACCACAACAACTACTGCTTACGCAGGTAAAGCCTAATTCCGGTATTCTTAATACATTTTCAAATGATCTTCGTAGGGCTTTCGTATGCAGCAACATTCCATGGAATAAATTAAACAATCCAGTTCTGCGATCATTTCTTGAGAAATATTGTGTAAATCAAAAAATACCAGATGAATCAACTCTTAGGAAAAATTACCTACCTCCGCTATATGAATCTACCCTGGAATTGATCCGTTCTGATATCGGAAGGAACTATGTCTGGATATCGGTGGAGGAGACAACGGATTCATGTGGCCGTTACATAGCAAATTTCGTGGTTGGTAAATTACATCCAGACGAACCCGGTAAGCCGCATCTTCTTGCTTGTAAAGTACTAGAGAAAACCAACCATAGCACAATAGCAAGATTTGTAAATGATTCTTTGCGACTATTGTGGCCATCTGAAATTGAGGATAATTGTAAAGTGCTTGCACTGCTCACAGATGAGCTTCGTATATGTTGAAAGCAGCAAAGGCCCTCCAAGTATTTTATCCGAAACTCATACACGTAACCTGTTTAGCGCACGGATTACATCGCATTGCAGAAGAAATACGCACACAGTTTCCAGCTGTTAACAATTTAATTGGAAGCTGTTTCTGAAAGCACCAGCTCGTGTCCAGTTCTACAAAGATTGTCTACCTGAAGTTCCTTTGCCACCTGCACCTGTCCTGACTAGGTGGAGGACATGGTTATCTGCAGTATCATTTTATCAGGAGAATTTTAATGAAGTGAAAGAAGTGGTTACAAAACTTGAAGATGAGCATATTGCATGTGTCCGTGATGCAAAAGTTGTGTTTGAAACCGCTACTGTTTATCAAGATGTGAATTTCATTCATGCACATTTTTCTAAACTTCCAAAAGCCATTGAGAGCTTAGAATCTTCTGATACTCCCCTCCATGAATCACTTGATCTCGTTGAGAAAGCTGCATCTTCATTGAATTCCGCTCCAGGCGAAATTGGAGAGAAGATTAAATGCAAGTTAGAAAAGGTGTTGAATTCGAACCCAGGACTGAAGAAGATTAAGTTAATTAGTCAATACTTGAGTGGAACTAGGGTATCCTTGCCAGATGTATGCTCCGAAACTTTGGTGCCCGTGTATAAGTACTGTCCAATCACGTCAGTTGATGCAGAACGATCATTCTCAGCCTATAAACTCATTTTGACGGACAATAGACATAGTTTGTCTCCAGAAATCATTGAAAGACTACTAGTTACCTATTGTGATGCTTCTTTTTGCAACAAATGATACCTGTAAATAGATAAGTGAATAAAATTGCATGTTTTAAGTGCATATTTCATTATTTTCCGTGCATATATTCTAACTTTTTAGTGCATATTTGCATGCATATTTTCAGTTTTTTTAGTGCATATAAATCCGGGCCCTAGTAATCACCCTGTAAGTTATTACTCTCATTGCACGACTATTGTCAAATAACCGTACTATATATATCTTCTCTCATCTTTTTCCGGGTGGGAGACCTTTGAAGGTATCTTAGGTGATTGCAGTAACGTAGATTTTTGGGATAACCACTCCCCGTATAGCCTACAGATCCACCCTGGGCCACAATTCTTCGTTCTGTTATGTTGAACAACCTGGTGCAGACACAAATCATAGAACAAATGATTAACCTGCTAGAAAAGTTGAAATACTGTGACAAAACCATATTTTTCTCGCTAAACAACGAACATTTTTTCATGCGTTTTTCACGACTTCTGACACTTCCTGACCTGGGAAATCGTAAGTTTCTTGTGGCTTAATTATCCCCCATCCACCCAGTATAGGACAATGATGAACCGTGAAATAAAGGAAAGGCATCTGGAAGCACATCAGAACACAAATTTGTAGTACATTCTGCTAAAAAATAAGTTGACGCACGTGTGAATGAAGTGTAGGGGGCCTAATGGTATCCGGTTACGGTGACAGCGAGTGACCTCTACCGTAGCGTAGCCAGGTCAAACACCTGACAACAATTGGCTAGCTTCGCCTCACGGTTCACTAGACCGTAAAACACGGGCAAAAAAAGTTGGCGTCCGATCTCAGAGAGAGAGAGAGAGAGAGATGATTCAGCCGGTCCATACTGTAGTTTCCATAAACTTTTAGTACGTACTAGAGAAACTAGGGGTTGTTACTTGCTCTCCAAACACATCCGAGGGAGAGAAGACCAACTGCTTCATACCTACTGTACTCCAATCAGGGTAAACGAGCATGCTTGGTCATCAGCCCCATGCAGTTGGTGTGTGTGGAATTTATCTGATAACCTGTATTTATGTGATGACTGTAGTAGTGTGTGTAGGTGCATTAGGGACAGGGATAATGTACTGTTTGGGTCTAAGCTCCATGTACTTGCGAGGCGGTGTGAAGTGGCAGGAGGGAAGAGAAGGGCCTATCGATAGCCCGCCGTGTTATCTGGAATTCCTGTCTAGTCCAATACTGCTAACATAGGGTCCTGTTGTAGCGAATAAGTGAGTTATCAAACAGGTGTTTCTCTAAAATTGCCGTGTGTAAAATAAAATTAGTTTCAAAATTCACCTGAAGCGGAAAGGTAAATTAAATGCTGGAGATATAATTATTACATCATCAGTTGATTCAACAATAAGCGGTATGGCCAAACGAACTTCGGATTTGATTTCTCGACCCGCTAAAAGAAAGGTTTTGTTGTTCATAGTGAATCCCGGCGATTAATTCGTATAGTTGTTGGGAAATGTGATGATGAAGCTAGAGCAAACTCGTTGCATTTTCCGTTAAAACAGGTCACTAAAAGAGCAGCAGATTACTGAAATAAATCAGAAAATGTTATAAAGACCATTCGCAAAGAATCCCTAGATGCCAAGGAACGCAATCCCGAAGGTAACCCCTCTGCTCTGGGAAAGGGGAGGGAAACTAGATTCGGTGACAGAAAGGCGTTTGTTGATGATTTAGATCACGGGTTCTTAACCGGTGGTCCGCGGACCACGACAGACTCGGGAGTGGTCCGCGGGAGAAAATGGTCCACCAGCACGCATAAAGAAAGTGGCCAATAAATGGAGATTTCTAAAACGATGTGCGTTGAACAAGAATCGTCGCGGCGATGACTAACAAGTTTTGAATTGAAATATCTGTTGTTAGAATATGATACAAAATAATTTTCATAACTCATGTTTAATCGTGGCAAATAAACTTTCACCAACATTAAACAACCAGAAATTCACAGGGCAAAATTAAAATTATTAACTTATGGTTATTATTATTTTGCAATGTCCTTTTCAAACAAAATTGTTACTTGAACATACATCTGTAATTGAGACTTTTCATATTATGTAGGCTATATACAGTATTATAAAAAAGTAATTTGTTTCTAGTAAATAATTTGTAATTTAGTTGTACTGTACACTAATTAATAGTAATAATAAATAATGTGTTCTAAAAACTGTTTTACTTAATCAACTTTGAATATTCTTATGGCAAAGGTGCTGAGGAATGCTTACAACTGATAAGGTGTATCGGCGGGTGGGGGTGATTCAATTTCAGGCTGAGTGGTCCGCAGACTTCCACGGGTTCAGAACCACTGATTTTAGATAAATGCATGGCACGGAATAATATATGCCAGCATAAAAGGTTCATACACACACACATGGCTTCTGTTGAAGACGCAAGAGATTTTATCTCTGCGGAACATCCAGAATTTACAGTCTTGTTCGTAAAATACTGGGCATAGCTTATACGGTCTTGTATTACGGGTCGTGAGAGCTTCAAACAAAACCCTGCTTGTTCTATTGATTGATTGACAGACGCTGATTGACGTGTTTATCGTACATTCGCTGACACTCAATTAGAGACACGGCTGACAGGGATAATTCAAGGCCACCAACTAGAGGAATGAAAAGATAAACTTAAACCGTATGGGGGAGGCAAAACAGACAAACAGGAAAGAAGAAAGAGAAATAACCCGAGCAAAAGCGAAGTGAGAAATATTTACAGACCCACCCACGCACGCTCTTGTAAAGTTAGATTGACATCTCGACAGGGGGGACAGCAGATGAGGAAAAAGGAATCCACCCCTGATATCCACCAACATTTCGTGACGTTAAGAGCTATTGTTCACTGATGTCTTATTTTGAAGCAAGATTGCAGTAAAAATACAAATGGTTCCATGATGATCTAATATATAGCCTGTTTTCAGACATTCTACTGGTGCTTTCTATCTCAAGTACATTTTGTCATGTGAAGGACCAAGTCCATATTGATTCATATCTACCTTGTGGTAAAATATAGGAAACCATTTCTAAATTATAATTCCGTTTCCAAACATTGTAGACATTTTAGAAAACAAACACACTAATATTTTAAGATAGCAAACTGGTCTTGTTGCGGTGCTAGAAACTGCTCCATCTTAAATCTAAGTTGCCTCCGTTACTTAAAATTCCTTCTATCAACAAACCTCCAACACTGGAAAACATGTGTCCGACGTGGCATGATGAGGCACTTAAACAATACATTAGTACATGGTACTGACTCATTTTCCTAAATTTCCCTGTGATCCGTTCAATACATCATGATATTTTTTAGAAATTAACATGCGTATCTTCTATAACGACAATTACTCTAAAACATCAGGCCAGATGACCTCGATATTTTCTCCCCCTAAAACAACAACACAACCACCAACACGATAAAAATAACTTAAATGAATATTAAGTTTTAAGTATCGGTTAATATTAAAACCACACCCTTGGAAAGACTATCTTTCTGTGACGATTTTCAGGAGTCAGTTCGAGCAAAGTCATTTGCACGCCACCTAAAATTTTCTGGAAACTATAGCGAATTCCGTGTCTGAATATTAACATTATACAGTAGTCGTATTTACCAAACAATGTTTCCCACTAATCCGTTCAATAATAAAGGAAATATTAAAAATATACTTTAAAATTAAAAAATACGCACGCTTGCTATCTATAAATCATCAATTCAGCGCTGAAATCTTATATCAGCATACCGGTAGTACGTTCATTGTACTAGTTAATTTTACTGTCCATTATAATCAATAGACACTTACGTAACTGACGCTCAATATTAGAAGCTAACACTAACTATTTTCTTCCTTACGAGACTGCGATAGTAAACATAATATACAGCCGCCATCTTGAATATATATAATGTGGAAATTAATCACACAGAAAGCAGTTGATAAAAATAACGAAAAATGGCAACCGAGTAAATAATTATTTAAGTCTCGTGCATTGCCCTCATGTTTTCAAGATGTTAGACGTGTTGGTAATTATAGACTACTATTAAAATCAATAACACATGATGCGATAGCGTAATGGCCATATAACATGGTAAACTGTGAGAAATTACCACGCGCTTTGGTGGATGATGATATAAAGGACCATATTTTCCCCAAGTTTAAGCGGCTTCGGTGGCGTAGTTGGTAGCATGCTGAACTTCTGTGCCCAAGATAGCGGGTTCAAACCCGGCCGAAGTCATCGGATTTTTAAGAGCGTTAAAATCCTTCAGTATGCTTTCCTTCGGAGGGGAAGTACACCCGGCGGTCCCATGTCATAGATTTATGGCATTTAAAAGATCCTTCCACAGACTAAACTTGTGTGAAACTAAATTTCTAGGTTAGATTTCGTTGGAACGCTTTTTCAAAGTTCCAACGTTTACCACTAGGTATCATTGATATCTGATAGCGAAAGTTGGAACTACTTGAAATTGAACGGAACTTGTAGCTCACCCTATGGGTATCCGCTTGAAGCAGCAACAGCCTCTAGCGAGCCAAACATGTCCTCGGACACTCCCGGCACTAAAAGCCAAGTTACTAGGCTATCTTGTTAAATATTACGCACTGCCGCCATATTAAACACATATCATATCAAAATCTATATTACGGTATGGATATGACACTTCAACAATAAATAAGTGAACATACAAGTCAGATATTAGCACTGTGTCCCGATTGCAAAATAGTAAAATATTGCACCAGTCGTATAGGACTTTTGTCAGGGAAGATAGGCAGGCTTTTAGTTCTTTAAGGTACTACTTGCTAAATATCATTTGAGATAGCTATTTTTTGTGTCTATATATACACCAAAGTTAGGGAGTACGAGGTCAATGAGTTTTAGTGCGATAGTTTTGAGAGTTTGGTACGAGATTTCACTAACGAGCTCCTGCCATCCTTGCAACGGAGCGGAATTAACACGTTTTGGAATTTGCATATGTTTCTACTAAAGTATTCAAAATTCTTTACTGACTTCTAAGAACTGTAGCGAGGAATGAGCTTTAATCTGATAGTAATCAGTTCGCCGAGTAAAAGGAGTTCTATGAATAGAGAACAGACTTCCGCAGCATAAGTTATTAGCGCAGGAGATCAAACGATATGACAACATGAGGCTCCAAATCAAGAGAAACTGTTTGCAGCTGTCTTACTGGACACTCCTTGGAGTAACATGCACCAATTTATTTTAAAAAACACACATGTACAAAAAAAAACAAGTAGTTCCATGACGAACTAAAGAGCCTACTTTTCTTAAAATTTAAGATACATGGCATTGTTGCCAACATGATTTTAGGCGCACTGATTAATCCAATATCAAACAGTATGTAACGTCCATACTATCCATTAGACTTCAACCAAATTTTGTATGCGCATTCTATACCTTAGACAGTGGTTCGTACTGCTGCAGTGGTACCCGGTGATGTTACGAAAAATATAAAAAATGTTAGATACGTTACGAAATATAAAGATATTAGATATTTCCAATCTTTTTGAAGTGTTAAGAGATCAGCAATTGGCTTTAAAAGGATTACAACTGCGCAAGGTCTATTTTAAATTAGATCTGACTACCTGACTGGTCTGTGTTGTTGTGAACCGACTGCACGCGTACGTCGCATGTAGGGGTATGGTGTCAGCTGCTTGTGGTCTACTGTCCCTCTTTGAATGAGCCGCTGGCTGCGAGCGAAGCGAGCAAGCTAGCGGCGTTTGGGCTCCAGGTACCGATGCGTCGGTGCGCTCCTTGCCCTGGTGTTTAAAATGATTTGGGGGCTAATGTTTATTTTATTAATACTTTTTTAGTAAGTAATGACTGGTTCACGGACCAGTCAATGCGACGGACGCAGTAGTGAACGTGTGTTCTGAATCTGTTTAGTTGTGGTGCTACATTACAGTTTAACTTTGAGTTTGGTGTGCATTGTGCTTTGACATGGATAAGTTGTTAAAATGTTCTCAATCTTGTCCTTCAACCAGTGCTTCAAAAGTTTTCAAAACTAGTGAAGGAGACGTGAAAACTGTTGAAATTGATGATGTGTGTACCGGGACCGGCAGGCCTACTGAATCAAGTGCTACCATTAACGTTCAGCTTTCCAGTGTTAGTTCTACTAAAAAGTGGCAAATACAAGTATGATCCTAGTTACTTGGCTTTTGGATTCACATATACTGGAGGTGTAAGTGAGCCTATTCCAGAATGCGTTATTTGTATGGAAATATTATCCAAACACAGTATGAAACCTTTGCTTCTGATGTGACATTTCACCACGAAACGTAGTAATTTGAAGGGGAAACTTTTGGCCTATTTTAAAAATAAAGAAAATGAAGTTAAAGTAAGCAAAACCACGGTGAGCTCATTTTCAGGGCAGTTCAAGCCTCTTTTAAGGTTAGTTTAAGAATATCACAAGAAGCTAAGACACATACAATTGGTGAGAGTTCAATCTTGCCGGCTGCCAAAGAAATGTTGTCTTCCATTTTAGGAGAAAAGGAAGCCAAGCAGCTTGATGTTGTTTTATTATCAAACAACACTGTGTAACGGAGAATTGTAGATATGGCTTTGGATGTAAAGCACACTTTAATTAAAAAGATCAAAGCGAGTCCATATTTTTCACTACAGATTGACGAATAAACTGATGTCACCAATATGCCAAATTTACTGTGCTACGTTACGTATGAGGACAGCAATGAAATAAAGGAAGATATGCTCTTTTGTGAGGTGTTACAGGTTCAAAAAAAGTGAAGATATGTTCGGAAAATTAAATAGCTTTATGAATAAGCATGATCTAAATTGGAAGAAATGTGTAGGACTTTGTACGGATGGAGCGGCCGCAATGGTGGGGCGTCATGCTGGCGTAGTAGTCAAAGTAAAACAAGTAGCTCCTCAAGCAAAGATTACTCACTGCTGTTTGTATAGAGAAGCTTTGGTGAGCAAAATATGTCCTACAGCTTAAAGGGGGTATTGAGCCAAGCCGTTACAAAGGTAAATTTTATCAAGGCACGTGCCTTGAACTCGCGCTTGGTTTCAATACTGTGCTATGAAATGGGTGGTTTGCACAGACAACTGTTGCTACATACGGAAGTTAGGTGGCTTTCAAGGAGAAAAGTAATCACACGTTTGAGCTCCGTCATGAAGTTTCAATTTTTTTCTCCCACACTAACTTTGAATTCCAAAACTGTTTCACCGATGGGCTGTGGATCTGCAAGCTGGCATATTTGTCAGATATATTTTCAAAGTTCAATAACCTCAAGTTTACAAGGAGGTTACAAAACTCCCCTTCGTGTACAATATACCATATGTGATACGAAGAAAAAACTTAATCAAGCAGCAAAAGAAGCAGACGAGAAAAAAGTGTCCTTGTTTCCAACACTCGAGAATTTTGCAGAAGAAAATAATCTTCAGCTGAATCCTGGACTTCTGGAAGACATTGAAACCCACTGCTTTGGTTTGATTCAAACTTACGAAGCATATTTTGCTGACATTGATATGTTGCCGGAGGACTTTAAGGCCAAAGATAAGGAGCAGTTTTATAAATTGAATTGTGATTCATAACTAAGGCCAACTTTTTTCAAAAATGGCTCTTGTGAACTTTTGGGTTGAGAGGCGTGAAGACTATGCAGACGTAGCTGACAAAGCAGTTAGACTTTTACTGCCTTTCACTACTTCGTACTTGTTTAACACTACATTTTCTTCACTTGCTTATCTCAAGAATAAATACCGGAATAGGCTCCTTACAGTAGAAAACGATCTTCGTTTGAGACTCAGCAATCTTAAACCAGACATTCCTAAGACCGATATTACACTATCCAAGAAATTTGTCAAAGATCTTTTATAAAAGATATGGAAGTGTAATGGGGAGATCTATTATAAAAGGTGGCTTTATAAAATTTCTTTTATAACTCTAACAAACACAATTTACAATCCATCTTTTGGTCTGCTACGTAGTGGTGGGGGTTATAGTTACTATATCACCCAACCATTAGGTGGTACGCGAGAGATTATCATCTCTTCAAGTGGTACACCCACAAAAAAAAGTTTGGGAAACACTGCCTTAAGAGATGGAACTAAGAATATATTCAGAGTCAGCAGCAAATTACTCTATTAGGCTACACTATTTCAGGTGTATTTCAAACTGCAGTACTTAGAAATGTCAGTATTGCCAACTTGATTTAGTCATTATTCTAGATAGGTCTATATAGATTGGCATGACTCTTAAATTTTAAGAAGAGTAGGCTCTTTAGTTCGTCACGGAACTATTTGTTAATTTTCAAGCACTCTTTTATAGAAGTCTGCAAATATTCTGCACTGTGTCTTCGCTCAACGGCATCATTGTCAAGGCGTCCAACCATCCGTTCAGCCACGCTTCTTCGCTATCAGCGCCCAAACTGAAGCCGATGAGATGGAGTTGTCGGCAAGTTATGATTGGTTGGCACAAGGTTACACCTTAACCACAGAGATTTTCTGACTGCGATATGTATTGAGCAAGAGCATATTCATATAATATTTGTAACAGGTCAGGGTGTTTAAATGTTTGTATTTCCCTCCTAATAAAATGGGGCACAATCGTGGAACGACTGAAGAACACAAACAATATGGAAGAACATTCTATAATAAATGGCTCACTGACGTAAGCAGTAGGTCAGCGCAAACCTACAAGGTCACAACTGTAGCGTTACAGCGGCAATATTTGCAAACGTTACTTAGTTCTCGAACACGCCTCGTACGTTTCGCACATTGCTTTTCTTCTTCAGGTAGCTGTCATGCCCGAGAACTCTCCTTGTGGAACTGATGGTGACAGAAATGAGGTTCCGTAAGTCATGCATTGGTGGTGTCTCCTAGCTGTTGCTCTGTTTATGAAGGCATGTCCCAATTAAGATTGAGAAAGTTACAGATATTCCATTCGTTGGCTATAAATTTGTGTTTCACCTTTCTACAACTGTACAGCAGTGGAGGTAAGGGGTGGAAAATCGAGATCATCTATCCCCTTTCTACCACAGTGCATACACAACGAACACCATAATAAAGTAAGACGGCTTCCTAAGGTACTATTCAAATGGTTTACAGTTTGTTCTAGCCATCCAACCGCACAGTCATCATTAGTGGGTTGATGAGTAATTTTCGTAAAGTAACAATATGCGATATCTTACGTTAGCTGTATTTAGAGTGAGCCAAATATCCTCAAAACCGCTGAATATATTCATAAGTCGCCTCTTGCGAAGAGGCTAGCACTCTTGGCTGTGATCGTGGAAGACAAATTCGATTCCCGGCAATGCCAAGAAATTTTATTCTGGTCTGAGAGCTAGAACGGGGTATACTCAGCCTCGTGAGGCACAACTGAGAACATCTGGGTTCGGTTCCCTCTCAGATGTGGTTTTCTGTGGTTTCCCCACATCTACTCTAGCCAAATGCTGGAATGGTGCCTAACTTAAGGCCGCGGCCACCTCCCACCCAATCCCAGCCCCATTTACAAATACACACATTAGTAGACTAATCACAATAATATTGGTTGTAAGACAAATTACACACCCAATTACACGAGGCTACAGAGACCCCCTCGTGGTGTAGCGGCTACCATTCTTGCCAATAAATCTTAATTCAAGTCGGAGGGCCGGAACGGGGTCAACTCAGCCTCGTGAGGCAAAACTGAGAAGAAGAGGGTTCGATTCCCATCTCAACCGTATTGGAAGTGGTTTCCCGTGGTTTCCCACTTCTACTGCAGGCAAATGCCGAGATCGGTCCCAATAAAAATACCCCCTGGCACTGCAGCCCATGAATGGCCTAGGCCTACCAAGCGACCACTGCCTAGCCATTTGGCCTATAGATATTGGGGTGATGCGTGATCAGCGCATCGGGTCCCCTCGGCCGTTAATCTTGGTTTTCGTGACTGGGACGCTGCCTCACTGTCAAACAGCTACTAAATATTGTCCTCACGAGGCTGAGTGCACCCCGTTCCATCGCTCACGTCAGTTTCTAGACTCTGACAACAGGTTTGGCCAAAATACTCACAAAAAGTATTTTGTATACAAAATACACAAAGAAAATCCCTGATAATACAAAATAGTATTTTAAAATACAAAAGAAATACCAAATACTTCCAATAAAATATGCTTCCATTCCATTGACTGTGTTTTGAATTGTATTACGGTATCGTGAATTCTGTTAGTGTATATTATATCGAACATACATTTTGTGAGTAGTATACCCTACTCTATCTGACAGGGCAGACTCTAAGTCTCAGAAGAGGCTTTCTTTAGCCCAATTAGATGCCACTCTGTCACAACATTTTAGTGTAACAAGTGTAGCACATTAGGATACCAGATCTTTAAGACCTATGCAAGTTCATAAAAGTACAGTACATGACATTAATGAAATTCGAGGAAACATAATTGCTGATCTTGTTGGTAAATGACAGTTTTATTATATAAAATACAAATATATTTGTATAATATTGCTTAACGTCTGGAAGCTAGCCCGAGAGTCTATGGGCCATACAAGCTTAGTTTAACAGAACATTCCTGCTTGCTTACCGCCAAGCTCAGAAGAAATAACGTCATCCTTCCATGTGTTAACTGTTTTGGTAATGTGCCAACAGTTCACCGCAGAGAATGTGGTTAATAAAATCTGAATAAGTCTGAAAAGTGTTGGAATTGAACAAGCGTTCATTAACATGCAAGAGAGTAACTTATTCTTGAATAGCAGCACGAACGAGCCTCATACTTAATGGAGACGTGACACATGTTACATGGCAGTCGTATCTTGAAAGGTTAATACATACCGTATTTACTTTCGTGTCTGTCGTAAATTCACGCTATAATAATATACAGTAATAATAGGTCAAATGTACACCCTATGTCTGAAAAGTTCGGTGAATGGGTCAATATTACGAACGGATTGTTGGCTTACCTGCAACAGCCGTTACTATCCTTCTAAGTAGTCCCCGTGGATGGTTATGCACTTCTGATAATGACTGAACAAGTCCTGGAAACTCCTGGCATAGTCTTCTTTAGTAATAGCCTTCAGTTTGGGTCGTCAAAACTCTAAATTGAAAGCAAGAGAGAAGCGTGAATTTATGCAACCTGCCCTGTACACCTGATAGACGGGCGGCAGTGAGAAGGGTGAATTTATGCAACCTAACGTGCACACCTGTTCGACGGGTGGCAGTGAGAAGGGTGAATGTTCCGTGGAATGGAATGGTCCTGAAAACCATCGTCACGGGTGACGAGACCTGGTGCCTAAGGTACGACCTCGAAGGCAAGCGTCAAAGTATGGAGTATCGGGGTCCAGGGTTGCCGAAAAGCCCTGAAGGACCAGAGGTTTTCGGACATTTCGGACATCCAACGTAATGTGACGACCCAACTGAAGGCTATCCCTCAGGAAGACTATGCCAGGACTTGTACAGCCATTCTAAGAAGTGCATAACCATCCACGGGGATTACTTCGAAGGATAGTAACGGCTGTTTCAGGTAAGACAACAATCCGTTCGTAATATAGACTCATTCACCGAACTTTTCAGACAGAGGGTACATTACAAAATCATGAGCCAACCAAATCACAATGACACATAGCATTTTTTTAAAATATTATTTAATATTTTTTTAATTGAAAAAGGAGGCAAGGTCACTCACGAAACGTATAGGCATTTAAATTTTTTATTATTTCACACGGCATAGTCCCAAAAATATGGATAATATTAATAGTAATCCGGGCCGTGGAAGCCTTTTAATCTACAAAAGAGAATATGCATTGTTGAGTCCAAAAAGTTATTTCAATACACAGTTCAAAGTTACAGTCAATAATTTACATAGTGCCGGACCATGAATTCTTTCATCATAATAATTATACTGTATCAAAGTAATTTACACCCCCCCCCCCCCCCCAATTTACCAACTCTTGTTATTGAAGTGATAGAAGCCCACATAAAAGCGTGTTATTTTGTGTTAAATATATTATGTAATATTTTTCATGCAAGAGCATATTATAAATACTTGTTTCCCGCCTAATGTAATTGGGCACAATTTGTGTTGACCGACTGGAAAGCTTTCTTTAAAAGATACAGTCAGTCTGAGAGACTAGACTTTATATCATTTCAAATGACGCATGCTACAAATGCTACACATGTTAGAAAGGCTCAGAAAGGCTCGCTTCACTCGAAGCCCCAGGACTCTTTCAACAGACTACACTACCCATTAACTTAGGCTTCCCGCGCGGGGAAGGGAGAGCAGGAGGTGCACTCTGCTGCATGACGTCACGCACTCGCCGTCTCCGTATCGCATAACGCCAGACCCCAGGAGTAAACTCAGACTCAACAGACTCCATTACCCTTTAACTTAGGCTTCCCGCGTGGGGAACGGAGAGCGGGAGGTGCACTCTGCTGCATGACGTCACGCACTCGCCGTCTCCGTATCGCATAACGCCAGACCCCAGGAGTAAACTCAGACTCGGTGCATATGACTGAACAACATGATGACGTCATATACGCCGTAACCGTAACGCATAACGGTAGACCAAAGCGTAACGATGAAGTCGGCAAGATCATTTGAAATGATAATAACTCTTGTTGTGGTACGTGTTTCACTACGTACTGTTTATTCTTGTTAATATCTTTCTGAACACTGCGATACTATTGACTCGAACGTAAGGAACATTACAATGCGAAAGCAGGCGTGTTCCTTGGTTATGAAGGGTTCTAACCTTCAATTATTTACCTACGTCATGTTCAATGAAATGTTCAATTCCATAATGATATAACGATAAGCGACTATGGACGGCATCATAACAAACGAAAGGCGGTCAGTTAGTTAGCTATTGTTGTTTTAAGGGGCGGAATAACAAGGTCATCTGACTATTTTGCCAACTTTCAAGTTACATAATAATTGCCAGTTTCAGTGTCTGCAAACATGGTGACTTCAAAACATGAGTGGTGACAGTGAATGGAACCCAACATTGAGATAATCACAGTAAATCACCATGTTTGACGGGAGACTGATGGTACGGCTTACTCAAGGTGGCGCGGACTTCCACAATTTATATGCTTGTGAGTTCTATTTTCCTTTTCATTTACAATTACTTCATTCTATTGACGTGACGACACCAAGCTAGCCTCCTTCGTGAGTGGGCACATGCCGTGGTGATGCATGGAATCCTTAGTAGTGTCATTTCCAAGTCACCAGTGGATAACGCACACAATTCTTATATTACAAGTTACAACCCTCTCTCACAGATCTACACTCTTCTTTATTTGTATTACTTAATAGTGAACAAATGTGGAACTGTGGCTAAAACCCGGAATTTCAAAACGGTTGCAAGGGATGAAGTGCATACCAAAATATGCCAGATATAAATGATTCCTAGTAATTTTTATAAGACCACACTGCCTTCATGACTCCCGTTCCTGAAGTGTTATTGGAATGCTTTAATGTTTATTTAATTATTCTGTTCTCTGTTTAATTTTTGTTTTAAAGATGATGATGATGATGATGATGATGATGATAATGATGATAATTGTTGCTTTGAGGGGCCTAACATCTAGGTTACCAGCCCTTAATAACTAGGATGATGGGAAATAATTACTACTTTGCTTATAAATCTTATGATAGTACAACTACAAAGTCTTCCTTTCATTTCCATACTAAAGCAAAGAACCCAAGTACACGGACAGGATGTATTCGTATCCACACTCACAAAGGTATTTTATAGTGTTACAGTTTAGTTGTCCTCTATATTCCTAACACCAATGATTCCAGAAATTCGATTATTTTATTTTGATAACCACATTCTTTTTTCTTCCAGTCATTAGGTATTTCACTATACTCCAAAGAGTTGAAATTTGGTTAAGGAACATCAAAGTCGATGCTCGTCTTTTCTTCTTACGCTTGTTGTCCACCCTTTGAAAGCGTATGAATGAAAATGGAGATGCATTTTTGGTGGGAAATAGGTTGATGATTTTGGAACGGTGAGTAGCGTATAGCGAAATTAGTATGCTACCAGTTCTTCTACCTTACAATTTATTAAATTAGATATAGACGGATTTCATTAATTGCATATTAGTTTCTCAATTGACCCTTGCCAAGTTCCACTACTCCCACATCGTTTTCACTATTCCATGGAATTTTACCCCTTTCAAGATACAGTATCTTACTACCACAAAGTTTGACCTTTCCAGGTGCACTTGTTTTTTTAAATTCCATTTTCATAATGTTCAGACTACAGCTAAAGTCGTGTTTTCCCATCCTTGACACACGATAGTGGTGTGTCGGCCGCTGGCTGAAGGTCAGCCTTCTTCAAAATAAATTTAAAGAAACAAGGCCTCTGTATTCGAGGGAGTATATTGAAAGTAATAATACTAATAATGTTATTTTCTACGTCCCTTCTAACTACTGCGGCTTTTAGAGACGCCGGGGTGCCGAAATGTGGCCCGAAGAAGATTTTGTACGAGCCAGTAAATCTACTGACACGGCTTCCTCAAATGCCAACTTACTTCGCGCTGGGAATCGATCCTGCAACTTTGGACACAGCAGGCGAGAACGTTACCACTGGGCCATGCAGCCAGTTAGATAAATAGAAAAATAAATGACGACACTCAGCACCATGGAAAACCATCACACATCTGGGAATGGCACTCCCTCTATTAACTATAGTACTATATTCTAATAGTTTCGTAAGGCAGAAGTTCACACAATGACCTGATGCTTCCTTTGACAATCTGTCGAGTTCGTTTGAAATCAACTGATTTTCGAGGAAAAGGGGAAATACTCCCTCCCGGACTTCTCACCCTCCAATGTTAGGTCCGGCTCGAGGCTAATTGGTAAGCATACTAGGCATTGGCCTAAAGGGTCCCGGGTTCGATCCCCGGCCAAGCCGTGGGGATTTTATCATTTTAAATGATCTTGTCGACTTCGTCGTTACGCTGGGGTCTGGCATTACGTTACGGTGACGGGATGAAATGTAACCAGATGCATTGAGGTGTGTGACGCCATAGTACTGCTTGGTGACCGGGTGAGTTAGCCGAGGTCGTTGCGGCATGACTGTTGGCAGTCGCTCACATCCGGGAGGCGAGGAGGTTCGAATCCCCCCGCCGGCAACCTTGAAGATGGTCTTCTGTGGTTTCCCATCTTCCTTCCAGGCAAATGCCGGGGTTGGTCCTTAACTATAGGCCACAGCCGCTACCTTCCAACTCCTCGACCCTCCCTTCCAACTTTCCTCCCCAACGGTACTTGTAGCTCACCCATTGGGTGTCCGTCTCGAAGCAGCTACAAAACTGGCGAGCCGAACATGTCCTCGGACACTCCCGGCACTAAAAGCCATACGCTAAAAAAAAAAAAAAAAAAAAAAAAAAAAAACTGCTTGGTGCATGTGTTCCCCGACAATCTCTACTTCGTTAGTATAAGACAAAAAATCCCCGATTCTTGGTAATCTCGAGAACCAGTGGATGGATTTTGATGCGGTTTTCACCATTCTGTAAAGGATATCTCGAGGAAAGATTCTGTAGAAAATAATTTTTGTATGATCAAAGGAAGCCAAGCAGTAACGATTTCAGTGAAAAAGTCGAAAACAAACTTGGCGTCCGTGCGCTTCTTAAGCTTACGCTGGGCAAACCGTTAAAAATATCAATATACACACATCAAAAAAAGTTTTGCATCACCTCGGTTCCCAGATCTCCGGCATATAGACGTTGACTGTGTATATTGTATCCAAGATACAGTCCCTTTGACTGTTCATAGATGTCACTAAAACTGCTCAAAGATGTAAACAACCATGCATGAGCAGGGCCTATTAGACGGAGGGGGTACGACAGCCGATCAGTTCCAGTCATTCCACCAGGACGAAGGTACGCTGCTCATGTTGTCTGTAGTTCTACCATGCCTAGAAGGTCAATACCGCAGTTCGATCGCGTCCGCATTGTTACTTTGTGTCAAGAAGGGCTCTCAACAAGGGAAGTTTCCAGGCGTCTCAGAGTGAACCAAAGCGATGTTGTTCGGACATGGAGGAGGTACAGAGATACAGGAACTGTCGATGACAGGCCTCGCTCAGGCCGCCCAAGGGCTACTACTGTAGTGGATGACCGCTACTTACGGATTGCCGCTCGGAGGAACCCTGACAGCAATGCCACCATGTTGAATAATGCGTTTCGTTCAGCCACAGGACGTCGTGTTTCAACTCAAACTGTGCGCAATAGGCTGCATGATGCGCAACTTCACTCCCGACGTCCATGGCGAGGTCCAGCTTTGCAACCCCGACACCATGCAGCGCGGTACAGATGGGCCCAACAACATGCTGAATGGACCCCACAGAATTGGCATCACGTTCTCTTCACCGATGAGTGTCGCATATGCCTTCAACCAGACAATCGTCGGAGACGTGTTTGGAGGCACCCTGGTCAGGCTGAACGTCTTAGACACACTGTCCAGCGAGTGCAGCAAGGTGGTGGTTCCCTGATGTTTTGGGGTGGCATTATGTGGGGCCGACGTACGCCACTGGTGGTCATGGAAGGCTCCGAAACGGCTTTACGATACCTGAATGACATCCTCCGACCCATAGTGCAACCATATCGGCAGAATATTGGAGAGGCATTTGTCTTCATGGACGACAATTCTCGACCTCATCGTGCACATCTTGTGAATGCGTTCCTTCAAGATAACGACATCGCTCGACTACAGTGGCCAGCATGTTCGCCAGACATGAACCCTATCGAACATGCCTGGGATATGTTGAAAAGGGCTGTTTATGGACGTCTTGACCCACCAACCACTCTGAGAGATTTACGCCGAATTGTCGTTGAGGAGTGGGACAATTTGGACCAACAGTGTCTTGATGAACTTGTGGATAGTATGCCACGGCGAATACAGGCATGCATCAATGCAAGAGGGCGTGCTACTGGGTATTAGAGGTAGTGGTGTGTACTGCAATCTGGACCACAAATGCTGAAAGTCTAGCTGTATGATGGTACAACATGCAATGTGTGGGTCTCATGAGCAATAAAACGAGCTGAAATGTTGTTTGTGTTGATCTCTATTCCCTTTGTATTTAACGGTTCCGGACCTCTTGGAACCGAGGTGATGCAAAACTTTTTTTGATGTGTGTACTATGGGCGTAAGAATTGGTCAGCATGAAAAGTTCTACAAAAAAAAGTCCGCGAGAGCATATCTCTTATCTTCAATGCATTGCCCACTATAAGTGCTTTTAGACTGGATGGAAGGGACACGTCCCCGCACGCTCTGGTGAGCGTGACGGCATCCCGCGCGCTTGACCTTGCTTTGCCCTTGGTTTGCACTTGCCGTTCGCGAGTAATTTGAAACAAGATAAGCAAGATAAGTATTATGCAGATCATTTTCTAACATGTCAAGAGTATTTGGCTTCGAGCGAAGCGAGAAGCCTCCAGCCTTTCTAGCATTTTTCAGCATTTGTAGCATTTAAAATGATACAAAGTCTAGTCTTTCAGACTGACTGTCACTTTTTAATCTCCCATGGTTAATTCCCATGGCTCTGGGACTAGGTGGTTGTGACGTCTTCATAAAAAAAGAAGAAACACAGAAAACAAAGGCCGGAGGTACGAGTCACGGACAGCTTGTGTGCTAATCTTGTCACACGATTTGTCTACGGTGATTTTTACCTGCCTAGGGTCCATCATAATGTCGAATTACAAAGTTAAGAAAAGTTTACTCCTCCCCATCGCAGCCATTAATAGGATCGAGAGTGACCCATGAGGCAGATTTTTCGTCAGCTTATGCATTCGACTCTACATGTCATGTTGGACTACACGGCATTCCATGATTCTTGGTAGGTCTAAGAGCTGGCAATCAAAGGGTATATATACATATTACTTTCATTTCAAGCCACTGTTTACTGATTTGGCCAGCCCCACTTTTTTCTCGTTAGACGTTAAGTGAAGAGATTTAGAAAGCAATAAAACACACTAGCTTTAATCAATAGAGTGTACACAGTTTGTTTAAATTCTAACGCCATTTGGCACAATTAGCACTAAATGAAGTACCATATACTCAGACTCATGTAGTCTATGCTTTACTAGTCACTGCTTCTTTATTTGACTACAAATGAGAATTATATGCAAAGACCTAATTTCGTGGACACGCGATATATCTGATTAAAATTAAACTTTGTAAGTGCATGTTTCGTTATTTAAAACTATAGATAAATTTGAAACTATTTTTCTGCGTTGCCTTATTAACAATTGATAATCATATTGTGTTGACCGATTGAAAAGATGCTATTTCAATTATTTAAAATTCTCTATTTAGAAATCGTTATTATGGTTAGGATAATTGATGGGCAACCATCAGATTACAGATGAGCATATTTTGTATGTAAGAGCATATTATTGTTCCATTTATATAACTTATGGGCATTTATTAGCTCAAATAGTATGTTCAAAATGAATTAGTGGTGCAACGGAGAATGTAATATTTAACCAAACATGTTTTCAAAAATCCCAATATAACTTAATGTGAATTACGTGCAGAAAACTATGTCTCGGAAGGACGTGACAGTGAAGTGGAGCGAAGATTTCCTACACACCGACGGAATATTTTAGCTAAGGTATTTAGAAAATATAATTGTGTCGTGAAATTTAACTCCACCTAAAGGAAGGGTACACCAAAGCACCAATTATTTAAATGGGTTTCAACTAATTTGTGTACACAGGGGTAAGAAAAACTTTCAAGGAAATGACACCATATCGATGTTTCACTTTACAATGAATCATACATCATACTCGTCCAAAAATGGAGATACGTGTCCCTGCTTTTCTTCCTTATAGGTATAAATCAAGCAAAAGCAAAATTTTTAAAAATATCAATATTAACCTATAAGTCTAAGATGTATCAACGTAGGCTATTAGTTTATCTGAGTGAAATTGTATTATCTTAAAGTAAAAGGAAAATGAAAACAAGCTAGTAAATGTTTCAGCTCGTTTTCCTAATCTGCCTTTTTAAAGGGAAAACTATCGACCATTGCTTTTCGTCGCGACCCGGTTCGTGGTCTTTGCAAGCTCTATAGCAACTGCATGGGCGTCAATATCAGTTGTATTTTAAGTGAGTTTGTTCCACATACGGTATAATACAGTACTGAATGCCTTTATTACGAACAGCATGAGTAGGTAACCATGTATCAACGTTCAAACTAAATTCGACAAGGTTGCTCGAAGGGATGGAGTTATAAGCCTAGCATGAAGGAGCGGTATTATTGTAGCAGTGAAATACTTTCTTTGTACAGTACGTTCAAAATATTAAGATAAATAAATATTTAGTATACTGTACTTGGAATGTTCAATTGGTTTAAAAACAGTTGCGCACAGCAGCATGTACCAAAAATAACAGTTGCAAATAATTTTCTTTACAGCTACACCGAACAATATTTACAAAATAGGGTAAGTTGTGCATAGATCATGTTAAGAGTAGGCCCCTCCATACCCATTCCTTCTTCATTTTAGATTGACTGAGTGTATAGAAGTAGTGATAACTTCCATTCGAAAAGATTCCGTTTTGTGACAACTTCCCAGTGTGGGGTTCTGTTCCAGCCTCAAGGGACACTTTTTAGAGTCCATAGTCTCTCACGATGACTCTTTTAATGCACGCTGGTGGATATCTGACTGGCATAGACTGTTTTCTCCAGAGTCACTCAACCTATCAAGTAAATATTCTGCACAGATCTATATACAGTAGTCGATCGTAGGAGCAATCAAGAATGGATCTACGGTATTCATAATTGTTGACAAAATGTTAAACTGAGTGAGTAATTCGATTCTTGAAGTCAGAAGAACCTTTCAAAAAAGGAAGGAAACTTGTAGTTTTACGTGACCGTTAATCAGGCGATCATGATCCACGGCCCTCCTTTTTACGTGGAATCCGAACCACAGGACATGGCATTTCAATTCGAAAATCTCACATGCATTGACCGGGAATGGAACCCGGTCCACCATGGTGAGAGGCCAACAGCTTGACCGCTGCGCCACCACGCCCCTAAGAACCTTTCAAAGGCGGTCACTATACAGCTGTTGAATCTCTCATGTTCCAGAGCAAGAGTAAACATACGTTTTGTAGTAATATTGTCGCACGATATAGGCCTATCATTTTAATGGCAAAACGAAAGCAATTTCATTTCCCTTCTAATCACCTGAGTAATTGTATGTATCATTAAACTCCGCGGCGTACCCGTGCTCATTAAATCGTGCACCACAGCCGCGCGAGCAGCTGCAGCAAGTCCGGATATCGCAGGTTCGAATCCTGGCGCTGTCAGCTGTTATCTTGAGTGTGGTTTTCCCCGGGGTTTTCCACACCTCTCTAGGCAAATTTCGGGATAGTACCTTACTTCAAGTCCCGGGGCACCTACTCCCTGTTCCTAATACACACACTACTACAGTCATCACAGGAATACAGGTTATCAGATAAGTTCAACTCAACACATACCCAACTACACAGGGCTGATGACCAAGATGTCCAAACCTCTCAAATGAATTAACAACAAAAATTATTAAAATAATCGTTTGATCCGCACAATTAGATAACATTATAGTGGCTCCATTATTATTATTTTAAAGTGGCATATTTAACTGATGTTTCCGGTTCGTTGCGTTTTTTACGCTAAAAAGCTTATATTGCGTTCTTGATTTAAGGTAATGTAAATCTTAGTTGTTTAGTTTGGATGAGCATATTTGTTCGAAGATTAACGTGGTTCCCTATCCTTTGCTTCAATATCACAAACCCCTATCAAACCCCTACCAATGTGTTAAATTGCAAAACAGGTAATAACATAACTGCATGAAGAATATATCATAGTTTTAAGCCGGTAAGTACTAAAGTTTGTTCGAAAAAAAACACAGATATTTCTGCTAGTCGATCCATCTATCATCTGAATGATGCCTGCATTGTACAGATAATTGAGGAGAGAGAAGGTCACTTAGCTCTTAAATAACGTCTAGTTATCACTGTCACTGCACTACCAGTGATTGGTACTTCTCAGAAACCAGTCCGCCAATCAAGGTCGTTTGGAACAAGTTGCGTCTTCCCTGGTCAGTATGTTCTGCCACATTCTCGTCGATCAGAGAGTAAATGAATCATTTATAAAATTAAACAACAGCGTCTGTTTGTCTATTTATCTTTTTACTGTAATTTGAGTTTCTTTTACATATGCAGGTCTATTTAAGGCGAACACTTGTAGACGATCATGTATATATGTTGCAGACGAAACGATATTTTGACGCAATTTGGCATCAGACTAATAAAGCGGGTCTCGATTGAAACATGGGGTGGGTCATTCCATATGAAACCGAACAACAGAAAATACTGCAATATTGTTTCTTTTTTAGTGTATTCTAATGAATAGATAATGCAACTTTCTTATGTTAGCCGAATATGAAGTTTTTAAATTATGCTAGTATATTTCTACAAAGAGTGTTTTAATTATCAATATTTTACGGTAGTATGAAGTTGGTATGATAAATAATAACAATAATAATACATACAGAGTGGTTCACCAGCCCCTTATTATTTAGTTTTATGAAACCCAACTAACATTGAGCAACTAACTTAATTGAGCATTGGACCTAGCAAAGGAAAAACGACCATGAAAATGTCCACGCCAAATACTAAGGACCATTCTACTAACATGTGATTTATTGCTCCTTGAAAGAACACACATACACGTAATACGATCGAATTAATAGTTACGCTACCGGTACGTGATCTGTAATAGAAGAAAGTTAAATCAACACCATAAACAATGATTGAAGTCATTGACCTGGATAATAACGTTGAGGTGGGATGACCACTGTAACTAGTACACGTGCAGCGCCTTATCCACTTAGTAGTTGTGGCTGAATCGGTCAAGTTTCGGCCGAACATGGTGGGTGAGAATGGGTAGAATGTGCTTTGAATCCAGCCGTAGGCATACTTTTTTGAACGACAGCCCGTGCTCTATTTTAGTGGGGATGTAATATTAAGCCACACCTGCAAAGTCACATTGCTACATTTATTAACTTACGATGTATTCCTGTGTGAAGAGTACATTGAATTTTGGTGATTTATAAGAGAATACGATTGAATCAGAAGGTTACGCCACGTGACCTGTAATGGCAAAAAAGTGACATGGATATTAACATAACATATCGAAGTGTCGCTCCGGAGGTCCGGGTTCGATTCCCGGCCTAGCCAAGAAATGAAATGCTGCTCTGAGGGCTGGAACGGGGTGCACTAAGCCTCGTGGGGCATAACTGAGAAAAGATGGGTTCGATTCCCACCTTAGCCAACCTGGAAGTGGTTTTCTGTAGTTTCCCACTTCTACTCCAGGCTGATGCCGGGACGGTTTCTAACTCAAGGCCACGGCCACCTCCTTCCCAATCCTCACCGTCATTGCTAATACGCATATTAATACAGACACCGCTATAACACTGGTTATCAGAGAACTTCTACACCCACCCAAGTACACGGGGCTAAATGACCGCGATGTTCTAGCTCCTCAATGAAACAACAACATAATCGAAGGAGATTCTGATCGCCAGTGATCGCATTGAAGTACCGTATACGTATTGCTGAGAATTTCCCTTGGTATTATTTTGTTATTAAATTCTAACAAAAAGAAGACAACTCTATTTGAGGTGTACATATTAAGATGTTTCGTGTAATACCGTATTCCAACCTGAAAATGCATCTGCTCGCTATATTACTAGTGCCCCATCCTCAATAATTACGGTAACTGTGACCTCTTGTATCATTTCTGTCGTAAGACATTGGTAAAGCGGTAGACACAGACGATAAAACGTAACGAAAACAAATTATAAAACCCACCCCCAAAATATTGAACCCCAACTCCTTCAATCCGCAGTCAACCGCATTCCCATTTCAGCCACAGATGCTTACACACTACACAAAGATAGAAAGTGCATTTTTTTTGCGTTGGAAATTTGACTTTCTTTATCTAAAACGTACTTATCGGTTCGGATACTTTTCTTTACTCGACAGGCATAAAAAAGTCCATGTTATTTTCTTTTGTTGTGATGGCCAACGGTTTGGCTACGGCGATGATCTCCGGGCGCACATCGCTGGCGATGATTGCTCGGCGAACCAAGTCAAAAACGCGGTTTCTCTAGCCGGCGATCATCGTCCCTCGTGCACTGCCTCATACAACAGGATCACTTTCATTTCTCAACAGCTCAGTAGCCTACTCTTTGCTTATGGTTCGTGGGGGTAAATAATAATCAGCTGATTATAGTCTGAAATAATATAACGTTGCCAGAATGACCTTCAGCAGAATTACATCAGCGTCAATATTATATTGCTTCTTTTAGAGGAGGAAGAAGAGATGATGATCAAATTAAGTATATAGTATGTACATGGAGCGAAAGAGACTCCAAACTAATAGTGGTGAGCGATGTTTGTAAAGGGTAGTCCCCCCCCCCTTGAGTTACATTCTGTACCCAATAAATAAATAATAACACGTACAAAACTAGGCGTACAGAATGATGTTATAATGCACTGATTCATAGACACCTGCTTAATGACCAAATAAAATTTAAGGAATACTCATCATGGTCAGTGGCGTAACTACGGGGTGTGATCAGGGGGATCAATCCCAGAGCCAATTAATGAAAATATTAAACTTATGAAGTTTTTAACTTTGAATAGAACCAACCTTTGGATTGATGACAAATGTTTAGATAACATATATGAATAAGGGCTATGAAATCATCATATCGTGCATTACATGATAACCTGTGTTACAGTGTGTCTGTCCTAAATAACATTAAAATACAGGTGAACAAATAAGCACACTTACTACTCTTGCTTATCATTTATCCACGTTTGTGTGAGAAGCAACATATTATTAAAAAAGAATCAGTTTATTTTGAGAAATTACAAAATACTGTCTGTATGGAAGCCATGATACTGTTTCCCAAAGAGATGAGAGCTTTATCGTTATTATTTCCAGGATGATTTAGGTTGGTCTCGAGTAGATGATAAATCAATTCCACAAGCATGCCAACACACTTAATTTTGTTTGTATACAAATATTCCTACCTGAAAATTAATTCAGCAGGCGCTCGGTTAATTTAGTAGCTTCCTTTTCTAATAACGTCGGTTTCTCTCTTAGCATATATTTAGTGAGAAAAGTCATGTTAACAGTCTAATGAACTCAATGCACTACGGTATTTCTCATAAGTGGATCAATTAAGTTAATCCTTATTTATATTTTTCAAACGTAAGAATGAGGCTTAGGCGGCAGCACGCTGGCCTCTCACCGCTGGGTCCGTGGTTCAAATCCCGGTCACTCCATGTGAGATCTGTGCTGGACAAAACGGAGGCAGACAGGTTTTTCTCCGGGTACTCCGGTTTTCCCTGTCACAATTTCATTCCAGGAACACTCTCCACTATCATTTCATTTCATCTGTCATTCATTTAATCATTGCCCCAGAGGAGTGCGTCAGGCTTCGGCAGCCGGCACAGTTCATATCCTCGCCGCTAGATGGGGGCTTCATTCATTCCATTCCTGACCCGGTTGGAGACTGGAAGCAGGCTGTGGATTTTCAAGAATGATGACAGGTTTCCATCCCCGGGTTACAGAGGGCTTTGACTTGGCACAGCATAAAAATGAGGGATGGTTTACAATTCGGTGTTACAGAGGGCTTTGACGCGACACGTTCGGCGTCCTGAGTGAGTTTTCCTTTAAACCATGGTGGTCAACATTTCGAACGCTTGGTACCCTGAATATACTGAGTACCTTGCTTTCGTTCTACAGATCATTATGTCGTCGTCCAACCTGGCTACGTACCATCGGATAAAAAAAGGTCATTTTCAGGACCAAATAAAAATCACTCGTTGGAACATAATACATCCACTAAAAATATATGAACTAGCTTGGGGTTCGAACCTGCTACCTTGGAGCTTGCCTAACGTTACTTCAGCAGTGATTGATTTAGCCACCTTAGCTACTGAGAGCCCTGGTGTACAGCTGGCACGTATTGAATCTATCCGTAGACACTTCCTGTTCAAACGTAAGGTAGTGTTATTCGGAGCTGTGATCGTTATAATCATGCATTAACTTATATTTGAGGTCATTGAAATAACACTGCCGCTAATGATTCCTACTATATACCCGAGCATGAACTCAACCGTTAAAGTTGTAATAAGGCCGTAAAGGAGGTACTAATGTTTTTAGGATGACTATGATATTCGCGTTAGTTGATTTGCCTTTCTTAAAAAAAAAAAAAAGTAAGGGGCTGGTGAACCACTCTGTATATAACGTCAAGGAGTAGGTTATGTTTCACAGAACTCAAGCTTTTTAACAAGAGTGAGTTAGAAGGTGCAGTTTGTACCAAAATCTTCCAAATTGTCTCAATGGTACAGGAAAAAAATCTTGTATTTCTAGAAACGTCAACGGAAATATATTTTCTGTAGAGTGCATTCAAACAAATAAAAAGACGATAGCCCCTGCCAGAACTGTGTCGCGTCGAGTCCGCACAACAGTAAAGCCAGGCGTGTAGTCTGCACACATGGGACGCTAACAAGTAACCTATCGCAACAAATGAACATTCAAAAGAAAGAGAATTACCCGCAGCAGTGACGAATTGCACTCTGACTTCATAAATATTTACAATTTGTTTATAAAGTGCGTTTGAACAAATAAACAATGACGATAGTTCCTGCCAAAACTGTATCGCGTCGAGCCCGCATAACAGAAGAGTCGGGCACCCAGCCAGCCCCTGACAGAAATGTATCGCGTCGAGCCTTGGATAGACCTTGCCAGAATTGTGTCGCGTCGAGCCCACATAACAGTAATGTTGGGCCCGTACACAGCCGGTCCCTGCTAGAACTGTGTCACGTCGAGCCTTGGTGTTGTGCGAAGCTAATGAACAACGACAATGATGTTGAAATACGAGATTTCTCGCACGGGTCCCCTAATAATACACTATTAATATCATGTGGTGTCTAAAGAGGTCTGGTAAAGGTATTTCAAGTTGATGCCCGTGGATGACCTGCACGTGATGATGACGATGATGATGATGAAATAGTTGGTTCCTCAGTTTAGGGGCTGCGACAACGCCCCGAGTACTTTGGGTGTGTGTAGAATCTGTCTGATAACCGGTGTTAATTGTGATGACTGTATTAGTGTGTGTTATCTGTTTTCAGTTCAAGTAAGAAGTGCAGACATTGCATTTTTTCAAGTAGTTCCTACTTTTTCCACCAAACGCTACGTCAACGACTACTAGTTCAGAACTTGGTTACCAGAATTATAAGGTAACACAACTACCAACATTCGAAGTTAAAATTCGATGACACGGCCGAGAATCAAACATGGGACCCTCCTGCCTTAACCCTAACCAAGAATTCGGACAATCGGTGTCGGTGGCTTTTCAGAATTCAATGATTTTTAACATCGTATGATATTGTTTTGCATTTCATAACGTACTTAGGTCATATTTAAGCTAGTATAGTATTATTCATAATTGGCCTATTAATAGCCTGACATTTTAAAGTTGAGGGAAAACACTGTATTTAAGTTCCTTTTAGATGGAGGCTACGTTTTATCACAATCAACTATGGATTGCGGCGAATAGAGAAGACCAGGCCACGCCAACTCAGGTGCTTCGCGAGCACTACTCGGCACCGGCAAAAGCATCGATGATCTGCTGTAGCGGCAGACACAGCACTGTTGTGGCAGTGGTAGGAGAGGAACGTGTAGTGGCAGCGTTTAGCGAGGCCAGAGGTGTTGGTGTTGTTGTTGTTCGGTGAATGGGGCTAGGGTAATCAGCGCGCGTCAGGCGGCGTATCGGTATGAAAACGAATAATAATAATAATAATAATAATGCAAATTTTGTGTACAGACAGAAATAATATTTTTATTGCGCTACTGGTTTTGCACTAATTTTCAACATTCTTTGTTTATCTTTGGCATCGCTTTGAAGCTACTAATTTTCCGATATTTGGAACAATCGTTTTGGCAGTTGCAATCCTTAGTATAGCTTCCAAGGAAGCATCAGACAAACTTGATCTTGTCTTTGTTTTGTTAATATTCATAATTAAAAACATTTGTTCATAAACGAACGTTGTTCCGAACATAGCAACAAATTTCAGGGCAATTCTTGTTCCTCAACGCCTTTATAAAATGAAATCAAATCACCATTGTAATGATAATAGTGGTCTGCCCAAATTAAATCGCACTGTAGTTTTATCAGCTCAACTTGGAGACTTGATAGGGCATCCTCTGGGCACACCGAAAAAGGCGTCATAAAATTTTTGAGTGACGGTTTTCCTTGTTTTATGTCTCCATACCTATCTTAAAATTCTTTATGCAATGACTGTAACGCTTTTGTGTACTCACTGATGTGTTAATAAGTACTTACATTCAAGGATTTTAGAGAGGGAAATTTGTCCCAATTTCCTTCTTGAAGCTGACTTTTAAAAAGCACAAGCTGCAATTTGAAACTTTTACTACGGTCACACATAGTACTGATTAATTTATTTTTGCCTTGCAACGAGATATTTAAATCATTCCAATACCCGGTGATGTCTTTCATGAAAGCGAGGTCAGCGATCCATTGCTCATCATCTGAGAAAGAGCGGAAGGAGGGGAAAAGCACCGGTGCCACTCGGTGCGGCACCGAGGCGCAGCGTGGCCTTGAGTAGACTGTAGACAGTTGGAATTGTTATTGTCTTTCTAACTGAGTGATCTTGGAATGCAGACTGCACAGCAGTGCATGCCCCAGAGAAAAGCTACTGTGTGGACGGCCGTGCCTGCTCCGAAGGTACAATACAAAATTCAATGTGCTACTGTGCTCAGCAGTCTACTGTACATTCCAGGATCATGTAGCGAGTAAACCAACAACAATTTGTATTTCCTAAATTGCCCACACACCACATAATGGATTGCTGGGAACACACAGTCTCGATCTGGAATGAATTTAAATACGGTACAGCATTTTCACCCGGTTGTTAGTGCCGTAGGCAGGGGCACCGTTAGCTATAACTAGTTGGGGGTGTTTCAGACAAATACGCAAAAGGTTCAGTTTTCGCGACTATTGAATCATATAAGAAGCTTTTTGTATCACAACATTGTTGTTAATCCAATTAGGTGCTTGGACAACGTGGTCATTTAGCCCAAATGACAATTATGTCCTCAAATAAAACAACAACAACAACAAACAACACTCTTTATCCCTGTGTACTTGGATATACGTATGATTTGCAGATAGCCTGTGTTAATTGTGGTGTGGGTAGTAGTGGGTGTATTTGTAAACGGGACTAGGATTGGGAAGGAGGGCGGAGGCGGCCGTGGAAACCATAGAAGACCACTTCTAGAATGGCTGAGGAGGAAATCGGACTCACCTTTCTCAGTTCTGCCTCACCCCGTCCCAGGGCTCAGAACAGAATTAAATTTCTGGGCAGAGCTGCGAATCGAACCCGGTGGTGTCAGCTACTGCACCACAAGCTGGTCTTTCGTAATATTACTGTATACTTGATAGACCACATGCATTTCTTGCATACTAGCGTTTTGTCCTTAAAAAAACACTGAAAAATGACATAATCTCTCTCTCCTTTTTTGGTAAATTTCCCAGGATTAATATTGTTAATTTACATGATTCACAGTTTGTCTGTATTTGCACGCTTTTGGGAATGTCAGAATGTCACAGTTTAACAACGTGTAATTTGGTATCTGTTTCCATCACAGGCATGCTTCATCCGAGAGCGCTAACTCGTGCCTCACTGACATCGGGAGAGCGTGGGTTCGAATCCCACCTCTGCCGTCCTGAAAATTGTTTTCGTGGTTTCCCATTTTCAACACCAGGCAAATGCCGAGACGGTTCCTTTCAATAGGTCCACGGCCTATTTCCTTCCAAAATCCCTTCCCTGAACCGTCCTGAAAAGCCTCACTTGTGCGCCATAACAATAAACAGTGACAGTTGTTAAAGCCCCTACACACATCAGACCAGACCAGACCAGACCAGACAGTCGGAAAAAGTAACTGACCGGCGGGCAGTTCGAGAGTGTGTAGGTCTGTCTGCCACCCAATTCGGTCTGCACAGACTGTCTGGTGGTCTGGCTGGAAAGCCGTCAGACCACCAGACTGCCCGTTTCCTGTCTGGTCTTGTCCGGTCTTGTCTGCGTTGTGTGTAGCGCTGTCTGGCCGACTGGCGGACTCCGTCGCGATCTGCAATAGTTGCAGTACCTATTCTACTGTTGAACAGAGAGGCACTAGGTCTTATTACAAGATTCTGTCGCCATTTCTCAATATTTTCACCATACAAACAACGCGAGTGCCGATGATAATGCAGTAGGTTATCATGAGAGGGATATTAACATGCAAATGTATGGCTGGACCATGCAGAGTAATTCGGTAAAACACTGTTCATCCATTCGTAGAAAAGTGTGGAAATCAGCTCATTCCAACTCTCTCATGAGTGAACCTGTGCTTTTCTTTATACATCTTCTCCAATACTCTTCTTTTCTTCCACGTATCCTCATCACTGATCAATGCAACACACAATGATAGTCTTTTTTTCTGTTGTTTTGAAATATGCGGCGCCATCACAATACTGTATTTAAATACTCAACAAAATAACAATAACCTTCTTACTCATTATTGGATGGACGACTCAATACAACTAAGGTCTGAAGGTCTGATATGTTGGTGTGTATGCAAAGTAGTCCCCCGACCTAGCGGCATGCCCATCCACGTCTGCTGGTCTGGTCTGGTCTGATAGTGTGTAGGAGCTTTTAGATGCACCACGCATTAGCTCAAGATACGATTGCCGGTGGCCGAGGTGGAAACTATTCGTTGTTTACTTGTGTCATGCTGGTAGCTTGCCTACTACACCGTGGTGACATGAACTGCTATTAAGCCCTGCTATGCTGTTGAAACGCACCATTCTTAATTCACCCATTATTATTAATTATTGCGTTCACAATAATTCACAATATAACTTCTATCACTAGTAGCGCGCACAATGCTGCTTGCCTTAGGCTTCGATCACATTGGAGCCACGCTTGTGCATGTAATTTGGTGGCGCGCGCGTGCGCAAGCGTACACATATAAACAAAATCTGCAGGAGAGCGACAGAAACAAGTGGTGACGTGTCCATCGCCGCTCACACTGCCCGCCACAAGCAAGCGCACGCTTGCGCAAGCTTGATCCGACTCCACTTCGAAACAAAAATATGTTTTTTGTAGTTGCACGAGTGCTTGATTTCAGTACAAATTCCTATACCCAATGACTCAATGCCGCGCCAGCGCCACATAACGGCAAAGTGCCTGGCGGGAGACAGGCTCGCGCCGCGGGCGAGCGGGCTAGCGAGGGTCTCCGATACATCCAAACCAACCTCTCTGTAATAACGTTTTTTACCAAGCATATTAAATGGAACGAGCCTCGGACATGATGGATTTAGTAGACGACGGCACGGCTGTACACACGGACTAGATTTGGAACTTTGAACCTAAGAACGCTGACGGGGAAGGTGGAGGAGTTAGTTAGTTAGTTATTGTTGTTTTAAGGGGCGGAACTACGAGGTCATCTGCCCCTAAAAGGTGGAGGAGATAGTGGATATGATGGAAAGAAGGAAGTTGGATTTATTGGGATTGGCAGAAACAAAGTGGAAAGGGGAAGGAAGGAGAGAACTGAGAAAAGGCTATAGACTGTACTGGAGTGGGACAAAGAGGGAAAGAGGAATGGAGTGGGAGTAGTAGTACGAGATGATTTAAAAGAAGAAGTGAGGAGAATAAGTGATAGGATGATGAAAGTGAAAGTAGCACTGAGGGGAGAGACCGTAGAAATAGTGCAAGTGTATGCTCCACAAGTAGGCTGCGCCTATGAAGAGAAGGAGGAGTTTGAAGAGGAATTGCAGAAGCAGCTGGTAGGAAGAAATATGATTGTTATGGGGGATCTCAATGCCCATGTAGGAAGAGAAAGACAAGGTTATGAGAGTGTTCTAGGACCAGAGGGTTGGGGCAGAAGAAATGAGGAAGGAAAGAGACTGTTGGACTTCTGCCAGAGGAACAGCCTGCTAGTTGGGAACTCCTGGTTTAAGAAAAGAGAGAGCCACACAATCACATGGTACAGTGATGACTTGACCAGGAAGTCGGTGGTCGACTATATACTGTATGAGAAAGAACTAAATAAGAACATCACGGACATCAAGGTTATACCAACGGAGAACCTGGATAGCGACCATCGATTGCTGGTAATGAACCTGAGAGGGAGTAGGGAGAAGAAAGGGACTGAGAACCAGGAAAGACGTATAAGGACATGGAAACTGAAAGAAGGGGATAGAAGGGTCGAGTACCTCAAAATGGTAAAGGAAGGAATTCCAACAGATGAAGAAAGAGGGGTGGAAGAGGAATGGGCTAGATTTAAGAAGACACTAGTAAGTGCAGCAGAAGCAGTATGTGGGAGGACAAGTAGTAAGAAGAGGTGGAAGGAAACACCATGGTGGAATGAGAAGACAAAAGATATAGTAAGGGAAAAGAATAGAGCCTTTAGGTGGTGGTATCAAAATAGGACGGTAGAGACAAGGGAAGAGTACCAGGAAAGAAAGAAGGAGGCGAAGAGAGTAGTGGCTGAGGAGAGAAGAAAGTGGATGGAAGAGTGGACAAAGATGATGGAGGATAGTGAAGGTACAAAAAAGGTCCTGTATGGGATGGTAAAAAATAAGAGGCGGAAGGATCCTACGGATTATGTTAGAATGGTGAACAAAAGGGGACAAGAGATAGAAAATAGGGAAGAACTGAAGAAAATGTGGAAAGAATATTTTGAAGAACTACTGAACCCAAATGAAAAAGATGGTGAGGAGGAAGAAATCGGGGAAGAGGAAGATGAACTGCAAACAGAAAAGGACTTAACATGGAAAGAAGTGGAAGATGCAGTGAACAAGATGGAAGGAGGGAAGGTACCGGGTGTGGATGAGTTGAGAGTGGAGATGGTGAGAGCAGCAGGAGAGGAGGGTATACAGTGGTTGTACCGAGTGATGAGGACAGCATGGAAGGAAAGGAAGACCCCAGAGGACTGGAAAAAAGGAATAATTGTCCCGATCTTCAAGAAAGGTAGTAGAACAGATTGCAGAAACTATCGGGGAATAACACTGATGAGTCATTGTGCAAAGATCTTCGAGAAAGTTTTGGAAAAGAGAATTAGGACAAGGATAGAAGGAGGGATGAGGGAAGAACAACATGGCTTCAGAGCAGGAAGGTCCACAGTGGATTTGATTTTTGCTGTAAGGCAGTTACAAGAACAGCACTATGAGTATGGAACAGATCTACTGATGGCCTTCCTGGACATTGAGAAAGCATATGACAGTGTATGCAGAAACAAAGTATGGAAGTCCCTGGAGGATAGAGGAGTAGAGAAATCGACTATAAAGAGGATAAAGGAGATGTACAAGGGAAGCGTGAGCTGTGTGAAAGTGGGAGGAGAGACATCAGACTGGTTGGAACAGAGAAACGGCCTGAAACAAGGAAGTGCACTGTCACCGTAACTTTTCATTGTGGTGATGGATGACATAATGACCCGAGTGGCACAAGTAATTGGGGAAGGAAAGATGAAAGCAATGGTGTTTGCAGATGATTTGGTGATTTGGGGAAACAAGGAGGAGGAGGTACAGGAACAGTTGGACGTGTGGGAAGGAATAATACAAGGATATGGGATGAAATTTAGCATAAATAAGAGTGAGATGGTGATCACAACAAGGAAGAAGGAAAGAACCACAACGGGAATAACAATTGGTGGGGAACAGCTGAAGAAAGTGGAGAGTTTCAAGTATCTGGGAAGCATGATACAAGATAATGGAAGAAACGATAGAGAAATAAATGAGCGGGGGAGGCAGGCAGAAGCATTTCGGAGGAGTGTGAGAAGCATGTTATGGAGCAAGGATGTCCCTCAGAACAGCAAAAAGATCATATATCGGACGTACTATGTCCCTATCCTGACGTATGCCTCGGAGACCTGGGTTATGAAAGGAAGTGAGAAGAGCAAAATACATGTCAGTGAGATGAGGTTCTTGAGAAGCAGTATTGGAGCTACAAAGATGGACAGAATAAGAAATGAGAGGACCAGAGAATTAATGAAGGAGGAACCATTACAGGATGGTATAGAGAAATCTAGACTTAGATGGTATGGACATGTAAAACGAAAGGAGGAGAAGAGGATACCCAGGAGAGTACACGAGACGAAGTGGGAAGGAAAGAGACCGAGAGGAAGACCGAGAGACAGGTGGCTGAAGGGGGTGGAAGAAAGCGTGAAGAAGAGAGGAGAAGACTGGACAAGGGTGGAGGCGGAGAGATGGTGGGAAGACAGAAGACGTTGGAGAGGCTTGTGTTCCAAATAGACCCGGCCAGTGGCTGGAAACTGTGCAAGATGATGGATATTAAAAACGAGTGTTTTATTTTCCTAGAATGGCCTACATTTTTAATATTGGCAGATTGAATATAATTTTTAAATTCATCAAAAGCATATTTTAAAGTAAGTACCGTAGTTAATAAATCTTCAAGTATTACCTCAAAGTCACCATCAGCTTCTCCTCAGGTGATACACACTTTCGGAAATTAGATTACCTCCTTATTCTAGGTGTGATGTTGTACAATATATAGTAGAAAGTGGCTGGTATTATTCTTAAGTATTCAAAAAACTTATCAGTCTGTCTAAGAAAATCGTTGAATATTCGTGCATACTATCCATCTTCCTCTCTGTCCAAAAAATACTCGTTCGCCCACTCTTCCCTGATTTCCTGCTCATCCAAAAATAAAAACTTTAAAACTCCATTTTCCAAAACAATGTCCTCATCGTCTGACATCTCAATTTCAACTGGCCTGTTTATAATAATTAACTTGCACCTGCTTGCATTTAGTGTGAGCACATTGCTGTTCACGCCAGCTTGCGCACGCACGAGCCACCAAATTACTTGCACAAGCGTGCCTCCAATGTGATCGAAGCCTTATGTTAACGTGCAAACTGCACTCTGTCATAACTGTGCACCCCTGCTCATCGAGCAAGACTCCATCTGCTATTATCAACAAACGCTGGCGCAGCCAAGTTCACCGGCAGCCGTGTCTTAGAAAAAGGCTAAAGCTTTGCTATGTGGTCACCATTCAACTCCTCGTTCGTGCCTTGTCCCTTATTATTATAATCTTGCAGTCGTTAAATAACAAGTTCTAAAGTAGGATCCAACATGCATCTCGTGCTTGCTCAGCTAAATGATACCCGCTGACAGGAGCACTTGTTGTCTTTATATTACTCTCCACTTTATCTTCGTTGTCATAGCGATTCTACACACCTGTCAAAACTGCGTCGAATGGAAATGCCACAGGAGTAACTACTGTAGTAACAAATAAATTACGTAGCGCAGCAATACAATATTGCTCTTGCTTCAGGAGTTTTAGCCATCATGCAGAAAATTTACATCGGCATACTGTACCTTGCATGAATTATTCCATCCAGCCAGCTGTGTGGCATATCGGGTTAGGCGCACGCTGCCGTGTGTTCGAAGCTGCGGTATCGAATCGCTGCATTGTCCGTCGGCATTTGAAGGTACAGTATTTCAATGCTCGGACATTAAAATGTTTATAACGATGTATTATTATAATGGTTATTTATTCCCAATTACAACCTTTCAGGTTTATTTTATGAAAAGGATTCAGAAGGTCCGTGTCACATTCATTTAAATTATATTCAAATAGCCTAGTGATGTTAATCCCTTTTAGTGGCTTGGGACATCTTGGTCATCAGCCCCATGTAGGCCTACATGGGTGTTTATTGACTTTTGTCGGATAGCCATTGTTTTCTCAGGGGACTGTAGTAGTGTGTTTATTTATTCGAGTTGTTGCTGCTAATTATTTTAGGGGCTGAGACATCGAGATCATATAGCCCCGTGCATTTTTGGGTGTATGTGTAATTTGTGTGAAATCCTGTGTTATTCTGATGGCTATACTAGTGTGTGTATTTGTAATTCAGGTGAGGACTGGGAAGGAGGCAGCCGTGGCCTTAAGTTAGGAACCATTCCAGCATTTGCCTGGAGTAGAAGTAGGGGAAATCACGGAAAACCACTTCCAGGATGGCTGAGGGGAATCGGACCCTCCGCTACTCAGTTTTGCCTCATGGGGCTGAGTGCACCCCGTTCCAGTCCACACACCAGAATTAAAATGTATTGGCAGAGCCGAGAATCGAACACGGACCTGCGGAGCGACAGCCAAGAATGCTAGCCGCTACACCACGAGATGGTCGTGTTTATTAGAGTCGGGATTGGGAAAATGGGGATATAAGGCACTATCTCAGCATTTACCTGGAAGGAGTGTGGGGGAAACACGAAGAAAATATTATGGCGTTTCAGAACCAAAATAGAATCATGGATATATTATAAATACCGCGTTTGACTTGTGCATGATCGCTTCAACGAGTGGGAACTAAGTACGCTTGCATTTGTTGCCATGGTAACTAGTATATAGTATATAGGTATGGGAGATTCGACGCTAAACTGTCCACGCTAATCCCGGCCCAAACACATCGTCATGTTAGTTATTTATTGTTGTTGCTTTCCAATGGGCGGAACAGCAAGGTCATCTGTCCCATAACCATGTTAAACCCACACACAGGATAGCCACTGTCAGCGCCGGGATTCGCTGCCCATCGCGGTCGTGGTAAGCGATTAAACGCGAACAGCTACGCCGTAGGGTACCTTCAAATGAACATAACATTTTCAACATCCCAATTACTTGTCGCTGACTAAAAAGGAAGGGAGCTTGTAGTTTTACGTGACCATCAGTCTCGTGGTCATAAGCCAAGGGACCACATTGTATATGGAATCCGAATTACCGGACGTGACATTTCATCTCATAATTCCCCACATGAATTAACCGAGAATCGAATCCACTCTGCCCTGGATGGAGGCAAGCAACTTGAACACTGCGTCATCAAGCCCATCGTTGTTAATATAATTGGAGTCGATTATACATAACTGTATAACAATGAAAACGCGTAATACAGAAATATTACCACTGTGCATATGGAGTGGGCCATTGCATCGAGTACGCCTCGTTGCGTAGTAGCTAGCATGCTTGGCTGTCACCTTGGAAACCCGGGTTCGATTTCCGGCTCTGCCATGAAATTTAATTCTGGTCTGAAGGCTAGAACGGGGTAGGCCCTACACTCAGCCTCGTAAGGATCGATTCCTACCAAAGCCATCCTGGAAGTGGTTTTCTACTTCTACTCCAGGCAAATGTCGGGATGGTTCCAAACGTAAGGCCAGGGCTGCTTCCCACCCTAATCCAATAACAAATACACACGCACAAATACAGACAGCACAGTGAAACAGGTTATCAGACAAATTCTACATACACCCCGGTACACGGGGCAATATGGCCACGATGTCGCAAAGCCCCTGAATAATCAATAACAACCTAATATTGTTGGTCATGCGTCTCTCGATGGAAAGTACAGCCGAAATTTCTTACTCAGAAAATGACAGCACAACTTACCTTTCTTGAAAATGAAAATCCACAGCCTGCTTCCAGTCTCCGACCGGGTCAGGAATGGAATGAATGAAGCCCCCTTCTAGCGGCGAGGATATGAATTGTGCCGGCTGCCGAGGCCTGACGCACTCCTCTGGGGCAATGATTAAATGAATGACAGATGAAATGAAATGATAGTGGAGAGTGTTGCTGGAATGAAATTTGACAGGGAAAACCGGAGTACCCGGAGAAAAACCTGTCTGCCTCCGTTCTGTCCAGCACAGATCTCACATGGAGTGACCGGGATTTGAACCACGGACCCAGCGGTGAGAGGCCGGTGTGCTGCCGCCTAAGCCACGGAGGCTTACAACTTACCTTTCTTAAAATTTATAATCAACTTTTGATCACAAGTGTGCTGTTGACTACAGCATATTACATTTAATAACATTAAGTCGCTGATCCAGCGAGTTTTGAGAAAGCTTACAGAAACAGCAGTTACGACGAAGGCCGAAACATGCAACTATTCTTCCCGGTATTGAATCCCCGCAAGTCTAATTGTCGCTGTAGGTGCTTAATGCGAGAATTCGCGTCAATAGATTTAATAGCACGTTATTAAGACTCTTTGAGATAAAATTCCTGCGACAGTAGAACCTCAGTAGTTAAAAGGGATGTTAAATTCCCATCACATATACAATTATTTCCCGTCAATTTATCTCGTATGTCACGACATGAACAGATACACGCATGCCATAAGGTTAACAATAAAAAAGCAGTCCACATAACGATTGATAAACATTTAACACAGTAGTTCTATTCCTGATCATCTGTTGCACTTGAATCTTTCGATGTCATATCCTGTACCAATACTGTAAACAACAGATCATGCAATCTCAAGTGGCCCTTGAACTAACCTGCTGGTGAGGATCAGATGGCCTTGCTGTCTCGTCCCTTAAAACAACAATAACTACGGCAACTAATCTGCTGGTGAATTGAAAAGTGCTCTCAACAAACAATACTAATCCGCGCCCACTCGATAAAAATGTACGTTGTACTTAGCAAATCCCTGTGTGAGGAATAGTGCATTATGCAACGAGCCTATAATGGCAATGACCTTTCCATATGAGTGTCTTAATTAACATTATAGGCGAGTTGCATACGACTGTTCATGTTCGACGATAATTATAACTATTTTATATTCGAACATAAATATTCATAAATATCTGTCGAGATTTCGCCAGTTTTAAGTACTGAACAGAGCGCATGGGACGCAGAGAATGCCATGTATTCGACCATGGCCTCCTCGAATACCCAACTATGACACGAACCACGCAGTAAAATTTAAAATAGGGGCCCGTGGAAGTCAGCGCAGGTGCGACGCTATCCTCATCTAATTGGTCACATAACTGTTTCTTGAGCTCTGATTGGTAGGAGAAACTGTTTCATAATGAAAAATATTGTTATAATGACCCTCATTATGATTCTGTTTTCTGACATAGGCCTATAATATTTACATTTCGACATCGTCGAACATAAAGAAATTAATGTCATTGTTCGCCGAATAAGACTTTCTTTTCAGACATCAAAGAAGAAACATGGGGTCCAAGAGAATTGTATGATTGTAGCGTGGACGTAACCATAGCAACCATGCGTGACACACGACGTGTTTGAAGGGAGGAAGGAAGCTTTTAGTTTTACGTGCCCGTTAATCATGCGATCATGAGTCACGGGACCTCCTTTTTTACGTGGTATCCGAACCACAGGACATGGCATTTCACTTCGAAAATCTCACATTCATTGAACGGGAATCGAACCCGGTCCACTTTGATGAGAGGCCAACAGCTTGACCGCGGCGCCACCACGCTCCCCACAACGTATTTTTAATGTGATAAGAAAATTAAGATGCGGCGAATTCGAAGTTAAGTGCACAACGTTTGTTTTTTATTTCACTAATGTGGACGCGAATCAAAGTAAACACTTTCAAGGGGACAACTGGAAACCATAATATCACACCATTGTGTAAATCGAAATGTGCTGAAAATAGTGAACATTCTCTGGGTTCTTACTCAATTTCTTCAGTTTCTTGTCGGGTGCTATCCATTAAGCCGGAGACAACCGCTCAGGGGTGCTCACTTTCAAAATCACACCAGTTGCTCAACAAGCGCCATGTTGGTAACCCTGATCATGGCTCGATTAAACACTAACACAGACCTATCGAGATAAGTCGTCTTATAATTCAAATAATGACCATTGACATTTCAAGGATTCTATAATCTTATTAAATACCTACACGTCTCATTCAAGAAACTCGAAACGTTTGAGCTTTTTCAAAAATATTAACCACTGACGGTCCCAACCCACACATATTTCATACCAATTGAAAAATAAAGTCCATAAACATTTCATTAATACACGCCGGTACAAATCTACTAAAGAAAAGAAAATCGAATTGAAGATGGATCTAAAACAACACACACATTATTAGGCCCTATGGAAAAAAGGCCAGCATATTGTTCTAGTTTTTATCGCCCTTCAAGGGATTAACTGCAGCTGTCAGAATGTATTACAACTTGATTAACAAACCATACAAACAAGGTACGATACTTACCTCTGTGACGGATTTCTTGCAGTATTCATTAAGTGATTGGATCCAGACGTTTAATATTTCGTTCACTATCACTAGGTCGGTGTAGAGCCAATAGAACACTTCGTTCACCCACTGCACACTCTCACTGTCGGGACCTGTAGCCAGAGGGGGCGGCACGAGGTTTGATCTAGAGGGTGAAGGCGAGGGTCCCGACCCCTTCTTGGTGGACAGCCTCTTGCGGACAGGGGGTGTCGGGGGTACAGTGCCACCTGCTGGTCGAGGGACAATTTTGGGGACTTCCTTCGGTGCGGGCACAACGGCTCCGTCTTCACTGACACTACTAGCTACAATCGCTTTAGGTTCTACCACCACCGGTACTTTTTCTTTCGCGTCTGTCGGCGTACTCAGAAACCTACTATAAATGTATCTACCGACTGCTAACACCACTAGTCCGAATATCATCCACCCAAACATAAGCATAGCCACTGTATCCATTGTTGTGTCTCCGCCGCCCTCAAAGCTACAGATCAGATCGTCTATTCTGTCCGCCAAGTCGGCCATATTGCTCCATCCCTCCGAAAGCCAGTTCCAAATTTGCTTTAGAATGAGATCAGCCATTTCTATTAATAAGTCACCGGTTCACGGAGTGAAAATAGCTTCCCAGCCCCGAGCGAGATCGAGTTTCCCAAGCCCGGTGGCAGCTGCCTGTCGTGTGCCAAGGCATTACTACCATGACACTAGCAAAGCTTGGCACGACCACTCACCGAACAGCTGAGTGCGCGCCACTAGAGCAGTCTGGTGGCACACAGGCACACTGCCAAGCTGCTGCAATCGATTCCTCCCATCCTCCTTTACTGCAGCAGCAAATGCTGCGCTGCTGTCAAATCCGCCGCACCCTTTGAAGATTCACGAAATCATCGTGAAACATTCCCCCATAGCAGTGTTTCTCAACCTTTATTACGCCGCGGCCCGGCAATGCAGTTTTTAATTCTTGAGCGTATTTGAGAGATTTTAATGAAATACTACACGTTTTAAGGGTCAAATATTAATCTACACTCTTACAAGTCTTTAAAAAGAAGTAATTACAAGAACCTTTCCAGTCAATCTAATATTATTTTATATATTAATCCTGAGCAGTCATTTTTTATTATTAATAATTAAATTATGTGCAAACACAAGCTATTACATTGATTAACAATAAAGAAATTAAAGTTGTACATACATTTAAATATTTAGGAGAGATTATAACATGGAATTTGAATGAGAAAGCGTCAATCGAAAATAGATCAACAAAGTTAAGACAAGCGCAATATATTACTTGGTCTAGTTACCAAAAAAAATCACTCTCCATAAATGCCAAATTACGACATTACGAATCAGTTATTAAACCGGAAGCAATATATGCTTGTGAAACACTTTTCAAGTTTAACACTCGATCAATTACTGACACATTACAGAAGACTGATAGAAGAATTCTCAGAACTATAATTAATAAAAAACATCAGGTGGATGGTCAATGGCGTCTATTACCAAATGAAGTGGTTTATAAAGAAACTGAGTCTATAGTCGATACTATGCGAAAAAGGCGAATTGATTTTTTGGTCATATCTCACGCCTGCTGGATACCAGACAATTAAAAGTATTATTTAATTATTTTTTTCAAAACTAAAACAAAGAACTCTTGGTTAATGGAAATTCAAAATGATCTGGATGAACTCGGCTTGACAATGTCCCAAATTGCTAACAAAGATGAGAAGAATATCTTGAAAAACAAGAACATCCGACTTCCCTTAAAAACCTTTACCCGCAAAACTTACACCATAAGCGATGCAGAGAGAGAGCGGCAAGGTCGACTAGAATGAAAATGTTTTGGGAAAAGAAGAAAATAAGAAGCTGCATCTTTAATATTGTTTTTGAGACATGTATATAGCCTACTTGTTTTGGTTAAGTGCTCCAATGAGGGCGTAACATATGTAAATAAATAAATAAATAGCTTTTTTTTTTTTCTTCAGAAAAATAAGGACCTATACTCTGTAAGCTGGGAGAATGCGATTGACAGTTCTCGTCTCGCCGTGTAGTCTGAGAACGAGGTTGCCAAACTGTACACGCTAGAGTTACTGCCGACCAGGCACTGAAGCACGTGGGCTGTAATATTGCAATGCAGAGTATTATGACATCAACTATGCAAACATGGATTGGTCAAGAGGCAGAGGGACGATGACCGATATGGAAATTCCGGCCAAATGTCAATCTCTTTCTCCAAGCGTACATAGTATAATTATATTAGTATAACACCTGGGCGTTTCACTCATTACTAACCGTTCAGGAGTACAGTATTACCTTTTCATATGATTGGGCATGTGATGTTTTCATATTTAGTCATTATTTCGGATGGATTGAGATTTTGGTTTAATTTTCATGAAGGTGGAGTTTCTTGTTTTGATTCTGATCTTGGCATGTGATGGTTTTTGAGTTTGAGTTTCAAATCTGAGGTTAAGTGATGTCAGGTTTGATTTTTAAGGATTTGATTTAGGCTACCTAGACTATCCCTAAAAACTGTTATTAAACTATTCGATGCAAAATCCTACCCATCTTAACGTATGGAATGGAAATAACCTGGGAAAAAGTAGGAATAAAAGACCTGTCAGCCATGGAAGCCGTCAAAGCTTGGTTCCTGAAGTCCACCCTAGCAATATCCAAATATACCCGCTCACGACTCGTCATATCCTAGCAAGAGAAATCTTTCTAATGGAAGATCTCAGGACCAAATATAATCTACCTTTCACTAAGAACTGGAAAAAAGTGGAAATAAGAAGACAACGGTCAAAAGAGATATGGCCCGACTTCTATGCAACGGAGGCCATGGTAAATAGATCATGGATGGAAACCAACCAAGACCTGAGCCATTTCGTGAACTCTTTGGCAACGCACGGATACCACCACAGAGTGTGCAAAGTGAAGAACCATCACGAGCCGAACGAAACATGTGTATGTGATCTTTGTGAACGCCTATGAGATCGGTACCACATTACAACATGCAAAAAACTATCAAAGTCAATAATCGAGACTTGCTTAGAACCATAAGACTGAAACAAAGTACAGTATAAATGAATGTAGTGTAAATGTATTTGTATGCTTAATGCACAACTTGTTCGCGTTTCTTTAATATAGGCCTATTGATAGGCTTGCCATAATTTTGCTGAGTGAAACCGGGACACATTAATAAGGGATGGCCTTACCGGGGGGTCTAATTTTAAAAATTAAGGCAAAATGGTGAGTTTCAAGCCTCGTAAGTGACGAGAGGGGGAAATCTGGCACCCTAAATTGTTAGTTCTAGACACCTTTTAAAAATAAAAAAAGGAATTTTTGCTACATATTTTTTTTCCCTTTTTAATGATATTTTTTTTCTGGTCTACCATCTAGAAAGAAGTATTAATAAAATACAATTTAAAATACTTCATAAAAATGTTTAATTGAACAATTTCTAAGTCTTATTCTTTTTTGAAAAACTACAACTTTTTGTCTAACTACAAAATTACCAATACATTTTTGGTCAAACTATATAAAACAATTAATTAATGAGTTAACAATGTTAATCTTTGCTTTAAAACCACTCATATTTTTGACTTGATTGTACTTTTTTCAAAATGTCTTGCTTAAGCTTGACCTTTTCATAAATTCATTACTTTTTACATCTTACAGCCGTTTTCCGGGACATTGATAAAACCGGGCGGGACACCGGGACAAGAGCAAAATACCGGGACTGTCCCGGTCAAACCGGGACGTATGGCAAGCCTACCTATTGATCTTGTGTTTTTGGCGTTTCGCTTTCGCGTGTCAGGTCACGTAGGGAACCTGTGATACACTGTGCTGGAATAATATTTTGATTTTAAATTATTTTTATTATTGATCTACATATTGTTGGATATTTATTGTATCGTACGTCCTACTCACGGTTTCGTGTCAATAAAGGCTCGAGTCCATTTTAGGAATGTTCGGGGCACATGTTTGTTCATTTTGTTGTTGTTTCTCTACATCCTGCAGCTGACTGCATAACAAAGATCTAAATTGAAGTGTTGGTTCATTTGGAATTGGATCACATAAAGAGTACCTATTTCACCCTCCCATGCCGCACAAAAAAAATAATAAAATAAGCACAATTTGAATATTTTTCAAAAAAACTATTTTCAGCTCAATTTGAATATTTTTACAAAAGCTAATTTCAGCACAATTTGAACCATTTGAACTATTTTCAGAATATCCGGACAGTAATTTGTTTATTGAGTAATTTTGATATTTTGCTTGTACCTTGTATAGTACATAGGCCTATACATTTTGTGTAGTACATTATAGTCATTCCACGTGTGTTAATCTGTGATTGACCCTTTAATCCCCTCCCCCCTCAGGATAGATTTTGTTAGAATAATTATGCAGGGTTGGGTACGATCCTTGAGATAAGAGTTCTATCCTGAGACTCTAACGAGTACAATACAGTATTTTTAGCCTACTTTCGATGTTCACAAAAGCTTGCCACGGTGGGTGAGTGGTTATAGTGTCGGACTGCCAACCCCAAGATTGCAGGTTCGCCCCTGGTCATGGTAAGTGATTTTTGAAGGCGACAAAAATCACGATACTCATGTCATACGTTGTTGGCATGTTAAAGAACCCATTTGAATTCAGTAGGCCGTGTTCAATGGCAAAATTAATCTCGGGATTTTCCGCCAACACAAAGTTCCTCCATTCTCTACTTGAAAGCGCTGTAGTGTCAAGGAGTTTAGATATCTAACCTCCTTGACTTTCATAGCGTTCAAAGGAACGACGAAATTCGACATGCAAGCTACCCTCTGGGTGTCAATTAACAAAGCTTGCACCAGGCACCCGAGGCCATACGATATTATTATGTTCACAAAAAATGAAAGTAGACTTATGAGATCTACACGGGCCAAAAGTCGTCAGTCTGTCGGTGTGTGAGTGTGTATATCTGCCCCCCCCCCCCCCCATCAATTCAAGCACGACAAAACTGAATTGAACGAAATTTGGTACAGAAGTAGCAAAGGACACCTCAGTGTCATGCTTTATATCGCCACCATCTTGACAGTAACGTAATGACGGCCACCCAAATCTCTACCAAATTTTGCCACAACATACCTTCATGTAGGAATCGTCTTTTGACGAAACCACAAGGTCATCAGCCAAATAGTTTGAAGATGGCGGCCGTGTATGTGTGCAAATCGGTTCCCCTATCAATTCAAACACAACGAAACCAAATCGAACCACCTTTGGGACAACTCGTGTCATGTTGTATATCGCCGCCATCATAACAAATAAGAAATGGCGCCCACCCGAATGTTCTGAGCTTAAAACAAATTACGACTAACCTAATCGTCCGATCTTTGCCAAAATTTTCAACAATATACCTTAATGTGGGAAGCGTCTTTTGCCCAAACTACAAGGTTATCAGCCTAATAGTTTGAAGATGGCGGATGTATGAATCATGCAAGTATTATAGCTTAACCGTAACTTGCGATTCAACACGGCCTGGCCTCATTAAATACGCTCATCGTACATAGGGAGGTTTAAACAGTCCTCAAAGAGGTGACCGGTAGGATATTAGCATTTTAAAATAGGATATGTAACCGTAGTAGTGACTAACGGTTCAGGTTGACCGTGCCATATCGTGCTTGTCCGTGCTGTCCCGTTGGGTCAAATGGAGGCTATTGTTTGCTTGCAAGTCCAAATTTCCGTAACTTTATATCCTTTTAGGAATGTACTGAACAAAATAATACATATTTAGTATCAAAAACGGCGGAAAACGCTAATGAAATAGTTGATTCCAAGACAAAATATTATGCAGTTATACTAAACCAATTGTTAACCTACTATTAGCATAGGGCGTATGTACCGTAGTGGTAGCATCCTAGACTCATAGTCTAAAGGTTCGTGGATCAAATCCAAGCAGGTTCATTTTTTTATTTGAGTTTTTTGTATTTATTTATTTATAACTACTCACACGTTATAGTGTTAAGCATATTTTTTTTATTTTTTATTATTTTCATACAGAGGATGTCCTAGAGGGCAAGGCCCTATAGTAGGACTATACATTGTTATATAATAAGGAATATTAAATATTATTTAACATACAAAGTTACAGAGTATTTTACAATGACAGTAAGTTACTAAGTTATTCAAGGTTTTATTAATTTTATAAATTAGGAAGTATCAGAGTGTAGTTGTGAAGAATTGTTTGCAGGCTTTTTTGAATTTTAAGACAGGATTTATTGACTTTATATGTGCTGGGAGAGTATTATAATCCTTTATAGCCTGGTTAAATATGCTTTTGGTGCCATATTTAGAGGTGTAGACCCTTGGAATTGCAAGGTTCTTGGAATTTCTGGTGTTATACTCATAGTTTTGTCCTTGTAGAGGAAACTTTATTGTGCCTTTATACGAAAGTTCTCCACTTTTATGTATGAACAGAGAAGCAGATACTTTTATACAGGTTTCTAGAAGCGGGATTCCTGAGATTCGAACTAAATCTGCTGTATGGGTAAGTAAGGGAAGGGAATAAACTGCTTTAATTGCCCTTTTCTGGAGTGTACTTACTTGATTTAATAATGTGGTAGTGCATCTTCCCCAAATACTGCACATATATGTTATATGGTTATGTACTAGACTGTAATACAGTGTTTTTAATATATGAGTTGGAAGAACATGTTGTAATTTATATATTGCTCCTATTGCAGGAAGAATTTTTTGCTTAACTTTGTATATCTGTTCTTGCCAGCTCAGATGTTCATCAAAATTCAGGCCGAGATATTTTATTGATGAGACCCTTTCAATTACTGTATTATGTAGTGTTACAGGAATCATGGTTTCTTTGCTGTTGCTAGGTTTAGTGAAATATATATAGTTTGTCTTTTTTGTACTAGGCAGCAATCCATTTAATTTACACCAGTTATCCAGGACTTTTAAATCATCATTTATTTTTGTTGCAAGTTCTTGTTTGGATTTTGCGCTATATATTAAACTGATGTCATCAGCAAATAGTGTTAAGTGGCCCTGTAGCAAACAATTATTGATATCATTCACGTAAATTATGAAAAGTAGAGGACCTTAAACTGATCCTTGTGGTACACCACTGACACTCTTAGTAAGAGCGCTTTTAACGTTGTTTATTTGTACATACTGATATCTGTTACTTAGGTAATTTTTGATCCAACTATGCGCTACTCCTCGGACGCCTGCATCATGCAGCTTATACAATAATAAATTATGATCGACAGTGTCAAATGCCTTCTGTAGATCCACAAATAGACCTGCTGATATATTGCCTTCGTCTAGTGATTTCTCTAAATTTGTGACAATATCAAATAAAGCATCAAGTACACTTAGAGAGTCTTGGAACCCATACTGGTGTTTAAAGAAGTAGTTGCATTGAAAGAAAAATTTCACCAGCCTGCTTTTTATAATTTTTTCGAAGATCTTTGACAGATCAGGCAATATAGTTATAGGTCTATAGTTGTTTGGATCATCTTTAGATCCCTTCTTATGAACAGGAACTATTTTACCAATTTTCAAAGGATCTGGTAAGATGCCAGTTTCCAAAGACTTATTAATCAAATCTGAGATAGGTTTGGCTAGTATCTGTTTGCACTTTTTTAGTACCATGCTGTTTATATCATCATTTAGGTTATTTTTGGATTTTAGAGAATCAATTATTTTTATTACTTCTTCCTTTGATGTGGGAGTAAAATTATACAGTCTACCTGCATTGTTTATCATAGATGTTTTGGGACTGTGTGGGTCTACTGGCCTTAGGTTGGGTCCTATATTTGTAAAGAATTTGTTAAATTCATTAGCTATCGATTCTGATTCGATCATATCTTTGCCATCAATTGTTAATTTATTACATGATATAGACTCTGGTTTTGTTTTGTTATTTAGTGCTTCATTTATGACATGCCACGTTTTTCTTGGATTGTTATAATTATTTTTTAACTTATTGTTAAAGTAATCTCGTTTAAGTTCTCTTCGAAGTGTTGTTACTTTATTATTACATTTTTTATACTCTTCTGTGGTGAGTGGATGACACCAAGGTTTTAGTGTCTTTGCATATAGCACACTTTTTCTGTGAGTTAAGTTAATGAATTCCTCTGTAGCCCAAGGTGGGAAATTACTTTTTTTTGGTTGTATGATAGTTTCTGTGCATGACAATGCACAGGCATTTTTAACATAATCAGCTAATTCAGAGTACATATCTACAGTATCATCCGCTGAAAACTGAAATGGATTTGATAACATTAAGTGATATACGTTATCATATGATATTCTTTTATAAGTAGTAGCAATATTATCCCTTCTTTTTTTAGTGCTAGGTAATTCCAGATGTAATATTAAGATGTTGTGGTCACTAAAATCATTAACTATATTTGCCACCTTGGTGTTAGCATTGAAGTTCAGAAATAAATGATCAAGAAGAGACTTACTGCTAGGCCTAGTTGGTAGGTTTGGATTTATACATGTATAACCTTTGCTGAGTGTCATATCCAGGTACTGTACAGTATAATGATCTGTTTTGTTGAGTATATTGAAGTTAAAGTCACCAAACAAGATGACTTTGTTAGAGTTACATTTAGAAAGGGCAAGCTCCAGATCAGGGAGGAAGTTTGGTGCATTGGTGGTATGTGGATTATAAGCTAAGACAAAGTTTACATGCATATTTTTTACTTTAAGACTTGAGACAAGAACACTGTGTGTGGTACTGTTAATGGTATGTATTAGTTTGGCACTATAATTTTTATGAGTGTAGAGGCAAATACCACCTCCCCTAGCCTCATTCCTGGATATATGTAGTAGGTCATAATTGTTTAGCAGGTAGTACTTTACCTCTTCATTTGAAAACCAGCTTTCTGTAACTCCTATAACATCAGGGAAACACAATTGACTGATAATTAGCTTAAAATAATCAAATTTTCCTTCACTTCTTAAGCTGCGGGCATTCAGATATAAGACCCTGAACTGATCCTTATTAGCTTCATTATCAAGGTTATAGTCGGATATGGTGTTATAACCTATTTCCATAAATGGAATGGAAAACACAAAAAGCTACAGCTGATTATTAGTCAGAATGATTAGGATGAGGAGCACTGAACGACAATTGCACTAATGTCCTTCTCATCTTCAATTTTGGAAGTACGATGATTCTCATTGATTTTCACGAAGATGTTTCCATTTCGAATCCAGATGAATTTGACTCCCAAGGGTTTCAGCTGATCACGCGTTTTTTTGTGGAGTAGCTTCTTGGGGGTTAAGTTCTCATTGACGTAGATACGTCGGGGGTTGGAGATTTGGCCTAGCAGTCCTGTAGAGAGGTTAGGATGTCCTCTTGCAGCTTTGATAAATTCATCTTTCTTTGTGCGAGAGGTGAATCGCACAATGATAGGGCTTGGTTGTTCGCTTTTGTATGTAGGGATTCTGTGTGTAGCATCAATGTGATGATCTGGTAGATCCACTCCGATGGCAGTTGCTAGTTTTGATAATATGTTGAGAGGTGTTCCGAAGTCGTCGTCAGGGATACCGTGAAGCTCTATGTTGTTCAGTCTGGAGTATTGATGTAGGTTTTCCACTTCCATTTCTAGTTTCTGGAGTTGGGTTACCTTGGCTTCAAGTTGGTCAATTTTCCTCAGGGCAATTTCGTAGTCGTCGAATTTGGCTGAACAATAGTCCACCGACTTGATTAGGTCATTTTGTTTCTTGCTGAATTCGTCTAATCTGTTGGTTAACACTATAATTTTGGAGTCATGTTCGTGGAGACGTTGGTTCAGTTCTTTCAATGATGCATCTATAGATTCGAACTTGGTGAGGATGTTTTCAGTCTTTTTCATTGTCGACGTTAAGTCCGTCTGCAGTTTTTTCTGAGCGTCTTGTATGGTTTTGAATTGCGAACTAAGTGTTTTTAGTTCAGCTAAGATTTCATGAGACGTGTGATTTTCATTTTCGGGTGATGAGGTTATGTTTACACTCGTCAATGTGTTACACTCGCGGCAAATAAACTTACCCTTGAGTTTCGCATATTCATTATTTTTGACGTTTAAACAGCGTTTGTGGGTCCATCCAAGGCACTTTACACACTGAATTGATGCTTCCTTACTATCGGTTATCGGGTGTTTGCAGGACTTACACTTGATAGCTTCCATCTTGTTTGTTATTTTAACTAGCCTATAGTGTGTATTTGCAATCGAAAATATTATATAATACAGTACTTATAACATCACATATTTCAACACTCGAATACAGCGATTAAAATTCGTTGTCCTTGATCCGCGGTAGAGTCTATTGTTGTTGTTGATTCTTTAGGTGCTTTGTGGCATCATGGTCTTGTAGCCACGTGTATTTGAATGTGTGTAGAAGTTGTGTGATAACCTGTGTCACTGTGATGACTGTAGGCTTACTAGTGTGAGTACTTTTATACGAGGAACGATTTGGGTAGGATGCTGTTGTTGTTTCATTTGAGATGCATGGATATCATGGTCATTTAGCCCCGTGTACTTGGGTGAGTGTTGAATTTTGTCGGATAACCTGTGTTATTGTGATGGCTGTATTAGTCTGTGCATAAATAATTCAGGTGAGGATTCAATCAATCAACGTATAATATCAGCATAGCACGTTGTATTTCAACAAGCTACTACAACCAACATTCAATTATACTCTTTGAAAAGGACAAAGAGTTATAACTATAGCCATGCATTTAGGAGAAAGTAGGCTATATGTTCTTTACTGAACATCTTGTTATGTTCTTTTTAGCTGCTGTGGCTTTAGAGACCGGGGGTTCCGAATTTTACCCCAGAGGCTTTTCTTGAACATGCTGGTAAATTTACCGACAAGAGGTTGTTACATTTAAACACCACTGGGATATAAAACACAATCTTGAGTATTGAAGGCCTACGCATAACCAATGGCGCCACTCAGCCCGACTTGGAAATCTCAATAAGGATGTTAAAACTGGCGGATAAAGAGAGGACGCACTTCCTTATCTATTTGGTTTGAAACGGGCTCATATATAAATTTAATGTCAGTATTAATTGATTTGAACCGGCCACGGTGGCCGGGAGCGCTAACGTACTAGCTCGTGCCTAGCTAGCATCGAGAGAGCGTGGGTTTGAATCCCACCTCAGCCATCCTGAAAATGGCTTCCCACTTTCTCCAGCAAGCAAATGCCGGGGCGGTTCCTTTCAACAGGTCCACGGCCGACTTCTTTCCAAAATCCCTTCTCTGACCTTTCCTTAAATTAGACCCAGGTTAGCGGTCACCTGGACGATCGGCCTGTCACCATCCCCAGTTGTGTCTGCTGACAAAGTCTTTTCAGCTCCCAATCAGTGTGCTTGCGACGGTAGAGGAATGATCCCTCGTCGAGTCCGTGGGTGAAGCCGAGCTGGGAGGATAAGCGATTGAAAAATATACTGCTTTGAATTTAAAACCGCCTCGCAGTGAAGCCGTGCACGTTCAGTCATGCATCACGACTGTAATGAGGGCTGCAAATTCGAAGATCGAAGGCCTTTTATATATCTTCGCATTTTATGTCCTTAAATTGAAAACAGGTGAAGCATATCCTATTTTAAGGATTTGATAGATAACGCATATGTATTTTATTTTGCCCTAGCAGTATTATTTGTTTATAGATGATAATGAATACTACTACTGAACTGACACATGAAACTTACAAACTAACAGGAAGAAATATTTTAAAAATATAACTTTTTGTGGTGGTGGTGGTGATAAGCAGTACAGCATAGTGGACATAACATCCCGATAATTTTCCCCTACAGATAATGATAATAATGAACGGTGTAGATTTGTGCCAAAGGGCCTAGATGCAGGGAATGGAGTGGTCTGTCCGAAATTTCAAGTAGACAATATTTCTCGTTGGGTTACAAAGGGTAAGTATGAAAAATTTGGTTCAGATCGGCGAAACGGTGTAGATTTGTATAAATAACAAGCAATCAAACAGACAATCCAACATTGAGCATTATATAGATAGACTAGCAACCTCGCCCCGGTTTCGCCCGGGAACAGTTATGAATGCATTACGTGATAAGCACTTTTTTCGACCTAATCCGATTCACGTCTCGGCATGATGGGTTAAAATCACTGACTGGACTATTAATTATATTAGCATGGAGTTGCATGTGCAACGAATTCTTGTCAGAAGTAATTTAAGAATGGCGAGGTGCATGAAACACAAATCCCCCTTCCGTCCAATCTTAATTTGACTGTGGATTTTGCAGAACGAAAAGTTCACAGGCGAAATGAAGAAAAGCCGAGTTGCACTTCCAGAGAAACTCCAACCACAACCATTCTTCTCTGAAGTCTTAACTCAACACGAGTCGACAGTTTGCTGCTGGCTGTATCTGGGGTAATAGGCTCGCCCCCTAGCTAGGCTGTAACTGGGGTGATAGGCTCGCTCCTAAATAGCTCGTAAACTGTCGCCTCAGTAATTGAATGGAGATTGCCGGAAGAAATTAAAACGTAAAATCACTTATAGTGGGCGATGTTTTGTAGATAGAGATATGCTCTCCCGGCCTTTTTTGTAGAAGTTTTCATGATGAACAATTCTTACACTTATAGTATACTGATATTTTTAACGGTTTGGCCAGGGTAAGCCTAAAAAGCGCACGGACGCCAGGTTTTTTCGACTTTTTCACTGAAATCGTTACAGCTTGGCTTCTTTCGATCAAAAAGAAATTATTTTTAACAGAATCCTTCCTCGAGATATCCTTTACAGAATAGTGAAATCCGCATCAAAATCTATCCAGTGGTTCTCGAGAAAACCTATGACATCCAAGAATTGGGGACTTTGTTTTATAGACATATTAAGTAGAGATATAGGAATGCCACGCATTTTCAACACAATGAAGGAGTGGTGCTGCCCTGTTAAAATAGAAGATGCAAGACGTGAGTTTGGTTATACGATATATAGGCCTATATATATCGTATGGCCTCGTGTGCCGGCTGCAAGCTTTGTTATTTGACATCCAAAGGGTAGCTTGCATGTCGAATTTCGTTGTTCCTTAAAGCACTATGAAAGTCAGGGAGGTTAGATATCTAAGCTCCTTGAACACCATAGCGCTTTCTAGTAGAGAAATGAGAAACTTTGTGTTGGCGGAAACTCCCGAGATTAATTTTGCCATTATGAACACGGCCTACTGAATTCAAATGGGTTCATTGACATGTCAACAACGTATGACATGGTGTCGTAATTTTTGCCGTCTTTCAAAAATCACCTCAGCCAGGAGCGAACCTGCAATATAGGGGTTAGTAGACAGACACGTTAACCACTCACCCACCGTGGCAAGCTGGTTATACGATGATAACACTTTCAGTTCCCTCTGACCTCAAATGTGTACAAAAACCACCACCACGAGCCTCAATACAGTGCAGAATTCTTCGCGAACGTTAATATGGCTTTGGATCACTTCCATGCCTGCTGCACTGCATGGGTCAGTTGTACCCGAGTTGTGGATGACTGAGTCAAGTTGACCAATTGACGGCGGCTCCGGTGGCGTAGTTGGCAGTATGCTGAGCTTCTATGCCCGGCCAAAGTCGTCAGATTTTTTAAGAGCGTTAAAAATTCCCCAGTATGCCTTCCTTTGGAGGGGAAGTAAAGCCGGGGGGCCCCATATCATAGATGTATGCCATGTTAAAGAACCTTCCACTAACTACAATATTGAAACTAAATTTGTAGGTTAGATTTGATTAACGCTCTATTAGTACCAACGTTCGCAGCCAGGTACCGGTTGTGGTGGCATCTAGTAGCCAAGTTCACAGCTAGGTGTCGTTGACGGTAATATTTGGTAGCAAAAGTAGGAACTACTTGAAATTGATCGTCTGCAGTCCTTACCCGAATTACAGATAACACTCACTAATACAGCCATCACAATTAACACCGGTTATCAGACAGATTCTACACACACCCAAAGTACACGGGGCTATATGACAGAGTTGTCTCAGCCCCTAAACTGAAGAACCAATCAATCAGTTGTCGACTTATTACTGTATGTCCCACACATGCTCAATAGAGCTAAGGTCCAGGGATCTGATGGACTATTTATTTATTTAATTGTACCAGCTCTACCCCACCTCACCCCTTCATCAACATGAAATTACCATATCAAAAATTAATAATTTAGAACACACAGAAACTGCCCTAATTTAAGTGACTCGGTAGGCCAGCTGAGTTCACAGCAAAAAACCTAGGAGTGAATGTTCCTATTGTCGTGATATTCAAGAACACCCTGATTTAATTTAGGATAAGAGATCAGGCGGGACGAAGCTAATGTCAAGACCAGCTTGTTGAGAGGAAGGCCTGATGCATACCCAATAGTCCGTATAAAATCGATCCTGCCAAAAGATGGAGAAGGAAAAAGGAATAATCCTCCTAGTAACTTCATGCAATAAATAACGTGACAAATCGAAATAAGCTAACATGTATTGAACATTAAGATAATACAATTACAAGAGAGACCCTTCCACCACTTAATTAACTAACTGACAAATATGAACTAATTAAACACAAATGAAAGACTTAACCTGACATGTAAGACCAAATACAGTGCACTCTCGTTAATTCGCGGTAATTAATGCACGAACTTCCGCGAATTATCGAAAACCGCGAATTATCCGCAGTTATTTTTGTTAAGCCTAGGAAAAACAAAACTATTGGTTAAAATATTGAAATAGGCTTGAACACGCGAAATAATAATTTTAACTCCTGATTGTAGTGTTTATACGACATGCTAGGCTACTGGTAGGCCTATGTGGATTATGCCTACATTAATATATTTAAAAAAAAGCAGTCATTACTTTTCGTTTCTTAGATCGTGTATTCTATTTTTCGATTGCACATTTCCGAAGAAAATATTATATGAAAACGAAAATTCATCTCGTTTTTCTATATAAAAGATAAGTGTGACTAGAGACACTAGCTTGACTGTGGGAAACTTTCGGGATTTCCGTTGCATCACTCCCGCACTCTAAATCTACTGGATTTCCGTTTTCCTCACCAACAGTCAAATTCCATGCTATTTCTTCTTTGCTTTTCTGTAGTAAATCATAATCGTCTTTATCGACGTCTAACTTGCCCGTTCGAAATATCGACGTTACAAAAGTCGGCAAGCGCTTGCTTTTGTACGAGCGGAGTAGCGGTACTTTCCTCCCGACTAGTTGACTGCATGAAGAGCATCGAACAAACACGCTCTCGATGTCGTGCGCGTTTGCGCCATTACACAATAATCGCTGTTTACAACACGCTGTCCGCGCATCCACCCTTTACAACTCACAGATCAGCGACCTTGGAGCGTGGCTGTTGGGAAAGGGAGGGTAGGTTCCGAGTGAAAGTGCATACCTCTTGTATTGTTTGGGCTTCAAAGACAAAGGAAATCTGTGCTATACCACTCGCGGCAACATGCGCGTAAGTTTCGAAGATTGCGCGATTAGGCCTACTGTTGCATCGCAGAGAAACGCAGTTCAGTCTTCCCTAGTCTCAATGATTTCGTCTTTACGCATTGCGTCGCATCAAAATTCTTTTAAACGACAGAGAGATTGCTTAACTTAGCGTGATGATTAGTTGCTGTGAGAATTCCCAATTTAAAAAATACTCATGGAGACCCGCGAATTAACCGCAAAACGAATTATCCGCACGCGAATTATCGGGAGTGCACTGTACAGACAATTGCTCAAAATAAAGGGTGCATACAAAACCAGACACTTGCCCGCTTAGCAAGATTACACACATCTGCATTTATGATTAGGAATGAATTTAACAAGAATGATTCCCCTGACGACAAAACTAAAGAAATAACAACATGAAGTTAGACTCGATGCCACTTAAAAAAACAATGTTACATAAGCAACTTAAGAACCGTTTAACGCGACTAAGGAGGTCCGAAAGCCTGCTTTGACTTACCGTCTTCAGCAGCCTTTCTCACCAAAGTTAAATCCACGAGGTTCCCACCCAGCTAACAGGAAATAGGACAATGAATAACCCACCCTGCAGTAAACTACATATAACTGTATGACCAAATTATACAAGCCCTTCCAAAATATTACATACTGATATACTAAATAAAATGTCAGTCTTTATCTAGTTTCAAATTATGGTCCACCGACACATGGCCTTAAAATCACATTACCAAAATGTTTTGCAGTCAAAGTTTGTATCATTAAAGAAAAGTTTCTTTCAGTTGCCCCTTGTATTAAGTTAAGATTGTACCACCTGGTGTCTTCCAGCCCTCCGAGGAAACTGCACTATGAGTTTCCCCGGAGGCAACTGCTTGTGAGTCTCGTTGTCAGCAAGGTCCTTCACACACAGTTTCTGGAGTCACAGGCCGCAACCCTCGAGCCCAATGCACCCCCACCACACTACTCCAGTAATACCAACGTGACTGGTGGTGCAAACGTCCCAAAACAAAGCCAGAGTCGAAGGTTTACAATTGGTACCTCGAATATCACCCCACACAGTTAGTGCGTAGAATCTTCCCAGGAGTTGAGATGTTTCACAAGGTTCTTGCAAAATATTTTCTTAGAACAAGGATTTGGCCAAATGTAGCTGACAGGGAGTGTTCACATCTCCAATGTTCACAGATACAAAGCTTGATATATCTCCCTCGCCAAGTTTCCATTAGCGATAATACTTTAAGTGGCAGGACACACAAAGGGTAGAATTCCTGGCAGAAAAGGGCTTGGTGAACCCACTTCACCAACAGAACATAGTGGTGCAGGAACAAGGGCGAAAGGAATTCCCAGAAGAGGCTTGGTGTATGCTCCCATGATAGTTAGTCCGGTCACACCTGCAGTTCTTACTGCGTCTCGAAGATATAGATGTATATGTACTGATTTACAAAATCGGTACATTAATCATATGGTGATCGTTGCAAGAAATTTACAAGTTCAGGTCCAAGTTTTTCAACCACACTACAGCACTATCTGAAAGATGAAACAGGTCGCTGGGGCTTCCGAAGTAGGCATGAAGAGGGCTGCGCAGGATGACATGGTCCATGGTCTGATCCTCTTCACTGCATTCACACACTGGTGAATCCATTCAGCCCCACTTATGGTGCAAGAAATTGCAGCGTCTATGCCCAGTTCTCAGTCTGTTGAGGCGACACCATAGTTTTCTTGGGAGGTAGAATCCTTGGTAGCGCTGCACACCGTGAGAACATGTGCATAAAAAAAATTGAGCAATGAAATTAGCCAAAGTACCTGTAGTAATGGTATCTGGAGATGATAAATTAATAGATGTTGACTCGTCCGCTGTCATAGACCCACTCAGCCATCCCAAATAGCAACACTACTTATATAGTTGAAATGAAGTCTCTAGGAGACGTCTTTCTCACTAAGTCAGGAATGCCAACCCCACGCATTTGGTACTATCTCGCAACGGGTATACAAAGAAACAAAAGAGCGTCGATAATGTAATATACTACTGCGCCATATCCAACTCGTCAGTCATACTTTAACCATGAATTGTGTGACATGTGAAATTACTTCATAAATTCTATCTTATTAATGTTTTACATACAAAAACAAACCTAACCTGGGGCTTACGCCCCAGACCCCCTTGCTTGTGGTACTAGCAGTAATTTTCGGCCAGGCAGTACCTAACCTAGTAGCGGACATAAATTCTATCTTATTAATGTTTTACATACAAAAACAAACCTAACCTGGGGCTTACGCCCCAGACCCCCTTGCTTGTGTTACTAGCAGTAATTTTCGGCCAGGCAGTACTTTACGTCTTTACGTGTGACATGGTGAATTTTGTGTGCGACATGTTGGTAACGTAGTCACATGTCTGTCTCTCGAGTGTCCAAGATGGCGTCCGTAGTGAAACGAACACTATAAAAATTCTTTATTTTCGTAAAAAAAACATTATTGAGGTGCGGCAGTTGTAGTTGAGATTGTGAAACGACTCCCAACAACTCCGAGAAAGGTATGTAAATCATAAATCCTATATTTTCAATAATATACCTCGTTAAAAGTTACGAAAAGGCATGTTGTCACGGCGTGCAGAATTACCGAATCCTTTCATTTTCCGAGTTGGATTTAGCTCATGAGCATTAGTACCAGTTGTTGAATCGGACCACTCTTCCCGCCAGCTCAGGTTTAGGTTAAAATTATCCCTCAATAGTCGGCCGGCCAATACACTTGCTGGTCTCCTAGATCGAAGTCGTTGTGGCGATTGGTAACAAAATTCCTGGTGATCTGGTAATGAGAAAGATGACCGGATCTTCTTTGCTTCTCTCAGCAGAGCTTCCTTTCTCCTCAGGTGGGGTGGTGGGATATGACTAAGAACAGGTAACCAGTGGCGAGGTGTAGACTTTACAGTACCAGTTATGCAGCGCATGGTTTCATTCAACTTAGTATCCACTTTATGCACATGTGCACTCTCCAGCCATACAGGGGCACAGTATTCTGCTGCAGATTTCCCTAGTTTCAGTAGGTTAATAAAGGACTTAGGGTTTCTTATCAAGCGATGATTTAATTCAGTGGCGTCACAAGTACCGAACATCCATACGAGAGTACCGTGAACAAGGACGCATTATTTATTATCTAGATGAAACCTGGTGCAACGCCGGGCATACAGTATCAAAGGTATGGCAAGATAGTACAGTTGAGAGTAAACGTCAAGCTTTCATTGGTGGTGTCAGTACTGGACCAAAAAATCCTACTGGAAAAGGGGGTCGTGCTATCGTTGTTCATTGTATGGGAGCCAAGAAATCGAGTGGTGATTACAACCAGGAAATGGACGGTGGCCTGGTTTCGGGAACTATTGCCAAAACTTGAACCAAATAGTGCGATTGTTTTGGACAATGCCAGTTATCACTCTGTCAAACTTGAAAAAATTCCCACATCATCATCTAAGAAAAGTGACATGCAAAAATTTCTGAAAGAAAAGGGTGTTCACTTCGAGGACAGTTGGATAAAGGTAGAGCTGATGGGTGTCATTCGAAGTATCAAACATAAGTATGAAGGATATCGTATTGACAGCATTGCTCAGCTGGCTGGACATACTGTACTTCGCTTACCACTATATCACTGCGAATTGAACCCAATAGAATTAGCATGGAGCCAAGCAAAGGGCTATGTTGCTCGTAACAACAGCACTTTTAAACTTGAAACTGTCGAAAAACTATGGCAAGAGGGAATCGCTGAAGTTACACCGGAGAAGTGGGAAAACTGTGTCCGCCATGTCAAGGGAGAAGAAAAGAAACTTTGGGATCTGGACTTTATTGTGGACAAAATGGAAGACAAATTTGTGATTAACGTTAATGGTGATAGTGACAGTAGTGAATCATCTGACGGCAGTCTCAGTGGAATAGAAGCAATGGAGGAAGATTAGCGACAATATCTGTACGTTATATACACATGTTGTATCCTAACATTTAATCTTATTTATTGGAGAGTGTTTACTTCTCAGTAGCCTATGTCAGCTCAATCGAAAATGTATAGCCTACTCGCCATGTTTTGCAATGACATTTTGATGATGGCTAATACGCCTGTACACCTGACAGTATTTATTTTCCTATGCGCGGTATAATTATTATTTTGTTTTATAATTACCCTCCACTTCACGTTACAGTTAAGTCTTTTTACTGAAAGTAGATCATTCTGCCTTCTGATTCTCAAGAGTATGTGTCATAACCGTTCAAGGAAGCTGCTTGTTTCTCCCAGTCTACTTTCGATCTTTCCCAAGATAAGATGCTGATGGATGACACATAAGCAATTAGTTGGTTCATAGGGTTCAAGGACACACGTCATTTTGTCCTCGTATATTACTCATCGTTTATGTGTCATACCTCGCCTAACACAAATAATGTTATAATGTTTCAAATAATCAGACAATAACATATAACTACAAGCATCTTTTTTTTTTTAAATTTGTCACAGAGCCTCGGGTTTTGACTGGGTGATACAACACGATAGGAAAACATATTTGGTTCAGTGAATATACCGTAGATAAATTCGTAATTGAAGTGAATCAAAGGTCCGAATGCAATAAAGTCGTTTGTGGTTAAGGGAGTTTCAAATATTCTATCAGATGGGCGCCATGCTGGAAACACAAGACGGGACAGAAAGAGCAGATGCGCGGAGGGATATTTTCCTGATGTGGGGTATAGAAGTTCAGCGCCTCTACCGACTGCGCTACGCAGCCCCCAGCTGATTAATACTGTATAACTTCTTCTTCTCATTTTCCGTTTCCAGTTCCCTGGGTCGGGTTGCGAATCAAGGACCTCCACAGTTGTCTATCCCTCCACCATTCATTTCCTTCTTTTTCTTTTGCTCCTCTTTTCTCTATGCTTTCCTTCACCGTATCTATCCACCTCTTTCTGGGCCTTTCCCGTGGTCTTCTTCCTGGTACGTATTTTCTCCATAAATATTCTTTTAGGTATTCTATATTCTTCCATTCTCATCATATGTACGTACCACTTCAGCTTACTGGTCTCTATCTTGTCTTGCAGTTTTGGGAACCCAGTTCTCTCCCTAATGTCCACATTTCTGATTTTATCCCTCCGTGTCTTCCCAATTATTCCTCTAAGGAACTTCATCTCGGCTGCTTGGATTCGGCTTTCATCGCGTTTTGTTGTGGTCCAAGTACCTTCTGCATATGTCAAAATTGGTGGGTAATACATTGAGAATAGAACTTTCTTGCATTTCTCTGGGACTTCCTGGTTCCATACTAAACCTTTCACACACTGGTAAAACCCATTAGCTTGTAGGATTCTCTTTCCAATTTCTTCATTTATTGTACTATCTTCTGCGAGCATGCTCCCCAAATACTTAAAGCTTCCTTCTCTCTTGTCACTTATTTTCATTATGCGTAGTTGGTAGCATGCTGAGCTTCTATGCCCAAGATCGCAGGTTCAAACCTGGCCGAAGTCGTCGGATTTTTTAAGAGCGTTAAAAATCCCTCAGTATGCCTTCCTTTGGAGGGGATGTAAAGCCGGCGGTCCCATGTCATAGATTTATGGCATGTTAAAGAACCTTCCACTAATTACACCTGTGTGAAGCTAAATTATATAGGTTAAGAATGTAAACAATGCTCTTAGGTTCCTACGTTCGTTGCCAAGAGCCAACTGTGGTGGCGTCTAGTAGCTAAGTTCTGAACTAGTAGTCGATGGTGGCATTTGGAAGCAAAAGTAGGAACTATTTGAAAAATTCAAAGTCTGCAGTCCTTACTTGAATTAAAAAACAGATAACACACACTAATACAGTCATCACAATTAACACCGGTTATCAGACAGATTCTACACACACCCAAAGTACACGGGCTACATGACCGCGTTGTCGCAGCCCCTAAACTGAGGAACCAACCAACACTTATTTTCATTCCATATTTCTCTATCTCTTGATTCCATACAGTAACTTGTTCTTGCACTTCTATTTCATTTTCTTCCCATATTACTATGTCATCTGCAAAGAATAAGGCCTTAGTCTCCTTGCTGCCCATTCTTCGTTTCACACTCTTGTGGATTTCATCCATGAGTTATAAACAGTATAGGAGATAACACACTTCCTTGTCGAAGTCCTGTTTCAACACTGAACCAGTTTGTTTGTCCTTGCTTGGTCTTCACACTACTTACACACTTTTAATTCATGGCTTTGATTATTTGAATTTCTGCTCTGCCTACCCTGGTTTTTATCAATGCGTCCCAGACCAATCTTCGTGGTACACTGTCGTATGCCTTCTCAATATCTAGAAATGTCATCACCAAATCCTTTTTGAACTCCCATCTTTTCTCCATCATGTTTCTTAGAGCAAAGATTAGATCGAAGGTAGATCTATCTCTTTGGCATCCATGTTGTTCTTCCTCCATTTCTGCCTCAACTTTCATTCTCACTATTTTCTCTAATATCCCCTCAAAGATCTTTGCAACATGGGAAATAAGTGTGATTCCCCATAATTGTTACATTCTTTCTTATCACCCTTCTTGAATACTGGAATTATCAGACCCTTCCTCCAATCTTCTGGTACTTGTTTCTTCTTCCATATCACAGGAAATAGTCTATACATCCAATGTAACCCTACTGGTCCAGCTACCTTTATCATCTCTGTAGTCACTTCATCCACTCCTGGTGCTTTACCATTCTTCATCTTCCTTAGGGCTTCTTCTATTTCCAACATTGCTATGTCTTCATTTCGGGTTTCTTCCACCTCTTCTTCTTCATGTCCTTCCTCTTCAGCCAGTTCCTTGAATTTGACGTTAAGTAATTTAGCAAAATACTCTTCCCATCGCTGAAGTATATCCTCTCTGTGTCAAAATGTGTCCACTGTCCGTCTTAACAAATTTTGTTTCTTCTTTATATCTCACTGTTTCTAACCAATCCATACCGAAGTTTCTTACTTCCATTAACATCCTCCTGTAGGTTTTCTGTGAAGCTTTCCCTGCACTTCCGTTTTTCTTCCTGTATGATTTTCTGGCATGGTTTTCTTGCTTCATGATATATTTCCTTACTCTCTGAGTTTCTGCCTCTGATCCAGCTCCTCCAAGCCTTTTGTTTTTCCTTCACTGTGTCATCCCACCAGGGTGTTTCCTTCTCCTTCTTTTTCCCTGAAACTCTACCACATGCATCCTCTGCACATTTTACCATTCCTTGTTTGAACTCAAGGTTCGTATATAAGAGGTTGCCTCGTTCCACGGGCATGCGCTCTACTCCCCCGGCTGATGACGTATTGCTCAGACCCGGCAACAGCCAACGCCACAGTCTCCAGTAAGTTGGCAGCTCCAGCTATTCTTTATGGTGTTGTCTTGATGAGTTTATCTATTCTCGTTACGTGTCATTATATAGTGGTGTTTGATAGTGCTTCATTAAGTACTGCTCTACACATTTCCCCAAGTAATAGGTAAGTGCTCGTTAAATGAAAGAGCCATTTGTGTATTATTAGCTTTGTGGTACGACCTTATATTTTTGATGTTTTTTATTTCTTTCAGTGTTCTACGATGCCTGGAATGAGATGCATGGTGGCTTTGTGTACAAACAGTCTTATTAAAATGAAGTGGGATCCTGGGAGTGTGCCTATAAAGTATCATTCATTCCCTAAAGACAATTTAATTAGGCAAAAATGGGTGCTGTGTACTAGAAGGGACGGGAAGTGGAATCCGAATACTTCACAAATATGCTCTGAACATTTTACTGAGGATAACTATGAGGGGGACCTGAAAGCAGAATTATTGAATTTAATTCCTAAGAGAAAACTGAAATAGACTGCTGTGCCTTCACTTAAATTAGGTACTGATATACCCGAAGAAACCCAGCTACAGATACATGAACGAGAAATGCGTAGTGAGAAGAGAGAAAATAAAAGAACTGTGAATCAAATTTTAGAAAGCTCGTACTCTGTTCAAGAAGTGTGTGATGACGTCCAAACTACAACGAAGGAAAATCAAATAGATGTTTTGAAGATGGAAAATGAAAAGTTGCGACAAAAGAACGCAGAGCTGGAGAAGAGAATCGTACTGAAAAGCCAAGAAATTGGCAGGCTTAAAAGAGAACTTTGTAAAATGAAGAGAAAAAGGATTGATGAAACCAGAGTGCGTAAAAAGGCCCGGGAAATACTCGATTTGGTTTTCACCGAAAATCGAATATACATCCTTTTATGTAAGAAAAAGAAAATTAAATGGACAGACGATGAAATATTTCTTGCATTTTCCCTGAGATACATTAGTAATCGTTCATATCTTTTTCTGAAGAAGAAAATGAACATTCCTTTGCCTGGACTGTCTACACTGCAAAAATGGGCATCAACAGTCGATATGAACAATGGAGTTCTCCAAGATGTTTTCAGCTTTCTGGGCGTTGCTGGTTCATTTCTGAGCAAGAAAGAAAAAATTACGGTTCTTCTTTTTGATGAAATGAAAGTTAAAAGCGTCATGGAATATGACAGGAAAGGACTCCAATGTGCAAATAATAATGGCTCGGGGACTATTTGCTCAATGGAAGGTGCCTCTCTTTGTTGATTTTGGCGTGAAAGTAACCCGCGAGATTTTAAACTCTATTATTTCAAAACTTGCCGATATAGGGTACATTGTAAAAGCATGTGTTAGCGACATGGGGGGTGGAAATGTTGGACTTTGGAAGGAACTAAGAATTAGTACTGAAAAAACCTGGTTCACTCATCCCTCTTCGGAAGAAAAAAATATACATGTTTGCTGACGCGCCACATCTTCTGAAACTAGTACGGAACTGGTTTTTAGACACTGGGTTCCAGCTAAAGAGCGGGAAGATTGTAAATAGAAATCCTATCGTAGCATTATTAAATGATCAGAAGAAACGTGATCTCAAAATGTTGCATAATCTGAACGAAAGTCACATCACCGTGGAAAAGACTCAGAGACAAACTGTCAGGAAAGCGTGTCAGTTATTGTCGCACAAGACAGCCACTGCCCTTCAATTTATGACACCGGGAGCTGATCCTCAGCTGGCTGAAGAAACTGGAAAATGTATTGAAATAATTGATAGGGGGTACGATGTGATGAATACATACAGTCCCAAACCTCAGACCATCCAAGAACCCATATGGAAAAGATCTGGAATCTCAAGATGCAATTCTCAACGACATGCTCGCATTAATTGAAACAATGAGATGCTGTGGCAAGAAGAATATACAGCTTTTTCAGAGAGGAATCATCACATCCATTAAATCTTTGAAGTATCTTCTACTGTATTAGATTTGAAGAGTGTGCATGGTATTGAGTGCATACTCACCCATCGTCTCAACCAGGACGCTTTAGAAAATCTGTTTTCTCAGATTAGGACGAAAGATGGTCTGAATGATCATCCTTCTCCTTTAGACACATTATATTGTTTAAAAATGATTATTTTAGGGCGAAATCAAGGACTCCTTCAAAATAATTCTAATACAGGAACTGAAGATGATTCGAAATATATTCCAGCCAAAGTGCTTCGAATGTCTGCTGTATTATGCAAGAAGGAAGAGGATCATTCGGAGAAAGATAGCGAAGTAGATGTCACCAGAAAAATCATTGCCTCTTCGATTCCTGAAAACGAATTGAGCACCCCCCTAACTGAAATGGAAGCCAATGCATCGTTTTACCTATCTGGGTGGGTAGCAAAAAAACTTAGATCAACATGTCCAAACCTTGGTAGCTATACATTTACTAGCTCTGAATCGCAGACTCTGAATCCACAAAATGCATGGATCAAAAGTTTGTCGTTCGGTGGACTCATAGAGCCTTCTGAAAGCTGGGAAAAAGAGGTAAAATTGCTAGAAGATGAATTTAAGAAGTACCATGGTCTCAAGAGCATAAAAAGAGGTAAATTGTGCATTACCAATTTGGTTGAATCTCTTTACAAGAAATATCCTAAAATAAATCGTGTAGTGGTAGAGACATTCATTCGACAGAGGACTTTCATGCAAATGAATTCATGAATGCACTGAAGACAACACAGGGGAGCTACAAGAGAAGTAATGAATGTTCAGTCTCTCATGAAAAAATATCCAAGAAGATGAAAAAATACACCAGGTGAATATTTTTTCAGGCTTGAACGCTCGATTGAGTTCGTGAACAGTGAGCAAATGTAATAGTTTTCCATACTTAATCTCAACAGTTTAATTGAGCATGAATTTTAATAGAATTAAAATGGTGCTGTGTATTGTACATTATATGGAACTTGATCAATTATCACTCAATTTTGAAGCTTCAGAATTCTCGTTCTGTGTCGATTCGAATAACTTTTATATTTAATTATGCATGATGATGATGCTAATTGTTGTTTTAAGGGGCCTAACATCTAGGTTATCGGACCCCAATGGTTTGGTTGATAGTTAAAAATAAAAGATGATCAAATGAAACCTACAACTAAAACTAACTACTGAATTACAAACTAGAAGAGGAAATGGGGAAACAAAAAGTATTAAGTAAAAATGTAGACTTTCACGACCGGCGTTGAAATAGGAATCTCTGTTTCGCGGGCTTTTTGGTCGTGTTCCAAGGACATTTTGTCGTCCCGACGTTTCGCTGAATACTGCGTTCAGCATGTTCACAGGTTACATAAAGCGAGGTAAAACAAGTAAACAGAAGATATATAAATAGTCAACAACCCACACATAGAGGCTACCATAGCAACGGCGTACCACATAAAAGTAATGCATCAAGGACAGGGCTGCTCGTCTGTTGCATCTTCTCGTCTACGACGGTCAATAAGGGCAGGCTTGAGGGGATTAAGGACTGGAAGCCAAGCTCTGTTCACACGTTCTGCTTCCTCCTTAAGATTGAAGCTGTTAGTATGCTTCAGGATTTCAATGGCCTCCCTTTGTAGCCTGGCATGATAAGACACCGTGGTGGACAGAACTTCGGTGTCTCCATATCTTATATCGTGACCTGCAAGTAGCGAGTGTGCTGCTACAGTGGATTTATCTGTTTGTCCCAGCCGGCTGTGTCGTTCGTGCTCCTTGAGGCGAGTGGCAATACTTCTTTTCGTTGTTCCAATATATACTTGGCCACAATCACACGGGATTTTATAAACCCCTGCCGCGGTATGAGGATGTCGCTTATCTTTAGCGGACCTAAACATGTCCTTAATTTTTCGTGTAGGCCTGTATATGGTCTTTATATCATGGGACTCGAGTAGCCTCCCTATTCTGTCCGTGACCTTTTTTATATATGGAAGAAAAGCTCTAGCCAGGGGCTGCTTGTCTCCAATTACCCTTGTAGTTGGACGTCTCGGATGGAGTGCTCGCTGGATATCTTTCTGGCTGTACCCATTCGCGCGTAAGGCCTCGTTGAGGTGTTCAATTTCTTGTTTTAGGCACTGCTTTTCACAAATTCTTTTAGCGCGGTCAGCCAGTGTTTTTATAACTCCGTATTTCTGTCGTGGGTGGTGGTTGGACGTCTTATGTAGATATCGGTCAGTATGGGTCGGCTTACGGTAAACTGTATGTCCCAAAGTTAGATCAGCGGTCTTCGTTACCATAACGTCGAGAAACGCGATTTTCTGTTCATTTTCTAACTCCATGGTAAACTGAATGTTCGAGTTCTGGCTGTTAAGATGTTGTAAAAACAGATTTAATTGATCTTTACCATGGCCCCATATTACAAAGGTATCGTCCACGTATCGTAGCCACACTTTAGGTTTCAAAGGTGCGGTCTCTAGTGCTATTTGTTCAAATTGTTCCATGAAGAAATTCGCGATCACCGGACTAAGGGGACTGCCCATGGCGACCCCATCAATTTGTTCATAGAAATCACCCTTCCACAGGAAATAGCTAGCGGTGAGGCAGTGGCGGAATAAGGCTGTGATATCATCAGGAAAAATCCGTGCGATGTACTCCAGGGCTACCTTTATAGGTACTTTCGTGAAAAGAGAGACCACGTCAAAACTTACTAGTAAGTCACCAGCTTCTAGTTGAATAGTTTTCAATTTTTCAATGAAATGACCGGAATCTTTGACGAACGACTGAGTACCGCCGATATGTGGTTGAAGTAAGGTAGCTAAATGTTTGGCAATGCTATAAGTTGGTGATCCAATAGCACTCACGATAGGACGAAGAGGAACATTATCTTTGTGTATTTTAGGTAAACTGTAAAGTCTTGGTGGTAAAGCTTCACTTCTGGTGGTTCCCTTCTTTACGTTTTCAGGTAGCGAAGATACCTTGATCAGGCCGTTTGTTTCACGAAGAATCCGGTTGGTAGGATCTCTCAGTAGTTTGCGGTAGGTACCCGGGTCTAAAAGTTCCAAAACCTTGGCAGTGTAGTCGTCCATGTCCAAGATAACCGTTGCGTTCCCTTTGTCTGCAGGAAGAATGATTATGCTCTCGTCCATGTTGAGAGTCTTTATAGCCTTTCTCTCCTGAGGTGTGAGGTTGCTCTGCGGTGCCGGCGCCTTCTTGATTATACGTGAGGCTTCATGACGGATTTCATCTGCTTGTTCAGATGGTAGCTCACGGATTGCCGCTTCAATATTGGCGACAATGTCTTCCACGGGAATCGAAGGAGGGGTCACTGCGTAATTTCCTCCTTTCGCTAGTATAGAGATTTCCCACTCTGACAGGTGGCGATTGGTCAGGTTCGCTATTACGTGAACGCATAAGCTTTGCACGTAAGGAGCTCGCTACTACAGATCAGGCACTCTTACAGCTGCACTACCGCATCAGCAGCACACTCTCATATCAGGACTGGGAAAATGTGGATCGTATCACCTTCTACTCTATGCGTTCAACATTTGAACAGTCTAGCATCCGGCAGAAGAAAAAGTTTGAGCGGTTACAGAGAGACCAACCCGCGCCAGTACCTGCGCCTACGCTGGACATCTCACGGACAATTGTTAACCAGACCAATCGCCACCTGTCAGAGTGGGAAATCTCTATACTAGCGAAAGGAGGAAATTACGCAGTGACCCCTCCTTCGATTCCCGTGGAAGACATTGTCGCCAATATTGAAGCGGCAATCCGTGAGCTACCATCTGAACAAGCAGATGAAATCCGTCATGAAGCCTCACGTATAATCAAGAAGGCGCCGGCACCGCAGAGCAACCTCACACCTCAGGAGAGAAAGGCTATAAAGACTCTCAACATGGACGAGAGCATAATCATTCTTCCTGCAGACAAAGGGAACGCAACGGTTATCTTGGACATGGACGACTACACTGCCAAGGTTTTGGAACTTTTAGACCCGGGTACCTACCGCAAACTACTGAGAGATCCTACCAACCGGATTCTTCGTGAAACAAACGGCCTGATCAAGGTATCTTCGCTACCTGAAAACGTAAAGAAGGGAACCACCAGAAGTGAAGCTTTACCACCAAGACTTTACGGTTTACCTAAAATACACAAAGATAATGTTCCTCTTCGTCCTATCGTGAGTGCTATTGGATCACCAACTTATAGCATTGCCAAACATTTAGCTACCTTACTTCAACCACATATCGGCGGTACTCAGTCGTTCGTCAAAGATTCCGGTCATTTCATTGAAAAATTGAAAACTATTCAACTAGAAGCTGGTGACTTACTAGTAAGTTTTGACGTGGTCTCTCTTTTCACGAAAGTACCTATAAAGGTAGCCCTGGAGTACATCGCACGGATTTTTCCTGATGATATCACAGCCTTATTCCGCCACTGCCTCACCGCTAGCTATTTCCTGTGGAAGGGTGATTTCTATGAACAAATTGATGGGGTCGCCATGGGCAGTCCCCTTAGTCCGGTGATCGCGAATTTCTTCATGGAACAATTTGAACAAATAGCACTAGAGACCGCACCTTTGAAACCTAAAGTGTGGCTACGATACGTGGACGATACCTTTGTAATATGGGGCCATGGTAAAGATCAATTAAATCTGTTTTTACAACATCTTAACAGCCAGAACTCGAACATTCAGTTTACCATGGAGTTAGAAAATGAACAGAAAATCGCGTTTCTCGACGTTATGGTAACGAAGACCGCTGATCTAACTTTGGGACATACAGTTTACCGTAAGCCGACCCATACTGACCGATATCTACATAAGACGTCCAACCACCACCCACGACAGAAATACGGAGTTATAAAAACACTGGCTGACCGCGCTAAAAGAATTTGTGAAAAGCAGTGCCTAAAACAAGAAATTGAACACCTCAACGAGGCCTTACGCGCGAATGGGTACAGCCAGAAAGATATCCAGCGAGCACTCCATCCGAGACGTCCAACTACAAGGGTAATTGGAGACAAGCAGCCCCTGGCTAGAGCTTTTCTTCCATATATAAAAAAGGTCACGGACAGAATAGGGAGGCTACTCGAGTCCCATGATATAAAGACCATATACAGGCCTACACGAAAAATTAAGGACATGTTTAGGTCCGCTAAAGATAAGCGACATCCTCATACCGCGGCAGGGGTTTATAAAATCCCGTGTGATTGTGGCCAAGTATATATTGGAACAACGAAAAGAAGTATTGCCACTCGCCTCAAGGAGCACGAACGACACAGCCGGCTGGGACAAACAGATAAATCCACTGTAGCAGCACACTCGCTACTTGCAGGTCACGATATAAGATATGGAGACACCGAAGTTCTGTCCACCACGGTGTCTTATCATGCCAGGCTACAAAGGGAGGCCATTGAAATCCTGAAGCATACTAACAGCTTCAATCTTAAGGAGCAAGCAGAACGTGTGAACAGAGCTTGGCTTCCAGTCCTTAATCCCCTCAAGCCTGCCCTTATTGACCGTCGTAGACGAGAAGATGCAACAGACGAGCAGCCCTGTCCTTGATGCATTACTTTTATGTGGTACGCCGTTGCTATGGTAGCCTCTATGTGTGGGTTGTTGACTATTTATATATCTTCTGTTTACTTGTTTTACCTCGCTTTATGTAACCTGTGAACATGCTGAACGCAGTATTCAGCGAAACGTCGGGACGACAAAATGTCCTTGGAACACGACCAAAAAGCCCGCGAAACAGAGATTCCTATTTCAACGCCGGTCGTGAAAGTCTACATTTTTACTTAATTCGCCTCTACGGGGAGGAAATATCACACTTAGTTCGTCGCTTTGAGAGGTTAAGGAAGAAAAAGTCGCAACTTCTGTCATCACTCGCGTTTCTTCTTCGATGCCGAGACACAGGTATGATTCCCAAGTTTATTAAAATGAAGAGACCACTAACCTCAGCTAGAGCCCATAGAATATATGATCGAACTGAACGTTCGCTATTACGTGAACGCATAAGCTTTGCACGTAAGGAGCTCGCTACTACAGATCAGGCACTCTTACAGCTGCACTACCGCATCAGCAGCACACTCTCATATCAGGACTGGGAAAATGTGGATCGTATCACCTTCTACTCTATGCGTTCAACATTTGAACAGTCTAGCATCCGGCAGAAGAAAAAGTTTGAGCGGTTACAGAGAGACCAACCCGCGCCAGTACCTGCGCCTACGCTGGACATCTCACGGACAATTGTTAACCTGACCAATCGCCACCTGTCAGAGTGGGAAATCTCTATACTAGCGAAAGGAGGAAATTACGCAGTGACCCCTCCTTCGATTCCCGTGGAAGACATTGTCGCCAATATTGAAGCGGCAATCCGTGAGCTACCATCTGAACAAGCAGATGAAATCCGTCATGAAGCCTCACGTATAATCAAGAAGGCGCCGGCACCGCAGAGCAACCTCACACCTCAGGAGAGAAAGGCTATAAAGACTCTCAACATGGACGAGAGCATAATCATTCTTCCTGCAGACAAAGGGAACGCAACGGTTATCTTGGACATGGACGACTACACTGCCAAGGTTTTGGAACTTTTAGACCCGGGTACCTACCGCAAACTACTGAGAGATCCTACCAACCGGATTCTTCGTGAAACAAACGGCCTGATCAAGGTATCTTCGCTACCTGAAAACGTAAAGAAGGGAACCACCAGAAGTGAAGCTTTACCACCAAGACTTTACGGTTTACCTAAAATACACAAAGATAATGTTCCTCTTCGTCCTATCGTGAGTGCTATTGGATCACCAACTTATAGCATTGCCAAACATTTAGCTACCTTACTTCAACCACATATCGGCGGTACTCAGTCGTTCGTCAAAGATTCCGGTCATTTCATTGAAAAATTGAAAACTATTCAACTAGAAGCTGGTGACTTACTAGTAAGTTTTGACGTGGTCTCTCTTTTCACGAAAGTACCTATAAAGGTAGCCCTGGAGTACATCGCACGGATTTTTCCTGATGATATCACAGCCTTATTCCGCCACTGCCTCACCGCTAGCTATTTCCTGTGGAAGGGTGATTTCTATGAACAAATTGATGGGGTCGCCATGGGCAGTCCCCTTAGTCCGGTGATCGCGAATTTCTTCATGGAACAATTTGAACAAATAGCACTAGAGACCGCACCTTTGAAACCTAAAGTGTGGCTACGATACGTGGACGATACCTTTGTAATATGGGGCCATGGTAAAGATCAATTAAATCTGTTTTTACAACATCTTAACAGCCAGAACTCGAACATTCAGTTTACCATGCAGTTAGAACATGAACAGAAAATCGCGTTTCTCGACGTTATGGTAACGAAGACCGCTGATCTAACTTTGGGACATACAGTTTACCGTAAGCCGACCCATACTGACCGATATCTACATAAGACGTCCAACCACCACCCACGACAGAAATACGGAGTTATAAAAACACTGGCTGACCGCGCTAAAAGAATTTGTGAAAAGCAGTGCCTAAAACAAGAAATTGAACACCTCAACGAGGCCTTACGCGCGAATGGGTACAGCCAGAAAGATATCCAGCGAGCACTCCATCCGAGACGTCCAACTACAAGGGTAATTGGAGACAAGCAGCCCCTGGCTAGAGCTTTTCTTCCATATATAAAAAAGGTCACGGACAGAATAGGGAGGCTACTCGAGTCCCATGATATAAAGACCATATACAGGCCTACACGAAAAATTAAGGACATGTTTAGGTCCGCTAAAGATAAGCGACATCCTCATACCGCGGCAGGGGTTTATAAAATCCCGTGTGATTGTGGCCAAGTATATATTGGAACAACGAAAAGAAGTATTGCCACTCGCCTCAAGGAGCACGAACGACACAGCCGGCTGGGACAAACAGATAAATCCACTGTAGCAGCACACTCGCTACTTGCAGGTCACGATATAAGATATGGAGACACCGAAGTTCTGTCCACCACGGTGTCTTATCATGCCAGGCTACAAAGGGAGGCCATTGAAATCCTGAAGCATACTAACAGCTTCAATCTTAAGGAGGAAGCAGAACGTGTGAACAGAGCTTGGCTTCCAGTCCTTAATCCCCTCAAGCCTGCCCTTATTGACCGTCGTAGACAAGAAGATGCAACAGACGAGCAGCCCTGTCCTTGATGCATTACTTTTATGTGGTACGCCGTTGCTATGGTAGCCTCTATGTGTGGGTTGTTGACTATTTATATATCTTCTGTTTACTTGTTTTACCTCGCTTTATGTAACCTGTGAACATGCTGAACGCAGTATTCAGCGAAACGTCGGGACGACAAAATGTCCTTGGAACACGACCAAAAAGCCCGCGAAACAGAGATTCCTATTTCAACGCCGGTCGTGAAAGTCTACATTTTTACTTAATTCGCCTCTACGGGGAGGAAATATCACACTTAGTTCGTCGCTTTGAGAGGTTAAGGAAGAAAAAGTCGCAACTTCTGTCATCACTCGCGTTTCTTCTTCGATGCCGAGACACAGGTATGATTCCCAAATTTATTAAAATGAAGAGACCACTAACCTCAGCTAGAGCCCATAGAATATATGATCGAACTGAACGTTCGCTATTACGTGAACGCATAAGCTTTGCACGTAAGGAGCTCGCTACTACAGATCAGGCACTCTTACAGCTGCACTACCGCATCAGCAGCACACTCTCATATCAGGACTGGGAAAATGTGGATCGTATCACCTTCTACTCTATGCGTTCAACATTTGAACAGTCTAGCATCCGGCAGAAGAAAAAGTTTGAGCGGTTACAGAGAGACCAACCCGCGCCAGTACCTGCGCCTACGCTGGACATCTCACGGACAATTGTTAACCTGACCAATCGCCACCTGTCAGAGTGGGAAATCTCTATACTAGCGAAAGGAGGAAATTACGCAGTGACCCCTCCTTCGATTCCCGTGGAAGACATTGTCGCCAATATTGAAGCGGCAATCCGTGAGCTACCATCTGAACAAGCAGATGAAATCCGTCATGAAGCCTCACGTATAATCAAGAAGGCGCCGGCACCGCAGAGCAACCTCACACCTCAGGAGAGAAAGGCTATAAAGACTCTCAACATGGACGAGAGCATAATCATTCTTCCTGCAGACAAAGGGAACGCAACGGTTATCTTGGACATGGACGACTACACTGCCAAGGTTTTGGAACTTTTAGACCCGGGTACCTACCGCAAACTACTGAGAGATCCTACCAACCGGATTCTTCGTGAAACAAACGGCCTGATCAAGGTATCTTCGCTACCTGAAAACGTAAAGAAGGGAACCACCAGAAGTGAAGCTTTACCACCAAGACTTTACGGTTTACCTAAAATACACAAAGATAATGTTCCTCTTCGTCCTATCGTGAGTGCTATTGGATCACCAACTTATAGCATTGCCAAACATTTAGCTACCTTACTTCAACCACATATCGGCGGTACTCAGTCGTTCGTCAAAGATTCCGGTCATTTCATTGAAAAATTGAAAACTATTCAACTAGAAGCTGGTGACTTACTAGTAAGTTTTGACGTGGTCTCTCTTTTCACGAAAGTACCTATAAAGGTAGCCCTGGAGTACATCGCACGGATTTTTCCTGATGATATCACAGCCTTATTCCGCCACTGCCTCACCGCTAGCTATTTCCTGTGGAAGGGTGATTTCTATGAACAAATTGATGGGGTCGCCATGGGCAGTCCCCTTAGTCCGGTGATCGCGAATTTCTTCATGGAACAATTTGAACAAATAGCACTAGAGACCGCACCTTTGAAACCTAAAGTGTGGCTACGATACGTGGACGATACCTTTGTAATATGGGGCCATGGTAAAGATCAATTAAATCTGTTTTTACAACATCTTAACAGCCAGAACTCGAACATTCAGTTTACCATGGAGTTAGAAAATGAACAGAAAATCGCGTTTCTCGACGTTATGGTAACGAAGACCGCTGATCTAACTTTGGGACATACAGTTTACCGTAAGCCGACCCATACTGACCGATATCTACATAAGACGTCCAACCACCACCCACGACAGAAATACGGAGTTATAAAAACACTGGCTGACCGCGCTAAAAGAATTTGTGAAAAGCAGTGCCTAAAACAAGAAATTGAACACCTCAACGAGGCCTTACGCGCGAATGGGTACAGCCAGAAAGATATCCAGCGAGCACTCCATCCGAGACGTCCAACTACAAGGGTAATTGGAGACAAGCAGCCCCTGGCTAGAGCTTTTCTTCCATATATAAAAAAGGTCACGGACAGAATAGGGAGGCTACTCGAGTCCCATGATATAAAGACCATATACAGGCCTACACGAAAAATTAAGGACATGTTTAGGTCCGCTAAAGATAAGCGACATCCTCATACCGCGGCAGGGGTTTATAAAATCCCGTGTGATTGTGGCCAAGTATATATTGGAACAACGAAAAGAAGTATTGCCACTCGCCTCAAGGAGCACGAACGACACAGCCGGCTGGGACAAACAGATAAATCCACTGTAGCAGCACACTCGCTACTTGCAGGTCACGATATAAGATATGGAGACACCGAAGTTCTGTCCACCACGGTGTCTTATCATGCCAGGCTACAAAGGGAGGCCATTGAAATCCTGAAGCATACTAACAGCTTCAATCTTAAGGAGGAAGCAGAACGTGTGAACAGAGCTTGGCTTCCAGTCCTTAATCCCCTCAAGCCTGCCCTTATTGACCGTCGTAGACGAGAAGATGCAACAGACGAGCAGCCCTGTCCTTGATGCATTACTTTTATGTGGTACGCCGTTGCTATGGTAGCCTCTATGTGTGGGTTGTTGACTATTTATATATCTTCTGTTTACTTGTTTTACCTCGCTTTATGTAACCTGTGAACATGCTGAACGCAGTATTCAGCGAAACGTCGGGACGACAAAATGTCCTTGGAACACGACCAAAAAGCCCGCGAAACAGAGATTCCTATTTCAACGCCGGTCGTGAAAGTCTACATTTTTACTTAATTCGCCTCTACGGGGAGGAAATATCACACTTAGTTCGTCGCTTTGAGAGGTTAAGGAAGAAAAAGTCGCAACTTCTGTCATCACTCGCGTTTCTTCTTCGATGCCGAGACACAGGTATGATTCCCAAGTTTATTAAAATGAAGAGACCACTAACCTCAGCTAGAGCCCATAGAATATATGATCGAACTGAACGTTCGCTATTACGTGAACGCATAAGCTTTGCACGTAAGGAGCTCGCTACTACAGATCAGGCACTCTTACAGCTGCACTACCGCATCAGCAGCACACTCTCATATCAGGACTGGGAAAATGTGGATCGTATCACCTTCTACTCTATGCGTTCAACATTTGAACAGTCTAGCATCCGGCAGAAGAAAAAGTTTGAGCGGTTACAGAGAGACCAACCCGCGCCAGTACCTGCGCCTACGCTGGACATCTCACGGACAATTGTTAACCTGACCAATCGCCACCTGTCAGAGTGGGAAATCTCTATACTAGCGAAAGGAGGAAATTACGCAGTGACCCCTCCTTCGATTCCCGTGGAAGACATTGTCGCCAATATTGAAGCGGCAATCCGTGAGCTACCATCTGAACAAGCAGATGAAATCCGTCATGAAGCCTCACGTATAATCAAGAAGGCGCCGGCACCGCAGAGCAACCTCACACCTCAGGAGAGAAAGGCTATAAAGACTCTCAACATGGACGAGAGCATAATCATTCTTCCTGCAGACAAAGGGAACGCAACGGTTATCTTGGACATGGACGACTACACTGCCAAGGTTTTGGAACTTTTAGACCCGGGTACCTACCGCAAACTACTGAGAGATCCTACCAACCGGATTCTTCGTGAAACAAACGGCCTGATCAAGGTATCTTCGCTACCTGAAAACGTAAAGAAGGGAACCACCAGAAGTGAAGCTTTACCACCAAGACTTTACGGTTTACCTAAAATACACAAAGATAATGTTCCTCTTCGTCCTATCGTGAGTGCTATTGGATCACCAACTTATAGCATTGCCAAACATTTAGCTACCTTACTTCAACCACATATCGGCGGTACTCAGTCGTTCGTCAAAGATTCCGGTCATTTCATTGAAAAATTGAAAACTATTCAACTAGAAGCTGGTGACTTACTAGTAAGTTTTGACGTGGTCTCTCTTTTCACGAAAGTACCTATAAAGGTAGCCCTGGAGTACATCGCACGGATTTTTCCTGATGATATCACAGCCTTATTCCGCCACTGCCTCACCGCTAGCTATTTCCTGTGGAAGGGTGATTTCTATGAACAAATTGATGGGGTCGCCATGGGCAGTCCCCTTAGTCCGGTGATCGCGAATTTCTTCATGGAACAATTTGAACAAATAGCACTAGAGACCGCACCTTTGAAACCTAAAGTGTGGCTACGATACGTGGACGATACCTTTGTAATATGGGGCCATGGTAAAGATCAATTAAATCTGTTTTTACAACATCTTAACAGCCAGAACTCGAACATTCAGTTTACCATGGAGTTAGAACATGAACAGAAAATCGCGTTTCTCGACGTTATGGTAACGAAGACCGCTGATCTAACTTTGGGACATACAGTTTACCGTAAGCCGACCCATACTGACCGATATCTACATAAGACGTCCAACCACCACCCACGACAGAAATACGGAGTTATAAAAACACTGGCTGACCGCGCTAAAAGAATTTGTGAAAAGCAGTGCCTAAAACAAGAAATTGAACACCTCAACGAGGCCTTACGCGCGAATGGGTACAGCCAGAAAGATATCCAGCGAGCACTCCATCCGAGACGTCCAACTACAAGGGTAATTGGAGACAAGCAGCCCCTGGCTAGAGCTTTTCTTCCATATATAAAAAAGGTCACGGACAGAATAGGGAGGCTACTCGAGTCCCATGATATAAAGACCATATACAGGCCTACACGAAAAATTAAGGACATGTTTAGGTCCGCTAAAGATAAGCGACATCCTCATACCGCGGCAGGGGTTTATAAAATCCCGTGTGATTGTGGCCAAGTATATATTGGAACAACGAAAAGAAGTATTGCCACTCGCCTCAAGGAGCACGAACGACACAGCCTGCTGGGACAAACAGATAAATCCACTGTAGCAGCACACTCGCTACTTGCAGGTCACGATATAAGATATGGAGACACCGAAGTTCTGTCCACCACGGTGTCTTATCATGCCAGGCTACAAAGGGAGGCCATTGAAATCCTGAAGCATACTAACAGCTTCAATCTTAAGGAGGAAGCAGAACGTGTGAACAGAGCTTGGCTTCCAGTCCTTAATCCCCTCAAGCCTGCCCTTATTGACCGTCGTAGACGAGAAGATGCAACAGACGAGCAGCCCTGTCCTTGATGCATTACTTTTATGTGGTACGCCGTTGCTATGGTAGCCTCTATGTGTGGGTTGTTGACTATTTATATATCTTCTGTTTACTTGTTTTACCTCGCTTTATGTAACCTGTGAACATGCTGAACGCAGTATTCAGCGAAACGTCGGGACGACAAAATGTCCTTGGAACACGACCAAAAAGCCCGCGAAACAGAGATTCCTATTTCAACGCCGGTCGTGAAAGTCTACATTTTTACTTAATTCGCCTCTACGGGGAGGAAATATCACACTTAGTTCGTCGCTTTGAGAGGTTAAGGAAGAAAAAGTCGCAACTTCTGTCATCACTCGCGTTTCTTCTTCGATGCCGAGACACAGGTATGATTCCCAAGTTTATTAAAATGAAGAGACCACTAACCTCAGCTAGAGCCCATAGAATATATGATCGAACTGAACGTTCGCTATTACGTGAACGCATAAGCTTTGCACGTAAGGAGCTCGTTACTACAGATCAGGCACTCTTACAGCTGCACTACCGCATCAGCAGCACACTCTCATATCAGGACTGGGAAAATGTGGATCGTATCACCTTCTACTCTATGCGTTCAACATTTGAACAGTCTAGCATCCGGCAGAAGAAAAAGTTTGAGCGGTTACAGAGAGACCAACCCGCGCCAGTACCTGCGCCTACGCTGGACATCTCACGGACAATTGTTAACCTGACCAATCGCCACCTGTCAGAGTGGGAAATCTCTATACTAGCGAAAGGAGGAAATTACGCAGTGACCCCTCCTTCGATTCCCGTGGAAGACATTGTCGCCAATATTGAAGCGGCAATCCGTGAGCTACCATCTGAACAAGCAGATGAAATCCGTCATGAAGCCTCACGTATAATCAAGAAGGCGCCGGCACCGCAGAGCAACCTCACACCTCAGGAGAGAAAGGCTATAAAGACTCTCAACATGGACGAGAGCATAATCATTCTTCCTGCAGACAAAGGGAACGCAACGGTTATCTTGGACATGGACGACTACACTGCCAAGGTTTTGGAACTTTTAGACCCGGGTACCTACCGCAAACTACTGAGAGATCCTACCAACCGGATTCTTCGTGAAACAAACGGCCTGATCAAGGTATCTTCGCTACCTGAAAACGTAAAGAAGGGAACCACCAGAAGTGAAGCTTTACCACCAAGACTTTACGGTTTACCTAAAATACACAAAGATAATGTTCCTCTTCGTCCTATCGTGAGTGCTATTGGATCACCAACTTATAGCATTGCCAAACATTTAGCTACCTTACTTCAACCACATATCGGCGGTACTCAGTCGTTCGTCAAAGATTCCGGTCATTTCATTGAAAAATTGAAAACTATTCAACTAGAAGCTGGTGACTTACTAGTAAGTTTTGACGTGGTCTCTCTTTTCACGAAAGTACCTATAAAGGTAGCCCTGGAGTACATCGCACGGATTTTTCCTGATGATATCACAGCCTTATTCCGCCACTGCCTCACCGCTAGCTATTTCCTGTGGAAGGGTGATTTCTATGAACAAATTGATGGGGTCGCCATGGGCAGTCCCCTTAGTCCGGTGATCGCGAATTTCTTCATGGAACAATTTGAACAAATAGCACTAGAGACCGCACCTTTGAAACCTAAAGTGTGGCTACGATACGTGGACGATACCTTTGTAATATGGGGCCATGGTAAAGATCAATTAAATCTGTTTTTACAACATCTTAACAGCCAGAACTCGAACATTCAGTTTACCATGCAGTTAGAAAATGAACAGAAAATCGCGTTTCTCGACGTTATGGTAACGAAGACCGCTGATCTAACTTTGGGACATACAGTTTACCGTAAGCCGACCCATACTGACCGATATCTACATAAGACGTCCAACCACCACCCACGACAGAAATACGGAGTTATAAAAACACTGGCTGACCGCGCTAAAAGAATTTGTGAAAAGCAGTGCCTAAAACAAGAAATTGAACACCTCAACGAGGCCTTACGCGCGAATGGGTACAGCCAGAAAGATATCCAGCGAGCACTCCATCCGAGACGTCCAACTACAAGGGTAATTGGAGACAAGCAGCCCCTGGCTAGAGCTTTTCTTCCATATATAAAAAAGGTCACGGACAGAATAGGGAGGCTACTCGAGTCCCATGATATAAAGACCATATACAGGCCTACACGAAAAATTAAGGACATGTTTAGGTCCGCTAAAGATAAGCGACATCCTCATACCGCGGCAGGGGTTTATAAAATCCCGTGTGATTGTGGCCAAGTATATATTGGAACAACGAAAAGAAGTATTGCCACTCGCCTCAAGGAGCACGAACGACACAGCCGGCTGGGACAAACAGATAAATCCACTGTAGCAGCACACTCGCTACTTGCAGGTCACGATATAAGATATGGAGACACCGAAGTTCTGTCCACCACGGTGTCTTATCATGCCAGGCTACAAAGGGAGGCCATTGAAATCCTGAAGCATACTAACAGCTTCAATCTTAAGGAGGAAGCAGAACGTGTGAACAGAGCTTGGCTTCCAGTCCTTAATCCCCTCAAGCCTGCCCTTATTGACCGTCGTAGACGAGAAGATGCAACAGACGAGCAGCCCTGTCCTTGATGCATTACTTTTATGTGGTACGCCGTTGCTATGGTAGCCTCTATGTGTGGGTTGTTGACTATTTATATATCTTCTGTTTACTTGTTTTACCTCGCTTTATGTAACCTGTGAACATGCTGAACGCAGTATTCAGCGAAACGTCGGGACGACAAAATGTCCTTGGAACACGACCAAAAAGCCCGCGAAACAGAGATTCCTATTTCAACGCCGGTCGTGAAAGTCTACATTTTTACTTAATTCGCCTCTACGGGGAGGAAATATCACACTTAGTTCGTCGCTTTGAGAGGTTAAGGAAGAAAAAGTCGCAACTTCTGTCATCACTCGCGTTTCTTCTTCGATGCCGAGACACAGGTATGATTCCCAAGTTTATTAAAATGAAGAGACCACTAACCTCAGCTAGAGCCCATAGAATATATGATCGAACTGAACGTTCGCTATTACGTGAACGCATAAGCTTTGCACGTAAGGAGCTCGCTACTACAGATCAGGCACTCTTACAGCTGCACTACCGCATCAGCAGCACACTCTCATATCAGGACTGGGAAAATGTGGATCGTATCACCTTCTACTCTATGCGTTCAACATTTGAACAGTCTAGCATCCGGCAGAAGAAAAAGTTTGAGCGGTTACAGAGAGACCAACCCGCGCCAGTACCTGCGCCTACGCTGGACATCTCACGGACAATTGTTAACCTGACCAATCGCCACCTGTCAGAGTGGGAAATCTCTATACTAGCGAAAGGAGGAAATTACGCAGTGACCCCTCCTTCGATTCCCGTGGAAGACATTGTCGCCAATATTGAAGCGGCAATCCGTGAGCTACCATCTGAACAAGCAGATGAAATCCGTCATGAAGCCTCACGTATAATCAAGAAGGCGCCGGCACCGCAGAGCAACCTCACACCTCAGGAGAGAAAGGCTATAAAGACTCTCAACATGGACGAGAGCATAATCATTCTTCCTGCAGACAAAGGGAACGCAACGGTTATCTTGGACATGGACGACTACACTGCCAAGGTTTTGGAACTTTTAGACCCGGGTACCTACCGCAAACTACTGAGAGATCCTACCAACCGGATTCTTCGTGAAACAAACGGCCTGATCAAGGTATCTTCGCTACCTGAAAACGTAAAGAAGGGAACCACCAGAAGTGAAGCTTTACCACCAAGACTTTACGGTTTACCTAAAATACACAAAGATAATGTTCCTCTTCGTCCTATCGTGAGTGCTATTGGATCACCAACTTATAGCATTGCCAAACATTTAGCTACCTTACTTCAACCACATATCGGCGGTACTCAGTCGTTCGTCAAAGATTCCGGTCATTTCATTGAAAAATTGAAAACTATTCAACTAGAAGCTGGTGACTTACTAGTAAGTTTTGACGTGGTCTCTCTTTTCACGAAAGTACCTATAAAGGTAGCCCTGGAGTACATCGCACGGATTTTTCCTGATGATATCACAGCCTTATTCCGCCACTGCCTCACCGCTAGCTATTTCCTGTGGAAGGGTGATTTCTATGAACAAATTGATGGGGTCGCCATGGGCAGTCCCCTTAGTCCGGTGATCGCGAATTTCTTCATGGAACAATTTGAACAAATAGCACTAGAGACCGCACCTTTGAAACCTAAAGTGTGGCTACGATACGTGGACGATACCTTTGTAATATGGGGCCATGGTAAAGATCAATTAAATCTGTTTTTACAACATCTTAACAGCCAGAACTCGAACATTCAGTTTACCATGGAGTTAGAAAATGAACAGAAAATCGCGTTTCTCGACGTTATGGTAACGAAGACCGCTGATCTAACTTTGGGACATACAGTTTACCGTAAGCCGACCCATACTGACCGATATCTACATAAGACGTCCAACCACCACCCACGACAGAAATACGGAGTTATAAAAACACTGGCTGACCGCGCTAAAAGAATTTGTGAAAAGCAGTGCCTAAAACAAGAAATTGAACACCTCAACGAGGCCTTACGCGCGAATGGGTACAGCCAGAAAGATATCCAGCGAGCACTCCATCCGAGACGTCCAACTACAAGGGTAATTGGAGACAAGCAGCCCCTGGCTAGAGCTTTTCTTCCATATATAAAAAAGGTCACGGACAGAATAGGGAGGCTACTCGAGTCCCATGATATAAAGACCATATACAGGCCTACACGAAAAATTAAGGACATGTTTAGGTCCGCTAAAGATAAGCGACATCCTCATACCGCGGCAGGGGTTTATAAAATCCCGTGTGATTGTGGCCAAGTATATATTGGAACAACGAAAAGAAGTATTGCCACTCGCCTCAAGGAGCACGAACGACACAGCCGGCTGGGACAAACAGATAAATCCACTGTAGCAGCACACTCGCTACTTGCAGGTCACGATATAAGATATGGAGACACCGAAGTTCTGTCCACCACGGTGTCTTATCATGCCAGGCTACAAAGGGAGGCCATTGAAATCCTGAAGCATACTAACAGCTTCAATCTTAAGGAGGAAGCAGAACGTGTGAACAGAGCTTGGCTTCCAGTCCTTAATCCCCTCAAGCCTGCCCTTATTGACCGTCGTAGACAAGAAGATGCAACAGACGAGCAGCCCTGTCCTTGATGCATTACTTTTATGTGGTACGCCGTTGCTATGGTAGCCTCTATGTGTGGGTTGTTGACTATTTATATATCTTCTGTTTACTTGTTTTACCTCGCTTTATGTAACCTGTGAACATGCTGAACGCAGTATTCAGCGAAACGTCGGGACGACAAAATGTCCTTGGAACACGACCAAAAAGCCCGCGAAACAGAGATTCCTATTTCAACGCCGGTCGTGAAAGTCTACATTTTTACTTAATTCGCCTCTACGGGGAGGAAATATCACACTTAGTTCGTCGCTTTGAGAGGTTAAGGAAGAAAAAGTCGCAACTTCTGTCATCACTCGCGTTTCTTCTTCGATGCCGAGACACAGGTATGATTCCCAAATTTATTAAAATGAAGAGACCACTAACCTCAGCTAGAGCCCATAGAATATATGATCGAACTGAACGTTCGCTATTACGTGAACGCATAAGCTTTGCACGTAAGGAGCTCGCTACTACAGATCAGGCACTCTTACAGCTGCACTACCGCATCAGCAGCACACTCTCATATCAGGACTGGGAAAATGTGGATCGTATCACCTTCTACTCTATGCGTTCAACATTTGAACAGTCTAGCATCCGGCAGAAGAAAAAGTTTGAGCGGTTACAGAGAGACCAACCCGCGCCAGTACCTGCGCCTACGCTGGACATCTCACGGACAATTGTTAACCTGACCAATCGCCACCTGTCAGAGTGGGAAATCTCTATACTAGCGAAAGGAGGAAATTACGCAGTGACCCCTCCTTCGATTCCCGTGGAAGACATTGTCGCCAATATTGAAGCGGCAATCCGTGAGCTACCATCTGAACAAGCAGATGAAATCCGTCATGAAGCCTCACGTATAATCAAGAAGGCGCCGGCACCGCAGAGCAACCTCACACCTCAGGAGAGAAAGGCTATAAAGACTCTCAACATGGACGAGAGCATAATCATTCTTCCTGCAGACAAAGGGAACGCAACGGTTATCTTGGACATGGACGACTACACTGCCAAGGTTTTGGAACTTTTAGACCCGGGTACCTACCGCAAACTACTGAGAGATCCTACCAACCGGATTCTTCGTGAAACAAACGGCCTGATCAAGGTATCTTCGCTACCTGAAAACGTAAAGAAGGGAACCACCAGAAGTGAAGCTTTACCACCAAGACTTTACGGTTTACCTAAAATACACAAAGATAATGTTCCTCTTCGTCCTATCGTGAGTGCTATTGGATCACCAACTTATAGCATTGCCAAACATTTAGCTACCTTACTTCAACCACATATCGGCGGTACTCAGTCGTTCGTCAAAGATTCCGGTCATTTCATTGAAAAATTGAAAACTATTCAACTAGAAGCTGGTGACTTACTAGTAAGTTTTGACGTGGTCTCTCTTTTCACGAAAGTACCTATAAAGGTAGCCCTGGAGTACATCGCACGGATTTTTCCTGATGATATCACAGCCTTATTCCGCCACTGCCTCACCGCTAGCTATTTCCTGTGGAAGGGTGATTTCTATGAACAAATTGATGGGGTCGCCATGGGCAGTCCCCTTAGTCCGGTGATCGCGAATTTCTTCATGGAACAATTTGAACAAATAGCACTAGAGACAGCACCTTTGAAACCTAAAGTGTGGCTACGATACGTGGACGATACCTTTGTAATATGGGGCCATGGTAAAGATCAATTAAATCTGTTTTTACAACATCTTAACAGCCAGAACTCGAACATTCAGTTTACCATGGAGTTAGAAAATGAACAGAAAATCGCGTTTCTCGACGTTATGGTAACGAAGACCGCTGATCTAACTTTGGGACATACAGTTTACCGTAAGCCGACCCATACTGACCGATATCTACATAAGACGTCCAACCACCACCCACGACAGAAATACGGAGTTATAAAAACACTGGCTGACCGCGCTAAAAGAATTTGTGAAAAGCAGTGCCTAAAACAAGAAATTGAACACCTCAACGAGGCCTTACGCGCGAATGGGTACAGCCAGAAAGATATCCAGCGAGCACTCCATCCGAGACGTCCAACTACAAGGGTAATTGGAGACAAGCAGCCCCTGGCTAGAGCTTTTCTTCCATATATAAAAAAGGTCACGGACAGAATAGGGAGGCTACTCGAGTCCCATGATATAAAGACCATATACAGGCCTACACGAAAAATTAAGGACATGTTTAGGTCCGCTAAAGATAAGCGACATCCTCATACCGCGGCAGGGGTTTATAAAATCCCGTGTGATTGTGGCCAAGTATATATTGGAACAACGAAAAGAAGTATTGCCACTCGCCTCAAGGAGCACGAACGACACAGCCGGCTGGGACAAACAGATAAATCCACTGTAGCAGCACACTCGCTACTTGCAGGTCACGATATAAGATATGGAGACACCGAAGTTCTGTCCACCACGGTGTCTTATCATGCCAGGCTACAAAGGGAGGCCATTGAAATCCTGAAGCATACTAACAGCTTCAATCTTAAGGAGGAAGCAGAACGTGTGAACAGAGCTTGGCTTCCAGTCCTTAATCCCCTCAAGCCTGCCCTTATTGACCGTCGTAGACGAGAAGATGCAACAGACGAGCAGCCCTGTCCTTGATGCATTACTTTTATGTGGTACGCCGTTGCTATGGTAGCCTCTATGTGTGGGTTGTTGACTATTTATATATCTTCTGTTTACTTGTTTTACCTCGCTTTATGTAACCTGTGAACATGCTGAACGCAGTATTCAGCGAAACGTCGGGACGACAAAATGTCCTTGGAACACGACCAAAAAGCCCGCGAAACAGAGATTCCTATTTCAACGCCGGTCGTGAAAGTCTACATTTTTACTTAATTCGCCTCTACGGGGAGGAAATATCACACTTAGTTCGTCGCTTTGAGAGGTTAAGGAAGAAAAAGTCGCAACTTCTGTCATCACTCGCGTTTCTTCTTCGATGCCGAGACACAGGTATGATTCCCAAGTTTATTAAAATGAAGAGACCACTAACCTCAGCTAGAGCCCATAGAATATATGATCGAACTGAACGTTCGCTATTACGTGAACGCATAAGCTTTGCACGTAAGGAGCTCGCTACTACAGATCAGGCACTCTTACAGCTGCACTACCGCATCAGCAGCACACTCTCATATCAGGACTGGGAAAATGTGGATCGTATCACCTTCTACTCTATGCGTTCAACATTTGAACAGTCTAGCATCCGGCAGAAGAAAAAGTTTGAGCGGTTACAGAGAGACCAACCCGCGCCAGTACCTGCGCCTACGCTGGACATCTCACGGACAATTGTTAACCTGACCAATCGCCACCTGTCAGAGTGGGAAATCTCTATACTAGCGAAAGGAGGAAATTACGCAGTGACCCCTCCTTCGATTCCCGTGGAAGACATTGTCGCCAATATTGAAGCGGCAATCCGTGAGCTACCATCTGAACAAGCAGATGAAATCCGTCATGAAGCCTCACGTATAATCAAGAAGGCGCCGGCACCGCAGAGCAACCTCACACCTCAGGAGAGAAAGGCTATAAAGACTCTCAACATGGACGAGAGCATAATCATTCTTCCTGCAGACAAAGGGAACGCAACGGTTATCTTGGACATGGACGACTACACTGCCAAGGTTTTGGAACTTTTAGACCCGGGTACCTACCGCAAACTACTGAGAGATCCTACCAACCGGATTCTTCGTGAAACAAACGGCCTGATCAAGGTATCTTCGCTACCTGAAAACGTAAAGAAGGGAACCACCAGAAGTGAAGCTTTACCACCAAGACTTTACGGTTTACCTAAAATACACAAAGATAATGTTCCTCTTCGTCCTATCGTGAGTGCTATTGGATCACCAACTTATAGCATTGCCAAACATTTAGCTACCTTACTTCAACCACATATCGGCGGTACTCAGTCGTTCGTCAAAGATTCCGGTCATTTCATTGAAAAATTGAAAACTATTCAACTAGAAGCTGGTGACTTACTAGTAAGTTTTGACGTGGTCTCTCTTTTCACGAAAGTACCTATAAAGGTAGCCCTGGAGTACATCGCACGGATTTTTCCTGATGATATCACAGCCTTATTCCGCCACTGCCTCACCGCTAGCTATTTCCTGTGGAAGGGTGATTTCTATGAACAAATTGATGGGGTCGCCATGGGCAGTCCCCTTAGTCCGGTGATCGCGAATTTCTTCATGGAACAATTTGAACAAATAGCACTAGAGACCGCACCTTTGAAACCTAAAGTGTGGCTACGATACGTGGACGATACCTTTGTAATATGGGGCCATGGTAAAGATCAATTAAATCTGTTTTTACAACATCTTAACAGCCAGAACTCGAACATTCAGTTTACCATGGAGTTAGAAAATGAACAGAAAATCGCGTTTCTCGACGTTATGGTAACGAAGACCGCTGATCTAACTTTGGGACATACAGTTTACCGTAAGCCGACCCATACTGACCGATATCTACATAAGACGTCCAACCACCACCCACGACAGAAATACGGAGTTATAAAAACACTGGCTGACCGCGCTAAAAGAATTTGTGAAAAGCAGTGCCTAAAACAAGAAATTGAACACCTCAACGAGGCCTTACGCGCGAATGGGTACAGCCAGAAAGATATCCAGCGAGCACTCCATCCGAGACGTCCAACTACAAGGGTAATTGGAGACAAGCAGCCCCTGGCTAGAGCTTTTCTTCCATATATAAAAAAGGTCACGGACAGAATAGGGAGGCTACTCGAGTCCCATGATATAAAGACCATATACAGGCCTACACGAAAAATTAAGGACATGTTTAGGTCCGCTAAAGATAAGCGACATCCTCATACCGCGGCAGGGGTTTATAAAATCCCGTGTGATTGTGGCCAAGTATATATTGGAACAACGAAAAGAAGTATTGCCACTCGCCTCAAGGAGCACGAACGACACAGCCGGCTGGGACAAACAGATAAATCCACTGTAGCAGCACACTCGCTACTTGCAGGTCACGATATAAGATATGGAGACACCGAAGTTCTGTCCACCACGGTGTCTTATCATGCCAGGCTACAAAGGGAGGCCATTGAAATCCTGAAGCATACTAACAGCTTCAATCTTAAGGAGGAAGCAGAACGTGTGAACAGAGCTTGGCTTCCAGTCCTTAATCCCCTCAAGCCTGCCCTTATTGACCGTCGTAGACGAGAAGATGCAACAGACGAGCAGCCCTGTCCTTGATGCATTACTTTTATGTGGTACGCCGTTGCTATGGTAGCCTCTATGTGTGGGTTGTTGACTATTTATATATCTTCTGTTTACTTGTTTTACCTCGCTTTATGTAACCTGTGAACATGCTGAACGCAGTATTCAGCGAAACGTCGGGACGACAAAATGTCCTTGGAACACGACCAAAAAGCCCGCGAAACAGAGATTCCTATTTCAACGCCGGTCGTGAAAGTCTACATTTTTACTTAATTCGCCTCTACGGGGAGGAAATATCACACTTAGTTCGTCGCTTTGAGAGGTTAAGGAAGAAAAAGTCGCAACTTCTGTCATCACTCGCGTTTCTTCTTCGATGCCGAGACACAGGTATGATTCCCAAGTTTATTAAAATGAAGAGACCACTAACCTCAGCTAGAGCCCATAGAATATATGATCGAACTGAACGTTCGCTATTACGTGAACGCATAAGCTTTGCACGTAAGGAGCTCGCTACTACAGATCAGGCACTCTTACAGCTGCACTACCGCATCAGCAGCACACTCTCATATCAGGACTGGGAAAATGTGGATCGTATCACCTTCTACTCTATGCGTTCAACATTTGAACAGTCTAGCATCCGGCAGAAGAAAAAGTTTGAGCGGTTACAGAGAGACCAACCCGCGCCAGTACCTGCGCCTACGCTGGACATCTCACGGACAATTGTTAACCTGACCAATCGCCACCTGTCAGAGTGGGAAATCTCTATACTAGCGAAAGGAGGAAATTACGCAGTGACCCCTCCTTCGATTCCCGTGGAAGACATTGTCGCCAATATTGAAGCGGCAATCCGTGAGCTACCATCTGAACAAGCAGATGAAATCCGTCATGAAGCCTCACGTATAATCAAGAAGGCGCCGGCACCGCAGAGCAACCTCACACCTCAGGAGAGAAAGGCTATAAAGACTCTCAACATGGACGAGAGCATAATCATTCTTCCTGCAGACAAAGGGAACGCAACGGTTATCTTGGACATGGACGACTACACTGCCAAGGTTTTGGAACTTTTAGACCCGGGTACCTACCGCAAACTACTGAGAGATCCTACCAACCGGATTCTTCGTGAAACAAACGGCCTGATCAAGGTATCTTCGCTACCTGAAAACGTAAAGAAGGGAACCACCAGAAGTGAAGCTTTACCACCAAGACTTTACGGTTTACCTAAAATACACAAAGATAATGTTCCTCTTCGTCCTATCGTGAGTGCTATTGGATCACCAACTTATAGCATTGCCAAACATTTAGCTACCTTACTTCAACCACATATCGGCGGTACTCAGTCGTTCGTCAAAGATTCCGGTCATTTCATTGAAAAATTGAAAACTATTCAACTAGAAGCTGGTGACTTACTAGTAAGTTTTGACGTGGTCTCTCTTTTCACGAAAGTACCTATAAAGGTAGCCCTGGAGTACATCGCACGGATTTTTCCTGATGATATCACAGCCTTATTCCGCCACTGCCTCACCGCTAGCTATTTCCTGTGGAAGGGTGATTTCTATGAACAAATTGATGGGGTCGCCATGGGCAGTCCCCTTAGTCCGGTGATCGCGAATTTCTTCATGGAACAATTTGAACAAATAGCACTAGAGACCGCACCTTTGAAACCTAAAGTGTGGCTACGATACGTGGACGATACCTTTGTAATATGGGGCCATGGTAAAGATCAATTAAATCTGTTTTTACAACATCTTAACAGCCAGAACTCGAACATTCAGTTTACCATGGAGTTAGAAAATGAACAGAAAATCGCGTTTCTCGACGTTATGGTAACGAAGACCGCTGATCTAACTTTGGGACATACAGTTTACCGTAAGCCGACCCATACTGACCGATATCTACATAAGACGTCCAACCACCACCCACGACAGAAATACGGAGTTATAAAAACACTGGCTGACCGCGCTAAAAGAATTTGTGAAAAGCAGTGCCTAAAACAAGAAATTGAACACCTCAACGAGGCCTTACGCGCGAATGGGTACAGCCAGAAAGATATCCAGCGAGCACTCCATCCGAGACGTCCAACTACAAGGGTAATTGGAGACAAGCAGCCCCTGGCTAGAGCTTTTCTTCCATATATAAAAAAGGTCACGGACAGAATAGGGAGGCTACTCGAGTCCCATGATATAAAGACCATATACAGGCCTACACGAAAAATTAAGGACATGTTTAGGTCCGCTAAAGATAAGCGACATCCTCATACCGCGGCAGGGGTTTATAAAATCCCGTGTGATTGTGGCCAAGTATATATTGGAACAACGAAAAGAAGTATTGCCACTCGCCTCAAGGAGCACGAACGACACAGCCGGCTGGGACAAACAGATAAATCCACTGTAGCAGCACACTCGCTACTTGCAGGTCACGATATAAGATATGGAGACACCGAAGTTCTGTCCACCACGGTGTCTTATCATGCCAGGCTACAAAGGGAGGCCATTGAAATCCTGAAGCATACTAACAGCTTCAATCTTAAGGAGGAAGCAGAACGTGTGAACAGAGCTTGGCTTCCAGTCCTTAATCCCCTCAAGCCTGCCCTTATTGACCGTCGTAGACGAGAAGATGCAACAGACGAGCAGCCCTGTCCTTGATGCATTACTTTTATGTGGTACGCCGTTGCTATGGTAGCCTCTATGTGTGGGTTGTTGACTATTTATATATCTTCTGTTTACTTGTTTTACCTCGCTTTATGTAACCTGTGAACATGCTGAACGCAGTATTCAGCGAAACGTCGGAACGACAAAATGTCCTTGGAACACGACCAAAAAGCCCGCGAAACAGAGATTCCTATTTCAACGCCGGTCGTGAAAGTCTACATTTTTACTTAATTCGCCTCTACGGGGAGGAAATATCACACTTAGTTCGTCGCTTTGAGAGGTTAAGGAAGAAAAAGTCGCAACTTCTGTCATCACTCGCGTTTCTTCTTCGATGCCGAGACACAGGTATGATTCCCAAGTTTATTAAAATGAAGAGACCACTAACCTCAGCTAGAGCCCATAGAATATATGATCGAACTGAACGTTCGCTATTACGTGAACGCATAAGCTTTGCACGTAAGGAGCTCGCTACTACAGATCAGGCACTCTTACAGCTGCACTACCGCATCAGCAGCACACTCTCATATCAGGACTGGGAAAATGTGGATCGTATCACCTTCTACTCTATGCGTTCAACATTTGAACAGTCTAGCATCCGGCAGAAGAAAAAGTTTGAGCGGTTACAGAGAGACCAACCCGCGCCAGTACCTGCGCCTACGCTGGACATCTCACGGACAATTGTTAACCTGACCAATCGCCACCTGTCAGAGTGGGAAATCTCTATACTAGCGAAAGGAGGAAATTACGCAGTGACCCCTCCTTCGATTCCCGTGGAAGACATTGTCGCCAATATTGAAGCGGCAATCCGTGAGCTACCATCTGAACAAGCAGATGAAATCCGTCATGAAGCCTCACGTATAATCAAGAAGGCGCCGGCACCGCAGAGCAACCTCACACCTCAGGAGAGAAAGGCTATAAAGACTCTCAACATGGACGAGAGCATAATCATTCTTCCTGCAGACAAAGGGAACGCAACGGTTATCTTGGACATGGACGACTACACTGCCAAGGTTTTGGAACTTTTAGACCCGGGTACCTACCGCAAACTACTGAGAGATCCTACCAACCGGATTCTTCGTGAAACAAACGGCCTGATCAAGGTATCTTCGCTACCTGAAAACGTAAAGAAGGGAACCACCAGAAGTGAAGCTTTACCACCAAGACTTTACGGTTTACCTAAAATACACAAAGATAATGTTCCTCTTCGTCCTATCGTGAGTGCTATTGGATCACCAACTTATAGCATTGCCAAACATTTAGCTACCTTACTTCAACCACATATCGGCGGTACTCAGTCGTTCGTCAAAGATTCCGGTCATTTCATTGAAAAATTGAAAACTATTCAACTAGAAGCTGGTGACTTACTAGTAAGTTTTGACGTGGTCTCTCTTTTCACGAAAGTACCTATAAAGGTAGCCCTGGAGTACATCGCACGGATTTTTCCTGATGATATCACAGCCTTATTCCGCCACTGCCTCACCGCTAGCTATTTCCTGTGGAAGGGTGATTTCTATGAACAAATTGATGGGGTCGCCATGGGCAGTCCCCTTAGTCCGGTGATCGCGAATTTCTTCATGGAACAATTTGAACAAATAGCACTAGAGACCGCACCTTTGAAACCTAAAGTGTGGCTACGATACGTGGACGATACCTTTGTAATATGGGGCCATGGTAAAGATCAATTAAATCTGTTTTTACAACATCTTAACAGCCAGAACTCGAACATTCAGTTTACCATGGAGTTAGAAAATGAACAGAAAATCGCGTTTCTCGACGTTATGGTAACGAAGACCGCTGATCTAACTTTGGGACATACAGTTTACCGTAAGCCGACCCATACTGACCGATATCTACATAAGACGTCCAACCACCACCCACGACAGAAATACGGAGTTATAAAAACACTGGCTGACCGCGCTAAAAGAATTTGTGAAAAGCAGTGCCTAAAACAAGAAATTGAACACCTCAACGAGGCCTTACGCGCGAATGGGTACAGCCAGAAAGATATCCAGCGAGCACTCCATCCGAGACGTCCAACTACAAGGGTAATTGGAGACAAGCAGCCCCTGGCTAGAGCTTTTCTTCCATATATAAAAAAGGTCACGGACAGAATAGGGAGGCTACTCGAGTCCCATGATATAAAGACCATATACAGGCCTACACGAAAAATTAAGGACATGTTTAGGTCCGCTAAAGATAAGCGACATCCTCATACCGCGGCAGGGGTTTATAAAATCCCGTGTGATTGTGGCCAAGTATATATTGGAACAACGAAAAGAAGTATTGCCACTCGCCTCAAGGAGCACGAACGACACAGCCGGCTGGGACAAACAGATAAATCCACTGTAGCAGCACACTCGCTACTTGCAGGTCACGATATAAGATATGGAGACACCGAAGTTCTGTCCACCACGGTGTCTTATCATGCCAGGCTACAAAGGGAGGCCATTGAAATCCTGAAGCATACTAACAGCTTCAATCTTAAGGAGGAAGCAGAACGTGTGAACAGAGCTTGGCTTCCAGTCCTTAATCCCCTCAAGCCTGCCCTTATTGACCGTCGTAGACGAGAAGATGCAACAGACGAGCAGCCCTGTCCTTGATGCATTACTTTTATGTGGTACGCCGTTGCTATGGTAGCCTCTATGTGTGGGTTGTTGACTATTTATATATCTTCTGTTTACTTGTTTTACCTCGCTTTATGTAACCTGTGAACATGCTGAACGCAGTATTCAGCGAAACGTCGGAACGACAAAATGTCCTTGGAACACGACCAAAAAGCCCGCGAAACAGAGATTCCTATTTCAACGCCGGTCGTGAAAGTCTACATTTTTACTTAATTCGCCTCTACGGGGAGGAAATATCACACTTAGTTCGTCGCTTTGAGAGGTTAAGGAAGAAAAAGTCGCAACTTCTGTCATCACTCGCGTTTCTTCTTCGATGCCGAGACACAGGTATGATTCCCAAGTTTATTAAAATGAAGAGACCACTAACCTCAGCTAGAGCCCATAGAATATATGATCGAACTGAACGTTCGCTATTACGTGAACGCATAAGCTTTGCACGTAAGGAGCTCGCTACTACAGATCAGGCACTCTTACAGCTGCACTACCGCATCAGCAGCACACTCTCATATCAGGACTGGGAAAATGTGGATCGTATCACCTTCTACTCTATGCGTTCAACATTTGAACAGTCTAGCATCCGGCAGAAGAAAAAGTTTGAGCGGTTACAGAGAGACCAACCCGCGCCAGTACCTGCGCCTACGCTGGACATCTCACGGACAATTGTTAACCTGACCAATCGCCACCTGTCAGAGTGGGAAATCTCTATACTAGCGAAAGGAGGAAATTACGCAGTGACCCCTCCTTCGATTCCCGTGGAAGACATTGTCGCCAATATTGAAGCGGCAATCCGTGAGCTACCATCTGAACAAGCAGATGAAATCCGTCATGAAGCCTCACGTATAATCAAGAAGGCGCCGGCACCGCAGAGCAACCTCACACCTCAGGAGAGAAAGGCTATAAAGACTCTCAACATGGACGAGAGCATAATCATTCTTCCTGCAGACAAAGGGAACGCAACGGTTATCTTGGACATGGACGACTACACTGCCAAGGTTTTGGAACTTTTAGACCCGGGTACCTACCGCAAACTACTGAGAGATCCTACCAACCGGATTCTTCGTGAAACAAACGGCCTGATCAAGGTATCTTCGCTACCTGAAAACGTAAAGAAGGGAACCACCAGAAGTGAAGCTTTACCACCAAGACTTTACGGTTTACCTAAAATACACAAAGATAATGTTCCTCTTCGTCCTATCGTGAGTGCTATTGGATCACCAACTTATAGCATTGCCAAACATTTAGCTACCTTACTTCAACCACATATCGGCGGTACTCAGTCGTTCGTCAAAGATTCCGGTCATTTCATTGAAAAATTGAAAACTATTCAACTAGAAGCTGGTGACTTACTAGTAAGTTTTGACGTGGTCTCTCTTTTCACGAAAGTACCTATAAAGGTAGCCCTGGAGTACATCGCACGGATTTTTCCTGATGATATCACAGCCTTATTCCGCCACTGCCTCACCGCTAGCTATTTCCTGTGGAAGGGTGATTTCTATGAACAAATTGATGGGGTCGCCATGGGCAGTCCCCTTAGTCCGGTGATCGCGAATTTCTTCATGGAACAATTTGAACAAATAGCACTAGAGACCGCACCTTTGAAACCTAAAGTGTGGCTACGATACGTGGACGATACCTTTGTAATATGGGGCCATGGTAAAGATCAATTAAATCTGTTTTTACAACATCTTAACAGCCAGAACTCGAACATTCAGTTTACCATGGAGTTAGAAAATGAACAGAAAATCGCGTTTCTCGACGTTATGGTAACGAAGACCGCTGATCTAACTTTGGGACATACAGTTTACCGTAAGCCGACCCATACTGACCGATATCTACATAAGACGTCCAACCACCACCCACGACAGAAATACGGAGTTATAAAAACACTGGCTGACCGCGCTAAAAGAATTTGTGAAAAGCAGTGCCTAAAACAAGAAATTGAACACCTCAACGAGGCCTTACGCGCGAATGGGTACAGCCAGAAAGATATCCAGCGAGCACTCCATCCGAGACGTCCAACTACAAGGGTAATTGGAGACAAGCAGCCCCTGGCTAGAGCTTTTCTTCCATATATAAAAAAGGTCACGGACAGAATAGGGAGGCTACTCGAGTCCCATGATATAAAGACCATATACAGGCCTACACGAAAAATTAAGGACATGTTTAGGTCCGCTAAAGATAAGCGACATCCTCATACCGCGGCAGGGGTTTATAAAATCCCGTGTGATTGTGGCCAAGTATATATTGGAACAACGAAAAGAAGTATTGCCACTCGCCTCAAGGAGCACGAACGACACAGCCGGCTGGGACAAACAGATAAATCCACTGTAGCAGCACACTCGCTACTTGCAGGTCACGATATAAGATATGGAGACACCGAAGTTCTGTCCACCACGGTGTCTTATCATGCCAGGCTACAAAGGGAGGCCATTGAAATCCTGAAGCATACTAACAGCTTCAATCTTAAGGAGGAAGCAGAACGTGTGAACAGAGCTTGGCTTCCAGTCCTTAATCCCCTCAAGCCTGCCCTTATTGACCGTCGTAGACGAGAAGATGCAACAGACGAGCAGCCCTGTCCTTGATGCATTACTTTTATGTGGTACGCCGTTGCTATGGTAGCCTCTATGTGTGGGTTGTTGACTATTTATATATCTTCTGTTTACTTGTTTTACCTCGCTTTATGTAACCTGTGAACATGCTGAACGCAGTATTCAGCGAAACGTCGGGACGACAAAATGTCCTTGGAACACGACCAAAAAGCCCGCGAAACAGAGATTCCTATTTCAACGCCGGTCGTGAAAGTCTACATTTTTACTTAATTCGCCTCTACGGGGAGGAAATATCACACTTAGTTCGTCGCTTTGAGAGGTTAAGGAAGAAAAAGTCGCAACTTCTGTCATCACTCGCGTTTCTTCTTCGATGCCGAGACACAGGTATGATTCCCAAGTTTATTAAAATGAAGAGACCACTAACCTCAGCTAGAGCCCATAGAATATATGATCGAACTGAACGTTCGCTATTACGTGAACGCATAAGCTTTGCACGTAAGGAGCTCGCTACTACAGATCAGGCACTCTTACAGCTGCACTACCGCATCAGCAGCACACTCTCATATCAGGACTGGGAAAATGTGGATCGTATCACCTTCTACTCTATGCGTTCAACATTTGAACAGTCTAGCATCCGGCAGAAGAAAAAGTTTGAGCGGTTACAGAGAGACCAACCCGCGCCAGTACCTGCGCCTACGCTGGACATCTCACGGACAATTGTTAACCTGACCAATCGCCACCTGTCAGAGTGGGAAATCTCTATACTAGCGAAAGGAGGAAATTACGCAGTGACCCCTCCTTCGATTCCCGTGGAAGACATTGTCGCCAATATTGAAGCGGCAATCCGTGAGCTACCATCTGAACAAGCAGATGAAATCCGTCATGAAGCCTCACGTATAATCAAGAAGGCGCCGGCACCGCAGAGCAACCTCACACCTCAGGAGAGAAAGGCTATAAAGACTCTCAACATGGACGAGAGCATAATCATTCTTCCTGCAGACAAAGGGAACGCAACGGTTATCTTGGACATGGACGACTACACTGCCAAGGTTTTGGAACTTTTAGACCCGGGTACCTACCGCAAACTACTGAGAGATCCTACCAACCGGATTCTTCGTGAAACAAACGGCCTGATCAAGGTATCTTCGCTACCTGAAAACGTAAAGAAGGGAACCACCAGAAGTGAAGCTTTACCACCAAGACTTTACGGTTTACCTAAAATACACAAAGATAATGTTCCTCTTCGTCCTATCGTGAGTGCTATTGGATCACCAACTTATAGCATTGCCAAACATTTAGCTACCTTACTTCAACCACATATCGGCGGTACTCAGTCGTTCGTCAAAGATTCCGGTCATTTCATTGAAAAATTGAAAACTATTCAACTAGAAGCTGGTGACTTACTAGTAAGTTTTGACGTGGTCTCTCTTTTCACGAAAGTACCTATAAAGGTAGCCCTGGAGTACATCGCACGGATTCTTCCTGATGATATCACAGCCTTATTCCGCCACTGCCTCACCGCTAGCTATTTCCTGTGGAAGGGTGATTTCTATGAACAAATTGATGGGGTCGCCATGGGCAGTCCCCTTAGTCCGGTGATCGCGAATTTCTTCATGGAACAATTTGAACAAATAGCACTAGAGACCGCACCTTTGAAACCTAAAGTGTGGCTACGATACGTGGACGATACCTTTGTAATATGGGGCCATGGTAAAGATCAATTAAATCTGTTTTTACAACATCTTAACAGCCAGAACTCGAACATTCAGTTTACCATGGAGTTAGAAAATGAACAGAAAATCGCGTTTCTCGACGTTATGGTAACGAAGACCGCTGATCTAACTTTGGGACATACAGTTTACCGTAAGCCGACCCATACTGACCGATATCTACATAAGACGTCCAACCACCACCCACGACAGAAATACGGAGTTATAAAAACACTGGCTGACCACGCTAAAAGAATTTGTGAAAAGCAGTGCCTAAAACAAGAAATTGAACACCTCAACGAGGCCTTACGCGCGAATGGGTACAGCCAGAAAGATATCCAGCGAGCACTCCATCCGAGACGTCCAACTACAAGGGTAATTGGAGACAAGCAGCCCCTGGCTAGAGCTTTTCTTCCATATATAAAAAAGGTCACGGACAGAATAGGGAGGCTACTCGAGTCCCATGATATAAAGACCATATACAGGCCTACACGAAAAATTAAGGACATGTTTAGGTCCGCTAAAGATAAGCGACATCCTCATACCGCGGCAGGGGTTTATAAAATCCCGTGTGATTGTGGCCAAGTATATATTGGAACAACGAAAAGAAGTATTGCCACTCGCCTCAAGGAGCACGAACGACACAGCCGGCTGGGACAAACAGATAAATCCACTGTAGCAGCACACTCGCTACTTGCAGGTCACGATATAAGATATGGAGACACCGAAGTTCTGTCCACCACGGTGTCTTATCATGCCAGGCTACAAAGGGAGGCCATTGAAATCCTGAAGCATACTAACAGCTTCAATCTTAAGGAGGAAGCAGAACGTGTGAACAGAGCTTGGCTTCCAGTCCTTAATCCCCTCAAGCCTGCCCTTATTGACCGTCGTAGACGAGAAGATGCAACAGACGAGCAGCCCTGTCCTTGATGCATTACTTTTATGTGGTACGCCGTTGCTATGGTAGCCTCTATGTGTGGGTTGTTGACTATTTATATATCTTCTGTTTACTTGTTTTACCTCGCTTTATGTAACCTGTGAACATGCTGAACGCAGTATTCAGCGAAACGTCGGAACGACAAAATGTCCTTGGAACACGACCAAAAAGCCCGCGAAACAGAGATTCCTATTTCAACGCCGGTCGTGAAAGTCTACATTTTTACTTAATTCGCCTCTACGGGGAGGAAATATCACACTTAGTTCGTCGCTTTGAGAGGTTAAGGAAGAAAAAGTCGCAACTTCTGTCATCACTCGCGTTTCTTCTTCGATGCCGAGACACAGGTATGATTCCCAAGTTTATTAAAATGAAGAGACCACTAACCTCAGCTAGAGCCCATAGAATATATGATCGAACTGAACGTTCGCTATTACGTGAACGCATAAGCTTTGCACGTAAGGAGCTCGCTACTACAGATCAGGCACTCTTACAGCTGCACTACCGCATCAGCAGCACACTCTCATATCAGGACTGGGAAAATGTGGATCGTATCACCTTCTACTCTATGCGTTCAACATTTGAACAGTCTAGCATCCGGCAGAAGAAAAAGTTTGAGCGGTTACAGAGAGACCAACCCGCGCCAGTACCTGCGCCTACGCTGGACATCTCACGGACAATTGTTAACCTGACCAATCGCCACCTGTCAGAGTGGGAAATCTCTATACTAGCGAAAGGAGGAAATTACGCAGTGACCCCTCCTTCGATTCCCGTGGAAGACATTGTCGCCAATATTGAAGCGGCAATCCGTGAGCTACCATCTGAACAAGCAGATGAAATCCGTCATGAAGCCTCACGTATAATCAAGAAGGCGCCGGCACCGCAGAGCAACCTCACACCTCAGGAGAGAAAGGCTATAAAGACTCTCAACATGGACGAGAGCATAATCATTCTTCCTGCAGACAAAGGGAACGCAACGGTTATCTTGGACATGGACGACTACACTGCCAAGGTTTTGGAACTTTTAGACCCGGGTACCTACCGCAAACTACTGAGAGATCCTACCAACCGGATTCTTCGTGAAACAAACGGCCTGATCAAGGTATCTTCGCTACCTGAAAACGTAAAGAAGGGAACCACCAGAAGTGAAGCTTTACCACCAAGACTTTACGGTTTACCTAAAATACACAAAGATAATGTTCCTCTTCGTCCTATCGTGAGTGCTATTGGATCACCAACTTATAGCATTGCCAAACATTTAGCTACCTTACTTCAACCACATATCGGCGGTACTCAGTCGTTCGTCAAAGATTCCGGTCATTTCATTGAAAAATTGAAAACTATTCAACTAGAAGCTGGTGACTTACTAGTAAGTTTTGACGTGGTCTCTCTTTTCACGAAAGTACCTATAAAGGTAGCCCTGGAGTACATCGCACGGATTTTTCCTGATGATATCACAGCCTTATTCCGCCACTGCCTCACCGCTAGCTATTTCCTGTGGAAGGGTGATTTCTATGAACAAATTGATGGGGTCGCCATGGGCAGTCCCCTTAGTCCGGTGATCGCGAATTTCTTCATGGAACAATTTGAACAAATAGCACTAGAGACCGCACCTTTGAAACCTAAAGTGTGGCTACGATACGTGGACGATACCTTTGTAATATGGGGCCATGGTAAAGATCAATTAAATCTGTTTTTACAACATCTTAACAGCCAGAACTCGAACATTCAGTTTACCATGGAGTTAGAAAATGAACAGAAAATCGCGTTTCTCGACGTTATGGTAACGAAGACCGCTGATCTAACTTTGGGACATACAGTTTACCGTAAGCCGACCCATACTGACCGATATCTACATAAGACGTCCAACCACCACCCACGACAGAAATACGGAGTTATAAAAACACTGGCTGACCGCGCTAAAAGAATTTGTGAAAAGCAGTGCCTAAAACAAGAAATTGAACACCTCAACGAGGCCTTACGCGCGAATGGGTACAGCCAGAAAGATATCCAGCGAGCACTCCATCCGAGACGTCCAACTACAAGGGTAATTGGAGACAAGCAGCCCCTGGCTAGAGCTTTTCTTCCATATATAAAAAAGGTCACGGACAGAATAGGGAGGCTACTCGAGTCCCATGATATAAAGACCATATACAGGCCTACACGAAAAATTAAGGACATGTTTAGGTCCGCTAAAGATAAGCGACATCCTCATACCGCGGCAGGGGTTTATAAAATCCCGTGTGATTGTGGCCAAGTATATATTGGAACAACGAAAAGAAGTATTGCCACTCGCCTCAAGGAGCACGAACGACACAGCCGGCTGGGACAAACAGATAAATCCACTGTAGCAGCACACTCGCTACTTGCAGGTCACGATATAAGATATGGAGACACCGAAGTTCTGTCCACCACGGTGTCTTATCATGCCAGGCTACAAAGGGAGGCCATTGAAATCCTGAAGCATACTAACAGCTTCAATCTTAAGGAGGAAGCAGAACGTGTGAACAGAGCTTGGCTTCCAGTCCTTAATCCCCTCAAGCCTGCCCTTATTGACCGTCGTAGACGAGAAGATGCAACAGACGAGCAGCCCTGTCCTTGATGCATTACTTTTATGTGGTACGCCGTTGCTATGGTAGCCTCTATGTGTGGGTTGTTGACTATTTATATATCTTCTGTTTACTTGTTTTACCTCGCTTTATGTAACCTGTGAACATGCTGAACGCAGTATTCAGCGAAACGTCGGAACGACAAAATGTCCTTGGAACACGACCAAAAAGCCCGCGAAACAGAGATTCCTATTTCAACGCCGGTCGTGAAAGTCTACATTTTTACTTAATTCGCCTCTACGGGGAGGAAATATCACACTTAGTTCGTCGCTTTGAGAGGTTAAGGAAGAAAAAGTCGCAACTTCTGTCATCACTCGCGTTTCTTCTTCGATGCCGAGACACAGGTATGATTCCCAAGTTTATTAAAATGAAGAGACCACTAACCTCAGCTAGAGCCCATAGAATATATGATCGAACTGAACGTTCGCTATTACGTGAACGCATAAGCTTTGCACGTAAGGAGCTCGCTACTACAGATCAGGCACTCTTACAGCTGCACTACCGCATCAGCAGCACACTCTCATATCAGGACTGGGAAAATGTGGATCGTATCACCTTCTACTCTATGCGTTCAACATTTGAACAGTCTAGCATCCGGCAGAAGAAAAAGTTTGAGCGGTTACAGAGAGACCAACCCGCGCCAGTACCTGCGCCTACGCTGGACATCTCACGGACAATTGTTAACCTGACCAATCGCCACCTGTCAGAGTGGGAAATCTCTATACTAGCGAAAGGAGGAAATTACGCAGTGACCCCTCCTTCGATTCCCGTGGAAGACATTGTCGCCAATATTGAAGCGGCAATCCGTGAGCTACCATCTGAACAAGCAGATGAAATCCGTCATGAAGCCTCACGTATAATCAAGAAGGCGCCGGCACCGCAGAGCAACCTCACACCTCAGGAGAGAAAGGCTATAAAGACTCTCAACATGGACGAGAGCATAATCATTCTTCCTGCAGACAAAGGGAACGCAACGGTTATCTTGGACATGGACGACTACACTGCCAAGGTTTTGGAACTTTTAGACCCGGGTACCTACCGCAAACTACTGAGAGATCCTACCAACCGGATTCTTCGTGAAACAAACGGCCTGATCAAGGTATCTTCGCTACCTGAAAACGTAAAGAAGGGAACCACCAGAAGTGAAGCTTTACCACCAAGACTTTACGGTTTACCTAAAATACACAAAGATAATGTTCCTCTTCGTCCTATCGTGAGTGCTATTGGATCACCAACTTATAGCATTGCCAAACATTTAGCTACCTTACTTCAACCACATATCGGCGGTACTCAGTCGTTCGTCAAAGATTCCGGTCATTTCATTGAAAAATTGAAAACTATTCAACTAGAAGCTGGTGACTTACTAGTAAGTTTTGACGTGGTCTCTCTTTTCACGAAAGTACCTATAAAGGTAGCCCTGGAGTACATCGCACGGATTTTTCCTGATGATATCACAGCCTTATTCCGCCACTGCCTCACCGCTAGCTATTTCCTGTGGAAGGGTGATTTCTATGAACAAATTGATGGGGTCGCCATGGGCAGTCCCCTTAGTCCGGTGATCGCGAATTTCTTCATGGAACAATTTGAACAAATAGCACTAGAGACCGCACCTTTGAAACCTAAAGTGTGGCTACGATACGTGGACGATACCTTTGTAATATGGGGCCATGGTAAAGATCAATTAAATCTGTTTTTACAACATCTTAACAGCCAGAACTCGAACATTCAGTTTACCATGGAGTTAGAAAATGAACAGAAAATCGCGTTTCTCGACGTTATGGTAACGAAGACCGCTGATCTAACTTTGGGACATACAGTTTACCGTAAGCCGACCCATACTGACCGATATCTACATAAGACGTCCAACCACCACCCACGACAGAAATACGGAGTTATAAAAACACTGGCTGACCGCGCTAAAAGAATTTGTGAAAAGCAGTGCCTAAAACAAGAAATTGAACACCTCAACGAGGCCTTACGCGCGAATGGGTACAGCCAGAAAGATATCCAGCGAGCACTCCATCCGAGACGTCCAACTACAAGGGTAATTGGAGACAAGCAGCCCCTGGCTAGAGCTTTTCTTCCATATATAAAAAAGGTCACGGACAGAATAGGGAGGCTACTCGAGTCCCATGATATAAAGACCATATACAGGCCTACACGAAAAATTAAGGACATGTTTAGGTCCGCTAAAGATAAGCGACATCCTCATACCGCGGCAGGGGTTTATAAAATCCCGTGTGATTGTGGCCAAGTATATATTGGAACAACGAAAAGAAGTATTGCCACTCGCCTCAAGGAGCACGAACGACACAGCCGGCTGGGACAAACAGATAAATCCACTGTAGCAGCACACTCGCTACTTGCAGGTCACGATATAAGATATGGAGACACCGAAGTTCTGTCCACCACGGTGTCTTATCATGCCAGGCTACAAAGGGAGGCCATTGAAATCCTGAAGCATACTAACAGCTTCAATCTTAAGGAGGAAGCAGAACGTGTGAACAGAGCTTGGCTTCCAGTCCTTAATCCCCTCAAGCCTGCCCTTATTGACCGTCGTAGACGAGAAGATGCAACAGACGAGCAGCCCTGTCCTTGATGCATTACTTTTATGTGGTACGCCGTTGCTATGGTAGCCTCTATGTGTGGGTTGTTGACTATTTATATATCTTCTGTTTACTTGTTTTACCTCGCTTTATGTAACCTGTGAACATGCTGAACGCAGTATTCAGCGAAACGTCGGAACGACAAAATGTCCTTGGAACACGACCAAAAAGCCCGCGAAACAGAGATTCCTATTTCAACGCCGGTCGTGAAAGTCTACATTTTTACTTAATTCGCCTCTACGGGGAGGAAATATCACACTTAGTTCGTCGCTTTGAGAGGTTAAGGAAGAAAAAGTCGCAACTTCTGTCATCACTCGCGTTTCTTCTTCGATGCCGAGACACAGGTATGATTCCCAAGTTTATTAAAATGAAGAGACCACTAACCTCAGCTAGAGCCCATAGAATATATGATCGAACTGAACGTTCGCTATTACGTGAACGCATAAGCTTTGCACGTAAGGAGCTCGCTACTACAGATCAGGCACTCTTACAGCTGCACTACCGCATCAGCAGCACACTCTCATATCAGGACTGGGAAAATGTGGATCGTATCACCTTCTACTCTATGCGTTCAACATTTGAACAGTCTAGCATCCGGCAGAAGAAAAAGTTTGAGCGGTTACAGAGAGACCAACCCGCGCCAGTACCTGCGCCTACGCTGGACATCTCACGGACAATTGTTAACCTGACCAATCGCCACCTGTCAGAGTGGGAAATCTCTATACTAGCGAAAGGAGGAAATTACGCAGTGACCCCTCCTTCGATTCCCGTGGAAGACATTGTCGCCAATATTGAAGCGGCAATCCGTGAGCTACCATCTGAACAAGCAGATGAAATCCGTCATGAAGCCTCACGTATAATCAAGAAGGCGCCGGCACCGCAGAGCAACCTCACACCTCAGGAGAGAAAGGCTATAAAGACTCTCAACATGGACGAGAGCATAATCATTCTTCCTGCAGACAAAGGGAACGCAACGGTTATCTTGGACATGGACGACTACACTGCCAAGGTTTTGGAACTTTTAGACCCGGGTACCTACCGCAAACTACTGAGAGATCCTACCAACCGGATTCTTCGTGAAACAAACGGCCTGATCAAGGTATCTTCGCTACCTGAAAACGTAAAGAAGGGAACCACCAGAAGTGAAGCTTTACCACCAAGACTTTACGGTTTACCTAAAATACACAAAGATAATGTTCCTCTTCGTCCTATCGTGAGTGCTATTGGATCACCAACTTATAGCATTGCCAAACATTTAGCTACCTTACTTCAACCACATATCGGCGGTACTCAGTCGTTCGTCAAAGATTCCGGTCATTTCATTGAAAAATTGAAAACTATTCAACTAGAAGCTGGTGACTTACTAGTAAGTTTTGACGTGGTCTCTCTTTTCACGAAAGTACCTATAAAGGTAGCCCTGGAGTACATCGCACGGATTTTTCCTGATGATATCACAGCCTTATTCCGCCACTGCCTCACCGCTAGCTATTTCCTGTGGAAGGGTGATTTCTATGAACAAATTGATGGGGTCGCCATGGGCAGTCCCCTTAGTCCGGTGATCGCGAATTTCTTCATGGAACAATTTGAACAAATAGCACTAGAGACCGCACCTTTGAAACCTAAAGTGTGGCTACGATACGTGGACGATACCTTTGTAATATGGGGCCATGGTAAAGATCAATTAAATCTGTTTTTACAACATCTTAACAGCCAGAACTCGAACATTCAGTTTACCATGGAGTTAGAAAATGAACAGAAAATCGCGTTTCTCGACGTTATGGTAACGAAGACCGCTGATCTAACTTTGGGACATACAGTTTACCGTAAGCCGACCCATACTGACCGATATCTACATAAGACGTCCAACCACCACCCACGACAGAAATACGGAGTTATAAAAACACTGGCTGACCGCGCTAAAAGAATTTGTGAAAAGCAGTGCCTAAAACAAGAAATTGAACACCTCAACGAGGCCTTACGCGCGAATGGGTACAGCCAGAAAGATATCCAGCGAGCACTCCATCCGAGACGTCCAACTACAAGGGTAATTGGAGACAAGCAGCCCCTGGCTAGAGCTTTTCTTCCATATATAAAAAAGGTCACGGACAGAATAGGGAGGCTACTCGAGTCCCATGATATAAAGACCATATACAGGCCTACACGAAAAATTAAGGACATGTTTAGGTCCGCTAAAGATAAGCGACATCCTCATACCGCGGCAGGGGTTTATAAAATCCCGTGTGATTGTGGCCAAGTATATATTGGAACAACGAAAAGAAGTATTGCCACTCGCCTCAAGGAGCACGAACGACACAGCCGGCTGGGACAAACAGATAAATCCACTGTAGCAGCACACTCGCTACTTGCAGGTCACGATATAAGATATGGAGACACCGAAGTTCTGTCCACCACGGTGTCTTATCATGCCAGGCTACAAAGGGAGGCCATTGAAATCCTGAAGCATACTAACAGCTTCAATCTTAAGGAGCAAGCAGAACGTGTGAACAGAGCTTGGCTTCCAGTCCTTAATCCCCTCAAGCCTGCCCTTATTGACCGTCGTAGACGAGAAGATGCAACAGACGAGCAGCCCTGTCCTTGATGCATTACTTTTATGTGGTACGCCGTTGCTATGGTAGCCTCTATGTGTGGGTTGTTGACTATTTATATATCTTCTGTTTACTTGTTTTACCTCGCTTTATGTAACCTGTGAACATGCTGAACGCAGTATTCAGCGAAACGTCGGGACGACAAAATGTCCTTGGAACACGACCAAAAAGCCCGCGAAACAGAGATTCCTATTTCAACGCCGGTCGTGAAAGTCTACATTTTTACTTAATTCGCCTCTACGGGGAGGAAATATCACACTTAGTTCGTCGCTTTGAGAGGTTAAGGAAGAAAAAGTCGCAACTTCTGTCATCACTCGCGTTTCTTCTTCGATGCCGAGACACAGGTATGATTCCCAAGTTTATTAAAATGAAGAGACCACTAACCTCAGCTAGAGCCCATAGAATATATGATCGAACTGAACGTTCGCTATTACGTGAACGCATAAGCTTTGCACGTAAGGAGCTCGCTACTACAGATCAGGCACTCTTACAGCTGCACTACCGCATCAGCAGCACACTCTCATATCAGGACTGGGAAAATGTGGATCGTATCACCTTCTACTCTATGCGTTCAACATTTGAACAGTCTAGCATCCGGCAGAAGAAAAAGTTTGAGCGGTTACAGAGAGACCAACCCGCGCCAGTACCTGCGCCTACGCTGGACATCTCACGGACAATTGTTAACCTGACCAATCGCCACCTGTCAGAGTGGGAAATCTCTATACTAGCGAAAGGAGGAAATTACGCAGTGACCCCTCCTTCGATTCCCGTGGAAGACATTGTCGCCAATATTGAAGCGGCAATCCGTGAGCTACCATCTGAACAAGCAGATGAAATCCGTCATGAAGCCTCACGTATAATCAAGAAGGCGCCGGCACCGCAGAGCAACCTCACACCTCAGGAGAAAAAGGCTATAAAGACTCTCAACATGGACGAGAGCATAATCATTCTTCCTGCAGACAAAGGGAACGCAACGGTTATCTTGGACATGGACGACTACACTGCCAAGGTTTTGGAACTTTTAGACCCGGGTACCTACCGCAAACTACTGAGAGATCCTACCAACCGGATTCTTCGTGAAACAAACGGCCTGATCAAGGTATCTTCGCTACCTGAAAACGTAAAGAAGGGAACCACCAGAAGTGAAGCTTTACCACCAAGACTTTACGGTTTACCTAAAATACACAAAGATAATGTTCCTCTTCGTCCTATCGTGAGTGCTATTGGATCACCAACTTATAGCATTGCCAAACATTTAGCTACCTTACTTCAACCACATATCGGCGGTACTCAGTCGTTCGTCAAAGATTCCGGTCATTTCATTGAAAAATTGAAAACTATTCAACTAGAAGCTGGTGACTTACTAGTAAGTTTTGACGTGGTCTCTCTTTTCACGAAAGTACCTATAAAGGTAGCCCTGGAGTACATCGCACGGATTTTTCCTGATGATATCACAGCCTTATTCCGCCACTGCCTCACCGCTAGCTATTTCCTGTGGAAGGGTGATTTCTATGAACAAATTGATGGGGTCGCCATGGGCAGTCCCCTTAGTCCGGTGATCGCGAATTTCTTCATGGAACAATTTGAACAAATAGCACTAGAGACCGCACCTTTGAAACCTAAAGTGTGGCTACGATACGTGGACGATACCTTTGTAATATGGGGCCATGGTAAAGATCAATTAAATCTGTTTTTACAACATCTTAACAGCCAGAACTCGAACATTCAGTTTACCATGGAGTTAGAAAATGAACAGAAAATCGCGTTTCTCGACGTTATGGTAACGAAGACCGCTGATCTAACTTTGGGACATACAGTTTACCGTAAGCCGACCCATACTGACCGATATCTACATAAGACGTCCAACCACCACCCACGACAGAAATACGGAGTTATAAAAACACTGGCTGACCGCGCTAAAAGAATTTGTGAAAAGCAGTGCCTAAAACAAGAAATTGAACACCTCAACGAGGCCTTACGCGCGAATGGGTACAGCCAGAAAGATATCCAGCGAGCACTCCATCCGAGACGTCCAACTACAAGGGTAATTGGAGACAAGCAGCCCCTGGCTAGAGCTTTTCTTCCATATATAAAAAAGGTCACGGACAGAATAGGGAGGCTACTCGAGTCCCATGATATAAAGACCATATACAGGCCTACACGAAAAATTAAGGACATGTTTAGGTCCGCTAAAGATAAGCGACATCCTCATACCGCGGCAGGGGTTTATAAAATCCCGTGTGATTGTGGCCAAGTATATATTGGAACAACGAAAAGAAGTATTGCCACTCGCCTCAAGGAGCACGAACGACACAGCCGGCTGGGACAAACAGATAAATCCACTGTAGCAGCACACTCGCTACTTGCAGGTCACGATATAAGATATGGAGACACCGAAGTTCTGTCCACCACGGTGTCTTATCATGCCAGGCTACAAAGGGAGGCCATTGAAATCCTGAAGCATACTAACAGCTTCAATCTTAAGGAGGAAGCAGAACGTGTGAACAGAGCTTGGCTTCCAGTCCTTAATCCCCTCAAGCCTGCCCTTATTGACCGTCGTAGACGAGAAGATGCAACAGACGAGCAGCCCTGTCCTTGATGCATTACTTTTATGTGGTACGCCGTTGCTATGGTAGCCTCTATGTGTGGGTTGTTGACTATTTATATATCTTCTGTTTACTTGTTTTACCTCGCTTTATGTAACCTGTGAACATGCTGAACGCAGTATTCAGCGAAACGTCGGAACGACAAAATGTCCTTGGAACACGACCAAAAAGCCCGCGAAACAGAGATTCCTATTTCAACGCCGGTCGTGAAAGTCTACATTTTTACTTAATTCGCCTCTACGGGGAGGAAATATCACACTTAGTTCGTCGCTTTGAGAGGTTAAGGAAGAAAAAGTCGCAACTTCTGTCATCACTCGCGTTTCTTCTTCGATGCCGAGACACAGGTATGATTCCCAAGTTTATTAAAATGAAGAGACCACTAACCTCAGCTAGAGCCCATAGAATATATGATCGAACTGAACGTTCGCTATTACGTGAACGCATAAGCTTTGCACGTAAGGAGCTCGCTACTACAGATCAGGCACTCTTACAGCTGCACTACCGCATCAGCAGCACACTCTCATATCAGGACTGGGAAAATGTGGATCGTATCACCTTCTACTCTATGCGTTCAACATTTGAACAGTCTAGCATCCGGCAGAAGAAAAAGTTTGAGCGGTTACAGAGAGACCAACCCGCGCCAGTACCTGCGCCTACGCTGGACATCTCACGGACAATTGTTAACCTGACCAATCGCCACCTGTCAGAGTGGGAAATCTCTATACTAGCGAAAGGAGGAAATTACGCAGTGACCCCTCCTTCGATTCCCGTGGAAGACATTGTCGCCAATATTGAAGCGGCAATCCGTGAGCTACCATCTGAACAAGCAGATGAAATCCGTCATGAAGCCTCACGTATAATCAAGAAGGCGCCGGCACCGCAGAGCAACCTCACACCTCAGGAGAGAAAGGCTATAAAGACTCTCAACATGGACGAGAGCATAATCATTCTTCCTGCAGACAAAGGGAACGCAACGGTTATCTTGGACATGGACGACTACACTGCCAAGGTTTTGGAACTTTTAGACCCGGGTACCTACCGCAAACTACTGAGAGATCCTACCAACCGGATTCTTCGTGAAACAAACGGCCTGATCAAGGTATCTTCGCTACCTGAAAACGTAAAGAAGGGAACCACCAGAAGTGAAGCTTTACCACCAAGACTTTACGGTTTACCTAAAATACACAAAGATAATGTTCCTCTTCGTCCTATCGTGAGTGCTATTGGATCACCAACTTATAGCATTGCCAAACATTTAGCTACCTTACTTCAACCACATATCGGCGGTACTCAGTCGTTCGTCAAAGATTCCGGTCATTTCATTGAAAAATTGAAAACTATTCAACTAGAAGCTGGTGACTTACTAGTAAGTTTTGACGTGGTCTCTCTTTTCACGAAAGTACCTATAAAGGTAGCCCTGGAGTACATCGCACGGATTTTTCCTGATGATATCACAGCCTTATTCCGCCACTGCCTCACCGCTAGCTATTTCCTGTGGAAGGGTGATTTCTATGAACAAATTGATGGGGTCGCCATGGGCAGTCCCCTTAGTCCGGTGATCGCGAATTTCTTCATGGAACAATTTGAACAAATAGCACTAGAGACCGCACCTTTGAAACCTAAAGTGTGGCTACGATACGTGGACGATACCTTTGTAATATGGGGCCATGGTAAAGATCAATTAAATCTGTTTTTACAACATCTTAACAGCCAGAACTCGAACATTCAGTTTACCATGGAGTTAGAAAATGAACAGAAAATCGCGTTTCTCGACGTTATGGTAACGAAGACCGCTGATCTAACTTTGGGACATACAGTTTACCGTAAGCCGACCCATACTGACCGATATCTACATAAGACGTCCAACCACCACCCACGACAGAAATACGGAGTTATAAAAACACTGGCTGACCGCGCTAAAAGAATTTGTGAAAAGCAGTGCCTAAAACAAGAAATTGAACACCTCAACGAGGCCTTACGCGCGAATGGGTACAGCCAGAAAGATATCCAGCGAGCACTCCATCCGAGACGTCCAACTACAAGGGTAATTGGAGACAAGCAGCCCCTGGCTAGAGCTTTTCTTCCATATATAAAAAAGGTCACGGACAGAATAGGGAGGCTACTCGAGTCCCATGATATAAAGACCATATACAGGCCTACACGAAAAATTAAGGACATGTTTAGGTCCGCTAAAGATAAGCGACATCCTCATACCGCGGCAGGGGTTTATAAAATCCCGTGTGATTGTGGCCAAGTATATATTGGAACAACGAAAAGAAGTATTGCCACTCGCCTCAAGGAGCACGAACGACACAGCCGGCTGGGACAAACAGATAAATCCACTGTAGCAGCACACTCGCTACTTGCAGGTCACGATATAAGATATGGAGACACCGAAGTTCTGTCCACCACGGTGTCTTATCATGCCAGGCTACAAAGGGAGGCCATTGAAATCCTGAAGCATACTAACAGCTTCAATCTTAAGGAGGAAGCAGAACGTGTGAACAGAGCTTGGCTTCCAGTCCTTAATCCCCTCAAGCCTGCCCTTATTGACCGTCGTAGACGAGAAGATGCAACAGACGAGCAGCCCTGTCCTTGATGCATTACTTTTATGTGGTACGCCGTTGCTATGGTAGCCTCTATGTGTGGGTTGTTGACTATTTATATATCTTCTGTTTACTTGTTTTACCTCGCTTTATGTAACCTGTGAACATGCTGAACGCAGTATTCAGCGAAACGTCGGAACGACAAAATGTCCTTGGAACACGACCAAAAAGCCCGCGAAACAGAGATTCCTATTTCAACGCCGGTCGTGAAAGTCTACATTTTTACTTAATTCGCCTCTACGGGGAGGAAATATCACACTTAGTTCGTCGCTTTGAGAGGTTAAGGAAGAAAAAGTCGCAACTTCTGTCATCACTCGCGTTTCTTCTTCGATGCCGAGACACAGGTATGATTCCCAAGTTTATTAAAATGAAGAGACCACTAACCTCAGCTAGAGCCCATAGAATATATGATCGAACTGAACGTTCGCTATTACGTGAACGCATAAGCTTTGCACGTAAGGAGCTCGCTACTACAGATCAGGCACTCTTACAGCTGCACTACCGCATCAGCAGCACACTCTCATATCAGGACTGGGAAAATGTGGATCGTATCACCTTCTACTCTATGCGTTCAACATTTGAACAGTCTAGCATCCGGCAGAAGAAAAAGTTTGAGCGGTTACAGAGAGACCAACCCGCGCCAGTACCTGCGCCTACGCTGGACATCTCACGGACAATTGTTAACCTGACCAATCGCCACCTGTCAGAGTGGGAAATCTCTATACTAGCGAAAGGAGGAAATTACGCAGTGACCCCTCCTTCGATTCCCGTGGAAGACATTGTCGCCAATATTGAAGCGGCAATCCGTGAGCTACCATCTGAACAAGCAGATGAAATCCGTCATGAAGCCTCACGTATAATCAAGAAGGCGCCGGCACCGCAGAGCAACCTCACACCTCAGGAGAGAAAGGCTATAAAGACTCTCAACATGGACGAGAGCATAATCATTCTTCCTGCAGACAAAGGGAACGCAACGGTTATCTTGGACATGGACGACTACACTGCCAAGGTTTTGGAACTTTTAGACCCGGGTACCTACCGCAAACTACTGAGAGATCCTACCAACCGGATTCTTCGTGAAACAAACGGCCTGATCAAGGTATCTTCGCTACCTGAAAACGTAAAGAAGGGAACCACCAGAAGTGAAGCTTTACCACCAAGACTTTACGGTTTACCTAAAATACACAAAGATAATGTTCCTCTTCGTCCTATCGTGAGTGCTATTGGATCACCAACTTATAGCATTGCCAAACATTTAGCTACCTTACTTCAACCACATATCGGCGGTACTCAGTCGTTCGTCAAAGATTCCGGTCATTTCATTGAAAAATTGAAAACTATTCAACTAGAAGCTGGTGACTTACTAGTAAGTTTTGACGTGGTCTCTCTTTTCACGAAAGTACCTATAAAGGTAGCCCTGGAGTACATCGCACGGATTTTTCCTGATGATATCACAGCCTTATTCCGCCACTGCCTCACCGCTAGCTATTTCCTGTGGAAGGGTGATTTCTATGAACAAATTGATGGGGTCGCCATGGGCAGTCCCCTTAGTCCGGTGATCGCGAATTTCTTCATGGAACAATTTGAACAAATAGCACTAGAGACCGCACCTTTGAAACCTAAAGTGTGGCTACGATACGTGGACGATACCTTTGTAATATGGGGCCATGGTAAAGATCAATTAAATCTGTTTTTACAACATCTTAACAGCCAGAACTCGAACATTCAGTTTACCATGGAGTTAGAAAATGAACAGAAAATCGCGTTTCTCGACGTTATGGTAACGAAGACCGCTGATCTAACTTTGGGACATACAGTTTACCGTAAGCCGACCCATACTGACCGATATCTACATAAGACGTCCAACCACCACCCACGACAGAAATACGGAGTTATAAAAACACTGGCTGACCGCGCTAAAAGAATTTGTGAAAAGCAGTGCCTAAAACAAGAAATTGAACACCTCAACGAGGCCTTACGCGCGAATGGGTACAGCCAGAAAGATATCCAGCGAGCACTCCATCCGAGACGTCCAACTACAAGGGTAATTGGAGACAAGCAGCCCCTGGCTAGAGCTTTTCTTCCATATATAAAAAAGGTCACGGACAGAATAGGGAGGCTACTCGAGTCCCATGATATAAAGACCATATACAGGCCTACACGAAAAATTAAGGACATGTTTAGGTCCGCTAAAGATAAGCGACATCCTCATACCGCGGCAGGGGTTTATAAAATCCCGTGTGATTGTGGCCAAGTATATATTGGAACAACGAAAAGAAGTATTGCCACTCGCCTCAAGGAGCACGAACGACACAGCCGGCTGGGACAAACAGATAAATCCACTGTAGCAGCACACTCGCTACTTGCAGGTCACGATATAAGATATGGAGACACCGAAGTTCTGTCCACCACGGTGTCTTATCATGCCAGGCTACAAAGGGAGGCCATTGAAATCCTGAAGCATACTAACAGCTTCAATCTTAAGGAGGAAGCAGAACGTGTGAACAGAGCTTGGCTTCCAGTCCTTAATCCCCTCAAGCCTGCCCTTATTGACCGTCGTAGACGAGAAGATGCAACAGACGAGCAGCCCTGTCCTTGATGCATTACTTTTATGTGGTACGCCGTTGCTATGGTAGCCTCTATGTGTGGGTTGTTGACTATTTATATATCTTCTGTTTACTTGTTTTACCTCGCTTTATGTAACCTGTGAACATGCTGAACGCAGTATTCAGCGAAACGTCGGGACGACAAAATGTCCTTGGAACACGACCAAAAAGCCCGCGAAACAGAGATTCCTATTTCAACGCCGGTCGTGAAAGTCTACATTTTTACTTAATTCGCCTCTACGGGGAGGAAATATCACACTTAGTTCGTCGCTTTGAGAGGTTAAGGAAGAAAAAGTCGCAACTTCTGTCATCACTCGCGTTTCTTCTTCGATGCCGAGACACAGGTATGATTCCCAAGTTTATTAAAATGAAGAGACCACTAACCTCAGCTAGAGCCCATAGAATATATGATCGAACTGAACGTTCGCTATTACGTGAACGCATAAGCTTTGCACGTAAGGAGCTCGCTACTACAGATCAGGCACTCTTACAGCTGCACTACCGCATCAGCAGCACACTCTCATATCAGGACTGGGAAAATGTGGATCGTATCACCTTCTACTCTATGCGTTCAACATTTGAACAGTCTAGCATCCGGCAGAAGAAAAAGTTTGAGCGGTTACAGAGAGACCAACCCGCGCCAGTACCTGCGCCTACGCTGGACATCTCACGGACAATTGTTAACCTGACCAATCGCCACCTGTCAGAGTGGGAAATCTCTATACTAGCGAAAGGAGGAAATTACGCAGTGACCCCTCCTTCGATTCCCGTGGAAGACATTGTCGCCAATATTGAAGCGGCAATCCGTGAGCTACCATCTGAACAAGCAGATGAAATCCGTCATGAAGCCTCACGTATAATCAAGAAGGCGCCGGCACCGCAGAGCAACCTCACACCTCAGGAGAGAAAGGCTATAAAGACTCTCAACATGGACGAGAGCATAATCATTCTTCCTGCAGACAAAGGGAACGCAACGGTTATCTTGGACATGGACGACTACACTGCCAAGGTTTTGGAACTTTTAGACCCGGGTACCTACCGCAAACTACTGAGAGATCCTACCAACCGGATTCTTCGTGAAACAAACGGCCTGATCAAGGTATCTTCGCTACCTGAAAACGTAAAGAAGGGAACCACCAGAAGTGAAGCTTTACCACCAAGACTTTACGGTTTACCTAAAATACACAAAGATAATGTTCCTCTTCGTCCTATCGTGAGTGCTATTGGATCACCAACTTATAGCATTGCCAAACATTTAGCTACCTTACTTCAACCACATATCGGCGGTACTCAGTCGTTCGTCAAAGATTCCGGTCATTTCATTGAAAAATTGAAAACTATTCAACTAGAAGCTGGTGACTTACTAGTAAGTTTTGACGTGGTCTCTCTTTTCACGAAAGTACCTATAAAGGTAGCCCTGGAGTACATCGCACGGATTCTTCCTGATGATATCACAGCCTTATTCCGCCACTGCCTCACCGCTAGCTATTTCCTGTGGAAGGGTGATTTCTATGAACAAATTGATGGGGTCGCCATGGGCAGTCCCCTTAGTCCGGTGATCGCGAATTTCTTCATGGAACAATTTGAACAAATAGCACTAGAGACCGCACCTTTGAAACCTAAAGTGTGGCTACGATACGTGGACGATACCTTTGTAATATGGGGCCATGGTAAAGATCAATTAAATCTGTTTTTACAACATCTTAACAGCCAGAACTCGAACATTCAGTTTACCATGGAGTTAGAAAATGAACAGAAAATCGCGTTTCTCGACGTTATGGTAACGAAGACCGCTGATCTAACTTTGGGACATACAGTTTACCGTAAGCCGACCCATACTGACCGATATCTACATAAGACGTCCAACCACCACCCACGACAGAAATACGGAGTTATAAAAACACTGGCTGACCGCGCTAAAAGAATTTGTGAAAAGCAGTGCCTAAAACAAGAAATTGAACACCTCAACGAGGCCTTACGCGCGAATGGGTACAGCCAGAAAGATATCCAGCGAGCACTCCATCCGAGACGTCCAACTACAAGGGTAATTGGAGACAAGCAGCCCCTGGCTAGAGCTTTTCTTCCATATATAAAAAAGGTCACGGACAGAATAGGGAGGCTACTCGAGTCCCATGATATAAAGACCATATACAGGCCTACACGAAAAATTAAGGACATGTTTAGGTCCGCTAAAGATAAGCGACATCCTAATACCGCGGCAGGGGTTTATAAAATCCCGTGTGATTGTGGCCAAGTATATATTGGAACAACGAAAAGAAGTATTGCCACTCGCCTCAAGGAGCACGAACGACACAGCCGGCTGGGACAAACAGATAAATCCACTGTAGCAGCACACTCGCTACTTGCAGGTCACGATATAAGATATGGAGACACCGAAGTTCTGTCCACCACGGTGTCTTATCATGCCAGGCTACAAAGGGAGGCCATTGAAATCCTGAAGCATACTAACAGCTTCAATCTTAAGGAGGAAGCAGAACGTGTGAACAGAGCTTGGCTTCCAGTCCTTAATCCCCTCAAGCCTGCCCTTATTGACCGTCGTAGACGAGAAGATGCAACAGACGAGCAGCCCTGTCCTTGATGCATTACTTTTATGTGGTACGCCGTTGCTATGGTAGCCTCTATGTGTGGGTTGTTGACTATTTATATATCTTCTGTTTACTTGTTTTACCTCGCTTTATGTAACCTGTGAACATGCTGAACGCAGTATTCAGCGAAACGTCGGAACGACAAAATGTCCTTGGAACACGACCAAAAAGCCCGCGAAACAGAGATTCCTATTTCAACGCCGGTCGTGAAAGTCTACATTTTTACTTAATTCGCCTCTACGGGGAGGAAATATCACACTTAGTTCGTCGCTTTGAGAGGTTAAGGAAGAAAAAGTCGCAACTTCTGTCATCACTCGCGTTTCTTCTTCGATGCCGAGACACAGGTATGATTCCCAAGTTTATTAAAATGAAGAGACCACTAACCTCAGCTAGAGCCCATAGAATATATGATCGAACTGAACGTTCGCTATTACGTGAACGCATAAGCTTTGCACGTAAGGAGCTCGCTACTACAGATCAGGCACTCTTACAGCTGCACTACCGCATCAGCAGCACACTCTCATATCAGGACTGGGAAAATGTGGATCGTATCACCTTCTACTCTATGCGTTCAACATTTGAACAGTCTAGCATCCGGCAGAAGAAAAAGTTTGAGCGGTTACAGAGAGACCAACCCGCGCCAGTACCTGCGCCTACGCTGGACATCTCACGGACAATTGTTAACCTGACCAATCGCCACCTGTCAGAGTGGGAAATCTCTATACTAGCGAAAGGAGGAAATTACGCAGTGACCCCTCCTTCGATTCCCGTGGAAGACATTGTCGCCAATATTGAAGCGGCAATCCGTGAGCTACCATCTGAACAAGCAGATGAAATCCGTCATGAAGCCTCACGTATAATCAAGAAGGCGCCGGCACCGCAGAGCAACCTCACACCTCAGGAGAGAAAGGCTATAAAGACTCTCAACATGGACGAGAGCATAATCATTCTTCCTGCAGACAAAGGGAACGCAACGGTTATCTTGGACATGGACGACTACACTGCCAAGGTTTTGGAACTTTTAGACCCGGGTACCTACCGCAAACTACTGAGAGATCCTACCAACCGGATTCTTCGTGAAACAAACGGCCTGATCAAGGTATCTTCGCTACCTGAAAACGTAAAGAAGGGAACCACCAGAAGTGAAGCTTTACCACCAAGACTTTACGGTTTACCTAAAATACACAAAGATAATGTTCCTCTTCGTCCTATCGTGAGTGCTATTGGATCACCAACTTATAGCATTGCCAAACATTTAGCTACCTTACTTCAACCACATATCGGCGGTACTCAGTCGTTCGTCAAAGATTCCGGTCATTTCATTGAAAAATTGAAAACTATTCAACTAGAAGCTGGTGACTTACTAGTAAGTTTTGACGTGGTCTCTCTTTTCACGAAAGTACCTATAAAGGTAGCCCTGGAGTACATCGCACGGATTTTTCCTGATGATATCACAGCCTTATTCCGCCACTGCCTCACCGCTAGCTATTTCCTGTGGAAGGGTGATTTCTATGAACAAATTGATGGGGTCGCCATGGGCAGTCCCCTTAGTCCGGTGATCGCGAATTTCTTCATGGAACAATTTGAACAAATAGCACTAGAGACCGCACCTTTGAAACCTAAAGTGTGGCTACGATACGTGGACGATACCTTTGTAATATGGGGCCATGGTAAAGATCAATTAAATCTGTTTTTACAACATCTTAACAGCCAGAACTCGAACATTCAGTTTACCATGGAGTTAGAAAATGAACAGAAAATCGCGTTTCTCGACGTTATGGTAACGAAGACCGCTGATCTAACTTTGGGACATACAGTTTACCGTAAGCCGACCCATACTGACCGATATCTACATAAGACGTCCAACCACCACCCACGACAGAAATACGGAGTTATAAAAACACTGGCTGACCGCGCTAAAAGAATTTGTGAAAAGCAGTGCCTAAAACAAGAAATTGAACACCTCAACGAGGCCTTACGCGCGAATGGGTACAGCCAGAAAGATATCCAGCGAGCACTCCATCCGAGACGTCCAACTACAAGGGTAATTGGAGACAAGCAGCCCCTGGCTAGAGCTTTTCTTCCATATATAAAAAAGGTCACGGACAGAATAGGGAGGCTACTCGAGTCCCATGATATAAAGACCATATACAGGCCTACACGAAAAATTAAGGACATGTTTAGGTCCGCTAAAGATAAGCGACATCCTCATACCGCGGCAGGGGTTTATAAAATCCCGTGTGATTGTGGCCAAGTATATATTGGAACAACGAAAAGAAGTATTGCCACTCGCCTCAAGGAGCACGAACGACACAGCCGGCTGGGACAAACAGATAAATCCACTGTAGCAGCACACTCGCTACTTGCAGGTCACGATATAAGATATGGAGACACCGAAGTTCTGTCCACCACGGTGTCTTATCATGCCAGGCTACAAAGGGAGGCCATTGAAATCCTGAAGCATACTAACAGCTTCAATCTTAAGGAGGAAGCAGAACGTGTGAACAGAGCTTGGCTTCCAGTCCTTAATCCCCTCAAGCCTGCCCTTATTGACCGTCGTAGACGAGAAGATGCAACAGACGAGCAGCCCTGTCCTTGATGCATTACTTTTATGTGGTACGCCGTTGCTATGGTAGCCTCTATGTGTGGGTTGTTGACTATTTATATATCTTCTGTTTACTTGTTTTACCTCGCTTTATGTAACCTGTGAACATGCTGAACGCAGTATTCAGCGAAACGTCGGAACGACAAAATGTCCTTGGAACACGACCAAAAAGCCCGCGAAACAGAGATTCCTATTTCAACGCCGGTCGTGAAAGTCTACATTTTTACTTAATTCGCCTCTACGGGGAGGAAATATCACACTTAGTTCGTCGCTTTGAGAGGTTAAGGAAGAAAAAGTCGCAACTTCTGTCATCACTCGCGTTTCTTCTTCGATGCCGAGACACAGGTATGATTCCCAAGTTTATTAAAATGAAGAGACCACTAACCTCAGCTAGAGCCCATAGAATATATGATCGAACTGAACGTTCGCTATTACGTGAACGCATAAGCTTTGCACGTAAGGAGCTCGCTACTACAGATCAGGCACTCTTACAGCTGCACTACCGCATCAGCAGCACACTCTCATATCAGGACTGGGAAAATGTGGATCGTATCACCTTCTACTCTATGCGTTCAACATTTGAACAGTCTAGCATCCGGCAGAAGAAAAAGTTTGAGCGGTTACAGAGAGACCAACCCGCGCCAGTACCTGCGCCTACGCTGGACATCTCACGGACAATTGTTAACCTGACCAATCGCCACCTGTCAGAGTGGGAAATCTCTATACTAGCGAAAGGAGGAAATTACGCAGTGACCCCTCCTTCGATTCCCGTGGAAGACATTGTCGCCAATATTGAAGCGGCAATCCGTGAGCTACCATCTGAACAAGCAGATGAAATCCGTCATGAAGCCTCACGTATAATCAAGAAGGCGCCGGCACCGCAGAGCAACCTCACACCTCAGGAGAGAAAGGCTATAAAGACTCTCAACATGGACGAGAGCATAATCATTCTTCCTGCAGACAAAGGGAACGCAACGGTTATCTTGGACATGGACGACTACACTGCCAAGGTTTTGGAACTTTTAGACCCGGGTACCTACCGCAAACTACTGAGAGATCCTACCAACCGGATTCTTCGTGAAACAAACGGCCTGATCAAGGTATCTTCGCTACCTGAAAACGTAAAGAAGGGAACCACCAGAAGTGAAGCTTTACCACCAAGACTTTACGGTTTACCTAAAATACACAAAGATAATGTTCCTCTTCGTCCTATCGTGAGTGCTATTGGATCACCAACTTATAGCATTGCCAAACATTTAGCTACCTTACTTCAACCACATATCGGCGGTACTCAGTCGTTCGTCAAAGATTCCGGTCATTTCATTGAAAAATTGAAAACTATTCAACTAGAAGCTGGTGACTTACTAGTAAGTTTTGACGTGGTCTCTCTTTTCACGAAAGTACCTATAAAGGTAGCCCTGGAGTACATCGCACGGATTTTTCCTGATGATATCACAGCCTTATTCCGCCACTGCCTCACCGCTAGCTATTTCCTGTGGAAGGGTGATTTCTATGAACAAATTGATGGGGTCGCCATGGGCAGTCCCCTTAGTCCGGTGATCGCGAATTTCTTCATGGAACAATTTGAACAAATAGCACTAGAGACCGCACCTTTGAAACCTAAAGTGTGGCTACGATACGTGGACGATACCTTTGTAATATGGGGCCATGGTAAAGATCAATTAAATCTGTTTTTACAACATCTTAACAGCCAGAACTCGAACATTCAGTTTACCATGGAGTTAGAAAATGAACAGAAAATCGCGTTTCTCGACGTTATGGTAACGAAGACCGCTGATCTAACTTTGGGACATACAGTTTACCGTAAGCCGACCCATACTGACCGATATCTACATAAGACGTCCAACCACCACCCACGACAGAAATACGGAGTTATAAAAACACTGGCTGACCGCGCTAAAAGAATTTGTGAAAAGCAGTGCCTAAAACAAGAAATTGAACACCTCAACGAGGCCTTACGCGCGAATGGGTACAGCCAGAAAGATATCCAGCGAGCACTCCATCCGAGACGTCCAACTACAAGGGTAATTGGAGACAAGCAGCCCCTGGCTAGAGCTTTTCTTCCATATATAAAAAAGGTCACGGACAGAATAGGGAGGCTACTCGAGTCCCATGATATAAAGACCATATACAGGCCTACACGAAAAATTAAGGACATGTTTAGGTCCGCTAAAGATAAGCGACATCCTCATACCGCGGCAGGGGTTTATAAAATCCCGTGTGATTGTGGCCAAGTATATATTGGAACAACGAAAAGAAGTATTGCCACTCGCCTCAAGGAGCACGAACGACACAGCCGGCTGGGACAAACAGATAAATCCACTGTAGCAGCACACTCGCTACTTGCAGGTCACGATATAAGATATGGAGACACCGAAGTTCTGTCCACCACGGTGTCTTATCATGCCAGGCTACAAAGGGAGGCCATTGAAATCCTGAAGCATACTAACAGCTTCAATCTTAAGGAGGAAGCAGAACGTGTGAACAGAGCTTGGCTTCCAGTCCTTAATCCCCTCAAGCCTGCCCTTATTGACCGTCGTAGACGAGAAGATGCAACAGACGAGCAGCCCTGTCCTTGATGCATTACTTTTATGTGGTACGCCGTTGCTATGGTAGCCTCTATGTGTGGGTTGTTGACTATTTATATATCTTCTGTTTACTTGTTTTACCTCGCTTTATGTAACCTGTGAACATGCTGAACGCAGTATTCAGCGAAACGTCGGAACGACAAAATGTCCTTGGAACACGACCAAAAAGCCCGCGAAACAGAGATTCCTATTTCAACGCCGGTCGTGAAAGTCTACATTTTTACTTAATTCGCCTCTACGGGGAGGAAATATCACACTTAGTTCGTCGCTTTGAGAGGTTAAGGAAGAAAAAGTCGCAACTTCTGTCATCACTCGCGTTTCTTCTTCGATGCCGAGACACAGGTATGATTCCCAAGTTTATTAAAATGAAGAGACCACTAACCTCAGCTAGAGCCCATAGAATATATGATCGAACTGAACGTTCGCTATTACGTGAACGCATAAGCTTTGCACGTAAGGAGCTCGCTACTACAGATCAGGCACTCTTACAGCTGCACTACCGCATCAGCAGCACACTCTCATATCAGGACTGGGAAAATGTGGATCGTATCACCTTCTACTCTATGCGTTCAACATTTGAACAGTCTAGCATCCGGCAGAAGAAAAAGTTTGAGCGGTTACAGAGAGACCAACCCGCGCCAGTACCTGCGCCTACGCTGGACATCTCACGGACAATTGTTAACCTGACCAATCGCCACCTGTCAGAGTGGGAAATCTCTATACTAGCGAAAGGAGGAAATTACGCAGTGACCCCTCCTTCGATTCCCGTGGAAGACATTGTCGCCAATATTGAAGCGGCAATCCGTGAGCTACCATCTGAACAAGCAGATGAAATCCGTCATGAAGCCTCACGTATAATCAAGAAGGCGCCGGCACCGCAGAGCAACCTCACACCTCAGGAGAGAAAGGCTATAAAGACTCTCAACATGGACGAGAGCATAATCATTCTTCCTGCAGACAAAGGGAACGCAACGGTTATCTTGGACATGGACGACTACACTGCCAAGGTTTTGGAACTTTTAGACCCGGGTACCTACCGCAAACTACTGAGAGATCCTACCAACCGGATTCTTCGTGAAACAAACGGCCTGATCAAGGTATCTTCGCTACCTGAAAACGTAAAGAAGGGAACCACCAGAAGTGAAGCTTTACCACCAAGACTTTACGGTTTACCTAAAATACACAAAGATAATGTTCCTCTTCGTCCTATCGTGAGTGCTATTGGATCACCAACTTATAGCATTGCCAAACATTTAGCTACCTTACTTCAACCACATATCGGCGGTACTCAGTCGTTCGTCAAAGATTCCGGTCATTTCATTGAAAAATTGAAAACTATTCAACTAGAAGCTGGTGACTTACTAGTAAGTTTTGACGTGGTCTCTCTTTTCACGAAAGTACCTATAAAGGTAGCCCTGGAGTACATCGCACGGATTTTTCCTGATGATATCACAGCCTTATTCCGCCACTGCCTCACCGCTAGCTATTTCCTGTGGAAGGGTGATTTCTATGAACAAATTGATGGGGTCGCCATGGGCAGTCCCCTTAGTCCGGTGATCGCGAATTTCTTCATGGAACAATTTGAACAAATAGCACTAGAGACCGCACCTTTGAAACCTAAAGTGTGGCTACGATACGTGGACGATACCTTTGTAATATGGGGCCATGGTAAAGATCAATTAAATCTGTTTTTACAACATCTTAACAGCCAGAACTCGAACATTCAGTTTACCATGGAGTTAGAAAATGAACAGAAAATCGCGTTTCTCGACGTTATGGTAACGAAGACCGCTGATCTAACTTTGGGACATACAGTTTACCGTAAGCCGACCCATACTGACCGATATCTACATAAGACGTCCAACCACCACCCACGACAGAAATACGGAGTTATAAAAACACTGGCTGACCGCGCTAAAAGAATTTGTGAAAAGCAGTGCCTAAAACAAGAAATTGAACACCTCAACGAGGCCTTACGCGCGAATGGGTACAGCCAGAAAGATATCCAGCGAGCACTCCATCCGAGACGTCCAACTACAAGGGTAATTGGAGACAAGCAGCCCCTGGCTAGAGCTTTTCTTCCATATATAAAAAAGGTCACGGACAGAATAGGGAGGCTACTCGAGTCCCATGATATAAAGACCATATACAGGCCTACACGAAAAATTAAGGACATGTTTAGGTCCGCTAAAGATAAGCGACATCCTCATACCGCGGCAGGGGTTTATAAAATCCCGTGTGATTGTGGCCAAGTATATATTGGAACAACGAAAAGAAGTATTGCCACTCGCCTCAAGGAGCACGAACGACACAGCCGGCTGGGACAAACAGATAAATCCACTGTAGCAGCACACTCGCTACTTGCAGGTCACGATATAAGATATGGAGACACCGAAGTTCTGTCCACCACGGTGTCTTATCATGCCAGGCTACAAAGGGAGGCCATTGAAATCCTGAAGCATACTAACAGCTTCAATCTTAAGGAGCAAGCAGAACGTGTGAACAGAGCTTGGCTTCCAGTCCTTAATCCCCTCAAGCCTGCCCTTATTGACCGTCGTAGACGAGAAGATGCAACAGACGAGCAGCCCTGTCCTTGATGCATTACTTTTATGTGGTACGCCGTTGCTATGGTAGCCTCTATGTGTGGGTTGTTGACTATTTATATATCTTCTGTTTACTTGTTTTACCTCGCTTTATGTAACCTGTGAACATGCTGAACGCAGTATTCAGCGAAACGTCGGGACGACAAAATGTCCTTGGAACACGACCAAAAAGCCCGCGAAACAGAGATTCCTATTTCAACGCCGGTCGTGAAAGTCTACATTTTTACTTAATTCGCCTCTACGGGGAGGAAATATCACACTTAGTTCGTCGCTTTGAGAGGTTAAGGAAGAAAAAGTCGCAACTTCTGTCATCACTCGCGTTTCTTCTTCGATGCCGAGACACAGGTATGATTCCCAAGTTTATTAAAATGAAGAGACCACTAACCTCAGCTAGAGCCCATAGAATATATGATCGAACTGAACGTTCGCTATTACGTGAACGCATAAGCTTTGCACGTAAGGAGCTCGCTACTACAGATCAGGCACTCTTACAGCTGCACTACCGCATCAGCAGCACACTCTCATATCAGGACTGGGAAAATGTGGATCGTATCACCTTCTACTCTATGCGTTCAACATTTGAACAGTCTAGCATCCGGCAGAAGAAAAAGTTTGAGCGGTTACAGAGAGACCAACCCGCGCCAGTACCTGCGCCTACGCTGGACATCTCACGGACAATTGTTAACCTGACCAATCGCCACCTGTCAGAGTGGGAAATCTCTATACTAGCGAAAGGAGGAAATTACGCAGTGACCCCTCCTTCGATTCCCGTGGAAGACATTGTCGCCAATATTGAAGCGGCAATCCGTGAGCTACCATCTGAACAAGCAGATGAAATCCGTCATGAAGCCTCACGTATAATCAAGAAGGCGCCGGCACCGCAGAGCAACCTCACACCTCAGGAGAAAAAGGCTATAAAGACTCTCAACATGGACGAGAGCATAATCATTCTTCCTGCAGACAAAGGGAACGCAACGGTTATCTTGGACATGGACGACTACACTGCCAAGGTTTTGGAACTTTTAGACCCGGGTACCTACCGCAAACTACTGAGAGATCCTACCAACCGGATTCTTCGTGAAACAAACGGCCTGATCAAGGTATCTTCGCTACCTGAAAACGTAAAGAAGGGAACCACCAGAAGTGAAGCTTTACCACCAAGACTTTACGGTTTACCTAAAATACACAAAGATAATGTTCCTCTTCGTCCTATCGTGAGTGCTATTGGATCACCAACTTATAGCATTGCCAAACATTTAGCTACCTTACTTCAACCACATATCGGCGGTACTCAGTCGTTCGTCAAAGATTCCGGTCATTTCATTGAAAAATTGAAAACTATTCAACTAGAAGCTGGTGACTTACTAGTAAGTTTTGACGTGGTCTCTCTTTTCACGAAAGTACCTATAAAGGTAGCCCTGGAGTACATCGCACGGATTTTTCCTGATGATATCACAGCCTTATTCCGCCACTGCCTCACCGCTAGCTATTTCCTGTGGAAGGGTGATTTCTATGAACAAATTGATGGGGTCGCCATGGGCAGTCCCCTTAGTCCGGTGATCGCGAATTTCTTCATGGAACAATTTGAACAAATAGCACTAGAGACCGCACCTTTGAAACCTAAAGTGTGGCTACGATACGTGGACGATACCTTTGTAATATGGGGCCATGGTAAAGATCAATTAAATCTGTTTTTACAACATCTTAACAGCCAGAACTCGAACATTCAGTTTACCATGGAGTTAGAAAATGAACAGAAAATCGCGTTTCTCGACGTTATGGTAACGAAGACCGCTGATCTAACTTTGGGACATACAGTTTACCGTAAGCCGACCCATACTGACCGATATCTACATAAGACGTCCAACCACCACCCACGACAGAAATACGGAGTTATAAAAACACTGGCTGACCGCGCTAAAAGAATTTGTGAAAAGCAGTGCCTAAAACAAGAAATTGAACACCTCAACGAGGCCTTACGCGCGAATGGGTACAGCCAGAAAGATATCCAGCGAGCACTCCATCCGAGACGTCCAACTACAAGGGTAATTGGAGACAAGCAGCCCCTGGCTAGAGCTTTTCTTCCATATATAAAAAAGGTCACGGACAGAATAGGGAGGCTACTCGAGTCCCATGATATAAAGACCATATACAGGCCTACACGAAAAATTAAGGACATGTTTAGGTCCGCTAAAGATAAGCGACATCCTCATACCGCGGCAGGGGTTTATAAAATCCCGTGTGATTGTGGCCAAGTATATATTGGAACAACGAAAAGAAGTATTGCCACTCGCCTCAAGGAGCACGAACGACACAGCCGGCTGGGACAAACAGATAAATCCACTGTAGCAGCACACTCGCTACTTGCAGGTCACGATATAAGATATGGAGACACCGAAGTTCTGTCCACCACGGTGTCTTATCATGCCAGGCTACAAAGGGAGGCCATTGAAATCCTGAAGCATACTAACAGCTTCAATCTTAAGGAGGAAGCAGAACGTGTGAACAGAGCTTGGCTTCCAGTCCTTAATCCCCTCAAGCCTGCCCTTATTGACCGTCGTAGACGAGAAGATGCAACAGACGAGCAGCCCTGTCCTTGATGCATTACTTTTATGTGGTACGCCGTTGCTATGGTAGCCTCTATGTGTGGGTTGTTGACTATTTATATATCTTCTGTTTACTTGTTTTACCTCGCTTTATGTAACCTGTGAACATGCTGAACGCAGTATTCAGCGAAACGTCGGAACGACAAAATGTCCTTGGAACACGACCAAAAAGCCCGCGAAACAGAGATTCCTATTTCAACGCCGGTCGTGAAAGTCTACATTTTTACTTAATTCGCCTCTACGGGGAGGAAATATCACACTTAGTTCGTCGCTTTGAGAGGTTAAGGAAGAAAAAGTCGCAACTTCTGTCATCACTCGCGTTTCTTCTTCGATGCCGAGACACAGGTATGATTCCCAAGTTTATTAAAATGAAGAGACCACTAACCTCAGCTAGAGCCCATAGAATATATGATCGAACTGAACGTTCGCTATTACGTGAACGCATAAGCTTTGCACGTAAGGAGCTCGCTACTACAGATCAGGCACTCTTACAGCTGCACTACCGCATCAGCAGCACACTCTCATATCAGGACTGGGAAAATGTGGATCGTATCACCTTCTACTCTATGCGTTCAACATTTGAACAGTCTAGCATCCGGCAGAAGAAAAAGTTTGAGCGGTTACAGAGAGACCAACCCGCGCCAGTACCTGCGCCTACGCTGGACATCTCACGGACAATTGTTAACCTGACCAATCGCCACCTGTCAGAGTGGGAAATCTCTATACTAGCGAAAGGAGGAAATTACGCAGTGACCCCTCCTTCGATTCCCGTGGAAGACATTGTCGCCAATATTGAAGCGGCAATCCGTGAGCTACCATCTGAACAAGCAGATGAAATCCGTCATGAAGCCTCACGTATAATCAAGAAGGCGCCGGCACCGCAGAGCAACCTCACACCTCAGGAGAGAAAGGCTATAAAGACTCTCAACATGGACGAGAGCATAATCATTCTTCCTGCAGACAAAGGGAACGCAACGGTTATCTTGGACATGGACGACTACACTGCCAAGGTTTTGGAACTTTTAGACCCGGGTACCTACCGCAAACTACTGAGAGATCCTACCAACCGGATTCTTCGTGAAACAAACGGCCTGATCAAGGTATCTTCGCTACCTGAAAACGTAAAGAAGGGAACCACCAGAAGTGAAGCTTTACCACCAAGACTTTACGGTTTACCTAAAATACACAAAGATAATGTTCCTCTTCGTCCTATCGTGAGTGCTATTGGATCACCAACTTATAGCATTGCCAAACATTTAGCTACCTTACTTCAACCACATATCGGCGGTACTCAGTCGTTCGTCAAAGATTCCGGTCATTTCATTGAAAAATTGAAAACTATTCAACTAGAAGCTGGTGACTTACTAGTAAGTTTTGACGTGGTCTCTCTTTTCACGAAAGTACCTATAAAGGTAGCCCTGGAGTACATCGCACGGATTTTTCCTGATGATATCACAGCCTTATTCCGCCACTGCCTCACCGCTAGCTATTTCCTGTGGAAGGGTGATTTCTATGAACAAATTGATGGGGTCGCCATGGGCAGTCCCCTTAGTCCGGTGATCGCGAATTTCTTCATGGAACAATTTGAACAAATAGCACTAGAGACCGCACCTTTGAAACCTAAAGTGTGGCTACGATACGTGGACGATACCTTTGTAATATGGGGCCATGGTAAAGATCAATTAAATCTGTTTTTACAACATCTTAACAGCCAGAACTCGAACATTCAGTTTACCATGGAGTTAGAAAATGAACAGAAAATCGCGTTTCTCGACGTTATGGTAACGAAGACCGCTGATCTAACTTTGGGACATACAGTTTACCGTAAGCCGACCCATACTGACCGATATCTACATAAGACGTCCAACCACCACCCACGACAGAAATACGGAGTTATAAAAACACTGGCTGACCGCGCTAAAAGAATTTGTGAAAAGCAGTGCCTAAAACAAGAAATTGAACACCTCAACGAGGCCTTACGCGCGAATGGGTACAGCCAGAAAGATATCCAGCGAGCACTCCATCCGAGACGTCCAACTACAAGGGTAATTGGAGACAAGCAGCCCCTGGCTAGAGCTTTTCTTCCATATATAAAAAAGGTCACGGACAGAATAGGGAGGCTACTCGAGTCCCATGATATAAAGACCATATACAGGCCTACACGAAAAATTAAGGACATGTTTAGGTCCGCTAAAGATAAGCGACATCCTCATACCGCGGCAGGGGTTTATAAAATCCCGTGTGATTGTGGCCAAGTATATATTGGAACAACGAAAAGAAGTATTGCCACTCGCCTCAAGGAGCACGAACGACACAGCCGGCTGGGACAAACAGATAAATCCACTGTAGCAGCACACTCGCTACTTGCAGGTCACGATATAAGATATGGAGACACCGAAGTTCTGTCCACCACGGTGTCTTATCATGCCAGGCTACAAAGGGAGGCCATTGAAATCCTGAAGCATACTAACAGCTTCAATCTTAAGGAGGAAGCAGAACGTGTGAACAGAGCTTGGCTTCCAGTCCTTAATCCCCTCAAGCCTGCCCTTATTGACCGTCGTAGACGAGAAGATGCAACAGACGAGCAGCCCTGTCCTTGATGCATTACTTTTATGTGGTACGCCGTTGCTATGGTAGCCTCTATGTGTGGGTTGTTGACTATTTATATATCTTCTGTTTACTTGTTTTACCTCGCTTTATGTAACCTGTGAACATGCTGAACGCAGTATTCAGCGAAACGTCGGAACGACAAAATGTCCTTGGAACACGACCAAAAAGCCCGCGAAACAGAGATTCCTATTTCAACGCCGGTCGTGAAAGTCTACATTTTTACTTAATTCGCCTCTACGGGGAGGAAATATCACACTTAGTTCGTCGCTTTGAGAGGTTAAGGAAGAAAAAGTCGCAACTTCTGTCATCACTCGCGTTTCTTCTTCGATGCCGAGACACAGGTATGATTCCCAAGTTTATTAAAATGAAGAGACCACTAACCTCAGCTAGAGCCCATAGAATATATGATCGAACTGAACGTTCGCTATTACGTGAACGCATAAGCTTTGCACGTAAGGAGCTCGCTACTACAGATCAGGCACTCTTACAGCTGCACTACCGCATCAGCAGCACACTCTCATATCAGGACTGGGAAAATGTGGATCGTATCACCTTCTACTCTATGCGTTCAACATTTGAACAGTCTAGCATCCGGCAGAAGAAAAAGTTTGAGCGGTTACAGAGAGACCAACCCGCGCCAGTACCTGCGCCTACGCTGGACATCTCACGGACAATTGTTAACCTGACCAATCGCCACCTGTCAGAGTGGGAAATCTCTATACTAGCGAAAGGAGGAAATTACGCAGTGACCCCTCCTTCGATTCCCGTGGAAGACATTGTCGCCAATATTGAAGCGGCAATCCGTGAGCTACCATCTGAACAAGCAGATGAAATCCGTCATGAAGCCTCACGTATAATCAAGAAGGCGCCGGCACCGCAGAGCAACCTCACACCTCAGGAGAGAAAGGCTATAAAGACTCTCAACATGGACGAGAGCATAATCATTCTTCCTGCAGACAAAGGGAACGCAACGGTTATCTTGGACATGGACGACTACACTGCCAAGGTTTTGGAACTTTTAGACCCGGGTACCTACCGCAAACTACTGAGAGATCCTACCAACCGGATTCTTCGTGAAACAAACGGCCTGATCAAGGTATCTTCGCTACCTGAAAACGTAAAGAAGGGAACCACCAGAAGTGAAGCTTTACCACCAAGACTTTACGGTTTACCTAAAATACACAAAGATAATGTTCCTCTTCGTCCTATCGTGAGTGCTATTGGATCACCAACTTATAGCATTGCCAAACATTTAGCTACCTTACTTCAACCACATATCGGCGGTACTCAGTCGTTCGTCAAAGATTCCGGTCATTTCATTGAAAAATTGAAAACTATTCAACTAGAAGCTGGTGACTTACTAGTAAGTTTTGACGTGGTCTCTCTTTTCACGAAAGTACCTATAAAGGTAGCCCTGGAGTACATCGCACGGATTTTTCCTGATGATATCACAGCCTTATTCCGCCACTGCCTCACCGCTAGCTATTTCCTGTGGAAGGGTGATTTCTATGAACAAATTGATGGGGTCGCCATGGGCAGTCCCCTTAGTCCGGTGATCGCGAATTTCTTCATGGAACAATTTGAACAAATAGCACTAGAGACCGCACCTTTGAAACCTAAAGTGTGGCTACGATACGTGGACGATACCTTTGTAATATGGGGCCATGGTAAAGATCAATTAAATCTGTTTTTACAACATCTTAACAGCCAGAACTCGAACATTCAGTTTACCATGGAGTTAGAAAATGAACAGAAAATCGCGTTTCTCGACGTTATGGTAACGATGACCGCTGATCTAACTTTGGGACATACAGTTTACCGTAAGCCGACCCATACTGACCGATATCTACATAAGACGTCCAACCACCACCCACGACAGAAATACGGAGTTATAAAAACACTGGCTGACCGCGCTAAAAGAATTTGTGAAAAGCAGTGCCTAAAACAAGAAATTGAACACCTCAACGAGGCCTTACGCGCGAATGGGTACAGCCAGAAAGATATCCAGCGAGCACTCCATCCGAGACGTCCAACTACAAGGGTAATTGGAGACAAGCAGCCCCTGGCTAGAGCTTTTCTTCCATATATAAAAAAGGTCACGGACAGAATAGGGAGGCTACTCGAGTCCCATGATATAAAGACCATATACAGGCCTACACGAAAAATTAAGGACATGTTTAGGTCCGCTAAAGATAAGCGACATCCTCATACCGCGGCAGGGGTTTATAAAATCCCGTGTGATTGTGGCCAAGTATATATTGGAACAACGAAAAGAAGTATTGCCACTCGCCTCAAGGAGCACGAACGACACAGCCGGCTGGGACAAACAGATAAATCCACTGTAGCAGCACACTCGCTACTTGCAGGTCACGATATAAGATATGGAGACACCGAAGTTCTGTCCACCACGGTGTCTTATCATGCCAGGCTACAAAGGGAGGCCATTGAAATCCTGAAGCATACTAACAGCTTCAATCTTAAGGAGGAAGCAGAACGTGTGAACAGAGCTTGGCTTCCAGTCCTTAATCCCCTCAAGCCTGCCCTTATTGACAGTCGTAGACGAGAAGATGCAACAGACGAGCAGCCCTGTCCTTGATGCATTACTTTTATGTGGTACGCCGTTGCTATGGTAGCCTCTATGTGTGGGTTGTTGACTATTTATATATCTTCTGTTTACTTGTTTTACCTCGCTTTATGTAACCTGTGAACATGCTGAACGCAGTATTCAGCGAAACGTCGGGACGACAAAATGTCCTTGGAACACGACCAAAAAGCCCGCGAAACAGAGATTCCTAAACAAAAAGTATATTTACACGCTCTAGCGAAGTTTAAAAATGATTATTTTAGGGCGAAATCAAGGACTCCTTCAAAATAATTCTAATACAGGAACCGAAGATGATTCGAAATGATCTTGCCCTCTTCTTCTTCTCCTTCTGCTTTTACGGCCTCATTGGACCACTTCAGTCAATCATTTCTTGGTCCTCTTCTTCAGTAAGTTTCCTTTCCGAGTAGCCCAGTAGCTCTTCATTCGCTCTGATCTTCTCAGGCGTTCCTCATCTGTAAATACCCTTTTTACTGTATTACGTTTGTCTATTTTAGCCTTAAATCTTATTTTTATATCTCTAATTTTTTTAAATTTTGTTGTTTTGTTTTGCAAGTCATCCAAGGTTATTTCCAATTCTTTCATATCTTCTCTAATTTCCTTAATCCATCCTACTTGTTTCATATTCCAAAGTTTCATTACAATTTTTCTAGACAACCTGGTTTCTGGTGTCCTCATGATGTGACCAAAGAAAGAAAGCCGTTTCTTCCGAATAGTATCAGTGATGGGCTCCAGTTCTCTGTATACCACTTCATTTGGTACTATCCGCCACTGTCCATCTTTCTGATATTTTTTATTTATGCATGTTCTAGCTATTCTCCTTTCTACTTTTAAAATTTTGTCGATTCTGTTTTTCTGAGTAACTTTAAAAAGAGTTTCACTTCCATAGGTCACCTCTGGTTGAACCACCGTCTTGTAATGTTTTAATTTTGTTGAGATTGATAGACATTTTCTTTTATATGTAGACCATGTTAATTTTTGGGCTTTTATCATTTTATTAGTTCTTTCTTGCCATGCAGGTTTCTCATCCAAGTTGTAAGTTATAATTTCTTCTAAGTATTTAAATTGCTTCACTATTTTATCTTTCTTGTTATTTACTGTTATGAGATTGATTACAAGTGGATTTGCTACCATTATCTCTGTCTTTTCAAATGATATCTGAAGTCCAATTTTTTGTGCTATATTTTGTAGGCTTATTATTTGATTTCTGGCTTCTTGAATATTATTAGCCAGTAACGCTAAGTCATCTGCGAATCCCAAGCAATTTAAGTCTATTTGATCTTTCTTGGTTCCAATTCTTATGTTCCTAGGATTTTCCCTGTACTATTCCCTCATTACATATTCCAAAGCACAATTGAAAAGTAGAGGCGATAAACCATCTCCTTGTCTTAATCCTGTTTTAATCGTAAAGGGTTCAGATATTTCTCCTCTGAATTTTACTTTAGATTTGGTGTTTGTTAGAGTTAGTTTTATAATTTTTATTAATTTGGGATGAAGTCCAAAATTCCTTAGTAATTTCAGCAATGAAGATCTATGTATACAATCATAAGCTTTCTTGAAGTCTACGAAGGTTATGACTTGCTGTTTTTGTCTACGTTTGTAGTAGTCCATTACTAATTTTAAGGTGATTATCTGTTCAGGGCAGCTTCGCCATGGCCGAAATCCACCTTGATATTCTCCTATTTCCAGTTCTAATTGATCTTCACAACGATTATATAGAATTCGTGACATGATTTTATATGTGATATCCAAAAGGGAAATTCCTCGATAGTTGTCGGGATTTGATTTTTCTCCTTTCTTGTGTAATGGATGTATTATAGCAGTAGTCCAATGGTCTGGCAGTTCTTCTTTGATCCAAATGTTCACTATGCATTGGTGTAATGCAATCTTCACTGGTTCTGCTGCATATTTCCACAATTCTGCAAATGTTTCATCTTCTCCACTCGCTTTGTAGTTTTTGAGCTCTCTCAGCGCTTTGTAGACTTCTTGGATTGTGGGTGGATTTATGTTTTCTGATGGTGTTTTAATAGTGGTGTCTGTATTTATTTGAAGCAGTTCTGGTGGATCTTCGCAATTTAGCAACTTGTTGAATGTTTCTGCTAAAATTTCTGTATTTCTTTTATTACTATGAGCTAACTCGCCATTTTTGTCTTTTAACATTAATGTTGGAGGTTCATATCTTTGTAGTTGTTTGCTAAAAATTTTGTAGTAATCTCTTGAGTTTGTTTTCGCGCTATTTGTTTCGATCATCAGAAGTATATCCTTTTGGTATAACCGTTTAACCCCTCGTATTATTTTTTGAGTTATCTTCCTTTGGTTTATGAGATTCAAGTGTGATTCATCTGTTTTTTGACTCTGATACCGTAACCAGGCTTGATGTCTATCTTCCACTGTATTATCACACTCATCGTTCCACCATTGGTGTTTCTTCCTTGGATTTATTGGGGCTACTTGTTCAGCTATTTGTTTCAATTGGGGAACTATTTCCTCTAGATCATCTGTTATTTTAATATATCTAGTTCGTTCTTTGTATCCCTTGTTATTTATTAGTTTATGAAGGTCGTATGTTCTCTTCTTTTTTAGGTGAGTTTTTTTCTTTATCAACGGGGTAAATTTAATTTTAATCTTTATCATGTAATGATCCGATCCAGTATCTGTTCCTCTCAGAACTTTCACATTGTAGATCTCCCTGTGATAGTTCTTATCCATACAAACATGATCTAGTTGCCATTCACCTTTTTTCCAATCTGGATGTTTCCAAGTTTTGAGTTTATTTGGTCTTCTCTTGAAGTAAGTTGATTTGGAGATCATATCATGGTTCCTGCAAAATTCCACCAGTCTTATGCCATTCCTGTTTGTTCTTCTCTGTGCTGGCCATTTTCCTATTATGTCTCTATATCTTTTTTCCTTTCCTAACTGGGCATTAAAGTCTCCAATTAAAATTTTGGTGTGACTTTTATTTATGTTTGTTGCTGTCTGATCTAAAAGCTCCCAAAATACCTCCACATCATCTTTGTGTTCTTTCTTATTATTTTTATCATTAGTTGGGGCATGGGCATTTAGAATGGTATATGTTCTATTTGCAGCTTTTAGAGTTAGTGTCGAGAGCCTAGGGGATAATGCTTTAAATTCTATGATGGATTCAATTATTTTGAGATTGACTACAAATCCTGTTCCGAATTGTGGACATTGCTTCATTCCTCTTTTTCCTGGTATTCCCTTGTAAATTCTATACCCTTGTGATTCTATTGGTTCCTGATCGGTGTTTCTCATTTCTTGAAGCCCGGTTATTAGAATCCCTTTGCGATCCATTTCGTCTGTCAAAATTTTGAGTTTTCCTGGCTGTATGATGGAATTTATATTGTGTGTTGCTATATAGTTTATCTGTCCTATCTTCAGTCTAAATTTGGGTTTTCTATCTGTCGGGGGTATTTTTAGATGCTCCGACTCATCTAGGGTATCTTTCAGGTGACTGCCCACCGTATCCGAATGCAGTCTAGATGGATTATTCCTTAAAAGATTTCCTTCCATGTTCGACTTTCAAAGGTAGTCAACCTTGTATGGAGCAAGCTCCGAGTTACAACTGCGGTTGTTAACCGTAAAGGTTGTTGTGTGTTTGGTCCGCGAGAGCTATTTCATTTTGCTCAAGTCCGCCGGCAAGCCGGTGAGGACCCCCCTATCCGCCACCTGGGACGCGCCACGTCGGAGTATCACCTCTCCGCCTGCTACGACACCGTAGTAGGTTCGTGGGATCTTGCCCTCTATTATATTAAAATGCATTTATAGCTACAAGTATCTTGAGTTCTTATATTGTACATCAACCCCGTGGTTACCTGCTGCAGTAGTGCAAGGCTAGCCGTAACAGTAGTCCCTCCCGCTCAGCGCTGGTCGGCTGATGACGTCACGCAGCAGGGGAGCGGTTACCACAGACCTTATGAGAACGAGGCAACCTGTTCTCTACTAGCCTTGGTTTGATCTTAGTCCATTCTTCTTCTATACTGTCAACCTATTTGAGAATTCGTTTTTTCACCTCATCTTTGAACTTTTCCTGCACCTCCTTTTCCTTTAATTTCCATGCCTTCATTTTTCTTTCTCTTGTCTCTTTGAACCTAACTATTTTACAAAGTCTTAATTTAGTCACTACAATTTTATGGTCTCCTTCAAAATCTGCTCTTGGCATATCCGCGACATCTTTCAACTGTCTGCGTTTCTCTCTCTCAACTAAAATCAGATCAATCATTGATTTTGTTTTCTTTTGCCCCCATCCATCTCTGGTTATTTTCTGACTGTTCTTCTTTCAGAACCATGTATTGCCTACAATTAGTCCATTCCCCTAACACAAATCTAGTAGTAACTCTCCTTCAGTATCTTTATTGCCATAACTGAAAGGACCGATTATCTCTTCTTTACCTTGCCTTTCTGTTCCTATGTGTGCATTCATGTCCCCCATTACAATCACTTCTTTATCTTCAATGCACTTCTCCAGTTCTTCCAGAAATTCCTCAAGACTCTCTTCAAGATTACCTGTCTGGGAGGCAAAGACCTGAATAAAATCTTTCTGTCCACTCTCTAGGCCAAATCTAATTTTAATTATATCATTTACCTGGTACACCTCTTCTGTATATTCTACCAGGTCCTCCCTCACAATGAAACCTACTCCATTTTTGCAGTGCACCCCTCCACTCCGAAACAACTGAAACCCTTCGCTCAAATTCTTCTGTCCCTTTCCTTTCCACTTGGTTTCACTCATTCCCAAAACTGTCTTTTCTCTCCATATATTCTATAAGTTCCTCTATCTTGCCCTTGAGGGTCAAGACATTGATGGTAGCAATCTTCGTCACTGGTTGCCCACTTTTCACAGCTCTCCCAGGACCAGAACTCCAGGAGCTGCACGTCGCTTGTGGGGGACGCCCTAACTGTTTCCGAGGCCTCGATTCACTTTCACTCATTAGTGCGATGGGCTACAGGCGATTGAACTATTAACAATTTAATAATGATTTTTATTTAGTGGTTGATGAATCAGGATGTACATTGTTACGCTTTTGGGGCGATAACTAAGTTAAAATGGGTGTGAAGTGTCCAAAGGTGTGACGAGTACGAATGTGAGAGTGTGTAAATACTAGCGGATGGGGGTTAAATGTTATGACGGGAGAGCTTTCTAGTTGCTTGGCCCGTCTGGTAAACGCAGGGGTTGGGGGCGTGATTAATCAAGAATTAAGATAACAGCGTTTCTCAAGTGCTGGCGTGTATTACCAGAATAAGTGCGCGATTACTAAGTATACGAGAATTGCTAGCTTGCACTCTTGTTCCGTCTGTGGACAAGCGGGCTGCTAGGTGCTATGCGCATGCAGGCAATCAATAACAATGGCTCAATGGAGCCGGGACCTTAGGGATTTAAGGGTGAGCTTAATGAATAAAAGAAAAGAGTAGTTGCAATGCAAGAGTAGTTTATTAAAACTACTCGTGTGGAATCTACCGTTCATCAATGTCACATATAACGGATGAATGCAATTACAATTATGTATGGGGGCGAGAGGGTAGGAAATGTAATAGGGAATACTCAAATAAGCACTTACGTGTAGGCAGCATCCGGCGTACTAGATGGCGTCAAAGCGTCTGGCAGACAATAGAGCCCTGAGCTCTAGGTGTGTTCCCATTTTATACTGTAGGCTCCTGATGACCCAATCGTCAGCACATACCTGGCACACTTATGTGGCTACTATCTGGTGTTAAGACATGATGGTGAAGTCGTAGGTACATATTGTTGTTGCTTCCTCTGGGTGATTCAACATGTATTAGGGTATTACAGATAGGGGCTGAAGGGTGTGTACATAGGGGTCAGATAGTGTTAGCTTGCTAGTGGTGCAACCCTCCGAGATCGTTATATGATCTCGGGGGTGCAATAATATGCATGTTTTCTGGACTATGCAAAATCCTTTGATCATTGTCAGCATGATAAGTTGTATATTGCACTCAAGAACTCAGGAATAGATGAGAAAGACATTCGGATCATCATTAACTTATACTGAGGTCAAAAGGCTAGTATCAGAATTGATGGACATATATCGAGATCAGAGGAAATAATGTGTGGTGTGAGACAGGGATGCATTCTTTCGCCACTTCTTTTTAATATCTATGCAGAACAGATTTTCTCAGAGGCACATGATGGCATATAACAAGGTATTAAGGTCAATGGTAATTATATTAATAATATACGGTATGCAGATGATACTGTATTGATTGCAAATAGTTTCGAAGGACTTAAAAGAGATTATTACTATGGTGTATCAAAAGAGTAAACAATATGGCCTAGACTTCAACATTAAAAAAGGATATACATTATACTGGAGTGGTGGCCAAGAGGCAAAAAATGGCGTGGGACTGATAACCTCGAAACAACTGGAGGAGTATGTTGAAGTGGTCGAGTGTGTGAGTGACAGAATAATGAAAATTAGAATGAAGATGAAAAATGACGTGATGGACTTCATACAAGTGTATGCACCACAGACTGGAAACAGAGAAGAAGATATTGAAGTATTCCTGGAGGATGTAGAAAGAGTAATTTCAGATGTAGAAGTGGTGATCATGGGAGATATGAATGCACAAGTCGGAAACGAGAGACAAGGAAAGGAAGAAGTCATTGGACCCTATGGATATGGGAAAAAGAACCGGGAAGGAGAGGAACTTGTAAATTTTTGTGAAAGGAATGGACTGATAGTGGGTAATTCATGGTTTCGGAAGAAAAACAGCAGAAAAATTACGAGATATGGTTGGGGCGATAGAAGAACAAAATCAGTAATTGACTACTTTCTGGTGGAAAGGACTAATCGCAGAAAGCTGATAGATGTGACAGCTTTACCAGGAGAAGCATTTGATGGGGACCATAGAGCTGTGGTGGCAAAATTTAGATGGAAAAAATTGGAAAACCTAAAGGAGATCAGAGAAAGTAAAATAAAAGTATGGAAATTGAAAGACAAAACTGTACAGGAAGATTTTCAGGAGAGATTGAAGCAACAAATCCCAGTTACTGTAGTGGAAAACACAGAAGAGGAATGGTCTCACTTTAAAAAGGCATTTGTTGGTGCAGCAGAGAGTGCTTGTGGTAGGACGTCAACGAGAGTGAAAGAGAAGGAGACACCGTGGTGGAATGAGGAAGTGAGGAAAGCAGTGAAAGAAAAGAAGTCTGCATGGAAAGAATGGAACCGAGATCAAACAGAAGAAAGCAAAAGGAAGTATCACGACAGCAAACGGAGGTGTAAGAAAGTGGTAGGAGAAGAAAAGAAGAAAACTTGGGAAGAATTTACACGAAGAATGGAAACAGATGTAAGTGGCAGTAAAAGGATGCTGTATGGGCTTCTAAGAAGTAAGAGGAAAGAAAGAGTTACCACAAAGCTGGTGAAAAAGGAAGATGGAGCGTTGTTAACACACCCAGAAGAAATAAAGGGACGATGGAAGGAGTATTTCAATAAGCTATTGAATGTGAGCAATTGTACTGGTAAGATGGAAGTGACACAACCTGACGACTCTATAACAGAAGATGATATAACAATGCTGGAGGTGGAATTAGCAGTACAGAAAATGAAGATGGAAAAAGCAACAGGGGTGGATGAAATCAGTGTAGAAATGATAAAGGCTGCTGGACCTGTTGGTATGCAATGGTTGTATCGACTGCTAAAGTGTGTGTGGAAACGGAAATGTGTACCAGAAGATTGGGAGAAAGGACTAATAATACCAGTGTTTAAGAAGGGGGACAAGAAGGTGTGTGATAACTATAGAGGGATCGCCCTCTTATCACAGATAGTAAAAATACTGGAAAGAATATTAGAAAGAAGAATGAGAAGAAAGGTGGAAGGAGAGTTGCAAGAGGAACAGTATGGCTTCAGGAGTGGAAGATCCACAGTGGACCCAATCTTTAGCTTGAGGCAGGTGATGGAAAAGAACTGGGAATATGGAGAGGATTTAATCATGACTTTCATAGATCTAGAAAAGGCATATGATAGTGTCCCCAGAGAGAAGGTATGGGAAACCATGGTTAAGAAGAGACTGGGAAGAGAAATGTTGGAAATGGTGCAAGCAATGTACAACAACTGTGTTAGCAGGGTACTGACCCCAGTTGGAAAGACAGATTGGTTTAGGAACAAGACTGGACTAAGACAGGGGAGTGTGCTGTCACCTCTCTTGTTCATAATGGTGATGGATGAAATTGTAAAGGAAACAAAGGAAGCATATGGACATAAAGAAATGAAGTTACTGTTATTTGCAGATGATATTGTGGTCTGGGGAAGGAACACCGAAGAAGTGCAAAAACAACTAGATGCACTGAACGAAAATATTCAGAAGTACGGCCTGAAAATCAGTATAGAGAAAAGCAAGACCATGGTGATGACAAGAGGGGAAAGACAAGGAAAGGGCACTGTGAAAATTGGAAGTCAGAGTTTGGAAATTGTGGACACCTTCAAATACCTAGGAAGTGAATTGATGCAAACTGGTAGGTTGAACATGGAGATTGGCAGGAGGGTACAGCAGAGCAATGCATTCTATCAAAGTGTAAGAAAACTTGTTTGGGATAAGGAAGTACCAAGGAAAAGCAAGGAGGTAATGTATAAAGTGTACTATGTTCCCATATTAACTTATGCAGCTGAGACTTGGACCCTGACAAGCAGGCAAGAGAGTAGAATCCAAGCCAGTGAAATGAAATTCCTAAGAAGTATGACAGGAAAGACAAGGAAGGACAGAGTGAGGAATGAAGATGTTAGGAAGGAAGTTGGGATGGGAAAACTAAATGAGAGAATTGAGAAGAATAAACTAAGGTGGTTTGGACATGTAAAGAGGATGGAGGAAAATAGAATACCAAGACAGATGCTGGAGGCAAAGTGCAAGGGTAAGAGAGCAAGAGGAAGACCTAGAACAAGGTGGATTGATTCAGTGAAGAACAGCGTAAGAAAAAGAAATCTGGACTGGGACAAGATCGTGGAAGAAGAATGGTGGAAGGACAGAGGAAAGTGGAGAAATGCCATAAATACCCCGACCCGGCAGGAGCTGGATAAGGGGAAATGATGATGATGATGATGATTGCAAAAACCAGCATTGTCACAAGTCCTTTTGGTCGATGGACATCAGATTGAGCGAGTCAAGAGTTTGATTTATTTAGGACAGAATATTAATGAGAATTGAGATCCTTCGGTTGAAATAAGATGCCGTATAGAGCTGGCTAGATCCATCTTTATGACAATGAAACAACTACTATGTTGTCGAGATCTCAGTACGACGCTTAAGAAAGGAATTGTGAAGTGTTATGTTGTCTCCACCCTTCTTGATGGTGTTGAAGCTTGGACCTTGTCGGTAGCTACAGAAAAGAAGATTCGAGCTTTTGAAATGTGGATATACAGGCGGATTCTTAAAATCTCGTGGACAGAACATTTGAGTAATGCCTAGGTTCTTCAGCGTGTATGCAGCCAACCTGAGCTGTTAAACACAATTAAGAAGAGGAAATTGGAATACTTGGGACACATGATGAGGAATCCAAAATACCTTCTACTCCAAGTTATCTTCCACGGAACTCTTCCGGATTGCACAGGATAAGAAGCTGTTAGCCATGGTGGTAGCCAACGTCCGTATCAGATAAGACAGAAGAAGGAGGAGGTTGATAATCTCCTGCTTGTATAATATAGCATAGGACCATCTGAGATTGCTGATTAATTTAATTTCTTTATTTCAGGACATTATTTTTGTGGATATTAAGATCACAGATAACGACATAACTTCGTAATTCTCACAGATCTTAAAATAGGAATTTCAGTGATCTTCAGTGAAATAGAAGTTCACGATTTTATTTTAACTTACTGGATTCTGATTTTTGTAGTGCCTTCCTGAGAATTGATATATGGTCCCGAATTAGTGTGTTTAGAGTTTTAGTTTGAGGTCAACTGTCAACCCAATCCCGTTAACGACCAGAGATACTTTGTCTCATGCCACGCGAGCATATCTGAATTTTTATTATGCCATACTAAGCTTCACACACTAATGATTCCTTTATTCATATTTGTGTGTTCCTTTTCGGATGATTTTGCGGTGTCATATCATTCTCCTCTGGAAAATGGGTACAGAACGAACATGTGTTTTTGAAATGGAACATATTATTAGTTATTTAATGTAGAGCACATGTATGGAAGTTCTACACAAAGCAACCTGAATACAACCACATACCTTGTATTGGGTATGTTCAGCAACGTGAAGGGTGATCTTTAACACATCCTAATGGAAATACATTCCGAAGCCTACTGAACTGATTTAACATGGTAGTTACGAGTGTGCTTAAATCACAGCTAGCAATTATATTCACTCAACAGGTTGGATCAAGTTGTCTTTCATTAAAATCAATGAGGGTAAAAAGGTAAAACATGGTGGCGACAGACTTTGCCCGACAAATTTCCCTGATTTCCCCCTGATGTTGCCACAAAATTTCCAGATATTGGTTTAACGGCTGCAAAATAATTCTAACTCACTCGACGCATTTTTTTTTTTTTTTTTTTTTTTTTTAAGTTTCTTCAAATTTCCCTGATTTTTTCTACACCTTTGCAAAATTCCCCGACATTTCCCTGATATTTCCAGAGAGAAATTTCTCTGATATTTCCCTGATTTCCAGGTTCTGTCGCCACTATGTAAAAGTAAACTCTTCAGCACTTGAGCTGTAGTGTGAATTGATTCAATTTATTAACAGGCTTTTAAAGCACATTACTGATGTACATTTTTTCTACAAAATTGCACAGAGGTAATAAGGTACAGACAAAAATTAGAATACATCTTCAAACATCAATGGTGTTGCATAAACAACCCATTATCTGGAAGTTGGTTTCTCAATTTTAGTCATTTATCCCCTTCACAGTCAAATTTTGAGCACTTTTCTCAGTACTTTTGAAAAACTGAATGTTCTACACATGTAAGTGTACAACACTACTAAGTAAATTCCAATGTTAAATCAAATTAGTATGTGAAAACTATTAATTCTATCAACTTTTTGACCAGCCTAATTCCAAAAGATTGAAGGCTGCAAAATTGTGTGCTATGAAGATATTTTACATACTGTATTTAGAAGGATTATATTGCTTCTGGCACAAAGAACATGCATCATGTTATACTAGAGATAATCACTAATGGTATTTATTATATTCACAGAAATAACAAAATGTGGAATGTCATGGAAAAGTCAGAAAGGAAGTATTCCTATTTTATTTTTGTATAGAGCAGATAGGTTATATTATTGTGCTTCTTAAAACATAACCAATTGGCAGAGGCTTGATGCTCCTTTCCCTCTGCCACACCAATGACATATTCAGTAGACTATAATTGGGGAATATTCTTTGACACTTGCCACACCAAAGAGAGCACTGCAATAGATAACTCAATGCTAAACGACAGCTCCTTGTTCAATATTGAAATATTAGAAGCCATTTTTCAGTGTAGCCCAAGTAACCTATAATAAGAAACTTTTCAGTCGGTCAACAAGAGTGTGCCCAAATTAGTTGTGCAGGATATTACAAATAATTTCCTAGTGCCTGAAATAAATTGCATGAATTATTAGTTACACACTAAATAAAACACTTCTCACATATACAGTAGGTGGTTAAATTGGACTAGTTTCATTCGTCAAGCAAACATCATCAGACCCTGCTTACTTGGCTTAATTTTGGTTCACTTCCAGTATTTACAATTATTAAGCTCCAGAAGTTTCTAATTAAACTTAATAAGTCGGATTTTTTAACCAATTATATTTTTTATTCAGTTAGTCTGTTACACTTCCAATGTGTCACGTTTTTGGTTGCTATCTTTTGTGTTCATAAGTGTGAAACCTTATTGAATAGTCAACTTCTATTGTTATGTGGTATTGAAGTGGTTGCGTTCTTGACCGTTTCGTTAATAACTGTTACTTTTCAAATTTCTTATTTACTCGGTGAGCTTTGTAGTTGGTTAGTTAGGTTAAACACTTAATTGTAACTGAAATGACATGATTTTGTAGACTTTGCTGATTTGTGCTATTCCTGTACTGGTATCCACTTCACTTCACTGTAATCCTGCCCAATCTAATTTGGGCACACTTGTGTTGACGACCTGAAATTCTTTTAATAATAATAGCTCCTTGATCAATATATGTGAAGTGATGAGCAAGGTTGCAATACAAAATGCACAGTGGGGACTTGATTTACTTTCCTCACCTCACTCAGTTTCAGGCACCCCTTTGAGATGCTGATTGTTAACCTATAGAGAATTTTGGTAGTATCTTTTTCTTACGCAGGCACCCTTCCTCATTTGTTGCAGAAGACCTTCAATACACAAGCTGGGCAGGCACAACGCCATGTGTTAAAACAGAACAGTGCTTGCCTGGTGCTTTATTACTGAGAGGACAACAGGATAGTGTGTGCTTGGCAAGTGTGAGCTGTTGTTCACGACAAATGGACACACAGGGTCCCGGTAACAAAAACTATAACAGTCTACGGGAAGAATATGGTCCTCATGTCGTGTCAAGGGAAATAGTATGGTAATGGTGCCAGCAGTTCATGTGTATTAATTACGGACATCCAACAATAGTTATGTAAGATGATACTATTAATGCTTGCCATGGTGGGTGAGTGGTATTCGTGTCAGACTACCAACTCTAAGCTTGCACCTGGCCGTGGTAAGTGATTTTGAAGGGCAACAAAAATCACGGCATGCATGTCATACGTTGTTGGCATGTTAAAGAACCCATTTGAATTCAGTAGGCTGTGTTCATAAAGGCAAAATTAATCTTGGGATTTTCCGCCAACACATAGTGTCAAGGAGCTTAGATATCTAACCTCCTTAACTTTCATAGCATTTCCGATATGGTCTAGTGGCTAGGATACCTGGCTCTCACCCAGGAGGCTCGGGTTCGATTCCCGGTACCGGAATGAATTTTCCTTCCTAGAAAATTATGGTGTCGCCTCAATAGACTGAGAACCAGGCACGGCCGTTGCAATTACCTATGCCATAAGTGCGGTTGGATAGATTCCCCATTGTGTCAATGCAATGAGGAGGAACAGACCATGGACCATATCATCCAGCGCTGCCCTCTACACGCCTACTCCGGGAGCCCTAGTGATCTGTTTCATCTTCGAGAATGTACTGTGGAATGGCTCCAAAACTTGAACTTGGATTTGTGATTTGTTTTTATGTAATTCACCATACGATTAAATAAATAAATAAGGAACGACAAAATTCGACATGCAAGCTGCTCTCTGGGCGTCTAATAACAAAGCTTGCACCCGGCAATAATATTATTATTATTATAATATTAATGGACAAGTAGACGAACCGATTCAATACGACAGGTGTGTGATGGTGGACCATGTCATTACTGTAGTCAGCATTGGCCATGCTTCAGCCTATAATATCAAAAGTTGCAAACAATGTGAACTAGCCTGCAGCACCTCATGGTATGAAACAGAGGGAAATGCATTTCTGTTCGAACTGTGACTGGAGAAAACAGTGCATACCCAGTGCTATGTTACAGAGAGGACAACAGGATAGAGTGTGCCCAGCAAACGTGGAGGTAGTGTGGGTTGTTTGTCATGAAGAGGGGTTCCCAAAGATGAAGTGAGATAAGAAAAAGCAGAATGGGAAGAACTTAAAACAACGATTGTAACTGCGGCTGAAGAAATTTGTGGCCGGCAAAGTAAAACAAGAAAACCAAAAGAGACCTCATGGTGGTATAGTGGTATCAAACAAGCTATAAAAGAAAGAAACCAGGCCAAATCAGCCTTACATCAAGCAAGAAAGACTGGAGATTCCCCAGAACTTGGCAGAAAACTGGACCTGTACTGAGAGAGAAATAATTGGAAGTTAAGAAAATGATACAGACAGAAAAAGAGAAATCGAAACAAGAGCTAGCTAACAAAATACAATCAGACAATACCAGGAAATTGCTGTACAGTGTCATAAGAAATAAAAGGAAAACAGCAGAGGTAATTAAATCCATTGAATGGTGGAATGAGAGAGTAAAAGAAGCTGAGGGAAGGAAGAACAAGGCTTTCAGAGTGTGGTTCCAGGAAAGAACTGATCTGACAAGGGAAGATTATAAGATAAAGAAGAAAGAAGCAAACAAGATTGTCGCAGAGGAGAGGAAGAAGTGGATGGTAAAGTGGACAAAGATGATGGAGGAAGACAGCAGAGGAAATAAGAAAGTACTTTATGGGATGGTCAAAAGTAAGAGAAGAGGTCTGCGAGAGGATGTGGTAATGATGGACAAAAACGGAAATGAGGTACACAACAAAGAGGCACTCACGACAGTGTGGAAAGAGTACTTTGAGGATTTGCTGAATCCAAATGGTCGTAGGGAGGAAGACAATGTATTGGAAGATGGAGAAGACAACACAGGAATGGAAAAGGACCTGACTTGGAGAGAACTGGAAATGGCTATAGACAAGATGAAAGGAGGAAGGGCACCAGGTGTGGATGAAGTGAGTGTTGAAATGGTGAAGGCAGCAGGGGAGGTTGGGAAACAGTGGCTGTACTGTGTGATGAGGGTGATATGGAAGGAGAAAAAGACCCCAGAAGATTGGAAGAAAGGATTAATTGTCCTAATATTTAAGAAAGGAAGCAGAAAGGAGTGCAGAAATTACAGGGGAGTCACACTCATACCTCACTGTGCCAAGATATATGAAAAGATATTAGAAAGTAGAATACGAGCCAAAGTGGAGAGAAAATTGAGAGAGGAGCAGTATGGATTCAGACCTGGGAGATCAACAGTGGATCTCATATTTTCAGTGAGACAGCTCCAGGAACACCACTACGAATTTGGAGAGGATCTGCTGATGGCCTTCCTGGACATCGAAAAGGCCTATGATAGTGTGTGTAGGGAGAAGGTTTGGAAAGCAATGGAAAACATGGGAGTGGAAAAAGAGACTGTAGGCAGAGTGAAGGAGATGTATTGTGGAAGTGTGAGTTGTGTGAAAGTTGGAGGGGAAAGAACAGACTGGTTCAGACAAACGAGTGGCCTGAAACAGGGTAGTGCGCTGTCACCCCTTCTCTTTATTGTGGTTATGGACGAGGTAATGACACGGATAGCAGGAAAGATAGGAGAAGATAAGATGAAAGCAAAGGTGTTTGCAGATGATCTCATGGTCTGGGGAAACAAGGAGGAGGAAATTCAGGAGCAACTGAAGGCTTGGGAAGAAACAGTGGGAGAGTACGGATGGAAGTTCAACATCAGTAAATGTGAGTTCCTGTTAACGACCAGGAAAAAGGACAGACCAATGAGTGGGATAACACTTGGAGGTGGACAGCTGAAGAAGGTGGAAAGTCTCAAGTACTTGGGAAGTATAGTGGAGGAAAATGGGAGAAATGACAAAGAGATTATGGAACGTGGCAGACAGGCAGAAGCATTTCTGAGAAGCATTAGAAGCTTAGTGTGGAATAAAGATGTCCCACAAAAAAGCAAGGAAGTGTTATACAGAAGCTACTATATCCCGATACTGACCTATGCTTCAGAAACGTGGACAATGAAGAAAAGAGACACAAGCAGAATACAGGCAGGTGAAATGAAGTTCCTGCGAAGTAGGATCGGAGTAACAAGAAGAGACAGGATGAGGAATGAAAAGGTCAGGGAAATGGTGAAAGAGGAGCCCTTGCAAGGTAGGATTGAGACATCAAGACTGAGGTGGTATGGACACTTAAAGAGAATGGATGAGAAGAAGATTCCCAAGAGGATACATGAGATGCAGATGCAGAAGAAACGACCAAGGGGAAGAGCAAGAGATAGATGGCTGAAAGGAGTGGAGGAATGTGTCAAGAAGAGAGGCGAGGACTGGACCAGAGTGACAGCGGAGTGGTGGTGGGAAGAAAGAACTAAGTGGCGAGGCTTATGTTCCAAACAGACCCAGCCTGGGGCTGGAAACTGTACAAGATGATGATGATGAATGCAGTAGTGGCGTTACAGCATATAACTTAAGACGATATAACAATGCAAGAATTACAGAGGCATCACTCTCCTCTCCTATGGTCCCATGATCTATGAATCATTGCTATTAGGAAGGATCAAGAAAATAATAGAACAAGATCTTGAGGAGGAACAACAAGGATTCCGACCAGGGCGGTCCACTGTGGATCTCATCTTTGCTACCAGGATGCTGTTTGAGAAAAATTGGGAAAGAAACAAGACTGTTATATTTTTATTCCTTGATATAGAGAAAGCGTACGACTGTATCACATTTGGGAGGTACTGCTAAAGAAGGGTGTTCCAGAAGGCTTAGTGGCCTGAGTAAAACAATTGTATGCAGGCACCAAGAGTTGCGTCCAAGTCCAAGACAGAAGATCGGGCTGGTTTGAAAATAGAAGTGGAGTTCAGCAAGAGAGTTGCTCGTCTCTTCTCCTTTTTATAAGCATTATGGACGAAGTCCTTAAGTTGGTTAAGACGAGAGATATGACATCCAATGCAATGGTGTTTGCAGATGATTTCATGATCCAGGGAGAAAAAGATGACATCCAACGACTAAATTGTTGGAAGGCAGGTTTTGACAAGTTTGGATTACAGATCAGCCAAACAAAAACTGTATATTTGGTGATGAGCAGGGAAAGCTGAAATTGGGACAACATGACATAAAAGTAGTTCAACATTTTAAATACCTTGGCAGCGTTTTGTTGACAGAGAATAGGTTAACCCAAGAAACCAGCAGTAGGGTTAAAGCAGCTGCGAACTTTTATAACTCTGTTTCACAGCATCTAAGGGACAAAAACTTTCCTCGGGAAGCTAAAATATAGTGGCAGATGACCTCGTAGTTCCGCCCCTTAAAACAACAATAACTAACTAAGCTAAGCTAAAATATCACTGTACAAATCCTACTTACTTCCTAAATTGACCTATGGTCTAGAAGCTGCTACAATGACTCCCTGGGACAACAGCCAGATACAAGCAATTGAGATGAAATTACTGTATTTAGAAGACCAGACGAGACAAAATTAGAAATGAGTCAGTCTGCCTAAAGCTAGGGCTGAAAAGAAGTGTGCTTGGCATTCTTGAAGACTCGAGATTGAAATGGTTCGGTCATCTGATGAGGATGCCCTCTAGTAGAACACCCAAAACTTATTTCGAAAGCGAGATAATTGGCAAGAGACCAAGAGGTAGAACTCTAGAAGGATGGATGAAGCAGGTCCACAGAGCTTCGACTAAGAGGAGCGTGGAATGGAGGACAGTGGTGGAGGAAAAATGGTGGCAGGACAGACAGCTATGGAAGGGGCTTGTTCATTTCCACACCTGGCCTGCTGGAGTGGACAATGCATGACGATGATGATGATGATGGGTTTGACTGAAGCAATAGTGCCTCTAAACAGGTTAGCTGAAAAGTGGCAGTCCATGGTGGGGATATGAATCGAAGATTAGAACCATAAATAGAACCTGTATAGTGTTGTTCATCTTTTAATTAAATGTGAGAAGGAGGGGAGTAGGGTGCATTATGTACTAATGGTTCATGATGTTACTGTCTGGAGAGGAGAGCTGTATCTACCATTTCACCCCGAGTTCAAGGTTGCCTCCATGGCATGGAAGCATACCTTCACCGAATGAAATTCAAAACAACCTCAACAGGCAACGACTGTGATCTGGGATGCCAAAAGGGTTCTTCTGTTGGATTTTTTTCAGAGAATGGGCACAAGACAAGACAAGACAAGACAAAATCCATCAATGCTGAATGCTACTATAATAATAATAATATAATAATATCGTATGGCCTCGGGTGTCTGGTGCAAGCTTTGTTAATTGACACCCAGAGGGTAGCTTGCATGTCGAATTTCGACGTTCCTTTGAACGCTATGAAAGTCAAGGAGGTTAGATATCTAAACTCCTTGACACTACAGCGCTTTCAAGTAGAGAATGGAGGAACTTTGTGTTGGCGGAAAATCCCGAGAATAATTTTGCCATTGAACACGGCCTACTGAATTCAAATGGGTTCTTTAACATGCCAACAACGTATGACATGAGTATCGTGATTTTTGTCGCCTTCAAAAATCACTTACCATGGCCAGGGGCGAACCTGCGATCTTGGGGTTGGTAGTCCGACACTATAACCACTCACCCACCGTGGCAAGCAATGCTACTATGAGACATGGACATTACTAAAAAATTATTTGATGGACGAGACCTGCCTTCTAACAGTAGTAGTGCTACACAACAAATCAAGACTCCACACAGCAACAACAATGGTCAAGTTGGAAGCAGCTGGGCAATGACAGACATTTCTGATCTAGAAGTGCAAATCTTGATGGTCCACCCCTTTAAATAACAATCACCACCACACAGTCCTTAACTGGTGCCCACAATTTCCACTTCTTCCAAATATTGACGGGGCCACTAAAAGGATGTTTCACCACCAAAGACGATGGTGAAGAGACTGTATGGATGAACTGAACAAAGGGTATTCCTGCTCAGATCATTTTGTATCTCGTCAAGAAAGTTTCTTTTGGACGGCACACTAAAGAAACTTATTTTCTGACTATTCCACATACATGGTCAAAGGGAAATCTTAATTTACAAAACAAAAATGTATGCACACACCAAACACACAGGAGCAGAATAATTTGGTTGTTAAAATACAATATTGCAAACTGCTCACCACTTGGCTATCCAAAGCACTTTATTTCATTACATTATTGATAAATTCCTTCTTAATGTGTCTCCAATGCAGCAAAAGATAATATTGACATTACTGAACTGTTGTTTGTTTCATTACCGTACACATGATTTTCCTCGTTTGCAAGGTAAGATTTTCTTTTCACCCAGTTACCATATTTCATCATTAATATCATACATATGCTGCCTTCATTTGTCAATTAGGAAAACATAAAGTGAAATAAAGGGAAAATCTAGAAAATCTATATAGGAATAAAACAATAAGGTGTTGGACAGTTTGATACAATGGCTGACCTTACCAAATTGTCATTTGCAAGCTTATGCACACAGTGGAACCTAAAATCATCGTTTCATGTATAATTACATCAATTTAAAAAATTAAAAAATGCGGAGAAATATAGACGCAAAATTAAGCATTAAAGCAGATAGCTTACATCAACATCCCACCTTAAAGGAACCCTTTTAATAAAAGGTATAACCTACCTAGGGCTGTACAAAATATAATTATATTTGATGCAGCCAATGGCCATAGCGGGGTATTTTTAATTGAACGCCCGTAGGCTCCCCATCAAGTTTAGTTAGTTACTTAGTTACTGTTGTTTTAAGGGGCGGAACTACGAGGTCATCTGCCCCTACCCATCAAGTTTAATTTCAAGTAGTTCCAACTTTGGCTACCAGAGATGCCACTGGCACCGACACCTAGTGGCGAACGTTGGAACTTGATACAGTGTTTCTAACCATTACAAAATATAAGCCTATAAGTAAAACGTTTATAGTTCGATTTATAGACTTCAGATATCATGGTCTCACAACAGAAACAGCTGCATAGATTTCCATGAAATTCTCATGGTCAGATTATTATTAACAGAGGCATGCTCTAGGCTACAATTTACAGTATATGAAAGTATTAATATGGGGGGCTAGAGGTTCGCATTATATTGTCACTCCCAATTCATGTCAATCTTACTGAACTGATTTGCATGGTATTTTCAGTTGTTAGCTCATTTTAGAGGTTTGGGGCATTTTGACATCAGCCCTGTGTACTTGTGTGTGTGTGTTGAATTTGTCTGATACCTATATCTTTGTGATGATTGTAGTAGTGTGTGTAGCTGTATCAGGGACAGAGATGGGGTAGGTGGCTTAGGACTGAAAAAAAAAAAGGTACTACCCTGTCATTTTCCTGGAGAGAATAAGGAATAATCCAGGGAAATCCACACTCTGGATAGCTGCTGTCAGTGCCAAGATTTGAGCCTCTGATCTCTGAACTTGCTGCAGCTCCTCATAAAATTTTCAGCACTGTATTTAATGTTCTCAAATTTATTAGGCAGCTGAGAGTATGGGAGTGACTTTCATCTGCGTATCGATTTCAGTGACATAATCAGAGACTGCTGTGGCTTTCAAGATGGTGGGGTGCAGGAATATTGCATAGAGGTTCGCATTATATTGTCACTCCCAATTCATGTCAATCTTACTGAACTGATTTGCATGGTATTTTCAGTTGTTAGCTCATTTTAGAGGTTTGGGGCATTTTGACATCAGCCCTGTGTACTTGTGTGTGTGTGTTGAATTTGTCTGATACCTATATCTTTGTGATGATTGTAGTAGTGTGTGTAGCTGTATCAGGGACAGAGATGGGGTAGGTGGCTTAGGACTGAAAAAAAAAAAGGTACTACCCTGTCATTTTCCTGGAGAGAATAAGGAATAATCCAGGGAAATCCACACTCTGGATAGCTGCTGTCAGTGCCAAGATTTGAGCCTCTGATCTCTGAACTTGCTGCAGCTCCTCATAAAATTTTCAGCACTGTATTTAATGTTCTCAAATTTATTAGGCAGCTGAGAGTATGGGAGTGACTTTCATCTGCGTATCGATTTCAGTGACATAATCAGAGACTGCTGTGGCTTTCAAGATGGTGGGGTGCAGGAATATTGCTCGTTAGAGGAACTTAAACAAGCCAGTAAATCTACTGACATGAGGCTCGCACATTTATACACCTATTAATGCCATTGGTTAGAGCTGCCCTAGAATTTCAAGACAGTGGGGGCCAAAGAGGTACTTACAATTCATGCTACACTACAGTACAGGGGCCGGCAACACATCGATTGCGATCTACCAGTAGATTACAAATGTTATTTCCTATAACAGTATGAGTTTTGTTCATGCAGTCTTTTTGAATTGACCGCCAAATTCTGACCACAGGAAATTACATCTTTCATTTTGACCTTCTATTCACTGGATGCAATGAGGGAGAGCGTTGAGGAAAGAGGAGTGAAAGTGGAGGATGTACTGGAAGAGGGACGAGAGTGGTAGAGACAAAAGTATGGAGGTCCTTGAAACACACCCCGACCCAGATCACTAGAACCGGGAAATGAAAGGTGATTGTAGGCTACTTTAATTACTCACAGATGTCAATTAGGCCTTTTTGTAGTACCCTATAATATCTCTACAAATATTAATTCTATTATTGGCACTTTAAATGTTTCTTAATGTTGGATTGTTTTTGATTCTATTTCTAGCTGGGTCGTGAGATTTCAAATTCGGGTCGTTAATTCCCCTGGCTGTTTATGTTTATGACAGTCACCATTCATTTTATCCCCATCACTATGTGCAGATCGACTATAGTTGTGAACTCAAAAGACCCCCACCAGGCCTCTCCAGAGGTCACTAGTCATTATAATATCATATTCAGTTTTCTATATAAATAAATAAATAAAAAACGCCTGGCAATCATTATTGTATGGGCAGAATGTTAGTTCATTTCAAAACTTGAGAACCTTCCGGTAAATCACCAAAGCTTTCAGGTTGCCTGCCACTACTATAGTATACCTAGGTATATACAATTTGAAGTATTGTGTGATGTATTTTTTTGTCTCGACAATTCACAAAAAAAAATTGCTGCACCATTTTCAAGAGAATTAGAGAGTATTATTATTATTGCAGTTGTGTGTTCTCTCTATGATTCATGCGAAGCATGCTTCATCGATTTTCAAGAAATTACCTGGGTAATTCTTAGGGGCAATTCTATACCCAAATATCACAAGACTCCAAGGCACTAGGGTTTCTATAAATTCTTCTGCAAGTCAAACCAATTTAAATTATCATGGAGAATTATGGCAGTGCTGGACGTTTGCTCCGAAATTTATGACATAGGTGCTACATCAGTAATGACCGCTGATCAACTTTACTTACATTCATGCCTCTAGCATATTAACTTTTATGTGTACTGTAAACTAGCCACCAATGCCCACAAATGATCCGGTGGTGGCATTCCATACTGTGTAAGACGGGTTTTCAAACATGAACACAGATGGTAGAGTTTTATTTGCAATGAGAGAGTGCTCGTGCATCACCCTATACCAAGAACAGGTTGCAGTGCAATTTGTCCATGCAACCCATTAATCAACTTGTTTACACATACAAGGCCTGAGTATTAAATATCACTCCACTTGGAAAATGTTGACTTTCATTCTACATGCTTCATAAATTTATTATTTATGAGGATCATTACTTTTGCTTATAGTTAAACATGGATTTTTAATGAGATTATGAAACTGATAAGTAGCAATGTTGGACACGATTCACATCTTGGAGACACGAAAGAGAGCAGGAGTGCTGCATCACATTTTATGAGCACGTGGTTTGAATCCATGCTTTGTTTCAACATTGCTATCTATGACTTACCAAACAAATGATTAATTCAAGTGAAACACTACTGCAGAATTAAAACAAGGACAACGCACTCGAAAGAAAATCTAGATTTATTTTAAGGATTTACGCACTGCGATATACCATGAATTAACTTAGCAATTTTTGCAGGATTTTACCATGACTGTATTTAGCAGTGTGGTCAGATATTCTTTTCTAATACAGTACGAAAATTCTACGATGGAGTAAATTAAAAGCAGCAGGGAAACGTGGAGGAAGGATCGTGCAAGAATCTGTCATAGCACTGATTGTATTGTCTTATACTGCTACTTGAGTGCGTAAATTTGCTCGATTGACGTGAAAAGTAAATCAAATGTCGCTCCCGGCAATCAGGCCACAGAAACACCAAAGCATTATTGAAAGCTTTAGCTATTGTGTAACTGTTGGTTTTCTCAAGATGAACAGCTGTGAGTAAAATAACTGTGATAGATCACGGATCTCTCAAGATGAACAGCAGTCAGTAAAATAACTGTGATGGATCGCATTTTAACGCACCAACTACAGTATGATGTTGGCTACGTAACGGCCAGCATCGTCGGTCGTCTTGTCCATTGTAATCCACACAGCATTGTCGCCTATTTCACTACGAATTTCCACGTAGCACTGGATTCTGCAGTTTGTTCAGTGGTATATCAGCCACACGAAATGCGTGACAAATGTCTTGTGAGAACTAGCAGTTTGCTGGACCAGATCTCACATCCTGCATTTCGAGAAGCCAACGTTGTGTGGACTTCTTTAAAGATGCACATTTTACGGGTTTCGCAGTCGCAAAACTTGCGTAACTTGTGAACGTATGCCTGCCGCTATGGGTTTTTCACAAATATTGCAAAATAAATTAGGTCCTTCAGTGCTAAAAACGTCTCCGAACTCCCGCACTAAACGATTCAAAGTAACACATTTCGCACTTTTGGGACGCATCGTATTCGTTGAAACGACAACGCCACATCAGTAAACTCACAAGTTATACACACCACTGTGATTTCAAGTAAAATTTCCCGGCTAGGTAAGGACTATATAGTGGAGGCTTAATGAGTCTGTTAACTCCAGCCCCCCCCCCCCCCCCCCTGCTGTACTTAATGACTGGGAAATCCCAGTCTTGAAATACTACTACAGTATGGAGACAATGGAGCACTGACCAAATAGAGAAGCCACTTACTGGAATTTCAAAGGGTTGCAAATGTGGGCAGAAGCCATCAAAGAAGTACAACATACCACCAAATATAGGAAATATGTACTTATCAATAAATACGCCAAAATATGTATTTATTTATTAAAACGGTAAAAATATGTAAATAAATAGAAAATATTTAATTAAATAAAATATATTTAAACACATAACTATCCTGGCCTTACTTATTACACTTCAATATACAGTACTTTTATACTTAAAGGGTTAGTGTATAATTAATCCATGTCATTTTTTTAAAGGTTAGTGTGGTAAGTAATTGTTACTCTGCACCCCATTTAATTATTAATGTGTTGACCAACTGAAAAGTGAATCTTTTATTAGCTATGAAATTGGGACTTTATGAAAAACATCTCCTTTTGAATGATACAACAAAATCTGGGATATTTCCTGATAAAATGAAAACTTTTTTTTTTTTTTTTCAGTTTATCAGCATCAACCATTTGTTGAGTATTTTGCGTTCAACAGTTGGAAATTTTAACCACAAAACTTGTTATTGGTTGAAACTTGCAGGTTTTAATTTTATTGTACATGAGCACCAAAACAATGTAGCTAATTTACCCATACCTAGTCATCATCATCATCTTGTCCAGTTTCCAGCACCAGGCTGGGTCTGTTTGGAACATAAGTCTCGCCACTTAGTCCTTTCTTCCCACCACCTCTCCGTTGTCACTCTAGTCCAGTCCTTGCCGCTCTTCTTGACACATTTCTCCACTCCTTTCAGCCATCTATCTCTTGGTCAATCTTCTGCATCTGCATCTCATGTATCCTCTTGGGAATCTTCTTCTCTTCCATTCTCTTTTAAGTGTCCATACCACCTCAGTCTTGATGTCTCAATCCTACCTTAGTCGTAGATTTTTTAAGAGCGTTAAAAATCCTTCAGCATGCCTTCCTTCGGAGGGGAAGTAAAGCTGACGGTCCCACGTCATAGATTTATGGCATGTAAAAGATCCTTCCACAGACTAAACATGTGTGAAGCTAAATTGTTAGGTTGGATTTCGTCGGAACGCTCATCAAAGTTCCAACATTCACCACTAGGTATCATTGATATCTGGTAGCGAAAGTTGGAACTACTTGAAATTGAATGGAACTTGTAGCTCAACCTAAGGGTGTCCGCTGGAAGCAGCTACAGACTCAGGCGAGCCGAACATGACCTCGGACACTCCCGGCACTAAAAGCTATACGATAAATAAATAAATAATAATCCTACCTTGCAAGGGCTCCTCTTTCACTATTTCCCTGACCTTTTCATTCCTCACCCTGTCTCTTCTTGTTACTCCGAACCTACTTCGCAGGACCTTCATTTCACTTGCCTGTATTCTGCTTGTGTCTCTTTTCTTCATTATCCAACTTTTGATGCATAGGTCAGTTTCGGGATATAGTAGCTTCTGTATAACACTTCCTTGCTTTTTTGTGGGGCATCTTTATTCCACACTAAGCTCCTAATGCTTCTCAAAAATGCTTCTGCCTGTCTGCCACGTTCCGTAATTTCTTTGTCATTTCTCCCATTTTCCTCCACTATACTTCCCAAGTACTTGAGACTTTCCACCTTCTTCAGCTGTCCACCTCCAAGTGTTATCCTACTCATTGGTCTGTCCTTTTTCCTGGTCGTTAACAGGATCTCACATTTAATGACGAACTTCCATCCGTAATCTCCCACTATTTCTTCCCAAGCCTTCTGCTGCTCCTTAATTTCCTCCTTGTTTCCCCAGACCATGAGATCATCTGCAAACACCATTGCTTTCATATCTTCTCCTATCTTTCCTGCTACCCGTGTCATTACCTCGTCCATAACCACAATAAAGAGAACGGGTTACAGTGCACTACCCTGTTTCAGACCACCCATTTGTCTGAACCACTCTGTTCTTTCCCCTCCAACTTTCACACAACTCACACTTCCACAATACATCTCCTTCACTCTGCCAACAATCCCTTTTTCCACTCCCATGTTTTCCATTGCTTCCCAAACCTTCTCCCTACACACACTATCATAGGCCTTTTCGATTTCCAGGAAGGCCATCAACAGATCCTCTCCAAATTCGTAGTGGTGTTCCTGGAGATGTCTCACTGAAAATATGAGATACACTGTTGATCTCCCAGGTCTGAATCCATACTGCTCCTCTCTCAATTCTCTCTGCACTTTGGCTCGTATTCTACTTTCTATCTTTTGATATATCTTGGCAAAGTGTGGTATGAGTGTGAATCCTCTGTAATTTCTGCACTCCTTTCTTAAATATTGGGACAATTAATCCTTTCTTCCAATCTTCTGGGGTCTTTTCCTCCTTCCATACAGCCCTCATCACATGGTACAGCCATTGTTTCCCAACCTCCCCTGCTGCCTTCATCATTTCAACACTCACTTCGTCCACACCTGGAGCCCTTCCTCCTTTCAACTTGTTAATAGCCATTTCCAGTTCTCTCCAAGTCAGGTCCTTTTCCATTCCTGTGTTGTCTTTTTAAAAGTAGCGACACACTCGATTTGTTTATATACGGATCAGTGACTTTTGAGTTGCTTAGTGATGGTTAGGTTTGTCTGGGTGCAGTGTTTATGTGAATGCTGTGCAAATTCCATGACTTGTGAATTATATGAATTTTAAAATATTCACAATACTTTTTTCTTTTAATTTTCATTTTTTAATTGACATTTTATCATGAGATATGGAAATATAATTTGCTTCCTCCCAAGAGAAGCATTCTACTAATGATAATGTTGTCTCTATTTGGGCCTTGCATACTGTAACTTTTTAATTTGTTGGTACCTTTAGATATGGCAACCAACTGACCCTTTAGACTTCATTGTTTATTTACTAGCGCAAGAGACATTCCTAATAGAAGATCTGCGGACATTTCTGCTCTTGCCGTCTACTGAGGGATACAAGAAACTGCTCCATGACCGACAGAATAAAAGAGAAGAGATACAGATGGACTTCTACACAACACACGCGATGCTGGACAGAGCGTGGACTGGGACATTGTATGAGATGAGACATGTGGTGACTAGACTGTCTGCACATGGCTTCCACCACAAGATCTGCTCCCGGAAAGTGTTCCACGACCCGGATGAGAGTTGTGTGTGCGAACTTTGCAAAGACGTATGTGGAATGTATCACATTACTGCTTGCCCGAAAAGAACTAGATCAATAATATCGTATAGCAAGGAAACAAATTAGCCTACATGATATACTACTGTATGTTTTCTGTCCTTTTGTTATATATTTTGTAAGTGCACTTACAGCAATATGGCCACTTGGCTGCAATGAAGATTATTAAAAATTCCTATTGAATTTTAATAACTTAATTTAATGTTTAAAAATTGAGAAAATTCATGCAAATTCCTAAACTTGCAGGTATTGTCAAAATTAGTGAAAATTCATGATATTTAAAGTCCACTTAAAGAATTGCCAAAATATACATCATCTTAGAAATTAAAATATATATATACAGTATGTATGTGCCTTGTAGAAGTAGGGGAAAAAAAAAAAGGAAGAACCTCCGACCTTATGAACAGATTCATAATTTTACAGTAAACAGGAAATCACTCTCAGGAACTCTTCTTTGCCACACACTCGCCCAGACTCTCAAACAAAATTACACCAAATGGAGAACATTGCTCGGACTTGGTACACAGTGTTCCAATATCTAAATTGCCACAGGGCATTTTTTTTTTATTAATTCCTGATTTCTAGGAATCAAGAATTTCCAGCAATAGGTATAGGAAACTAATAATTCAAAGACTAATGTGTGTTTTTTACCAAGTTTTGATAGGAATGATCTTGGGGCAGCGAGAATTGAGTGTTAAATCCTAGTAAATGATATTTACAAGAACGAAGAGCAAGGTTCCACTGTATTTATTCTTAAGAGAATCATTATTTTTAGATTTTATGAAGCAGTTTCTACACATCAAATGTTTTATTATTTCAGCCACTGTATGCATATTGGCAATATCTCATTGATGGACAAGATATCAAACATCTGTATGGAGTTCGTATACAGTTGATATTGTCAATACGGCAACACTGAAAAATGGCTTCAAAGTTTGTATACAGTTCTGATGAGAAAATTTATTTCTCTTTATGGATATGTTATTGTAACAAGTCCATGAACATCAAACAATCCTACCTGGTGTAGAAAATTATTTAAGGAATTGCAATGACAGTAATCTGACATCTTGGTCACCAAGCATATGCTTATTTCTAACTAGCGCAGGGCTGCCGTCTTAACGGATTTTATCCGTTTTATTGGATTTTTCGATGTTGAAATGGATTGATTAATTCCAGGGCTGCCGTCTTAACAAATTTTATCCATTTTATTGGATTTTTCGATTTTGAAATGGATTGATTAATTCCATTTGAAGATCTGTTTAATTCTATCCCTTAGATACAGAATATGTGAGATGAGATATGGTACAGTGAACACGTCACTTTTATGGCGAAAATGTGGTTACTTGTCACAAGAAGAAATGCACTGTGGGAATATGTGCATACAGCTGCGTAGGATGCAAGAAACATCTCGGCTGCCACAGGAAACAACAAGGTGCAAGTAGTATTTGTGTGACCCCGCTTGAGGGCGAAGTGCGTGGTAGCTTTTCCCAGCCCATTTGACAAGATTCTCACCGTTGTTACGGTTTAGATTTTACAGCTGAGAATGGAAAATAATTGCAATGTCTGGCAATCAGCCCCACTATTGTCCAGCTCCGTGGCTAAATGGTTAGCGCCCTAGGCTTTGGCCCGACGTGTCCCGGGTTCGATTCCCGACCAGGCCATCAGGGATTTTAATCTCCTGGGGTTAATTCCTGTGGCTCGGGGATTGGGTGTATGTGCCGTCTTCATCATCACTTCATCCTCATGATACGCAGGTTGCCCACGGGCGTCAACTAGAAAGACCTGCACTCGGCCTCTCAGGAGGCCAAACTATCATTCCAGCCCCACTCTTGGCCAGTACGACTAAATTCAAACTGTTCTAACGTATTGATATGACATTAAGCATATTTGTGTTTATTAGGGAATCGTATCGACTTACAGTATTGTTGACCTTACAAGTTTGGAAAGCCTTTGTCTGGAGCGTGGCACTCTATGGAACTTTGACTGTTAGCACAGCAGAAAAGAGTGACTGTTAGCACAGCAGAAAAGAGAATAGAAGCATTTGACATGTGGTGTTACAGGAGAATTATGAAGATCAGATGGGTACATAGAGTAACAAATGAAGAGGTATTAAGATGAGTGGGAGAGGAGAGATGTTTCTGGATTCTGCTAATGAAGAGCAGAGACAAGTTGGTAGGACACATACTAAGGTGTAGCAAACTTAGTTATGGAAGGAAGGGTCGAGGACAAGAACGGTAGGGGTAGGACAAGGATAGAACATGTAAAATAGATTACCTTGGATGTAGGGTGTGGTAACTATGTAGAGATAGAACAATTAGCTAAGGACAGTGAGGTATGGAGATCTGCATCAAACCAGTAAAAAAAACCTGAATACTCAAACATACACCAAATTATGTGAAGGTAAAAACATTTACATTTTGTAAGGTCAACAGTAATGTGAATAGGTAGGGTCACATTATGAGATCGATGCCATTCATGCCCCGTTTGATAACCCTGTCCCTCCAGTTTAGTGTTTGTGGCTAGTTATGGAAAAATGTGATGTTTACACAGTCAGCATCTCTTTTAGGCCTATTTGACGAGATCTTGCGCTGCACTCGCGGTTGTGTTTGGATAATTATTGAGATGTACACAATTGGCGCCATTCTTGGTCCGTTCGATATTTCCTCTGCCCTAGCAGTGTGGTGGTCATAAGTTTGCAGCACTTAAGGGGAAAAGTTGAGGGTTGGTTTCATTATTAGCGCTGTACTTGGCCCATGGGACATATTCCCGCAGATTTAATGCTGTGGTGACAAGAGTCGTAGGCATGCCGAATGGACCGCTGGTTGTTTTTAAGATGCCATTTTGGTGGGTAGATGTTAAAAGTAGTCACAATATTTCGTATTGTAGTGAGAGAATTGAGTGAATATTATCACAAAAGGACACATTTTAGAAAGAACCAGATTATCTTATATCCAGCATATATTTAATGTGACCATCATGTAATCATTACCTGTTTTTCCAAAATTTCATAAGATTTAAACAAAATAATGAAAATTAGTTGAAACATCTGATATGAGAATAATTAAAAATTGAGTTGTGATTTTTTTTCCTCGTGCAAATTAATCATTAGGCCTACATTATTTTATTAATTCTGAACATTGAAAATGAGATACTTTTAAGAAAGTAAATGTTTAGAAATTCAGCAGTTTTGTAACAAACACACAAATTTGTGATGTTTCTTATTAATGATCGTATTGGTATGTGTTCTTCCTTTCCTTGTAAATTCGTAATTCGCGTGGATTCACATATTTTTATGGGTACCTCACCAGAATGTATATTGGTGGCAACCCTCGACTAGTGCACTGCCTTTCTTGTAACCAATGCAATGAGAGAACAGATTTAGTGATAATAGGCTCATAGAACAAATTTTATAGTGTTGGTACTTTTATGTTGGAACAATAAATTAATGATGATTAAGAGTGAAGAACATAATTGAGAAAAGGAGGGACAGATGGAAACACTTAGGATCATATGTTCTCCACACCCATTGCAATTCTGGCCCGATAAGTCCCTCCTTCCCATCATTTACAGTTACTCTGGCCATTGATCAAGGTGAGAGGAACATCAAATTTGAACCTAGGTGAAATTGAGTTATTTTAATACATATATTTACTTTATATATCATTTATTTTTATTTCATGTTAAACTAAAGAAAACACCTGAGGGATACTGGAAGATTTGCAGAAACCTTCCAGGCTTCACCATCAATAGTCAACAACGGCATTAATCTAACAAAGAAGTGTGTCAACATTGATTTTTTAATTTATGTACTTCCTTTATTCTTCAAAAGTGCCATTATACAGTGAGGGAAAAACAGGACCATGATGTGCAGCATTAGAGAATGTATGATCATGACATTTTGATCAGCTTTACTTTGTAGATAGACTTCTCACATCATTTCGTAAAGAATAAGGAAAAAATGTCAGTTTCAAACTCGCAGCTGACACACTATATTATTATGCAAAATAAGGGTAGATAAGGCAGAGACTTGCCAGTTAAGAGTGTGTTGGAGAAAATACACTATAGAAAGGTGCTTCCTAGTCCAAACTGTTTGGCTGTTCCTAGGTCGGTGGAGAAGAGAAGACTAATGACCGATTGAAAGGATGCTGCCAGTGGGTTGAGGAGAAATGAGAAAATGCAGGCAAAATGTAGTGTAGAAGGGACAAGGAAAAGTTATCTGATCTTCAGTACTAGCCGACACCCAACCTCACAATCCCCCAGGACGGGAATAGGTGTTAGATATTCATTTTGCATTATACCACTCTCTCCTAGCTTCATATATGAATATTTCTACTATACTCTCAGTTAAGAGCAGTTGGTAACGACTGATGAAACAAAAAAAACGTCTTTGCAAAAAATCTAGTATTTCTGAAACTGTTTTCATCTGTTTACACAAATGTAAAAGCCAAAAACTATGATGACCAGTGTTCTGAGCCATGAAAATCTCAATCAATACATATGTACTGTAAATAATAGTGTTTTATCCTGGGACAAAGAGTGTTAATCAAGAAAATGGTACTTTTTTTTTTACTTGCAGCACATTTGCCATTCTTTATTCACCATCATGTAGAAATTCCATACATATGCATTCTTCTGACTACTTTAAAATGGTTTCTGCCTCTGAGCAACTCTGAGCTAGTCTCAACCCCACTGTAGTGTGTTATAAGTGGCCTTTTCTGGACTTAGTTCTAAAGCAAATGAAACATTACAACGTAAGGTATGGTGAGAACTCTGGAACAACTATTTCTTCTACCAATTTCCAAAACCTTGCAACAATCTCATCTGAATCCCCCTGGTTCCACTAAAACATTTAACTAAGGATTATGTTTCTCACTGAAATGTTTGGTATACAAGGAGGTGGGGAAAAGCAACCATATCTTATCCTTAATACACTACAGGAAAAAAAGGCATGACAAGGAACATCTGTAGCCTAATGAAAACAAGTACGGCCAAGTACTACCCATTTCCCCTCCCTACCTAAAGCAATTGCTAAAGAAATTGTACAAGATGAATGTTTATCTTTTACCCTGAGAATAATCACTCTTCAATGGACTGCCCATGCCCTGTGAATACCATATTTTTATGCATGCTGTTAGCAAGCTGAACTTAATAAATATTATAAAACACATAAAGAAACAATGACAGAAGCAATTCATTATGGTGTTTAAACCTTCAGTGCCCATTTCTTAAGTAGCTCTACATGATACACGTACGCTACATGCTACTTTTTCAATTTTTTAGTAACAAACAACTATCGCAGGTATTGCTTTCGAGTAGAACATTCCCGCCAGCTAACCTTACAAAATATGTTCATAACTTCGTAAAAGCAATTCTAATTTGGAAGAATGGGGGTGTTTGACAAAGTTGGTTATGTTTTCATAAAGACAGCCAAGGTGAATGGAAATGTGTTAAACCCTTACTTTAATACAGAATTACATTTCCTGTATGTTTGAGAATTCTTGCTGCATTTCTCAACACAATATGAACATTATCTTGAATAAGAATTCAACTAAAAATGAAATTACTTTAACAACATTTACACGAAATTCATTACTTAGATTCTTAAAAAGTAGATTTATTACAATAAATTTTGACTGATTCTCCAATAGCTGGCTGTGAAGTTATTTTGCATATCTTCACAGTCTGTTACTAGGGAGAGAAGGAAGAAGGAGAGGAGAGAGAACTCTTACACAAAGCATCACTTTCTCAAATCACACATCACATCTCTAACTGAACACATTTCACCTTCACTTCCTACCACAACTGTACATACAGCTAAGGAGATTTGATGCTTACTCTTTGAAAGGAATACATTTATTTCTATGCCTCAGCACTCATTCACGACACTGCTGGCTTCAACGTAAACGACAGTTTCGGCCTAGAGTTGTTCTTGCCGAGGATCTTTTTCTGTTCTTCCTTTACTCTCCTCTCCTGGTCCCTTTTTAACCTCTGCCTCTCCTCCTCCATCTTCCGCTGTTCTTCCACCATTGCCAAACGTTCTTCTGCCTGCAGGTAACATTATATAAGTAGTAGTTCACAAAAAATAATGACAACTGAACCCAAAAAAGTAAAATAGTGGGAAGAGAAATTGAATATTTGTGGATCATAAACATTTCTGCGATAAAAACAACTACAACAAAATGTATAACTGAATAAGAGAGGAGCGCACACAAACAATTTCCAAACAAACCACACTAAGCACAATGTTCTAATTCATCGAAAGAATGGCAAACACCTCAGGGATTACCAAGGAAGCTTTCAAATATTAGGTCATGTATTGCATTCAGATTACAATCCATAGAGATGGAAAGAAGAGAATTAAAATATATGAAGTATGCAGAAGTCAAACCATTGCCATTTGGCTTTGGCTGCCGTTGCTACTCTATAACTGAGCTATTGCAGCTGACACTGTAATTCTCATTCACAACCTTCCAACTATGGTTTGTACTTGTACAAAACACAACCTAATAGATGTAGACCTTGGTTATCAATGCAGTCATGAAAATACAATTCTTGAACCTTGGGGATTCTTTGAGCTACAGTGAAACCCTGATTTAATATTTCTCGAAATAATGCTTGTCTGCAATTAATGTTCATTTTCATTGGTGGCAATTGTGCCATAAACACAATGTGAATGAGAACAATTTAAAGAAAAAAATCGCTGAATTGAATCATGAAAATACAATTCTTGAACCTTGGGGATTCTTTGAGCTACAGTGAAACCCTGATTTAATATTTCTCGAAATAACGCTTGTCGGCAATTAATGTTCATTTTCATTGGTGGCTATTGTGCCATAAACACAATGTGTATGAGAATAATTTAAAGAAAAAATCGATGAATTGAATCTTGTTAGGGAGCAAGTTTACAATATTGTGATGAAACTGGGCTTAACTGGAAGGCTTTACCACAGAAGACATTAGCATTACTCTCTGAAAAAGCTGCTCCAGGCTACCAAGTACAAAAAGATCGCATCACTGCTATGGTTTGCGCAAATGCCACCGGCAATCATAGGCTACCCCTACTTGTGATTGGGAAATCAAGAAAACCTCGTGCATTCAAGAATTTGAATGCTCTCCCTGCACAATATTACGCCCAGAAGAGTGCTTGGATGGATCAATCAATTTTTTCTGACTGGTTTCACAAACAATTTGTACCTCAAGTTAGAACACATTTGGCCGAAAAAAAGTTGCCACAGAAAGTGCTATTCCTATTAGACAATGCCCCAACGCACCCTACTTGTGAAATGAAAAGTGATAACATAATATGGCTCTTCCTTCCAGCAAACACAACTTTACTTATACAGCCCACAGATCAGGGAACCATCGAAAACATGAAACGTCGTTATAGAAAAATGTTTATCGAAGGTTTGCTCTCATCTGATGAATCAACATCTGTAAAACAGTTGGAGGTCTTACAGTATTCAAGATGTCATTTTCAATGTTGCCAATGCAAGGAGTGATTTGTCAGTGTCAAATCTAAAGAACGGCTGGAATAAACTTTGGCCTCAACCTGGAGGTGAAGAATCTGAAGAACCTGAGAGTGTGACAGTTGACAAGATGGTCAATTTGTGCAATAATTTACAAATCAGTACAAATTTGACGTCAGAAGAAGTATCAGAGTGGATAGAGTGAGAGTGGACGGGGGGTTTAACATTTTGAGCGATGACGAAATTGTTGTCAGCGTAACTGCCACCAAAGAAGAAGGGGCTGATGAAGACTAGTGTTGAAACCATGACGGAAAAGCAAACTATTAGCCACTCAGAGGCCGAAACAATGCTGTCCAAGCATATAGAATGGTTTGAAAGTCAAGAAGAGGCCAATGCAAAGCAGACACTACTACTCCGAAAAATACGACATATTGCTGCAGTGAAAGCTCGAGCATCAGAGGCAGAAGAAAATGACTATTTTCAAGCTACATGAACTATTTCACCTGTAAGTTGATATTACTGTACTGTACATTATTTTGCCACATTTGTAGCTACTCTACGGATGTTTTTACCATGTAATAAATAGTTTTATTTGCTATAACAATCGTGTTTAATTTATTTTCACTCCGAAATATATTACATTACTGTGAGAGTGATATCTGTCTATAATATAATTGAGGTCATGTTTTGGAGGAATAATACAGTGTTTCTGTTATCCGTCGATCCGCTCAACCGTCACGACCACAGTCCCGACGATGATGGTTTATAGAGTTTTTACTGTATTATAAGGACTGCTTCAGCAACACCTATGGCTGGCGAAAATACATCTCTGTTTCCGTTACCATTCTCGTTCCTGCCAACTTCCTGCTCTCACTTAATGATAACTGCCATTTACAAATGAAGCCAAACAATGTAGCCAATTTAATGATTTTGTTATCAAATGCCATAAGTTTAAAATGTATTTTGCCCTAAGACAACAAAATATAATTATTGAATAAATAGGAATTTCAAGACTTAATAAACTCCACAAGCAAAGGAAATATTATTTTTGCATTGATAACACGAATTTAATGTTTTCCCCAGTGTGATTAATCATTTTACCATACGATAAGAGTTAGCAACACTGAAGTAGAGACATCTCATTCTATGGCATACACCAGCATAGAAGGCAGCATTTAAATAGTTTGCCACAGTTGAAAATTATTGTAATGAGCTGTTGACTATGTAAAAAATTATAATTTTAGCCAATATTTTGTGACAAAAAAAAAAAAAAATATATATATATATATATATATACCATATTCTTCACCAATGAATAATAAAATATGCCCAGTCAATCAAAGAAAGAATGGACGCAGTTTTGGTAACTGTTTTGGCCATCTCAATGATGGGTTTACACGAGCTTTGCATCAGTAATAGGGATTTTAGTATTATAATAATGTTAGCCACAGAGCCAAGTCATTTTCAAGAGTGTGTGAACACACTCTATGGACTCCCACACATGCAGATATGTCTGTGAGAAACTTATAAAATATCCTATGCTCATATTTTTCCTACAACGATTGTACATTTCTATGCATTTACTTGTGAATCATCTTAATACAGTACATACAACACATAACTGTTTTACTGCCAGTAAAATAATTTTATTATTTAAATAGGAAAAGATTTTTTTATACCCCTTTAGTGACAGAAATATGTATTTTTCAGTTCTAATGATGTTTACAAAATTTAACCTATGATTTCAAAAATGTGTGTTTTACTATGTAATCAGCATTAAAAATTAATTTGTGTAAAATCATCTCACTTTTGAGTTTGCTTCAGTTAAGGGTCAAAAACAGATTCCCAAGACAAATATTAAATGGGGCTTCACTGTACCATGCAAACATCCAAAATAATGGTCAATCTGATGAGTAATGGCAACCTATTACTTCAAAATACCATTTACAATGACATTGTGCAGAAACATGCAGTTAAACATATTAAAAAATGAAAAATAATAATTACAATAATAATACGAACGAGTCTTGTAGACTACCTTGCTTTAACTTGATACCGGGATCCTGGGTTACTGGATGACTCTGCGTTCTTATAACCAAAAGAGGCATTATATTATTTTTGGAGAACCAGGTCTTAAGTTTAAGAACATGTTACCTTCAGGCTCCATAATCATGGCATTATCTTGGAATGGATTCGCTTTATATGTTCTGGAAAAGAACAAACCTTTCTTCTCCATGTGGATAACCTACGAAAGTATCATCAAAATATCGCAGAAAGACAAATGATGGGAATTCAGTAGTTTCCAAAGCTCTCCGAAGGATTCCATGAACAGGTTGCAATCCATCCAGCTTGAGCCTTACACAGGTGTATTCAAGACCAGCACCTCTCAAGAAAATAAAACTAAAAATGAATCATACAATGGACAAAATATCAGGAATCTGTCACTGTACACAGCAAAACACAGTCCCATCTGAAAACCCAGGATCTCCGATTTTTAGTTTCTAATCACTTCAGGATATAATTTCTTTGAACTAACAATATATTTGTGCAAGTGTCACTGGCCACAATGTGGTAGCAAAATTCCCTTAATGTAATTAGATAAATTTTATGAAAAGTTTGAAAAAGTTAAAATAAAAAGATCTATAGAAACTTGTTTGGTACATTATGTACAGTACAAGTATAAAATGAGGAACTTCCTTCTTCCCTTGAATACCCCATTACTGTAGATTTATTTATACTGTCAATAAAAGAAGTAAAGATGATGGTGATACTGCAGTGACAGCCTGGTTAAGGAGCAAAAACAATGAGCAACAAACATGACTATTGTAGCACAGCAAACTGCAACAACTGCTATAGCACCCACTGCTGCCACACAATAATGAATGCAATTTTCTGCTCCTGCAAGCAAAGCAACACAGAGAGCACTGTCTGGTCAACAAATAATAACACTAGGAATAATCACTCTTGTAGTCATTACAAAACAAATGGGCATTTAAAAGAGTAACCTACAGCCAATTTACATACTTTATGCATGAAGTCTCATCTACCAGAAATTCAAAAAACTCAATCAAATAATTGCCAATGTTAAACAAGAGTTGTGGAACTTCAAAGCTAACCTAGCAATAGACAAATGCAAAAAAAAAAACTCAAGAACTTTTTAACTAAAGTCTTCAGTGATTAAATAAATTGTTAAATTGTTGATTAAAGGAACTCAAGAAGAGTATACACAAACATATATTACCTTAGTCTTTGATACCAAATATCATGCTGCCTTCAGTACAGGAACAAATGGATAGTGTACATGGCATAAAATAATCAATCCATTATACAGACTATTATTATGTTTGTTACATCATATATTCATGTCATATGAAGCAATAAGCTCACCACAATTGAAAAGTGAAGAAAAACTAAAAAGATATAAATGAAGTATGTGTATTTCACAAGCATTATCATATTCAACCAAATATAGAATTTTTCATAAGATTACTTGCTCAATGGAATTTCTTTTATGCCAATGCAGATAAAAAAGAATCAACCTGAGTGATTAAGACATTCACTATGCTTAACACCAAACTAATGCCTTTAGTCAATAGTCAAGTTTAGAAAGCTTACAGAAAACCATCGTTTATAAATTCAAATAGACAAATCCCTATACGACTCTAGTAACAACAGAAAGAAAGTTGACTGATTAACCTTGGAATTATTAATATTGGGCCCCTTAACAAAGTATATGTCTTGCTAACATCCTACCATATCTTTCAGTGCTTTCTTCTGGTATCTCATTCTCATGCATTGCTGTTATTAGAGAAACCCACGATTTGAAAACGCAGGTCTATGCATTATGTAATCATTTCAGCCAGAACTATTAAATGTTTCTCACAGTTTATTTGCTAACACAACAGCAAAATCCCCTATGTAAAATACTAAAAACTTCACATTGAAAAAAAAAAAAAAAAAAAAAAAAAAAAAAAAATCCTTATCTTTCTGTCTGAACATTATGAATGTCACAGATGAGGTATGAATATCAAATACACCCCCAGTTTTTTGTCTGTCTGTTATGGGTTGGTGTCAAAACTACTGAAGTGAATGGCATGAAAATTTGTATTTATCATAAAACTAGGCTACAAATTAATTATATAGTTCTAAGGGATGAGGGATTCAAGAGGTTAATCCGGTTTTGCTCTTTTCTTCAAAAGTTCTGTTTAATGTATAAACTTACAGAACAATAGTCATTGGGAATTCAATTATGAACATTTTCAGATATGTTTATGATGGAATGAATCCTTACTTTGATTTATGTTTTTATCTTTTCCTTTAATGTTAGCTTGATTTGCATCTTGTTTGGCTGAAACTAATCTTACTCCCTTTGATTTTGCTGAAGGAGAGTCTGAGTTAGTATCAGGATTGAAGATAATGAAAAACTGTGTTCAGGGCAGTAACACCACTGTACAATCTGTATTCACTTGCTTTCCTCAGAGACAATCTGGCTTTGAAGGCAAGGGCTCAAGACTCATGCCATCTGTCAGGGTATCATGACATGTAAAGGTGAGATAACTATATAGCACACATGTCTCAATCCAGCTCCTTGCTTTATTTTTCCTTCTTTCCAGCCGGTGAGAGTCTAAGTAAAGGTGGTCTTGAAACTGAGTTTACACTCAGCTCCCAGCTCAAATCGGGCCATGGGCATGATTGTGTGTTCTTTTAATTGAAAGTCGATTCAATTTCTATGATATAAAATCTACATTTCACAGTCTTTCCTTAAAATACGATACATAATCCAAGTAAAAATAAAACTGGTGCTGGCTGCATGGCTTTGAAAGACCAAAAGCCAATATTTATTTTAAAAACTTTTCTTTAGAATTTGCATGCTGGCTGAAAGTTTATTTACTTGACAACTGTTTAATTCTTATCATCCTCGCCCCAACAGTTCTTTTTTTTATCATTATCTACTTCTAAGCAGAATAATGTACATGGTGCAAATTATGAAATTATGGGTGCTGGTCAAACAAGGTCCTGCAGCCTAGCCATACCGAAGCTCACCGGTCACTAGTCTCCCTAGTGCCATTCCCTTTTTTTGTAGCCCTAGAGCAGAAACCTGTCAACGTGTACGAAAAGCTCGAGTGTTCATAATATTGTTTTTAACCCATCTGAACCCCTTTTAATCCCATCAAAATCCTTTATCCTATTTAAAATGCATTGATAACTCAATATATTATGTTTAACATCCATTTTCCATACATGCAGACAAAAACACTTTCAAACTCTCAACCTTGCATAGCACTCAGAAGATCAAGCACCTGCTACTAATAAAACAAGGAGAGGTAAGAATATTTATATTAGAAAATAAGTAAGCATGCAAGAACATATTGAACTGATTCCATACCAGCTTTTTCTGGGCTTCCTCAATTTTACGGTTGTTTTCAGCCATAATCTGTTCCAACTCTTCTCGTTTCTTTCTCTCTTCTTCCTACAAATCAAGTAGTTTATGTCAGTAGAAGACAATTATAGGATATAACACATGCAATTGGTATACAAACAACATTTTTAACTGAAGAAGGAAATATATCATAGTAATACCATAGAGATCAAAGGAATGGGTTTAATACTAATAAGCCTAGTTCACATTGCAACCAGTACCCTTTGCCTATGTTTATTTCATTTTCAAGCTAATAAGAAGGTCAAAAGAAAATGCATGTCATTAAAACTACATTCTGTCCTTCAGAATAACAGCTGTGACTCAAGATGGCTGGACAATGGTATGCAGAAAATTTCTTGAAACACTTTCATAAAAAAAGAAAATCTCAGAGAAAGGAAAAGAACAAAATTATACTCATGTTGGGATTTATATTTTCTTTTTACCTAATATTGAAAATTCTCTATAATTTCTTGGTATTCCTTGCATGAACTTTGAAGCCACAAAATAAACTGCAGCACTGCTTGAGAGAATCAGAATCTTCTACTGACAGAGTCAGGGGAAATAATTTGGTGAATATACAAAGCACAAATGCTAAATGTCAAAACATTCCACTGAGAATCTCAAACACATCCTGAAGGTTGAAGAAATATACATGGTAAAATCAGAACTGATATGTATGAACACATAAATGAAAGGTTATGGCTTCAGCACCTCCTCCTCTTCTTTGGAAAGTCTTCAGACTCAGAACATGAAGGATTCTCTTGGATAAATGCTATACATAAGAAAATAAGTAAGGCTAAGGTGTGGCCAAATAAAAGGGTAATAAGCACAGTAGCAACCAACCCTACCACGATTTCAAAAATCTATTTTGCTTATTCGAATGGGTAAAAACCATGAACGTATAAGTGACAATTGAGCATATATTTTTATTTTGCCTCTTAATGATAATTTCTTTTAAATTTAGAAGAACATATAACTTGAAACAACTGAGAATAACAAATTATTAAAGATATGTTATGACTTCAGCTGACAAGTACTCAACCCAATCCAGTACTTACAAGCATCACTAGGAACAGCTAAAATATGTCATCACAAATATTAAATGTTATCTACTGCATACTATTAACTAATTAACTGTTAATTCCATAATACTGGATACACAATTAACAGTGAAGTGTACAGTCAAGACACTGCAATTTCTGTGGAAAGCTATCAAGAACCAACAACCATAATTTTTAAACTCTGGTACTGCGTTGTTGCAGGGCGATGATAATGCTGATCAACTAGTCTAATAAACAACCATTCTTTCGAACAATTTATAACACACTACTGATCAGAGTTCCAGGATTTAATGGTTAACAATATCATTGGATAGTGACAACATTATCATCCTACTGACCAATGACATATGCTGCCACAGGCACATCACATATGCATACTTGATTTTTGAAATATTTTGTCAGGGGCTTTTACAATGCTCATCTTGATGTTAGGTTTGATCAAATAATCACAAGGTTAAGCAAACCAACTTACCAAAGTATGACTCTGATACAGTTGTGTATTTCATTTTAAAGCCATTAATAGGGCAAAAAGAAAGGCATGTCATTAAAACCAAATAGCTTAATATGATAATAGTGGAAACTCCCGCCAGAAACTGGCGACAACGATTCTGCGTGCCATCTAGCGGTTCGTGCAGTCAACTACGAACTCTACTTCAATCAGCTGGCAAGTTTATATGCTGTAAATGTTAGAAGTGTAACTTTTGGGCTATGTGTGGGTGTTTTAATTACAAAATACAAAGTGATCCCAAGTCATTTTACAGATTTCCTCAAAACAAACAGCTGTGAGTCTACCTACTAATGTTTACGTACAAGTATTTTTTTTCTATTAATCTGAGCATAGCATACTTTCTCAGGGGCGGCCCTAGGGCGGTGCGAACGATGCGACCGCACCAGATGTTGTCATAGGGGAGGCGCAGAAAATGCAACGGTAGATTGACAGCGCAAAAAAATAAAACCCTATCACCTTATTAGCATACTACTTAATCCTACCCGTCAAAATTAATTCTCTATATACTGTAAGCGAGCTGGGGTGCGTGCATTTCAAAGGTATAGACATTCGTACTTAACGTTGTATAAAAATTAACGAGTTGAAACCAATATCTATATATATTCTGGCCGCCATCTGTTTCCTTGGCGTTCAATCGTGTGCGGATGCATGTGGATTGTGATTTGTGTCTGTGTTGCAAGCTACGAGTGAAATTGAAACTTTACTTACTGTTAGAACATTACACTATACTAAGGTGTTGCTTTGTAAGATATTAGTAACATCATATTAGACATATTTCTTTTTGTGTAAATAATAATCATGCCAAGCCTCGTCTAAGCGCGACCATAAGCGAACAATATTGTTTAATATTAAATAATATTTTAGGAGCGTTCTAGGAATATTATTTTTAATATTAAAATAGTACCGTTGGTTATTAATAATGTAAAAACTGTTTGTTATATTTAGTCGCCACATTGAGATCTCGCACCACCTGAAAATATTGCTAGGGCCGCCTCTGTCTTTCCTTAAAACATTGTTGTAATTAAAACTATCCATTTAATCCTTTTCCAAGTGTGCTCAATGGGTTGTGAAGAGCAGATAGCTCCAACATGCAGTCTCCAAATGTGTGTGGGGGGTTTGTCTGCCAAAATGTCATGGACATGAAGATAGTTTTTGCCATTTTATGTCTGAAAGCACCCATGGGATTAGAAGCAGATTAACTGGTTGTTTTTCATCAATTAATAACTCTAATGAAGGTATCTGTAACAGCTGTATGAAATTACTGACTGACAGGTATTTCAAAGTCCTTATTAAGGCATACGGTATGTGTTTAATTTTAATTGGTTTTACGTCCCTGTTAAGTAGGCCTACCGCGGCTATTAGAGACGCCGGGGTACTGGAATTTTGCCCCGAAGGGGATCTTCAACGTGCCAGTAAACGTGCCTCGCATTTGCGCACCCTCAAATGCCAACTGGATTCGCCAGGATTTGACCCTGAAACCTTAGGCACAGCTGGCGAGAACGTTAACGCTGAGCCACGCAGCCAGCCTAAGGCATATCTGAATAGAACTAATGATTCACCCGTGAAAAATCTTCCCACTAAAAATATCAAGCTCTATAAGATATTACACGCGTAATTTGCTTTTGGAATATCTGTAGGCTAGTCAAACTGCTGTCATAAAATGACGATTAAATGTTTTTGAATGACATGTATTTCATTCTTATCACTGCCCCTTTCGGATCAACATCCATCTCCTTTCCTTATATTATGCTACAAGAAGTACGCAAAGGACTTACAATCTGTATTTCTTTGTGTTTTCGAAGTAGAATTGTGTTATTGAATACAGACACTGACAGGAAAAGTGGAGGAGATTGTAGATGTGATGGAGAGAAGAAAACTGGATGTACTGGGCTTGGCAGAAACAAGATGGAAAGGTGATGATGATGATGATAATTGTTGTTTTAAGGGGCCTAACACCTAGGTTATCGGCCCCTGATGGTTTGGATGATCGTGAAGATGAAAATGAAAAGCGAACTTAAAACTAAAACTAACTACTAACCTACATACTAGAAGAAGAAATGGAAAACGAAAGGAGAATAAGGCAAATAAAAGGACAGAAGGAAAAGAAATGCCCTCAACCCTCGGAGAAGGCGGATTGAGGGACTTGGAAGGAAGGAGAGCCATGAAAGGCATATAGGAAAGTGAAAGAGGAGAGGGTCCACCCCAAAGGTAAGGGACAAAAGGGGAAAACGGACCCAGCTCAGGAATCCCTCGGGGTCGCCAACTCCCGAACTCACCAGCCGTGAGCCCCTGAAGGTGTAGCATTATCTAGGGTGCACCAGAAGTGGTGGGGCTACATACACCCTGCCTCCTTAAGGGCCTAGAGCACAAGGCAGGAGGTGAAAGGAAGAGAAAAAGAAGGCTGACCCCTCGCAGAAGGAGGGTATCAGAAAAGATGAGACAAGGGCCAATTAAGGCGGGAAAGGAAGAGACTCCCTAGGCCTCGGATACCCTAATACCGTCGGGGTCAGAAGAGAACAAGAGTTGACCAAGTGAGGTCGACAGGAAAGAAGACAGAGAGGAGCCCGGCGCAAGTAAGTGGAAGCAATGCCGGACTCAGCTGGGGTCCCGTGGTCGCCAACCCACGCCCACAAGATGTGAGCCCCTGGGGGAAAGATGGAAAGGAGAAGGTCGCAGAGAACTGAGGAAAGGGTACCGGTTGTATTGGAGTGGGAACAGTGAAGGAAGGAGCAGCGGAGTAGGAGTAGTTGTGAGAGATGGAATGAAGGAAGAGGTAAAGGGAATAAGTGACAGGATCATGAAGATCAGAGTAACTGTAAAGGGAAGAAGCCTGGAGATAGCCCAGGTATATGCCCCTCAAGTTGGATGTACAGCTCAAGAGAAGGAAGACTTTGAGGAGGAGCTACAACAGCAGATGAATGGTCAGAGCATCATTGTCATGGGAGATTTGAATGCACATGTAGGAAGTGAAAGGCAAGGATATGAAAATGTATTGGGAGCAGAAGGATGGGGTAGCAGGAATGAAGAAGGGAGAAAGTTGCTGGATTTTTGCAAGAGAAACGGTTTAGTGGTAGGCAACTCCTGGTTCCGGAAGAAAGAAAGCCACAAGGCAACGTGGTACAGCAGTGATTTAACAAAGAAATCTTTGGTAGATTACATGCTGTACGACTGGGAAATGAAGAGAAGTGTCAGAGATATAAAGGTAATACCATCAGAGGCCTTAGATAGCGACCACAGAATACTTGTAATGAACCTGGGAGTTGTTAAGGATAGCAAGAGGACAGAGTACCAGGAAAGGAGAATCAAAGTATGGAAACTCAAGGAAAATGAAGTCAAGGAAGAATTCCAGAAGATAATAAGGGAAAAGATGCCAACAGACAATCCTAAAACAGGGGAAGAGGAATGGAAGCAATTCAAAAACACAATTGTGGAAGCTGCAGTGGCAGTATGTGGAAGAACAAGCAACAGAAAGCGGTGTAAAGAGACACCATGGTGGAATGAAAGAGTAAAAGAAGCTGTGGGAAGGAAGAACAAGGCTTTCAGAGTGTGGTTCCAGGAAAGAACTGATCTGGCAAGGGAAGATTATAAGATAAAGAAGAAAGAAGCAAACAAGATTGTCGCAGAGGAGAGGAAGAAGTGGATGGTAAAGTGGACAGAGATGATGGAGGAAGACAGCAGAGGAAATAAGAAAGTACTTTATGGGATGGTCAAAAGTAAGAGAAGAGGTCTGCGAGAGGATGTGGTAATGATGGACAAAAACGGAACTGAGGTACACAACAAAGAGACACTCAAGACAGTGTGGAAAGAGTACTTTGAGGATTTGCTGAATCCAAATGGTCATAGGGAGGAAGACAATGTATTGGAAGATGGAGAAGACAACACAGGAATGGAAAAGGACCTGACTTGGAGAGAACTGGAAATGGCTATAGACAAGATGAAAGGAGGAAGGGCACCAGGTGTGGATGAAGTGAGTGTTGAAATGGTGAAGGCAGCAGGGGAGGTTGGGAAACAGTGGCTGTACCGTGTGATGAGGGTGATATGGAAGGAGAAAAAGACCCCAGAAGATTGGAAGAAAGGATTAATTGTCCCAATATTTAAGAAAGGAAGCAGAAAGGAGTGCAGAAATTACAGGGGAGTCACACTCATACCTCACTGTGCCAAGATATATGAAAATATATTAGAAAGTAGAATACGAGCCAAAGTGGAGAGAAAATTGAGAGAGGAACAGTATGGATTCAGACCTGGGAGATCAACAGTGGATCTCATATTTTCAGTGAGACAGCTCCAGGAACACCACTACGAATTTGGAGAGGATCTGTTGATGGACTTCCTGGACATCGAAAAGGCCTATGATAGTGTGTGTAGGGAGAAGGTTTGGAAAGCAATGGAAAACATGGGAGTGGAAAAAGAGACTGTAGGCAGAGTGAAGGAGATGTATTGTGGAAGTGTGAGTTGTGTGAAAGTTGGAGGGGAAAGAACAGACTGGTTCAGACAAATGAGTGGCCTGAAACAGGGTAGTGCGCTGTCACCCCTTCTCTTTATTGTGGTTATGGACGAGGTAATGACACGGATAGCAGGAAAGATAGGAGAAGATAAGATGAAGGCAATGGTGTTTGCAGATGATCTCATGGTCTGGGGAAACAAGGAGGAGGAAATCCAGGAGCAACTGAAGGCTTGGGAAGAAACAGTGGGAGAGTACGGATGGAAGTTCAACATCAGTAAATGTGAGATCCTGTTAACGACCAGGAAAAAGGACAGACCAATGAGTGGGATAACACTTGGAGGTGGACAGCTGAAGAAGGTGGAAAGTCTCAAGTACTTGGGAAGTATAGTGGAGGAAAATGGGAGAAATGACAAAGAAATTACGGAACGTGGCAGACAGGCAGAAGCATTTCTGAGAAGCATTAGGAGCTTAGTGTGGAATAAAGATGTCCCACAAAAAAGCAAGGAAGTGTTATACAGAAGCTACTATATCCCGATACTGACCTATGCTTCAGAAACGTGGACAATGAAGAAAAGAGACATAAGCAGAATACAGGCAGGTGAAATGAAGTTCCTGCGAAGTAGGATCGGAGTAACAAGAAGAGACAGGGTGAGGAATGAAAAGGTCAGGGAAATGGTGAAAGAGGAGCCCTTGCAAGGTAGAATTGAGACATCAAGACTGAGGTGGTATGGACACTTAAAGAGAATGGATGAGAAGAAGATTCCCAAGAGGATACATGAGATGCAGATGCAGAAGAAACGACCAAGGGGAAGACCAAGAGATCGATGGCTGAAAGGAGTGGAGGAATGTGTCAAGAAGAGAGGCGAGGACTGGACCAGAGTGACAGCGGAGAGATGGTGGGAAGAAAGAAATAAGTGGCGAGGCTTATGTTCCAAACAGACCCAGCCTGGGGCTGGAAACTGTACAAGATGATGATGATGATGATGAATAGTTCTTTCCAATAGTTGTCTATTTGAGCCGCTAGATGGTAGCACTATGCGCTGTCGCCGCTGCTCTGCGTGTTAAGTGGCGAGAGTTTCCACTATTATCATATAAGCTATTTGTTAAAACTACATTCTGTCCTTCAGAATATCAGCTTAGACTCAGAAAGGCTCGACAATGGTGTGCAGAAATTTAAATCTTAAGTTGTTGCTTCATTATGCGGGATAAAGCCAATGCTGACATCAGCTCCATGTATCTTGCGTGAGTCAATGTTCTCCAATATCCTGGGCTAATTAACCCTGTGCTTCTACAATCTATAGAGGGCCTTGGGCCTGCCAAGTAACCACTGCTCAGCTACATGGCCTCACATTGTGGGGCGACGTGTGGTCAGTGCAACACGTCCACTCAGCCATTAATCATGGCTTTCTTGGCTAGATTCACTGCCTTTCAGAGCTATTCAATTGTCCTCACATGGTTGAGTGCACCCCATTCCAACCCACATCTGTTCTAAAATCCCCAATGGAGATGGGAATCAAATCCAGAATCTCCTAGGTAAGAAGAAAGCATACTATCCCTACACCACAGAACCAACATCCTGGGCCATTGGAGTGCCTATTAAGTGTGTGTAACTAATCAGGAAAGGAGCCCTGGGGCTTGGAACAACGGTGGAAAACCACACTTCTGAAGGCCCGAGCAACCACGGTTGGATTTGAGCCACAGATTTAAGCGTCAGTTATACGGCATGTGTTAATACACACACAGTTAGAGAGGTATCCCAGTGAGCTATCAGAATGATTGTTGAGTAAGACTTGGAACAGAGACAGCATTGTAGGCAAGATACATTACACTATCATGAACTCGTCACGACCACACACCCATTTCTCTTAGATGAAGAGGCCACTGCAAGCAATTCACTGGACATAAACGGATAAGATCTTGATATCGATGGGTAACACCAGAGCTCTGTGTGTTATAGTCGGAACTTCACTTGGGGTTATTTTGATTCGCCGAGTTCCTACCCAACAATTCATCCTCATTTATTAGTCAACTATCTTTTTAACGAACACATAGTTATTGTTGTTTAAAGAGGTGGAACAGTGAGGTCATCTGCCCCTAACAAACACTTAACTAAGTAACGCTTGTACTTTGAGACAAACATTGAATTTTGTTTCTCTTTTTATATTTTAACTACCCTTCTTCTTCTACTGTGGCAACTTTCCTTAAAAATATCCAAATTCTGAATGTAGCATATTTTGAAACCTCACTGCACCAAGGATAAGTGCAAAATTTCCAAACAGCCATTCATGAGGAAATTTCCACCAGGATATCATTAGAAATCGGAGAACTCATAACAGAACATCATGATTACTGAATTAGGGAGGGGAAAAGTTGAAAGCCATAACATCTTCAAGCTCAAAGCCAAAAATCAATGATTTTCTGCAGCTTAAAAATTTTGAAAAAACCTTCAGGTTATTCACACAAGGAATAAATGGTAATAAGTTAATCATCACATACAGTATTTACCTAACAAAGGAACTTCATTGGGTGTTTTTGAAAGAGCTTTTCTTTGACAAACTGTTAAATGTGATTTTTAAAATATCTATTTTCTTCATATTAATCACAATCCAATGAATTGTCCTTTAGGTAACAATGCAAACTGGCTGAAGTTGAAACAAGTTGTATTTAAGAAAACTCCAACATAAATTCTCAGCTCTCCGGTATCCATATTAGAAACAAACAATATGGCTGCCATTAAAAAAATGTGAAAACTAACAAAAAGCAGCAGCTCACTCAGACATGCAAAGAGGCATAATACCAGGCCTGATCACTAGCTGTCACATACTTGGTCTGTAGGAAGCAACCAGCAACACAACCAACTTGTTCACCATAGGCAGAATAAGATTAACTATCGGTGACAAAATGCAGCAGGGAGAAACAAAACTTTTAAATGTCAATATAAGTTCTTCAGCTCCAATATCTAAGTGATATAAAAGAACTGCTACATACACTCAAATCTCCAATCTGACAAAAATTATATGTTCATCAATGACAAAACCTAGGCCTTAATAATTTCCCTTCCACTTTTTTCTTTTCAAATTAGTAATCTCCCACAAGGTAAAACATTTCATTGAATTGCTTTCTCAACCAGGTTTCCAATATTCAGCAATATAGTCTACAAACATTGCACGATGAATGACCGATCATTTTGGTAAAATGTTCTGAAATATGTGGGAGAGAAAAGTTCACATCTCAGACTTCAAGCTGCATGATTACTCTCTTTCCAATTGCTGCCCCTTCTTCAATGCTTCTATTGCTTTCCTCTCCCCTCTGCCTTGTTGACAAGGATTTATATATGCAAAGGTGGGAATTCATACTCAAAATTCACTATGTTAGACCATAGTATGATGGATGGATTGAACTGTGGGTTTTTGTTGTTATTGATTCATTTAGGGACTTTGCAACATCATGAACATATACTTGGGTCTGATAACCTGTGTCATTGTGGCATGTATATTAGTGCATGTATCTATAATTGGTACTAGAAAATCCACTTCTAGGGGTGGCTAGGTAGGAATTGATGGTGGTGATATAATCTAGCCTTGCTATCCCTAGTTTTTATCCTATTATTTTAGTATAATATGTGAAAGATTAGAAATAGAATTGGGAAATTGCTCAAAACATAAAAACAATCCCACATATTTATCTAAAATGTTATAAGTACAGTAGACTCCATACAATTCAATATTACCCTCGGACTTACTATCACACCTCTGGAGTCCCGTGGTCCTTAGTTCTCGACGCCCACTTTAGTTATCGGTGGTCAGTCTTGCTAATACCTGGTGATGATATTAAAATTCTTTCATATTTGACAATTCTTACCAATAAATAGCCCCTGGCACTACAGCCCATGAAGAGCCTAGACCTACCAAGCGACCGCTGCCCAGCCATTTGACCTGCAGATATTGGGGTGACGCGTGGTCAGCGCATAAGGTCGCCTCGGCCGTTAATCTTGGTTTTCGTGACAGGTGCGCTGCCTCACTGTCAGACAGCTACTCAATTGTCCTCATGAGGCTGAGTGAGCCCCGTTCCAGCCCTCACATCAGTTTCTAAAATACCTGACTGAGCCGGGAATCGAACCTGGGGCCTCCAATGGTAAGCAGGCGTGCTACTCCAACACCACAGTGCCGGCAATTTCTTACCGAAGGACATTCAATATCAAGGCTTTTCCAATAGTCCAATATTTCTGAAAGTAGATAGACCCCATATATACCAGAAACCCAAAATAACGGACTACATCAGTTGATAGTGTCAACCCACACACTGTCAGCCTTCCCCACTTGGGGCTGCTTGTACTCAGAATAGAGGTTAGCGTAATTCACGATGCTTAAATAGTTCACTGCCATTTACCATAAAATCAAAATGTTAGTTTATAGAACCAGGAGGTCGATTATGAACGGGTCCCTTATTGGCAGCAAAATTCTCTGGCAGAGTAAAGGGTAGTAATGAACATTTGCTAGTGTATTCTGGTTGGTTCTGAAGTTTAGGGGCTGCGACAACGCGGCCATGTATCCCCGTGTACTTTGGGTGTGTGAAGAATCTGTCTGATAAACAGTGTTAATTGTGATAAGTGTATTAGTGTGTGTCATCTGTTTTTTAATTCATGTAAGGACTGTAGACTTATGAATTTTTTTAATAGTTCCTACTTTTGCTGCCAAACGCTACCATCAACGACTAATAGTTCAGAACTTAGCTACCCGACGCCACCGCAGTCGGCTCTTGGCAATGAACGTAGGAACCTAAGAGCGTTGTTTACATTCTTAACCAATACAATTTAGCTTCACACAGGTGTAATTAGTGGAAGGTTCTTTAACATGCCATTAATATATGACATGGGACCGCCGGCTTTACTTCCCCTCCGAAGGAAGGCATACTGAGAGATTTTTAACGCTCTTAAAAAATCCGACGACTTCGGACGGATTTGAACCCGCGATCTTGGGCATAGAAGCTCAGCATGCTACCAACTACGCCACCGAAGCCGCCCTAGTGTATTCTACTGGCACTGCTGGCATTAGTAGGGAGCTGATGTACAGCAACCACATCACTATAATGTAAATGATCATTCACAAAGAAAATCCACAGCCTGCTTCCAGTCTCCGACCGGGTCAGGAATGGAATGAATGAAGCCCCCATCTAGCGGCAAGGATATGAAGTGTGCCGGCTGCCGAAGCCTGTCGCACTCCTCTGGGGCAATGATTAAATGCATGACAGATGAAATGATAGTGGAGAGTGTTGCTGGAATGAAATGTTGACAGGGAAAACTGGAGTACCCGGAAAAAAACCTGTCTGCCTCCGTTTTGTCCAGCACAGATCTCACATGGAGTGACCGGGATTTGAACCACGGACCCAGCGGTGAAAGGCCGGCGTGCTGCCGCCTAAGCCATGGAGGCTCTCGTAAATGATCATTCACACAAGTCAAAAAGAAAATAACCTCCACATGAGCTTTCTGAATAGCTAAAATAGCTTTGATGATGATGATGATGATAATTGTTTTAAGGGGGCTAACATCTAGGTTATCGGCCCCCAAAAAATAGCTTTTACTCAACCCTTTTCATTACATCAATAACCAGCCACGGTGGCCGAGAGCGCTAACGCGCTACCTCGTGTCTCGCTGGTATTGGGAGAGCGTGGGTTCGAATCCCACCTCAGCAGTCCTAAAAATGGTTTTCGTGGTTTCACATTTTCACTACCAGGCAAATGCCGGGACGGTTCCTTTCAATAGGTCCATGGCCGATTTCCTTTCATAATCCCTTCTTTGACCCGTCCTGGAAAGAAATATACATAGCCATTGGCTGCATTAATAAAATTATTTTTACATCAATATCTGAAACTGCAGTCATGGCAACGAACATAACACTGGAATGTGCCAGTCATGGATTACATGTTTATTATGTCCTCCTTGCTACAAATCTATGCCTTCTAATCCTGTCTTACTCATGCCCGACATAATCGTGAGTTTACAGTTAGTAGATATTATAATCCCGTCCGGGAGATGGCAGAGTAGGCTGGGAAGTACACGGACTCTTTCAGGTGCCAAAGAAGAGAACGTGACTTCCACCACCTGGCACTTAAGGAGGGAGAGGTTTCAGGGGCGAAACAGCGAGGTCAGATGGGAATTGATCCAACCTCTTTTCAGTTCTTCCTCACAAAGTTGAGATATCAAGAGGCTTAACCATACAATACACACATTATCATATGCTCACAACTTTGCACCTGATGTTGTCAATACTAAGTGTGTGGAGCTTAATTTTCATACGTAAAATTCAATTCAGGAGTAAGGTACTGTTATATAGGCCTATCCTTCATACAATAAGCCACAAATTCCACTTTACTTCTCACAAATGATTCAAATAAAGGGCCTCCTGGCTTCTCTAAATAATGTAGTTCACTAATGACTTGGATCATCGCATATTTTTACATCATTATTACATTCTGCATGCTGTACTTCTATAGTTATATCATTTATTATTATTGCCTCAAGTGACAATGTTGTAGTAAACTTACTTTCTCTGAGGATAAGCAGATATGGAATCTGGTAGACTCTGTTCTGAGCTGTACTGTCTGTATAAACATTTTATATGCTACAAATCCTTTCGAACTGCTGGTTTGGACAACTTAGTGAGCACTGAGATGCCTTCAAAAAAAAAAAGCGCAACCTGAAGAGCAGTGTGAAGTTATCCCTAAATCAAGGCTATCGTCAGAGATAGCCAACAATTCGAGATTGAATTCATTGGTGATTCTTCTCATGAAGGCTTTCTTCGATGCTGCTAATAAGGAATGTAAAACAAATTTTTGTATTAAATCGAATGAAAGTTTGTGTCACCAAAACTGGATTCAAAGGAATGAGACTGCAATATTTCAAGGCCAAAATACATAAAAATCATGAAGATACACCATAAGGGTCCAGTCCACAAAAGAAACTGGAGAGTAAAGAGTGTCTATATGCCATGCAACAGTGCACTGTTGACTGACCATAATAAAATTCTTGCATATCCTCCTCTGAAGAATACAATTCACAGGCATTCCCAACTGAATGGCAAAATTTGTAAATATACAGAAGTAGATGAAAATTTGAGTACTTCCTTCCCTTTGACAATATTCCGAAGTGAGAAGGATGCCTTCCTAATGTGATGAAGTCACAACACAGTTCTAATGCATGTGTCTCAATCACACATATAAGAAGTCACTAGCCAGGAGTAGGGATGATATAGAGTATTCTGTTCAGAGCTATTTTGTGCATAGGTGCCCGAAGACAGGGGTGGGCTGGTGAATTTGGGTGCAGCGTTCCTGGGTATACTCATCCCGGGCAGTTGTGTAATGAAATGCGAGTGACCTGGCTATGACCACATGCTATTTTCAGTCTTGCTGTTTACTGCATGGTGACCACATCACTTCCAGATGCTCGGAGACCATTGTTGTCCAAGGGTGAACTTACGCTAGTTTTCAGTCCAGTTAGTTATTGTAGTTTTAAGGGGCGGAACTATGAGGTCATCTGCCCCTAAATTTTCAGTGCCATTTGTTTCTTTCGAAGCGAGTAAAAAGAAGGGGACAAGAGGGTTCCTATGTATCGGAAATTGGCAGATTGTCTTGAATTATCAGTATCATCTGTGAAGAAAATAGGAGCAATGTCAAGGGAGAATGATGAAAATATGTCATCCAGGTCAAGAAAGAAGCTGTAAGGCCGGGACCAGGGCGCCCGAAAATCCAACTATTTTACACTGGACACAATATTAAGAACGAAGGTTGAAAGATAACATAAAACTGTGTTGGTTCGTTGCAAGCCGTGACTACTGCATCTGAACGTGGCAACGCTGGACCCGATTTCACCAGACTGCCCGCTTTTAATCGCACGAGTCAGCGCGCAAAAAAGAAACCTCCTCAATATTACTCTTCATAAATTCGGTATAACACTGGACGTTTGCAGTAGTTGTAGTTTCCGATAATCACGAATGAGAGCTTCAAAATGAGGCCAAGTTTCCTGGGCTGAGAATATGTTATTTCAGAAAAAGTAAAAGAACTTTTAATTGGGTAGTTGAAAAAAATTGAAACTCGAGATTCACACTACCATTACTTCTACCTATAACAAATAAAAATGTCATTACCCACAGACAAGTAGTTTTCCATGTACAGTAGAACGTCGTTTATCCGGAAGTCAAACAACTGGAACGTCAATTATCCGGACGAGCAAGAAAAAAAAAGTAAAAAGACGGAGCAGAGCGTGCTCACTACAGTAGTGAGTCTGTTCTCGTTTTCATTTGTTGTCTCTGTTGTCTCCTTCCGTTAATTCACTCTATAATGTTTCAATGTGTTATAGTATATGAGTGTGTATATTGTACTGTACAGTACTGTATTACGTTGTGAAAATGGCTTCTACGAGTGACAAAAAAAATTTAAAAATCGCAATGTTTTATCCATTGAGAAGAAGGTGGAGATCATCAATAAACTGGATAGAAGTGAAAGTGTGCTGTGTCTAATGAAAACTTAAGTGTTGGAAAATCCACAATTTATGATTTGAAGAAAGGAAAGGTGAAATTCTGAATTATGCATCGAAGTTAGATAGTGAAGAAGGGTCTAAAAAGAGTAGAACCATGCGATCAGCTAGGTGGAAAAAATTGGAAGAAGCGGTCTACTTATGGTTTATTCAAACAAGAAGTAAGGGAGATCCCATTTCTGGACCTTTGTTATGTGAGAAAGCGTTGTAGCTAAATGAGAAGCTTGGTGGTTATTACCATAATGTACTGTGCATGTTTTTTCCTATGAAATAAACGCATATTTGATTATCTGGAAAAATCGTTATCCGGAGCACTTTCGGTCCCAATTAGTCCGGATAAACGACGCTCTACTGTATATAGTATTAAGTGAGTGGTTCCTAGAAAAGACGCCAAAAACACTTACAACTTTTCATACAACCACTAATAAAAGAATAATTATTAAACTTGAGAATAATTGGCTTATATATTAATAATTTTATTAATGCAGCCAATGGCCATGTATTTTTCTTTTCAGGACGGGTCAGGGAAGGGATTATGAAAGGAAATCGGCCGTGGACCTATTGAAAGGAACCATCCCGGCATTTGCCTGGTAGTGAAAATGGGAAACCACGAAAATCATTTTCAGGACGGCTGAGGTGGGAATCGAACCCACGCTCTCCCGATGCCAGCGAGACACGAGGTAGCGTGTTGGCGCTCTCGGTCTCCGCGGCCGGTTTGGCATATATATTCTAACGCAGAATTAAACAAGGAAAATATTGGTATAACTCATTTTTCAATAGGTCTGTTGGCTTGTTTGTAATTAAGGCTTTAACTCTGGTATCCAGAATAAAAAAATCCGATATTAGTTTGTGTCTTAGCCTGACAATTCTAGTAAATAGTATTAAATAAAAGAAACTTATAAATGAAGTGTGTATATGTAATATTATTTTAGAGTACGGTACCTCAGAATTGAGACGAGTACCCCGGTACATGAAACATGGTACCAATGTAGTATTTCCCTGAAGGTAAGGTTGAAAATATCATACTCGAGATGGTTGCCGTCAGAGTCAGCAATCAAATTTTGAATATTCAGATAACCAGACCTCAATGTGGAGTGTAAAGTGAGGCACTCGGTTCCACAGGTGGGCTTACGGATCAAATGAATTGTCCTTTCTTACATTTCACGCAAGGATTTGTCAATTTTGGCAAAATTACAGATCTATGGTGTTCCGATCTTCCAGATTTTTGATAGGAGCCTGGAAAAGAAAAGCGCTTCTTATACAGCCGTTAACTTTAATCGTGCATTTCTATAACCTTCATTTATAAAGTTTCTTGTTCTTTTTTAAATACTATTTTCTAGGATAATTGTCAGGCTGACCCACACTAGACCTAAATATGCAAGTTCTGATCTTTATTGTTACTGATGATCGGATATTTTTTTGAATTTGTGGATACCATACCCCTTGCAAATTGCTGGTTGTTGCGATTAAGCATCAAATCAAGCTTAATCTTTATTCTGTGAAGCTACTCCCTTCATAAGTACATGTTGCACATCCAAAATCGCCTGCCTTGCAACAAGGTTCCATTTGAATCATACATAACATTATCACCATCACCACTGAATCCACAAATTGTTGTGTTTTAATGTTTTTTTACCTCATTTATTTAGTGGATAGTAGTGAACAAAATATTTTTATTGCTAAAATGAATTTTTACTAAAACCATGGGCTCCATAACTAATGTACGATATGAGTTTATCACTTCGTACAAGTGTTTCATGATTCTAATAAGAGGAATGCGAATTGGTTGTGAAGAGGAGGAAGGAGAAGAAGAAGAAAACACTTTCGTATGTTATTTATGGTTATAAGACTGTTTCTCAAAATGCATAAACCCAGTAAGAGTAAGGACTGAAAGTTCTGAGGAAGTCAGGTGTAGTAAGTAACAGTGTTGAACAGAACAAAGATCACAGCGTTCGCGCACCGGAAACTTCACGAGATATAGATGTGTTGAAGGACCAAGCCTGTTCGTGATTGAAATTCTGGGTTTTGGTAGCGCTTTGTAGAGCAATTGTCTTGTATATTTCTTAGTTTTTAATGGATTTGTTGGATGCATGCTTGACAAGCAAAACATGCTTTCCTCTTAATCCTAGTAATCTGTGCAAATAATCACATGTAATTTAAATATTTTTCAGATGGTATCACATTTCCTAATTTAATTGGGCCTATACTCATGCTGACTGACCGGAAGTTCCAATTCAATATACAGTAGATCAAAGCGGTGATTAAGACGAAGTTTGAGGGGGGATTGTTAAAAATGTGCTTCTGAAAGAAGAAAATGGCATAGAAGACATAGGCAGGTTCTTAACGTCAGGACATTCTCAAGCACGAATTTATATGACAACAGTTATGCCGTTATCAAAGGGACTAAGATAGTAAGAAGTACGTGATTTGGTGAATTTTATCTATTTTACTTAGCGATCAGTAATGTTGTTGTTCCTTTATTTCCCGGTTCCAGTGATCTGGGTCGGGACGTGAATCAAGGACCTTCTTCCGAGGCCTCAACTCGCACACTATCATATTTAGGCTATTTGTACGATGGGTTCGCCACACCCAAAGGTATAAGAATTCTACAGATAGCAAAATAAAAGAAAAGCACTACAATAATCCTGCCATCAGTAATAATTAAACTAAATATCTTAAACCTAAGACAAATTTTTGCTAAAACCATTGGTGTCACAAGCACGAGTAACATACAAAACATAGTTATCACTTCGTACAAGTTTCATTATTCCACGAAGAGCAATGAGAAGTACTCCTGATAGGTTGTGAAGAAGAGGAAAAATGTGATGATCTGCAGTAACGGCCAGTGCAAACTAGATATTTGGAAACGGTGTTATTTAAATTATTAGGCACATTCAGATGTAGGGATTTTTGCACAGTTTAATTTAACTTAGTAATTTGGGAATATATGAAAATACGTCCAGTTATTCAGAAAATTGGCCAACTTGATTACCATTAACATTTTAATGAACTGCTCGATTGTTATGTTTGTTGATACAGGGTCATGTCAATATTTATACCTGTATTAAGAACTGCATATTTTGACAATGAATCACAAAAGAAGAAAAGCGAACTTCTATGGACAAAAACTCTGAATTAAAAACAAAACATCCTTCCCATTCTTACCTTAAGTAGCCAACGGCAGAGCAGCAAAATAACGAATTTCATGAAGTAAGGAAGAAATGAAATGAAAATTGGAGAGAGGTACACGTCTCATCACCTAGTGACAGGTAGGCAATGAAACTTGCACCCCCTCCCCCGCTGGAAAAAATCCTGCAGGCACCCATGATTTTGATATTTCACAACAAAGGATGTGCTAAAATTGATTTCTTGCACAGATGCCAATGTTAGCAAGTACTTTATTCTATGTTGAACATTGATTCAGAGTAATTCACTCCACAGTTAGCGATTTAGAGGGCAAACCCCATGATCAGCCATCCCTGGTTCCACAGTTTAGGGGGCTGCAACAACGCGGTCATGTAGCCCCGTGTACAGAGGGCAAGGCTGTCCCACATTTTTGTCACAGGCCTTTTCTTTCCATTGTTTAGCGATTGAGATATGACCTAGAAGTAGTCCTCATGAACTGACTTCTTTTACCTCTATGAACTCATTAGCGACTGCTATCATAGCTATCAACCATAAGAGAAGACTTAAGATATCTAATAATTCGCTTACCATGAAAAGAGTACTTATGCGTGCTACCTAAACTCAGATCTCTTGCCAGGAGTAGGGTGATCCATTCTCTTCAGACCAATTTTATGTTTAATGCTGCTTCACCTTAAATTCATTGGATTTTCTCTCTAAAAAGGAAGTACAAACATAGATTTCTGGCTATAGATTTCAAAATTTACTAAGCCCTATATTCTTTACGGAACATCGAGTTAGTGGAACTTATTTCACTTTTAGTGATTTAAATCTGTTGTCCATTTTTCTGTTAAAGAACTTTTCTTCCTTTTCTTCAGAGACAGGGAGATGACCTCGAAGTTGTCACCATAATCTGCCTTCCTTCACTCCATGAACGACAGGTAATGAAAGATAGCTCACGATAAATTAACATATTTGATATTAGAAAAGTTCTTATCCACAAGTCCTTCCATACCTGGCAACTCCATCTCCAAAGTTGGCTGATGTTCTGGATCTATTCAATTACTATACTCTGTATTTCAAAAGAATGAACATGAAGGAAATGGCGGGAGCTTGGAACAGCTGAGCTGTGTTGCCAAGTTTTCATAGTTGATGTAAAACAGATGATTCGAATAATACACAGGGCTACACTTCAGATATTATTTCGGTACTATTATGCGCAATATAATGCAAATGTCGTTCCTGAGTCAACGCCGAGGACATTCAAATAGAGAAATACGGTATAAAATAAATAAATAACACACCGAAGCTATGCTACCTTTGTCACCGTTATTCAATAAATATGAGAAAGAGGCCAAACACTCGACAGCTATACAAATATAATACAAAATACAAACACAAAGTAATCTGATGATTAATATATCAACACTCACCATGCAATGATTATATCCTTCAAGATGAAACAAGAGTTTGGGTGACGGTCGCGGAAGTTACATAAAGATAGACTCTCCCTGACTTTTCAAATACCAAGGCACAACAGTTGTCATGGTGCTATTGATACGTAACTATTATTATCAAGGAATATTGCTCCTTGATTATTATATTGTATTAGAGTAAGGGATAAATATGTAAGACTTGAATAAGTATTTAGTGTGTGTTCTTACTTCAATTATATCAAGTGTGCATTCGACCACCAAGACATAACACGCAGTCTTAAGGTGAAGCTGGCGATGGTTTCTCCTTGCTTCTGCATTACGCTCCGAAATTTGATGCTCTCAGCAAACTTGTTTCGTGTGGCGTCGAAGTGCAAGCCTATAACCTACCTATAATAAAAACTAACTACTGTAACTAGCTAACTAAGAACACGAAGAAACTAGAAAATAATAACAATAATAAAAGAAATAACGAAGTAAAATGAGAACAAAAATATTAAAACTGGATGCTAAAGTAAAAAGTAAGCAAAACGATGACAATGGAACTCAGACACAGACAGCGGCTAACAAGCGACAATCTTGAGCAATGCTCTGGCAACGTGTTGGCAGAATTGTCAAAATCCAGACAATAGGAGCCCGCGGCGGCCATTTTACTATCGTTCCCGCCATTTCCTTCACGTTCATTCTGTTGAAATACAGAGTATAATCTAGGTTATCTTCCTTTCCTATTGTGTCATTGCCCACACTCTTAACCTGTATTACATATTACTAGTGGCCTGTAGCAGCAATAGCTGCCAACAAAGAATACATATGAAACTGATGATAAAGGAAGGATGACCATTTATTTTCTTTTAAGCTTGCACTTCAGCTGTGACTAGACACATGAACCCAATGGACTTACTTCACTATTGCATATTATTATTAATTCTATCCCTACTTCTAGCTGTGACATCTGCAGTGCTTCTTGGGCATCCTCTCTCCTAGGAACAGATCTCATTTTGCATTTCACAGAAGAAAATAGAAAACTGTGCGAGTGCTCTTCAGCGCTAATGGGGTGACAAGTGTGTTTCCAATAGGTAGCAGGATATTAATTCAAAGAATAATCATGGAGAGAAAGAAAAAAAAAACACCCAACCTGGATCGATAACACATCGTCGTGCCACTGCATTTACCAGTACAATGGCGTTGTGTGTGCATGTAATGAAATGGCCAACATTGAGAATGGCAAGCCCACACTGAAAGATCAATGGATAATGCAGAGACATTTTCACAGACTCGCAGAGCCATCTAACGGTAAATGCAGTCAAGTCATTGAATGGACATATGAAGAAAATTATCAACATCAACACATCCTAGGAGTTATGAAATTTGTTAGTCTTCGAGTAACAATGGAAGCAATAAGTAGGTTATCTGTTATGTGTGGACTATGAGATAAGCAAGTGAAGGTTGTAAGCAGTGAAGGAACCACAAACAAAATGACTGACAGAGAATATCCATTCACTGGTACAATTGTGATGTGTGTAATGAAATGGCCAAAATTGAGCATGGACTGAACACTCCCGTGGCATAGCATTGAAAGATCATCGGATCACGTAGACACATACTTACAGACTCGCAGAGACATCAACCAGAAAATGCAGTAGAGCCATCACTCGGACTAACATAGAAAATTATCAATATCTTAAGGTTCACGAAATTTGGTAGAATTGAAATGACCATCATTGAGCATGGACAGCACACTTCCATGGCATAGCATTGAAAGATCATTGGATCATGCGAGACATTCACAGACTCACAGAGCCATCTACGGTGAGTTGATAAAACATATGTTTGACCCCTTAAAACAACAATTATCATCAACACCATCTACCAGTAAATGCAGTAGTCATCTATTGGACTAAGATAGTTTGAGGCAAGGAATATTGTATGCAGTGAAGGGATCTCACGAGCTGACGACGACATGGATACGTTTGGCTATTCCTTCATCAATTTCGCAGACCGGGAATTTATTTTAGGCATATAAAGAACTTAGCCGGCCCAGTGGTGTTGGGGTAGCGTGCCTGCCTCTCATCCGGAGGCCCCGGGTTCGATTCCCGGCTCCATCAGGGATTTTAGAAACCGACGTTGACGTGAGGACTGGAACGTGGTGCACTCAGCCTCGTGAGGACAACTGAGTAGCTGTCTGACAGTGAGGCAGCGCCCCGATCATGAAAACCAAGAACAGCCGAGGGGACCCGATGCGCTGGTCACGCGTCACCCCAATATCTGCAGGCCAAATGGCTGGGCAGAGGTCGCTTGGTAGGCCTAGGCCCTTCACGGGCTGTAGTGCCAGGGTTTATTATATATAAAGGACTTAATGAGAAAGAAAAAAAAATCCTGAGATGGAGATCTTTATATTGATGTAAAACACATGGGCGCGAGTATTGCGGCTTTCTCACAATGTTGCGATGTATGTTCAAATTTATGTATAAATTCCCATTTCTATCTTGGGCTAAGGCTCAAGACAATGCAGTTAGTGTTATTTCAAGGGGCAGAACACCGAGGGTAACTGACCCCAAGACCATGCGGCCATGCTGTTTTGGATTTGGTAGCGAGTTCAAACTCCATGATCAGCCATCCCTGAATTGGTTTTCCGTGGTTTCACACTTACAACTCCCAGCAAATGCCAGGACAGTAAATTCGAATAGGCCATGGCCACTACCTTAGAACACTTTGACCAGTTTCACCTTCATTCATTTCATCTCACATTTACTCCCCTTGGGAGTTCGAATCAGAAACGGCATCCACCTACAAAAACATCCACTACATAGATCTTAACCACATCATATCCCTAAGCCTGTAGAAATGGGACATACATACAGTATTTCCATTCACATTCTGTATCCACTTACAAATATTCAGTTTTTCCTTCTAAACAAATGTAAATTGCCAAGAAAATAATTTTATTTGTACATGGTTTGGATCATTATATGCACTTCATGAGTGAATCACTTGGATGGTATGATAAATACAAAGTCACAGCATTTGATTAAAGTAATGATTGATGATTAGCTAAAAGCTTTTGCGATAGATGCAGAATTTGACCAAATCTCACCATATCATGTGTCTTCAAATGATATGACCTCTAAGAGTGGATTTTAGTGGGATTTAATAAGCAATAAAATGCAGAGAAGAGAAAAGTATTCTAAGGAATAAATACTTACGATTCACATTAACAACATTTGAATGGAAAAACTATATCATAACAGATGAACAAAGGGCAGCCAGGTCAGACAGGATGCAAGACATTTTGGGTGCAGAAGAAGAAACTGAAAAGCTATCTCTACATAACGTTATTAGACTTAATTGTATATGAATTGATTAAAGTAACTATGAAAAAAAATTTAAAAAAAAAAAAAAAAATGAAAAAACAAACAAACATAGGTTTCTGCAAAATGAATGTGATAATATTTTCTTGTTATTCTAAAATATTTCTTATTAAAAAAATAGTGGTGTATACCTTCGCAAGAATAGTAAATATTCTCTAATTACTTTTGTTCATTAAAATTAGCATTGTATTGGGTACACTATGTTTGGGAATGTTCAATGAAAGGGATTTATTTCACACTCAATGACCAAAATGCAAAATTTTTGTTAAACTTAATGTTTAGGTTATACCGTATTTCCTCGCATAATCGTCGCCACCGCGTAATGGTCGCACCCCACTTTTCAAACACTAAAATAGGTTTATAAAATTTCATTGCATAATCGTCGCATAGCATGTTCGCATTTGTGCGCCAGTCAGTTGCACACGCTGCCGCGACTTTATAACCGGGCGCGACTTTGTCAGACGAAAAATATCTCGTATTTATGCTTGCGGGCAATGAACTGTGACGCGAGCGGCAAGCTTCGTCACTTAGCACAATCCGCGAGCGTATAATCTGGCGTAATCTTGTCAGGAGAAAGTAACCTCATCTTTAAGCCTGCCGGCTATGAACCGCGACGCGAACGGCGAACGCACATTCCGCGAGCTTATAGGCCTAATCTGGCGTGGTGATGTCAGCAAAAAGTAATCTCATCTTTTGACCTGAGACCTATGAACTGTGACGCGAGCGGCCAGCGCACATTCCGCGAGCGTATAGGCCTAATCTGGCGTGATCTTGTCAGGAGAAAGTAATATCGTATTTATGCCTGCGGGCTATGAACCGCGACGCGAATGGTCAGCGCACATTCCGCGAGCCTTTAGGCCTAATCTGGCGCGATCTTGTCAGCAGAAAGTACTCTAGTCTTTATGCCTGCGGGCTATGAACTGTGACGCTAACGGCCAGCGCACATTCCGCGAGTTTATAGGCCTAATCTGGCGTGATCTTGACAGCAGAAAGTAATTCGTCTTTATGCCTGCGGGCTATGAACTGTGACGCGAACGGCCAGCACACATTCCGCGAGTTTATAGGCCTAATCTGGCGTGATCTTGTCAGGAGAAAGTAATCTCATATTTATGCCTGCGGGCTATGAACCACAACGCGAATGGCCAGCTTCGTCAGCACATTCTGCGAACGTTAACCTGTCGTGACCTTGTTAAAAGAAAGAACCCTGTCTCTGACTGCGGGCTATGACTCACGCCAGACTCACGCTACGCGAATGACTGGCCCGTGCAGCAAATAATGATACAGTATATTCTTTGAAATTAAATATTCTTCGCATAATCGTCGCACCCTGCTTTTTTCCACGAAATTTTGGCAAAAAAAGTGCGACGATTATGCGAGGAAATACGGTATGTACAAATATGGCATATATTCGGGTATTCTTGGTATGTATATTTGTATGTTGTGTTCTTCTGCCTAAGGTTTTTATAATTTTTTTTGCAAAAGGATGAACAAGTTAATATTACAGAAATATATTAGTAGCCAACTTTTGAAATTAGTGAAAAATAAAAGTAGACATATGAGATCTAAACTACACAGGCCAAATGTCTGTGTGTGTGTCTGTCCCCCTCCCCGTCCCCTCTTTATCAATTCCCAAACAATGAAACCGAATTGAATCAAATTTGGTACAGAGGTAGCACTAGTAAAGGGCACCTCAGTGCAACGCTCTATATCGCCACAATGTTAACAAAACAAAATGGTGGCCACCCGAATGTTCAAAGCTTCAATCAAATTAAGACTAAACTAATCATCAAATCTCAACCAAATTTTAGAGAAACAAACTGTCATGTGTGAAGCATCTGGAGCCCAAATTAGTAGTATTATAGAACCCTGGAAGTGGCTTCCTATGACCATGTCAAAAGGACAGCAACTCCATACATTCTCAATGATGGCTGTGTGTATTCATAAACTGAATATAGCATGCAGAGGCCATCATGAAATTATAGACTACAGTAGAACCTCGATGCATAGTTTTTCAAGGGGAGGGGGTAAATGACGATGGATGCGGGAAAACGATAAATGCGGGTAACATAAAAATTTTTAGTAAAAAATGTTTTTTCTTGGTCCCTGCAAAATCCCTATACTTTCCATATTAATTTATTTCTGATATACGTTTTTCACGCTTATACGATCATATTTTAAGCCCCTTGCAATACAAAGCGTCATTTATACGTTGCGTGTTCTGAGAAAGTATGTATGGTTGAATGCAAACTTTTGGTACAGCCTGTACTTCCACTCCAAAGGATGCACCGCGTGCTATTATTTGTGTTACGATGGCCTTGAGCGACACCGGTGGTCACGGCGACACTCGCTTGTCAGTGTCGCAACAAGGAAGAACAGCTTGCGTAATAAGCGAGCGCTATGTGTGTTAGCCTGTTGACCTCTCAAAATAACAGGAAGCAGCCATAGAACACAGACAGCATCTGAAGCTTACGTTAAGATGAGCGAAAGAAAGCGGAAGTGTTTTACAATCACCGATATATTAAACATTTTATTATTTCCGCTTTTATAATTTTCTATTCGTGTTTTTTTTTAAAGGACTTCTCGTCAACCCATTAAAAATACGCGATTGATTCTGTGTTATAATAATCTTGCGTCTTCAGACAAATGAAAATCCATAAATTAATTTAGGCCTAATACGGTATTTTATTAATGACGATGACGAAGAGCCCCAGCATAATACAGTGGATTTTAATGATACTGTCAATGCTCTAAGGACTATCAAACATTTTGTGACGCGCCTCAACATTTCTGAGGAAATAATGGCCGAATTATATTGGTTTGAAAATACTGTTCACGCGGTGGCCGCAGCCAACAAAAAACAAGTCAAGATAACAGACTACCGGTACTTCGTAAAGTGACTCAATTTTCTTTGTTTTGTTGTATCTGGGTGCATTTCTCTTGCAGTTGTTTTGTTACATATTGCCGATTATAGTTAAACAATCGTAATATTATTTCTTGTTTTTCACTTCTTAACGGGGACCCTCGCTAGCCCGCCCGCCCGCATTGCGAGCCTGTCTCCCGCCGACAATTTGCCGTAATGCGTAGCTCGCGCGGCACTCAGTCATTGAGTAGCCTATAGTTCACAGCTGGTGCTGAAAATGTTCGCCATTCACCGCTACACATCCCTGGCACCTCCTTATGAAATTCTAATTTACGTTCTGAAGTTCCTCAGCACCGATTGACTGCATTTCAGCTGTAATACACTGCAGTCCAGCCTACTTGAAACTTGCTCAAGCCTAGGAACTCCTAATCGTTCGTACCTCGTGCATTCTCGCGTAACAGATTGCCGCTATTCTATGCCGCTTCCAATTCAAAAGAACGTTTGCATATATTTTCTCATAAACGATCAATGCGGGAAAATTGTGGCCAAAGACTGGTGATTTTTTGACGATCCATGCGACAAAACGATAGTTTGAGGAACGATAGATGCAGGAAAATTTAACATTAGTTTATATGGAAAAATTTCGGGACTAAATAAATTGAACGATACATATGGGAAAACGACAGTTCCGGGAACGATGCATCGAGGTTCTACTGTATATAAAACCAAATAACTATGTATTTTAAAGTTACAAAAACTACAATTAGTAATAAAGAGATACCGCAAATGACCAAAGCAAAAGAACAGCCTCACCATATATTCAAGATGGAGGCTGAACGTGCTATTGAAACATCAAAATCAATAACTCGTGATCCAATAGCATTTGGTGAGAGAGGATATAAGAGACCTTGCTTGCATTAGTTCTAGGACTATTATATTGCATATAGAACGCTGCTGCCATCTTAAAAACGTAAGTTACAATGATGATACACAGCAAAAGGAACGTAAACATTTTTAAGTAATTCACCTCTACGGGGAGAAAATATCACACTTAGTTAGTCGCTTTGAGAGGTTGAGGAAGAAAAAGTCGCAACTTCTGTCATCACTCGCGTTTCTTCTTCGATACCGAGACACAGGTATGATTCCCAAGTTTATTACAATGAAGAGACCACTAACCTCAGCTCGAGCTCCGAGTTCGACATTCAAATATTTAACTTCCGCTGCGATGTAGAGTCCCACACAACATGACGATAGCTCGTAATCCCAGTACTCGTATGACTTCGGTGCCGTATTCCAGTATTGTGCAGCCACCTAGTGGTCTCCGAGAGAACACCTTTCCCACTTTACTCTAGTTTGCGGGAAATGTAATGAATTTTTGACCTTGGTTATTCTCGAATGTTTGACAGTTTTACTGATAATGATGGAATGTAAACATGACGTCTGCTTCATCTTCGCTCACGGAACTGGATTTTTTAGAACAGTTATTGGACAGTGATAGTTACGATGATGAACCAACAACTGACGTGGAAATATAACAATTATATTTTGTGTTACATTGTTTTGCAGTGTTCACATCCTACTGTTCTTCATAGTGCAGAAATTAATTAGGAGTGGAGCAGGAAGCATGCGCTCAGGGTAATGGAGTTCAAAAGGTTAATCTCTCGATCATGAGCCACGGGACTTTCATTTTACATGGAATCCCAACCACAGGACATGTTGACACTTCACTTCTAAAATCTCACATGCATTGACCGGAAATTGAACGCTTGGTGAGAGGCAAGCGGATTGACCTCTGCACCACAACACCCCCAAAACACAGCAAGTATGTAGTGTCCTGCAGAAGGCAAAAGATCAACGGTTCCATACATTCAAGATGAAAGTTCTTTTAAAAGGTTTGAATCAATTCCTCTGGATGGAAGAGCAGAATAACAATGAAACTTAGTATAACGCGGAGTCTTAAATAGGGTACAACTCTTAACGTTCATTACAAGAGCATTCTTTTATACAGCTTGATAAGGACAAAGAGTTATAAGCAACTATACCCATACATTTAAGAGAAAGTTGCCTACATGCTCTTTACTGAACATCTTATTTAGTCCTACTTTCTACATAATATTGAAAAAAGTTTGTAACAAATTGTTATAAAATGTGATTATTGTAAATCACAAAACTAAATTAAGAATTCGAAATGCAGAATTTTGGATTTTTAAATGCTGAAAAAAAGATGAATGATACAGACAGATGAGAATAAACACTTTAGAGATGGAAAACCCACTTTAAAAAGTTCGAATTTGACAGATGTCGAAAAGTATCTGTATAACTTGTTATGGAAACATTTGTTGATGTGACATTATTAAGAACAGGTATTAAGTTGTTATTGAAATGAAATATTTCTTGTGCACATTCAAAAATATGTTATAGATTTCCTATTTACATGATAATTATATTTTCTTTATTTTGAGTTTGTGGATGGTTTCCATGGCTGAATACCCTTTCTGATGCCAATCTCATAAGACGAGTAAATGGGAGATAAAATGAATGAAGATGAAACTGGGTCAGGAGTTAGAAGGTTGGAGTTAGTTATTGCAGATTTAAGGGGCGGAACTACGAGGTCATCTTCCCCTAGAAGGTTGGAGTGGCCATGGCTTATCAGAATGTATCGCCCTGGTATTTGCTGATGAAGGTCGCACGAATAAAATAATTCTGGCACTTTAGAATTGCATCTTAACATGGTGCTTTTCTTCTTTTTCTAAGAAGAAGTTAACACTAATATATTTTGGTGTGTGAAATTACTTGCCAGGGAAGAAAACATCATGTAATGGATTTCCGCATTTAACTGGGCTTATTATTCTATGCGCATATGTGATCTCTGTGAGTGTTTCTGTGATAGATACCATGTACGTACATGTGAACAAAGGAAGAAATCGCTAACTCAATTTTGTGCGTTGAGTGAACATTAAGAACATACGATTTCTATGTATTTCTATGCACATTCGTGTGCAATTCTCTGTTTATTATTATTCAGCCATTTATATGCTTTTCTATATATATGGATCCACCATTCAATGATTAAACACCACTTATGCCTCTTCATGCCCACTTTTTTTTTTTTTTTTGTAACTGCTTCCCTCTTTTCTATTACCAGAAATTACTTGGTTTGTCTTGTGGTATAATATTACCAAGAGGCTGGTATAAACGGTAAAATAGTTATGGTATTACACTTGCCCAGTTGAGCTGCTACTTTCCATCAGTAATTTACTTTCTAGTAGACTATGTTGATTCCCTCCACAAGCATTCTATAATAACACAATACATGCATTAAAAACTGGAGTGTTGAGGGACAAACAAGCTTAAGAACTTTATTTTATTATTATTTTGGATGGAGTGTAGTAATACAACTTTTTTCAACTAATAATAATAAAGTAGAACTGTAGTGACATCGTTGATAGAAGCTAATCAAACTGGCGTACCAATACAACTGCACAAAGTAACTACACATACATGTAATTTGCAAAGTTGCCACTTCATTTCAGAGGTAAATTAATTGTCAACCACAAACTTCCAGTTTCACCTGCTTAAATGATTGCAGCGTTGTGCTTTGATATCTACTTTAAAAAAATGGCAATCTACATCACAGAAGTGTTCTCGAAGTGGCAACCTAGCAAATAACTCTTGAAGAAAAAAATAATAAACAAAGAAAAAGAATAACATTTAAAATATAAAAAATGGTAGATAATACCTTGTAGTGGCGGGGCCTGAGAACCTCTTCCTCAGCAAACTGTAAACTCAGCCTCAAATTCTTTAGTACTAACGATGCAGTCTTCTTTCTACAGATGATGAACATTATTTAGAGACTGACAATCAGTCTCTGGACCCCCGTAAAAATGTCTGTTAGATTCCCCAGTATATTACAGATACACTGACAAGACTGATGGAAAACACTTTCAGGCATCACTCGACGAGATTTAAACACAGATGCAAAATGTGAGTTTAGTGAAACTGTAGTGGAATGTGAATGGGACAATGCAAGAATCATTTACAAAACCAGAATAAAACATTACATGTTGAAACTATATAAAGGATAGTGACAATAAAAGGAAATGGGTAGAGACAATACTATTATTCACACAAAATATTAATAACACTAAGATCTAAACAGTCTGTGTTAGTTCGCTGTCCAGCTTTCTGAGGGGCTGGGGGAATAGTGTTATATAATACGGTAATTGTAGAGTCAAAATCAACAATAATAAACTTTTGTATGTAAAACACTGTCAAAAGAAAGAGACAAATTTGTATAAATATTCTCTCATTTTAATAGCAAAATTTATAATAAATTTGAATAAGTATAATCACAACAGGATAGTAGTGATGAATAAGGTAAGAAGTTCTTTGTAATGTTCAAATGTCGTCAGTTTTTATCAGTCCACAACATTTTTTTAGTGGTATCACTAAACAGTATCACAGAATTGTCATAACTGCAACATAATATGGACATTTCATTTATTGTGATTCAACTACATATTACCCCTTACTTATTTTTCCTTTTTATTTTCTTTCTTTTTTTTTCTTCCCCTTCTTTTTTTAAAGATATTTTGACAGACCAGCTTTATGGGAACATCCAAGTATTTCACAGCTTCCAGATATTACTAATGACAATACAAATAAAATTAAATCATCATTCTACATGTCTCCATGAAACTGGTCCATCACTCCCCCCCACCCCATTCAGACCAGCCCTCAGCCACTAGTTCTCCAGCTTACCTCGCGCTGTTTCTCCTCTTCTAATTGAAGTTCTCTTCTTCTCTCCATTTCTTCCATCATTTGTTTTTCCATGATTTTTTTAGCTTCCTCCACCCTTCTCAAAACCTCTGCTTCAATTTCTTCTTTACGCTTTTCAAGTTCCTCTTCCACTCGTTTTTTCACCAGTTCTTCTATTCTCTTTGCAGTCTCTTCTTCCACCATTTTCTGCTCTAACTCCCTCTGCCTCCTAAAACAATCATGTTTCAACCTGGCAACACAAATCTGCATCTCACAGGTCTGATTTTGGAACATAGTAAACAATAACACAAAAAAAGAACACTTGCACAGCTAATAAACAAAACCCTTCATTTAAATAAACAACAAGATACATAAACAAGTAAATAAATGATCACACACATTATACATGTCAGTCTCTAGTCTGCAAGTATCTATGAATTATATTAACATCTCCACAGTCCTTACTTCCATCTAATATTTAGGATTCATCTGAATAACGACCTGGTCTGTGATTAATCTGGAACAGTACCTGTACTAGAGTAATCATATTTTCTACACAAATAAAGGGGACTTTCTGATTTTTATTTTTTTGACTAAGGTTTCTTCCATATTCTTACAGAAACTGCACTTCCTTTTAAAACATGATGCAAACAGGATGAGAATTGCTGCTTACATATAAAATATAGGTGTCATTACAGCCAAAAGACCAGTATACAACAATTTTATTTCTCAGATACAAAGTGAATAGGAAATAAACATTCATTTGTTATTGCTTTTTAGTATTTTAATATCTTCCTCTGCAGGTCGAGGACAAGAACTGTAAAGGTAGAACAAGGTTAGAATATGTTAATTAGATTACCTCGGATATAGGGTGTGGGTAGCTATGTGAGATAAAACAATTAGCTCAGGACAGGGAGTCATGGAAGGCTGCATCAAACCAGTCTAAAGACTGAAAGCTCATGAACAGTGAAATCAAACTTTAAAAATTCCTCTGAATATGTCTCAATCTGAAGCCTATTCACAGCATTACTTTCATAATAGTGATGCAGTTTCCAATTGTATTGTTGAGGTGGAGTCATCCTCCAGTGTGTTTACTTGTCTTCTATTTCAACTCAGCTCAGCACAAGCATAAATGTGATTCCACATGTACAAGCATGATAACCAAGTTCTTCAGAAACAACCTTGTTATTGCAAATTCATATAGGGGCTTGGCGACATTGTTGCTCGTGTTTTGCACGAGCTTGGAATGATCTCAGAAAACGTTTTGTCATTAGTGATCTACAAATGCCAGATAAAACAGATAGATAGGAGACATGAAAGGCTGAAGATTGATATGAAATAAACCATGTTGATAAACATATTTTTATTTCTCATAACCTATTCATGGGATCTGTGTGAAGATTCGTATAACAAACAACCATAACAATATCTACTGGAACTGAAATCTAAGCTTACTTTTCGTGAACCATAAAAGCCATGCATATGACTTTCCTTCAAATTAACTCCTATGACCCCATGGGAGGATTTATAATAAACCGATATTGAAAGTTATAGTGTTCTAGTACTTAATCTCTTACTGTAGTGGTGGTGGTGATTGTATATTTTACTAACTGACAACCTGTAAGGAGAAGAATGTTTCTGACCACCTCTTGTTGCAGTGTTTAGCATTCTTGGCTATCACTAAAGACCTGTTCAGATGCAGATATCCGCGGATAAACCTGTGAATATCCACAACATTTTTCACCATGCGGATATAGTTTGCATGGCTGTGCGGATAGCGGATAAACTGCAGATAATGTTTGGAGTAAATTTGCGGATAATTTTTGGATTACAATCCGAACACGTTGAATATCATTACTAGAACCTGGATGTCATGACATATTTTCCGTTATGTTTCTTTCATGACGATGATTTCAGTTAATATCATTCAAATTATGTCATTAAGCATAATTAAAACTCCGAACTGAGAAGGGTTGCAACTCTGGCTGCATAACCTTCATTTTAACCCTCTTAGTGCCAGGCGAAAAGGTAAAGGTGAAGTCTAAAAGTGCCAGGCTGTTTTAATGGAAAATGTAGGCTTTCAGAAAAAAATATGTATATCCCCTGTTTTGAAAGATTCGAAGGCGAAATTTAGTCAGGGAGTGCAAAACATAGCTATCTAAATTCAGGGAAATGTTCAATTCATTATGAAACTTTTTTCTTTCTTTATTAATTATTTAATTAAAATAATTTCTTCTGTAAAATAAAAATTAGAAAGTTTGATTATTCCTATTACCCCAAGCTTATAAATGGAGTAAAAATGAACACTGGAGAGCACATATACATAACAAAAGAACCAGGGAATGCAGTTTTTTAGTTTAAAAAATATCAGCAGGGGTGTCAAAAATCCGAAATTCTAAAATCTAGCATATTTATAAAATACCGTACACCAACAATGGCATTGTTGATATAAATATAATAAAAATAATTACAGTGAAAATAAATAAACAGAAGGGCACCCTGTAGTTTTATCTTTCACATTTGTGGTTGTGTAGCCTGTGGAGGATTGTCCTGGTCAACATTCCTTTCTTCCCACTCACTATTACTATCAACATCATTACCATCACTATCACTTGTTTGGTTATGTACGATCGCATTCAGCGCAGGTAATTCATTGTCCGAAGCGGAATCGGCACTTGATTCATCACACACAAGATCGCAATCACTGTCCACAAAGTCCAAGAGTGCACCACTCGACTCATCAATCATTAATTCTTCAATTTCTTCCTCTCTCAAACAATGCTTCCTTCCCTTGGACGCCATGCTTTTACAAGTCGCGCGTAAACAAGTCAAATGAATTTCAAATATCGCTCGAGAATATCGATGGACAGAAAACAAAAGATGTTTGCCAGGAAATGGTTGCTAGAACTCTCTTTAATGGTCACGTCAAGTTTAGACGCCATTTTCGGTCTATAAGCCCCTCTAAGAATACAAAAACGAAGCGTCTCTCAGAGCGACGCTGGCAAGTTTCGTTCATTTTATGAGGATCGCTCACAGCGACTCTGGCACTAAGAGGGTTAAACATAGCACATGACATATAGAGCCTAGGGGGACGACTTTCTGCTCAAATGTCTAAATGTGTTGTTTTAATATGTTATGCTTTATCTAACTAAAAATATTATTGTAATCCCAGTAGATTCGGATAACAAATGTGCAGATACGGATAAAAGTCGTGCGGATGCGGATAACCTTTTGTTTATCTGCGCAGGGCTCTAGCTAACACCCGAGGTCTGGGTTCGATTCCAGGTTTTGCCAAAAAATTTAATTCTTGTCAGAGGTCAGGAACAAGGAACACTCAGCAGAACTGAACATCATCTCTCGTCATTTACTGTGTCCCAGCACACTCCTCTTTCCTCCACACTCTTCTTAACTCCTTTTGTCCATCTGTCCCTTGGTCTTCCCCTTGGCCTCCTTCCCGTCATTTCCATTCCAAACATCTTCTTCGGTATCCTCTCCTCTTGCATCCTCCTCACATGTCCATACCATTGTAGCCCAGATCGCTCTATTCTATTTTGCAATGGTTCCTCTCTTACCATCTCCCTGACTCTCTCATTCCTTACTCTGTCCATTCTTGTCACTCCTACCCTACTCCTCTGGAACTTCATCTCCACTGCTCGTATTTTATTCTTGTCCCTTTCCTTCATCACCCATGTTTCTGAACCATATGTCAAAATTGGCACAAAGTAGGTCTTGTAGATGATTCCTTTACATTTTTGTGGTACATCTTTATTCCATATCATCCCCCTAACACTCTTGAAAAATCCATCTGCGCACCTTCCCCGCTCATTTATTTCCATCCTATTGCCTCCCTTTTCTTCAATTATGCTTCCCAAGTACTTGAAGCATTCTACTTTCTGCACCTGCTGTCCTCCAAGTGTTATGCCCATATCCAGTCTGTTCTTCTTCCTCGTTGTGATGACCACTTCACTCTTTTGTGCTGAGAACTTCATCCCATATGATAACACTACCTTCTCCCACTCATCTAATTGCTCTTGTACTTCTTCCTCATATGATAACACTACCTTCTCCCACTCATCTAATTGCTCTTGTACTTCTTCCTCATCCTCTCCCCATACCAGAAGGTCATCAGCAAACAACATTGCCTTCATTTTCCTTTCCCCAATGCTATTTACCACTTTTCGTATGATTTCATCCATCACCACTATAAATAACAGGGGTGAGAGGGCACTTCCCTGTTTCAGACCACTCTCCAGTTGAAACCATTCCGTTCTCTCTCTTCCTACCTTTACACAGCTTTTGCTTCCCTCGTACATTGCTTTCACTCTTGCCACTGTCTCCTTGTTCACTGCTTTTGCTCTCATTGCTTCCCATACCTTGTTTCTATTAATACTATCATATGCTTTCTCAATATCCAAGAAGGTCATCACCAGATCTTTCCCATATTCATAATGGTGTTCTTGTAGCTGTCTTACTGCAAAGATGAGGTCAACTGTTGACCTTCCTGGCCTGAATTCATACTGTTCTTCCCTCAGCCCATCTTCAACTTCTGTCCGAATTCTTCTCTCCAGTACCTTCTCAAATAATTTGGCGCAGTGGCACAGGAGTGTAATTCCCCTGTAGTTCTTGCATTCCTTCCTACTTCCCTTTTTAAATATGGGTATTATTATCCCTCTTTTCCAGTCCTCTGGTATTTTCTTCTCCCTCCATATCACTTTCATTACTCGAAAGAGCCACTGTGTTCCTATCACCCCTGCTGCTCTCACCATCTCCACACTCACTTCGTCTATTCCCGGTGCCTTTCCCCCTTTCATCTTCTTTAATGCTTCCTCCACTTCTTTCCATGTCAATTCCTTCTCTGAAATGTCTTGGTCACTGTCTGTTTCTTCCTCCACAATGTCCACTACACTGGTTTTAGTTGGATTTAGGAGTTCCTTGAAGTATTCTCTCCAGATAACCTGTACTACTTCTATATTTTCGACCTCCTTTCCATTCCTGTCCACCATTCTGACATTTTCCCCTGTATCTCTTCTCTTTGCCTTTATCATTCCATACAACACTTTCTTACTGCCATCACAGTCCTCCTCCATCATTTCTGTCCATACGATATATTTAATCAAAATAAACGAAGTTGACATCTTTAATCAGCCCATTATGAGACTGCCATAACCTCACCTATCCACCACTATTCCCGGCTATCCCCCAAAGACTTTCACTAATATCCCTTTCTAAGCAAAAATCTTAGTATCAAAGAAATAGAATGGAATGGACGAAGTATCTGACATGGAAATGCAAACTTTATATTTATTAGAACACAGGGAGGGAGAATGCATCAATTAGTGAATGTCTGATGATGCTAAAAGATCACATCTCACTAACATTTGTAAACACAACCGAGCACGTATTATTCACATACAGGGTGATTATGTAGTTTACAACTTCAATAATGTGTAATTATTTATTTATTTATTTATTTATTTACTTACAGACTTGATTTATATGTCATTACATAGCAAAACACTTCAAGTTTTGAATCACGTAGTTTGTAGTTGCACAGTTGTCCGCCACGCGCACCACCTGCCACTTGTTGGAAATGGCGTCTTCACTGGAGCGTAAAGAGCGAAGTGCGTGTTCTGGTTTGAAGAAACCATGTCAGCAACGAGTGTACAGCGGAGGTTTCACACAGAATTTGGCAAAGACCCATCCAGCAGACCAACAGTGTACAAATGGCACCAGGCATTTACCGAAAGAGGCCGAGCACCTGTGATTGGCGATGTGGTGGGAACAGTTAGGGAGAGGTTCGTCCGCAGTCCGGAAAAATCGAAACTGGTATCCCTCAGACCACTGTTTGGCGAGTATTGCGTCGACATTTGGCCATCACAGCATACCGATTGCCCTTGATTCAAGCACTAAGTGAAGCGGATAAACATACCTGACATGAATTCTGTGTTGAAATGATGGATCGCATCAGCCGTGATGTTTCATTCTTGAACAATGTGGTCTTCAGCGATAAATCAACGTTGCACCTTTCTGGCCGAGTCAACATAATTGTCGTATTTGCAGCATGGAAAAACCACATGAGCACTATGTGACAGCCCCAAAGTGAACGTTTTCTGCGCTGTTTCGAGAGAAACAATTACCTGGCCGCCACGGTCCCCAGATTACACACCACTGGGCTTTCTTTCTGTGGGGCTTTGTGAAAGATAGGGTGTACATCCCTCCCCTACTTGCAAATCTTGATGAACGGAGTCATCGCATCACAACAGCCATCGCCTCTGTTGCCCCGGAAATGCTGGTTCATACGTGGCGGGAAATCAACTTCCGTTGGGATGTGTCCAGGATGACAAATGGTGCACACATTGACCCGTAATGGATTTGTCAAAAAAAACTTGAAGTGTTTTGCTATGTAATGACTAGGGAATGGAAAAATTCGCGATCGCGAATTTCGCGAATTATTAAATGAAGTAATACACAGATGGTAATGTGTTTTAATAACCCTAAAAATGGCGAAAAAAATGGGTTTTGAAGTCGCGAAATTTCGCGAATTTCGCATGAAGACGCGAATTTCGCGAATTATGCATGAATTTCGCACGAAACCGCGAATTTTAGCTTTTTTCGTTTTTTTCTTTACAGTGCACTTCTGATAATTTGCGGCAATCAATGCACGAATTTCCGCGAATTATCCACAGTAATGTTTTTAAGCCTAGCAAAGAGAAAAATATTGGTTAAAAATATTGAAATGTATTTTATGAACACGCAAAAAAATAAATATAATACTTGATAACATAGTATTGTAAGACACACTATGTGGGCTTTACCAATATTAAAAACTAAGAATAATGACTGTCATCACTTTTTGTTTCTTAGGTGGTTTATTTTTTCTAATTTCAGATTGTACAATTCTGAAGAAAACAATATATGAGAACGAAAATTCATCTTGATTTTCTATATAAGAGATAAGTGTGACTATAGACACACTAGCTTGACTGTGGGAACTTTCGTGATTTCCGTTGCATCACTCCTTCACTCGATATGTACTGGATCTCAGTTTACCTCACCGACAGTCAAATTCCGTACAATATCCTCATCGCTTTCATGTCTGAAGCCATGATTGTCTTTATCGAAGTCTAACTACTGAATGTCACTTTCTTCTGCATCTTCATATTCATCTAGGTTTTACCCTAATGTCATCGTAGTGAAACCATCTTGCCTGTTTAAAATATCGTCACAGAAGCCGACAAACGCTTGTTTTTGTGCGAGTGTAGTACCGGTAATCTTCTCCCATGACTTGACTGCATGGAGAGCATCCAACAAACACGGAAAGATCGGTCACTTAACGGTAGATAGTCGGCCTCGCTTTCTTTATCAATCTGGGTGGTCATCCTGGTAAGTTACTTAGTTATTGTGGTATTAAGGGCCAGAACAGCGAGGTCATCTGCCCCTTCATCCTAGTAACTACTCGCCACGTGGCGTCATATAGTGCGCCTTTCAGACATGAATATCTAGATGGCAAGTATCCAGATCAAAATGTGCCACTGTTTCCGGAACCAGAATTAACCAGGCGGTCTTCTTGGTTTCATTCTGTAGTGTGTCTGTCAGAGTACTTGAAAGATATTTTGCAATTTATGAGTGAAGTAGTAGGGACATAACTCTGGTGTTGATTTTCTCAACAATGTTTCACATGACGAAATACTTGAGATTCAAAGAATTTGGCACAGACATCACTGAACTCATCCCCTTATTAGAAGGCCAGTCTTATCAGACTGTTCACCTTCTAGATGGACATCTACGGAGAATTCATCAAGCCCTTAAACTTGCTGTTTCTGGAAAGTACGTTACCAACATTAAGGAGCAGTTGGAAGGTTGTGGAAATGTGTTAAAAAGAGGGAAAATACATTCAGTTTTAGTGAATGCTGGGTCACATGCTCTTGGAAACTTAATCAGCTTGAGATCCATTGACCCTGGGAACAGGATTTACAAATGTGTGCATTTGATCCAGCAGAAATAGTGCCAATGAACATCAATGAGGACCTTGCAAAGAAAATTAAGAAGTTGCCGGTCTGCGGAAAACTGGAAGAAAGTGAGGTGTTAAGAGGATACAAAGAACTGCAAACTTTAATCAAGAAGGAGATGCATGACAGGACCAAGACAGACATTGTTGGAGTTTTGCAAGGAATGACATTTGTATTTCCAAAGTTCTCAGAATCTGTGTTGAAAACCATTTGGATCCCCTGTTCAAACGCTGTGAACTTTTGTTTTTCAGCTTACACTAGCACGTTAAGTGATATGCGTCACCGTTAGTCACAAGGCAATTTGGATCTCTTCACTGAAGTATACTTTGAAGGATGACTGTAATGTGTTATGTTATCCATGATATTTAAAAAATCCCGCCTAAAATTCATGATTTTGAAAGTACCGAAAAGTGCACTTGAAACCACCGAATTTGACACTTTAAAATACCGCTTTCTTCACTCTGAAATCACCGAAAAATTCCAATCTCTAGTAATGACATATAAACCAAGTCTGTAAGTGGTTCCAATAAATAATTACACATTATTGAAGTTGTAAACTACATAGAGAATCACCCTGTATTTCACATTAGGCCTAATATACCAATAACATTTCACACAAACGCCGACGGTTATTGCAAGAAATGAAATGTGTTTAAAATAAAACTAAGGAGACTGTCGTAAACACAATCGAATCGCAATATAAATAATACTAAACAGAAGAATGCAAGCAAGATATGAAACCATAACTTTCATTGCCGGATGGCGCTTCTACTCGGCCAATAGTGTGGCATCTTCTATTAGATATCGGGAGAAGCCTATAGGCTACACAACTCGATATCCTGCTCAATCGCGTAAGCAGTATGCAAAACGGCAGTCATATCGTCTGAATAACAAACTTATATACCGTAACAAGAAAAATATTTTGTCATAAAAGAGAATAAATTTGTCATAATTATAAAAAAAATTAAAAATTCCTCAATTTCCAAGAATGTTGTATTTTGACTCTCAGTAATTTTGGCTCAAAAATTAAGGGGGGGGGGGGGTACTATAGGCGAGGGGGTCTTATAGCCAAGTAAATACGGCATATGCAATTACCCCCGTAATAAATTCCGATTGGCTAGAGCAATTTCAATGATACTTGGCAAGGACTTAGTACTACCCCGTTCAAATCAAACCATGCTTTTGAAATTCCAAGAGGTGTCACCAATCCAACAATGTGGCCGTGTAAAATATTTCACTGGTTCTCAATATCTCAAACCATTGCTGCAATCAACTTGAAATTTTGTATGATGATAGAAGACTATACGGTAAGCTCACATACGTGGCCTTCAAAAATATGGTAAACACAAAATCAACATGACAGCCATGCAAATTTCAAATACTTACACGGACCGTTTGGCAAATCATTCCCACAAGTACAGTGACATTTGGCATTGTTGGCATCTAGTGTAGTGTAATTCAAGCGTTTTGAAAAATTCAATATGGCGGCTGTGGGATTTTTTTTAAAGATTTTATTTCTTGTATCCTAACCAAGAGATCTAAGTGAAACTTTGCATTATAAATCAACAGAATAATATTTAAGGCGACACTCCGGAGATAAAAGTCGATATTTTGTTCATTTTGGTGATTTTTTTTTATGACAAATTGAAAGGATTGGGTTTCTTCTTTCTTGTCACAAAGTTATTTCGTTGAATTCAAACAATTTATCACCTTAATAATGCTTTGTTTGTCAGTCTGCACACAGTAGAAATTTGCGTGGCATCTGCTGAACTGCTTGTTAGATTATTTATGATGTCATTGCCATGTTTTCATTCAATCAAATCAATAAAATATCCCTGGTCTTTGCAATTACGCATCCTGGGGATGGGCCAACAGCCAAACCCCCCCGCATATATTTCTACTGAATCGAGCTGTAAGATCTACCATGTTTCTGAATGAATATATAAAGCCGTCAAAGGACTAATATTTCAGTACTTGACTCTACTGTCATTGAGCAACATTGTATGCTTGTATTGGTATTCCTGATGTCACTACAATAATGCCGACAACTAGAAGTTTTGTTATTCTTGTAAGTTTCTTCTTTCTTGCGAGTTCTGTGGCGGTAGCCAGTCTGTTTACTTTTGTGAAGTTCGTGCGCAAGTAACCTCTTGTAGTTGTGCATCAAGATACTTGACAAGCTTCCAGAATTACCAATATTTGTACAGAAGCTGCTAAGAAACAAAAGGAAGGAAAAACATACGGTTCTGGAGACTTCTAGGTAATAGATCAGGAAGATAACGTCACTTGAACTTTGCTCTAATTTTCCTGCCAATTGTAATTTTATATTTAAATCCCATTTTTTCTCCCATAATATTCTGCCAAATGTAACAAATTTTGTATGGTATATGTATCACAGTTATATTAGGAAACCTGCATATGGAATTCTAGATTGCAGAATTCTTCCCAGTAGTAGGGATTTTAAAAGTCCAACATTTTTGAACAAAAAATTACACAAATTTAGTACTATAATATCTCATTATATAAATTATTTACAGAAAAATCGATATGTAGTGTTTTTTAAAGAAGTATTAACTACCTAATTCCAAATTTCCATTAACATGTAATTTGAAATCTATGAAAAAAAAAAAAATGGAATTGAAAATTCAAAAAAATTACATTAAAAAAATTATTTTGGAAAAATATTAATTGTAAATGAAAGAAATGTTTGTAATATCTCTACGTTTGTTTGGGTGACATTCCCACAAAGTTTCGTGAAAATCCATGCATTAGGTAGGAAGATAACGTCACTTGAACTTTGCTTTAATTTTCCCGCCAAATGAAATTTTACATTTAAATCCCATTTTTCTCCCATAATATTCTGCCAAATGTAACAAAATTTGTATGTTATATGTATCACAGCTATATTAGGAATCCTGCGTATGGAATTCTTGATTGCAGAATTCTTCCCAGTAGTAGGGATTTAAAAGTCCAAAATTTTTGAACAAAAAAATTACACAAATTTAGTACTATAATATCTCATTATATATTTACAGAAAAATCGATACGTAGTGTTTTTAAACAAGTATTTTCTATCTAATTCCAAATTTCCATTAACATGTAATTTGAAATCTATGAAAAAAAATGGAATAAAAAAAAAAAATGGAAAAACTAGTAATTGCAGAAGGATGGGGTAGCAGGAATGAAGAAGGGAGAAAGTTGCTGGATTTTTGCAAGAGAAACGGTTTAGTGGTAGGCAACTCCTGGTTCCGGAAGAAAGAAAGCCACAAGGCAACGTGGTACAGCAGTGATTTAACAAAGAAATCTTTGGTAGATTACATGCTGTACGACTGGGAAATGAAGAGAAGTGTCAGAGATATAAAGGTAATACCATCAGAGGCCTTAGATAGCGACCACAGAATACTTGTAATGAACCTGGGAGTTGTTAAGGATAGCAAGAGGACAGAGTACCAGGAAAGGAGAATCAAAGTATGGAAACTCAAGGAAAATGAAGTCAAGGAAGAATTCCAGAAGATAATAACGGAAAAGATGCCAACAGACAATCCTAAAACAGGGGAAGAGGAATGGAAGCAATTCAAAAACACAATGGTGGAAGCTGCAGTGGCAGTATGTGGAAGAACAAGCAACAGAAAGCGGTGTAAAGAGACACCATGGTGGAATGAGAGAGTAAAAGAAGCTGTGGGAAGGAAGAACAAGGCTTTCAGAGTGTGGTTCCAGGAAAGAACTGATCTGGCAAGGGAAGATTATAAGATAAAGAAGAAAGAAGCAAACAAGATTGTCGCAGAGGAGAGGAAGAAGTGGATGTTAAAGTGGACAGAGATGATGGAGGAAGACAGCAGAGGAAATAAGAAAGTACTTTATGGGATGGTCAAAAGTAAGAGAAGAGGTCTGCGAGAGGATGTGGTAATGATGGACAAAAACGGAACTGAGGTACACAACAAAGAGACACTCAAGACAGTGTGGAAAGAGTACTTTGAGGATTTGCTGAATCCAAATGGTCATAGGGAGGAAGACAATGTATTGGAAGATGGAGAAGACAACACAGAAATGGAAAAGGACCTGACTTGGAGAGAACTGGAAATGGCTATAGACAAGATGAAAGGAGGAAGGGCACCAGGTGTGGATGAAGTGAGTGTTGAAATGGTGAAGGCAGCAGGGGAGGTTGGGAAACAGTGGCTGTACCGTGTGATGAGGGTGATATGGAAGGTGAAAAAGACCCCAGAAGATTGGAAGAAAGGATTAATTGTCCCAATATTTAAGAAAGGAAGCAGAAAGGAGTGCAGAAATTACAGGGGAGTCACACTCATACCTCACTGTGCCAAGATATATGAAAAGATATTAGAAAGTAGAATACGAGCCAAAGTGGAGAGAAAATTGAGAGAGGAACAGTATGGATTCAGACCTGGGAGATCAACAGTGGATCTCATATTTTCAGTGAGACAGCTCCAGGAACACCACTACGAATTTGGAGAGGATCTGTTGATGGCCTTCCTGGACATCGAAAAGGCCTATGATAGTGTGTGTAGGGAGAAGGTTTGGAAAGCAATGGAAAACATGGGAGTGGAAAAAGAGACTGTAGGCAGAGTGAAGGAGATGTATTGTGGAAGTGTGAGTTGTGTGAAAGTTGGAGGGGAAAGAACAGACTGGTTCAGACAAATGAGTGGCCTGAAACAGGGTAGTGCGCTGTCACCCCTTCTCTTTATTGTGGTTATGGACGAGGTAATGACACGGATAGCAGGAAAGATAGGAGAAGATAAGATGAAGGCAATGGTGTTTGCAGATGATCTCATGATCTGGGGAAACAAGGAGGAGGAAATCCAGGAGCAACTGAAGGCTTGGGAAGAAACAGTGGGAGAGTACGGATGGAAGTTCAACATCAGTAAATGTGAGATCCTGTTAACGACCAGGAAAAAGGACAGACCAATGAGTGGGATAACACTTGGAGGTGGACAGCTGAAGAAGGTGGAAAGTCTCAAGAACTTGGGAAGTATAGTGGAGGAAAATGGGAGAAATGACAAAGAGATTACGGAACGTGGCAGACAGGCAGAAGCATTTCTGAGAAGCATTAGGAGCTTAGTGTGGAATAAAGATGTCCCACAAAAAAGCAAGGAAGTGTTATACAGAAGCTACTATATCCCGATACTGACCTATGCTTCAGAAACGTGGACAATGAAGAAAAGAGACATAAGCAGAATACAGGCGGGTGAAATGAAGTTCCTGCGAAGTAGGATCGGAGTAACAAGAAGAGACAGGGTGAGGAATGAAAAGGTCAGGGAAATGGTGAAAGAGGAGCCCTTGCAAGGTAGGATTGAGACATCAAGACTGAGGTGGTATGGACACTTAAAGAGAATGGATGAGAAGAAGATTCCCAAGAGGATACATGAGATGCAGATGCAGAAGAAACGACCAAGGGGAAGACCAAGAGATCGATGGCTGAAAGGAGTGGAGGAATGTGTCAAGAAGAGAGGCGAGGACTGGACCAGAGTGACAGCGGAGAGATGGTGGGAAGAAAGAAATAAGTGGCGAGGCTTATGTTCCAAACAGACCCAGCCTGGGGCTGGAAACTGTACAAGATGATGATGATGAGTAATTGTATATGAAACAAATGTGTGTGATATCTCTACTTTTCTTTGGGTGACATTCCCACAAAGTTTCGTGAAAATCCATGCATTAGGTAGGGAGATAACGTCACTTGAACTTTGCTTTAATTTTCCCGCCAATTGAAATTTGACATTTAAATCCCATTTTTCTTCCATAATATTCTGCCAAATGTAACAAAATTTGTATGGTATATGTATCACAGCTATATTAGGAAACCTGCATATGGAATTCTTGATTGCAGAATTCTTCCCAGTAGTAGGGATTTAAAAGTCCAAAATTTTTAGACAAAAAAATTACACAAATTTAGTACTATAATATCTCATTATATAAATTATTTACAGAAAAATCGATACGTAGCGTTTTTTAAAGAAGTATTATCTACTTAATTCCAAATTTCCATTAACATGTCATTTGAAATTTATGAAAAAAAATGGAATTAAAAATTTCCAAAAAAAAATCAAAAACTAATTATTTTGGAAAAACTATTAATTGTATATGAAAAAATGTTTGTGATATCTACTTTTGTTTGGGTGACATTCCCACAAAGTTTCGTGAAAATCCATGCATTAGGTAAAAATATGTGTTTATCTCAGGAGTGGCGCCTTAACTACTGGTATATACTGTATACTACAATGTAACTTTTTTCGGGCAAATTAAGTCTTGAAAATCAGGGTGCATATTAGAAGTGATTTACACTAGATTCCAGAACAAACTTGAAAGCACCCCTGAGCAAGTTGCAGTGCCTCCTCTTTTCTAGTGACTTTCATTCAGCTTACAAATGGTGCTTTGGTAAGCAGACGTGCTATTGTGGTGGAATCTGGTTACAAGACCTTAAAACTGCATTTAAGCTTGGTAAATTGGTAAGAATGGACAGAACTTGAGATGAGACCTGAACAAGATTAAAGAAATTAACTTGCCATAAAAAATCTATAATGTAACTATCTCATGGTCAGAACTCTTCGGACAAGGTTTTCTAATAGCAAGAATGAAGCCAATTTAATGAAAATATGCAAATTTGAAAGTCAGTCAGTGTGGCATACATCAAAGGCATGGTTGGAGCTTTCGATTGGTATTCAATTCAAATTCGACATATACTGGTATGGCAATTTAAATATCTGAACTTGCTGCATATCATGTAATTGAAGAAAAGAATCATTAATTTGCAGGTCTCCAAGAGTATTTTTCAAAGTAGTAATTCTTACAGCAACTAATTATCACGCTAAGTAAAATAATCTCTGCATCGTTGAAAGGAATTTTAATGTGATACGATGCGTGGAACAAAATCATCGAGATTTGAGAAGACTGAATTGAGTTTCCCTGCAATGTAACAATAAGCCTACTTGTTAACTGCTACCACAATGCTGAAATCTTGGAAACGTATGACCATGTTGCCGTGGGTGGTATAGTACATATTTCCTTTAAATTTGAAGCCAAGACAATACAAGAGGAATGCACTTTCACCCAGATTCTACCCTTCCTTTCCCAACACCCACACCCCTAGGACAATGACCTGTGAGTTATCAAGGGTAGATTCGTAGACAGCATATTGTATGAAGAGCGATTATTGCCTGATGGCGTAAACCTGCCTGACGCCGAGAGCGTGTTTGTTGGATGCTCTTCATGCAGTCAAAATGTCATGGGATAAAATTACCGCTACTAGGCTCGCACAAAAGCAACCATTTGCCGGCTTCTGTGACAATGGGCGAGGTGGTCTCACTACGATGCAGAATAAAGTGACATAATTCAGGAGTTAAGACATAAAGACAATATATTGGTCATTTGTAGCTCTTCAGACAATATATGGTTTCAGGCATGAAAGTGAGGATGATATTTTACAGAATATGACTGAGGAAATCTGAGATCCAGTTAATATACGAGTATAGTGCAAGAATGATGCAACAGAACTCCCGACAATTTCCCACAGTCAAGCTAGTGTGTCTATAGTTACTCTTGCCTCTTATATAAAAAATAGAGATGAATGTTTTCTTAGGAAATCTGCAATCCAAAATTAGAAAAAAATAAATGATCTATGAAACAAAAAGTGATGACAGTTTTTGTTGTTGTTAGATATTAATGTTGGCATAATCCATAAGGAAACGAGATAACAAGTATAGTGATGCTTTAGAGCTCTGGTGTTGGAGAAGGATACTGTGTATTCCTTGGAAGACAAATGTATGGGTAATTAAAAAAAAAAACCAGACCTGTCTCTTGAAGCATCGATAACAAGATTACAGCTGTCATATTTTGGACACATGAGATGTTCTGATTCGTTGGAAAAGACAATTATGCTTGGAAAGGTGGAAGGGTCTCAAGAGACTTGGGCGGCCAGCATTAAGATGGATCGACTCCATCAAATCCAATATGAATATGTCAGTGAAGGATAAGAAGTATATGGCTGAAGACCGAATCATATGGAGACAGTCCATCCATGCAGTCGCTAGGAGTCGACGCTGACTTGATGGCACCTGATCATCAATCCATATACTCTAGTCTAGTGTCTCTTACAATTACAATACAATGTAGTAGTGTTACAATTATTTTTTGCATATTCATAAAATACATTTCAATATTTTAACCGGTGGTTTTGTTTTTACTAGGCTCAACAAAAATAACTGCTGATAATTTTCAGAAGTTTGTGAATTATTGGGAGTGCACTGTATTTAGAATTTAAGACAAATTATTTTTGAACCCATCTAGTAAACAGGACTGATGACCAAGAATTCCCAAGTTCCTAAATGAATTAACAAGATTCCACCACAAATCCACACTATAGCATCAGTATAAAATGTAACCCAACAACAGTAAACAGAACATTTCTTATAAATACTCGTATATCTAAAAATTAATAAATTCTTGCCTTAGCCCTCTATAGGTCCTTGGGATACTATCTTCCCACCATGTATTTATAGAACAGTGTTAGAGAGAGAATCTTCCCACCCCTTTCATTTCAAGCAGTTCCACATGCATCCACAAGCTAGATGCAGAGAAATATTGAAAACCCATTACTTTGATGTAAACTGTTATCAGAAACCAAAGGCGGGAAGCATATATCCCAGTGGTCTCCACAGTGCACGTTCTCGCCCGTTCGGTTGTGTTGAGTGAATGCAATGCATTGCTTTGCATAAGAAGGTGTCTTTATTGAAGATGAGAGATTTGTAAACATTAGTATATAACTGAAATACAATGTTAATAATAGTTTTGGTCACTTGAGTAAATATATTTCAGCTAGAATGGAAATAATTATCCTGCTCAGGGTGTTTGCCATAGAATATATATAGCCTAATTATTAATCGCAGCCAATTAGAATAGTTGTTGTTTGAGTCTTCAGTCTTTTGACTGGTTTGATGCAACTCTCCATGCCTCCCTGTCCTGAGCTAATCGTTTCATCTCTACATAGCTCTGACACCCTACATCCGAGGCAATCTGTTTAACATATTCTAACCTTGGTCTACCCCTACAGTTTTTGTCCTCGACCCTTCCTTCCATAACTAAGCTTGCTATTCCTGGGTGTCTTAGTATGTGTCCTACCAACCTATCTCTTCTCTTCATTAACAGTCGCCAGAAACATCTCTCCTCTCCCACTCGTCTTAATACCTCTTTGTTTGTAACCTTATCTACCCATCTGATCTTCATCATTCTCCTGTAACACCACATTTCAAATGCTTCAATTCTCCTCTTTTCTGCTGCACCAATAGTCCAAGTTTCACTTCCATAGAGCGCCACGCTCCAGACAAAGGCTTTCAAAAATGACTTCCTAATACCTAAATCTATATTCGATGTCAGCAGATTCCTTTTTTGTAGAAATGCTTTCTTTGCCTGAGCCAACCTACTTTTTATATCCTCTTTGCTTCGTCCATCACTGGTTATTCTGCTTCCTAAGTAACAGAAGTCTCCTACTTCCTTCAGCTTTTCACCTGCCAATTTGATCTCCATAGAGGTTTCTGATTTATTTCGGCTGCATTCCAGTATTTTTGTTTTACATTTATTAATTTTCATCATGAATTCTTTCCGTAAGACGGAGTCCATACCATTCAAAAACTCATTCAAATCCTCAGGCTTGTCGGCCAAGATGACGATGTCATCAGCAAATCTCAGAGTTGAAATTATTTCTCCTTGAATCTTCACTCCCACTTGAAATTTTTCTCTAATTTCCTTCATTGCTTGTTCAATGTAAAGATTGAAAAGTATGGGTGATAAGTTGCAGCCTTGCCTTACACCTTTCTGAATACCAGCTTCTCTCTCATGTCCTTCAACTCGAATGACTGCTGTCTGGTTTCTGTACAGATTGTTTATCACCCTCCTATCCCTGTACTTTATTCCAATCGATTTCAAAATGTCAAACAATTTAGTCCAATCAACATTATCAAAAGCCTTTTCTAAGTCTACAAAAGCCATGAACGTTCTCTTATCTTTCCTTATTCTACCTTCCAAAATCAGCCTAAGACTTAGAACAGCTTCCCTTGTTCCTACATTTCTCCTGAAACCAAACTGGTCTTCACCCAACTCCGTTTCTATCTGGCTTTCAATCCTCTTGTAAATTATTCTAGACAGGATCTTTGAAGCATGAGTAATCAAGCTGATTGTACGGTAATCTTCACATCTGTCAGCTCCCACTTTCTTTGGTATAGGGATGATTACATTCTTCTTGAAATCAGGGGGTACCTCACCTGTTTCATAAATCCTACACACCAAGTGAAATAACCTGATCAGACCTTCATCTCCTATGCAGCGTAGCAACTCAATCGGTATATCATCTATGCCTGGTGCTTTGTTCCTGCTTAAGTCTTCCAAAGCTCTATCAAATTCTGATCTCAATATTAAATCTCCTTTCGCATCCTCATCAATTTCCTCCTCCCTTTCCATTACATGATTCTCAATCTCCTTTCCCTTATACAAACTCTCGATGTAATCTTTCCATCTCTCAACCTTTTCTTCCCTATCTGTTAGAGGCTTTCCGTTTGTGTCCTTAATATTACAGCACTTAGTCTTCTTTTCCCCAAAAGTATTCTTAATCCTTCGATAAGCTGTGTCTACTTTTCCTAATTTCAGACAATTTTCTATACCTGCACATTTCTCTTTCAACCATTCTTCTTTCGCTTCCTTGCACTTCTTGTTAACCTCATTTCTCAGACATCTGTATTCTGCTTTCCCCTTTTCATCTCTTACATTCTTGTGTTTCCGCCTTTCATCCATCAATTCTAGTATATCCTGAGTGATCCACGGTTTTCTCCCTATTCTTTCTTTCCTACCAATGTTTTCTTCCGCGGATTAGAATAGAAGATTTTTAAAATTAATTTTCTGTGTTTTTAGTAAATACAGTACTATTTTGAAATTATTGAATTATATTCGAATATACTAACTTTTAAAATTCCAAAATCACTTTTATATTTTTTGTGCAGTTTTTGGCAAAGATGATATAGGTCACTGACCTTGTGTTGCGTGGGAGTTACGTTTAAAAAAATTATAGACCATGATTGGTGTTTTTATATATTATATCCTGTTAAATAAACCTCATTATTGAGTGATAAACACAGTATCATCATAATTTGGAGGTGGGAGATTATTACCCCATTGCTCATTTAAGAAAACCTACTGTCTGGTGTGGGCAGTGGGATAATAATTTCCAACCCCATATTTCATAAAATAGAATCCACACCCATAAAATTGTTGCATACTCCTACTCATCTATCACCCCCAATTACAAATGTGCAAAAAAAAACATATTTTTGCACTATAAAGAGTTAGAGAAAGCAAACAAAATGAAAAATAAAAACCTTGATAAACAGGCCCAGGAAAAATATAAATTAAAATGCCAAAATTCAGCTAATTATTCAAAATAATAATTGCAATAATTTGAAAATACCTTTGTCTCTCCATTTCTGCAAGTCTTTCCACCTCGTCCATTTTTCTATCATGATAGCTTCGCTTTCTCGCATGATTTCCAGGTCTTGTTATTTCATCTGAAGTGTCAGAGCTACTGCTTGAAGATTCGGAATGTGACCTTTTCCTGGACAAACAATGCAAAAACATGAGATACATTATTTGAAATAAGTTTATCTACCTCTACGTTATGTGAAAATGCTTTATCAATTAGCCTAGCCTGAAATTCTAAGAAATGCAGTCGACAGGATAATTCATAAACGTAAGTTGCAGTCAACAGGGTAATTCATAAACATAAGTCAAATTATTTTAAAAGGTAGCTTTGGAAGGATAAAAAGAGAATTAGGAGGTGGGGATTTTAAAAATCATTTTCCAAAATTTTACATACATATCCAAATCCTGTTCCAGCTATTGCCGGTCAGGGTGTTAACGAGGCCTCTCCTCCTTATTCTATCTTCCCCACCACTTTTCTTCCTCCACTTGATGCCAGTTTACTCCTCTTCTCTCTATATAGACTCCCACTCCCGTACTCTAGCGCATTCTCGGACACCCTCGAGGTCTTCTTCCATCGAACTCAAGTTCTTCCATTATTTATGGTAACGTTTTCCCGCTCATCCTCTTAGCATGTTCATACCAGCATAGTATCCTTTTCCCTCTCTCTCTCATACATTCCTGTTTTGTTCTTTTCTAATTTCTACATTACTTATTCTCTTCAATCTTGTTTTCCCTTTAACTGCTCTGAGAAACCTCATTTCACCCCCAGTCCCTTTCCGTGATTGCCCATGTTTCTGCTCCATAAGTGACAATGGGCGAGTAATAAGTCTTATACATGAGGAGATTTTGCTTTTTCTGAAACTTCTTTATTCAAAATGAGATGTTTTATTGTTTGATAAAAATTTCCTACTTTTTGCAGCCTCTTGGTAATCTCATCTGTTATCCTAGTGAAACTCTTATCTTTCTATCTCTTCTGAATATCAAAACTTCACTCTTATCTTTATTCATTTTCAATCCATACCTTTCCATAACTTCATTCCATGCTTTGAGTTGTAACTGTACATCTTCCTCTTGATTACCCCATATTACCATACCGTCTGCAAATATCGTTTTGTCCTTTTCTTCTTCCATCACTTTTACTAATCTATTCATTCCCTCCATTACAACATTATTGATATGAGTATTTTATGGTCTACTGTATCAAAGGCTTTTGTGAGATCAATAAATTATTTTTGTCAATAGCTTCTTGTAGCATTGTTATGAAGTCAATAATTGCTGCCTCGGTGCTAGAATTCTCCCTGAACCCATATTGCATATTATAAAAGAATTTATTCTTGTTCAGAAATGAAAGCCATCTTTTTTTACCACTTCTCCCAGAATTTTTCAAACTATTCATAAAACAGAAACAGGTCTTAAGTTATTTGGATTTATTTTGTCGCCACCCTTAAATATAGGAACTACTTTGGCCACTTTTAAGTCATCAGGTAGGCTATCATGCCAGTAATTAAGGTGGTAATTGTTTCATGGGACAGAACACCGAGGTTATCAGCCCTAATTACCCTATTTTATACCTTGTACGAACTAGCGTATATTTGAAATCTGAGGTACATTTTAAAATGAGATCACTTTACTAGCAATGCACCTTCGACAGGGCACTTTTCTTGAATTTTGTCTTCATGAACCAAATTCTAGACTATGGGCTGCTCTTTGCAAGACACTAGAATATTCTTTTAATGGAAATTATGTGTTAACATAAACTGAATTCTTGCAATGGGTCCACCATCCATAGTGTCTGGCATTGTGTATTCCATTGACTTCTTTAGATTCAATTGTTATTGTAACTTTCAGGTCAGTCACACAAAATAATTCCAATTACTGGAGTATGTAAAAAAATAACCTGAAATAAATTACATATGATTAAGATTTATATATTGTTATGGACTATTGAAGAAGGAGAAAACTGAGGGATGACATGTTTCACTCGTCAAGAGTGCATCGTTAAAATTAAAATAAATAGGCCTAGTTTTCTTTTTCCGGGTGCCTTAATATTTATAAGTAATAGTTACCACATTTACTTAGTTATTTGTTTTTGGAGGGCGGAGACTGTCTGTGGGTGCCACTGTAGGTTTGGTAGTGTTTTGTAGAGCAACTTGTCTCGTAGATTTGGTTGTGATGATGCTCACTTGACGAGCAAAACATGTCATCCCTCAGTTTTCTCCTTCTTCAATAGTCCAAAACAATATATATTAATCACATGTAATTTATCTCAGGTTATTTTTTCACCTATTCCAGTAATTGGAATTATTTTGTGTTGACCGACTGAAAGTTACAATATCAATATTGTTAATAAGACAACACTGATAAATGGCTTCAAAACTATCATTATTCTTTAGATTCCTTCTTATGCAGGATTTCTTCGAGACTTGAAAGATTTTTCCAGCCGTGACATAGTTAAATAAACTATGTTTGCAAGCCACTTTCAAACTTCCCTCATTAACCCCTGAAAATTTGAAACCAATTCAGTTACTCCATTCCTCACTTCTGTGTGGTGCAGAATTTTAAAGATCATCATCAGTTCAGTTCAAAAATGTTATATACATATTTCAAAACATTTTATGATTTCAGGAAGTCGCATATATTTGGAAACCAAGCATCTGTCCCAACATTAATTTTAAATATAAATGGTTCATAACTTCTAGGTATCTACAGTATTTGGGGATTATGTTACTTCATTTCTTTAAATTTTATTGGTGGGGGGTGAAGTTTACACATGTATAGAATGATTTTTACAGCTATACTGCTACTTGATATCAGGGGCGTTAAATTCTTCGCTATGATGGGGGGTGTCAAATTTATTAACTGTGGTTGCCGACCTACCAGCGAGAACATTTTTTTGTGTTAGGCTTTAAAGCTTGAAAAAACACGGTAATATAAGCCTAACTCTACATTAAAGAAAAACATTAATTTTATTAATTATTTCTAATTAACCCTTCGGATGCCAATCTAAGTTTATTGAAATCACAAGTTTTTGATCAACATTATCTCCTACCTATAATTACGACTAAGCAAGGCACAATGACTTTTCCCATTTTAATACGTAGTATTAAATCGTTTAAAGAGTACTTTCTGGTTATTTTACTTTAATATTTTTAAGGGTAGGCTACTTATAAACTTTGTCTTGCACCTAAAGCTTTGGAGGGGTGTTTTATGCCCCTGCTTGATATGACCTTTTAATACATCCTGAGGTTTGAAAAGCGTAAGCCAAAATGTATATGACCCAAAATGCACACATCTCACATTAATAGTTAAATTTTAAGAAGGTAGGGTAATATATTAATTAATAGTGTTTATATTGAGAGATATCAAAACTATGTTAATACTGCTGTGTGATGCCTTTATTAGTCCAGTGCACTGGGAAAGTAATTGTTAATCTAGATCCTCAAAGAAGTTTGTATACAGTACATGTCCCGGTTTAGTGAACCATTTCATGCCAAGCTACCATATTGTGCTGAACCGTTTAACCAGGTTTGGAATAATATTCCACTCAAGTACATGCATCAGAGGCAAGGAGAGCTATGTTCTAACTCAAGAGGTGAACTAAATACACACTGTGTAATCATTTTTGACTTCTTTCTATCGCTATAAATAAAGAAAGCTCTCTGTCTTTAAATTTGGAATGTTTGGCCAAAACTTTTCACTTCTTCCTGAATGAGGTGTATAATGACCAAATATACCCTCAGATCAATTTTTATCCCTTTGTTAAGGATAGGGTCAAAACTACTGGAGTGAATGACATGAACATTCGTACGCAATATATAACTAGGCTACAAATTATTTATGTAATACAAAGGGATGAGGGGGGTTAACAGGAAGTCTCAAATCCCGCCAATAAGCCAGTTGTGCTATCTGTATCCTCTTGAAATCCCAATGCCAGGTGTGAGAACTTGCAGATTTGAGAATATCACAAGTTGAACATTTCCTGACATGGATGTCGTAGCCCAGTTTCATTGCATGAAGCCTGAAATACAACAAGTAGCAAGTTATCTATCAATCACTTCACACCGAACATGGAGTGACGAAATGTTATGCTGGCAGGGGTCAGCAGTAAAGGGTTGGTCTTGAAACTGAACTCTCGATCAGCTGTCTGTTTAAATCCAGCCACGGGCATGGATGTGATGTCTTTAATTGTAAGCCCATTCAATTTCTAGGATATAAGATATATGACTGTATGGCGCAGCAGTAACGATCTTGCCTGCAATGACCAAGGTTACAGGATCCAAACCTGGCACAGTCAGTTGGCATTTGAGGGTGCGCAAATTCAAGTGAGCCATGTCAGTAGATGCTAATGTTATGGGTTTTACGTCCCTTTCAACTGCTGCGGCTTTTAGAGACGCCTGGGTGCCAGAATTTTGCCCCGAAGGGGATCTTAAATGTGCCAGTAAATCTACTTACACGGCTCCCTCACATTTCTGCACCCTTAATTGCCAACTGACTGCACCAGGATTCGATCCTGCAACCTTGGGCACAGCATACGAGAACGTTACTGTTGAGCTACGCAGCCAATCACCAGTAGAAGTACTGGAACGTTCAAGATCCCCTTCGGGGAAACATTCCGGCACCCTGAGATCTCCTAAAACCCCATTAGTTAAAAGGGCTGTAAAACCAATTATGTTATCACATCAAAACACGTATACTATACAAGTAAAAATAAATTAAATTGGAGCTGGTCGCATGGCTAAAAGTGTCAAAAGCCAACAAATATTTCTAAAAAAAAGGTGTTTTTTTTAGATTTTGCAAGCTGTCTGGTAGTATATTTCCCTTATCAGCGGTTTAATATTAATTAACATTTGTTTTGTTGACAGCTAAAGAGTGTTGACCAGGGAATGCCCGCTGTCTGAAGTGGCAGGAGCTGTATTCTTTAAGGAAGCAGTCGAGTTATGTTTACAGGACCAAGCAACTTGGAAGTTTAATATTGCATTCAGATTAGAATTTTTATATAGCATCATAAAGAAGCCTAATTAATTATATTTCATTTCTGGGGATTGAAACATCACGGTCATCATTTCTGAGGTTTATTTTGTTTGTGTGTGAATGTTTTTGCTTATTTTAGGGGCTGCGACATTGCAATCGTATAGCCGTGTGTGTGTGGAATTTGTGTTATTGTGCTGGCTGTCAGGGACAGATGACCTCGTAGTTCCACCCCTTAAAACAACAACAACTAACCAACTGTGCTAGTGTGTATATCTCTATAAAAATGAAAGTTTGTCTGTTTTTTTTTCTGAATAAAATAAAATTTTTGTGCGTCTGTGGACAAAGTTGTTCCCTTACTACTCGAGAACGGCTGGGTGGATCGACGTAAAATTTGGTACAGATATCCTTCAGAGGCACACCACTAATCATTGATGTAACTCTTCTCTGTACCTCTCATAAAAGGGGGCCTGCCCCTTAAAATACTTGCTGAAATAGGTGTAGAAGGGCGAGACAAAGCTCATTTTCAGCTCCTCAATGTGAAAAAAGAAACTCGGGCCCAGGGCCCCCGAAAACCACATTTTAAGGCCCTGAAACCAACAGTTTTTGAGGTATTTCCAGAAAACTAATTTCATTTAATACAATAACGAAAGACAGCAAGCCGGTAACCATGGCAACGGAATCTCACAGGTCCATCTATTGCTGTAAGACGCAATACAATTCCATTTATTACATTACTGAGATAGTTTGCTAACGGCTATGAGGTTATAATGGAACCAAATTAAGTTGAACAATTCATCAATGTCATATAATGCACTTAAGGGGGTCAAGTGGTACTCTATATTTTTTTCACGCGATTTACATGTGCGGGTGTGGCACGGAAGGTCTATTATATCCCTATCCCTATATTGTTATATTATTATTATAATTATTATTATTATACTACGGCCTACAACGACGAGACAAAGCTTATTTTCAGCTCCTTGGTGTCAGAAACAAAACTCGGTGCCCCTAAATAGCCGTAAAAGGTCCTCGAAAGCTACAGTTTAAGGCTCTAAAACCAACAGTTTCTGAGATATTCCCAGAAAAATAATTTCATTTAATAAACCAATGAAGGAATGCAAGCCAGTAACCATGACAACAGTATCTCAAAAGGTGACATCCAACTTTCCATCTATTTCTGCAAGAAGTAAAGCCACTCCATTTATTAAATTTCTGTGAATGTTTCCAAATGGCTATAAGGTTATTACGGAATCAACTAAAACTGTAAAATTCATCAATGCGTTTAAGGGGGTCAAGGGGTACCCTAGATTTTGTCACACAACTTTATTGTGCGATATGTCGTAGAGAAGGTCTATTATATCTCCAAACAGTCCTGAATTGAAACAGTTTTTTTTTTTTTGGCCAATGGAGGCTAAGAAACCTGAATTTTCATGCACCACAAGCCTTTATAATTTATTAAAGGGGTCTTCCTCTGGATGGGGACTTGACACAACAGTGAAGGTCAGTTTTATTTGACGTGTATTGCGTTTCGTCTACGAGGTTTTCAATTTTATTTTCACGTCAGGAAGTACACGTTAGGTAAATTTAGTTTCAGAGCATATGTTAACTAATCATTTTTCTTTGTCGACAAACAGGTTCCAAGCCTCTAACCATTGCAACAGTAGCTCAATTGATTGCGTCTGGTTATGAATACCGAAGACCGTTCGAAGAATGGGTACTTCTAGTTTATTTATAAATTGGGGATGGGATTAGGAAGCAGGTGGCTGTGGCCCTTAGTTAGGAACCATCCCAGCATTTGCCTGAAGTAGAAGTGGGGAAAAACCACCTCCAGGATGGCTCCTCTTCTCAGTTTTGCCTTATGAAGCAGAGTTAACTCTGTTCCAGCCCTCCCACTAGAGTTAAAATTTCTTAGCAGAGCCAGGAATCGAGCCCGATCCTTTGGGGCAACAACCTATAAAGTTAGCCACTACACCAAAGGAGGACCATTTTTATTTCTGTTTTACCCTTCCACTGGTTTTGTTTTTTCAACAAAGGATGAGCCAACATTAATTTCTTACTATAGTTCCAATGTTAGTAAATTGTACTTCATTCTTCACAGAACATTGAGTTAGGTTTTTAGTCATAGAACTTTGCTTTTTCAGTGACAGGGATATGACCTAGAAGTTGTCTGAACTGCCTTCCTTTACTCAGTGTACCCCAGGGGATGAACAATTACAACACACTACATCGATTCACCAGGCATACCTACACTCTACAAGGAAATGGGGGGGGGGGGGGGGGGCCTTGTCGAGACATGTAGTTCAAGGGACATTCATGGTTGCAGAAGAGAAAAAATAACACTATTTTCCCTCAAAGTTGCAAGTGTTTGTACTTTCGGTTCAAGTAGAGATTGCGATCACCTTCAGTCAGTGGAATTTTGGTGTCCTCGGTGACGTCACTGATGATGTTGGTTTCTTGCTTTGGCTCTAATTGTCGCCATTATGTCAGCCGTGTGTGGTTTCAAACAGTGTATAAACAGGTTAAAGGTTCCGCATGATCAATAATTTTATTAATTATGATCACTGTGTGGTCATTAGTGGTCATTGATCAGGCGGAACCTTTAACCTGTTTATACTAATTAGTTTATCAATATGGATCCAGAATGAACCTTTTAAGTTCTAAAATTCAAACAGTGTGTAGTTATGTGCCGGCATGCGTGCAAGTGCGACATGAGGTGGTGAGTTACAAATGTTCATACATTTTATTTTAGTTGTTCAATTTAACTAAAGAGTTGCACTGTACTCCTCTAAAGTCATCTTGAGACAAGGCCATTGGCCGATACTATGTTAGATGACTATCTGGACGAAAATTACTGCTTGTACTACAAGCAAGGGAGTCTGGGGCGTTAGCCCCAGGTTAGGTTTGTTTTTGTATGTAAAGCCTTATTAACTACAGTAAATTGCGGCATTGATGTCATCGACGACATCAACAAAGACACTAAATGTTTATCTGGCAAGCTTACGGGAATACGCTTGGGAAATAGGGGGTTTTGGGCGGGGAAAGCAGAGACAGAAATTGGCATTTACATTGATACTTGGAAACAAGATGTGTATCGTGTTCTTTATTAGACCTATATAGGTCTAGTAAAGATGGGGATAAACTTACATATTTTGTAAATATTAGGTAAACTTTGCCGGTTATACCTTTCAACAATAATAAACAAAGTTTATATGGTTCCGCCTAGTCAATACCTTTCAACTTGACAGTTCTCCGATCAGCTGGGCAATGTTGCCAGCGCACTGGTGGAGCGCGGTCAGCTGATTCGAACGCCGTTCATTTTCTTATACCTAAACCCCAGATCTTGTAACAACTACGGTTACCAAAGACTTAGTACCATAGAAAAGATCACACGCAAAGAAACAAGCAGCTTCGCAAAAGTCGGATGTTCCTTTCTGCGATAATACGCATAGATATTATGGTGATTGAAGCCATTTTCTCGCTGAAAACTGTCTATATTTGTAACTCGTTTGGATAGATTCCTGTTCCTACCCGGTCGTTGCAATCTTCCCAGCTCCTTGCTCCTCGGCATGGTACTTCTCCTTCCCCAATTGCAATAACTGAGAAAAGACTGGTTTTTGTAGTAACAGCCATTCTCTGCACTGCTAGCGCCACAGGTAATAAGAGTGCTACCATTGTCTTTCTCTCGTTCAAAACCCTCACGCACATTTCACGAGCCTGACTCCTCAGTGGAGTGCCTTGCTTAATTCCTTTCTTTTCCTTGGCATTTGTAAGATTTATAGTCAAGTAAAACTATAACCTTATGTCCACTATGTTACTGTTTCTCAGTTCGGTTTAGGATGCAAGATAAATTCCTTATCTTGTACTGAAAAAAGTCATTACCGATATGAAACCAACGATATTACTGTTGTAACCAAAATTAATGCCACCAGTGCCAAATGTTGCACTTGTAATGTTGCTGGTATTTATTTCCCTTTTGTCTTTATTACCATACACCCTGAAGACCCCGATTCAATTCTCAACGCTGCCAAGAAATGTAATTCTGGTTTGGGATACACAAATTGTATCGTCCACATGCCAATTTACTCAAGTGGTGTCAATTTTTTGCAGCAGTCTAATGATTCACACAATTTCACTTTATTTTAACAGGAATACAGGTTGTGCATTCTTCTGCCTCGAATTGCACAAAAAGGCTTGAAGCTGAATCATTTCGAAGGGTACTTATTAATATTTATGTTTATCAAATGAGGTTCTTTCGACATAAAAACTACCCAGGAGGAAAGCAGATAAAACAGCTGTTCCTTAATAATTATGTTTTTATAGCATCTTTTGTTTAAAATAAATAATGAACCCAGCCCTTGCAGTACTGTCTGATGGGTATGTAATCTTTAAGACAGTCCTTACTTGAAGGTACTTTTTGTGCTAAAATATCAATAGCAAAGTCACCATTACTTCCTACTTGACATTTCAGTGTTACCCTAAAGTAATCTAGCGGTCAGAAGGAAAATTACTTTAACTAGCCAGTCGCAGGCAGCCATTCAAACATATAGGCTATATAACGAAAAATCGAGTTCCGTTTGCGATGTCACGATTTAGCGAACGAAACTCTAGCCTAGCACTGAAACCTCAAGTCGGAAGCAATGATGGCTGTACTATACCGTATCTATGATACTGCTTTATGTCTGCATGTCTTTTATTAGTCATGGGAGCCCTGTCAGTTGATTTACTGGCACGTTAAAGATACACTTCATAGTAAAATTCCTGCAATCTCTAAAGCTGCAGTAGCCAGAAGGGACGTAAAACCCACATTATTACTATTATTGGTAGGCTACTTTGTGCTCTTCAATTATAAAATATTCTGTACATTAACAAACATCTATGAACTATGTACATTCCGGTATATAAGAAAACATAAAGACATTTAAGTTAATAAAGATTTTATTGCAGCCAATTACCATAAAATTATGCTTATAGGCCTATTACATAATTACGTTAAATAGAATTTTGTTAGACCAATCTGCCTCTTAGTACACGGCACAACATGTTTTAAGTCGCAAGTCTTCTCAGACACCATACATATAAGTTACATTCCTTTTCGAGGTGTGAAAAGTTTTGTCTGTACACACGCGGTGATGAAAACCGTGTGTTGCTACTCTAGTCCCCATGTGCCTAAGTTCATAATCTGGCTTCCTCCAATCTGTACTAGTCATGGCCTCTGTGGTGTAAAACGTTTCCCATATAACTCTCTTCTTGCCTTGCAGCTCAGTCTGTAGTTGGTTGAATGCATCTGCAGATGGCAATACTAGTTTCCCTCTTTCTTCTTTAGTAGGGCATAATCGCAGCCATCAGCGATGGGATGGTATTGATAGGCCTAAATTCAGCACACTTTCTGAAATACACTTGCAATAACAGCCAAAAGAGACAGAAATATAAATTTGTACACAATGTTAACAAGGACTGATAACTTCCCCCTCAATAGAGAAGATGGTACTACACTTGCAGAGAATGTTACTTGTCAAGCCATGCACTCCCTACACAGTAACTAGTTAAACTGTGCTGTCGAAAGTTCTTTCATTTGGCAACAGCTTTTGTGAATGATGAATCCACCATGATATTAGGACCTAACTAAATCTCCAGATCAAAGAACCCTTACAAATTTTAATTTGCTGTTCCACGTACCATAAATAGCCCTATGTTATCAAAATACAGGAAGTGGAGACACATAGTAGGCTATCAAATATAAAGACAAGTAACAAATAGATAACATCTGGAACAGCACCTACCATAACACAAAACTAACGCAATCAGTTAAATTTATTGAACGGTCAAATGTTCATGAGTTTACAGCAAGAACCCGAATTCTGACAGTATCTATTTACACCCACTCTATGAGGTACCGTAGTCCGGATAGCAGTTTTCGGTAGAAACCCGAAATGGTCGTTCACATAGGCTACCCTTAGTATTTTATATTGACAAATATTACTAAAATGCTAGTCTTACGGACTTACCTTGATTTTGCACTTCGTTCTCGCGACTTTTCACGATGTTTGCTATGCGAACTCCGGTCGCGAGATTTCGATCTTTTATGTGAGTGCTTGCTTTTATGACGCCGTTTGGGCGATTTACTTCTCGTCCTAGATCTTCCCATGTTAATGGACTCAGTTAAGAGGTTAAAAGTATAACAATTATACACAAATAGTAGCCTAATCGTTGGCACAAAAACTAGCTGATTCGCTACGTTAACATACAACACGCAATCCCATTACAGCTTATACGTGTGGCCATTTCACATTTACAAACGTACACAGCGCACTGTCTCGGAGATCGTACACTGCTACCAAAACGATAAACAATCAATTAGACAACACAAGTTAGTGTTAATTACGAAATAATGCTTGAGTTACGAAACAAAATTAGCGATGAATTATATGCACTGTGCGAATATTTATAAAGGGATTCAAGTAATAGCAAACAATACGAGCATTTCAGAAAACAGTCTGAGGTAACTTCTAACGACATAGAACTCGTACTTTACGATGGAAATACCATATTATACAACATTAAAATATGCAGCTATGTCCATTGGCTTCCTTTTCTCACACAATTATCAAACTACGAACAGGTAGGTGATTCATTCATTGGGGAACATGTAGGTTGGTAAAAATGCACGTCCTGAAAATAAGTGACATTCGCTAAAGGTTATTGCGTTGGGGGTAAACTTGATCTTTCTTTGGTTGGTTGGTTCCCATTGGTTTCTCAGTTTAGAAGAAACTCAGTTTAGGGGCTATGACAACGCGGTCATGTAGCCCCGTGTACCTTGGGTGTGTGTAGAATCTGTCAGATAACCGGTGTTAATTGTGATGGCTGTTTTCTTTTATAGTGTGTGTTATCTGTAATTCAGGTAAGGACTGCAGACGATGAATTCAGGACCTTCTATTATAGAAGATGCTGGGTCAATTTCAAGTAGTTCTTACTTTTGCTACCAAATGCTGCCGTCAACGACACCTAGCCACGAACTTGTCTACTACATGCACTTGTCGGCGAACGTTAGAACTTATTGAGCGCTAATCAAATCTACAAGGAGATAGAGGGAGACCAAGTGGAGGGATATCGTGTTTAATTAGACCATGGCTAACTCCTCACGAATTAGTATATAGGACCATAAACCTATTAGCAATATATGCCAAAGGACTGACGATTGTCTGTGCTTATTTTCCCCCAAAACACTCCGGTCAGGATATCATTTACATTCTATCAGAAATGCTGTCAATTTTTGGACACCACCGTGGATCAGTCATAGCAGGAGACTTTAACTGTCGTGTAGATAAGGAATGTACTAAAAGTAAAATGGTTGTAGAATTTCTGGAGGCAGAAGGTTTCTATCTATTAAACAGCAGGACAACACCAACATATAGGCTATATGCCATAACGGTATGAGCTCAGTGGATCTTTGCGAACACATACGTTAGGACAATTAATATCAAGACACTCTCCTCAAATTCAAATTCTGTGATACCATTAAGGAAGCACCTACCAGTCGTTGCTAAAATTAAAGTAAATATTGCACCATCAGAAAGAAACATAAGGAAGCCTGTAATAATCAAACGCTCCCTCGACATCAACTACCTAGAAGAAACTTTAATGACTTCAAAAAACCACATCCTAGATTCGGCGAGACAAGGAGAAATAGATGCTGCAGCATTCAGTCTTGAAAAGATTATAAAGGAGTCCCAAGTTAGGATGCCTCCAACAGAAAGGAAATCTCAACCGTGGTTTGATGCATACTGTTTTTCGGTAAGGAAAGACGTCCTAAATTTGCTTCATATTGTTCGATACTATAAAACAGAAGAAAACCTCAAGAGGTATAGCGACCTAAGACGATCCTACAAAAAAATCCTTATGGAGAAAAGAGCAGCTTGGTTGGAAGAGGAAGGGAATAAACTAGTGAAGAGAGCGATGGACAATCATTTTCTAGCACTACAGCCCAGAACCCAGAAGTTCTTGCAGACTATCAGTATGGACGCTTGGGAAAGGCATTTCCAGAATATTTTCAATACCGGTAACTCTTGCAGGGCAACGCCTTCATGGACAAGCTGATTTCCCTCCAATTACTGAGGTGGAGGTTGTGAAAACTATACTCAGTCTTAAAGCTGGCAAGTCCCCCGGGCCTGATGAAATATTTAATGAACACTTGAAGGAGGCTTTGCCTTACTTTCGTGACATATTGCCTACACTTTTCAATAAGTGTCTTGAAGCCTGTACAATACCGTCATCCTGGAGAACGTCATTTATCAAACTACTTTATAAAGGGAAAGGAAGTGCAGACTCTCCGGATTCTTATAGAGGAATAGCGCTCGAGAACGCAATATTCAAAGTATTCACAAGAATTCTGACGGACAGACTGACAGAAAAAGTTTCTGACAAGATCCCAGACCAACAGATTGGTTTTCAGAAAGGTAAATCAACTCTACAGGCAATTGGAAACCTACTGTCAGATATTGATGAGACACTTCGTCACCATAGAGGTAAATTTCACGCCATCTTTGTGGATTTTAAGAAGGCCTTCGACCTGTTAAGTCGACAGGTCATAGTTGAGAAATTTCAGACTATGCTCGGTGAATCTGATTATCTGACACTGATAATAACCAACATTCTACATCACAATACCGTGTTTATCTCCGATGGCCTTCAGTTCTCAAAGCCTATTGAACAGATAAATGGTGTCCTACAGGGTGACCCAATCAGTCCACTGCTGTTCATTCTCTCAACTGCTGACATCACGGGTATCCTAGAGTCTTTGGAAGAGAAGATATCTCTTTATATATATACGCAGATGATGTAGTAATTGGAGCAAAGAGTTTGGAAGTTCTGCAGGAATGTATGGATCGTCTGCTTCTCTGGGCCGAGAGGAACAAATTACAGATCAACGAGAATAAAACAGCCCACATGGTCTTCCGTAAGGGAGGAATGATTTCGAATAGAGATAAGATTTATTACAGACCTGGAGATTTACCGATAACAACCGTCAAGAATTTTAACTATTTAGGGTTAATTTTCCAGACGACAGGAACTTCTTTCACAATGCATGTGAGAAACAGAGCGACTGCTGCACTAATAGCTATGAACAACATACAGCATTTGCGTAAACTATCTTTAGTTACTGCTATGAAGCTCTTTGTTTCCACACTGACACCTATTTTAACCTACGGTCTGGAACTGATCTGGCCTCATCTGACCAAAACCAACTTAAAGGAAATAGAGTAAGTAAAGTCTATCTTCCTAAAGAAAGCATTGTGTGTATCGAAATTTACTCCGTCCCGGCTAATGTATGAGCTGTCTGCAGAGCCATTCTGTATTGAGCAAATCAGACTACAAATGCAGCTTCCATCTAGCGCTGCCTATCAGGAACTTCTTGCGGAATTTCAATCAAAAAAGAAAGAAATATGGTTGGACTTCTATGGGACAGAAGCGATGTTATCGTCTGACTGGAAGAGAGCAGACTAAGATTTACGACACACTGTGACGCGTTTGGCAGTCCATGGATTTCATTTCAGGTGTTGCGGAAGAAAAGACTTTCACACTCCAAATGCAGCTACATGCATATGTGAATTGTGTAGCGAGCCCTGTGACCGATATCATGCGGCATATTGTAAAGGAAGATTAACTTCCCTGACGCAATTTTGTAGCGACTGACAGTACCTGCATTGTATTTTTTTACTTTTTCAATGGCCATTGGCTGCATTAAAACTATTATTAATCAAATCTAACCTACAATTTAAGCTTCACACAACTGTAGTTAGTGGAAGGTTCTTTTACATGCCATAAATCTATGACATGGGCCCGCCGGGTTTACTTCCCCTCCAAAAGAAAGTATACTGAGGGATTTCTTAACGCTCTTAAAAAATCCGATGACTTCAGCCGGATTTGAACCCGCGATCTTGATCTTTCCTTAATAGATATCTTGAACTTCCACCAACAGATAGGGCACGCGTACTAGGAGGGACAAAAACACTGTAATTAACTATTCCTCAAGAAATAACTTCCATGTGAATCCATAAACATGTAGGCTAGTCCCATTGATAAGATTAAATGACACTGTACCAATTGCACTCGATACAAAATATACGGTACTGATACCAGTAGACAACGAAGACTTATTTGATATGTAGTTTGGTTCTTTTCTAGGTACAGTTACTGTAGGAGTATATGGCAGGAGAAAGACGTCTAGGCGTATATGCAGTATACATGTTTAATACGAACTGAACGACAAGGTTACATACAGGCGAATATATACAAAAACAGACAAAAGAATCAACGAGAACATTCTCGTAACTAGAACCGCCACCAATGGCGTTGCGCTTCCTGGCGCTGAATTTAAACCATAGATCAGCTGTTGGGTTACATATTTCTAACACACCCACTTAAACCAATAGCTGATCTAGAATGCAATAGACATTTATCATCAGACTTCAATCATAGAGTACCCTGAAAACAGAATACAATTACTGAAAACATTTTTGAACACAATGTATACTTAAAATACTAATTAACAGTTCAATCCCATTCCTTGGGTTCAATATACATGTTTTGGTTTAGGTAAAGGTTTGGTGAGAATATCTGCAATCATTTCTTGTGTGGACAAATAGTGCAAAGAAATGATTCTCTCTTGAACTTTTTCCCTAATGAAATGATGTTTGGTGTTGATGTGTTTTGTGCGCCTATGAAAAACAGGATTTTTTTGCAATTTTCTGTGCACTTTGACTGTCATTATACAAATCAATTTCTTGATTACAATCCATCAAAACACACTGCAAATCACATTCACCTTTAACAAATTCAATTTTTATTGGACCTTGATTAGAACCAATCAAATCAAACATCAGATTCTTAAGATAAACTGCTTCCTCTGCAGCCTCTGTCAAAGCTACATACTCAGCCTCTGTCGACGAGGTAGCAACTGAGCTCTGCTTACGAGCTTCCCATGATATGGCAGCATTAGCAAGCTTGAAAAGATAACCAGTATAGGACTTGCTATCATGGGCGCCCATAGGATTTTTTCCAGGGGGGGCCAAGTAAATATTTTTGTTTCATTGCCTCCCTGTCACCCCCCCCCCCCCCCACACACACACACACAAAAAAGTTTCATTTCTTACTTACTTCGTCTTCGTGATACTCATTATTTGACTGATCTGAAACCATTGGCTACTTTGTGGCAAGTTTGGGAGGAATGTTTTCTTTGAGTTTTTGTCCGTTAACGTTCGCTTTTCTTCGTGATTCAACGTCGTAATGTTCAGTTCTTGAAAACAGGAAAAAACTAGTGGTATCGACAAAAATAAAAATCAAGTACCGTAGTTCATTAAAATGGTATCGTTAATCCAGTTCGCCAACTTTCTAAATAACTGGATATATTTTCACATGATCCCAAATCACTAAGTTAAACTGTGGAAATATCCCAACATCTGAATCAGACAATTATTTAAATAGCACTGTTTCCAAATACGGTAGGCTACGGTATCTAGTTTGTACTGGCCATTACAGCAGATCGTCACGTCTTTCCTCTTCTAAACAACCAATCGGAAATACTTCGCATTGCTCTTCTAGAATCATGAAACACTTGTAGTTAACGAACTGATAAACTCGAGCCTATGGTTTTAGTAAAAATTAGTTTTGCCAATAAAATATATTTCGCCCGATTATTAATAACCACTAAATAAAATGGATAAAAACCACTATATCACTTACTTCTTAATACCATTATTCGCATTCTCGACTGAAACAAGAGGAATTGTGATACAGGAATGGTGATACGAACGTAAACAAACCACTTCTTTCAATTTGTAATTGAGCCTTATGCTCAAGATTTTCTCTGTTTATGAAAATAATATACGATAAAATAAAACTAACAGATATCGTACAATTCCGTTGAGTTTTATAAAATAACAAGTGATATATTTCGCCGTATTATTGTACCTGTGACGTAAAAAATATACTGTCTAACCAATCTAATACAAATACTTTTTGAGTTTTTAAATTTATGTGTGTTAAGGCTACCCTTGAAGAGGGGAAAATTAACCTTTTTATATTCAATAACTGGCATTGTTGTAAATGTAAACAGGTTTAAACTTCATCCCTTGTACTTGACTGTGAGTGAAATTCTGGTTTATGTTATAACGTGTCATTAGGCGAGTGTGTATATGTAATGTTATTTCAGAGTACCGATAGCGTAGTTTTGAGATGAGTGCCCCGGAACATGAAACATGATACGTACGTGGTATTTCCCAGAAGGTAGTGTTGAAAATATCATAGGCCTACTAGGGATGGCTGCTGTCAGCGTCGGCAATCAAATTTCGAATATTTAGGTAACCAGTCGTCATCGTGGAGCTTAAATTGAGGTACTCAACTACACAGATGGGCTTAAAGATCAAATTACAACATTCTGTCCTTTCTTAGAATGCATGCCACGATGGATTTACGTTGCTGACCCCGACTTGGAATATGCAGATTTATTAAAGTTGTAACCTTCCCAGGTCACAAGGGATCGAACCCCTTACTTTCGGGACGTAAGATTTTCATAATCGTCCACATATTTTTATTTGATGCCTTTTTGTGTTTTATAATTATGTAATGAAGTGTATAATATTATGTGATTTATTTCCGATTAATTTGTTTAGGTTTTAAGGGATTGTAATTGGCAGGATCTGAGTCTAGTTGTATGTGAATATTTTAACATTGGAATAATCTTCAGTCAGAGAGTCTGGGATTGTGTGCAAGAACCAGGAAGTAGGCTTGTTGTCGCCTGGGTTTTTCTCTCGCAAGCTCAAGTGCATGATGACTCATGCAGGTAGGAGGCTTGGCAACCCTGTGCTAGGGGTGTGTCTAGGGTATTTTGAAGACCAAGAAGGCACTCCTTATATGGTAATGTTTTGTTTTGATTGGCTGGACCCGTGAGGGAAGCCAGGTAGGCCAGTGATTTGTGGAGGGGAGATGAATGTTATTAGGACTTGACGAAGCTGTGAGGGCGACTCATTCTTAGGACTCCGTGGGGAGTAGTACTCAATCTTTGGACCGCGTGTAGGGCGGTGTACTCATCCTTTGGACTCCGTGTGGAGTGGTTCGTATTCTTGGTAAGACTCCGTGAGGGAGTGGAACTTGTATTTTGGACTTATGTGTGTTTGGTGGAGAAGGAAGGTATTTCAGACGATCACAAGTTGGTGTTCGGTGTGAAATTACTGAGTTGATGGCTATACATTCTCAAGGGAATTATGAGCCTAGTTTCAAACAATTAGTCTAGATTGTTTGTCTCGAATCGCATGAAGTATTGTAAACTAACGTCTGTTTACCGAAATTCTGAGACCATAGCGGTAAATTGTTATACGACAAATACTAGTAAAATATGTATTAGTAAACTCAGGAGCGAACTAGATGCGATAATCCAACACACGGATTTAAAGCATCTTTGTATAATCAGATCCACGAAACTAGATAAATCGTTAGATGCTGACCATCAAAGTATTAATGTACATAATGTTCATAGTTGAGAGGCTTGCGTGTGAAATATATAGTAATTGTGCTGCGAGTAAGTAGGAGTGATTCTCTGGGAGCAACTAACCCTCGAATCAGTAGAGTTAAGTCGTCACAGCTGAAGTCAACGCCTGTAAGTACCAGTCATCATTATTTCCGAGGGTCATCAACATGTCATAAGTGTGCCTGTGTGAATATGACAGGGAGTTTTAGATAGTCTGTATGACGAGGATCGTGCGAAGTGTATTTCATGTCTGGTATCAGAATATATTGTACATTTTACCAAATCTATGGTGCTTTTATTTATGAGGTAACCAGTGTAGTTAAAAGTGAATGTTTATTGCTGTTACTCATACCGTACAGGTGTTTAACCCTCACGCAACCAGTGAAGCCGAGCAGTTACAAAGTTTCCATAACATATGAGGCTGTTTCTTCGCCTGAGTGTGTATTTAACTATGAGTGGCATTATTGAATTTGGAGTACCCCAGGGATCGGTTTTGGGCCCACTACTCTTTCTTCTATATATCAATGATATAACACAGAACGTTCATTCACATAAGGAAATTTTGTTTGCGGACGATACAACACTCGTAATAAAAGGTGAAACTAAACAGGTCATACAGCAGTCTGCTGACTCCGTTACAGGAGAGTTAACCAAATGGTCACAAGATAATCGCCTCATAATAAACTATAAAAAGTCAGTATGTCTAAATTTCCACACTATACAGAATAGGAATCCTGCGATGCCCAATATAACATTAAATGGTCATCAAATAGAAAATAAATCAGAAACAAAGTTTTTAGGACTATGGATACAACAAGACTTGAAATGGAATAAACATATACAATATCTGAATACTAAACTGAACTCGATGTGCTTTGCGTTACGTATTTTGAAAACCTGCACTAGCATGCACACATTAAGAAATACTTATTTTGCTTATTTCCATTCATACTTAAGATATGGGATCATATTTTGGGGTATGTCGCCAGATGTACTAAGCACGTTTAGGATACAAAAGAGAGCGATTAGAATTATGGCAAATGTAAACTCTAGAGAATCATGTAGACCTCTGTTTAAAGATTTAAACATTCTCCCACTGCCCTGCATATATATCTTTGAAAGTATTATGTTTTTTAAAAAGAATTTAATGAATAAAGATGTTTTTCTTAAAACAAACAATGATGTTCATAGGCATAACACAAGACAAAATCAAAACATTCATATTTCACACACACACACAAGCATATATCAAAAAGGAACTTTTCACACTGGAGTTAAATTATACAATAAACTACCCCAGTATATAAAACTGGCCCCAAAAATAAAAACCTTTGATAGAATGTTGAAAGCTTATCTGCAGTGCCATTGTTTTTACTCAGTAGTTGAATATTTTAGCGTATAGGAGTGATGGAATCTATAACTATATTTTACTTTTTTAATTTAATTTTAATACCTAGCTGTATGTTGTTGTATTTATAGAATTAAGTTTTCATATTATGATAATAGAGTGAGGTGTAAATAGTTGTGCAATAAGATTGTATCTATTAAGATTTGCTATTATAATAAGTTATAAATAGTTATAATCTTAGTAATATATACCTGTTAGTTCTTTTATTTTATGCATGTAAATTCTGACGTGTCCTATATCAAAAATGTATTGAATGCATGTATTTGATCAAATGGAATTAATAAAAATCTATCTATCTATCTATCTACACTATAAATATGCGTTTGCTAAAATTACAAATTAAAAAAATAATACAAAGAATGTAGATTAAATTTTAACTGATATCATACACAACCAATGTGAAAAAACAATTATTTAAATACCGGTACCAAGTTTGGAATTTCCTCATTGGTACAATTTCACATTCAAGTCAGATCAACAGCAAGAACACCAAGGTGACCAAGGCGATCCTTTCATTTATGTCCTTAAATAATCAACAATGCCAAAGTATATTCTCTTGTCGAGGGCCTAAACTTAATCAACTTGACGTTTAATGACCAAGCAGTTTTGTACAGTTTTCCAGAATATTTTCCGTCCCTAAAACCTGCCGCCTTAGCAGTTGCAAGTTTGTCCCCCCGTCAATACGGGTCTGAATATAGTAAATTATCCAATATAGTAAGCACGACCTTACAGGACCAGTGTTTTACTAGTCAGCATAGAAAAGCTTATTTTAGGAGTTAAGAAACGCTATCGATGTTGCAATGTCTAAAAATATCTCCAGAACGTGCTTTTCATATCGACACTGCAGAAGTGAGGTGGCAAAAGTAGTAGCCACTCAAGATAGTGATAGGGAAACATACGGTATTTAACACTAGGCATAACCGTATTAAAATTTGGAGCTTACCTAGATATTAGGCCCCTTTAAACATCAATTATCATCATCATCATCATCCATTGGTGACCGAGTGCATGGCATCATTAGAACCATATTTTTATTTAACAATTGTAAATACATATTACGTCAGCAACATTACAGAATTTTGTTATTGTGACAGTTGTCAGTTGACTATTTGTAACTTCCATTTATGAAATAAACTGGTGTGACAATGAACAATCTTATTTCAACATTCTCGGAAATCCAGGCCCCAAAAGGGCGCCCACGATATTAACCCATGCATGAGTACCAAATGGCCGAACAGACCCACTTAAAGGTTGAATATTCTAAGAACAATTCTTAGTCAGCACCCACAAACTGAGAGTAATCAACATGCAAAATTTCAGTTTCATAGCCCTTGTGGTTACAAAGATACGATGAATAACGAGTGAGTATCTCCTTTTTGGATTATATATATAATAAGATAAGATTGCATTACTTACCTTTAAATTAAATATAAATAGATTCGTGGACGAAGTACACAAAATTAATAAATAATACTGTCGGCACATAGACACAGTCTAGGCGGCCGTTCATAGTGAACACAATACACACGAATGGAATGTAGGCTACGCGCATATAAATTACAATATTCCTTTGAATATTACCCAAGTGTCTAATTTAAAGCGAAAGCACACCAGAACTATTGCATAACTGACATAATATGTAGGATGATTTTAACCTTCCGGTGGGTGCTACTGATCTTAACTCATATTCGTCAACTACCTTACAGAAGTTACGTCTTTCCACATGACATTCAAATCCATATCGGCCAGTTTGTCAATGACCCTTCTACACATTTGCTGTTGTTGCAAAAGTGATATGCGAGGCAGATTGCGCCTGATCGAGCACCATTAAGTAATAGACTATGTAGAGAACGAATGAGTGTTTCACTAATTGAAGCAAAACTATTCTTCAACAAATATTGTAATTTTTAAAATTCAGATTTCTGAGGTGTGCCAGACAGGCTTAATGCGCCCACTGCCACTATACATTATTTAATGTTTGGCCTGTCAGAATGTTAAATATCTGAAGTATTTATATTTAGTACAAATTAATTAGAATACTGTAAGCTCTTTTGCAAAAAAAAAAAGTTTGTTCTCAGTCTGATTTTCATATCGTTTTATTTTTCAAGGATCCAGGGGGGGGGGCATGGCCCCCCCTGGCCCCCTGTATGGGCGCCCATGCTTGCTATCACTATCTGTGGAAAAACTGGCATTTGCAAACCCTACCAAATCTAAACCAGTGCTCTTAAAAATGAGTCCTTGGTTTATCGTACCTTTAAGATACCTAAGTACCATTTTGGCTGCAAGCCAATGCTCCTCACCGTGGCAAGAATTAAACTGACTTAAATATGACAATGCATAGGCAATATCTGGTCTAGTACACACACTCAAATACATAAGTGAACCTATCAGCTGCTGATAAGGTTTATCATCCACGTTTTTGGCTTTAGACAATTTCATATTTACTTCCATAGGAGTACCGATGGGTTTAACATTAGTCATCTCAAACTTATTGAGCAGATTTTTTATGAACTGTGTCTGAGAAATTTTGAGTATATTGTTATCTGTGTCCCTTTCTATTTGCATTCCAAGAACCTGAGCAGCAGGTCCAAGATCTTTCATCATGAAATTTTGTTTTAAGACATCATTTAGTTTACTAACTCCCTGCGGATTATTGTGGAACACAAAGAAATCATCAACGTACAGAGCAACAAGAATTACAGTATTGCCGATACTCTTTCTGTAAACACATGCCTCATTATGACTGTTTGTGTAGCCCGAAGCAGACAGAAGTGTGTGAGCCTTTCTGTGCCACATATGTGCAGCCTGCTTTAGTCCATAAATGGCCTTTTTGAGCAAACAAACCTGGCCTTCCTTTCCCTTCACCTGGAAGCCCTCTGGCTGACACATAAATATTTCCTTCTGTAACTCTCCATTGAGAAAAGGAGTCTCAATGTCTAGATGATCAATCTGTAAATTTAATTCAACCGTTAAAGCAAACAACATTCTGAGTGTGCCATGCCGCACTACTGGTGAGAATGTCTCAACAAAGTCAATGCCAAATTGTGTGAAAAACCCTTTGCAACCAACCTTGCTTTATATTTTACAACAACACCATTTGTATTACGCTTAGCTTTAAACACCCACTTATTCTGTACAATGTTTTTACCTTCTGGTTTAGGAACTAAAACCCACGCCTTATTAACCATCATGGAATCCATTTCGCACTTCATGGCTTTATGCCATTCCTTAGAGTAAGGTGATGACAAGGCTTCACTTACTGTACATGGTTCACTTTGATCAGAACAATGAGTGTAATGCAGAATGTAATCAGGATATTGTCTAGGTCTTCTTTCTCGCTGGGGGTAGCGACGCGCTTCCTCATTGTGCTGTGATGGATTATCTTGATGATCAGGCTCAACTTCCACTTCTTCATTATGCTGTGGAGCTGGATCTGGAACATCCCTATCACATGCAGTCAATAGTGGTTTACTGTTTTCAGTGGTTAGGGGTATTATTGTATTCCCTGGTACCACTGGAGGATCTGTTAGAACAGAGAAAGACATCTCATCAAAAATCACATCTCTCGCTGTGATTAATTCATGGGTTACTGGATGCAGGAGCCGGTACGCCTTTTTCTCATCCGAGTACCCAACAAATACCATTCTCTCAGTCTTGGGATCAAGTTTTCTTCTCAGCTGATCTGGAATATGAACGTAGGCATTACATCCAAACACTTTTGAGTGCGTCAGGTCTACTTTTTCTCCAGTCCACATATGTTCTGGTGTTGAATTTGGTGTTTTCCGTGCAGGAGACCTGTTGACAAGATATGCAGCTGTATTGACAGCTTCTGCCCACATGCGCTTGTCACAAGCTGCACCTTGCATCATAGCGAGTGCTCTTTCATTCAGAGTCCTGTTCATGCGTTCTGCAGTTCCATTTTGCTCTGGTGTGTACCTTACTGTTAGCTGATGCTTGATGCCACGCTGCTTGAAAAACTCATCCATAGCTTTATTACAATACTCCCCACCATTGTCAGAGCGTATGACCTTGATTTTCCTTTCACACTCAATTTCAACAGAATTAGCAAATTGTTCAAAGATTTCTCTTACCTCACTTTTCCTTTTTAGAAAAAAAAAGACAAAAACCTTCCTCGTATGGTCATCGTTGAAGGTGAGAAAATATCTGGCTCCTCCCCAGGATTCCTCAGGCATCGGTCCACACAGGTCACTGTGCAACAGGTCCAGTCGGTTCTTGGCACGATGCTTGGTGGTCTTGAAGGGCTGTCGAGCTTGTTTCCCTTCTATACATGGAACACACAGCTGCTTTTCACCCGAAAAATCAATACCGTAGCCAAACCATTTTTTAACAAGTCCATCCCCACGTGATTGAGATGGCCTAACCTTTTGTGCCACAATTCTCTAGAATTAGAACTTTTTGAACAAACACTTTTAGCATCACTTAAACAAGACACTGCTGATGCATTTGCACTTACAGACCCTGAGTTATATTTAAACACAAATAGTGCTAAATGTTCCGGCATAACTCAACAAGATGACAGTTTCTCCCCGGTGTGCTATTGGGCTCTTCAGTTGGTTAAAGCACACCTCACCAAGACACTGTCTAGTGCACACTGGGAAGGCCATTGCAAGACGTATTTGATACATGTGTATCCGCGTCACGAGCAAGCCAGTGCACTATGGGAGTCGAAACTCCATTCCAAAGCAATTATAACCTTACCTTGGCATTGAATATACAATTTTCATAAGAAAATATGCATTGTCCGTTGAGCCATAATATATTTAAACACAAATAGTGCTAAATGTTCCGGCATAACTCAACAAGATGACAGTGTTTCGCCCCGGTGTGCTATTGGGCTCTTCAGTTGGTTAAAGCACACCTCACTAAGACACTGTCTAGTGCACACTGGGAAGGCCATTGCAAGACGTATTTGATACATGTGTATCCGCGTCACGAGCAAGCCAGTGCACTATGGGAGTCGAAACTCCATTCCAAAGCAATTATAACCTTACCTTGGCATTGAATATACAATTTTCATAAGAAAATATGCATTGTCCGTTGAGCCATAATATATTTAAACACAAATAGTGCTAAATGTTCCGGCATAACTCAACAAGATGACAGTGTTTCGCCCCGGTGTGCTATTGGGCTCTTCAGTTGGTTAAAGCACACCTCACCAAGACACTGTCTAGTGCACACTGGGAAGTCCATTGCAAGACGTATTTGATACATATGCATCCGCGTCACTGGCTTGCTCGTGACGCGGATACACATGCATCAAATACGTCTTGCAATGGCCTTCCCAGTGTGCACTAGACAGTGTCTTGGTGAGGTGTGCTTTAACCAACTGAAGAGCCCAATAGCACACCGGGGCGAAACACTGTCATCTTGTTGAGTTATGCCGGAACATTTAGCACTATTTGTGTTTAAATATATTATGGCTCAACGGACAATGCATATTTTCTTATGAAAATTGTATATTCAATGCCAAGGTAAGGTTATAATTGCTTTGGAATGGAGTTTCGACTCCCATAGTGCACTGGCTTGCTCGTGACGCGGATACACATGCATCAAATACGTCTTGCAATGGCCTTCCCAGTGTGCACTAGACAGTGTCTTGGTGAGGTGTGCTTTAACCAACTGAAGAACCCAATAGCACACCGGGGCGAAACACTGTCATCTTGTTGAGTTATGCCGGAACATTTAGCACTATTTGTGTTTAAATATATTATGGCTCAACGGACAATGCATATTTTCTGATGAAAATTGTATATTCAATGCCAAGGTAAGGTTATAATTGCTTTGGAATGGAGTTTCGACTCCCATAGTGCACTGGCTTGCTCGTGACGCGGATACACATGTATCAAATACGTCTTGCAATGGCCTTCCCAGTGTGCACTAGACAGTGTCTTGGTGAGGTGTGCTTTAACCAACTGAAGAGCCCAATAGCACACCGGGGCGAAACACTGTCATCTTGTTGAGTTATGCCGGAACATTTAGCACTATTTGTGTTTAAATATATTATGGCTCAACGGACAATGCATATTTTCTTATGAAAATTGTATAGACCCTGAGTTATTTAAGATATAAAGTCCATTTGACTCTTCAATCAATAATTGCACATCACCTGAAACTTGACAGTCACTGTCTTGAAACACTTTACAACCTTCTTCATCAAAAACAATTACATGACCCTTTTTAACAATACTGTTCACAGAGAGCAAGTTTGCTGTAAGGTTAGGTACATACATAACATCGCTCACCTTTGTAAAACATTTGCTTGTACTGGAACATCACCTATACCGCCACTATATAGTTCACAATCGTTTGCTACGGTGACTTCATATCCAACCTCCCTTTTATCATCAAATTTTGACGTCCAATCCACTCTACCATTCATGTGTTTGGAGGCTGCGGAGTCCATGTACCAGCTGTCTGCTGAGTGGGTATCAACTCCAAGTTCTGTGAGCAGAGCCCTGCCCTTCTTCTTTTCTTCTTTCTTCTCTAGTGGCTTGGCATCTGCTTGATGTGCTGCTGTCTTGTTTTGGTGTTTGCAATCTTGTTTCCAGTGGCCAGTTTTGCGGCAGTTCCAACAGAATGGTTTCTTGGGTTTAGTATTCTTGAATCCACTCCTGTTGGTGTAGAGTGCTGTTTCTTTGCTGGAGCTGCGTTTGTTTTCCTGTAGCAGTTTACATTTCACAAAGTCACTAGTCAACTGTGCGCCTGAATTTTCCAATGCCATAATCATAGGTTCATAGTCATCAGGTAGTCCCTGCAAGAGCAAGGCACCTAGAAATTCATCATCAAGTGGTTTTTTAACTGCTGCTAGCCGCTGGGAGAGCCCCAAAACTGTGGTGACATATTCTTCCATAGACTTGAATTGTTCAAGCTTGGTGGAACACAGTTGGCGAAGAATTCGTGTGTGCCTGTTGGCGCCTTTATCATCATATGCCATCTCGAGCGAATTCCATGCTGCTTTCACCGTTTTTGCTTCCATGACGTACGGAAAAACACTCTTTTCCACCATAAGGTTAATCTTGCACAAAGCACGTTCGTCGCTCCGTACCTTAACCTCTGCACCCGTTTTATCATCTTCTGCATAACCAGATATGCACTTCCAAAGATCATCGTGCATAAGATAATTCTTATCTGGAAACGCCAGTCAATGTAGTTTTCTCTCCCCTTCAGTTTCTCGAAGTTATAAAGAGAACCGGTGCTTGATTCCGCCATGATGCACACACTTATTGCACGCGATCACAGTTTTGTTAATTCAAATAGAATCACACTGGTCAGAAAACTATACACTCGTCAATGATCCTGCTGGAGCCCATAACCTGTAGGAGTATATGGCAGGAGAAAGACGTCTAGGCGTATATGCAGTATACATGTTTAATACGAACTGAACGACAAGGTTACATACAGGCGTATATATAAAAAACAGACAAAAGAATCAACGAGAACATTCTCGTAACTAGAACCGCCACCAATGGCGTTGCGCTTCCTGGCGCTGAATTTAAACCATAGATCAGCTGTTGGGTTACATATTTCTAACAGTTACAACTAAGCTGTCTGCACAATAATAACAACAATAACAAATTCAGGGACAAAATGTTTGACGCAAACTGATGAATTAGCTGATTTTGTCTGCTGTTAATTAATTTTAAGGGCTTGGGACTTCTTGGCAATCTGCCCCGTGAAGTTGTGTGTGGGTTGAATTCCTCCGATGGGAAATTTGAAAATAGGCATCAATGGTTTATCTTTATAATAATTGGATTTGCATCCAGTCACACAACAGTTTCAAGGCATATTACCACAATTTTAGCATATGCATGGGTAGGCCTACTGGTAAAAATCTTGCATTTCTTGAAAAGTCAACGGAAGTATATTTTATTTGTTTATAAAATGCTTTCAAACAAATAAACAAGGCGATAGCCCCTGGCAGAACTGTGTTGCGGCCTGCCCGCATAGCAATAGGGCTGGGTGGGTAGTCTGTACACATGGGGCGCACACAACCTATTATGCGAGAGTTCTCGCACGGGCCCGCTAGTTACTGTTGAAGAGAATGAACATTTCTCGTACTTTCTAATCTCGCTCGTATGTAAATATCGTTTATCTTTTGACAAATGTATATTCTTTGGCTTTATGTTCTTTGCCTTTTGTCTGTACCTGTGTCTTGTTCAATACAATCTATGTTAACATGTGTTCGTGTATTTTAATCCGTTCATCCCGTGTTTAACTGATACAATAGAAACCCATGCATAGCTCATGTAGTTTCAATAGGTTATGGGCCCAGACATAACGGTGTTCTGTGATAATTTTCATCAGCGAACTTTAAAGTGTGAAGGCAGAATGAGTGAACATGCTTCGAGTCCTTGTGCTTATGGGTTTCCGAAATTGAGTGGTCGGGAGGATTATTCAAACTGGTCTTTTGGGATGTCAAATTATCTCAAAAAGCATGGATTGCGGGCCAGTGTCCGAGGCACAGATATGTCGGAGGGACATGATCGGTGTGACGAGAGAGCGCTGGCGGATATATGTCTCATGGTGGCTGTTCACAATTATCCCCATGATCGAGACTGTGCAAAAGCTAAGGATGCTTGGCATGCCCTTGAAAAGGCTTTTGAAGATAAAGGAAAGTGGAGGTATATCACGCTGATGCGAAATCTGTGCTCGCTCAAGTTATCAGATTTCGATTCCATTGACAAGTATATTGGTGAGGTTATGTCAGTTACACAGAAGATAGCAGCTGTTGATGAGCCTGTCGCTGGTGAGTTTGTTGCTGCTATGATACTTCGAGGTCTTCCTGATGAATACGATAACTTAGTTATGACCGTAACCTCAACATCGGAGGAACTACAGTTGGACCGCATCAAGTCTATCTTGTTGGACGAAAGCTTTCGCCGAAGTCATGGTGAGAAGTCAGCTGATGGGGTAGCCCTGTACAGCAACACCAAGAAGGAAGTCAGGTATGTCAAGAAACCAAAGAGCTCTAGTGAAAAAGCGGTTGACAAAAGTCGTTGGAAGTGTTGGATTTGTGGTGAAAAGGGTCACGGAAGAGACACTTGTCCACAGAAGACAAAAGTTCAAAGTGCACCGAAGTGTCCAAAATCCAATAAAAGTCTGTTTTGTGCTTTAACTGCTCGCGAACCAAAGAATTGTTTCGTCATTGATTCTGGTTGTAGTGCTCACGTGTCTCCTAATGTCAAATTATAAATGCAATGATGATCCTGATATAAACATTGTAATTGGTAATAATGATAAGTTGTCTGTACAAGGAGTTGGTGACATTGCACTGAATGTAAGCGACAGTATTAATAATCGGTCAGACGTGATGCATGTTCCAGGACTGAGTGTTAACTTGCTGTCGGTAAGTCAGATGATTACAAGGGGTGCTGTTGTTGTGTTTAACAAAAATGGTTGTGAAATCTTGGATTCAGAGAATTGCTCAGTGAATGGTAGCGTGCTAGCTACTGGTTCAGTTTTGAATGGTCTATATTATCTGAATGTTAACCAAGATATGTCTGCCCTTATTGGTGATGTTTCTGATTACAATTTGTGACATCAGCGGTTGGGCCACGTTGGGCAACAGAAGTTACAGGTCTTAAGTCAAATGTCTGATGTTGTTGAATTTAAGAAAATACCAAAGGAATTGTGTGAACCATGTATTCTCGGGAAGCAGCAAAGGCAGTCATTTCCACAGGTAAGTCACTCGAGAAGTGAAAGTTTTTTGGACTTGGTGCATTCTGATCTATGTGGGCCGCTCCCTGAGACCTGGAATGGTGTTAAATACATGATGACAATAATTGACGATTTTTCCAGGAAGATTTTTGATTATTTTTTGAAACAAAAATCTGAAACCAAGGAGAAAGTCAAGGATTTTGTTGCATATTGTGATACTCAGAAAGGTAAGACACCGAAGATTTTTAGATCTGACAATGGTAAGGAATTTGTCAATTCTGACCTGAACAAATATTTCAAGGAAAAATGGATTGTGCAACAGAAAACTGTAAGGTATACAGCTGAACAAAATGGCGTAGCCGAACGTCACAATCGTACCATTATGGAAAGGGTTAGATGCATGTTGTTTACAGCAGGATGATCTGAAAAACTGTGGGCAGAAGCAGCCAACACGGCAGTGTGTATTTTGAACAGGACTCCTCATAGTAAAGTTGATAATGCTATACCAGAGGAATTGTGGACTGGTAAAGCTGTAAGTCATGAGAATATGAAAATATTCGGTTGCGATGCTTATGCCCATGTTCCAAAACAGGTGCGTACTGGCAAATTGGAACCCAGAAGCAAATGTTTTGTGTTTTTTGGGTATGAGGGGGAAAAGAAAGGTTACCGTCTGTTTGATCCCAGTAAACCTAAAGATATATTTGTAGAGCACAGTGTTAAATTTGTAGAACATAAATTCACCATATGTGCTGAGAAAATGTTGAAATGAGCGATGTAATGTATTGTCCGTTGCATGACATTGCAAATGATGATGAAACAGACTTGGACAGGATAATAACCTGCCAATCATTGAAGTTTCAGTTGCTGGTCAGGTTAGTGACAACATTGATGTTCCAGGTATTGCTCAGGTTAATGAAGACATTGTTGTAATTCATAATTATGAAAATGATAAGATTGACCAGTTTGGTGTTCCAGAAAATGCAGGTAGGAGGTACCCTTTAAGGAAGAGACGCCCAAAACAATTTCCTGACTATGAGGTCTATTTTGCTGAAAGTGGTGGTTATGTGGAACCAACCACTGTGTCTGAAGCAATAATAATAATAATAATAATAATAATAATAATAATAATAATAATATCGTATGGCCTCGGGTGCCGGGTGCAAGCTTTGTTTTTTGACACCCAGAGGGTAGCTTGCATGTCGAATTTCGTTGTTCCTTGACTATGAAAGTCAAGGAGGTTAGATGTTAGATATCTAAGCTCCTTGAACATAGCGCTTTCTAGTAGAGAAATGAAGAACTTTGTGTTGGCGGAAACTCCCGAGATTAATTTTGCCATTATGAACTCGGCCTACTGAATTCAAATGGGTTCTTTGACATGCCAACATCGTATGACATGCGTATCGTATTTTTGCCGCCTTTCAAAAATCCCTTACCACGGCCAGGAGCGAACCTGCAATCTTGGGGTTAGTAGACCGACACGCTATCCACTCACCCACCGTGGCAAGCTTCTGAAGCACTTAACGGTAAGGATGGCATGCAATGGAAAAAGGCGATGGAGGAAGAACTCAAGTCATTTCATGATAATGATGTATGGACATTAGTTGAGAAACCTGAAGGAACAAATATTGTAAGATGCAAATGGGTGTTTAAAGTGAAACGTAATACTGAAGGTAATGTGTCTAAATTTAAAGCACGCTTAGTGGCTAAAGGTTGTTCTCAACGGCACGCAGTTGATTATCTGGAAACTTTTGCACCTGCAGTGCAGTATAGTACATTGAGATTATTTTTTGCTCTTGCTGTACATATGGATCTGGAAGTTCATCACCTTGATGTTTCAACAGCTTTTTTGAAGGGCGTTTTTAAAAATGATATTTTCATGTACCCCCAGAAGGCTATGAGTGTGACAGTTCTAAAGTTTGTAAGCTTCGAAAAGCTGTTTATGGCTTGAAGCAAGCATCTCGCACTTGGTATGAGAGGGTTCATGAAATTCTTACTGAAATCGGTTATATGAAGTCTCTGTATGAACCATGTGTATATTACTGTAAATATTCATCATCTTTTGTTGTTATTGCCCTCTATGTTGATGATTTTTTTGTATTTTTCAATAATCATGTCCAAGTGGAGAAACTGAAGTCTGTGTTGCATTCTCATTTTAAGATCAAAGATTTGGGACAAGTCTCTGAATGTCTGGGGATGAGAGTTCAAAGAAGCAAAGATTGTGTTAGATTGGATCAGAAGTGTTATCTGTTAGATGTGTTGGAAAGGTTTAACATGTCAGATTGTACTCATGTGAAAACTCCAATGGAAACAGGTTTGATTGTTGGAGAAATCCACATCCTGTGACAAATCCTATCCCTATCAACAGGCTATTGGTGCTTTGGTATACCTTTCCATTTGTATCAGGGTAGATATTGCATATGTAACTAATTATTTGAGTCAGTTCAATAATTGCTATGGTAAGGAACATTGGACATGTGTCCAGAGAGTGTTTTGATACTTGAAGGGTACGGTGGATGTTGGTAGCATGTACACTATACAAAATCAGAATGTGATGTCAAGGGTTTTGTTGATGCTTCTTTTGGAAATAATTTAACTGACAGGAAATCTGTGAGTGGTTATGTATTTAAATATGCAGAAGGCCCAATAAGTTGGGAAAGTAAGAAACAGCCAGTTGTGGCACTGTCTAGCACTGAAGCAGAATACATAGGTCTGACTTTAGCATGTAAAGGAGCTCTGTTCCTTAGAGGATTCTTCTTTGAGTTGCATAAGAGAGGAGGTCCAATTCAGTTGTGTAATGACAGTCAGAGTGCTCAGAGGTTGGTTGAGAATGAAGGTTTTCATCAGAGAACAAAACACATAGATGTGCGCTATCATTTCGTTAGGGACATCTTAAAGAAATGCAAAGTAAAGTTGTCCTATATGCCTACTGTTGAAACGATTGCTGATGTATTGAGAAAAGGTCTGCCAATTCATGGTCATGTGAAATGTGTTACTGGCATTGGTTTGTCCTAAGTGCAGCATAATGCAGCATTGCTCGATTAAGGGAGAGTGTTGAAGAGAATGCATATTTCTCGTACTTTCTAATCTCGCTCGCATTTAATATCGTTTGTCTTTTGTCAAATGTATATTCTTTGGCTTTATGTACTTTGCCTCTTGTCTGTACCTGTGTCTTGTTCAATACAATCTATGTTAACATGTGTTCGTTTATTTTAATCCGTTCATCCCGTGTTTAACTGATACAATAGAAACCCATGCATAGCTCAAGTAGTTTCAATAGTTACTAATAATTTATAAACTCTAAACTGAATAATATATAAACCAACTGATTGGCAATAGAATTGATGGTACCACAAGTGTAACAGAAGTCACCGGTATCTCGTATTTATGGAGCACTAATGCAGACATATTTACTTACACGAACGATCATTAAGCAGTAATCAATAAGCACAGATAATCAAGGGAGACGATTACTAAGCGAAATTCACATCATAAACAAAACCACTTAACTTATAAACAAAGCATGTAACCGCCAAGATCGTCAGCCATATTTCCTCTGTCCTGCCGCCAGTGTCAGGTCCGGCAGTTACAGAAGGTCCTGCTACCATCGCCGTCTACAATTCTCAAGCCGTGTCATAAGGTTTGGCAACACCACCCATCTGTCATCTGGGAGGCCTAGCGCAAGCACATGGTAATTTGCTAACACTGCGTAAACACATAGATTTTGACGCCAAATGTTTCCGAAAATGCAACAGAACATAACGTCCGCTAAATCTACACACAAATATCACAAATAAAGGATACATAACTATTATCATGCTCTGTACTGTCAATTCCCCATAAGGTAATAATAAAAGGCTGTACTGTACCTCAATGAGATGAGATGGTATCAATTGGGTGCAATCGTGTTGACCGACTGAAAAGCCCCAAACTTATGATTACTAAGGCAACTCGGAAAAGTGGCTTCAAACACCATAATTAATACCGTTCATTAATTGACAAGCAGAAACTATTTCCAGTAACAAAGGGAGGAAAATATCCGTAATTAACTCCTATTAATCAAAATACTTGCATTCGTAGACACATATGCCACTATTTGAATATTTAACGAATGTTACTAGAACAGTGAGGTGGCTACTCTAAGGATGAAAACTTAACATATTTGAGAAATGAAAATCAAGTCTCAAACATAATTATCGTCAAATTATCAATGAAGGACATTTCTTAAATTAAAAAAAATGCGCGGTATCACCTCAGTAGTTCCGAAACCTGCTTGCTGGGAGCAGCTGTCTGCAGCGACGACTGTAGAGAGTTTGAAGACATTGCCGCTAGGTTTCAAAACGCGCACTTCTCGCGGCTTCAAATGTTTTGAAAGCAAGGAGACTCTGAAAACTAATCGTAATACTGAAAAACAAATGAAATATGTGAAACTAGCGGACCCGTGCGAGAACTCTCGCATAATGGATTGTGTGCGTCCCCATGTGTACAGACTACCCGCTCGGTTTAGTGCCCTGCGGGCTGTAGGCGGCATATTTCTTGCAGGGGCTATCGTCTTGCTTATTTGTTTAAAAGCACTTTATAAACAAATAAATTATTTCCGTTGACTTCTCATCAAGAAATGCAAGATTTTTCCAGTACTATTGAGACGATTTGGAAGATTTTGGTACAAACCACACCTTCTAACTCCCTCTGGTTTAGGAGCTTGAGTTTTGTGTTACATACACCTTAGTCTTAGCGTATTATATAATAAGATATTATCTTTATAACCGCCAAATACTAAATTGGAAGAGCCGTGTGCAATTTATCAGAATGCCCATGAAGGGCCCGTGTTTCTTTAATGCTTTTGTTTTTTATTTAGATGTGTTTTTATATATTAGTGATGAAAATGGCATCACCTGAAATGATGGATATATGTCGTTAATTTATCGGAAGCTTCCAATTTTAAATTTTAGTTTTCTCTTCTTAATTATTTATTTTCGTTAATAGAATACGCTTCTGTTGTAATTACGGGCGCTTAGTGTTTTCTTGGTTATAAACGAAGTATTAGCATAATTTAGGTCGTTAGCTATCTTTTTCCTTGACGATCCGCAGCATATTAAACTCATGTACATTTTGTAGTTATGAAAAAGTTCAAGGTTTTATTAATTTATGTATCTCTTCTTAACATAATTATTTTTATGTAATCCATTCTTTAATGTCCGGACTACGACAAACATTCAACTGTTCCCCAATAGAGCTGTTACATTTTTAGCCTACTTTCGATTTTTGCAAAAAATGAAAGTAGACTTATGAGATCACTGCAGGGCGAAAAAAAGTGTGTCTGTGTGTGTGTATGTGTGTGTGTGTGTGTGAGTGTGTGTACTGTGAATGTCTGTCCCCCCCTATCAATTCGAACACGGTGAGCGCAAATTGAACGAAATTTGGTACAAAAGTAGCACTAGCAAAGGACACCTCAGTGTCATGTTTTATATCGCCGCCATCTTGACGGAAACGTAATGGCGGCCACACAAATGTTCAAAGCTTAAATCAAATTACGACTAACCTAATCATCCGATCTCTACCAAATTTTGCAACAACATACTTGTATGGGGGCAGCATCCTATGACCAAACTAGTAGGTCATCAGCCTAATAGTTTGCGGATGGCGGCCATCTTTGTGTGAACATCGATTGCCCCTATTAATTCGAACACGGTGAAACCGAATGGAACGAAATTTGGTACAGAGGTAGTACTAGCAAAGGGCACCCCAGTGTCATGTTTTATATCGCCACCATCTTGACGGAAACGTAATGGCGGCCACACAAATGTTCAAAGCTTAAATCAAATTACGACTAACCTAATCATCCGATCTCTACCAAATTTTGCAACAACATACCTTTATGGAGGGAGCATCCTTTGACAAATCTAATAGGTCATTAGCCTAATAGTTTGCGGATGGCGACCATCTTTGTGTCAAAATCGATTACCCCTATTAATTCGAACACGGTGAAACCGAATGGAATGAAATTTGGTACAGAGGTAGCACTAGCAAAGGGCACCTCAGTGACATGTTTTATATCGACGCCATCTTGACGGAAACGTAATGGCGGCCACACAAATATTCAAAGCTTAAATCAAATTGCGATTAACCTAATCATCCGATCTCTACCAAATTTTGCATCAACATACCATTATGGAGGGAGCATCCTTTGACCAAACTAATAGGTCATTAGCCTAATATTTTGCGGATGGCGGCCATCTTTGTGTGAAAATCGATTCCCCCTATTATTTCGAACACGGTGAAACCGAATGGAACGAAATTTGGTACAGAGGTAGCACTAGAAAAGGCCACCTCAGTGTCATGTTTTATATCACCGCCATCTTGACGGAAACGTAATCGCGGCCACCCAAATGTTAAAGGCTAAAATGTAATTACGACCAACCTAATAATCTAGTCTCTACCAAATTTTGCAACAACAAATCTTTATGTGGGAAGCATATTCTGACCAAACTGCTAGATCATCAGCCCAATAGTTTGCAGATGGTGGCCAAGTATGTGTGCAAATCGATTCCCCTATCAATTCAAACACGGTGAAACCGAATTGAACGAAATTTGGTACAGAGGTAGCACTAGCAAAAGGCACCTCAGTGTCATGTTTCATATCGCCGCCATCTTGACGGAAACGGAATGACGGCCACCCAAATGTTAAAAGCTTAAATCAAATTTCGACCATCCTAATAATTTGATCTCTACCGGATTTTGCAACAACATGCCTTTTTGTGGAAAGCATCTTATGACTGACTACAAGGTCATCAGCCCAATAGTTTGCAAATAGCGGCCATGTATGTGTGCAAATCCATTCCCGAGATCAATTCAAACACGGTGAAACCGAATTGAATGATTTTTTTTACAGAGGTAGCACTAGCAAAGGGCACCTCATATTCATGTTTAATATCCCTATAGCACGTTGTATTTCAACAAGCTACTACAATCAACATTCAATTATACTCCTTGAAAAGGACAAAGAGTTATAACAATACCCATGCATTTAGGAGAAAGTAGGCTATATGTTCTTTACTGAACATCTTGTTATTTTAGCTCTTATAGCAATCCTATGTAATTTTGCTTGTGATTTTTCCTCATTTTGGCCTTCAGCATTTTGTTCCTCAGTAAGATTGAAAGAATTGTTTTATTATGTTGCATTGTGGGTCCTAGGCTATTGTATTCATCATTGCCCGGTCGATATCAGACGTGTTGTTGTTGTGGAGATGAAAAAAAATGTGTTTAATTTAAAATATCATTGTGATTCCTTTGCGTATTGAATTTTTGGAGTAAGTAATTATATCCAGTCCGTAACGAAAGGAACTCGTTATTTTTTAAGTTATTTTGTTATTTTTTTGATAACTTAAATTAACTTCATTCGGTCCTTAGTAGAGCTGTTACATTTTTATTTTAGCTCTTATAGCAATCCTATGTAATTTTACTTGTGATTCTTCCTCATTTTGGCCTTCAGAATTTTGTTCCTCAGTGCAATTGAAAGAATTTTTGGTAGGGATAGGACATACAGTAGCTAGACATATTTTATTTGCGAAAGTGTATCTTTATTTAAGGTAATTATTAGCTAGGTTTTTATTGTTAAAATTAGGGTTTTTTCCTCTTTTAAAACTAACACACTTGTTCTCATTCCAGTAGCAAGGGCTCATACAGGGTACTGAGGGATTGACTGTAGATAAGTCTGTGGGTACCCTCCTCGCCTTTTCTTCCATCTCTAGGTGTCATCAACAGAACGGGGGAACGTGTGATTGCAGGCCCGGACTTCTGAAGACCAGGTAGAGCAGCTCATCGCGCATTCCACCCAACATCTATTTTTATAGATGGCGCAGTGCGAGTGACACGTGAGTGAGTTCTCTCCAGGAATAACTGTATAATCGGAGGTGTGAAATACAGGTGATTGTGCCAAATTATTTTTAAAAGTTTTTATTAGTGGCTGGGAACTATTTGCAAAAAGAAACACTATCGTAGGTGCAACAGTTTCTCCTAAAAATTGAATTTTCGCAATGGGCGTTTCGAGCAAGAAGAAGCAGCATGGCGCGGAGCAGCCCAGCAGTCCCAGTAGTGCCAACTCAATTGAGGACACCGTAAGGAAGGTACTTATGGAATCACTTCAGTCGAAGGAATAAACATATGCAATATCTGAATACTAAACTGAACTCGATGTGCTTTGCGTTACGTATTTTGAAAACCTGCACTAGCATGCATACATTAAGAAATACTTATTTTGCTTATTTCCATTCATACTTAAGATATGGGGTCATATTTTGGGGTATGTCGCCAGATGTACTAAGCACGTTTAGGATACAAAGAAGGGCGATTAGAATTATGGCAAATGTAAACACTAGAGAATCATGTAGACCTTTGTTTAAATATTTAAACATTCTCCCACTGCCCTGCATATATATCTTGGAAAGTATTATGTTTTTTAAAAAGAATTTAATGAATAAGGATGTTTTTTTTTCTTAAAACAAACAATGATGTTCATAGGCATAACACAAGACAAAATCAAAACATTCATATTTCACACACACACACAAGCATATATCAAAAAGGAACTTTTCATACAGGAGATAAATTATACAATAAACTACCCCAGTATATAAAACTTGCCCCAAAAATAAAAACCTTTGATAGAATGTTGAAAGTTTATCTGCAGTGCCATTGTTTTTACTCTGTAGTTGAATATCTTAGCGTATAGGAGCGATGAAATCTATAATTATATTATACTTTTCTATTTTAATTGTAATATCTAGCCGTAAGTTGTTGTATTTATAGAATTAAGTTTTCATATTATGATAATAGAGTAAGGTGTAATTATTTGTTGAATAAGATTGTATCTCTTAAGATCTGTTATTATAATAAGTTATAAATAGTTATAGTATTAGTAATATATACATGTTAGTACTTTTATTTTATAGATGTAAATTCTGACGTGTCCTATATAAAAATGTATTATATGCATGTATTTGATCAAATGGAAGTAATAAAATCTATCTATCTATCAACCTAATTGCCAGAAATATTGTGGACAAAATCACGGAGTGTGTGATAAAAGAGCTGGAGCAGTCCTTGAAGTTCAATAACGAACTATGCCACGATCTAGAGAGGAAATTAGAATTAAGAAAGCGTGAACTTGACGAACTGAACCAGACTATGAATGACAGACTGGACGAAATAGAACAATACGGACGTATGGCTAAATGTCAGACTATTTGGCATTAATGAGAATGATGCAGAGGACACGGACGACCTTGAGCTCCAAGTTGCAAAAACCATTAATGCAGATGCCAACAAGAATGACATTGATAGGAGCCACCGAGTGGGAATGCAGTCAACAAACATGCCGCGACCAATTGTAGTGAGGTTTACCTCATATAGAGCTAGGAGTGAGTTCTTCAAGAAGAAAAGGCATCTCAAGGGAACGAGGACAACTATAAGGGAAGACCTCGCCGCGAATAGACTTGTTGTTCTGAAGACTGCTGTGTCTCGATTTCAATTGAAAAACGTTTGGAGTCAAGATGGTGTCATTTTTTGTAAGAAACACCGACGGAAGGAAGGTCCGAGTGACGAAAATGAAGGAGTTACCAGCCCAGTAGGAAACTAGATGAGTAATTGACGCTTTTTAATTCCTTGAGTCCATCTCATAATAATAAAAAACATTACATTTTTAATTTCTCTTTTCAATTTAATTTTTAATTTCTTTAAACTCACTAATTTAATACGCATTATATTTTATTAATTCCACTTCATTAATTAATTAATTGCATGATTCATTCTGATCCTTTAAGTTAGTTTCAAGTATAGGTTATCATCAGCTGCTAAATACTTCAATAAGACGTATAAGTTGGTACGTACTTCAGCTTCCTTTGTCATTTGGAAATCCAAGCTCACGGCAAAGGTCACTAACCCCTCCCTTACCACTTACTGCCACACAGCGATCAACCCTACCTGCTACCTCGCCCTTTCACTTCTGACGAAACATCCAATACAGTAATTAGTATACAGTAGACCTACCTATAGATCTCAAGAGCTGACTGTAAATATCCTCCTCCTGTCAAATATTTCTGTGTATGAATTTATTTAATGATGACTTTGTAAGATATCAAATTCATACAGAAGTAGGTAGAGGTATTGATCAATGTGTGTCTCAAATACTTACATTTAAGAAGGTAAATAACTTAAGCATACTTCACACAAATATTAGAAGTCTATCTAAAAATAAAATAAATTTAGATGCCGAGTTAGAAGCATATAACCATATATTTGATGTCGTTATACTCACAGAAACTTGGAAATTAGGTAACTTTAATATATGCAAGCATTCCAACTATAAAACATATTATAACGAAGGTTGCTTTAATAAATGTGATTCAGTTGTTTTATGGTGAAGAATCCTATTGACCATGAGGTAGAAACTGTGACTTACAATGATTTCAAAATCCTTAGGCTCAAAATAAATTTGGGAACAATAGAATTGCATTGACAGGCATATACCGTTCATCAAAATACAATAAACCACTATTTATTAATAATCTCCATGATTATGTCCAGCAAAAATTGTACACTAGAAACCGAGTTGATTCTAGGCGACACTAAAATACCGGTAGACCTATTTGATGAGTATGACTCTAATGACTATTTAAACCTACTGCATGAGCATAATTTTAGATCGTTGATATATGGCACCACTAGAGAAACTTCAACGAGCAAAACCTGTAACTTATTGACCATGCACTTATTCGTAGCGGTATTTCTAATGATAACATCTTACCCATTATATCACAGAGCAGAATTACAGATCACTATGCTATATTCTGTCTGTTAGGTAGTCAGCCCGAAGGCTGGTTGGATCCTCAAAAAGTACCGCCGGTAGGTTATGTGGGTAGATACCCACAAAACCCAAGGCAGCGCTATATTGAGGTGTACTAGGCAAGGTGAGGAGTGAGGTAGTTTGCCATTGTTTTCCTCACAGAGTCAGAACAGTAGTACTAACCTTATGAGTAGAACCTTTCACAGCATCCACAGGCACTAAGCACTACCCATACCTCAGTAGCTTCCATATAATCACAGCCATGAGTAAGACTGAGACATCGGTGAAAAGCCACATTTTACTCTAGCCTGTGCCAACAGACAAATGCAAATGTACTGCATTCATCAAGAGATGGCAAACAGGCCATATCCTATATTAGTTAGTATAAATCTTGAAAAGGACCGTGACTTAGAAGCAGCTCAGCGTAACATACCCGAACATAGATTTAAGTTAGATAGTGAGATGCTTAAAAATAAATTGAGCAATATTAATTAGGACACAGTATTAGGGAACAACCACTTGGGTTCTAAAGTAGATAAATTTATACAAACTATCCAAAATTACATAAAAATCTTCAATACAATTAAATTCAAAGCAACGAAAGAGAAAGGAGTCTAATTAAGTCCATTCACACCGGAGATAGGTTGTATCAGAAATATATAGCAAATAAAGAGAACAATGCCATGAAGGAGAAATATAAGCGGTATAGAAATAAATTAAACGAATTGCTTAGTAAAGCTAAAACTGACCACTATAAACAATTAATAAATTCCAATTCTAATAATCCAAGAAAATTATGGGGCATTGTCAATGAAATAACACAAAAAATAACTCATAAAGAAAAAATAACAAAAGATCACAAAATAATGTTTACGATGATGATTTCACTATAGCTAATACATTCAATGATTATTTTATTAACAAAACTACTGACATGTCTAAAAATGTTAAGAACAATCCAGATTTTTCCTTGAAAATCAACAGAAACACATATTCCTGTTTCTTTATTCCGATTACCGAAGCGGATTTACATAAGTACCTACACGAAATAAGCGACACTAAAGCAATGGGAATAGATAACATCTCAGCTCAAATTATTAAGCAGAATTTTAATTCTTTAAAGAGTACTTTACTAACAATAATAAACGAGTCACTTTCAGTTGGATACTTCCCAAAGCAATTACAAATTACAATTGTAAAACCGCTACATAAAGCAGGCAGTCCTTCAGAACTAAAGAACTGTCGACCGATATCGTTAACGACAATCAAATCAAAATTATTTGAAAAATGTATAAAAAATCATATTTATCAGTTTTTGAAGAAACACAATCTACTATCAACTAGACAATTTGGCTTTATAAAATGTGTCACCACCACTGATGCTATTGGGGAATTAACTAGTCGAATTTATGCAAATATGAACAGTATGAAAACGACCTTGGGCATATTTCTGGACTTAGCGAAGGCTTTTGACACCATACCTCACCATATTCTCCTTCAGAAGATGGAGAGATATGTCATCAGAGGCATAGCACTGAAATTGATAGAAAGCTATTTGACTGAAAGGATTCAATACGTTAGAATAAATGGAACTACAAGTCTACCTCTAAGAGTGAAAAGAGTAATACCACAAGGCACAGTGCTGGGTCCATTATATATTGTCAATTACAAATTAATAAGAAACATCTACCATGCTTTAGTCCAGTCAGTTCTTACATATGGTATTCTTGCCTGGGGTGGCGCCTATGAAAATGTACTAAAAAGTGTTCAGATAGTGCAGAATCTCATTCTGCGAATAATGTTGAAGAAAGATAGATTATATCCGACTATGGGACTGTATGCTGAGACAAGGGTCTTCAACATTAAACAATTGTATGCTTTTGAAATACCATTTTTGAAGATAGAAATAGAATTCAAATTGTTAGTCACGGGTATGATACCAGAAGTATTACAGAGAATCACTCTATTTTATATCAAGTTAAGTAACTTTCTGTTTTTCTCACCAAAATTATATAACATTCTTCCAATTAAATTAAAGGAATGTAAAGGAAATCATGCAAACCTGAAGATGCATATAAAACATTTTCTCAGATAAAACAAAATTAAAATTGAAAATATAATTAGTTGAGCCTACAAGTTTATACAAACACAAATTCAATTTTCCTTGTTATTCATTATTTTTTGTGTATACATCATTTACATAGAACGTGTTATTCGGCTAAGCCATTATACAATTTTTAGAAATAGTAATCAATGATATGCATGCCACACACAAGGTTGCACCTTTTAGTGGCATATTTGATATCTCTTCCTGCTCTGTACGAATTTGATATCCTATTTCGACCTGTCTTTATCATATTGTAACAATATAATTTAAATTGTACATTTACAGGTTAAACAATGAGTAGGAAGTGTAAGGAAATTCATAAAATGTGTACATATATTCTGAATTTTGTAAAATGTGTGTATTTGTAACGATTTAATAAATAATAATAATAATATTTCGCAGGTGGTCCCAGGAATCAACCTGAGAGGAGACCTTGTGTCTCTGGGCAAATGGGAGTGAAATGCGTCGTTGCTAGTCATCTGCAACATTAATATATTGGATTCAGCAAGAGAATCCAACTAGCCTCTTTCACTCCAACTCCAGCACATAACCTACAAGAGGTGCCCCTGTTAAACCGAGCAACCCAGTGGAAGGTTGGGTAACCAATCCTAGCGAGAAACTGGGTCGGTGAGCCGATCAGTGCTGGGGGCTCCAAGGCTCACAACCTTGGCAGTATCCTTGTCAGTGTGAAACATCACTGGCCTAAGTCAACAGTCTTTCAACTGTTAAAAGCATGGAGGAAAGTTCAGCAAATGCTACTACCCCAGGTGGTAACCAATCCACCGTCGCTTCGAGTGACGCATGCAAGCCTTCGGAATCTGGGGAGCTTGCACCGAAATGCTTGGAGGTATCGGAGACTCCACGAAAGATCAAGCATAGAGCCAAGAATTTCTTTGCTACCTTTAACACAAATTTTCTCCGGAAGGTTGGAAAATTAAAACAACTCACGGATGCTCTAACTGAACATCAGATCCAAATTGTGGCAGTTCAGGAAACACGATTTACTGATGAGCATGCCTTTGAATCAGAAGGCTACAGAATCTTCAAGGGTAAGCCAGGTAAACGTGTTATAGAATCGGTTCCCCAACTTGGTACTGGATTTGTAGTCAACAAGAAGATTCTAGACTCCATCACAAATTTCACTTCTGTAAGCAGTCGAGTCTCGACCCTTTCCTTTCGAAGTACAAATAAAATGTATACTATTGTGAACGTTCATGCACCGATCAACGTAGCGAACAAGAAAGACCCGGAAGGAACTGATCGATTCTGGGAAGAACTTGAAGACATTTTATCGAAGATTCCAGGCAAACATAATATCATTTTACTTGGGGATTTCAATGCCCAGGTAGGCAAAGAAAGGAAATTTCGAAACATTGTTGGAAATTACTCCGCACATCACAGAACGAATCGTAATGGAGAACGGCTAATAGAGCTATGTAGGGCCTTCAACCTCGTAATGAAATCCACTGCTTTCAAACATCTGCCCAAGAAACAAAAGACCTGGAAATCCCCAAATCCCAGTCTTGGCGAATTCCAGATTGATCACGTCGCAATTTCACGGAAAGCTCAAAGAGAAATTCAGAATGTGAAAGTTCTACGAAATGCAAAACTGGACTCGGATCATTATCAATCTAAAATTAAAATCAAACTCCTCCCGAGAGATTCCGAGCCAAAAAGACTGAAAGATATGATGTTGAAAAACTGGCGTCCGGTAATGAGTTTACACGAAAACTACAAACTGTGGATGCAGAGAACTGGGAACAACTGCGAGAGGCGCTGGTTGAGACAGCAAAAGAGACCGTCCTACTAACTAAAACGAGGAAGCATGCTTGGTGGAACAGTGAATGTGACGCAGTAATAAGGAGGAGACAGCATGCCTGGCAGAAATGGAATTCGCAACAAAATCAAGTCAACTGGACAGACTTCTTGAATGAGAGAACGAGTGCAGCAAAAACCATCCGCAATGCTAAACGTGCCTTTCATAAAAACCAGATGGAACAAATCGAACAGGATTTCCAGAAGAATAATATGCGCAACTTCTATAGAACATTTAAAAGCAACTTGAAGAAATATAGCCCTCCATGTCTTCAGTTCAGGGATTGCAATGGAAAACTAGTTTATAGCGACAAAGATAATTGTCAGGTGCTTGCAAAATATTTTGAGTCCCTTCTTAACTGTGAGACTCCAAGTTCCATATTCACATTTAATGACCATGCGCAAGTTCACCCAGATTCCTCTTCACCCACGAAAGAGGAAGTCAAACAGATTATCCGATCTCTAAAGAACCATAAAGCTCCAGGTGAAGACTCGATAATCGCTGAACTGTGGAAGTTTGCTAGTGGCAATACAGTGGATAAATTAACGGACATCATACATGAAATTTGGGATACCGAAAGACTTCCGAGTGATTGGACTTCTGCTTTAATCCACCCCCTTCATAAGAAAGGCGATAAAGCAGATGTTAACAACTATCGAGGCATCTCCCTCCTACTGATAACTTACAAAATCCTCTCAAAAGCTCTTCAAACTAGGGCTGAAGAACAGCTAGATACAGAACTGGGCGATTATCAAGGAGGTTTTAGGAAGGGACGGTCGTGTGTGGAGCAAATCATGAATCTCAAATCTATCCTTTCATATCTGAAACTAAGGAGCAAGAAATTTGTAGTAACTTTCATTGATTTTAAGAAAGCTTATGACTCCATTGATCGGACTACCCTGCTTAAGATTCTAAAGGAGTTCGGCCTAGACAACAAAACCAGAGCGATCATCCAACAGACTCTCACCAACACCACTTCAAAAGTTAAGTTTAGAGGCGAGATTTCCAATGCCTTCGAGATAAGGACAGGAGTTCGACAGGGAGATGGTCTCTCGCCTCTAGTATTCAACTGCGTTCTTGAGAAAGTTATCCGTGAGTGGCGCAAAACAATGATTGATGAAGGAGTCGGAAATGGAATCAGACTTGGTCACAAGAATAAGAATTTATCAATTGACTGTCTAGCCTTTGCGGATGACCTTGCGGTTTTTGCAGATTCGTTGGATACGGCCAGGAAACAGATCAACCAGCTTCAAACACAAGCTGCAAAGGCGGGCCTCCTGATCTCCTTCGAGAAAACAGAATTTATTACCAACGGCTCCAAAATATATTGAAGTGAATCATGGGAAAATCAAGCGGGTTGTGAAATTTAAGTATCTTGGGGACTGGATAGACCCTACAATGTCCGAAAACGAGGCTTTTGCGTCACGCTGGAATAAAATTGAAATGGCTTACCATCTAACTAAGAATGTGTACAACAAAAGATCTATATCCCTGAATGCAAAACTGAAGCACTACTGCACGGTCATCCGGCCAGAAGCTTTGTATGCAGCGGAATGTCTCTCCATGAATAGAAAAGGCATAATGGAAAAACTGGAGACCAAGGAAAGGAAGATATTGAGGAAAATCCTGGGTCCAGTCAAAGAACACGGCGAGTTCCGAAGACGCCACAACCACGAGTTGTACACTCACGTAGAGAAAATAACGAACGTGATGAGGAAAAGGAGGATTTATTTTTATGGACATATAACCCGAATGAAATCAACACGGCTATCCAACAGAATTTTTGCTTTTCTCCGTGAGAAAAAGACAAAGGGGGCCTGGTTCATTGAAGTAGAGAAAGATCTGTTGGAGACTGGGATTACACGTGAAGATATCCAGGAGCGTGGCCCACTTAGGGATAAACTTCAGAAACATCGGAGTTTTCAACTTAAGCCGAAGCTAAAAACCGGGAAGGCGTGGACGACAGAGAGAAAGGTGCAACATCGATTGCGAATGAAGGAGTACTGGGCTAACATTAAAATGCAGAAAAAACAGTTGACATGACGTGGTCCTTAGTTGGCCGTAACGAAGGAAGAAGAAGAAGAATATTTCGCAGGTGATGCCGTTGCAACAATAAATGGCAAATAAAGTGCATTTATTTGAGAAATGACATGGGAGTTCTATTTGAGCAACCATATGACCCACACGTCGACATTTCGACCCACACGCGAAATATCACCCCTTTTTAGAACATACGTCACACCATCCCATGCTATTCTTATGAGCCTAACGCAATGTTTTGAGCACAAGAGCAGTGTGTTTACTAGAGTAGATATTGCCTATGCATTGTCATATTTAAGTCAGTTTAATTCTTGCCACAGTGAGGAACATTGCCTTGCAGCCAAAAAGGTACCGTACTTCGGTATCTTAAAGGTACGATAAACCAAGGGCTCATTTTTAAGAGCACTGGTTTAGATTTCGTAGGGTTTGCAGATGCCAGTTTTTCCACAGATAGTGATAGTAAGTCATGTCTACTGATTCTTTTTTCAAGCTTGCTAATGCTGCCATATTATGGGATGCTCGCTAGCAGAGCTCAATTGCTACCTCATCGACAGAGGCTGATTGGTTCTAATCAAGGTCCAATATTCTTTTTGTTAAGGGTGAATGTGATTTGCAGAGTGTGTTGATGGATTGTTATCAAGAAATTGATTTGTATAATTGATACGTTACAATACTGGTGTAGAATAACAAACATTGTTTAAATTGAAAATACTGATATCGCGCCAGGAGATGGCAGTCGGGTTTGAACAGCAGTGGTCTTCCCGCACACTCAGGGGCGAAACTAAGGTATCTCTTTGGGGGAGGGGGTGGAATGCCAAAAATTTGCCGACTCGGTCATATTGGAATCACTTTTTGCCGACTTTTTTTTCCAAAACTCAGGCATGCATTCGTTACATACCTTCATTTGATAAATTAATCAGCAGACATGGTAACAGTAGCAAATACGTCATTTTTTTTAAACAAAAACATAGAAATGAAACGAAAATATAATACCAAATTGGAAAAGAGAAAAGAACACAGAAACAACAATAAAAAAAACACGGCCATTAGGTACCTATGCATAATTGCTTAAATATTAATTCGCCCCTTCTTCAATAGCGACACCTTTTAACAAGAACATCTAAGTTTATTTTAGCTGATAAAAATAATTTTCACAATGCAAAACCATGAGGTTCGCTAACCTATCATTGTTCATTGTAGGCTACTTAGTTTTGAAATCTTTTACATTTTTCAACTTACTAAAACTACGGTCATTACTAGCTACTGATACAGGTGCTGTAACTGCGATTCGAATAATATAATTTGCTGCAAGGCAACGCTTTTTTGAAAATTTCACTAATTTGCAAGATATCTTTCATGTTTTCGGCGTTTTCTTATTGGCCGGAGAAAATTTCCAATTCGCCTTTCACAGCTAAACTATCTGTAAATGGGCAGCAGGGAATTAATTTCAAAACTTTCTCAATGCGTTCTATGGTACAAGATTCTCGGTTGAATGGTGTTTTGAACATTTCAAAAAGGGTTTAATCAAGTCGATTAATACAGAAAGGTTATCACGCGTCTTCTGGATCAACACATTCAGAACTTCTTTCAATTAATTGCGATAAAATTGCTCCATATTTAAAACAGCTGCTTTTTGAGGATTTCCATCGACTTTTTAGGGGCGAATTCATATTCGATGATGTTTCACAAAATCGTTTTCATCATCCAAGTTCATTTTTGAAGAGAAATTGTTTTCTGCTTCTACTAGATCATTCATTTCGTTCTCATTTGAAAGCATAGATTCAAAGGATTGAAGAGTACTTTGTATCACAATAGCAGCATCAACTGTATTTAGATCAGGCGATTCTAAAATTTCTGTCAAAACTTTAGCCTTGTACATAACATTTCTCATGAACATCAGGAATACAATGAAATGGAAACTGAGCATAGACTTCTTTAAGCTCAGTGCTTGTGATTTCGTCTTATTATCAAAATTCGAATCACCTTCCAAAATATTTTCCAGCACTTCCACAATACCCTCAAAATAAGTCCAAACGGCTTTTAATGCTTCCGCTTGGGCGGTCCATCGAGTTTTTGATAAGTTGGCCAGCTGTAACGAATATTCTATCATTGAAATTTCTTATTTCAAACAGGAAAATCGTTTGGTGCTACTAGAAAAAAAGTATACAATGATTGTAGGGTATCAAACATATTGTTAACGATGATGCTGGCATTACAGGTATGTTCCACAAAAGTGCTTAGGCGATGAGTCTGACAAGGTATGTATGGAACAGTTCTTCATAAATGTTTAGACAGTTTTTTTACTCCTTGCTTTTCTCCGGACATAGAACTCGCATAATCGAAGGATTTGAAAATTAAATTATTTGTCAATATTTCATGTTTATTCAAATATTGCAGTATGCTGGATGCTATGCCAGCTCCTGTTTTGTAAGTTACTGCAATCAGGTCGATGATTCGTTCCAAAACACTACCTGTATCATCAATATAACGTCCAGTAATCGAAAAATCATCGTCATGAGATACATCAGGATTAGCATCTGCCATTACTGCGAACATTTGTGCATTATTCACTTCTTGTTCCATACTTTTGCGAATATCTGTTGCCAGTAAGTCGATGAATTCATTTTGAGATTTAGAAGATAAATACGATGCTCTATATGGTTGGAAATGAGCTTCATGCAACCACGTTTTCATGGTAGGATTATGACGTGAAATTAATTATAGTACCGGTATCTGTTGAAAATTTCCTTCTTTGTCATCACCATGACCGCCAAAAACCAATCCTTGTTTAGAGAAAGTGCAAGTAACATCGAATAAAATTGTAATTGCATCTTTATTGAAAAGACGCAAATGCTCCTTCCTGATGTCTTCTTTTTGTTTTGTTTTTGTGAACATTGAATCGACGTGGGAATCTTCTTTAATGAAATGGCAGTAATCTGCCACAGCGGCCTTATGTGCATCAGAAGAAAAGTGCAATTCAAGTTTGCCTTGTTTTCCTTTCCCACGGCTCTTCATTTTGTGCCGTTGGCGCATACCTGAAGTGATCCACGTTGGATCTGCTTTTGATCTATCGGGTCCAGAAGGAAATAAGTAACAGACAAAACAAAAAACCGCATCTTTGGTTATACTGCACTCCAGGTGTTCATATTGTTTGAACCAAATAGGAGTAAATTTGTGTTGTTTATTTGACGTAATCAATTCATTTGCAGGGTAATGAGAAAGTATTAGTCGGTGTGGACCTAATGATAGTAAAAATAACTTTTGGTTCCGAGTGAGCGTAGGAGGTCGATTGCCAGGATCGTGAGAAACAATATTGTCATCACTAACTGCTGACCTACTCTCTTCTGTGCCAAACTCTGCCATTAGCTCTTTAAAGGCTGCGTTCGCATTTTCTGAAAAATCCACACATTTTTGTCGTATGTCTTCAACTTCTACCATACTTTTAGCCAAAAACGAAACTGGATTGATCATATTAATTTCTACCTGAAGTAAAGATTTACTGTTTTCAATTTGCTCTGTTAAAATTTGGAGTTTTGCAACGCAGGAGCAGTTTTTTAAATCGTCATCAACTTCCTTGTTGTCATCTACAACAGAAGAAAATAAAAATTCTATAAAATGAATAGGTACGTATAAGGTACATTACAGCCGATTACTACAAGATTGTGAGTAGGTACTCAACTATGCAATTGATTTCTGAAACGTTTGTATCTCCTGTTTTATCAAAAAAGTTTGTTTTCCTCTTGTTCCAATTCATAATCTTCACTGTCAAATTCTATAAAAAATGAAGAATTCGTGGTTTTCAATTCAAAGTAAAGAAATGTACCTATACGTACTTATCCAATGGAAACAATTTTTATTTGGAGGCTGTAATGAGAAAATTGGCATTGTCCTACCATTCGTTGCAGTTTGGAAATCTAACGAATCTTGTTTTAGAACCTCGTGCTCATCGACAGAAATCACTTTGGAACTGCTTGATTCTAAACAAAAAGAGGATTCACAGTTTTTAATTCAAAGTATACAAAACAAATGTACCTATCCAGTGAAAGAAATGATAATTTCTATTTGGTGGGTAAAATGCAAAAATTAACCTACCAGTTCGAGTATCTGACGATTTTTGCTTTGCAATCTCGTGCTCATCAACAGAAATCACTTCGGAACTGCTTAAAATTTCTTTCATAAAATTGTGAGGTGTCGTATCAATTGAATCAGAGCACGTTTTTGAAGAGCGTGAAGCATCACTCTTTAAATCACACAAATAGTAGGCTACATTAATCTATTTGAAATTTATTTCACATATGGTAATTGCATAAAAATGAGTCGGATCAATTATTCATAATTTGAAATAAGAAGTTTGTCATAATATTAATATTTCAAATGCATAATTTATACCTAACTGATCGTGAGTCTCACCAGTTTTCATTTTTGATTGTGCATGCAAAAGCGCCAATATGGAACTGGAGCTCTCTGGTAATCCAAATCGTGTGGTTTTAATGGGCTGATCATTATGTTTCTTTTTTATGATGAGTACATAGTCGTCATCAAAAACGCTGCCACAATCAAGACACTGAACTTTGTATCGGTTTCTATTCTTATTCTTATCTATATTTAAGTTTGAAATTAAAACATGAAACACAAACACACATCGCAAGTAATTGGATAAAAATACAAAAAGACGTCAAGAGACTCGCAACAAAGAAGGTGAATAATAGTTTATAAATTATAAGCAGGAAACAAAGACCAGTCTTCACAACGAATTTGGTGAGGTTAGTTTGACCGAACTCCAGCAATTAACAACTCGAACACTTGGAGAGCAATTTAAGTGAATGCCCTCGCACACATAGCAGTCCAGCTTTGTATGAAACGTAACCATACCGGAGAACTATTTCTGTGAACGCCATCGCACAAAAGATGCATACATAGCTGTTACAAATCAATTCTTCAACTCATGTCTACAATTCAAGAACAATCACTTTTATTGTACCCAAAGAGCATCACTATCCAGCCATTACATTCAGTTACTCAAGACCTGTTCCATCTTGCTCATCAACGCCCCAAGGGTGCCAACTTACAAAAATCAAATTTAATTACAGAAATACATTCACAAAATCACAGAAGCACATTCACAACAATAGCAGTTTTGCTCCATATGAAACATAACCGTACCGGACCGAACCCAGTATTCTGTTACAAACGTAAAAAGGCTTATTTTTTACTGGCAAAATTTCTAAGTCAGTCATAATCATCTTTTGACTAATCCCTTTGGACCGGCCCCTTTGGTCTGGTCCCTATGGACTGGCCCATGGTCCCTAATGCTATGATGAAATTAAACGTTGTTCCGCATGAAACGCATGCGAAGAACCTATTGCTACTATGAATTAACATGTTTTGTTTTTGTTTTTTACGCATGCGCACTTGGTTGTTTGTAAGCGGGCGGGCTTTTTGAATAATGATTTATAGATGAGTTATTTTTTTTAAATTACCAAAAGATCCAAAACTAATAGGTCATTAGCTTTTTAATATCTCATGAACCAATAAGGCTAGGGACTTGTATGAGAGGTCGTTGGACTTGAGGTGACATTCTGTTTTTGAATGTATTATTTATTTTTGTCAAAAGGGCCTAACTGCACTTTTGTTAATATCTCGCTAACCAATAATCAGAGAGGGTCAAGTGAGGTGTCATGGGACTCAGGATGGTCAACCCTTTTCTATGACCAACGAATTTACCCGAAAGATCTAAAACAGCAAGGTCATTGACCTATGATTTTATAAACTAATAATCAGAGAGGGTCAAGTGAGGTGTCATAGGACTTAGAGTGGTTAACCCTTTCCCATGACCAATGAATTTACCCCCAAAATCCAAAACAGCAAGGCCATGATTTTATAAACTAATAATCGAATATCAACATGTGAGATGTCATAGGACTTAGAATGGTCAACCCTTTCCCATGGCCAATGAATTTACCCAAAATACCCAATACATCAAGGTCATCGACTTGAGATTGTATAAACTAATAATCGGATACGAACGTGTGAGATGTTTACCATGCGTGATGAAACATAGCTAGGTGGAGAAAGAATTAGTGTAGGCTACATGTATGGTGACTGACAAGTCTTTTACCATTGAAACTTGTTTTCAGATCAAACTGCAGTATAGAGAGAGTATAGGTTGCAGGTATGGGTTAATAAATAACAAACGGTGCACACAAACTCTGATTTATCGATTCAAGAATTAAGAGTAGACTATCTTTAATTGATTGGTTAAAGCGGATAGCTAAAACACAAAAATGCTCAGTGGTTACCGGGACAAGATGGTCGCTACACACAACAAGCTTTAAATACTTGAGGCTAATAATCTATACACTCACACTCGCTTGTTCCAAACTAAACTGCGTTGCTGTCAGTGCTCAGACAGTAGGCTGATGACAAAATGCATTACAAAGAGAAATATAATCATTTCCGGTTGTCTAATGTTACCAGCTATCCATTTTGTGTTGCAGTGGTCAGCACTTTTAGCTCTTGTACTGGTGGTCTTAACTCGATTTCCAGGTCTGAGGCCTAGAACAAGTCAAACTAAGAAACAAGGGCATGGTGGTGCAGTGGTTAAGCTGTTAGCATTTTCACCAGGGTTCGATTTCAGGTTAATATGCATGTCATAAACATATTAAACAAAACAAAACAGAGATAACGTTTAAAACTGATTACATTTATGTCTTTTCAAATTATTACGTGGATTACAAATACAAAGGTGAACTGGGTTTGATTCACAGTTAATGCTGTCTATCACACACTAGACTGTAAGAAAGCCAAAAGAGCAAAAGGCGTAGGTAGAGCAGTGGTAAAATTGCTATATGTGGAGAACTACCTAGCGGTTTTATGAACTGGCAAAGCTATATCGCACAAACAGTGCAGGATACAATCCAGCAATCAAATTTGTAACTTGTGGAACAGAGAAAATGCACTTTTACCTTGATGGATAGCAAATGAGTGCAGATGAATGACCTATGCATTAGCCTACCATAGGGTTATAACCACGAGGTGGAGGTGTGATTTCTATATTTTATTGTTTAGAGACAGGGCTTTTTTTGTAACCAGTAGATTTAGTATTTTGTAAATATTCATTTTTGTAATTGTAAATAGTGGAAGCACTTTTTTTTGTAATAGTAAATGTTAAATGTATAACTATAAGTTCTTTGGGATAAGTGTGCATGTCAAGGATAAATAGCGTGGTTGTATTTGTTTTTCAAAGACAGGTATGGTTGTGTTAATGTATGACTGTAGATAGAATGATAGAGAGAGAGAGAGCTTGTGTGTGTGTGTGTGTGTGTGTGTGTGGGTAGCATTGATTGTTCAACCAAAGCAAACACGGCAAGGTAGGATGGTGGGGTAATTAATGTATATAGCAAATGGTAAATAGTATACTGTATTTTTTTAACACTTGTGTTTTTTTAATGCAGCGGTAGATAGGTGTTATTTTGTAAAACAGTCTTACCTACAGTAGTAGTAGTAGTAGTAGTAGTAGTAGCAGTAGTAGTAGTAGTAGTAGTAGTAGGCCTATACGTTTTTGGAAACAAACAGAAAGAGAACGCACTATTGCCATGGCCAAGCACTTCCATTAAGACGATTTCAAGAAAATTTAAATCAGCAAATGTGTGTTTTTCAAAACTAAACTTTCAACTAAATCATAAACGTGTCGTCTGTGATATGGAAAAATAGGAAATCCATGTTTCCATATCAACACAATTTAAAAACTTAAAACTGACATTTAAAAAATGTAAATGGGAAATTGACAAATGTGTAAACAACAAAATGGAAAATTCTTGTTTCCATATCATGAAATCCAAAAACTTTAAACTGACATTTTCAAATCGTGTACATGGAAAATTGACAAATGGCAATGTGTGAAATGTGAAAATGAAAAAAAATGAACAAATGGCTATCATTATTTAAAAAATTAAAAACCGTCGTTTTCTATCGTTAAAGTGTGAATCAAACCACATCTACTTATTTGGATCACCCGAGACTGAGTAGACGTGTTTTAGTCCTAATATGCTTTTAAAATTTTATGTTAAAGCTCGAATTGAACTCAAGAGCTTTAGAGTGCCAGCTAACTATGCTAATCGTTACGTCACAAAGACAACTTTACACTACTCTTAATGAACAATAATAAGAAAAAGAATAATAAATGTTGAATTTTTTTTAAGGATGAACATGGTGACACTGTTTCTGTTGCACAGTCTGCAAGCCACTAGCCAGCAGCTGGGGCCTTAGAAAACGATACAGTTGACATTTTGTAATGAGATGTGACATGTTTCAAAGTACTGTATTATGGGTTGCTGTTGAGTAAAAACTAATCCTGTACAAGGAAGCAAGGGTTCGAACCCCTTACCTAACATTACTATTGCTTGAACATGGCTTGACGACACTGTATTATTATGATACTCGGTACACAAACCATAGATAGAGTGTATTGTTTAAGATCATTTTCTTTCTGAACATAGGTGGAGACTGTTGATGGTTAACAATGGCATTAATATAGTAGGACGAGAGTATAGCAATTAAGAAAAAACAGACAATACCCATACAATATTTTTATTTATTTAATATAGGCTAAGTACTTGTACAATAGTTATATTCAAAATACATTTCTTTGTTCTCTATTACTATTTAGTCCTTTTTGATTCTCTTGCATATGAAGGGTAGATAACCTTGTAGTTCAGCCCCTTAAAACAACAACAACACAACCTTTTGCATAGTCTGTGATGTTGATGACTCTTGAGATGTGGAGATGGATTAAACATAACTTTTACAGCAGGGGTTAAGTGTTGCTCAATAAACACTGCACTATTTTGAGTACCAACATATTTTTCTTGTACTAGCTTTTTAGCATTGTCATGATTATTTGTTGACACCAACAGTGTTTCATCTGGTACACCACATTGATGATCACTCACACTTAAAACCTTACCATTTCTACTTTTTAGATTGCCTCGACATCTTTTTGACCCCTCTTTTGAGCATCGCCTAAATATTATTCCTTTTACATTTTGACGATTATAGTTATAAGAGTAGCCTTTATAGAGTACACGTTGTTTACCTTTGTTAGTTGTAGTAATTTCCATAGTAGCAACTAACCTGTTAGTATGATTTGCTCACTACAAAGGTTATAACTGTTCTGATAATAAAATCATTTAGCGTTGGCTTTTATATTTAACTAGCTGTTACCCGCGGCTTCGCCCGCAATAACATTTGGAATCCCGTTATAACATTAGTTATATAGATAGATAAGCATGGTCTATCACCTGAAACCAAAAATGGATGGGACGAAAAAAACATCAAAATATCATGTTGGTTTCGGACCCTAAAAGACGTGAAAAATATAATAAAAGTATTAAAAAAATCTTTTTAGAAATTTCATTCGAAACAATTTTTATGTCATTCCTGGGACTTAGAACATTCCGACCAAAAAGTACAAAATCATTAATAACTCCGTAAGTATTCGTCGTATGATGAAATAGCAAGAGACAAAAAAGATGTAATGTGTTATTGTCTACAACATAGGCCATGTATAATTTTACACTCAGACATATTACGCCCCCCCCCATAATTTCAACCCTCCCAATGGGCCCCTTAAATTGGATTTATGAAAAAACGGTCAAACACCTATTTACTTATTTTTTTATGCTGATTTTTTCCCCGCTGAGTTCCAACTCCTGGCCTATGTCGTTTAAGGGATACACGCTCCGTTAGGAATCCTTCAACCCCCACTTTTCACCCCTTTCACCTCATAATATACACCACATCGAAAAACCCTCAGACACGTGTCTTCTTATTTTTAATGATGAGTTTATATGCCGAGTATCACATCCCCCAGTGAAACCAATCGGGAGATATTGCTATTCAATGAAATGCAGGTCTACCCCCTTAAGACCCCTTTAGAACCTGAATATCCAAAAATCCTTTCTTAGTGGGCGTTTGCGGCCCTTGAGGAAGCTGCATACCAAATTTCATTCCAATCCGTTCGGTGGTTCTGAGATTTCGTGATGAATGAATCAGTCAGTCAGTGGTATTTGAGCTTTATATAGTAGATATGTACAGTTTGAAGTGATAGCAAAAGTGAGAGTAAAATGGTAGAAGAGTGGTAGAAAATATTACATGTATTGTTAATAAATAGTTTAAGCGGTTATGTGGATCCATTACATAATAATTTTGGCTCGACGAAGCTCATTTTCTATATCCAATAGTTCTTCCTCATATTCAGTATAACCAGCCTGTTTATAGACATGCAGTTGTTGAAGCCGCCGGATTAGCTTACTTGGATTGTTCCAGTAGACAAATTCAACAAATGATTTTTTTGGTGTAAACAAAGCATTACCATTATCATTATTATTATCATCATCATCATCATCATCATCATCATCATCATCATAACCATTATCATTATCAACATCATCATAATTATAATCCTCATCACTATTACTATATAGTCCTTTTTGATCCTTTTGCAATACCACATTTTGCACAGTGTGAGTTGCCTTTGATAATGCTGGGAGTTTTTCAGACATTGACAACTGTCCTAACACAACTTTTTGAGGAGATGGTACATGCTTTTTAACAAACAATGCACTATCTTGAGCTGCAATATATTTTTCTGGGACTAGTGTTTTAGCATTTTGAAGAGTTTTTTTAAAACAGCAACGATGTTTTATCTGGTACACTACATTGATGATCACTCACACTTAAGACATCACAATTTTTTACTTTTCAGCTCACCTCGACACTGTTTTGAACGATGTTTTGAACAACGTCAAACAACAGTTCCATTTTTATTAGTTCGTTTTACAATATATGTATACCCTTTATAGAATGCATATGGCATACCATAGCTATTTGTTGATACTTCCATGTTAATTGTCAAGCATGAACTAATCTCTAGCAAAGTTCACTCGATAATATAAATAATAGTTTAAAGTGAGAAGAAAAGTGGGTGCAAGATTGGGTGCAAGATTGGGTGCAAAAGTGGGTGCAAAAGTGGGTGCAAGAGTGGTTGCAAAAGTGGGTGCAAAAGAGGGTGCAAAAGTGGGTGCAAAAGTGAGTGCAAAAGTGGTTGCAAAAGTGGGTGCAAAAGTGAGTGCAAAGGTGGGTGCAAAAGTGGGTGCAAAAGTCAGTGTAAAAGGGAGTGCAAAAGTGGGTGTAAAAGTGAGTGCAAAAGTGAGTGCAAAAGTGTATGTAAATGTGGGTGCAAAAGTGGGTGCCGTTTATAGTAGGCATGAATTTTACTAGAATGTGATTTGAGTAAATGTAATTTCTAAACCCAAGTAGTGAGTAGTCAGTTGGTTTTTGATCTATGCAAGCGTAAACATGTCTCATACACTGATGATGGATACTCAAGGCTGTATGGTCAACAAAACAAGTATATAGTTAAAGAGGTGGCTATTATTGATTGCACAACACTGAATCTATTTTTGAAATTTTGACAAAGGGCCTAAGTGCACTTTTGTTAATATCTCGCGAACCAATAAGACTAAGGCATTGTATGAGGTATTGTTGGACTTTTGCCGAAGAATGCTGGTAAACACCTATTTTCCCACGACCTTTTTAAAGATGGCGGCTGACCCACGAGTGGTGATTAAAAGTATTCCAAGCGGCGCTCGTCCACAGGCAAACCAATAATCAAAGAGGGGTATGACAGACCTTGAGGCGATAACCCCTTTAGATTGATCCCTGTTGATTTTCCCCTTTGGACTGGTCCCTGTTGACTAGCCCCTTTGGACGGGTCCTTTTTGAAGGGAGTCATTGTCACTGTGGACGGATCCCTGTGGACGGGTCCCTGTTGACAGGTCCTTTTGATTAATCCCTTTGGACCGGTCCCTTTGGAATGATCCCTATGGGTTGGCCCATGCATTTATCCAAATTATGACAAAGGGACGGGTCCAAAGGGATTAGTCAAAAGGACCTGTCAACAGTCCTAGTAAGTTCACAGACGATGTACCATTTTGTTCACTCGTAAGATGCCCGCTACAATGGCAGGATTCAACTAGCGGAGCGATAATTAGGCCTATTTAGTGGTAACTTATCTAACTGCCAGTGAACTCCAAATAGTATTAAAATTTTCCTATAAATATGAATTTATATTCTCTTTGGGGTGACTGCGTGTGAAAGGAGCCGTCTGACTTGCTGCGGCGGCTGTACCGGCCCTACGCGTAACGTCACTACAGGAATCTTGCGGCCTGGACATTACAATGGCAGTGGTACATGTCATGAGGAGTTCGCAACGTCTCGGCATTTGGTGATTTACAGAAAGGTAATGGTAGTTTCAGTCGATAAAATGGTAGTATATTGTTGGTTGATTGTGTATGAATTAGGTTCTGTTTTTGGTTGTGCTAAGGTTATAATAATAGAGGCATAATGAGATCCTGTATAGGTTAACTGATCTTAAGCTCTTCAATATTTGAAAAGTAATGATGGATGTGATGTGTGTTGCTCGTAATCCAGCCATCGGCTAGAAGTTTAGAAAATTTGCCCGCGTATGAATGAGAAATTATTATATACGGTATATTGAGAATGTGTTAACACATACCAGTAGACTTTTTCAATTGTGATTAATGGTGTACATTATATTTTGGGGAAGGATGAACATGCTCTTTATCCACTACATGTAGCCTACATTCTCATAATTTCTCATACTTTTGATTCACTTGTTGTTAATGATGAATAGTCTGTCACTTTATTGCACAATTGCCATGCTGGCAAGAAGGTCGTGAACTGCTCTGAATTGTGATGGCGACATCTAACCAGCATAGGCACCTGTGTAAATTTCCCTTGGATTACCATATGGTAGTAGTTTTATACAAATCCTTTGTACAGTATTGACCATTTTAGTCACCTTTATCTGTGATGTAGATTTGTGTCTGTTCATCCCTGTAGTTAGGCTATTATAAGTCAGTTAGTTAGTTATTGAGGTTTTAAGGGACAGAACTACGAGGTCATCTGCCCCTATCAGTAGATAGCGTAAGCTTCACCCAGATGTTTTCCATCAGGAAGTTTTGTTTCCGGTGTGACAAATCATGATCATTATGTCTATGTTGACACCTTGAAGGAATTACACATGTAATTGCGAGTTTCTACGGTTAACATAGAGCCAAAAAATTAGGCTTGTGACTGTTTGGAGAGTGATAGGTTATAAGCAGGGCCCGGAGAATCGTGTACTTAACTCCCTCCTCCCAAATGCCTTGCTGTTTGGTGGGTTGTAATATCTGGACTTGTAGCGATGAATTCATAGACTTGCTATCATTACAAAATGCCTCTGGAGCTTAGTCCCTTCAGTGGTAGAAAGTCTTAATTGGAACAACTGTGAATGTGGATGCCATTGCTATTGTAACCCGGATACCAATTGCCTGATCAGGTATACTGTACTGCCACTTGTCGCACATCAACTATGCACAGTGACTGACCGTATACATAACTTCTTTTGTGCCTCATTGTGTAGTGGCTAGTACTCTTGGCTGTCACCGCGGAGGCCCGGGTTCTATTCCCAGCTCTGCCAAGAAGTTTAATTCTGGCCTGAGGGTTACGCAAAAACTGAGAAGAGGCGAGTTCCAATCCCACCTCAGCCATTCTGGAAGTGGCTTTCTGTGGTTTCCCCACTTCTATTCCAGGAGAATGCTTAATTAAGACCACAGCCGCCTCCTTCCTAATCCTCTTCTGAGTTACAACTACACACTCTAATACAGCCTTCACAATAACACCGGTTATCAGACAAATTCCACACACACCTAAGTACACGGTGCCACATGACCACAATGTCGCAAAGCCCCGAAATGAATCAACAACACAATATAATTTCTTTGGGTGGCTTCAACACTGCAGCCCCCTATGGGTGGAGGTTTAGACTACACCCATGGTATCCTCTCCCTATCGTACGAGGCGACTAAAAGGAGCTACGTTGGCTATTCTTTGAGGCTTCCTACTTGTCTTATGAATTGCCCCCCCCCCCCTCCCCCTCCCAAGGGTGGGAGGGATGGAATTCACCCACAGGCAGAGTTGGACGGTTGGCACACGTGCTGTGAAAGTATTCTGGATATATATATATATATATATAATCTGGTGTAACAGTATGTTAATGTTGTAGTAATTTCTAAAGGAGATACATTTTTCTTTACATTGCACTTTGTCAGTACATGTGTGTGTACTGTATATAGTTTAATGTAAAGTTTTTACATACTTGGTAGCTGCAATCATATAAGTGCAGTGCTAGGCCATGGGGCCTATCTTTCTGGCGACTGTTTTTTTTGGTCAGGTTTCCCATTTTCAACATCCCCCAATGGCCTGGACGGTACCTCGCTTCATTCCAACTACTTGGACATATTCATTTATTTCATCCTTTTATCAGCTCCTTGTGATGTTGCCATCTGTTACGACATTCGGCTGTACACATTGGCTAGGTGGAACCGCATCGACTTAAATTAATGCAATATTTCAATGGTGGTATTGTATTGGATGGCGGTTCACTGAAATCTTGTTTCAATTTTTATAGCAATTCATTGTATCTCATCACCGATCCCCCCGAAAGAATGCTAATTAGGTGTAGGTATCACGGCAGCTAGAGCGCAGCGTTCGGCCATGGGCCCAAGCTCTCTGCTGACTCGGTGGACGTGGTTTCGAACCCCATCATCGCCATCCTTGAAATGTTTTTCCGTGGTTTCCCATTTTCAACTCTACGAAAATGCTGGGACGGTACCTTCTGACAGGCCACGGACGCTTCCTTCCACATCCTTGCCCAGTTTCATGAATTCATCTCTCATTCCGGTGCGCAGGTCGCCCACGGGCGTTGACTAGAAAGACCTGTACTTGGCCTCTCAGGAGGCCATACGACAAAAAAGATGACAGGGGGTAGGTATACGTGCACATGTTTTAAACTTCACCAGTCCTTCTTCAACAAAGCAACAATGTCATCATTTCCTAACTTTACAACAATAGATTTTAGCATTTAATGTGCACATTTCAAAACACACATGTTGTGAGATAATGAGTGAGGTTAAAGACCAATGCGAATTTATATTTAAAGGGCATATAATATTTTCAAGAATATTGACTACTTGTCTGTAGGACACACTCTTTCCCCTCTCTCTTTTAATACAATGGGCACAATAATCCTGTGATGCAGATTTTTTTCTGTGTATTTAACAGTAATATAATGTGGCTTCGTACAGTTGGCCTGCAGGGGTCCTTTTAACATAACCGAAACAGGAGGTTTTAATTGCCATTAAACTGAGGTGGGGGGTATTGAATGTAATTGGTAATGTGTTGCACCATTACGTTCAACCACATCTTCCAAATGTCCCCTCCCTCTTATTTCTTGCAAGAAATGCTGCATTAACTGGAATTGTGTTGCTTTATAGGCTGAAAATTCATGTTCACAAAAAATAATCCTCTTTGAGTTTACAGCTTCTTCAGCCTGAGGATTGATCGAAGCAAGCCAAGAGGTTTTCCTGCGTTGGAGCGTACCACTTGGCTATGGGTGATCAGTTGTTTTCCACCGTCCTGCAGCGTAGCCGATCATCTAAATGCAGCCCGGCATGGTCTTCTTCAATTCTGTCTCCAGTCGACTAAGCCATTGACATTCACACATCAGAAGTTATGACTCACATGTGAAAGAATGTACAATGTGTACCATGACTAAACAAACATTAATAACACAATTGAAACTGCCTGGAAAATCGGCTTTCTCATTTCCTTGACATTCCTCTAGCCTGCCTATAGTTTTTCTGTAGATACAGTTGAAAATCATTTAAGCGTTGAGGGCACGTAAATTGCAATGAAATGCCATTTCTTGGGCATATTCAATTTATTTAGAGAAGCAGGTATATGAGACATGAAATCAGTCATAGTGGCGTACTGGGTCGGAATATGGGTACGGTCATTTTGAGGTTATGGTACCATAATATTGCAAACTTGCATGAAACTTCAAAAAGACTAATCGCTTGTACTTTACACGTAATAAAAGGGCTAAACAACTAAAAAGTAGGATATAAATAATCGACAGTCCATTGTTTTTCTAAAGACCATACCAACGTTATGGAACAGAATGTACCGGTACGTACAAAATTTAATTTTGGGGTGTCCGTTGCCTCTTAATATTCAATCTAAGTAATATATTGTCGTTGAAAAAGAAAACGTAGTTGCTTTAAAGCAACAATAACGACGTGTATCCAGATTAATCAAACTCGAATCGATTTTCTCTCATTTCGTAAGTTGGTTAACGTACTCGGCGAAAGCAACCTAGATCCTTCGGTCACTTATATTTGTTGCACAATATACGGCCAGCTATTGCATCTCAGTGGCGTAGGAATTCGCCACGTGGTGCGCACCGTGCCATATTTTTAGTAGCTTTGCGCACCATGTGCGTTTGAGTTGGAGCCCAAACAATGACGCAATCGCACAGAATTTAACGAATCGCAAATTTACCAGTGAGTCCCTACTCTGTTATTATATGCCCCATGGTCGTACCTATGTGAACCACAGATTACCTTACTACAGATGGCCGACAGCCATGCTAATTCTTGACACCTAAGAATTCAGCGCTGCCTGGGGTATGGACTGCCATACTAGAGCACAGCAACTCCAACTGAAACCCCGGAAAAAGTGACAAAGTGTGCATTTTTCAGATCTCAGGATGTTGAGACTGCAAGGCAGTCATGGCCAGTGCTAAGTCTGAAGAAGGCTACAGCTTCTCTTCTTGGTGTTAATTTATATTGATCCCATTTAGCATTAATGTCCTTATATAATTTGGTTTCTGCTGTTTTCTTTGCCATTTCTTCATACCCGTTTTTTGATAGTATTTTTTAAATCTTTTTGCTGACATAAAATCAGTCTGACTGACAGGTTGTTGTAGTGTAGTACCTTTTTTGCTAATCTGTCTGCCTCTTCATTACCTGCTATTCCAACATGAGAAGGAATCCACTGAAATGAGATCTGTTTGTGTAGTCTTTGAAGGGTTTTAATCATACAAAAAATTTCTTTCAGTTCTTTATTTTGAGGCATATAATTTGACGAGACGGCTTGGATATCTGCTTTTAAATCTGTAATGAAAACACATTTTTGATAATCATTGTTTCTGCTTAATAACTGTTGTAGTGCATGTGAAATTGTTTTTATCTCAGCATCAAAGTTTGTTTTGGCCTACTGGGAAGTAGAGATAGAAAGGAGATGAATGTATTCCTGCTCCATTTCTATTTTCTTTGTATTGTGAGCCATCTGTAAATATTTTTAGCCATTGATTAGACGGATATATTTCTTCTATTGTACAGAGGGCCAGTAGTTTTAGATCTTGTGGTGAAGGGTCTTTCTTGCAGGCCTCTTCTAGCAAAGTAAGGTCTGTAGTCACTTGTATATATTCAATGGGGTTGACTGGCATACAGAGTGGTTCAAGTTTTATTTGCAGATTGCTCTTATTGATATATTCATTGGCGAGACTTAAGGGATCATTTTGTGTTTTAAGATTGGGGCTATAAACTGTTTTTTGATCCACGTCATTTGAGGTAGTCTTTGTATACTGAGATATGAATTGGCTGTTTGATGTTCATCTCTTCTATTGGTAAGCTGTGGGTATATAACTTCAAGGTGGTTACTGGTGTGCTTTTTGCGCCTGTTATGATTCGTAGGGCATTATTCTGATACCTTTCGAGGCGATCAATGTTTGTCTGGGGTGCTGTAGAGAGTACTTCACTGCCATATTTTATGATAGTTTTAATGTATTGTAGGTTTTATTGAATGTGTCTTGAGTGCTCCCCTAAGTAGCACCTGCTAGTCTCTTCAGTAATTTCATCCCTTTGCTTACTTTATCCTCCACATGTTGTATGTGTTATGTCCAGTTGAGCTTCATGTCCATGATGATACCTAGGTACATTGTACTTTCACTTTTTGGAACTTCTTGATTACTAAATTTGAGACTGAAAGTTGGATTGTGGTGTCTCAGGGAGAATATATAAAATATATCCAGTTAAAAATTTTGAAGGGTGAAATACAGCAAGTAGACTACATCAAAAAATATCATGCCACACTAATACAGTAAATTCTATGACATGCTGTGAAGGGAAAAGGTGAAATAGGACTTTCAATGAAAAACAAGAAACACACTCAATACTGCTAGAAATCATCATGTTTTATTTAAAAAGTTGTCAACGAAGAAAAAATAACAGTGAGAGCCAATATCAAACTTAGCAAAAATACAGTGATCAAATCTGGTCCTTTTAAAAGTATGTGTTGAGGCATGTTCTTCTTTCTTGCCAAGGTATAACAGTAGGCTACATCACATGTTAATGGACCTATTACCTCCTTGATGCCATGGTTGACACCGATGAACCGCAAATTCCTACAACACATGTAAGTTTGTATGTTGAAACAGTTACGGTAACTTAATAAATGTGTAATGCTTGAAATGGAGAACTTGAATTTGCTGTTGTGTGTATGTTTGCACCTACTATAACTTCATTTTAAAAGAATCTCTTATTGTAGAATCATCGTGTTTTTGATATTAATTCATTTAGGGATTTAGATAATATATTCATTTTGCCCCATGTATTTGGAAGTGTGTAGTATTTGTATGATAATCTGTGTTATTGTTGTATCTGCAGTAGTGTGTATACTTTCTGTAATTCAGACGAGGACTGGAAAGGAGGCAGACGTAGCCTTAAGTGAGGAATATTTATTTTTAAGAATTTTTAATAATATGTACTGTACCCTTGGAAAAGAAGCACTACACGAGACAGACATTCGGGGGTGATCGGTCCATAAAAAGTAATATCAGGCGAACGTGCTTCTTATAAATTTTCAGGATTCATAAGGGAACTTAAAGATATAAATGAAATATATATTACAGGTTAAAACAAAAACAATTTAATACGGACTAATAAAACAAGACAATAAAAATTATCCACCCTCATGTGATGCCATGAGTCAATAACCCGTCACAAGTGACGTGCGAGTGACCCAATAACCCACACTCGACCCCTGGACAGCGAACGCAAAGTCAACAAGCCAGCTGGGAACTTGGAAAGTCCCGCCTGAGTCTTGCTCACCAGGTATCCCCAGCCCACGACAGCCGTAAAAATAAAAGAACTGGTTCAAACACCAGCCCATGGAAAAGCTACCTCATAAATCAACTTAGACAGTTGTAAAACGAGGGATACTAAAATGTCCCCTCAGAGAATATTACAATTTAACAAAAATATCGCAAGTAAAAAATTAGAAAAGAAACATGTTTATTGTGTTTGTGCGCGCTTTCGGGCAAAGAAAGTTTTGAGTACTTGACGGGAATTCACTTCCGATCGAACATACGATTAAATCGTGAATCCCGTATTGCGAGTTGGAAACCATGATAATTATGGGAATACACACTAAATGGCTAATATAAAATATAAATGCACTGACATAGTCTACCCTTACATAATAAGTCAATCATACACGAATTGTATATTTACACTATTTGACTGCCGATCAGTCGGTCTTAAGTCATACAAAACAAAAACAGAGCACCCACGTGACAACAAGGATATCGGTACGCCGTTTGCGACCTTTAAACTGACACATTACAATGCTTGGCAGAAATCCAAGCAACAACAACAACAGAATTAACATGCCCCAACGGGCTGAATACAAAATTTACAAGTAACACTTCGATTAATACGGACTGAAATATTTAAATACGGGCATGGGCAAATTCCCAATTAACATCCAAAATCAAGCTATAATTTGCCAGGCAAGCAATCTACTAATTAGTGAAATGAATGCATAGCGCGCACGCTGCACCTTATCAATATTCAAAGATCTGAGTACATAGGTCTGTCAAGCTCCAACGTGCCATATTGTGTGTCACCAGAATCTCGAAGCCTCGGCCTGAATTCTGAATAGCCTCCCGGCTTCTGAAGTCGCGTAAAATACATCATAAAAACATCATATTTTCTTGACCAACCACCCAGGGTGTCAATATTCACACATCAGCAATACGTCCCTCAGGTACGTATACTGAAGCAATAAGGAGCAACGGAAACTGGATCACCATGTCCAAATCCTGCAACCTCTTCGAAGAATATCACATATAGCACACACACATCTCAATGCCTGACCAATTGACCCCCATTTGTACTCCAGATCCAGAATATAAATTAAACAACAAAATCTAAGATATGACAAAAAAGTGTTGCACAAAGCAAAACAATATAAGCATTTGCCTGGGCAAAACACAACCAAAAGACGGGAATTTCCCCCCATTGTCTAACATAAAATTTAAATTCAGTCCCATTTATCACCCTTAACTAAAGTTTCAGCCGTAAATAATCTCGCTAGTGCCTCGCATTCATGTGCGCTGCAACATGAAGGGAAGCACTCTAAAAACAAAGCAACGGGTTAAAACCCAAGAAAAACACACAAGAAAAAAATATCTAATATTTACACAAAATCACGTGATGCTATTTAAAATTATTATGTCAGTGAAACGAATTTACATGTGATCACAACAAAGCAAAGTTATTTACAAAACACAATTTCCCAATTAATTATTCATGATCCCTCCCCGTCAAAATTAAATAAATTTAATTTGTACTCATCACTTTCAGGACTGTCCGGTGCTGAGATAGCACCCGCCATCTTCCTCGTGCATAACCTAGCCCATCATGCTAGACATTATGTCTTGGGACACGACACTGTCCATTTCTGTAGCCATGGCGACGATCATTTTTCTGTAGGAATAAAGTTATTGTTATTATTTTCAGGCTCCTAATTATACTGCATAATTGAGCTACTCGATTCACCCATAAGTTAGTTGCAGTGCCGTAGACTTTCCCTACATTATGTGGACATTTTCCACCTAATATACAAACATTTGAATTCTCTGTTGCCCGTCACGCAACATAATACAATGTTTCAGAGTCTTTCGTGCCGCCTAAGCACCCGCAAAAGTTAGTGTTTCAAAGTGCCTCGTCCACAGACAGAGTAACACCCTACTCGCTCAAAGATATCTAAAATTGTGACCGCGTCTATTCACAGACCGCTATATTTATATGTTTCAATCAAATTTCACGTGGAAGGGGAAATCCGCTCCTCAAAAATAGTAATAATGCTCGCACACACTTCGGACACATCTCATTCGATTTGTAAAAATCAGCACAAACGAATGACACTAGCGTGCAGAAAATTGCATCTTGAGAATACCTATTTATCAGAATTCGCGCGCAAACAATCTGCGCGGTCAAAGTTGGCGTCTTGCTCTCATTGGCTATATTTCAAATAATACGGTGGTACTAGGGTGATGACCTTTCTCCCACTCTCATGTCTTGTCACAAACTCCTTCTTCAGTAGGCCTATGCTCTTCCTTCACTCGTGTTTAATACCAGGAAAAATATTATACTTCTCGTTTGAACAAGTCAACGGATACTTCGCTTGCACCTGCCTTTTTCATATTCTTGGAATCGGCTATATTTAACCTGGCGTTGCTTCATTGGCGACATCGACAGCTTTGCTTTGTTCACCCAGACAGACTGATATTTCAAACATGACCAAACTTTTTCTCAACTGAGCTGTATTGTAGCTGAAGAAATAAAAATTATTTCAGGACTTGAATGTAGGCATACATTCAAGGGCTCATTCACCCCTTAAAAGGTGGAATTTGAACTTAGGTAGAAGTCAATTTTCACTACCAAAAAGCACATCAGTCAGACAGTGGCATATCCCCTCACATTTATTCATTTCCAAACGCTCCTGCTGTTAATTAGAGCTCGGCCACTTGCCACTTAACGAGCACATTCCAATTGCTCGCCGCCTCAGGCCAAACGAGTCTCCCCTTCTCTCTCGCTGCCTTTCATTCATACAATATGTGTCAACATAGCTATCTCAGTCCGCTCACAGTACAACTTATAAACAACCCAATGTTTACGTTTTCCTCAAGTGCTGGCTCACTCGTGCCCCGTATATTTGGTGCGATCTTACATCTCCACATAATTAGCTGCTACGATGTCGTTTCTTCTCGGCTCCCATGGCCCAGGTTTATTGTAGATTTTCATGTTTGCGATGTTATAAACAGATTGCGTACCCGTGCTCAACTCCTGCGCTTTATATGCCTTATTTGCAAGATTTTGGATTATCTTGAAAGGTCCCAGATAACGGAAGAAAAATTGGGAAATACCTTGTTTGATGGATCAGATAACGGAGGCTTCTTAATCAAGACTAGTTTATTTTCAACCAATTCACGGTGGAATCTCTACCCTCTTACTCTTCTCAGACGTCGGTCCGCTTGAGCTCTCATGTGTGTAACAGCGTTTTGGATACGTAACTCATGTGCAGGCATGAGATCACGTGGGCAAGTTATAATATTGTCCCAGGATCTCTCCGGTGTTCTGTTGTGGTGCAAAACCATGGGTATCTGACCCGTAGATTCGTGTCTCGTTGAATTTATGCAGATTTCTATGTCCTTCACATGATCAACCCATTTTTGATGCTCATTAGGTACAAATACTCTAAAAACATAGAAATATTTCTCATTACGCGTTCGCTTGGATTTGCGGATGGGTGCTTTATAGAAGATAAAATATGTTTTATTCCAAGATCTACCATTGCCTTCTTGAATTCGTTACTGGTGAAGTAGCTCCTGTGGTCAGATAATAGGAACTTAGGTTTTCCCATAGTAGGAATAACTTTATTCTTAATGCGGCTTAGAATTTGTTTTGTAGTGGTTTTCTGTATTGGGCACAAAACCACGAATTTTGAAAATACATCTAAACAAACTAGTAGATGTCGGCAACCTCTCCTTCTCTTAGGAATTGGACCATATGTATCAATCGCAAGTAGCTTACCAGGGTTTAGTGGCAACAATGGTTTGGGGTACTGTTTCATTAAATAGTTATTCGGTTTCGTGCGCTGACAGGTGTCAGATGTCTTTATGACTTCGCATATAGTTGATCTCATGCGTGGACACGTAAATGCTTCGGCGATAGTTGCTTCCGACTTATCTAAGCCAATATGTCCTAGACTTTCATGGACAGCTGCAAAGAAGCTGGCATCATAATCCGTAATTTTGAATGTCCCTCGTCCACAGATTTGAGTAAAATGCCATCTCGGTACATGTAGTTTCCTTCCTTCTGTAGAGCTTCCCGATGTGCTGGTGTTCCTGCTTGTAGTTCTCCTTTAAAGAAACGTACCATCTGTAGCATCCAAGGTTCAGCCTCTTGTTCTCAAGGTAATTCCCTCAATTCATCCAGAAACCTGTGGTCCTTGTCAGTCAGTTAAATGTGATTTACAGCCATTTCCTCTTCAACTTCCGCTTCGGGATTCCTGCTCAAAGCATCCGGTATGATATTCAATTTGCCAGGGCAATGCTCAATCTCAATGTCAAATTGTTGGATATAAATTGACCATCTGGTGTTCTGTTCACTGAGAATTGTGGTTTTGAATAAGAACGTAAGAGCTTTGTGGTCCTTTCTTATTGTTATGGGGTAACCAAATACTATATTCCGCCATTACGTTCGTGCTTACGTAACTTTCGACTTACAAATGCCAGGTAAGACCGGTTCTGAAGGTTACTGGGATCTTCCTGGTATAACATGGCTCCAATGCCTATAAATGAAGCGTCTGCTTGGATTACAAATCTGCGGCTAAAATCAGGATAGCCTAACTTGATACAATTCTGCAACAGAAGTTTTGTCGCTTGGAAAGACTTTTCACAACTGTCATTCCATCGCCATTTGTTGTTCTTTTTGAGGAGTTCCTGCATAGGTGCTACTGTCTCTGTGTACCCCGTGCAATTTTCCTTGAAAAATCCCGTAACTCCAAGAAAAGCACGCACATGTTTCACCCTGGTTGGTGTGGGAAAAATGGCTTCAATTTTGGCAGGGTTCGGTCTTACGCCCTCTTTATCGATTACATGGCCTAAATATAGTATCTCGTCCCTGAAGAAATGAGACTTCTTAAGGTTGATTTTGAAGTTTGAAGTACGAAGGTTTTCCAATTACTTATCCAAGTTGTTCATGTGTTCTTCAACAGAGTCAGAAGCCAACAATATATCATCAATGTACTGTCCCCGTTTACCTGGATAGTAGGCTGTCAGATATCCGCCCCCTCAATCGGATTGCCAATTATCAATCGCACCGGCACAGCTACATCAATGAAAATGGCACTGACAGATACTATCGAGATAAGAGCACAGAAGTTCACAGGAAATCATTGTGGAACACACCAAAATAGACGGGGGTTCATACTTACCGTTACTTACCTCTTAATTATCTCGGGGTTTGAGTTGACAACGGGATCACTAAAGTCTGTTCACACAATAACCTCCACCATGACATTTAAAAATGAACCAAGACGAAGACGAGAACTTTGAACTGTACAAAAGCTTTATTTCTAATAAAGGGTATGATTTTGATAACACAACAAAATAAACGTGGCTATCAGTAGCCCAAGTCAATCAGACTACGTCCTCCTATATGACTTGCAAAATTATTATACAACATGATATAAAACATTTTAGCTCTCAAGAGCTCCAAATAACGTAATATTCATAACACTATTGGATTGGAAAAGGACGTCAGGGTGTGACATATATAGAGCATTTGGTTTCCTTTTAATAAACATGAGAATGATATTTATAGTCGCAAGGCCAGAGTGTGGACGACCTCACTCTCTGAGAACCAGATGTTGGCACAGCTGCGGGCTACCCTCCAGCCTGTTGCATACTGGTCAAATGCACTCCCTTCTCACATGCTATGTTACGTAAGAATACAGCTTGTTCTCTCAAACTTTTAAATGTCTACAGGACAACTCACATTATATTTACGCAAATCTTTCAAGTACTTTGCTCACATCCTATTGGATCATTATGTTAATTTCTTAAACTTGTTAACTTCAATCCAAATGTTTAATTAGCTCTTAAATGTTTATAACAAAATCACATAAATTATTTATAACAATTAGAAATTGTTTATAATATTTGTCAAAGACAATAAAAATATTATAAGCACGCCTTTAACATCACTCTCGTTCTACATTATTTTCAAAAATATTTACAGCAATCATTTACAATATTAACATTTAAATTGTTTAAATTATTAATTTAAGAAATACATTAACCACATGTTCATTCGGTTGGTAATTTTCATAATCGTGTTTAATATAATCGACCAATGAAGGTTAGTTATACATGTTAATGTCACAATCTGGTTTAATAAAGGTTTTAATAATGATTTGTGACGGTGATCTTCATTCAAAATCTTATCTCAAATTCTTTCAAAACTCGTGTTAATTCTAACAGTAAATTCACTTGATTAATTTTCAACGAACTATGACAATCTTACTCCAGCGGAAAATCCTTCGCTAACAAGTTAATGCACAATCTGCATTAAAAATATGCCCAAAATCATCATATATTAATCTATATGGCATTAAAAACTTCCACATAACTTACAAAACTTCCACAAATAATTCTTTAACATTAATTCCTGTGGGAACTTCCTTCATATTCAAGGGCATTATACCTCAGCGACTTTCAACACGCGCTGCACTAGCGATTATACATTCATAGTTCCACTTAAAAATTTTTATAATCATTAATTGTTTCAAAACTGTCTTTCTTTAACCTTCGTGGATTTCATTCATGAACCGAAATGAAGTCAAAACTTGCCAATCACAAACAAATTTAATAGTGAATACGCTTATATACGCCTGTCTGGTCTATCAAAATTTAAGATTAACATCTTAAAGAAATGTAGTATAAAAATACTATCATCAAATAAATTGCGACTAAAATGCAAAGTAGTCGAATAGAATCCAATTAGACTGGGGAATGCAAACATCGTTCTATAAATCTCTAATTGAGAAAAACTCCTAACAAAAGTACTTGACTTTAATGCATTCAATAATTCATTATTAAAGTTAATCTTTCACAAAAGTGTCTATGATGCAATGATCATTCATAACTGACGATAAATGTCTGTGTTGCAATCAATTCAAATAACGACTAGTATTTCCAAGATCGTCGACAACGTAAGAGATTTTAACGCTCTAAAATCATTTAAATGTTCTTCCTTCTTGATGATGACAGAAAATTGGTCAAAGTAATTAAACTGGGGTAGAATTACTTTAATAAAATGACTCGCTGTCTGAATTTAAATCTGCCATTAAAAATCATTAACTTACAGTCAAATCGTGACTACAAAAAAAATATTAATTACTGAAAAATCCAAATATCAGTCTCAACTGATTCAAAATCATTTACTATGCCCATGACATAACAATGTCTTAATAAATCGTCGAAAAAGGCATAACTCATCAAGGTGTACTGAGAATAAGAATCTCAACAAGAAAATAGGGCAAAATACATGAGGATAAAAATATGGGAAAAATGGTTGCTCAAACATCATTAGTAAACTCAAATACAATAAACGTTCACGACTACCTTATCTGCCGATTGACGTTCCAGAGGAAAATTCCCCAAAGAAGACTGCTGATGGATCCATTTCACCACGTTAAAGCTGAGCTCCATCCTCGAAATAGGAAATAGCACCCTCGGAGAATCGAACTGCTTCCTTCTCCGGAAATCGCTCTGCTCCTTGAAGACGAATAGACATCCTTCCGGCAATAATCTTCTTTGTGAGTCGGGACATCCCTGACCTCTCTTGAAAAATTCCCTGAAGTTCCAGTAGACAATCGCCATGAAGTTTTGTAGAAATTTCCGAAGAAATTATTCATATTCAGAGTATGAAATTGTTTCTATGGCTGTTCGATGGTATTCAGCCTTTAATTACGAAACATGGGTGTAGATGGTATTCACCGCATGTTCGCTTGTGTGGAATAGCAATTAGCGAAGTTCCATGTCGCTATCTTACTCCGTTGAAGTATGTCCCAATTGCAATAAGCCCTTTAGCCTTCCATCTGCTCTTCGGTTGTAGTATTAGAAGAACAAACTGCCGTATTAAATTGCTCCATTATACTGTAGCGTTGTGTAACCAAGCAATCTGAAGTCTTTCTATTCCACTCGCAGCGTCAGCCGTTGCGTTGATTCTGGCTATACAAAAGTGCTTCTCTTGTGGCGAGATAATCACTTTTGTCAGTCGTATAAAACTGCTAATATCTTTCAAACTAATCGGTCGAAATTGTTCAGCTTTTCTCTATTACTTTATGAAGCACTGCACAATACAATTAGCTTATCGGTGACCGCTAACTGTTCGAAGCTAAACTTGTAGAAGCTTTCTAAGGTCCGTTTCAACTTCACCTAGTTTGACTTGGATCTCGTTAATATAGTGGCCTCGCCACGCGTTATAAAGACGATTCTTTTCACTGCTGTTCACTTCGACGTCTCACTATAATGAATGTATAAGAAAAGAACTTTCACAATAGACTTCGATGATCTGAGAATGAGATCTCAGAATAATCAGAGAATGAAAGAGGCTCCTCTCTTCTGCGCAAGCCCTTTTATTAACTTCACGAGGGGCGTTTCCATCCCTTCCAGAGCGAGATACTGCGTCATCGCTAGAAGTTCCAACTTCGTTAATACATGACGGATTTTCAAAATTCAAAAACTGAAAATAAATTTCACCAAAATTCCAAATCAATGCTTCTACTGCAAATGGATTTCCACAATTCTGCATTCCAAAAGTAATAAAAATACCATAGTTTCAGCAATCTCCGTCTTCCTTTAAACTATCGTTCATTGGTTCAAGCCTCTCCTCCAATAGCATAGTTTCTTCCTCAGCAGAATTCCTCGTTTCCTGCGACTGCGTCGTAAATCTTGGAACATTCTCGACTAAATGCTGACGTCACTGAGAATCTCAGCTCAAGTAGCCTGCTGGCATAACATTTACGTCATTCGTGCTTACGTCATGACTACCCACGTCATAACTATGACAACCATAACTCTCCTTATAATTTCAAATATAGCCACCGTGGTCTCTACATAATTCAATTACGGGGGCATTCTCCTCTCACCACGTTTTAAAAACAGTTGCAAATTGTTTTTAAACTCAGTGTTACAAGTATCTCAACTCTCTTGAACACGAAATTGAATTATTACTGGCTTACTCTAGGATAGTATCTTTTTAAATTTCCAGCATTGAACTTGCCGTAAACGACATTATTCTCATCATCGTAGAGTTCATAACAGTTGTTTCCATAAGCGTTCGTAATCCTAAACGGCCCCAGGAACACTAATCCAAATTTGGGGTATATTTTCTTGGTCATATCAGCCTTGACAGGTCTGCGTAATAATACAAGATTTCCAACTTGAAAGGGTGTACCAAAACGTTGTCCAGCTACTCTCTTCAATCGTTTCTCTGCTGCTTTCTGGAGTTGTTCCTTTGCCTTGTCAATCCTCTGCTGCCTTCCTATGTCGGGATCTCTAGGTATGTGGTTGAAAAGATTATCCCACGGCCTTTCTGGGTTTCTTCCTAGATGAAGTCGCATTGGCACTTCTCCTGTGCTCTCCTGCACTGTAGAGTTCAGACATTCCTCAATAAGGGGTACAAATCTCACCCAACCAGAATGATCATTTGGACAGAAAATTCGACAGAATTTCGAAAATTCAGCCATATATCTTTCTGAGGAATTCGATTCAGGGTAACGCACGCTTGAAAATAAGTGCTTAATGCCAAGCCTTTCCATATCCGCTGCAAATTCCACGGACGTAAACTGCGTTCCATGATCTGACAGTAGATATTCCGGTATACCAGCTTTAGGAAATACAGCATTTTCCAGTCTGCTTACTACGTTCCTCGTGTTAGCTTTCTGCATGGGACTCATTGTAACAAATTTAGAGAAAACATCCACGGTCACCAACAGGTATTGGTTACCCTGGTATCCCTTCGGACAGGGGCCAAATATATCCGTCGCCATAAGTTCGTTTGGCTTAGAAGGAATCATCGCCTTCGGTTTTCCCTTTAATAAAGCAGAAGCATACTTTGCTCTTTGACATTTGTCACAGGATCTAATGACCTTGGCAATGCTGGAACGCATGTTAGTCCAGATAAATCTCTCTTTAAGTGTATTAAGAGTTTTATCTAAACCGGCATGTCCAGTTGCGTGATGAGCTACCCACACTAAATTAACAACAAGTTTAGGTGGCACGACTATTCGAAGTTTTGTATGCGCAGAGTCAGCATACTTGCATACGATGTCTCCACTCAAGACAAAGTGTCGTGAATTTCTCCGTGTAGCCTCATAGTCAACATCCGTATTGTCCATGTAACCCTTGAGGAACCTGTACATTTTCCTTATTGGAGCGTGTCTCTTCTGTGACACACCGATTCGGGCTAACCTCCTAACGGTTTCTTCATCTTCTTGCTCCAATTGTACATGGTGTATCTGCACATTTTTAATAGGGTTACGTGATAGAGCATCAGCCAGTAAGTTATCTTTCCCAGGCTGGTGGACGATAGTAGCGTTAAACTGTTGGGTGAACAAAGCCCAACGTGTCAATCTATCACTTGTCATGTCAGTTTGCAACATAAACTGTAGTGCTTTATGGTCAGTAATAATGATGACCTTATGTCCCAGCAGGATTTTCTTCCAGGCTTGTAAAGCTGTCACAAAAGCTAACGCTTCAAGCTCTGTCGTGAAGTAGTTTTCCTCGTGCTTTTTCAACTTCCGACTAGTGAACGCAATGTAGTGCTTGTTGCCTGCCTCGTCTTTCTGGTATAAGACTGCACTAATGCCTATTCTTGATGCATCAGACTCAATATAAAACACCTTCTCAAAGTCTGGGTACTCCAGTTTCACATTATTTCTGAGCATCTCTTTTGCTTTCTCAAAAGCTTCGTCTGCAGCGGTACTCCATTTCCATCTGTTGTTCTTCTTGAGTAAGTCATACAGAGGAGCCATAATTTCCGAGTATCTTGGACAGTGGCTGCTAATAAATTGGCATGCACCTACAAATTCTCTGACTTGTTTCACCTTAGTTGGCTTTGGAAACCTCGTGATCGCATCTACTTTTTTCATGTTTGGATGATATCCATCTTTATCAATAGTATGCCCCAAATAATTTATCTCCTTCTTCAAGAATTGACATTTTCCAAAGTTCACCTTTATATTGGCCTCCCTTAAATTCTCGAACAACTTTCTCAAGTGCACTAAATGTTCTGCGGCGCTGGGTGAAGATACGATTAAATCGTCAATGTAGCAGATTACATTTTCTTTCACTTCGTCAGTGAGCTTACTATCAAGTGCTCGAATAAGTGCTGGTCCACTGTTAACCATTCCAAAAGGCATTCTGGCAAAGACCCATGACGTCTGGTCAAATAGGAATCCAGTGTACTGCATACTATCCTCTTCTAGTTGAACTTGATAAAATGAAGACGTCAAGTCAAGAACGCTGAAACAAGCTCTTCCTTTGAATTTCCGAAGCAGATCTCTAATCTTGGGTGGTCTGTCATTTTCTGGAAGAATCTTCAAGTTGATGGTCCTGGCATCGAGACAAAGACGTATCTGACCATTACTTTTCTTCACTACTGTGATGGGGTTTATATAAGACGACGCCTGTTTTCTAATAATCCCGTCTACCTCCATTTTTCTGATTAACCCTCGTACTTCTTGATAGTATTTCTCAGGAATGGGGTATATTCTCTTCTGGTAAGGGGTTTCATCTGTCAGTCTTATCTTGTACTTATAATCCTTAATCAATCCAGGCTTTTCATCGAAAATATCTTGGAATTCCTTTATCAGATCCTCAAATTCCCCCTGAATTTCTTCAAATCCTTCAGTTTTTCTACTGGGTATTTCTTCTAAATTTTCTACTTCATTAATTATTGTATTCAAAATTTCTTCCCTAAGGTCTATTTCCAGACTGTTTTTCACGTCCTGTTCTTCTATCTCTTCTGTGATTATGTACCCATCATTAAAGCTAATACTTCTGTTCTTCATGTCAATAATAGCTCCGACCTTCGATATAAAATCGATTCCAAGCACCATATCAAAATTGATCTTGCTCACCACAATGAAGATCTGTTCATAATTCCTTCCATTGATCTCAAAGTTCAATAACACTTGAATCTTGCATTTCACTGCCTTATCTTGGAATATCCCTCTCACTTTGACGGTTGAAACAGGTAGAACTGTCATGTTCTCTCCTCTTAGCAGACTTTGATAACATTCCTCTGAAATGATGGAAATAATAGCACCAGTATCCATCAGGGCTTTGTACTGCTGTCCATCTATCCGTACAGCAATAATAGGTAAGGCACATGGTCTTTCCTCTTTAACAATACCCCTCTCTTCTAGTAAATCTTCATCGGTAACTTCGTATATCTCATTAATCGTAATCAGGTGTGGTGTGGCAATGTATTTACAGGTTCTCACTGACGTTGAGAAATCGGCGTTTTTTTTTTGTGTTACCGACCTCAAAATTCTGCTGGCTCGTAGAAGGCCCAGGATCGATTACAACATCCTGCCTTTTCTTTTGATTGTCAGCTTCTTTATCCCTTAATTCTTTTAAGTATTGCTGGCTTTCCTTCTCTCTTTGCTGATACTGACCAGGTGTCATAACCTGACCTTGAGTATTCTGGTTTCTATTTTGGTTTTGGTTATTCCTATTATAGTTACGGTTATACCCATTATTGTTGTAATATCTGCCTCTTCCATTGTAGTTTCCTCGGTTGTAGTTCCAACCTCTTCTCTGTTGATACGGTCGGTAACCTTGTGATCTGTAATTTCTAAACTGATTATTCCTGTGAGGACCTACATTGTCAGTTTTCTCCTGCTCTGGCTTGTCAGTTTGTTGGATTTGGTCCATATATACCGTATTGATTTCCTTAAACTCCTGCCTTTGACCTTTCTGGACTACGTTAGGCATTGGACTTGTGTAGTCCAACCTTCTCAGTAATTCATCCATGCTGGATAAATCCCTGATGTTGGACGAAATTATAAGTCTCCTCACCTCAACTGGCAGCATACGAGAAATCGCATCTATTAGTTGCTCCGTGGACAATGGGGGTTGCAAAAATCTCAAGCGGGACAATTGACTCGTAAAGAAATCAGCGTACCGCGTTGGAAGAGTACCTGAGTATTTTCTTGAATACACCTCCGCTCTTAACGAATTCTGCGCTTCTATGGACCAAAATCGTTTGATTAATGCCTCTGCAAACTCGTCAAAGTTACTGAATGTGTATCTAAATGCGCGAAACCATTCAAGGGGTCCTCCAATCAGATATCTCTCTACTATCTTCATCTCTCTCTCTCTGGGAATGTGAGCTTCGATGAAATAATCTTTGAGATTCCTTACATACTCTATAGGTGTCAAACTATCAGTGTTACTGAATTTTTGTGGTTTGTCTTCGAAATTCCTGATGACCGTCACGTTCCTCGGATATGAATCCGGATAGTTTTTCCCACTATCTCGGTAGTTCCACTCAGGTTCCATATTCCTCTCGTCATCCTCCTCTCTGAATCTGGATACACGTTCTTCAGGAGTCACGTCTCTTTCTTCTGGCTCTAGGTTATGTCTTCTAGTATAATTCCTATTCAATTCGCAAGCTAAGCTTTCTGTATCCTTGTCGGTGATTTCTGTTAAGACTTTCTTGATTATCTCTTCTTTGTAGTCCTGCATTAAACTAGCCTCTCCTAACTTCAAATTTTTCAGTTTACTCGTCGTTTCATTTACATCCGAGACAACTTTATGCATCTGTTCCTCTAATGTAGATTTTAAAGTTTGCATATCCTGATCTAGTTGTGTTCTATCGTCAACTTGTTTTTCGGATAGCGAATTTATCCTGACACTTAAATCTTTCCTAATCTGTACTACTTCATTGTTAATTTCTATCTGCGTACTGGCAAGTTTTCTTTCAATCCTTTCCTGAATTTGGGTTACATGTTCCCCACTTGACTTATTCCACTCGTCTTTCCATACCGCTACGCTTGCTGTTAACATTTCTGCTATGTCTACTTCAATATCCTCTTTTAATACTCTATTGTGGTCTAATACCTGGGTTCTCATGACCTCTACATCATACTTCAACTCTGCTAAAGACGTTGTTGTTCTAACTGATTCATCAACTAGTCTAGTCGCTAATGCAGTTATATTACGCGTACAAAGAGTTTTTGAGTTTTCGATTTCTTCCCTGACTTTATTTACATCAGTTTGGACTTTAGTCATATCTATGAAAACTGTGTTGACCTCTACCTGAATTTTAGTTATGTCACTTTGCACCTCAGTTATATCCGCACGAATGTTATTAATATCTACCTGAACATTGGATACATCAGTTCTAGCTTTTCGAATTTCTTTTTGGACTTCCTCGACCTTGTCTTGGACAGTCGCTACATCGTTTTTGACAACAACTACTTCGGCTCTAGCACAAGAAATATCCCCTCGGACATTAGCTACATCTAGATTTAACATTGTAAGGTCTTTCTGTACCTTAGACACATCAAATTTAACATCATCAACATTTTTATGCACATTAGATACATCTGTGCGAATGTCAGTTACAGTATTTTCAATTCCTAGGGTATTAATCTGTAAACGCGACATATTATCCTCCAAATTAGCAGCACTAGTCTGGATACCCTTCAAACTTTCACCCATGCTAGCTTTCAAATTACTAGCATTCTCCTCCATTCTTGCATTCAAATTAGCAGACAAATTACTAACATTCTCCTCCATTCTTGCATTCAAATTAGCAGACAAATTACTATTATTCTCCTTCATGCTTTCATTCAGCATCTGCTTCATACTACTATTCATGCTAGCTTTCAAGTTAGCAGACATCTCCTCTAGCATCAACCTCAAACTTTCATCTGCCATTACAATATTATTCAAAAATGGACTGCTGTAGGGACATACATCAAAAGAGTAAAATAACAACATTTGAGCAACACTTTTCACCATATATAATTTTGATCAATTTTCTGTCTTAAATCTAACTTATAACTACCTTATAATTAACCTTCGAAGATACTTCATGTTGAAACAAACTCAAGCACCTGTTCAAATTTCTCTGGCTCATTTTAAAATATCCTAACACAAATAATTTACATTTACAATCCAAATAATTAATTTTATCTTTAATATGACTGAAATGTCATAAGCCGGTCAAATAAAATAAGATTCCAGATTATAGGCGATTTTTCTAGGTTTTCGGCCTATTTAACCTTTCTCAAGTTGTATAAGATCTGATCTTTTCTGAGTGTAATTTTCCTAACACAATACAACATTTAATTCCTATATAATCACACTCTTAAATTCTACAATTGGCCTAGACATCTAACAAAGAATCAACCTCTTTATTTGAGTCTAATCGAACCTCACGTTTTAGGTTTGCCACTCTTACTGGCGTTCAACCTGGTAATCCAGTTTTGTTGAATCGAGCCCCAACGTTTTAGGTGCGCCAATCTTTCTGTCCCCGTTTACCTGGATAGTAGGCTGTCAGATATCCGCCCCCTCAATCGGATTGCCAATTATCAATCGCACCGGCACAGCTACATCAATGAAAATGGCACTGACAGATACTATCGAGATAAGAGCACAGAAGTTCACAGGAAATCATTGTGGAACACACCAAAATAGACGGGGGTTCATACTTACCGTTACTTACCTCTTAATTATCTCGGGGTTTGAGTTGACAACGGGATCACTAAAGTCTGTTCACACAATAACCTCCACCATGACATTTAAAAATGAACCAAGACGAAGACGAGAACTTTGAACTGTACAAAAGCTTTATTTCTAATAAAGGGTATGATTTTGATAACACAACAAAATAAACGTGGCTATCAGTAGCCCAAGTCAATCAGACTACGTCCTCCTATATGACTTGCAAAATTATTATACAACATGATATAAAACATTTTAGCTCTCAAGAGCTCCAAATAACGTAATATTCATAACACTATTGGATTGGAAAAGGACGTCAGGGTGTGACATATATAGAGCATTTGGTTTCCTTTTAATAAACATGAGAATGATATTTATAGTCGCAAGGCCAGAGTGTAGACGACCTCACTCTCTGAGAACCAGATGTTGGCACAGCTGCGGGCTACCCTCCAGCCTGTTGCATACTGGTCAAATGCACTCCCTTCTCACATGCTATGTTACGTAAGAATACAGCTTGTTCTCTCAAACTTTTAAATGTCTACAGGACAACTCACATTATATTTACGCAAATCTTTCAAGTACTTTGCTCACATCCTATTGGATCATTATGTTAATTTCTTAAACTTGTTAACTTCAATCCAAATGTTTAATTAGCTCTTAAATGTTTATAACAAAATCACATAAATTATTTATAACAATTAGAAATTGTTTATAATATTTGTCAAAGACAATAAAAATATTATAAGCACGCCTTTAACATCACTCTCGTTCTACATTATTTTCAAAAATATTTACAGCAATCATTTACAATATTAACATTTAAATTGTTTAAATTATTAATTTAAGAAATACATTAACCACATGTTCATTCGGTTGGTAATTTTCATAATCGTGTTTAATATAATCGACCAATGAAGGTTAGTTATACATGTTAATGTCACAATCTGGTTTAATAAAGGTTTTAATAATGATTTGTGACGGTGATCTTCATTCAAAATCTTATCTCAAATTCTTTCAAAACTCGTGTTAATTCTAACAGTAAATTCACTTGATTAATTTTCAACGAACTATGACAATCTTACTCCAGCGGAAAATCCTTCGCTAACAAGTTAATGCACAATCTGCATTAAAAATATGCCCAAAATCATCATATATTAATCTATATGGCATTAAAAACTTCCACATAACTTACAAAACTTCCACAAATAATTCTTTAACATTAATTCCTGTGGGAACTTCCTTCATATTCAAGGGCATTATACCTCAGCGACTTTCAACACGCGCTGCACTAGCGATTATACATTCATAGTTCCACTTAAAATTTTTTATAATCATTAATTGTTTCAAAACTGTCTTTCTTTAACCTTCGTGGATTTCATTCATGAACCGAAATGAAGTCAAAACTTGCCAATCACAAACAAATTTAATAGTGAATACGCTTATATACGCCTGTCTGGTCTATCAAAATTTAAGATTAACATCTTAAAGAAATGTAGTATAAAAATACTATCATCAAATAAATTGCGACTAAAATGCAAAGTAGTCGAATAGAATCCAATTAGACTGGGGAATGCAAACATCGTTCTATAAATCTCTAATTGAGAAAAACTCCTAACAAAAGTACTTGACTTTAATGCATTCAATAATTCATTATTAAAGTTAATCTTTCACAAAAGTGTCTATGATGCAATGATCATTCATAACTGACGATAAATGTCTGTGTTGCAATCAATTCAAATAACGACTAGTATTTCCAAGATCGTCGACAACGTAAGAGATTTTAACGCTCTAAAATCATTTAAATGTTCTTCCTTCTTGATGATGACAGAAAATTGGTCAAAGTAATTAAACTGGGGTAGAATTACTTTAATAAAATGACTCGCTGTCTGAATTTAAATCTGCCATTAAAAATCATTAACTTACAGTCAAATCGTGACTACAAAAAAAATATTAATTACTGAAAAATCCAAATATCAGTCTCAACTGATTCAAAATCATTTACTATGCCCATGACATAACAATGTCTTAATAAATCGTCGAAAAAGGCATAACTCATCAAGGTGTACTGAGAATAAGAATCTCAACAAGAAAATAGGGCAAAATACATGAGGATAAAAATATGGGAAAAATGGTTGCTCAAACATCATTAGTAAACTCAAATACAATAAACGTTCACGACTACCTTATCTGCCGATTGACGTTCCAGAGGAAAATTCCCCAAAGAAGACTGCTGATGGATCCATTTCACCACGTTAAAGCTGAGCTCCATCCTCGAAATAGGAAATAGCACCCTCGGAGAATCGAACTGCTTCCTTCTCCGGAAATCGCTCTGCTCCTTGAAGACGAATAGACATCCTTCCGGCAATAATCTTCTTTGTGAGTCGGGACATCCCTGACCTCTCTTGAAAAATTCCCTGAAGTTCCAGTAGACAATCGCCATGAAGTTTTGTAGAAATTTCCGAAGAAATTATTCATATTCAGAGTATGAAATTGTTTCTATGGCTGTTCGATGGTATTCAGCCTTTAATTACGAAACATGGGTGTAGATGGTATTCACCGCATGTTCGCTTGTGTGGAATAGCAATTAGCGAAGTTCCATGTCGCTATCTTACTCCGTTGAAGTATGTCCCAATTGCAATAAGCCCTTTAGCCTTCCATCTGCTCTTCGGTTGTAGTATTAGAAGAACAAACTGCCGTATTAAATTGCTCCATTATACTGTAGCGTTGTGTAACCAAGCAATCTGAAGTCTTTCTATTCCACTCGCAGCGTCAGCCGTTGCGTTGATTCTGGCTATACAAAAGTGCTTCTCTTGTGGCGAGATAATCACTTTTGTCAGTCGTATAAAACTGCTAATATCTTTCAAACTAATCGGTCGAAATTGTTCAGCTTTTCTCTATTACTTTATGAAGCACTGCACAATACAATTAGCTTATCGGTGACCGCTAACTGTTCGAAGCTAAACTTGTAGAAGCTTTCTAAGGTCCGTTTCAACTTCACCTAGTTTGACTTGGATCTCGTTAATATAGTGGCCTCGCCACGCGTTATAAAGACGATTCTTTTCACTGCTGTTCACTTCGACGTCTCACTATAATGAATGTATAAGAAAAGAACTTTCACAATAGACTTCGATGATCTGAGAATGAGATCTCAGAATAATCAGAGAATGAAAGAGGCTCCTCTCTTCTGCGCAAGCCCTTTTATTAACTTCACGAGGGGCGTTTCCATCCCTTCCAGAGCGAGATACTGCGTCATCGCTAGAAGTTCCAACTTCGTTAATACATGACGGATTTTCAAAATTCAAAAACTGAAAATAAATTTCACCAAAATTCCAAATCAATGCTTCTACTGCAAATGGATTTCCACAATTCTGCATTCCAAAAGTAATAAAAATACCATAGTTTCAGCAATCTCCGTCTTCCTTTAAACTATCGTTCATTGGTTCAAGCCTCTCCTCCAATAGCATAGTTTCTTCCTCAGCAGAATTCCTCGTTTCCTGCGACTGCGTCGTAAATCTTGGAACATTCTCGACTAAATGCTGACGTCACTGAGAATCTCAGCTCAAGTAGCCTGCTGGCATAACATTTACGTCATTCGTGCTTACGTCATGACTACCCACGTCATAACTATGACAACCATAACTCTCCTTATAATTTCAAATATAGCCACCGTGGTCTCTACATAATTCAATTACGGGGGCAGTACCTGACAGTCATCTCTTTAACCTCATCAGTTAGGTTACGGTCTAGAGCTCTTATCAGGGAACAACCAGCTGTTTTGACCCCAAAAGGCATCCTACAAAAAGTGAACGTCTGATTGTCGAACAAGAAACCTCTCAACAATTGAGCTTTTTCATCCAGCTCAAGATGGTGAAAACTTGAGGTCAAGTCTACGCTTGAATATATGCTCTTTCCTCTAAATCCTTTTAATACGTCACGTATTAACGGCGCTTTGTCATATTCCGGCAACAATCGAAGATTGAGCATTCTTACGTCTAGGCAGAGCCTAATAGAACCATTGGGTTTTGCGACAGCCAAATTTGCATTGAGAAAAGGTGTGGGTGTCTTCCTTATAACTCCCGCCTGTAGCATTCCTTCAATAATCTGTTTAACCTGAGAATGGTGTTTTTCTGGGATAGGATATAATCTGCTCCGAAATGGGGACCAATCTTCCACTTGCATAGAGTATTTAAAGTTTAAGATCTTCCCAAGTACAGTGTCAAAAACCTTCCGATATTTTCTAAGTATGTGTTCAAGTCTCTCCTTCACTGCACCCCTTAATTGAAATCCTTTCAGCCGCTCATGTAATTGTTCTTCGAAGTCGTCCGTGATGTCATCTCCTTCAGCCAACAATGCCCATATCTCGATGCCTTCTTCTTCTTCTTCTTTTCTTCCAATTCGACGATTGCAGTGGTGACGTCATCAGTGTCCACCTCCAATAATTGCTCCTCTGTTTCTTCACTAATTGCCTCAAGCAACCAGGTGTTCGCTTCATTTCCTGTCGTCACTCCTTCCATATTTAGCCCAACTTTCCTAATTCCTTCTATGTTCTTAAAGCTGACCGTATTTTGGTGTAAGTCAATGACTGCTTGATATGCGCATATACAATTTGATCCCAGAATGATATTAAAATTTAGCTTCGGCAAAATCACGAAGGTCTGGGCAAAGGTGTGCTCCAGAATTCCTAACTCCAAATATGCCTGTGTTTAACATGTTACAGTGCGCTCAGGAATAACGCCACGTACTTTCATTTGAGGGACCGGAATTATAGGTACATCATAGTTCCGCCCTATTCCTCTTACTAAGGCCTTAGATACTAGACTGAGCCCCTGTATCGACCAGACATTTGACTTTTAAACCGCCGATCCGTGCATAAATTACAGGCAACTGTGTCTTGGTGCCATTCTGTGGTCTTGTAATTTATTCCAAACAATCTTCCGGTCTAGCTATCCACTCCGTAATATTTGCCACAATCCATCCATCTTCTCCCGAACACCGTTCATTCCTGAGGATATCTTGTTGTTCAATTATTGAGGTTTTTTAATCATTACGGCCCCCATTCTGTTGTGGCCGGCCCTTCTCCTGGCGTTCCTGTTGCACTAGCAAGCTTTGTGCCCCGTCTTCCTTCATGTGAGTGTCTGGATTTCAGCGTTTGCCCATCACGCGTTCCTAACGATCTTTTCCTTCTTCCCCATGAGCGTGCAGCTCGTCAAGATACCGCTGTGATTCCTCATATCTTTGATTCCAGTTTCGATGCTCATCCTGTGGTTCGGATTTGTCATGATACCGTTGGTTCCTTCCGTCGGCCCGATCATCGTACCGTCATCCTTGCCAATCCTGATTATATCGGTTATCATAATTTCCTCTTCGATATGGTGTCTCCTGCCGTCCATAATAACGATCCTGCTGATATCTGCGCTGATTATATCTTCCGTCATTATAATATCTTTCTCTCTGGTTGTCGTAATATCGTGGCTGTAATCTCCTCTCATTTGTTTCCTCGTTATCTCGCCTTGGGTTATTTCCAGTAGTAGTCCCTTGTGTCTTGGTGTGAGTCACCTGTGGCTTAACGACCTCGGCCATGTTGACACTTTCAATCTGTCTCCGTTCCCTCCCGTGAAACTGATTATTTGTCTCATCGAGATGACGCAAGAGTTCTTCGGCTTCTACGGCTGATCTCACGTTAGCGGCGGCTAAGAATTGCTGCGCGTTAACGGGAAGTTGCTTACTTATTGTAGTGATCATATCTTGTTCATTCGGTGGGTTGTCCAGATCTCGCAGATTTAACATCTGTTTAGTGAAATATTCAGCAAATTTAGTTTGTGGTGAACTATGGTACTTTTTAGCGTATAAATCTAGTCTCAAATTCTGTTGGTGGCTTTCACTCCAAAATTTCTTCAGAAACGCCTCCTTGAAACCAGCCATTGTTTTAAAGGTGTAACGGAAGCTCAAAAACCAAATTAATGCCGCTCCTCCAAGATATCTTTATACCAACCTTAATTGTCGCTCCGGGCTTAAATTCTGGTCAAAAAGAAGTCATCAAGCTCTTTGAGAAAATATTTAGGGGTGGTTCCTGTGTCAGGAATGAACTTATTTGGGCGGAATTCATTCGCTCTGATAATCTGTACTACTTGGGTAGGTAGTTTACCCTCCTGCGGTGTAGATGTTCGACCCTCGTAACGTTGAAATAACTGCGTGTTTACAGTACCAGGACTCCTGCCATTCTCCGAATTGTTTGACAACACTTCCTTGTCCAGACTATCCTCTTTATTTTTATCCAATAAAGACTCAAGTATTGTCCCTCTTTCCAATGATCTAAGGTCGCTTTTAACAAGACGGTCGTTCTGTTCCTGAAATTTAAGTTTCATATTTTCCTCCATTGCCTAAATTCTAGTGCAGTTTTCGCCTAGCCGTTTTATGATCATCAATCTGTCATCCTTGGACTCAGCAGTCATTTTACTCCAGTCTTTTCTAATGTGATCCTTAATTTTATCTAGTCGTTTTTCGACGTCTTCACTACTACCAGCTTGATTGGATTCTATATTAGATAATCTCGGTAATACCGAATTGTTATTAATCTCAATTGTCTGCTTTAACTCCTGCTGTTCCTCCTCTAACTCTTTCCATTGTTCTCCTGACTTGAGTTCCAGCTTACTCAACTCTTTCACCAAGCCATTTATAATGCCGTCCATTGTCTCAATCTGTCCTTGAACTACTAACGCTCCATCTTCGAATTTGCCAAATTTTTCCTCCAATCTACCCTGTGCCAACTTTAATTCTAACGTGTTTGTCGAACAAGCCTCCTCAATCTGATTCAATTTCGCCATTACAACATCATCTAAGTTCTTTAGTTTGCCGCTAAATGTGTCCTCAACTTTCTTTACTTCAGCCAACTGTTTCTGATTATTATTATCCACATCGCGAGCTAATAGTGTCAATTGTTTAGTGTAATCATTTATTTCTACCGAGAGTGCTGTTAACTTCGCAGTGTTTCTTTCATTAGCCTCCTCTAACTGTGTCTCTATCTTACTTGATTGTTTTTCACTAGCCTCAGCTAACTCGCTCGACTGTTTCTTGCTAACCTCCGCTAATTGTGCTTCAAACTTATTAGATTGTTTTTCGCTAGCCTCAGCTAACTCGCTCGATTGTTTCTTGCTAACCTCCGCTAACTGCACTTCAAATTTATTTGATTGTTTTTCACTAGCCTCGGCTAATTAGCTCGACTGTTTCTTGCTAGCCTCAGCTAACTGTGTTTCGATTTGATTAGTCATATCGCTTTTTAACTCATCCATTTGTATTTGGGTACGGGCTGCTGCCTGTTCAATCACCATCCTTATCTCGTCAATCGAAGCCATCTTCGCACTCAATATATATCAAATTCACAAGAGAAGTACAGGAAGATAGCATAGGTACCATCAATAGCACACACGCACATACACATTAACGAACGCAATGTAACCTTTTAATTACTCAATTCATTTACATTTATCCCCAAAGCAATAGCATCATTGAGTATTATTATTATTATTATTATTAATTTTCTTTACCCTTCAATTCCGAATCAAATTCTAGCCTTACTTCAGAATAAACACAACTAATTAATCAAATATCAATCAGTTTTTAAGGTATAACCTTCCTGTCATATATATTTGGAGTTTGTTTTGTTACACAAATCGAATTTTACTATAATGGGCGCCTGGAACATATGATCTAATATTTACCATTAAAATCTCAATCCAACTACTATGTTCAATATTTATATTTTACACAAACTCCATGATTTTATATATCAATACATTCATAGCGGTAACACATCGCTTAAAATACTTTAATAAAATTATCACATCCGGTGATCTAATTGCAAGTACAAAATGTTTCCACTGGTCTAGCCATTCCATATTGCTTTCCACAGTTTTGACATGTTGCGCCTTTGTACACAATACGTAAAAAATCACCACGAAAACTCGGTCGGGTATATCCTTATTCCCCACGTTGGGCGCCATAGTTCGTCTTATGTACCCTTGGAAAAGAAGCACTACACGAGACAGACATTCGGGGGTGACCGGTCCATAAAAGGTAATCTGAGGAGAACGTGCTTCTTATAAATTTACAGGATTCATAAGGGAACTAAAGATATAAATGAAATATATGACAGGTTAAAACAAAAACAATTTAATACGGACTAATAAAACAAGACAATAAAAATAATCCACCCTCATGTGATGCCATGAGTCAATGGCCCGTCACAAGTGACGTGCTAGTGACCCAATAACCCACACTCGACCCCTGGGCAGCGAACGCAAAGTCAACAAGCCAGCTGGGAACTTGGAAAGTCCCGCCTGAGTCTTGCTCACCAGGTATCCCCAGCCCACGACAGCCGTAAAAATAAAAGAACTGGTTCAAACACCAACCCATGAAAAAGCTACCTCATAAATCAACTTAGACAGTTGTAAAACGAGGGATACCAAATGTCCCCTCAGAGAATATTACAATTTAACAAAAATATCGCAAGTAAAAAATTAGAAAAGAAACATGTTTATTGTGTTTGTGCGCGCGTTCGGGCAAAGAAAGATTTGAGTACTTGACGGGAATTCACTTCCGATCGAACATACGATTAAGTCGTGAATCCCGTATTGCGAGTTGGAAATCATGATAATTATGGGAATACACACTAAATGGCTAATATAAAATATAAATGCACTGACATAGTCTACCCTTACATAAAAGGTCAATCATACACGAATTGTATATTTACACTATTTGACTGCCAATCAGTCGGTCTTAAGTCATACAAAGCAAAAACAGAGCACTCACGTGACAACAAGGATATCGGTACGCCGTTTGCGACCTTTAAACTGACACATTACAATGCTTGGCAGAAATCCAAGCAACAACAACAACAGAATTAACATGCCCCAACGGGCTGAATACAAAATTTACAAGTAACACTTCGATTAATACGGACTGAAATATTTAAATACGGGCATGGGCAAATTCCCAATTAACATCCAAAATCAAGCTATAATTTGCCAGGCAAGCAATCTACTAATTAGTGAAATGAATGCATAGCGCGCACGTTGCACCTTATCAATATTCAAAGATCTGAGTACATAGGTCTGTCAAGCTCCAACGTGCCATATTGTGTGTCACCAGAATCTCGAAGCCTCGGCCTGAATTCTGAATAGCCTCCCGGCTTCTGAAATCGCGTAAAATACATCATAAAAACATCATATTTTCTTGACCAACCACCCAGGGTGTCAATATTCACACATCAGCAATACATCCCTCAGGTACGTATACTGAAGCAATAAGGAGCAACGGAAACTGGATCACCATGTCCAAATCCTGCAACCTCTTCGAAGAATATCACATATAGCACACACACATCTCAATGCCTGAACAATTGACCTCCATTTGTACTCCAGATCCAGAATATAAATTAAACAACAAAATCTAAGATATGACAACAAAGTGTTGCACAAAGCAAAACAATATAAGCATTTGCCTGGGCAATACACAACCAAAAGACGGGAATTTCCCCACATTGTCTAACATAAAATTTAAATTCAGTCCCATTTATCACCCTTATCTAAAATTTCAGCCGTAAATAATCTCGCTAGTGCCTCGCATTCATGTGCGCTGCAACATGAAGGGAAGCACTCTACATACAAAGCAACGGGTTAAACCCCAAGAATAAATATCTAATATTTACACAAAATCACGTGATGCCATTTAAAATTATTATGTCAGTGAAACGAATTTACATGTGATCACAGCAAAGCAAAGTTATTTACAAAGCACAATTTCCCAATTAATTATTCATGATCCCTCCCCGTCAAAATTAAATAAATTTTATTTGTACTCATCACTTTCAGGACTGCCCGGTGCTGAGATAGCACCCGCTGTCTTCCTCGTGCATAATCTAGCCCATCATGCTAGACATTATATCTTGGGACACGACACTGTCCATTTCTGTAGCCATGGCGACGATCATTTTTCTGTAGGAATAAAGTTATTGTTATTATTTTCAGGCTCCTAATTATACTGCATAATTGAGCTACTCGATTCACCCATAAGTTAATTGCAGTGCCGTAGACTTTCCCTACAATATGTGGACATTTTCCACCTAATACACAAACATTTGAATTCTATGTTGCCCGTCACGCAACATAATAAAAATTTTCAGAGTCTTTCGTGCCGCCTTAGCACCCGCAAAAGTTAGTGTTTCAAAGTGCCTCGTCCACAGACAGAGTAACACCCTACTCGCTCTAAGATATCTAAAATTGTGACCGCGTCTATTCACAGACCCCTATATTTATATGTTTCAATCAAATTTCACGTGGAAGGGAATATCCGCTCCACAAAATATTAATAATGCTCGCACACACTTCGGTCACATCTCATTCGATTTGTAAAAATCAGCACAAACAATTTACCCTACCGTGCAGAAAATTGCATCTTGGGAACACCTATTTATCAGAATTCGCGCGCAAACAATCTGCGCGGTCAAAGTTGGCGTCTTGCTCTCATTGGCTATATTTCAAATAATACGGTGACACTAGGGTGATGACCTTTCTCCCACTCTCATGTCTGGTCCCAAACTCCATCTTCAGTAGGCCTATGATCTTCCTTAACTCGTGTTTATTACCAGGAAAAATTTTATACTTCTCGTTTGAACAAGTCAACGGATACTTCGCTTGCACCTGCCTTTCTCTTATTCTTGGAATCGGCTATATTTAACCTGGCGTTGCTTCATTGGCGACATCGACAGCTTTGTTTTGTTCACCCAGACAGGCTGATATTTCAAACATGACCAAACTTTTTCTCAACTGAGCTGTATTGTAGCTGAAGAAATAAACATTATTTGAGGACTTGAATGTAGGCATACAATCAAGGGCTCAGTACTAAAAAGAAATTGAAATTCCAACAGGAACAGTTACAACTTCCCTGTCCACTCAGCCAATATATTCTGCAGATCTCTCCTGTGGGCCTCAACATTATTTTATTTTATTCCTTTCCTGATGAAACTCCGGTAGTACCTTACTTCAACTCCTGGGGCACCTCCCCAAGCCTGTCCCTTAAAAAGCTACACACACTACTACAGTCTTCACGTAATCAGAGCAATTCTACCCACATCCAACTGCACGGGGCTGATGACCAAGACGTCCCAAGCCCATAAAATAAATTAACAGCCGACAAAATCACGTCATGATGTTATTTTGTGTTGTGTTGGATTCTGACACACGTCATGCGTTTGACAGAGTGCCATTTAATCTTATTAATAGGAATGAATGAATACGACTATACTCTGTGAGCTGGCAAAATAGGATTGACAGTTCTCGCCTCGTCATGTGGTCAGGGAACAAGGTTGCCAAACAGTTAGAATAACAAGCGATCACACTGTACAAGCTCGAGGTACAGCTGACCAGGCACTGACTCACGTGGGCTGTAATATTGCAACGCAGATTATTATGACATCAACTATGCGAACATGCATTGTTCAAGAGGCAGAGGGGTGATGACTGACATGGAACATCGGGCCAAATGTCAGTCATATTCAGGCAGCTCACAGAGTATTGTACCCGGATCGTTTACACGTCCGTGACATGATGACGTTATTATTATGAAGAAGAGACGTTAGTCTATATTGGCGACAGAACGGATGACTTTTGAATAGCGCGCTTGGAGACTTCGATTGTTGAGGGAGGTATAAGACATAGGGACGAGTGACGTGGAACTGTGACGTGAGCGCTGGACTACGTAACAGATATAAGTTTTCTAGAATTTCCTCTAGACGATGGTATAGAACTTAGAATAGTAGCACAGTTTTCTGGCAATTGAATTAGAAGAAAATAGAGCTATCAAGCAGGAAGATCCGTTCAGCAGGAATCGAGATACGGAATCGAAATTTCTAGAAGTTCTACCGCTGGGAGTATAAAAGTAGCCAGAAATTCGAGGAAGGCATGTACTTCATCAAAGCAACTTCTCTAGTGCACATCTACGCTACATCGTGAACGAGTTGTTACGTCGTTATTATAGTCGCCGAAGGAACTTAGTCGCGGGATGAGCTGTCCAAAGACTTAGTTTATGTTCAGTGAACGGACACTTATATTATCGATTGTCTTAGAATATTGGACGACATTATGGTCAATTTATTCTACTGGTAAAGTGATTTTTGTAATACCATTCACGAAGTTCAGCCTACAAAACAGTATGTTTCTTTTAGTGAAACTGAATATCAGCACTTCATAAATACCAGAAAGACATTGCATTTATAATTCATTTTACGCAGCTGACAGGTGTTCATGTGATAGCAAAGCGAATGAAACTGCAATATTCGGTTATAGAAATTGTTCTTGGGTCAAATTTGAAGAAAGTATTCGAACAGTACAAAACTTTACAACATTTCAATATGTCAAATATTACCGAGTACAACGGGAGTGTTAATGAACGCGTTGTGATAATCACCGACATGCGCCGTTAAAACTACACGAGGGTAGGTGTGATATGGAAGCGAACGAAGCTGATATGGAATCGCAGATGACCATGGGAGGATGCTATGGAAATAGTGAACACCGAAGGACACGCATTACCATCACATCAAGCATGAAGTAAGCCAACTCTACATGTATTATTCACTAGCCTAATGTAGTATTTGAGAATTCCTTTTTATACTGTCACAATAAGAAATCAACACCATCATCGATATGAGAACGTCTATTATATTTGTCCAGGATGGCATATGGAGCGATATTGAAGTCTGACAATTTATTATTCTATTTTACTACTTTGTCAGGACAACAGTCACATTCATGTGTTTCGACATGGAATATTTAATTTATTTTCAAAGGATGGGATTTTTTTTCTTCAACTCTTATTAGAGGCTCGATTATAACTTGGATTATTTAAATAATTTTTTATTGTTTAATAATAATAAATTATAGTGGAATAAATAAATTAATAATATTGAAAGTTGAAATACACCATTTAAAGTTATAAATAATTTATTTTGGGAGGTGATAGCACCAAATTTATAAATTAAATTTAATTGATGATCGTGGTTAAAAATTGCTGAATTAATAATCAGAAAGAGAGTGTTATAAATAATTTGCGATGAGGATTTAAACAATTATTTATTTATTTATGGATGAAATAGGGCAATAATAATCATTTCTGGTGTTGTAGAGAAGCAACAATACCTAAATAATATTTTTGCCAGTATTAATAATAATAATTCATGGAAGGATTTAAATAATTGGAGGAGTTTAATATAATATTTTTTTATTTATTTTTGGAATAGAAGTTTGTATTTATTAACAGGTTTAAATGAGTTTATGAATGAAGTGGAATAGCAAGAATTTGAGTTTAGTAAATTTTCCAAAAGCACTAAAAATATTAAATGAAGGAAGAATAAAGCGGCAGGTATTAAAAAGTATAAATTTAGGGTGAGATTGTGTAAAATGGAGGCGAGGAAAAATTGGCCAGGAATAACTAGATCTTTTCATTGGAAAAATTAAATTTGAGAACACAGTAAAAGTGATGAAAGAGAATATTACAATTTAAAAAAAAAAATGTTTTGTGAAAATAATATTTGAAGTCAAATATGATGATTTTAGTGTGCGACTAGGATTGTCGACACTTGAGTTTGTGTGGAGGCCAAGGGGTCATCCAAGAGGGCATTTGTTCCTGTAGTTATGAGCACATGTAGATGTGCGTGTGGTATTTGAAGTGTTTAAGAAGAGCGTGTGGGCTCTCAGTTATAAAAGAAGGGTAAGGCAAGTAGACCGCCCCATATTCTAGTCAAATTCCAGAATCTGTAGATCTGAATATTAAATTTTTACCTGGATCAATCTAAATTTCCAACATTATGCCTAGATAACTGAATCACATATGAGTTTAGATTTGATGAACCTGACCGAGAAAAATATTAAGAAAATAAATAGTTGCAAATGCAAAAATATTATAAATAACTGAAAATATTTATGTTTTGTGCTTGGAATAATAATAATAATAATAATAATAATAATAACTTTTGAAATAAGCATTAAAGATTCATAATATGAGAGTGAGAAAGAACCTGTTGTAAATAAAATTGATAGGAAATTTTGAGAATAATAATAATGAATTATTTGATCAACATTTTTGATTTTTGAGATAAAGATTATCTGAGTGTGAGGAAAGTATTTGTTATAAGTAAAAGTGAATAAATCAAATGATAATAGATCACAACAATTTATATTGTTCACAAAAATGTATGCTAATGTTTATAACAAATTTTGAAATTAGTAAATTTAAAATCTGGTTTATATGAAACAATTGGAAATGAGAAGAAGAAAAGATTTATTTTTTACATCATTATTAAGATAATGGAAATTTATAAACAATTTTTTGTTCTTTGAAACAAAACAAAAATTGAAACACGACAATATTAACATTCGACTTTATGTTAGCCGAATTTTGATATTAAGTTGAAACAAGTGAAATAATTTTTCCAATTTCTTTTTTGGAAAAACATCATCGAAATTAACAAAGTGAAAATTTTGAAATATGAATTGAACGTGTACTTGAACAATCCAAACAAATCTTCGTGAAAGTGAAACTGGAAAAATGTAAATAGAGGGATCACTAGAACTCTTAATTGAATCGTGATTATCTAAGTGTAAATATTAGATTATTTTTGTTTTTGTTGATATCAGAATGGACTATTAATTTTCTGGGTATCAATTCGGCGGAGTTTGAGGGTGTTTATAGGGAATGTTGATATCTTATGTGTGATTGTGTTTGTGTTTTGAGGTTTTTGCCAATCAATATCGAATATTAATTATAAATAAATTGAGATTTTTAAGAAGTGTGCTATTTTCAAATAATTTCTCTCCCTACCTTACTTGTGAATTACCGATATCAGGGATGCCAGTTATAGACCTAATATTCGCCTAGATAGACCCTGAGATAGATTTTCTCGTGCTGAACTGATTTCTGTATTTTACAAAATGTGGTCTTTGGATTTCGGTCCAAACGGGCAATGTATAGCCTACTTGTTTACGGATTTACAGGAGGCAGTCGTGACCTTAGGATAGGACTTACCTAGGCATTTATATTCAGTATTGTGTGGTAACCCATGGTAAACCACTTGCTGGGTGGCTCAGCGGAGAATCGAACCCAACATTTTCCGATTTACCTCACTAGGCTGTGTGTACCCCGTTCTTACCCCCAGACTATAATTAGATTTCTTGACAGTCAGGAATCACACATGGACCCCAGAAGTGACAACTAAGAACTACACCACCTGGTTGGCCACATTTATTTTTAAGAATAATATGTTCTAAAAAGAAATTGAAATTCCTACAGGAACAGTTACAACTTTCCCTGTCCACTCAGCCAAGATATTCTGCAGATCTCTCCTGTGGGCCTCAACATTATTTTATTTTATTCTTTTCCTGATGGAACTCCGGTAGTACCTTACTTCAACTCCTGGGGCCCACCCCATGCCAGTCCCTTACACAGCTATACACTCTACTACAGTCATCACGTAATCGGAGGAATTCAATCCACATCCAACTGCACGGGGCTGATAACCAAGATGTCCCAAGCCCATAAAATGAATTAACAGCAGACAAAATCACGTCATAATGTTATTTTGCGTTGTGTTGGATTCTGACACACGTCATGCGTTTGACAGAGAGCCATTTAATATCATGAATATGAATAAATGAATACGACTAGCCTACTTGTTTACGGATTTACAGGAGGCAGTCCGGTATTATAGAAGGTCCTGACCAGAGCCAAGGCATTCTTCGTTCATCCACAGAGTGGCAGCACTGGTCACACGAAATGAGAACGTGGCCGGTGGCACCTTCTAGTCTCTGCGATAGCATTTTAGAGGGAATCACTCAAAACAAACGGGGGAAAAAATAAAGGAAGCTATCAGCAGTTCCCACATGAAGGATTTTTAACACTCCCAAGTAGGGGGGGCTGTGGCGGTTCTAGATAATAGCCTACTTTCCTGGTGACGTCATCCGAGATGGCGGCCATGACGTCACCATGACGTCACACAAGAAGGCGACCATAATGTCACCATGACGTCACACGGCCATGACGTCGCACAAGATGGCGACCATGACGTCACAAGATGACGGCTATAGCTTAACTAACATAGCCTAACCTAACCTCACCCACGAGGTGTGATCAAAAAGTTTCAAAATGTTAACCCATAGCCTACTTCCCTGGTGACGTCACCTACGAGGTGTGATCGAAAAGTTAACCTATAGCCTACTTTCCTGGTGACGACACAACGAGGGGTGATCAATAATTCCAAAATGTTGACCCATAGCCTACTTTCCTCTAACCAAAATGGCGTCTAACCAAAATGGGGGCTGACTGAAATGGCGGCCATGGCTTAACTAACCTAGCCTAACCTAACCTCACCTACGAGGTGTGATCGAAAAGTTCAAAAATGTTAATCCATAGCCTGCTTTCCTGGTGACTTTGCAACGAGGTGTAATCAAAAATTCCAAACCGAACGCATGGTCGGATTTTGATGAATGAGGTGTCGTTGAAATCGGGCTGACACCCCTTTTTCCAAAATTACAAAATGTTGACCCATAGCCTACTTTCCTGGTGACGTCACATACTAACCTGGCAAAGCCGATATCTCCCGAATGCATGGTCGGAGATTGACGAATGAGGTGTCGTTGTAATTGAGCTGACACCCTCTTTTTCCAAAATTCCAAAATCTTGATTCATAGCCTACTTTCCTGGTGACGTCACATACTAACCTGGCCAAGCCAATATCTCCCGAATGCATGGTCGGAGTTTGACGAATGAGGTGTCGTTGAAATCGAGATGACATCCCCTTTCCAAAATTTCTCAAAAATATTGATCCATAGCCTAATTTTCTGGTGACGTCACATACTAACCTGGCAAAGCCAATATCTCCCGAATGCATGGTCGGATTTCGACGAATGAGGTGTCGTTGAAATCAGGCTGACACCCCCTTTCCACAATTTCCCAAACTGTTGATCCATAGCCTACTTTCCTGGTGACGTCACATACTAACCTGGCCAAGCCGATATCTCCCGAAAGCATGGTCGGAGTTTGACGAATGAGGTGTCGTTGAAATCGAGATGACATCCCCTTTCCAAAATTTCCCAAAAATGTTGATCCATAGCCTACTTTTCTGGTGACGTCACATACTAACCTGGCAAAGCCAATATCTCCCGAATGCATGGTCGGATTTCGACGAATGAGGTGTCGTTGAAATCAGGCTGACACCCCCTTTCCAAAATTTCCCAAACTGTTGATCCATAGCCTACTTTCCTGGTGACGTCACATACTAACCTGGCAAAGCTGATATCTCCCGAATGCATGGCTGGAGTTTGACGAATGAGGAGTCGTTGAAATCGAGCTGACACCCCCTTTTTCCAAATTCCAAAATGTTGACCCATAGCCTACTTTCCTGGTGACGTCACATACTAACATGGCAAAGTCGATATCTTTTGAACGCATGGTCGGATTTTGACGAATGAGGTGTCGTTGAAATCGAGCTGACACCCCCTCTCCCAAATTCCAAAATGTTGACCCATAGCCTACTTTCCTGGTGACGTAACACACTAACCCGTCATACATTCAGGGGCAAGTCGATATCTCCCGAACCCAGGATCTGATTCAAAATATTGACCCATAGCCTACTTTCCTGGTGACGTCACATACTAACCTGGCAAAGTCGATATCTCCCGAACGCATGGTTGGATTTTGAATTGCAGAGGCTTATGTGGCAGTTATGATTATCAATATTGTGAATTGATTGTGATTGACCGAGTCATGGAATGGAATGAATGAATGGACCGTCTTGGTATTTGCTTGGTGGTAAAAATGGGAAACCATGAAAACCATTTTTCAGGACAGCCGAGGTGTGATTCAAGCCCATGCTCTCTTGTATAGCCTGTCGCACTTTCCTGAGACAATGATTAAATGAATGACTGATGAAATGAAATGATCAAGCAAAGTATTGCCTGATTGATCAGTCAGGGAGTGGAATGAGTCAAGTCTCCATTAAACAGTGAGGATATGAAACAGTGTCGACTGCTAAAGCCAGTCACACTCCCCTAGGATAATGATTAAATGCATGACGGATGAAATAAAATGATTGTGGAGAGTGTTGCTAGAATGAAATAGTGACAGGGAAAAACCGGAGTGGCTAGAGATTGAAAGAGAACAAGAGTTAACCAAGTGATAAATCACAGAAGCTTATGTGGCAGTTATGATTATCAATATTGTGAATTGATTGTGATAGACCGAGTCATGGAATGGAATGAATGAATGAACCGTCTTGGTATTTGCTTGGTGGTAAAAATGGGAAACCATGAAAACCATTTTTCAGGACAGCCGAGGTGTGATTCAAGCCCATGCTCTCTTGTAAAGTCTGTCGCACTTTCCTGAGACAATGATTAAATGAATGACTGATGAAATGAAATGATCGTGCAAATTATTGCTTGATTGATCGGTCAGGGAATGGAATGAGTAAAGTCTCTATTAAACAGTGAGGATATGAAACAGTGTCGACTGCTAAAGCCTGTTACACTCCCCTGGGATAATGATTAAATGAATGACAGATGAAATAAAATGATTGTGGAGAGTGTTGCTAGAATGAAATAGTGACAAGGAAAAGCCGGAGTGGCTAGAGATTGAAAGAGAACAAGAGTTAACCAAGTGATAAATCGCAGAGTCTTATGTGGCGTTTATGATTATCAATATTGTGAATTGATTGTGATAGACCGATTCATGGAATGGAATGAATGAATGAACCGTCTTGGTATTTGCTTGGTGGTAAAATGGGAAACCATGAAAACCATTTTTCAGGACAGCCGAGGTGTGATTCAAATCCATGCTCTCTTTTAAAGCCTGTCGCACTTTCCTGAGACAATGATTAAATGAATGACTGATGAAATGAAATGACCGTGCAAAGTATTGCTTGATTGATCGGTCAGGGAATGGAACGAGTAAAGTCTCCATTAAACAGTGAGGATATGAAACAGTGTCGACTGCTAAAGCCTGCCACACTCCCCTAGGATAATGATTAAATGAATGACCGATGAAATGAAATGATCATGCAAATTATTGCTTGATTGATCGGGTTCGGGAATGGAATGAGTAAAGTTTCCATTAAACAGTGAGAATATGAAACGGTGCCGGCTGCTAAAGCCTGTCACACTCCCCTAGGATAACGATTAAATGAATGGCAGATGAAATAAAATGATTGTAGAGAGTGTTGCTAAAATGAAATAGTGACAGAGAAAAACCTAAGTAGCTATAGATTAAAAGACAAAAAGAGTTAACCAAGTGAGGTCGACAGGAAAGAAAACGGAGAAGAGCCCGGCACAAGTAAGTGAAATCAATGCCGAACACAGCTGGGGCCCTGTGGTCGCTAACCCACGTTACACTAGATGTGAACTCCTGGAGAGAAAAATGAAATCAGACTGCTTGCTTGCATGCATTGAGTGTAACCTTGAGATAATGAAAACTGCAACGCTTGTATAATGCCGGTGTTAAATTACACATTCTCTAAACACACTGTCTGTCAGATAATATGCAAGTACACTTCATGTACCTATGAATTATTGAATATTAAGGAAATTGACTGTGGATCTATTGAAAAAGAAATTGTCTTGACATTCGCCTGGTGGTGAAAATGGAAAATCACGAAAACCCATTTTAAGAGAATGGAATTTACTCCTGAGTCGCTTTTGTAGCGTAGCGGTTAGCATGATTAGCTGCCGTTTTCAGAGATTCTGGGTTTGATTCCCAGCTCTGTCAAGAAATTTAAAAAGTGGTATGAGAACTGGAACGGGGTCTACTTAGCTTTAGCCCAGACCCTAATGAGTAGAGAGGATTCGATTCACACTTTGGCCATTCTTGAAGTGGTTTTCTGTGATTTCTCACTTTGTCTTTGGGAAAAATGCTGTGATGATACCTACCATAAGGCCAGTGGCTAAAACCTGTCGTACTCACCTGGGGTAATGATAAAATGAATGATCATTGAAATAATAATGATTGTAGAGAGTGTTGCTAGAATGAAATGACAACAGGGGAAACTGTCATTGCCAGAGAAAAGGAAACATTGTATCTCTTTGCTTTGTTAAACACAAATCTCTCATAGAGTGACTGGGATTTGAACTATGAACTCAGTAGTGAGAGGCTAACATGCTTTCGCCTAAGCCATGGAGGCTTTAAAATGCGAGTGACATACACCAAGTCTCTGAGCCACATGAATGAATTCCACCAGTATTGAAGTGGTTTTCAGTGATATTCCACTTTGTCTTTGGATAAAATGCTGAGATGATACATACTGTAAGGCCACGGCCGCCTCCTTTACACGTCCTCGCCAAATCATTTCACTCTTTCAATCCCAGGTTAACAAGATAGAAAATAGAGAGGAGTTTTGATACAAGCATGTGAATGCAATGCTGGACACAGCTAGTACCTTGTGATTGCCAATCCTACATCCCACTAGATGTGAGCCCCCCAGATTTTGTAAAGGATGAACTAGGTAATACTGTTTCTTTATTTTATTGGTTAGCAACAGTTAACTAGTAGCTGAGATCTTGAAACAGGATGTGGTATTGCAATACAAGCTATTGTGTTTGAAAGAAGCCGATATTGCTGATAAGTAAAAACGGAAAACTTATTGTACATGCCATTTAGGTTTGACATGCCATGTGATGTAAAATGTTTTTTGCAAGCTAGCAATATTGAACACTATAAATGCAAGGTCATAGCTATCATCGACACTCATTAGTTCCATTACAGACGATTAATTCTGCAGTCTTATCACTTATTATGAGCGACTTAAAAAAGCAGTAGCATTACTTGGAGAAAAAAGAAAGCTATTTGGGAGGTATGTATTTAATTGATTTAACTTTTTAAACTGTTTAAATATAAAACAATGTGTAAATCATGGATTGAGATGGATGAATGGATTGATTGATTGGTTTATTTATTTACAGATAATTGGTTATACATAATCCATTTGACAACGGCAGTTATTATTAAAGGTGAGTACCTCTTTTAATAACTAAACGTGTAGGTGAGATTTGATAAACGCTCTATCCAGTGTCAATGCTGACAAACTGATATCACCGACAATGCAAGTCTGCAAATCCGTGTTAAAACAACTTAACCATTTGTGATTTGATTAACACTCTATCTAGTATCCATGTTCATGACTATATGCCACTGGCAATACTATTCTGTGAATCCGTGTTGAAAAAAATGGACCATTTGTAATTTGATTAAAGCTTTTTTCAATGTCCATGTTGACTACTAAATACCATTAACAATACTGTTTTGCGAATCCATGTTAAAACGACTATACCATTTGTGATTTGATTAAACGCTCTATCCAATATTAATGTTGACAACTAGATGTCACCGACAATGCAAGTTTGCAAATTCGTGTTAAAACAACTTACCCATTTGTGATTCGAATAACACTCTATCCAGTATCCATGTTCATGACTAGATGCCACTGGCAATACTATTTAATGAATCTGTGTTGAAACAACTTGACCATTTGTAATTTGATTACGTTTTATTCAATGTCCATGTTGACTACTAAATACCATTGAAAATACTATTTTGCGAATCCATGTTAAAACGACTTGACCATTTGTGATTTGATTAAACTCTCTATCCAGTGTTAATGTTGACAACTAGATGCCACCGACAATGCAAGTTTGAAAATCCGTGTTAAAACAACATAACCATTTGTGATTTGATGAACACTCTATCTAGTATCCATGTTCATGACTAGATGCCACTGGCAATTCTATTTTGTGAATCCGTGTTGAAACAACTTGACCATTTGTAATATGATTAACGCTTTATTCAATGTCCATGTTGACTACTAAATACCATTGACAATACTATTTTGCGAATCCATGTTAAAACGACTTGACTATTTGTGATTTGATTAAACGCTCTATCCAGTGTTAATGTTGACAACTAGATGCCACCGACAATGCAAGTTTGCAAATCCGTGTTAAAACAACATAACCATTTGTGATTTGATGAACACTCTATCCAGTATCCATGTTCATGACTAGATGCCACAGGCAATACTATTTTGTGAATCCATGTTGAAACAACTTGACCATTTGTAACTTGATTAACGCTTTTTTCAATGTCCATGTTGACTACTAAATACCATTGACAATACTATTTTGCGAATCCATGTTAAAACGACTTGACTATTTGTGATTTGATTAAACGCTCTATCCAGTGTTAATGTTGACAACTAGATGCCACCGACAATGCAAGTTTGCAAATCCGTGTTAAAACAACATAACCATTTGTGATTTGATGAACACTCTATATAGTATCCATGTTCATGACTAGATGCCACTGGCAATACTATTTTGTGAATCCGTGTTGAAACAACTTGACCATTTGTAATTTGATTAACGCTTTATTCAATGTCCATTTTGACTACTAAATACCATTGACAATACTATTTTGCGAATCCATGTTAAAACGACTTGACAATTTTTGATTTGATTAAACGCTCTATCCAGTGTTAATGTTGACAACTAAATGCCACCGACAATGCAAGTTTGCAAATCCGTGTTAAAACAACGTATCCATTGGTAAATCGATTAAAACTCTATCTAGTATCCATGTTCAAGACTTTATGCCGCTGGCAATACTATTTTGTGAATCCGTGTTGAAAAAACTGGACCATTTGTAATTTGATCAACGCTTTTTTCAATGTCCATGTTGACTACTAAATACCATTAACAATACCATTTTGCGAATCCATGTTAAAACGACTTGACCATTTGTGATTTGATTAAACGCTCTATCAAGTATTAATGTTGACAACTAGATGTCACCGACAATGCAAGTTTGCAAATTCGTGTTAAAACAACTTAACCAATTGTGATTTGATTAACACTCTATCCAGTGATCCATGTTCATGACTAGATGCCACTGGCAATACTATTTTATGAATCTGTGTTGAAACAACTTGATCATTTGTAATTTGATTAACGCTTTATTCATGTCCATGTTGACTACTAAATACCATTGAAAATACTATTTTGCGAATCCATGTTAAAACGACTTGACCATTTGTGATTTGATTAAACGCTCTATCCAGTGTTAATGTTGACAACTAGATGCCACCGACAATGCAAGTTTGCAAATCCGTGTTAAAACAACATAACCATTTGTGATTTGATGAACACTCTATCCAGTATCCATGTTCATGACTAGATGCCACTGGCAATACTACTTTGTGAATCCATGTTGAAACAACTTGACCATTTGTAATTTGATTAACGCTTTTTTCAATGTCCATGTTGACTACTAAATACCATTGACAATACCATTTTGCGAATCCATGTTAAAACGACTTGACCATTTGTGATTTGATTAAACGCTCTATTCAGTGTTAATGTTGACAACTAGATGCCACCGACAATGCAAGTTTGCAAATCCGTGTTAAAACAACTTAACCATTGGTAATTTGATTAAAACTCTATCTAGTATCCATGTTCATGACTATATGCCACTGGCAGTACTATTTTGTGAATCCGTGTTGAAAAAACTGGACCATTTGTAATTTGATTAACGCTTTATTCAATGTCCATGTTGACTACTAAATACCATTAACAATACTATTTTGCGAATCCATGTTAAAACGACTTGACCATTTGTGATTTGATTAAACTCTCTATCCTGTGTTAATGTTGACAACTAGATGTCACCGACAATGCAAGATTGCAAATCCGTGTTAAAACAACATAACCATTTGTGATTTGATGAACACTCTATCTAATATCCATGTTCATGACTAGATGCCACTGGCAATACTATTTTGTGAATCAGTGTTGAAACAACTTGACCATTTGTAATTTGATTAACGCTTTATTCATTCTCCATGTTGACTACTAAATACCATTGACAATACTATTTTGCGAATGGATGTTAAAACGACTTGACCATTTGTGATTTGATTAAACGCTCTATCCAGTGTTAATGTTGACAACTAGATGCCACCGACAATGCAAGTTTGCAAATCCGTGTTAAAACAATTTAACCATTTGTGATTTGATTAACACTCTATCTAGCATCCATGTTCATGACTTGATGCCACTGTCAATACTATTTTATGAATCAGTGTTGAAACAACATGGCCATTTGTAATTTGATTAACGCTTTATTCAATGTCCATGTTGACTACTAAATACCATTGAAAATACTATTTTGCGAATCCATGTTAAAACTACTTGACCATTTGTGATTTGATTAAACTCTCTATCCAGTGTTAATATTGACAACTAGATGCCACCGACAATGCGAGTTTGCAAATTCGTATTAAAACAACTTAATCATTTGTGATTTGATTAACACTCTATCCAGTATCCATGTTCATGACTAGATGCCACTGGCAATACTATTTTATGAATCCGTGTTGAACCAACTTGACCATTTGTAATTTGATCAACACTTTATTCAATGTCCATGTTGACAACTAAATAATATTGACAATACTATTTTGCGAATCCATGTTAAAACGACTTGACTATTTGTGATTTGATTAAACGCTCTATCCAGTGTTAATGTTGATAACTAGATGCCACTGACAATGCAAGTTTGCAAATCCGTGTTAAAACATTATAACCATTTGTGATTTGATGAACACTCTATCCAGTATCCATGTTCATGACTAGATGCCACTGGCAACACTATTTTGAGAATCCATGTTGAAACAAATTGACCATTTGTAATTTGATTAACGCTTTTATCAAGGTCCATGTTGACTACTAAATACCATTGACAATACTATTTTGCGAATCCATGTTAAAACGACTTGACCATTTGTGATTTGATTAAACTCTCTATCCTGTGTTAATGTTGACAACTAGATGTCACCGACAATGCAAGATTGCAAATTCGTATTAAAACAACTTAATCATTTGTGATTAGATTTACACTCTATCCAGTATCCATGTTCATGACTAGATGCCACTGGCAATACTATTTTATGAATCCGTGTTGAACCAACTTGACCATTTGTAATTTGATCAACGCTTTATTCAATGTCCATGTTGACTAATAAATACTATTGACAAAAGTATTTTGCGAATCCATGTTAAAACGACTTGACCATTTGTGATTTGATTAAACGCTCTATCCAGTGTTAATGTTGACAACTAGATGCCACCGACAATGCAAGTTTGCAAATCCGTGTTAAAACAACTTAACCATTTGTGATTTGATTAACACTCTATCTAGTGTCCATGTTCATAACTATATGCCACTGGCAATACTATTTTGTGAATCCGTGTTGAAACAACTTGACCATTTGTAATATGATTAACGCTTTATTCAATGTCCATGTTGACTACTAAATACCATTGACAATACTATTTTGCGAATCCATGTTAAAACGACTTGACAATTTTTGATTTGATTAAACGCTCTATCCAGTGTTAATGTTGACAACTAAATGCCACCGACAATGCAAGTTTGCAAATCCGTGTTAAAAAAACTTAACCATTGGTAATTCGATTAAAACTCTATCTAGTATCCATGTTCAAGACTTTATGCCGCTGGCAATACTATTTTGTGAATCCGTGTTGAAAAAACTGGACCATTTGTAATTTGATTAACGCTTTTTTCAATGTCCAGGTTGACTACTAAATACCATTAACAATACTATTTTGCGAATCCATGTTAAAACGACTTGACCATTTGTGATTTGATTAAACGCTCTATCAAGTATTAATGTTGACAACTAGATGTCACCGACAATGCAAGTTTGCAAATTCGTGTTAAAACAACTTAACCAATTGTGATTTGATGAACACTCTATCCAGTATCCATGTTCATGACTAGATGACACTGGCAATACTATTTTATGAATCTATGTTGAAACAACTTGATCATTTGTAATTTGATTAACGCTTTATTCAATGTCCATGTTGACTACTAAATACCATTGAAAATGCTATTTGGCGAATCCATGTTAAAACGACTTGACCATTTGTGATTTGATTAAACTCTCTATCCAGTGTTAATATTGACAACTAGATGCCACCGACAATGCAAGTTTGCAAATCCGTGTTAAAACAACATAACCATTTGTGATTTGATGAACACTCTATCCAGTATCCATGTTCATGACTAGATGCCACTGGCAATACTATTTTGTGAATCCATGTTGAAACAAGTTGACCATTTGTAATTTGATTAACGCTTTTTTCAATGTCCATGTTGACTACTAAATACCATTGACAATACTATTTTGCGAATCCATGTTAAAACGACTTGACCATTTGTGATTTGATTAAACGCTCTATTCAGTGTTAATGTTGACAACTAGATGCCACCGACAATGCAAGTTTGCAAATCCGTGTTAAAACAACTTAACCATTGGTAATTTGATTAAAACTCTATCTAGTATCCATGTTCATGACTATATGCCACTGGCAATACTATTTTGTGAATCCGTGTTGAAAAACTGGACCATTTGTAATTTGATTAACGCTTTATTCAATGTCCATGTTGACTACTAAATACCATTAACAATACTATTTTGCGAATCCATGTTAAAACGACTTGACCATTTGTGATTTGATTAAACTCTCTATCCTGTGTTAATGTTGACAACTAGATGTCACCGACAATGCAAGATTGCAAATTCGTATTAAAACAACTTAATCATTTGTGATTTGATTTACACTCTATCCAGTATCCATGTTCATGACTAGATGCCACTGGCAATACTATTTTATGAATCCGTGTTGAACCAAATTGACCATTTGTAATTTGATCAACGCTTTATTCAATGTCCATGTTGACTAATACATACCATTGACAATACTATTTTGCGAATGGATGTTAAAACGACTTGACCATTTTTGATTTGATTAAACGCTATATCCAGTGTTAATGTTGACAACTAGATGCCACCGACAATGCAAGTTTGCAAATCCGTGTTAAAACAACTTAACCATTTGTGATTTGATTAAAACTCTATCTAGTGTCCACGTTCATGATTTGATGCCACTGGCAATACTATTTTATGAATCAGTGTTGAAACAACATGGCCATTTGTAATTTGATTAACGCTTTATTCAATGTGCATGTTGACTACTAAATACCATTGACAATACTATTTTGTGAATCCAAGTTAATACGACATGACCATTTGTGATTTGATTAAACGCTCTATCCAGTGTTAATGTTGACAACTAGATGCCACCGACAATGCAAGTTTGCAAATCCGTGTTAAAACAACTTAACCATTTGTGATTTGATTAACACTCTATCTAGTGTCCATGTTCATAACTAGATGCCACTGGCGATACCATTTTGTGAATCCGTGTTGAAACAACTTGACCATTTGAAATTTGATTAACGCTTTATTCAATGTCCATGTTGACAACTAAATACCATTGACAATACTATTTTGCGAATCCATGTTAAAACGACTTGACCATTTGTGATTTGATTAAACGCTCTATCCAGTGTTAATGTTGACAACTAGATGCCACCGACAATGCAAGTTTGCAAATCCGTGTTAAAACAACATAACCATTTGTGATTTGATGAACACTCTATCCAGTATCCATGTTCATGACTAGATGCCACTGGCAATACTACTTTGTGAATCCATGTTGAAACAACTTGACCATTTGTAATTTGATTAACGCTTTTTTCAATGTCCATGTTGACTACTAAATACCATTGACAATACCATTTTGCGAATCCATGTTAAAACGACTTGACCATTTGTGATTTGATTAAACGCTCTATTCAGTGTTAATGTTGACAACTAGATGCCACCGACAATGCAAGTTTGCAAATCCGTGTTAAAACAACTTAACCATTGGTAATTTGATTAAAACTCTATCTAGTATCCATGTTCATGACTATATGCCACTGGCAGTACTATTTTGTGAATCCGTGTTGAAAAAACTGGACCATTTGTAATTTGATTAACGCTTTATTCAATGTCCATGTTGACTACTAAATACCATTAACAATACTATTTTGCGAATCCATGTTAAAACGACTTGACCATTTGTGATTTGATTAAACTCTCTATCCTGTGTTAATGTTGACAACTAGATGTCACCGACAATGCAAGATTGCAAATCCGTGTTAAAACAACATAACCATTTGTGATTTGATGAACACTCTATCTAATATCCATGTTCATGACTAGATGCCACTGGCAATACTATTTTGTGAATCAGTGTTGAAACAACTTGACCATTTGTAATTTGATTAACGCTTTATTCATTCTCCATGTTGACTACTAAATACCATTGACAATACTATTTTGCGAATGGATGTTAAAACGACTTGACCATTTGTGATTTGATTAAACGCTCTATCCAGTGTTAATGTTGACAACTAGATGCCACCGACAATGCAAGTTTGCAAATCCGTGTTAAAACAATTTAACCATTTGTGATTTGATTAACACTCTATCTAGCATCCATGTTCATGACTTGATGCCACTGTCAATACTATTTTATGAATCAGTGTTGAAACAACATGGCCATTTGTAATTTGATTAACGCTTTATTCAATGTCCATGTTGACTACTAAATACCATTGAAAATACTATTTTGCGAATCCATGTTAAAACTACTTGACCATTTGTGATTTGATTAAACTCTCTATCCAGTGTTAATATTGACAACTAGATGCCACCGACAATGCGAGTTTGCAAATTCGTATTAAAACAACTTAATCATTTGTGATTTGATTAACACTCTATCCAGTATCCATGTTCATGACTAGATGCCACTGGCAATACTATTTTATGAATCCGTGTTGAACCAACTTGACCATTTGTAATTTGATCAACACTTTATTCAATGTCCATGTTGACAACTAAATAATATTGACAATACTATTTTGCGAATCCATGTTAAAACGACTTGACTATTTGTGATTTGATTAAACGCTCTATCCAGTGTTAATGTTGATAACTAGATGCCACTGACAATGCAAGTTTGCAAATCCGTGTTAAAACATTATAACCATTTGTGATTTGATGAACACTCTATCCAGTATCCATGTTCATGACTAGATGCCACTGGCAACACTATTTTGAGAATCCATGTTGAAACAAATTGACCATTTGTAATTTGATTAACGCTTTTATCAAGGTCCATGTTGACTACTAAATACCATTGACAATACTATTTTGCGAATCCATGTTAAAACGACTTGACCATTTGTGATTTGATTAAACTCTCTATCCTGTGTTAATGTTGACAACTAGATGTCACCGACAATGCAAGATTGCAAATTCGTATTAAAACAACTTAATCATTTGTGATTAGATTTACACTCTATCCAGTATCCATGTTCATGACTAGATGCCACTGGCAATACTATTTTATGAATCCGTGTTGAACCAACTTGACCATTTGTAATTTGATCAACGCTTTATTCAATGTCCATGTTGACTAATAAATACTATTGACAAAAGTATTTTGCGAATCCATGTTAAAACGACTTGACCATTTGTGATTTGATTAAACGCTCTATCCAGTGTTAATGTTGACAACTAGATGCCACCGACAATGCAAGTTTGCAAATCCGTGTTAAAACAACTTAACCATTTGTGATTTGATTAACACTCTATCTAGTGTCCATGTTCATAACTATATGCCACTGGCAATACTATTTTGTGAATCCGTGTTGAAACAACTTGACCATTTGTAATATGATTAACGCTTTATTCAATGTCCATGTTGACTACTAAATACCATTGACAATACTATTTTGCGAATCCATGTTAAAACGACTTGACAATTTTTGATTTGATTAAACGCTCTATCCAGTGTTAATGTTGACAACTAAATGCCACCGACAATGCAAGTTTGCAAATCCGTGTTAAAAAAACTTAACCATTGGTAATTCGATTAAAACTCTATCTAGTATCCATGTTCAAGACTTTATGCCGCTGGCAATACTATTTTGTGAATCCGTGTTGAAAAAACTGGACCATTTGTAATTTGATTAACGCTTTTTTCAATGTCCAGGTTGACTACTAAATACCATTAACAATACTATTTTGCGAATCCATGTTAAAACGACTTGACCATTTGTGATTTGATTAAACGCTCTATCAAGTATTAATGTTGACAACTAGATGTCACCGACAATGCAAGTTTGCAAATTCGTGTTAAAACAACTTAACCAATTGTGATTTGATGAACACTCTATCCAGTATCCATGTTCATGACTAGATGACACTGGCAATACTATTTTATGAATCTATGTTGAAACAACTTGATCATTTGTAATTTGATTAACGCTTTATTCAATGTCCATGTTGACTACTAAATACCATTGAAAATGCTATTTGGCGAATCCATGTTAAAACGACTTGACCATTTGTGATTTGATTAAACTCTCTATCCAGTGTTAATATTGACAACTAGATGCCACCGACAATGCAAGTTTGCAAATCCGTGTTAAAACAACATAACCATTTGTGATTTGATGAACACTCTATCCAGTATCCATGTTCATGACTAGATGCCACTGGCAATACTATTTTGTGAATCCATGTTGAAACAAGTTGACCATTTGTAATTTGATTAACGCTTTTTTCAATGTCCATGTTGACTACTAAATACCATTGACAATACTATTTTGCGAATCCATGTTAAAACGACTTGACCATTTGTGATTTGATTAAACGCTCTATTCAGTGTTAATGTTGACAACTAGATGCCACCGACAATGCAAGTTTGCAAATCCGTGTTAAAACAACTTAACCATTGGTAATTTGATTAAAACTCTATCTAGTATCCATGTTCATGACTATATGCCACTGGCAATACTATTTTGTGAATCCGTGTTGAAAAACTGGACCATTTGTAATTTGATTAACGCTTTATTCAATGTCCATGTTGACTACTAAATACCATTAACAATACTATTTTGCGAATCCATGTTAAAACGACTTGACCATTTGTGATTTGATTAAACTCTCTATCCTGTGTTAATGTTGACAACTAGATGTCACCGACAATGCAAGATTGCAAATTCGTATTAAAACAACTTAATCATTTGTGATTTGATTTACACTCTATCCAGTATCCATGTTCATGACTAGATGCCACTGGCAATACTATTTTATGAATCCGTGTTGAACCAAATTGACCATTTGTAATTTGATCAACGCTTTATTCAATGTCCATGTTGACTAATACATACCATTGACAATACTATTTTGCGAATGGATGTTAAAACGACTTGACCATTTTTGATTTGATTAAACGCTATATCCAGTGTTAATGTTGACAACTAGATGCCACCGACAATGCAAGTTTGCAAATCCGTGTTAAAACAACTTAACCATTTGTGATTTGATTAAAACTCTATCTAGTGTCCACGTTCATGATTTGATGCCACTGGCAATACTATTTTATGAATCAGTGTTGAAACAACATGGCCATTTGTAATTTGATTAACGCTTTATTCAATGTGCATGTTGACTACTAAATACCATTGACAATACTATTTTGTGAATCCAAGTTAATACGACATGACCATTTGTGATTTGATTAAACGCTCTATCCAGTGTTAATGTTGACAACTAGATGCCACCGACAATGCAAGTTTGCAAATCCGTGTTAAAACAACTTAACCATTTGTGATTTGATTAACACTCTATCTAGTGTCCATGTTCATAACTAGATGCCACTGGCGATACCATTTTGTGAATCCGTGTTGAAACAACTTGACCATTTGAAATTTGATTAACGCTTTATTCAATGTCCATGTTGACAACTAAATACCATTGACAATACTATTTTGCGAATCCATGTTAAAACGACTTGACCATTTGTGATTTGATTAAACGCTCTATCCAGTGTTAATGTTGACAACTAGATGCCACCGACAATGCAAGTTTGCAAATCCGTGTTAAAACAACATAACCATTTGTGATTTGATGAACACTCTATCTAATATCCATGTTCATGACTAGATGCCACTGGCAATACTATTTTGTGAATCAGTGTTGAAACAACTTGACCATTTGTAATTTGATTAACACTTTATTCAATGTCCATGTTGACTAATAAATACCATTGACAATACTATTTTGCGAATGGATGTTAAAACGACTTGACCATTTGTGATTTGATTAAACGCTCTATCCAGTGTTAATGTTGACAACTAGATGCCACCGACAATGCAAGTTTGCAAATCCGTGTTAAAACAACATAACCATTTGTGATTTGATTAAAACTCTATCTAGTATCCATGTTCATGACTTGATGCCACTGGCAATACTATTTTATGAATCAGTGTTGAAACAACATGGCCATTTGTAATTTGATTAACGCTTTATTCAATGTCCATGTTGACTACTAAATACCATTGACAATACTATTTTGTGAATCCAAGTTAATACGACATGACCATTTGTGATTTGATTAAACGCTCTATCCAGTGTTAATGTTGACAACTAGATGCCACCGACAATGCTAGTTTGCAAATCAGTGTTAAAACAACTTAACAATTTGTGATTTGATTAACACTCTATCTAGTGTCCATGTTCATAACTAGATGCCACTGGCAATACTATTTTGTGAATCCGTGTTGAAAGAACTTGACCATTTGTAATTTGATTAACGCTTTATTCAATGTCCATGTTGACCACTAAATACCATTGACAATACTATTTTGCGAATCCATGTTAAATCGACTTGACCATTAGTGATTTGATTAAAAGCTCTATCCAGTGTTAATGTTTACAACTAGATACCTCCGACAAAGCAAGTTTGCAAATCCGCGTTAAAGCAACTTAACGATTTGTGATTTGATTAACACTCAATCTAGTGTCCATGTTCATAACTAGATGGCATTGACAATACTATTTTGCGAATCCGTGTTGAAACAACTTAACCATTCGTGGTTTGACTAAACGCTCTATCAAGTGTCCATGTTCACTACTATATGTCACTGACGATACTATTTTGCAAATCCGTGTTGAAATGACTAGACCATTTATGATTTGATTAACACTCTAGCAAGTGTCAATGTTCACTACTAGATGTCGCTAACAATACTATTTTGAGAATCAGTGTTATAACAACTTAACCATTTATAATTTGATTAACACTCTATCAAGCGTCAATGTTCACTACTAGATATCGTTGACAATCTTATTTTGCGAATCCGTGTGAAACGACTTAACCATTTGTGATTTTGATTAACGTTCTATCAAATGCCAATTTTCACTACTAGATGTCGCTGACAATACTATTTTGTGAATCCGTGTTAAAACGACTTGTCCATTAGTGATTTTGATTAGCACTCTATCAAATGTCAATGTTCACTACTAGATGTCGCTGACAATACTAATTTGCGAATCCATGTTAAAACGACTTGACCATTTATGATTAGATTAACACTTTATCCAATGTCCATGTCTACTGTAAACCAAGAGGGGTGGGGTTTGCTAAATAACTTAAAACCATCGGTGATTGTCGTTGTTGATGTTGTAACAATGTTGAGGCTAGAGTGTCATAGTTATGTTTTTTGTTTATAGATTATCATGGAAGGTTTGAATGCAATCGGTCAAGCCTGTGGTCTTGAACTCAAGAAGATGAGCGACTTGCCTATTTATACACCTTTTCGCATTAATAGAATAAAAAATATAAACACTTAATTTGGAATCCACGCTCTTTGCATTTGTGAAGAGTTTGAAACATTTCTTCCTTCACGTTTTGATGACGTATCTGATGATATTTTTCAAGATATCAATACAAGTAGTCAACCTGTATATTTTATTTATGAAAGTAAAAACAATCATCGATGTATGGTACGTTTTGAATAAACAAAAAAAAAAGGACAATATAAATGCTTGTTTTCTAATTTTGAAATCATTGCAGTGATGATATACATTTTGATAATAGTTTTAATCCTAAAGATTATAGGTAGATAAACGTTATTTACCATTCATTCCACAAATAATTAACAACACGTCTTAATAATGCATAACTGTTATGATAAGCCATAGCATTATTTCCCACCTGCATGTCTCTCCTACGTCTCAAACAATCATCAAGCTGAGTGCTGGGATCACAAAACGAGTATCAAGGTAGGTAAATGTTTTTCAAGGGTTTATATTCAATGACTTTATGAATAATTCCATAGCTAGTATACCGTAGACATTGGTTAGCACTGTGTAGATGAAATACAACTTTAATCATGTTCTATGATTAACCCCATGTGTTGGCTTTTGTATTGGCTTTTGTATTGGCTTTTGTATTGGCTTTTGTATTGGCTTATGTATTGGCTTTTGTGCTGGCTTATATATTGGTTTTGTGTTGGCTTATACGTTTAGACATGCTTTAAGACTGGCTATAACGTCACCATTCATTCATTCCATTCCATGACTTGGTCTATCACAATCAATTCACAATATTGATAATCATAACCACCACATAAGTCTCTGCGTTATCGCCATAGTCATCCTGGTTTAAGATATGTGGCTGAGCACCCACTTTTGCACCCACTTTTGCACTCAATTTTACACCCACGTTTCACCACAAACCACTCACATAGCCATCATAAGCCATCACCATAAGCCACCACCATAAGCCATCACCATAAACCACCACCGTAAGCCATCACCATAAGCCACCTCAATGCAATCCACGTAAGCCACCATAAGCCATCCACACAGCCATCCACATAAGTCATCACCATAAGTCACCCACATAGCCATTCACATATCCATTCACATACGCCATCATAAGTCACCACCATAAGCCACTCACATAGCCATCTACATAAGCCACCATAAGCCATCGCCATAAGCCACAACCATAAGCCATCACCATAAGCCACCACCATAATCCATCACCATAAGCCATTACAATAAGCCATCACCATCAGCCATTACCATAAGCCACCACCATAAGCCATCACCATAAGCCACTTCATAGCAATCCACGTAAGCCACCATAAGCCATCCACATAAGCTACCACCATACGTCACCCACATAGCCATTCACATATCCATCCACATAAGTCACTCACATAGCCACCACCATAATCCATCACCATAAGCCATTACCATAAGCCACCACCATAAGCCATCACCATAAGCCATCACCATAAGCCACCACCATAAGTCATCACCACAAGCAATCACCATAAGCCATCACCATAAGCCACCATAAGCCATCCACATAAGCTACCACCATAAGTCACCCACATAGCCATTCACATATCCATTCACATAAGTCACTCACATTACCACCACCATAATCCATCACGATAAGCCATTACCATAAGCCACCACCATAAGCCATCACCATAAGCCATCACCATAAGCCATCACCATAAGCCATCACCATAAGCCATCACCATAAGCCACTTCAAAGCAATCCACGTAAGCCACCATAAGCCATCCACATAGCCATCCACATAAGCTACCACCATAAGTCACCCACATAGCCATTCACATATCCATTCACAAAAGTCACTCACATAGCCACCACCATAATCCATCACCATAAGCCACCACCACAAGCCATAACCATAAGCCATCACCATAAGCCATCACCATAAGCCACAACCATAAGCCATCACCATAAGCCACCCCATAGCAATCCAAGTAAGCCACCATAAGCCATAACCATAAGCCACTCACATAGTCATACACATAAAACGCCATAAGCCATCACCATAAGCAACCACCATAAGCCATCACCATAAGCCATAACCATAAGCCACCTCATAGCAATCCACGTAAGCCACCACATTCGTCAAAATCGGACCATGCGTTCGAAAGATATCGAATTTGCCAGGTTAGTATGTGACGTCACCAGGAAAGTAGGCTATGGGTCAACATTTTGGAATTTTGGAAAAAGGGAGTGTCAGCTCGATTTCAACGACTCCTCATTCGTCAAAATCCGACCATGCATTCGGGAGATATCGAATTTATAGGTTAGGATGTGACGTCACCATGAAAGTAGGCTATGGATCAACATTTTGGGAAATTTTGGAAAGGGGGTGTCAGCCTGATTTCAACGACATCTCATTCGTCGAAATCCGACCATGCATTCGGGAGATATCGGCTTTGCCAGGTTAGTATGTGACGTCACCAGGAAAGTAGGCTATGGATCAATATTTTTGGGAAATTTTGGAAAGGAGATGTCAACTCGATTTCAACGACACCTCATTCGTCAATCTCCGACCATGGATTCGGGAGATATAGGCCTTGCCAGGTTAGTATGTGACGTCACCAGGACAGTAGGCTATGGATCAAGATTTTTGAATTTTGGAAAAAGGGGCGTCACCTCGATTTCAACGACACCTCATTCGTCAAACTCCGACCATGCATTCTGAAAATATCGGCTTTGCCAAGTTAGTATGTGACGTCACCAGGTAAGTAGGCTATGGGTCAACATTTTGGAATTTTGGAAAAGGGGGTGTCAGCCCGATTTCAACGACACCTCATTCGTCAAAATCCGACCATGCGTTCGGTTTGGAATTTTTGATTACACCTCGTTGCAAAGTCACCAGGAAAGTAGGCTATGGATTAACATTTTGGAACTTTTTGAGCACACCTCGTAGGTGAGGTTAGTTAAGCCATGGCCGCCATTTCGGTTAGACGCCATTTTGGTTAGCTGCCATTTTGGTTAGCCGCCATTTTGGTTAGCGGAAAGTAGGCTATGAGTCAACATTTTGGAATTTTTGACTACCCTTCGTTGTGACGTCGCCGGGAAAGTAGGCTATGGGTTAACTTTTCGATCACACCTCGTCGGTGACGTCACCAGGAAAGTAGGCTATGGGTTAATACACTATTTTGGAACTTTTTGATCACACCTCGTAGGTGAGGTTAGTTTAGGCTAGGTTAGTTAAGCTACAGCCATCATCTTGTGACGTCATGGTCGCGATTTTGTGCGATGTCATGGCGACGTCATGTTGACATCATGGTCGCCAACTTGTGTGACGTCATGGTGACGTCATGGCCGCCATCTTGTGTGACGTCATGGCAACGTCATGGCCGCCATCTTGGATGACATCACCAGGAAAGTAGTCTATTATCTAGAACTCTAACTGCCCCCCTACTCTCCCAACTACTCTTGAGTGATTCTGAGTGAATGCTCCTGTATGTTGCTAAATATTTTAATTCTTTAGAGGGGTGGGGGGCGGGGGTTACAGCACACAACTAATTTCCTACACCAGCCGCTACTGAGCACGAGCTGTGACTGACTTAGACATTGGCATCCTACGTGTTGAAAAATATTTTAAGTAACGTGTGGGAATAACTACAAGAAACTTACAGAATACAAGACGTTAGCCCTATTTCTGGGATGGACGAAGTGAATTAGAAAGGCAATACATAATACAAGGTGAAGAGTCCTTTAAAACAAATTGTTTACTGTGATACTGGAAGAAGCAATACAACACTGTGTGGAAATATTTCTAGCCTGCACCTATGTGTTAATAAAAATGCATTTGATTTCAGTCAGATCTCTGTTGTAGTGGCTTATTATATGTGGATCTTGTAACTTAATAGTACATTATGCAACGAACCTATAATGGCAATAATTAAGACACGAGTATGTTTATAAAACTGGCATAGCGAGTTTTATAATTTCCATACGAGTATTTTAATTACCGTTATGGGCGAGTTGCATACGACTGTTTATGTTCGACGATAATTATAACTATTTTATGTTCGAACATAAATATTCATACAAATCTGTCGAGATTTCACCAGTTTTATGTACTGAACAGAGCGCATGGGATCCAGAGAATACCTTGTATTTGACCATGGCCTCCTGGAATACCTAACTATGACACTCGCCACGCAGTGAAATTTTAAAATAGGGGGCCATGGAAGTGAGCGCAGGTGCGATGCTATCCTCACCTAATTCGTCACACAACTGTTTCCTGGTGGGAGAAACTGTATCATAATGAAAACAACAATAACTCACTACCTAACATTCTCTATAGTACATGAATTAGCCAAAATACCTTATGAAACGACGAGAAATAAATCAGGGAATGAAGTTTAAATAGATGTTTCCTCCTCCGTTCTCTGTGACCCACCCAGCCATCCCAATAAGAATCACTACTTATATAGGCAAAATTCCAGCTATGGCCGCCATTGTTCACATCAACTCTTGTCAAAATATTACTACCAACCTCGCCAACACCTGAGCATTCTAACCTTCGTTTCGTCCAATCCAATGGTTTTTGGCAATGGTTACAGCCTAACGCGTCCAATTCAATGGTTTTGTGTCAACCGCGCGTGGCCATGGCCGCACCTACACCCGACCATTCTAACCTTCGTCTTGTCCAATCCAATGGTATTTGACAATGGTTACAGACTAACGCGTCCCGATTAATGTTTTTTTTAATCAAAAGTGATTTTGTATGCTACATTTTTTTATCAACAGTGATTTTGTATCCCACATGTTTGCAACAATTTGTGCGCCTCAGTTTGTGCCGCTCGAGTGCACCGTGTTGGCAGTTGAATGAGATGCAAGCGCTGTCGGAACATGGCAGCCGTTTTTAAAAGAGCAAAATATAGAAACACATATTTACATACAGAGCGCCAGGGAATGTTGTCCGCAGTGCCTACAAGCTGCTGCGAGAGATTACGTCACCAGTTACGTTGGCAGCACGGCTGTCGCTTGTATCATAACAAACAAGCAGTAAACTTTATACTCTTCCAGTCATTCATAACATACTGTTGCACACTTCCAATTATCTAACTATACGCACAATAATGGCCTTAACCATATCAAGGTCACCGTGCTGACAACTAAACTGATGACGCAACCTCTCGCATCTGCACGTAGCCACTACGGAGAACATTTGCTGGTGGACCATTTTCCTGGTTAAGCAGAATCCACATTTCTATGCCATCACTTCTATTACACGATCTGACTATGGTATTTAAATATCTATTCCCTTATTATTATTAATTCTTGTATTTAATTCTTTTATTATGTCATTTTACAGTCCTCCGCTGTACTTTTCTCCTTCTTTACTTCTCTTATCGATGCCATCTGATGGCATGAATTTGGTATCTCATAAAATTTGTAAGAGTTTTCCAAATACCCAAATTATAGAAGTAAGTAAATTAGACAGGGAGTTCCAGGGAATGTTGTCCGCAGTGCCTACAAGCTGCTGCGAGAGATTACGTCACGAGTTACGTTGGCAGCACGGCTGTCGCATGGTCTACAATTAAATAGGTTAGGAAAAGAGTATCTTAGTGATGAAATATGCAAAATTGTAAATTCAAATGGTAAGAATAGTTCAACAGTAATATCTTTAGAGTGGAAGCAGGGAAACTGGTAAAAGAAGCCAAACGTGAGGTTTGGCATTCAGATCTTTTGATGTCAAATTTAACTGAGTTCAACAATGGTATTATGGATTTGTCTAGCAACAATAAAAATAATAATAATAACACTTGTGATAGTAATAATGTAAATAAATCACAAACACAAGCTTGCCAAAGTAACAAATTTAAAATTTACCACCAGAATGTTCAGTCTCCCTATAATAAAATTGATTACATAAATCTAATGCTTAGAAATGAACTTAAAGACATCTCAGCACTATGTATGTCAGAACATTGGCTGAAAGAGGAAAAACTCGAATTAATTCAATTCCCAGGGTTTATACTAGCTAGTACTCTAGATCTAATATTAACCAGGGTGGTACTTGTATCTTGTTAAGAAATAATTTAGATCATGAACGGTTAACAGCTTATGATTATCTAATTATGGAACAGGATTTTGAATTCTCATCCATAAAAATACAGCAGTTTAAGTTAATAATTGTATGCGTATACCGTTCTCCGTCAGGAAATTATCGTTCATTTATAGACAAATTAGAACTGTTACTCAATAACATGAGCAAAGTAAATATCGATATAATAATTTGTGGGGATGTAAATGTGGATTTCTTAAAATGTGATAGAAATTGTGAATTACAAATACAGTTACTAATTTCCTAGGGAGTGAAACCTACAGTAAATACCCCAACAAGAATAACAAAATTTAGTAAAACCACTCTGATCAAATTTTATAAATACAGATAAATATCACTATTCAATAGAAGTCTATTGTCGGGGTTTTAGTGACCACCATGGACAAATACTGAGTTTTGAAGTACCCGAAACAATCAATAATAATGATAATGGAATAAAATCAAAGTGCACTGAAACAAATGTTACATATTTCAATGACTTATTAAATAAGGAAACATGGTCAGAAATTTATAAACTAGAAAATGTAAATGATAAATTTAATGCATTTAACAGTACCCTAAAACACTATTTTGAAACAGCATTCCCCTTTAAACAAGGAACTATTAAAAATAACAAAACTAGCAATTGGATAACAACAGGGATTAGAAATTCATGTCAAAGAAAGAAATTTCTACACAAATTATATAAACAACTAGCAGTAGTACCCGGCTTCGCCCGGTGGAATGATGATAATGTTTTAAGGTCTCCTTAGAAATATAATGGACTTAAAATCTAAGTCATTTGCCCCCAAAGACAATGAGGGAGTAATATCTAGGTCATTTGCCCTTTTGATAAGGATGATAATAAAAACTACTGTTGAATTGACACGTCAAACTTACAAACTACCGTAATAGAAATACATATTTCAAAATTCACAGGCGAGGAAGACTTATTGTGTGTGGTGATTAATGGTGTAATGGGCGTAACATCTACTGTAGGTCATTTGCTCTTATGATGAGGATGATAAGGGAAACTACTACCGGTATTGAATTGACACTTCAATGTATAATGTACACAATGTACTGTAATAAAAATAACTATATGGCGGCTTCGGTGGCGTATTAGGTAGCATGCTGAGCTTCTATGCCCAAGATAGCGGGTTCAAACCCGGCCGAAGCCGTCGGATATTTTAAGAGCGTTAAAAATCCGTCAGTATGCCTTTCTTCGGAGGGGAAGTAAAGCCGGCGGTCCCATGTCAGATTTATGGCATGTTATTGACCCTTCCACTAATTACACCAGTGTGAAGCTAAATTGGATAGGTAAACAACGCTCATAGATGTCTACGTCCGTTGCCAAAAGCCGACTGCAGTGGCGTCTAGTAGCTAAGTTCTGAACTTGGCCTAGTAGTCGTTGACGGTGGCGCTTGGCGGCAAAAGTACGAACTATTTGAAGAATTCTAAGTTGCAGTTCGTACTTAAATTAAAAAACAGATAACACACACTAATACAGTCATCACAATTAACACCGGTTATCAGACAGATTCTACACACACCCAAAGTACACGGGGCTACATGACCGCGTTGTCGCAGCCCCTAAACTTAAGAACCAACCAACCAAAAATAAATATTTTAAAAATCACAGTCGAGAAAGACTTTATGCGGCGGTGATTATTGGTATGATGCGCGTAACATCTAGGTCATTTGCACTTATGATGATAATAATAAGGTAATGAAAAAATGACTACTAAACGAACATGGTGTTATTTTAAAACTGATATAGGTAATTCAGGTGTCTAGCTTCGATGTCTTCCAAAGTCTCAACCTTATTTTCTGGCTTAGGCCTGTACTGGATGCGTCTAGTGAAAGAGCGTACTGCTCGGCAAAGACAAAGAATATAGGTCCAAGCTGCACGAACCTGAGATGATCGCAGATGATGACGAAATATGATGACACACGTTCGGGGTTCCCCGTCCTATACAGATTGACCGGGAATCACTCACTGTTTCGCAACGGCCCTGCGCTGGCATCAGCATAGACAGCAGGAGATAACACGGCGGGCTCTGGAAAGTACTCTCAATTCACCTCAAGATGAATCAGCAAGCTATTCTCACAACTGACCCCCCCCCCAGGGTCTCACAACTTGTGGGACGTGGGTTGGCGACCACGGAACCCCAGCTGAGTCTGGCATCGCTTCTACTTCCTGGTGCCGGGCTCATTTCAGTTCTCTTTCCTGTCGGCCTCCCTTGGTCAACTCTTGTTCTCTTCCGACCCAGACTGTATTAGGGTATCCGAGGGCTAGGTAGACTTTCAATTTCCCGCCTTAATTGGCTTTGTCTCATCTTTCCTGATACCCTCATTCTTCGAGGGGTCTGCCTTCTTTTCCTTTTCATAATATCTCCTGTCTTCTGCTCAAGACCCTCAAAGAGGCAGGGTGTGTGTAGACCCACCACTTCTGGTACACCCTCAAGGGCTCATGACTGGTGAGTTAGGAAGCTGGCAACCCCGAGGAATTCCTGAGCTACATGCAGGGAATGGAGTGGTATGTCAGAAATTTCAAGTGGACAGTGTTACGCATCGGGTTCCAAAGGGTAAGTATACACACTTTGTTTTCGATCGGTGAACGATGTAGATTTGTACCAAAGGGCCTTAATTCGGGAAATGGAGTGGTCTGTCCGAAATTTCGAGTGGACAGTGTTACTCGTCGAGTTCCAAACGGTAATTATGTAAAATCTGGTTGAGATCGGTGAAACGGTGTAGTTTTGTGCCAAGGGCCAAAATGCAGGGAATGGAGTGGCCTGTCCAAATTTTAAAGTGGACAGTGTTACTCATCGGGTTCCAAAGGGTAAGTATACACATTTTGTTTTCGATCGGTGAACGATGTAGATTTGTGCCAAAGGGCCTAAATGCGTGGAATGGAGTGGTCTGTCCGAAATTTCGAGTGGACAGTGTTACTCGTCGAGTTCCAAAGGGTAATTATGTAAAATCTGGTTGAGATCGGTGAAACGGTGTAGTTTTCTGCCAAAGGGCCAAAAAGCAGGGAATAGTGTGGTCTGTCCGAAATTTAAAGTGAACAGTGTTACTTGTCGGGTTCTACGGGTAAGTATATAAAATTGGGGTCAGATCGGTGAAACGGTGTAGATTTGTGCCAAACAGCCTAAATGCAAGGGATGGAGTGGCCTCGCCGCAATTTCAAGCAGACAGTGTTAGTCGCAGTGTTCCAAAGGGTAAATATACAAATTTTGGTTGAGATCGGTGAAACGGTGTAGATTTGGGACAAAGGGCCTAAATGCAGGGAATGAAGTGGTCTGTCCGCAATTTCAAGCATACAGTGTTACTCGCTGGGTACCAAAGGGTAGGTTTACGAATATTGGTTCTGATCGGTGAAACGGTGTAGATTTGTGCCAAAGTGCCTAAATGCAGGGAATGGGGTGGTCTGTCCGAAATTTTAAGTGGACAGTGTTACTCGCAGGGTTCCAAAGGGTAAGTATACAAAGTTTGGTTCAGATCGGTGAAACGGTATAGATTTGTGCCAAAGGGCCTAAATGCATGGGATGGAGTAGCCTCTCCGCAATTTCAAGCAGACAGTGTTAGTCGCTGTGTTCCAAAGGGTAAATATACAAATTTTGGTTGAGATCGGTGGAACGGTGTAGATTTGGGCCAAAGGGCCTAAATGCAGGGAATGGAGTGGTCTGTCCGCAATTTCAAGCAGACAGTGTTACTCGCAGGGTTCCAAAGGGTAAGTATACACATTTTGGTTCAGATAGGTGAAACGGTGTAGATTTGTGCAAAAAGGGCCTATATGCAGGGAATGGCGTGTTCTGTCCGAAATTTCAAGCAGACAGTGTTAGTCGCAGTGTTCCATAGGGTAAATATACAAATTTTGGTTGAGATCGGTGAAACGGTATAGATTTGGGCCAAAGGGCCTAAATGCAGGGAATGGAGTGGTCTGTCCGCAATTTCAAGCAGACAGTGTTACTCGCAGGGCACCAAAGGGTAAGAATACGAATTTTGGTTCTGATCGGTGAAACGGTGTGGATTTGGATCAAAGGGCCTAAATGCAGGGAATGAGGTGGTCTGTCCGAAATTTTAAGTGGTCAGTGGTACTCGCAGGGTTCCAAAGGGTAAATATACAAATTTTGGTTGAGATCGGTGAAACGGTGTGGATTTGGACCAAAGGGCCTAAATGCAGGGCATGGGGTGGTCTGTCCGAAATTTCAAGTGGACAGTGTTACTCGCAGGGTTCCAAAGGTTAAATATACAACTTTTGGTTCAGATCGGTGAAACGGTGTAGATTTGTGCAAAAGGGCCTAAATGCAGGGCATGGGGTGGTCTGTCCGAAATTTAATGTTGACGGGGTTACCCACAGGGTTCCAAAGGGTAAGTATACAAATTTTGGTTCAGATCGGTGAAACGGTGTAGATTTGTATACATAACAGACAGACAGACAGACAGACAGACAAACTTTGTGCTTTATATATATAGATACCACACAACACTTTAATTCAATTTATAATCCAAAAATACACTAGCATATTAAATAAGGTAATAAGACTAGCAAAGAAAATGCATAATGATAATTTTATTTCCCAATCATCTAATAAAATAGGGCTATGTGGTTCGTGATAAAGAAAGAAACAAACTGGAAAATGTGCTAAAATAGAAAGGAACATTACACTGACCAGCAATAGTAAAGTGATTAATAATCCAGAGGAAATAGCAAACACTTTTAATGACTATTTTCTGGAAATTCCAGAAGAAAATTAAATAAATCGCAACTAAATACCCTAAATTCTAATAATAAAATAAATATATGCAGTGATTCTTTATTTATAAATCATGTCACAAGTGAAGAGGTAAGAATAGTTATAAAAGAGCTAAAAAATAAATTCTGTGCTGGCATTGATGGCATTCCTGATACAATTTTAAAGAAATGTGCAGAAAATATTATAAATCCACTTACGCACTTAATAAACAGTTCTATTCCCTCAGGAACTTACCCGGATATTTCGAAGCTATCAAAAGTAATTCTAGTGCACAAAAACGGTTCAAAAGATGAATTAGATAACTATCGTCATATTACCTTACCAACTGGTATTGCAAAAATTGTGGAAACAATCATGTATAAGAGACTGATAAGTTTTATAGATAAAATGAAATACTATCAAACCCAAAACATGGATTCAGAACGGAAAGATCTACACAGACAGCAATTTATGAACGTAGTAATAGTATACTGAAATTAATTGACAATAAGGAACATGTAACTGGCCTATTCTTGGATTTATCTAAAGCATTTGATGTTGTTGACCATAAAATCCTCCTTACAAAACTAAATCAATATGGTGTTAGAGGTCTAACTAATAAATGGATCGAGTCTTACTTAACAAGGCGAAAACAAATAGTAAGCTTGATGCACAAGGATGATGGTACCAAATTACTTGATGAAACATTGTCCAATGAGGGAATTATTAAATTTGGTGTACCCCAGGGAACGGTTTTGGGCCCACCACTCTTTCTTCTATATATCAATGATATAACACAGAACGTTCGTTCTCATAAGGACATTTTGTTTGCGGACAATACAACACTCCTAATAAAATGTGAAACTAAGCAGGTCTTACAGCAGTCTGCTAACTCCGTTACAGAAGAATTAACCAAATGGTCACAAGATAATCGCCTCATAATAAACTATAAAAAACAGTATGTCTAAATTTCCACACTATACAGGATAGAAATCCTGCGAAGCCCAATATAACATTAAATGGTCATCAAATTGAAAATAAATCAGAAACAACATGACTTGAAATGGAATAAACATATACAATATCTGAATACTAAACTGAACTCGATGTGCTTTGCGTTACGTATTTTGGAAACTTGCACAAGCATGCACACATTAAGAAATACTTAGTTTGCTTATTTCCATTCATACTTAAGATATTGGGTCATATTTTGGGGTATGTCACCAGATGTACTAAGCACGTTTAGGATACAAAAGAGGGCTATTAGAATTATGGCAAATGTAAACACTAGAGAATTATGCAGACCTCTGTTTAAAGATTTAAACATTCTCCCACTGCCCTGCATTCATGGGCGCCCATAGGATTGTTTCCAGGGGGGGGGGGGCAAATATTTTCGTTTCATTGCCTACCTGTCCCCCCTCCCACCATCCTGATCCTCCCCCCAACACACACACGCACACAAAAAGAAGGTTTCATTTCTTACTTACCTCGTGAAATTCATTATTTGACTGCTCTGAAACCATTGGCTACTTTGTGGCAAGTATGGGAGGAATGTTTTCTTTGAGTTTTTGTCCGTTAACGTTCGCTTTTCTTCGTGATTCAACGTCGTAATGTTCAGTTCTTAAAAACAGGAAAAAAACTAGTGGTATCGACAAAAATAAAAATCAAGTACCGTAGTTCATTAAAATGGTATCGTTAATCCAGTTCGCCAGCTTTCTAAATAACTGGACATATTTTCACATGATCCCAAATCACTAAGTTAAACTGTGGAAATATCCCAACATCTGAATCAGCCCAATTATTTAAATAGCACTGCTTCCTATTGAGCCCGTCAGAGGAGCTGCCAGGATAGCCAACAACCGCAATGACTTCCCTAACATCTCATCCGTCGCACCTAACTGCCGTGAGGATCAGGTGAACTTCCTAATAGGCCAAAGCGGCACGAGAAACTGTAGTCCACGGGGATCGTGGTACATGGTGACGAAGGTCATAGACTGCCTAAGGAAAGGTTCACCTTAAAAGCTAGACTGAGAAAAGAAACATCCAGACTTATGTAAAACACCGTGAAAATTTATTGTAAACTTTACAAACCCCTAGCCTAGTTCGGAGGGTTTCTATCGGCTAATCCGCAAGCTAATAAATAATCAAAAATAAAGAGCAGGTCCCTACCTGATAAGTTACAGTAAACCCTCGCGAAAGATCTGTCTCACAATAATAAAGCAACAACAGCAACACTAGGAAAATGGTTCGACGCAAATCCCTAGGTCAAGTTACAAGATCAAGCTAATATCAGAATTTACATTTAACAGGGTAGCAAAACAAATCTAAGTTAGGATGATACCATCTCCACATTTACATTTAACGTTAATTCATCTAGCTAAGTCCTATCAATTAATAACAAAATTTACTGCGATGACGTCCGTAATATCAAACAATTACATTCAAAGCTAAGTGACCAGCCATATAAAAAAAAACATCTAAGACATCCTTACAACTAGGTGCTAGCAGCACACAAAAGGGTAACATAGTGGATTCATACACTTTTACATGATTAAATAAATAATAAGAAACCACAGTTTTATTCAAATGCCTGCCTACACCTTGGTTTACTCTTTGTAAGCCATAGTCATCTAATGTGTGTAGTTACGGTGACGACTGCGTAGTGAAGACTACGTCTAACATCGTATGGCATGCGCTCCACCAGCTATGAACTCAAGGTTCGAGCAAGCTTCAGTCACAACAAAACGTGTCAGCTGGTCTAAGGTCATTTCCTCCAGGAAATACCTTCATTAGCACGGCTATGTCAGCAGGTTCCAAATGCAAATGAACAAGGTTAAGCAGAAAGGATTCGTTAGTTAGCTTTTGTTTATCAAAATTATGCGTTTTATTATTAAGATGTCGGTTTAGGTTATCGTTGGTTTATGGCGAATAATACTGACAAGCCTGGGTACGGAGCGTCTCCCCTGAGATCAACTCTGCCAAAAAGCCTCGACTCAAAAGTCGGAATACAATCAACGAGCAATAACAACTCGGACACACAAGAACACAAGTTACCAGCGGCGCACAGCTCGCGTTCAATAACTCTGGGACGGGCCTGGACACAATCAGTTACCCTCCCTAAATATCTGGTCCACGGGAACAGTCCCGGACATGGTACACAAAAATACCTTCATACATGAAAAACCTCCCCAGCGGGGCTAGCCTACAACGTACTATAGAAACCTGACATAACTGTACTCGTCAAAACAACGGTACACGCAACAGCGTTTAACTAACAAATGACAATCTACAGAACATATGATCAGATACAAGAATGGACACTGGGTTCCATAAGCTATAACTGCAATGAAAGGGAAAGTGAATGCTAAAAGCATTCTGTCCTATATTAATATCAGTCCGTCTCACTTAGAAGCATGCGCTCTCACACGGGCGCTGAGTCACAAACCTGTTCGTGTCGCCGCAGGCGCTGAATGACATAACACACTAACAAGGACGGCAATTTAAGCAAGATAATAACTGTAAAACTGGCCTCATAAAAATACCTTTACCATAGGTTATAAACCTCGAAGAATATGTGCGTAAAAAGCACGCTATAAATCTGAATACAATCATATAACTCTGTCTTTCACAACAAAGACGTTCAAAAGGTAGCAATGTCACTAATTGCTGGAGCTCTCTGCTCTCAAAGATAATATACTCTTCAGTAGTTGCTTGTATCACATATCAAATAAACACGTGTCATTACACTTGACACTAACAAATTAATAATTGAGGCGCAAATACCACTCTCTGCTGGATCTGCTTAATGATACGTTGGGGACTGAGTTCGATGCTAGACAACAACGAAACATCCCTATTACTTATAAGGTCTACACTTGACCTGGATGGCTTCTGAGCTCATCTCAAATGTATAATGCAGTTACAAAACTGGTAATTACAGGCGATTACCCAAATGATACGACTACTCTAACGAAGTCAGGGGTGTAACATAGACTGGCTGCAAAAAATGCAGTTAAAGAAACATGACTATGGCATCAGATTGCCATAACTAGAGTCTGCAAAGACTTGAAAAATACCCCAGATAGGGTTAAACAGAGTAGCCTCAAAATGACTACAGTCACGTTTAGCAATAGACAGAAATTGGCGTCCTACGACGTCCATCAAGCTGCACCAGGGTTGACCAAAATGTCAGACCCAAGGGTGACTCACAATCACTGCAAATAAATGACATCTAATTAGACTAATTACATTCCCTACCTATGAAATGGCTGTCACTAAGTTCGGTTGGTTCACAAACTACACTAATCTAACTATACCACCAGAAACTAGAACAAGGAAGGGTGTACAAAACTCACGATATGAAGGAGCCCACACTTAGCTCTCTGTCTAACGACAAGGGTTGAACAAAAGCACCTCTGGCTTCCAGGATTGGCATCGTCCTCATCAGAACTTCCATCTGGGCTCTCCCAAAGACCAGGGTTCGGTCTGTCCCTGTAGTTGACCTCGTGAATGGACTGGACATGCCTAGGAAAGGCATCCTCGGTTCCTTCCTTCTCGTTCGATGTTCTAGAAGTTCCACAATCATGCTGGTCCTATCCGAGACATCTCCCTCATACCATAATGGTATTAGCCCATGGTCTCGGCCTCGAACATGGTGTTGAAAAAGTTGACCACGTGGGCGGTAGTATAAGACTTGTGGTAGTTTCTTTATTATCACTTGAAAATTACAGTATTCGTCGTAGATATCACAGGCTTTAAATAGAACTGGTAACACAGCCTCTACACTTTGCAGATGTAAATGATAAATGGACATGCACTGTTCTGCGGTTCCACACGTGTACAGACGCTACTTTTTCTATCACGTGGCATCCGTGAAATGGGCGTCGTTTTATTACGGATAAATCCACCGTAGCAATTCAAATATAATGTACTTGTATTATCACACTTGTTCAAAGTAATAATTTCACATTTACCTGTATATTTTCGCACCAGGCTCTCGGCCCTCCACAAACACGTGGGTGTAAAAATGTGGTGCTACAGAAATGTCGTAAATTTCACAATACTTGCCAAATAATTCACTTTACTGTACGTGTTGATCACTGCACATCAACAACAGTGATTCGTAGAGTATTTGTGCTCGATGGCACCTGATAATGATTTCCACGCTAAACAGCGGATACTTGCCACGTCTAACACGACGGATATAATTACACGCCTACACAGGGCGGATTCTCCAGACGTAGTGCAATATAATTCACTATACAATTCGTATTGATCACTGCACATCAACAACAGTGATTCGTAATGTTATTTGTGCTCGATGGCACTCGATAATGATTCCCACGCTAAACAGCGGATATTTGCCACGTCTAACACGACGGATATAATTACACGCCTACACAGGGCGGATTCTCCAGACGTAGTGCAATATAATTCACTATACAATTCATGTTAATCACTGCACATCAACAACAGTGATTCGTAGTGTATTTGTGCTCGATGGCACCTGATAATGATTCCTCGCTGAAAAGCGGACTGTTTGCCACGTCTAACACGACGGATATAATTACACGCCTACAAAGGGCGGATTCTCCAGACGTAGTGCAATGAACTGCGTTCCTCATGGAAGCAAGTCGTCAAACTGAGTCGTTGAGCGACTACTTACATTCCTATTTGCGTATCTGCAATGATATTACCTTACCTTAAAGTGAAAAAACATTCTCCAAAATGTTTCAATAATACTGAATGACGAAATGGAATATTCTGAGTCTCGTAGAAAGATAAAATTGATTAATAAGACCTCAGATAAATAATTAGCAGACTTCACCAAAGTCAAAAGTGCGATTCTCCGCTACTTCAAAGAGAATTGCATGAGCTCTCAGCTTCTCGTAGCTTTCCGGATGTGTTCAAAGGTAGTACATCCCATCATGAATGTGCTGTCATGAAAAATATCACATGTACCTTTGCTCAGCGGGTTCACTATACGGTAGGCTACGGTATCTAGTTTGTACTGGCCATTACAGCAGATCGTCACGTCTTTCCTCTTCGAAACAACCAATCGGGAATACTTCACATTGCTCTAATTAGAATGATGAAACACTTGTAGCCTACGAACTGATAAACTCGAGCCTATGGTTTTAGTAAAAAGTAGTTTTGTCAATAAAAATATTTCGCCTGATTATTACTAACCACTAAGTAAAATGGATAAAAACCACTATATCACGTACTCCCTACTACCAGTGGCGTACCAACGGGGGGTGGGGGTTAGGGTTTACCCCCCCCCCCCCAGAGAGATTAGTTTACATGACTCCTTATATTGTCCCATCTATCACCTGGAAAATGTTTTGAATTGCTGCCAGTGAGGCTCCTTTAGGCTACTCCTTTGTAATATATTTTTAATGTGAACACGTTCTTCACGTGGTAAATGACCTCCACTCAACTCGCAACGAGACTTCTCCAGCTTTGGCGCTAGCTACTGGTTATGGCCTGGGGTAAACACCCTTAAACTACATGTTAAACGGGGCAAGAGGGGCAGATGACCTCGCTTTTCTTCCACTTAAAGCAATAATAACTAACTACACTAGGCGAAATATCAAAATTGTCGTTTTACTGTTTAAGTGTGCGATTGGTAACTATCGTAACGCAGCTTCGTGCTGCTTTAAACGTGCATATCTGTGAACTGCCAGATCGTGAGTCGCACTTTTTTCCGAGTTGATTTGTAATGCGTAATGGATCGATTTATTATTAAAAAACCAAGAGTAGATGTTACATGCAACACTGCCATTGCAAGTAGCTCATCCTTAAGAATTGAAAATGAACTTGAAGAATTATCGGCTACTACCAAGCCGGCTATCGACCAAATACATCGGACAGACTTAGGAGGTTATGCTGGCCAACAGGTGTGTTTACAATATGATTCATGATAATCGCTATTTCTGTAACTGATTTGCATTTCGATGCTTTACCTATTACGTTATACCGGTATTTGTATGGCCTTGGCCTACGTATGTGTCGGTACATGTTAATTATTTAAATATTGTGATTTACTTTTTTCTTTAGATTGATGATTATCTGAAAAATGAACTGTTGGAAAATGCCTGGACACCTGGAAGCAATTTTAATTTCCCTTTATCGGGTCCAAGGAATCTGAAATTTCAGTTGAACTGGTTATCAGAGTGGAAATGGCTAGTTTATTCTCCTTCAAAGAACGGAGCCTTTTGTAAATATTGTTCGTTGTTTTGCACCGTTGTTGGGAAACAATCTTCATCGCCAGGTAAACTAGTAAAATTTCCTTACATGAACTGGAAAAATGCGAAGGAGGGTTTCAAAAAAAAACAAGAAACCAAGTATCATATGGCATGTACGGAAAAGGCTCCGAACTTTCTCGCCATATATAAAGGTACAAAACCTGCTGTTGACGTAAGCTTGGATAGGGGTGTTCAATCCAACATATTATGCAACAGGGAGAAACTCATACCAATAATTAATTCTGTGATTTTCCTTGCTCGAATGGGCATTGCTTTCCGTGGTCACTGGGATTCGGGACCTGTAAATTTAGATGAGCCTCTCAAGAAAGGGGAGGGAAATTTCAGGTCTCTTCTCAAGTTTCGAGCAGAAGCTGGTGATACAATACTAAAGGAACATTTGATGACAGCATCCTTAAATGCAACATACGTAAGCCCACGGATTCAGAATGAAATTATTTCATCTTTGAATGACATTTTATTGAAAAGGTTAGTCGATCAGGTGAAAAAAGCTAAATACTTTTCTGTTCTTGCTGACGAGACCACAGACATCAGTGGTGTGCAGGAAATGTCACTATGTGTCCGTTTCGTTCAAGATAATTCCGTACATGCGGAGTTTCTGCAATTTATTGCTATCAATGATGCTTTTGAGTTCGGCCTTGCGAATAGCATATTGTCTGGTTTGAAAAGTGTGGGACTGGATGCAGAATATCTCGTAGGCCAAGGTTATGATGGAGCTAGTGCCATGAGTGGATCCTACAGAGGTGCTCAGGCCATTGTACGAAAACAGTTTGCCAAATCCCAGTATGTTCACTGTAGTGCTCACTGTTTAAAACTGGCCATTTCTGAAGAGATTAGGAACTGTATGGGTAAAATTGAAAGAGCTTATGCCTTTTTTAGTACTTCACCAAAGAGGCAGGCTGTGTTGACAAATGAAGTTGAAAGTATGGAAGAGAAACCCCGAGTGAGTAAACTCGAGAAGTTATGTTCAACGAGATGGATTGAAAAGCACGAGTCTGTTCATTCATTCATTGAACTTCTGAAACCGTTATTTTTGGCATTAGAAAAAATAGCAGCATGGGTTGATAAGAAGGCAGCTACAGATGCGCAACTTCTTCTGTGCGCTATCAGCAAATTTGAGTTCTTGATAAGTGTATTTGTCATTCATGAAGCATTTCAAATCACACTTCCTCTCAGCAAATACCTTCAAACTGAAAATTTGGATCTCAGTCAAGCAATCAAGCCTCCATGAATGTAAAGAGGTCTCTTGAAGAAATGAGGGCAGATGCAGACGCAAGGTTTTTGTGTGCACATAATTCTGTTTTAGAGTTCTGCAAAGAATTTGGAGGCCTGTAGTTCAGCCTCGAACTGTTGTTCGACAAACGATGAGGAACAACGTTTCATCAAACGATCTGGAAGAATATTATAGGCGGGTTATTTTCATCCCATTTCTTGAAGAAACTATTTCATCACTTGATGATATATTTGTTTCTCATAAAGAAACTCTTCAGCCATTGCAAACGCTAGTTACCACAACTGAAGACGAACTATCCAACCAAAGCATAGCTGAAGTAGAAAATGTAGCTGAATTTTATGGACTTCCCCTTAATATTAGAGGCGAGCTACTTCTCTGGAAACAAACTCTGAAATCTGTTGAAAAGAAGCCCAAGAGTGCTATAGATGCTTTGTCAATATGCAATAAGAACATGTTTCCAACTGTGTATAACCTGCTTGTCATCATGGCTACCTTACCTGTCACAACCTGCTCGTGTGAAAGATCGTTTTCGTCCTTAAAATTCTTGAAGAACTATTTAAGGAATTCAACTAGTGAAGAACGCCTTAATGGATTAGCTTTGATGTTCATTCATGATACTGTTGATGTTTCAATTGAGGAAGTACTGAATGACTTGTCTGTCAAACCTAGAAGGCTTGATATACGATTGAAGTAGACTTGTCTAAGTCCTTCATCAAATTCCAGGGCAAATATCTACTTAATTAGATTCTATGGTTTAGCCCGATTGACAATTTAGACATTTCTTTTTGTCCGTTTGTATCTAGTGCAATATCTATATTGGGCTAAACTCTTTTCCGTATTTTTTTTATTAATCTTTTATGTTTTCAATTGTGTTTGTAATATTGTTTAAAGTGCTGAAAAATATAGTTAAAATAGTTTTCATGCAAAGAGAATCATCATATATATATTCTTTCATTAGTATAGATCCCTCCTGTGGCGCTCACAATCGACCGATCGTGCCAAATGAGCATTCAAATGAAAGAGAATAGACATTAGCAGTGACGAATTGCACTCTAATATCATAAATATCAATAATATCTTTAAAAAAATACTTTTAAAAATGTACGAAGTGTGAGATTTGTCGATACTGTTGCTGTAGGAAAATATGCTCCGTAATTGCTGTCCACTTCACATTTTGGACGCTGTGACGCCTGTTTCGTGTCATTTGAACATTATGAGGTCTTTCCTTTATCATTTTGCATGGATTTCAGAAACAGTAAGTCAAAGGAATGAGTACTCAAATCGTATAATTTCAAAAATATCGAATAACTGGTGAGTGTTACAGCTAAGATAAATCAATGGACTCAGCACACAAATGACATTAGCAGTGACGAATTCCATTCTAATTTCATAAATATAAATTTTTGTTAGAAGTGTGCGATTTGCAAATACTGGAGCTCTAACATGCTGCAATTAATTTCTCTCGTTGTAAACCTATCGGGGAAGGGTGGTTTATGAACGTGCGAGATTTCTCGCTTGGGTCCGGTAGTGTTTATTTAACTGAGTTGTTGCTTTTTATGAATTATATTCGAATTATCATTTTTATTATAGGACATTACTATGAATGACCCCCCCCCCAGAAGGAAATCCTGCGTACGCCACTGCTTACTACCATTATTCGCATTCTCGACTGAAACAGGAGGAATGGTGATACGAACGTAAACAAATCACTTCTTTCAATATGAATTGAGCCTTATGCTCAAGCTTTTCTCTGTTTACGAAAATAATAGACGATACAATAAAAATGACAGATATTGTACAATTCCGTGGAGTTTTATAAAATAAACAAGTGATATATTTCGCAGTATTATTGTACCTGTGACGTAAATAATATACTGTCTAACCAATCTAATACAAATACTTTTTGAGTTTTTTAAATCTATGTGTGTTAAGGGGAAAATTAACCTTTTTATATTCAACTAGCAGAAGTACCCGTTCTTCGAACGGTGTTATATATTAACACCAGACATTATCAATTGAGCTACTGTTGCAATGGTTAGCGGCTTGTCATTCCTTCATTAGTTTATCAGAACGAAGTTAGTTTTCTGGGAATATTACACACACTGTTAATTTAAGGGCCTTAAAATGTGGTTTTCGGAGACCCCTTATAGACTCGCGAATTTTGTGTCTCACAATGAGAAGCGCAACATATGCTTTGATCGTCCTTCTAGGATAATTTTTATATTTCGCCTATTTTAGCATGTATTTTGAGAAGTTTTTCCCTATATCCACCCTTCTACTGTATGAAAAGTACGGTGAGGAGTTTTATAAATGATTGGTGTATTGACTCATGTTTACCATACCTAATTTTACGATGCACCAAGCATCCGAAGACGATTTATAGGCGTACATAAAGATACACAGAAAAACAGACAGACAATTCTATTGTCTACAACATATCACCCAGATATCCAAATATGGGTATATCTACCATACGTATCAAACAAAATCATCCTTACGATAAACCCGTATATCGACAAAAAAGATTTGTTAAAATTTGCTCTCAAACTAAATTCACCTAACGTGTACTTCATGACGTGAAATAGAATTGAAAGCCTTGTAGACGAAACGCAATACACCTCACATAAAAAATGTCCCTCTACGTTGTGTTAGGTCCCCATACACAGGAAGACCTCTTTCATAAATTATAAAGGCTTGTGGTGCATGAAAATTCAGATTCTTTAGCCTCAAATGGCCCAAATTCCTAAAAGCCGCAAAAAATGCTGATTCAATTCAGGAATTTTTGAAAATAATGTTTCTGTTTGTAGATATAATAGACTTTCTGTACTATATGTCGCACGTGAAATTGCATGAAAAAATTCTAGGTTTCCCCTTGACCCCCTTAATTGCATTGACGAATTATACAGTCTACATTGGTTCCGTGATAAACTTATAGCCATTTGCAAACTTTCACAGAAATGTAATAAATGGAGTAGCCTAATAATAATGATATCGTATGGCCTCGGTTGCCGGGTGCAAGCTTCGTAATTTGACACACAGAGGGTAGCTTGCATGTCGAAATTTCGTTGTTCCTTGAATCACTATGAAAGTCAAGGAGGGTAGATATCAAAGCTCCTTGAACACTATAGCGCTTTCTAGTAAATAAATGAGGAACTTTGTGTTGGCGGAAACTCCTGAGGTTAATTTTGCCATTATGAACACGGCCTACTGAATTCAAATGGGTTCTTTGACATGCCAACATCGTATGACATGCGAGTCGTATTTTTGCCGCCTTTCAAAAATCACGTACAGGCCGGACGTTTGTTTTAGACGATTGCCCTTGACCTTCAAGCCTGCGGGTGAGCCTGTACACAGTCACTCTCTCACCCTATCACTTCACATTTGTCACCACAGATCTGATGTAATGGAATTCCAGACTTGAGCAGACAGTACAGTCCACGTCGAAGTATTGTGTGACACGGAAGTACACGTTACATAGTTACGAACAGAACGTCATTATATTTGCCAGTGACTATACTTCAGCAATAGTGTGAAACAGCTTTATCAATCATCGGAGCGCTTGGGGCAGCTGATAACAACACAGGTACTGTAGTAACTCGCCTCCAGGCTTCCATTAAGATTTTTCACTCGTCTAAAACAAACGTCCGGCCTGTACCACGGCCAGGAGTGAACCTGCAATCTTGGGGTTAGTAGACCGACACGCTATCCACTCACCCACCGTGGCAAGGTATAAATGGAGTGATATTGCTTCTTACAGAAATAGATGGAAAGTTGGATGCCACCCCTTGAGATAATGTTGTCATGGTTACCGATTTCCATTCCTTCATTAGTTTGTTAAATTAAATTAGTTTTCTGGGGATATTTCAGATACTGTTGGTTTTAGAGCCTTATAATGTAGTTTTCGAGGCCCCCAAGTTTTGTTTCTGGCACCGAGGGGCTTTGTATCGTCGTTGTACGCCATAATATAATACTAATAATAATAATAATATAATATAATATAGGGATAGGAATATAATAGACCTGCCGTACCACACCCGCAGGTGTAAATCGCGTGAAAAAATTCTAGTGTACCCCTTGACCCCCTTAAGCGCATTATACGTATTGATGAATTTTACAGCTTAATTTGGTTCCGTGATAACCTTATAGCCGTTTGCAAACTTTCACACCAATGTAATTAATGGAATTGCATTGCATCTTACAGCAATAGATGAACCTCTGAGAATCTGTTGTCATGGTTACCGGCTTGCATTCGTTCATTAGATTATTAACTGAAATTAGTTTTCTGGGATTATCTCAAAAATGGTTGGTTTAGGGCTTTAAAATGTGGATTTCGGGGACCCTTTAGGGCCCCCGAGTTTTGTCTCTCACATTGAGGGGCTGAAAATGATCTTTGTCTCGTCCTTCTACTCCTATTTCAGCATGTATTTTAAGGGGGTAGGCCCTCTTTTATGAGAGGTACGGAGAAGGGTTGCATCAATGATTAGTGTCGTGCCTCTGATGGATACCTGTACCAAATTTTACGTTGATACACCCAGCCGTTCTCGAGTTATAAGGGAACAAAATTGTCCACAGACAAACAAACAGACAGGCCAAAAAATTATTTTCGCGCGCATCCATAATAAAACAGTCTGAAACGCGTAAATAACTCAAGTTTCCGTAGAAATTCAGAAAAGAACATACAAACTTGAATTTTTAATGTACGTAGAGATGTACTGCACCGCTCGGTGTTGACCGTGTTTTATTGCACAAATTTAGGTTTTACTCGCTAACCGTTGGAGATACACGAAAAGTGATAAGGACCTTTTGGTTAGAAAATTAAATGTTAAATCTCGTGTATGCATCAAACGTTTGATATTTCTTAGCGTTCTCTTTTTATTTGAAATGGAAATATGAAATTTTGAAACCAAAGGGTGTAGTGACGTCACATATGTGGATTTTACTCGCTAACCGTTGGAGATACACGAAAAGTGATAAGGACCATTCGGATTGGAAATTAAAATTTTAAGCTCGTATGTGCCATCAAAAGTTTGCTATTTCTTAGCGTTCTCATTTTATTTGATATGGAAATATAAAATTTTGAAACCAAAGGGTGTAGTGACGTCACTAAAATGGTTGCCATTTTTTAATAGTGAATAATATGGAAATTAAAAGTATCCTATAAGTAAACATGGTAAATCAGCCACATCCATGCAAAATTTCATTTAAATCGGACCAGTGGTTCTTGCGTTATTGAGTAACAGACAGACAGACAGACAGACACACACCATCTCATTTTTATATATTAGTATGATAACTGGCATTGTTATAAATGTCGTTGCTTTATTTGTAAACAGGTTATAACCCCTCCCCTTGTACCTGACTCGGAGTGAAATTCCAGTTTATGTAATAACGTGTCATTAGGAGAGTGTGTATAAGTAATTTTATTTCAGAGTACCGATACCGTAGTTTTGAGAGGAGTGCCCCGGAACATGAAACATGATACGTACGTGGTATTTCACTGAAGGTAGTGTTGAAAATATCGTAGGCCTACTAGGGATGGCTGCTGTCAGCGTCGGCAATCAAATTTAGAATATTTAGGTAACCACTCGTTATCGTGGAGCTTAAGTTGAGGTACTCAACTAAACAGATGGGCTTAAAGATCATATTACTACATTCTGTCCTTTCTGACAATGCATGCCACGTATGGATGTACGTTGCTGCCCCCAACTTGGAATATGCAAATTTATTAAAGTTGTAACCTTCCCAGGTCACAACGGATCGAACCCTTGCTTTCGAGACGTACGATTTTCATAATCGTCCACATATTTTTATTTGATGCCTTTTATGTTTTATAATTATGTAATTAAGTGTATAATATCATGTGATTTATTTCTGATTAATTTGTTAAGGTTTTAAGGGATTGCAATTGGCAGGATCTGAGTCTAGTTGTATGTGAATATTTTAACATTGGAATAATCTTCAGTCAGAGAGTCTGGAATTGTGTGCAAGAACCAGGAAGTATGCTTGTTGTCGCCTGGGTTTTTATCTCGCAAGCTCAAGTTCATGATGACTCATGCAGGTAGGAGGCTTGGCAACCCTGTGCTAGGGGTGTGTCTAGAGTATTTTGAAGACCAAGAAGGCACTCCTTATATGGTAATGTTTTGTTTTGATTGGCTGGACCCGTGAGGGAAGCCAGGTAAGCGAGTGATTTGTGGAGGGGAGATGAATGTTATTAGGACTTGACGAAGCTGTGAGGGCGACTCATTCTTAGGACTCCGTGGGGAGTGGTACTCATTCTTTGGACCGTGTGTAGAGCGGTGTACTCATCCTTTGGACTCCGTGTGGAGTGGTTCGTATTCTTGGTAAGACTCCGTGAGGGAGTGGAACTTGCATTTTGGACTTGTGTGTTTTTGGTGGAGAAGGAAGGTATTTCAGACGATCACAAGTTGGTGTTCGATGTGCAATTACTGAGTTGCTGGCTAGGCATTCTCAATGGAATTATGAGCCTAGTTTCAAACAAATAGTCTAGATTGTTTGTCTCGAATCGCATGAAGTATTGCAAACTAACGTCTGTATACCGAAATTCTGAGACCATAGCGGTAAATTGTTATACGACAAATACTAGTAAAATATGCTATGTATTAGTAAACTCAGGAGCGAACTGGATGCGATAATCCAACACACGGATTTAAAGCATCTTTGTATAATCAGATCCACGAAACTAGAAAAATCGTTGGATGTTGACCATCAATGTAATAATGTACATAATGTTCATAGTTGAGAGGCTTGCGTGTGAAATATATAGTAATTGTGCTGCGAGTAAGTAGGAGTGATTCTCTGGGAGCAACTAACCCCCGAATAAGTAAAGTTAAGTCGTCACAGCTGAAGTCAACGCCTGTACGTACCAGTCACCATTATTTCCGAGGGTCATCAATATGTCATAAGTGTGCCTGTGTGAATATGATAGGGAGTGTTTGATAGTCTGTACGACAAGGATCCTGCGTGGTGTATTTCATGTCTGGTATCAGAATATATTGTAAAGTTTACCAGATCTATAGTGCTTTTATGTATGAGGTAACCAGTGTGGTTAAGAGTGAATGTTTATTGCTGTTGCTCATTTCGTACAAGTGTTTTACCCTCACGCAACCCGTGAATCCGAGCAGTTTCAAAGTTTCCATAACATATGAGGCTGTTTCTTCGCCTGAGTGTGTATTTAAACTATGAGTGGCACACACTATAAATATGTATTTGCTAAAATTACAAATTTAAAAAAATAATACAAAGAATGTACATTAAATTTTAACAGATATCATACACAACCAATGTGCAAAAACAATTACTTAAATACCGGTAACAAGTTTGGAATTTCCTCATTGGTACAATTTCACATTCAAGTCAGATCAACAGCAAGAACGCCAAGGTGACTAAGACGATCCTTTTATTTATGTCCTTAAATATTCAACAATGCCAAAGTATATTCTCTTGTGGAGGGCTTAAACTTAATCAACTTGACGTTTAATGACCAAGCAGTCTTGTACAGTTTTCCAGAAATGTTTTTCCCCTAAAACCTGCCACTTTGGCAGTTGCAAGTTTGTCCCCGCGTCAATACGGGTCTGAATACAGTAAATATCCAATATTTTAAGCACGACCTTACAGGACCAGTGTTTTTTACTAGTCAGCAGAAAAGCTTATTTTAGGGGTTAAGATACGCTAGCGATGTTGCAATGTATAAAAATATCTCCAGAACGTGCTTTTCATATCGACACTGCCGAAGTGAGGTGGCAAAAGTAGTAGCCACTGAAGATAGAGATGGCGAAACATACGGTAGCGGTACGGTATTTAACACTAGGCATAACCGTATTGAAATTTGTTACCTAGATGTTAGGCCCCTTTAAACATCAAGTATCATCATCATCATCCATTGGTGGCAGAGTGCATGGCATCATTAGAACCATATTTTTATTTAAAAATTGTAAATACCTATTACGTCAGCAACATTACAGATTTTTGTTGTTGTAACAGTTGTCAGTTAACTATTTGTAACTTCCATTTATGGAATAAACTGGTGTGACAATGAACAATCTTATTTCAACATTCTCTGAAATCCAGTCCCCCTAAGGGCGCCCACGATATTAACCCATGCATGAGTACCAAATGGCCGAACAGACCCACTTAAAGCTAGAATATTCTAAGAACAATTCTTAGTGAGCACCCACAAACTGAGAGTAATCAACATGCAAAATTTCAGTTTCATAGCCCTTGTGGTTACAAAGATACGATGATTAACGAGTGAATACCTCCTTTTTGGATTATATATAATCAGATAAGATTGCATTACTTACCTTTAAATGAAATATAAATCCATTCGTAGACGATGCACACAAAATTAATAAATAATACTGTAAGCACACAGACACAGTCTAGGCGGACGTTCATAGTGAACACAATACGCACGAATGGAATGTAGGCTACGGGCATATAAATTACAATATTCATTTGTAATATTACTCAAGTGTCTAATTTAAATCGAAAGCACACCAGCACTATTGCATAACTGACATAATATGTAGGATGATTTTAACCTTCCGGTGGGTGCTACTGATCTTATCTCATATTCGTGAACATATTCGTCAACTACCTTTCAGCAGTTACGTCTTTCCACATGACATTCAAGTCCATATCGGCCAGTTTGTCAATGACCCTTCTACACATTTGCTGTTGTTGCAAAAGAGATATGCGAGGCAGATTGCACCTGATCGAGCACCATTACGTAATAAGACTATGTAGAGAATGAATGAGTGTTTTCACTAATTGAAGCAAAACTATTCTTCAGTAATTATTGTAATTTTTAAAAATTCTGACCTCTGAGGTGTGCCAGACAGGCTTAATGCGCCCACTGCCACTATACAGTATTAATGTTTGGCCTGTCGGAATGTTGCAATATCTGAAGTATTAATATTTAGTACAAATTAATTAGAATACTGTAAGCACTTTTGCAAAAAAAAAAGTTCTCAGTCTGATTTTCATATCGTTTTATTTCTCAAGGATCCAGGGGGGGGGGGGGCATGGCCCCCCTGCCCCCCGTATGGGTGCCCATGCCTGCATTCATATATTTGAAAGTATTATGTTTTATAAAAATAATTTAATGAATAAAGACGTTTTTCTTAAAACAAACAATGATGTTCATAGGCATAACACAAGGAAAAATCAAAACATTCATATTTCACACACACAAGCATATATATATCTAAAAGGAACTTTTCCCACAGGAGTTAAATTATACAATAAACAACCCCAGTATATAAAATTTGCCTCCAAAATAAAAACCTATGAAAGAATGTTGAAAGCTTATCTGCATGCCATTGTTTTTACTCTGTAGTTGAATATCTTAGTGTATAGAAACGATGAAAACTATAATTATTATATTTTACTTTTCTATTTTAATTGCAATACCTAGCTGTAAGTAGTTGTATATACAGATTTTTTATAATAATAATCCATTTTATTAATCCCTTAACGAGCCAAGGACTCATTTACAAGGGAATCGTACAGTTTTATCTTGTTGGCGACAAATTACAATTCAATGTTTAGTTTACAAAGTTTTCAGTATGAAAATATATACAACATTTTGTAGCTTTCATAAGTTTTTGTACACAATGTAGTCTTCTTTTGTCCGAAGTTTTCATAATATGATAATAGAGTAAGGTGTAAATAGTTGTCCAATAAGATTGTATCTCTTAAGATCTGTTAGTATTCTCCCCCTCTACTAGCTTGACGTTGGTTCAACAACCACGTCAATGAAAAAAGAATAGTTACATCATGCTGACATGCAAACCTTCAAGAAAAAAGAGTTTTTTTTATCACAACATATTAGAATATGAACACTTCATGCCAAATAAATTCTTTTCACATTCTTCCACCAATTTCAAATCATACTAGCATGTCGTTACCAGGTTTTGACATCATGTCAAGAACGTTTGCTAGTACTATCACGCGTCTTACAATGGTACAAAATTACAAATACAGGTTTTCTCGTAAAAATACAATATAAATGTATCTTCGAAGTCTTCAAACATAGACGAAGGTAGTTTCCCATTCGTACAGATCCATTGGCAACAGCTTAGTCATCTGGGCTCAGGATTGCCTCACATAATACATCAAAGAATCTTCTCCGCAGAAGCAATCTCCAAATAAATAGGGCTGAAATCAATTTCGCTTGGGACAGTACCATGTAATGAAGATCTTACAACTAACACACAATAAAATGATTTTCGAAACAGCATAATATATAAACTTTCAATAAATTCTGGCAAGAGTTTCGACAAAATCGAATTCCAAAAAAAGAAAAATTTCCACATCTTTTACAATCAAGGTTTTAAGTTTTACAATCTTTTTTTATGTCATGTACTCAAATGTAATAAATATTTATCATCTTTAACAATCAAAATAATCATTTCCATAATACCTACATTATTTCCAAATAAAATGAACTCTCTTATTAACAGAAAACAAATACTTTCCACCTACACAGATATAGACCTAAATGAAAATGAGCTTGCTTGCCAAAGAAAATAATAAAAATTTCACAGAACTAACTAAATGCAGGTTAAATCCGTCATCGCCCATCTGTTTCCACTCATAGAAACCCTGACCGGACACACACCAACCAGAGAAAAAAGAACAAAGAAGAAATGCCCATAAAATTCGACCAAACAACAAACAAATTCCCAAAAATGAAAAATATAGCAGAATCAGACGACACGCACAAACCAACAAAATAAACACACAACCCTTTCATAGCACCACTCACATAACCTCCATTTCACACAATCAACAAAATTACAAATTACCACCCACAAATTACCCCGAAAATACCAGAATATAACCAAGTTCTTGTTAAAACGCCTATTCAAACTCAATGACACAAATACATTACCCTTTAATATTAACAAACACTAAACTTACAACTAATAATTACTTTCTTTCACCTAAACCAGATCCCATACAGAAAATGTCAAGGATCGTAAAGTAATTCTCTTAAACTAATACTTACCTCATTGAAAGGTATTTTAACAAATACTAGATTATACTTTCGGCAATAAATTAAATTAATAAGTTAACCCAAAAAAAATCGCTAGAAACCTAACCTTATATTGACACCATATCAAGAAACGAAACATCCCACCCAAATTAATATGCAAAGCTAACATCTCACACTCAAACATACATCCACACGATAAACAAAGGTTGTGTCCTTTTTAAAGATCTGTACAAATTTAGGAAATTACATACATAACGAAAAATTAGCAAATCCCAAAACAACGATGAAAGATCGCAAGCAAATCCCAAGGTCAACCAAAAGACTCGACAATAAATAATAACCAGACCACACGTACAGACAAACAAAATCACATAAGAAAGCTTACATTCCTACATCCATAACCACAAAAATCACACCTTACATACAACAAGTTACCACCCACAAATATCCCAAAAATCTACCAAAAATATAAATAGGGTCACATTAGAACACCGATATACACAAAATAAAATTACCCTGAAACACTATTAATATGTCGACTCATCACCATAATTACCCTTGACATATTCTCTTCGACCAACAGCAACAACTACCTTTCGACATACTTCTTATAACCTCAACTCACCTGTAAGTCTTTACATTCCGAAATCAACAAGCGATTAAAAGTGCACTCTAGACACTTACTTGGAGACTCAAATGGAATTGTTTTTTAAATACCTACCATCACCTTTTTGAACACCTTATATCACCTAATCAAGTCCCATACCTTGATAATATTAGGATCGTAAGATGGCCAATGATATCCTAACGAGATCCCAATTTATATATTCTTTTATACATTAAAATACCTTAACCATTAAATATAATAAAACCCTAAACTTATTTTACCATCCAAAGTAACAACAAACCACCCAATTACCAAAACAAAGCTAAATATACACGATCACTCAACGTCCACACATACCATACACACGAGAAAATGATCTTGTCTGTCTAGTACAATTTAGAAAATTGTACTCACATAACAAAATACCCATACCATGCACACAAGAAAATGATTTTGTCTGTCTAATACAATTTAGAAAAATGTACCCATTAATATCCAGAGAAGAAGAATTTGCGGATCTCACATCATTATTCTCGGCAATCAGTTTTCCAAATTTACATACAGATTTCATATTATTAAACCATTCTAAGCTTAAAAATGAACTCACGCTCCCAGAGTCAATAAGTGCAGAAACTGGCTCGTTATTAATGTCAATGACAATAAATGGAGAAATTCCATGAGCAACATCAGTGATACGATTACACATCTTTTTACTTTTGACCAGACCCCGACAAAAATTACTGTCACGTGAACGTTTACATTTCTTTTTTGACACATTAGAATACCAAATTTTATCATCTGATGACGTCTTGTTTACATACGATAAAGATTTATTGTTATATTTAACATCACACCAACGACTAATATGGGCATATGACCCACAACGATCACATCTCCTACCTTTGTTGCTACCCCTATCGGGTCTCTTGAAGTTATGCCCCTGAGGAGTCTCCGCACCTACACGAACTGGTACTAGTTCTCTGCTACTATGCTGAAAATCATTACTAAAAAAAATTTTCTACTCTGGTCAGGCTGGTTATATCTGTCAGCATGCTGCCTCTCTTCACGCTTCTGAAAATAATTAGTATCAACAATAGCTCCAGAAGGGGGAAAACCAGTAGAACATAACCTCCCTGGACCATACATGCGCCTTAATTTAGCTTTATTAACTTTCTCTGCTTCGAAGATAATATCGTTGAACTCTTTATAGCTGATGGGTTTGGTATTCATAGCTAACGATAATCTATAATTAGGATTACTTCCCTCCACCATTGAAGTAACGATTTGTTGTTCAGACAACCCAACAGCAAATAACCTAGCATACCATCTGATGTCCATAAAATAATTACTTAATGTTTCGTCCATGCGTTGTACTCGAAACAAATAATCCCTTTGTAAATCAGACAACAGACGAGGGGAAATAAAATAATTTAAAACTTCAGATTGAAAATATTCCAAAGAATAATTAGCAGACATGCACTCTAGTAACTTGTCTCGAAGTAAACCATTCGTACATGGGTATACGATCCTAAATATTTGCAACTCGGATAACCCATACATGACCGCAGCATCTCTTAATTCTATCACCTTCCTTAAAAATTTTACCAATAGGTCACTATCAGTGCCATCGCACACATGGAAGTCTTTTAGAATTAAATTCACAGGGTTGGGAATATTTTGGAACCTAACACTATTGTCAGGCATGGCATTCATCGGTACGTTACTCTGAGACCAAGCACAATTTCTCAATAGAGGATTGGAAATATCACAATCAATCGCTTCACTTTTATCTAATAGGCTCCTCCCAGTCTGCACAGACTTGCTAACACCAGAACAGCTATAATTCAGATTAAGTGGAGTCCTAATCGCAGAAACATTTGGTACAGAAATATTTACCGAGATATATTTTTCTATGAAATTGCTTTGCTTGTTCACATCGGTCCTAATTGTACACGACCTACCCCTGGATAAACTGATTGACGACCCTACCAGACTATTAACATCAGAAGTATTCCTATTTTCAAAATTATCTACCATGTTTTCATTTTCACTCAATGACACACGTTCTAAATTCTCGATAATATTAAGACAATCACTATTTTCACACGCTTCATCACAATTATTAATACCACTATTCGCACACATAATAGAATCATTACTCTCACCTTCAGAAACCTCAGCAAAGATTTGGTCATAATACTCAACAAGTTTAGCTCGCAATCTAGATAACTCTTCAGAAAATATCTTATCACTTCGTGACCAAACTTAATCAAGTCTTGCAATCTATTAATCCAATGAATGGATCTGTACTTAATACGATTCAATTGCGAAGCAGACTGATTTCCAACACAATTCAAACCACCTAACGAATCCAATAAGCAAGAAACAGAGGGTACAATGTCAGACTTACCTACATCCCAACAGATATTGTCATGAGAGGGAATGACAATAGGCACACCTTTTAGTTTCCTTAAAGCAATGACATCTAATTCACGATGATAGGATGGAGATCCATTTCTAATCAATATCTCATAGGCTACCTCACTTTTATTCAAGTATGAAATGGCAGGCATAGCTCGATTATCCATTTGGTTTTGGTGTAAAATAACATGAAACAAAAAATACAATAATTAGAGATTATATAAAAATATCATAAACACTTTACGTAATTTCATTCAATATCTAATCACTTCCATGTCTATAACCAGCAAGTTAACCTCAATTAAATATAAATGTGGTAAATAATCTGAACCACGCTCATGATACAAGTTGAGACGCAGGAATTATCCCCTTAATTGGAATGACCAGGCCCATAAAAACATACCCAGAATAGTATTCTGTGACCACAGTACTAAGTTTAGACATGGAAATGATACACTTGCGTTCCTTAAATGAACAACTTCTATTGACATTTCTTAACATTACATTTACAATAACATTAACAACGAGATTAGATTTAACAAAACAGGAAGATGTGGAAATAGTTCACGTTCCCGGTACTTGCCTTCGCACGGAGAAAAACTTATGTAATCCAGTATACATTTCACGACAGTTACCCAACTATCAATCATATAGGTCTCATTATCATCGAAGGAATAGCCATTAAAATCTTTTAATTACAAGAATAACTTCATTAGAAGACAGAACTTAGTAATGGCTCCGTCGATCGTTCTCTATTCACATCCCAGCTGACTGTCGTACGTAGAAAGACTTATGTAGACCAGCATACATTTCACGACAGTTATCCAACTATCAATTATATAGGTCTCATTATCATCGAAGGAATAGCCATTAAAATCTTTATATTACTGGAATAACTTCATAAGAAGACAGAACTTAGCAATGGCTCCGTCGATCTTTTTCTGTCCACATTACAGCTGACTGTCGTGCATAGTTAAGAAACACAACAGAACAACCAAGAAAAACAAAACAGCAATAGACGTCAAAATATCAGGAAGACTGGTCATGCGCAAAAGATACATATAGCAGACCCAAGGTTACAATCAACTTCTTACCGTGGTGCAGCTCTCTAGCGGCAAAACAGAGAACTGATATCTTCACTGCAGGCAGAGTCCTAGAGACCATCGACTAAACAGAGCAGAAAGAGTAAAAAGTGACGTAATTACGGCACAAGTATAGTAAGTTATAAATATATATTGTATTAGTAATGTATACCTGTAAGTTCTTTTATTTTATAGATGTAATTGCTGACGTGTCCTATATCAAAAATGTATTGTATACTGTAACCTTTATGCATCTGTGATTGCATAAATTCTACATATTTATTTCAACAAGATTTTATTCATGTTTTAAAGCTGATGTGAGAAAGACGTTGCCTGTAGACCAGAGGACAACAAAGGAAGACCCGCATGAGCTTTTTCTACAACTTTCACCGAGCGCGGACAATTGAGAAAGGAGGAGATCGGCAAGCATCTGGTAACCACATGGGCTTAGACAACGCGAAACGGTCATTCAACCAAGCGGGTAAATACGAAAATTTCAACGATCACTTACTAGATAAACCCCGCCCATTTGAGAGAAATTGGAGCAGTAATTAAAATGCCGAAACAGGAATTACACCATCGTATAGGGGACAAACCCAGCCTCTCAGAAGTATTTTCAAAATTTAAATTGAGTCATTCTGGAATTTTTGCCAGAAGTAAAACGAAATTAGGGGGCGGATTTGAAACTACCAATAGCAGCGAGGGACGTGAGACGCGACCAAATCCCACCGAAATTAAGGAACAATAAAGGAAATTACGGAGCTCATTATCTAAGAATCCAGCGATCGGATTTTGGATTAAAAGAAGCCATGAGACATTGAAAATGAGGACGTTCAAATGAGCTAATTTACATATTCATGCGTGTGTTATTATAGAATAAAATTCTAAAAGCTCCCCACTCCGAGTACTTCTTCGACAAATCATAAAAATAATAGCTGGACACGCAGTGAAAACAGTTCTACTCTGGGCACTGCAGAGGCGCGAGCCCATGCTCGTCGCGTTCTGAAATAAACAGATTTTTATAAGTACATTAGTTCTACTTTGGGCACTGCAGAGGCGCGAGCCCACGCGCGTCGCGTTCTGAAATTAACAAAGTTTTACAAGTTCTACAGTTCTACTTCGAGCATCGCAGAGGCGCGAGCATACGCTCGCCGCGTTATGAAATTAAGACAATTTTATAAGTATAAGAAGTTCTATCTTGGGACATTTGAATATCGTTAAGTATTCGCGAGTGCGAATCGGAACAGTACCGCGAGTGTGCATACCGTTGACAGTACGAAACAGTTATATGGTAGAGATAGCCACACTTGCTATTAGCATCAAAGTCAGTGAGATAGAAAGCTATGAACTATCAGCTGAATTGAGTTGGTTGATGATAGCTTTAGGAAGTAGGAGATACATACGCGAGAACCGTGCATTGTAATAATAATAATAATAATAATAATAATTCACAGTGGACCTTTGCTTTGGTGATTTTTTTGTGGAAATCGTGAGTAAAATTCTCCTCCTTGCAAGATGAACCAATTGATCCAGAAGGCTGATATCAAGGACCAGATCATCACCATCATGATGTATACGAGATAAGTAGATATTGCATGGGGCATGTTTGCCATAGCGCATCCCATCATGGGAGTCGGATAAGTTTATCTCGATCATAAGTAATTATGATAAATAGGTATTTTGGGCACAGCAGGCAGGTTTTGTGTAAATTTGTGTATATTTGTCATTTATGATTTTTTGTGTGTTTTTATAAGGTATGATTCGTATATGAGCATCAAATCTTGTTTAATTGTGTTTTGTTTGAGGGTTTCAGTAACTTTGCTGAATGCACATTTAAGGGAATAATTGGGTTGATAGTGCTTACGCACGACCATAACGTAAAAGCTAGTATGGGGGATATAGCTTGACATTGTTGCAAAGACCAGTAGTGACACTGCATTTAGGTGAACAGTAAGTAAGGTATTGAAGACCACACCAAGGTAAAGGAAGGTAAGATGGAATGGCTGGATGACAATATAATATTCAGAAAAGGTTGAGAGTTGATGCTTGGTTGAGCTGAAATTAAAGACGGAGGTGGTATTCCCGTGTTCTACGATGATATAAATGGTAAGTGAATAAATGGCGGAGGCGAAATTCCCGCGAATCTACGATGATATAATTGGTAAGTGAAATGATTGAATTCATTGTCTGATGAGAGTGCACTATAGCTCCGTCGGAAAGGTAACTGTACAGCTCGAGCCCAAGGCAGTCATACGGAAAGCAGGCATAAGGATTGTGGTCAGCCGTCTGAATTCTGAAGGGAGCAGCGAAGGTCGTTGCATGCCCAGCTGGTTTATTATGGTGCGAGGGTGTCTGTCACAAGGTCGGTAAACCACTTTGAATGGTATTGTTTTCAATTTGAGGGAAGGTAGTCGAACCTCCCAGGGTTTGTTTCTTTTATTGCCGCTTCAGGAAGCGATGTCATGTAATATAATTTTGAGTGCATTCATTATAGTTGTTTGTTTATTAAAATTCACGGGGCACCGGCCACCGAAGTGTGTTTATTTGATGCTTCATGTATTTTGACTTGTTTTGGTTTGCTGTAATTAGCAGAGTTATAGCTCTGAGTGAGTTAATTGTTTTATAAGTTAGAACATGCACACATGCCTGTGGCCTCGAATAAGCCTATTGCGTTCATCATCGGACTCTTGTGAGAAAGAATGATGATTGTACGAGAAAGCCTGTCCAAACCCCAAAAACCAATTTTGTAAGTGTAAACATGAGTGCGCAATTTTTTTGACAGAATGGCTGGGCTATTCAGACCATAGTTTGATGGATTAAGTCTGTTGACATTTTATTTTTGAACTTGAAGCAGTGGACTGCAGTGAATTAGATTATTTTCTTTTCCTGGTTTCAGCCAGTGTGATTATCATTTATATTTTACAATTTGATTTGTTGATTAGAATCTTAGCTTGTGTTCAGAATAATTTAAGGGAGTATATTTTTGTTGTTTTATTGTCTGTGGATGGGAGCAAGTGGGAGAAGCTATTTTTATGAATACATTATTTTATATTAGGAGTTCTCTGACATACTGATTTTAAGTTAAGCCTCCTGTGATCCTTGATGATATCCCTAGGGTGTTTAAATTAAGTTAGAGCCACACCGAACAGACCATTACCCCGAGCTAGAGTCGGCATCCTAGGAACCTTGACGGGTACATATGGATTTGGTGATAACGCTGTAGTTATTCAAGTTCATATCAGTTTTCTTTTATTAATTAGTGGATCACAGTGATGGAGATTATCAGAGAGTAGCTAGCCGGAGCCTACTGAAGTATACGTGTCGCGTCGAGGTTGTGATAAACATGGTGGCCCATGTTGGTCTTTATCCAAGAGGGTGAGCATTGAGCTTGCGGTATCAAACCTTGAGGACGTGTAGACAGAGGTAGGGTGCCCCATATCATGGCGCCCAACGTGGGGACAAATTAACGGTTATTCAGGGAAAGTAAAGCCAGGAGTTTGTTTAAAATAAATAATCGAAAATGCTGAGTTTATTTTGCATATTTTGGTAGAAGCAGTGTTTTCGTGGCGCCCTTATAATTGATTGATTAGTAACAAACTCCAAATGTATTTTGTAGGACGGCATGAACCGTGAAAAGTTATGTCAGTACTTTATTGACATGACTGGGAAGTTAAAATTAACGCAGAAGGGTAACCTGAAAATTTATTCATGAAAGCATACACCAATTAGGCAGCTCTTCATGCAAATAAAAGTAATTAATGGGAATAACGTAGATTGGGATTAAGCGACTCATTTTATAGTTACAGAAGGTGGGTAGCGTGAGGCTGCATGCCCCAGTTTTTTCAAATAAGTGTTTATATTTTGTGGTATGGCTTCAGTGGAAGAAATACGATCGATAATCGAAGGCTTGGTAGCTAGAACAATGGAGCAGTTTGAACAATTTAAGATGTTGTGTAGAGAACAAAGCGCAATAAACAATGCACGTATTTCAGAACAGATAGCGGACCAAAGCGCAATAAACAATGCATTACTCGCGGAGCAAAGTACAATTAACAATACACAGCTGACGAAACAGATTGCAGAACGGGGTAGGCTGAATAATGAAGCGTTAAAAGAGGAGTTGACGGATAAATTAGCAGAGCAGATAGCTAAGATTACACTTGAGACTACCGCACAGTTAGGACAAATGGAGATTAACCTAAGACAACCTATAGCATTGAGTGAGGAAAAGACGGCAGCGAAACTCGCACAATTGGAAGCAGCATGTAACGCTAATACGGAAGGAATCAAGTTAGAACAATTAGCAATCCAGGCTGCGATAAAGAAGGTGGACAATGAGGTTAAGTCTGCGACAAAGCAATTACACAGCTTAGAAGAGGAGGTGACAGAGATCAGAACAGAGATAGACAAGGCAGCTTTGACTTCAGCGGAACGGTGGAGTATTCAGGAAAATGAGAATGACGCATTTAAAGAGAGCATTCGCGAGAGTAATGAACTGATAGGAGACAGGCTCGAACAGCTGGAAAGCGATAAGAAGGATGGGAAGAGAAAAGAAGAAGATAGATATGAGGCAATAAGAGCAGAAATAAATAAGACATGCCGACAGATTCGAATTGACGGGAAAGAGGACAGAAAGAAACTCATAGAACAAATGGAAGGGAACCAGAAGAGGATAAAGGAGGTCGAACTGCAGTTGCTAGGAAAAATAGAGGGGCAAGAACGGAAGATTCTTAAGACGGAAATACAATCTTTACAACAGCAAGACATGCTTCTCGAACTTAGAGCGCACAAAGGCAATAAGGGAACAAACGGGACGGCTAATAACTTTAACACGAGCCAGACTCAGGTAGAAGGAATGAATGGACATAGTCCGGGGCGCGCAACTACAGGTAGCTAGAGTAACGATGGATTCCAGACGTTTAGAGGACACGCCTCGACACCTCATCATCCGGCTGACAATAATAATAATAATAATAATAATAATAATAATAATAACCCAGCTACCCAGTATGTACAAATAATCAGAATGCAGGAGGACCACCCACGCAAATTCAATAATGGCGGGTGACAAACGCCAAAAATTTTCATAAAAGATTTAGAGCACTACCTAACAGACAGTAACGTTCCTGAGGCTAAGAAACTCAGAGTAACAGAAAAATTACTTGCGGATAGCGTCTTGAATTGGTTCAGAAGTTTTCGCTACACTTTTGAGAACATGGATAGTTTTAAACAGGCATTTCTACGCCGTTATTGGAGTATGTCAATACAGCATAGTCTGAGAATGGAGTTGTATAGCAGGAAGTATCACGCTTCACATCCCACGCGCTACTCAGAGTATTTTTCGGCACAGCTGCACAGATTGAAAGATATGGACATTCTGCCGCCGGAATCACAACTGGTGATGACAATTGGTAAACAGCTTCTATTACCAGTACAGCAGTTCTTAATTGCAGCAAACGTCTCGAGCGCACTACAAGCAGAGGAGGTTTTACGCCAACTGGATGAAACTTCATTAAACACTCAGAATAGGCATGTCAGAGCAAGTGACAGCGCAGCGCTTGTACACCAGGCCGAGCTTGTCAATACTAGGGAACAGAGCACCAATACAAATATTAGCCATAAGAGCGGGAACAACAATGGAAGGTCGGACTTGCCAAGAGAAGAGCAAAGGAGATATGAACCGAGGAACGAAAGGAACTGGCAGCCGCGACAGTACAGGAGAGATGACTGGAAGGGGCGTGGTCGCGAAAGTTCATATAATTACCACAGATATGACAGAAGGGAAAACCCAACGTGGAACCGAGGACGAGATGAGAACCAAGGATACACGGAGGACAGTCGACGGGAATGGCAGAACAGACACGAGGCATCCCAACAGTACCTAAACGAGTTGCATCGCAGCCAAGAAACGGAGAAGGATCGCTGGCGAAGGACGATGGGAAATCGCGAGAATCCAGATGTGGAGATAACCGGAGCAGAGAGCGAGTTGGCGCGATAACATCGCGAGAGTCAGAACGATAAGAGACAGACGGGGGTCATTAGCAAAAAAATACTTGAGGATGAAGAAGATAGCCTAACTTTCACGCCAGATAAAACACAGTGGTTGATAGCGAACATCGAGGAATGGGTCGCAACTCCTGATGATTTTACAGGTGAAATTATTCAACCGGAACAACATTGTTTGAGGAAATAACCTGTCATTATTACAAGAATAGGAGGATTAAGAGTAAGAGACTTGGTGGACACCGGAGCACAGCTATGTCTAGTATCAGAAGCATTAATCAAAGCTTTAAGCGAAAAACAAAGAATACCTACAATTCCAGTACCACAGGTCAAAATAAGAGTAATTCCGGAAAAATCAGCTGTCTGTAATTTCAAGTACAATTGGATCTAGAGATATTAGGACACACTTTCTCACATGTATTCATGGTTATGAACAAAATGTGTGTAAACTTGATCCTTGGCGCGGACTTCATATACGAGCACTAATCAGTAATCGATCTACGCAACGATGTAATTACATTCAGAGATATGGAAGGATTATCAGCGGTGGAATTGAACATGAATAATCACGGCTTAGATAGAGATGCTAACATTTGGACGCCGGAGACGATTCCTGAGGAAGAAGAGAAAAATCAAGCAGTTGAAGAGGACTCGAACACAGGACCCCTGGAGGAAAAGCAAGAGTTGGAAAATGAGATGAGGTCCATGGCAGTAGAAGAAGATGACAACAAAGACAGTTTTAAGGCAGTTTTGAAGGAAAAATTAAAGGAGGCAAAGCTAAATGATGAAGAAAGAAATTGCTTGGCACAAATGCTATGTAAACATTCAGCAGCATTCAATACCCTGCCGGGAAAAATATTAAATTTCAAGTACGCTATGCAGGTGGATGACTGGACTCCATTCAAGAGCCGACTCTACCCAATCCCAGAAAAACAGCGTGCGGCAGTTATATAAATTATAGACGAAATGCTTAGAGGAGGCATAATTAAGAAGACTCCAACTCCATACTTGAACGCCATATTAGCGGTGGCGATAGTTCTATGAGACTATGTCTCGATGCTCGCACACTCAATTCCAGATTAATCGACGAAACCGACCGTGCACCTTTAATTAAGGAGGTACTAAAGAAGTTCCAGAAGAAAAGAATATATTCGTCTGTAGATCTTGCCAACAGCTACTGGCATATCGAGTTAGAATAGAAATCGCAGCTGTTAACTGGATTTCTGTTCGATAATCAGAGTTTCACCTGATGTCGCTTACCATTTGGTGTTAAGACAGTCGGATCTGCACTAATCCGAGCATTGGACCGTAATTTTACAGAAGAGGTGAAAGACATGACTGTCAGATATGTCGACGACATCTTGTAAGCATCAGAAAACATTGAAGAACACTTGCAAAATTTAAGCAAATTGTTAGAGAACCTCGAGAGGGCAAATTTCAAAATCAGTCTAAAAAATCGCACTTCTTTCAGCACGAAATTTTATATTGAGGACATATTGTCGATGGAGAGGGAGTCAAACCCAACCCAGTGAAGATTGAATCCATTACAAATTTTCCTCGACCAACCAGTCAAGCATATAAGGATGTTCTTGGGAGCAACGAATTTTTTTCGTGAAAACTGTCCAGGATACACTGAAGTAGTAGCACCATTACAAGAGATGCTGAAAAAGAATAACCGTTGGTTTTGGAACGAAGAGTGTGAGAGGTCATTTGTAGCTACAAAAGAATTGCTGTCAAATAGCATAAAACTGGGTTACCCAGACTTTTCAAAGAGATTCATAATTCAAGCAGATGCATATTTAGTGGGCATCGGGGCAATGCTATTCCAAGAAGACGCAGATAGATCAGCAGGCCGTTCATACTTAGCATTTATCAGCAGAAAGCTAAGAAAAATGAGAAAAGTTATACAATCTCAGAGCTGGAGCTCATGGCTATCATACACGCACTACAGCAGTGGCGTCGAATAATCTATGGGTTTCCCATAACAATCCGCACTGATCACAAGGCGCTGACTTTCCTATTTAAGACCACCATGGTAAGCGAACGCATCAACAGATGGGCCATCTATGCACAGCAGTTTGGCCTACACATTGAGCATTAAAATTAAATGTAATCCCGGATATTTTGAGCCGAAATCCAGAAGAGGAGGCGCAAAAGGATGAGATGTTAGTGCAACACATTGAGCTGACACACGAAGACCGAGACTTCCTACAAGAACTGGAGAGGTTACCGCAGGAACAGGAAAAGGAGCCATGTATGATACAGATGATTAAGTTCCTCAAGAGAGAGTTAACACCTGATACGCCAGCATACCGAGAGATTGAAGCTCAAGCGAGAAATTAAACCTACTTCAACAATATGCTCCATAAATTTATAGATGAGGATCATGATATGCTACGGATATTGTTACCAGCATCTTTAAAGAGGAAATTAGTGTGGCATACTAATTGTACACTTGGTCACATGGGATTAGACAAGACACAAGCAACGATAGGTGAAGCTTTCACTTGGCCACGGATGAGGATCACAATACGCGATGTCCTGAAGACATGCGATATTTGCTAGCGTGCAAAACCAAACAACTTTCTCATGAGACAGTACCCAAAACCACTCTTGCCACAGAAACCATTAGAGCTCATTGCGACAGATTGCATGGGACCACTGCCGAAAGGACGTGGAGGAGTACGACATGTCTTTGTGTGTGTGGACGTCTTCTCCAAGTTTGTTGTCATATGTGCTATCCAGAAGACAACGTCGAAACAGGTCCTAAGCCGAATCAAGAATCATGTTATACCTACGATGGGAAAGCCAGAATGTATACTTTCCGATCATGAGAGTTACTTCACTTCAGCAGAATTTAAGCGTGGATTAAATGAGCTAGGCATCAAACATGTATTATCTAGCGTGCGCAATCCACAGAGCAATCCTAGTGAGAGAGTTTTACGAGATGTTTCTAAGCATATCCATATGTTCATACCCACAGAGCATCATCGTTGGGCCGATACCTTGAAAAACATTGAAATTTGCATTAACATGACATGTCATGAGTCATCTGGACACATTCCATACACACTACATTTGAACCAGCAACCACCGAGATCTTGGACAACAGTGCTGGATTGGCCAAGGGATCCGCAGCCAGCACCACAACTGAGAATCGAACGAACGGTCAAGTATATGAGAGAGCAAGCTGACAGGAGATTGAGAAGGCTCAAAGGGAAACGCTTTCACAGAGAATTAAACGCCGGTGAGCTAGTTTTATTGAAGAGACCACCTATCTCTGATCCTGCAAACAAAGTGTTTCATAAATGGTGTTTCCCGTACAACGGACCTTACCACATCATAAGAAATTTGGGAAACAATGCGTATAAGATACAGGACATAAACGGCGGAAACACGTCAGTAGCAAACTGTTCAAACCTCAAGGTGTATCATGAAAGGGAACCGTTTGATCAACCACGGAATACCGCGGGTGTCAACTTCATGGAAATCGGATAAAGATGAGTCAAGTGCACGTGGAACGAGGAAGTAGACAGTCATAAACAGACCTGGTGTTTACAATGAGCGACTGAGAAGTGAGAGTACAAGACGAGACACGCAGACAATAGCTACCTGCACCAGACGGCCGAGACACTAATCCTACCAAGAATGTGGAAGGGGGGACACAGGAATAGTAGCAAGAGAATCCCTGTGCGCGACCAGCAGTGGCGTACCAAGTAAGCAGAATATGGAATGACGGCGGAACCTTACAGCATCCCTGAGGCGGATCGGGATTGGAGAAAAAAATCATACGTTCCATATCGATTTTTTTCCTTGGCAGAAGGATAATGTAACCTTTATGCATCTGTGATTGCATACATTCTACATATTTATTTCAACAAGATTTTATTCATGTTTTAAAGCTGATGTGAGAAAGACGTTGCCTGTAGACCAGAGGACAACAAAGGAAGACCCGTACGTGCATTTTCTACAACTTTCACCGAGCGCGGACAATAGAGAAAGGAGGAGATCGGCAAGCATCAGATAACCACATGGGCTTAGACAACGCGAAACAGTCATTCAACCAAGCGGGTAGATACGAAAATTTCAACGATCACTTACTAGATAAACCCCGCCCATTTGAGAGAAATTGGAGCAGTAATTAAAATGCCGAAACAGGAATTACACCATCGTATAGGGGACAAACCCAGCCTCTCAGAAGTATTTAAAAAATTTAAATTGAGTCATTCTGTGATTTTTGCCAGAAGTAAAACGAAATTAGGGGGCGGATTTGAAACTACCAATAGCAGCGAGGGACGCGAGACGCGACCAAATCCCGCCGAAATTAAGGAACAATGAAGGGAATTACGGAGCTCATTATCTAAGAATCCAGCGATCGGATTTTGGATTAAAAGAAGCCATGAGACATTGAAAATGAGGACGTTCGAATGAGCTAATTTAAATATTCATGCGAGTGTTATTATAGAATAAAATTCCAAAAGCTCCCCACTCCAAGTATTTCTTCGACAAATCATATAAATAATAGCTGGACACGCAGTGTAAACAGTTCTAATCTGGGCACTGCAGAGGCGCGAGCCCATGCTCGTCGCGTTCTGAAATTAACAGATTTTTATAAGTACATTAGTTCTACTTTGGGCACTGCAGAGGCGCGAGCCCACGCGCGTCGCGTTCTGAAATTAACAAAGTTTTACAAGTTCTACAGTTCTACTTTGAGCATTGCAGAGGCGCGAGCGCACGCTCGCCGCGTTCTGAAATTAAGAAAATTTTATAAGTATAAGAAGTTCTATCTTGGGACATTTGAATATCGGTAAGTATTCGCGAGTGCGAATCGGAACAGTACCGCGAGTGTGTATACCGTTGACAGTACGAAACAGTTATATGGTAGAGATAGCCACACTTGCTATTAGCATCAAAGTCAGTGAGATAGAAAGTTATGAACTATCAGCTGAATTGGGTAGGTTGATGATAGCTTTAGGAAGTAGGAGATACATACGCGAGAACCGTGCATTGTAATAATAATTATAATAATTCGCAGTGGACCTTTGCTTTGGTGAATTTTTTTGTGGAAACCGTGTGTAAAATTCTCTTCCTTGCATGATGAACCAATTGACCCAGAAGGCTGATATCAAGGACCAGATCATCACCATCATGATGTATACGAGATAAGTAGATATTGCATGGGGCATGTTTGCCATAGCGCATCCCATCATGGGAGTCGGATAAGTTTATCTCGATCATAAGTAATTATGATTAAAGGGGTATTTTGGGCACAGTAGGCATGTTTTGTGTAAATTTTTGTATATTTGTCATTTATGATTTTTTGTGTGTTTTTTATAAGGTAGGATTCGTATATGAGCATCAAATCTTGTTTAATTGTGTTTTGTTTGAGGGTTTCAGTAACTTTGCTGAATGCACATTTAAGGGAATAATTGGGTTGATAGTGCTTACGCACGACCATAACGTAAAAGCTAGTATGGAGGATATAGCCTGACATTGTGACAAAGACCAGTAGTGACACTACATTTAGGTGAACAGTAAGTAAGGTATTGAAGACCACACCAAGGTAAAGAAAGGTAAGATGGAATGGCTGGATGACAATATAATATTCAGAAAAGGTTGAGAGTCGATCCTTGGTTGAGCTGAAATTAAAGACGGAGGTGGTATTCCCGTGTTCTACGATGATATAAATGGTAAGTGAATAAATGGCGGAGGCGAAATTCCCGCGAATCTACGATGATATAATTGGTAAGTGAAATGATTGAATGCATTGTCTGATGAGAGTGCACTATAGCTCCGTCGGAAAGGTAACTGTACAGCTCGAGCCCAAGGCAGTCATACGGAAAGCAGGCATAAGGATTGTGGTCAGCCGTCTGAATTCTGAAGGGAGCAGCGAAGGTCGTTGCATGCCCAGCTGGTTTATTATGGTGCGAGGGTGTCTGTCACAAGGTCGGTAAACCACTTTGAATGGTATTGTTTTCAATTTGAGGGAAGGTAGTCGAACCTCCCAGGGTTTGTTTCTTTTATTGCCGCTTCAGGAAGCGATGTCATGTAATATAATTTTGAGTGCATTCATTATAGTTGTTTGTTTATTAAAATTCACGGGGCACCGGCCACCGAAGTGTGTTTATTTGATGCTTCATGTATTTTGACTTGTTTTGGTTTGCTGTAATTAGCAGAGTTATAGCTCTGAGTGAGTTAATTGTTTTATAAGTTAGAACATGCACACATGCCTGTGGCCTCGAATAAGCCTATTGCGTTCATCATCGGACTCTTGTGAGAAAGAATGATGATTGTACGAGAAAGCCTGTCCAAACCCCAAAAACCAATTTTGTAAGTGTAAACATGAGTGCGCAATTTTTTTGACAGAATGGCTGGGCTATTCAGACTATAGTTTGATGGATTAAGTCTGTTGACATTTTATTTTTGAACTTGAAGCAGTGGACTGCAGTGAATTAGATTAATTTCTTTTCCTGGTTTCAGCCAGTATGATTATCATTTATATTTTACAATTTGATTTGTTTAGAATCTTAGCTTGTGTTCAGAATAATTTAAGGGAGTATATTTTTTGTTTTATTGTCTGTGGATGGGAGCAAGTGGGAGATGCTATTTTTGTGAATAGATTATTTTATATTAGGAGTTCTCTGACATACTGATTTTAAGGTAAGCCTCCTGTGATCCTTGATGATATCCCTAGGGTGTTTAAATTAAGTTAGAGCCACACCGAACAGACCATTACCCCGAGCTAGAGTCGGCATCCTAGGAACATTGACGGGTACAATACATGCAATTGATGAAATGGATTAATAAAAATCTAATCTAATCTAATCTCTTCCCATTCTTTTCTCTTTCACAATGGACGACTAACCCGACTTTCTGATCAATTTGATTTTATCGGAAGTTTTCGCTTCCAACTCTTTTGATAAGTATATATACTCAGATGAGGTGAAATACGTTTAATTTTCTGTTAAATAACGTAATTGGATTTATTTCCGTTCGTTTATTTGTGTCGCTTTTCACCTTACGAAAACACAGCAATATCTCGGAATGTAGTCGCCATTAGGTAAGCTCTGCGGCGACCTCAACCAATCCAATGTGGATCTTGTAATTCCAAACGGAATTAATGAGATAATTATTTGGTGTCACACACATGTTAGCTGAGGTGACAGCTGTACTTCGTCGTATCTTGGAAGCCGGGCATAAATGCTGGCCTGGGATGTTGTTGACACGAGGGTGATTTTGACACGTGATAGCGAGAATCCACACTGAGCGCTGATTTGAGGTATTTCTAGACACTAATTAGAGAAAGGGGAACGGCCTTGCCATTGACCCAGTTTGATAAATATAGCTTGCTTGTTCTTTTAAAGTATAATACAATATTAAGGGCTAAGTTCTCCACGCCTGGGTGGTATTTTCATGTGTCGCGTTCAAATGAAATGCTTTCCTTGTATTAATTGTAGGCTGTTGAGCATCTGTGTTTCATATTTTAGTGATAGTTTGATTCCTGTAGGCACCTTGTTGTTTATTTAATTTAAAAAATGACATGCGGTCATTTGTTGTTGTTTTTGTGTCGTGGTCACGCTACTCATTCTTGTGTTATTTGTGAAGTCCTGTGTTGAGGCAATTTTGTGGTGCTGTGGGCACATTGGTCCAGATTTCGGCGGAAATCTTTGTTTGTAAATATTTAAATTTAGCGTGTGTCGGTTATGTATTTATATTTTGTAGTTGTTTAGTTCCCATCACTAGGATATCTCAGATACGGATTTGTAGCCTGACGGCATTCGCAGGATGGCAACAAATCACGTATTGTTCCCGTTCGTCCGAGGGATGCGATGACCCATCTGCTATTACATCGCATTCCTGGATTTCCAGGACAGAGTGGAGTTAAATGAACATGAAATCAAATAAGGAATGTTGAAATATCATAAAAGCAGAGGGTAACACGAGATAAAGTATCTCCAGGGTCGTTACGGGTTTAAATTTAATAAAAAAAATACAAATAGAAATGGGCGCCACCAACTGAATCCCTTGCAAACCACATCCTTCCTGGTTAAGCCTTAATTAAGACAAGGAAAGAATTAGGAAAATCACATCATCATCAGATCACAACTAAGATAAAAACAAATTTATTCAAACTTTGACAGTCAGACAGAAATATTAAACACACATCCTACCTAAGAGTATGGTCGAATGCCAACGTTAAATTGTCATTGTCCTGAAAATCGAACTATCTCTATGCTACTCGAAGTGTACTTCATCCACATAAAATATGAAAATTTTCTAAAGTTCACTTGGGTTCTCAGGTTCACCGTAGCACTATGTCTATGCGTCACTGACATTCGTGATACCTGAGACCTAACTTCTCTTTAAGTTAACATCATGAATGTGGATGTCAAAAATAATGAATCTGTCTAAACACATATTCTAACCACATATTTAAATATCAACTAATTTTATGGCTTGAATGGCATTATTCAAATGCTGAAAATCTTAGTAAATGCTCCTATAAATCGAATAATTAATTTACACTATATTTACACTGTCATTAATATTGCTTGTTTGTGAATCACAGAAACTCCACTACTCATTGGTTATCATCATCATCATATCAAAATTAAATATCTCTCACATTAGTTCTCATCTCAAAATTCATTATATTCAAGTCAGAATAATTAACTTATTACCATCAAATCATTTAAATGAATATTATAATCATCAATTCATTATATTCTCTAATTATTCACACACTCTCATTTCATCATCTCATTCAGATTAAATCATCTCAAATCATCCATCTAAATTGTTTAATTCATTAATTCAAATTGAAATTCTTCAAATTATTTAAATCATATCTCTCATTTCAATTTATTTAAATCCATTTAAATTTATTAATCATCAGCTTCTTTAATTAATTATCACCTTCTAATTCAGTTATTCATCAGCTATTTAATCACCTATTAATTTATTAAAATCAGCTTATTTATTCAATCTTTAATTCATCCACTTATTTAATTCATTGATTTATTCCAAGTTTTAATTTATCAATATATTTAAATTTTATTCATCTGGTTATTTAGATTTTTATTTCATCGAGTCATTTAGATTTTTATTTCATTGGGTCAGATCATTAATATGCTTAAACTTCAGATTATTATTTTATTAATTGTTATTATCAGAAAATCTTGTATTATCAACATTATTTATTTGTTTAATTTCCTAACAAATTGTTTAATATGGGTTATAGAACGTTGTCTTACAGTTTTATCACTTCCAAGTTATATCTCGTATTTAATTATCATGCCAAAAAATATTATTGCCTTCACAAAATCACGTTGGATCTCACTATCCAAAACTTCATCATATACTCCCACTTTATCAAATACCATATTTGAATACCATAATTATTCCACGTAACACCATAACTATTCCACATAACACCATAACTATTCAGCGCACAGCATGAATCTCAAAAATTATGCTAGACTGGGTTCGACAACCTCATGTCTGCCTCAAAATACATTAGCAATATTGCAACTTCCACTTGGCAACTTCCATAAAATTCCTATCACAAACTTCACTTAATCACGTTGCATGATCTACAAAAATATATAACTGGCTTCAAATTATTAACGCACACAATCTCCAAGAACTGTAATTAATCTGATCACATCTAGACAACTTCTTAAACAATTAGGAAAAATTACCTTAGTAAATCGAAATCCAATTCAAGATCTGCTTTCAAATAGAGCATAAATTCTCTTAAAATTCTCAAAATTCACTTCACAGAAAATCACCAATGTGTTATAATCTCTCACATCAAAAATATGTAATACTGATCTGCCTCAAAATAAATCTGACCATTAATGATTCATCTTACAAGTTTCAATTACTTGAAATCCTTCTCAAAGGTATCAAACTCATTCACAAAAGAGTATCAAAAGTATCAAAAGTATCAGCTGTTAAATGAATGTACTCTTAAAAGAGTATAGCAACAAAATATTGGATTGGCAAACAAGAATTACAAAATGTAACCCTGCTGACATTTATTTTTAATTTATTTACCAAAATTCGACTAATGTGTGACTAGTAGTTTCTTGTTTAATCCTCTTACAATCTCAAGTACACTCGGTTGATAAAAATGAAGCCCTCAACTGGCAGGTTAGGTGAGTACCACCACGCAATCGCCTAAAGCGAAAGGCCCCGCCCCGTAGACTATCATGATAATGCCCTAGAAGATGGGTCAGGTGTGTACCACCACGCAATCGTATAAAACGAAAGGCCCCATCTCGTAGACTGATGAGTGAATGTACCAGATTGGAATTAACAAGTCTCTAGTTGTCACATAAAAGCGATATTCATTCACTTGAGTGAATAAAATCTTAATATCTCCAAACAATCCAATAGAAAAAATCCCTACTGATGAATAATACATACTCGCTAGTATGCAATGAACTGACGAAATAATTTAAATAATCCAATTGCAGATCACGAGTTCGAAATACTCGCCACAAAAAAACTATCCAAGAAAACTATCCTTACTGAAAAATGTCAAAAAGACCAAACATCTGCTTAATAAAGCCAACCAATGGTGAGAACGTCGTATAATGGTGCCTGCCATATCATATGGTAACGCCATATTCTAGCAAAATGGAGCAAAAATATCTAAGCCATGTCAAAATAATCGTAGAACTCCTACTAGAAATATATACAAGTATGCCCAGTGTTCATGAAAAATCATATCAGGTAAGTCATAACTCTTACAATACCTTCTTATATCAGCTGTTAATATATTTCAAAGATCGTCGATTATCCTCGTGTGTGCAACAAATTTCTCGAAAGATCGACGAAAACATCGTATCACCTACTGAACTAACGATTGACTTCATATTCCAAGTGAATCTGATGTTGGATATCCTCTTCTTCAGGAACCGAATCCATCGCTCTGTGGTGCCATCACGTCTCCGTATTCGCCTAGCCCGACATGATGAACTGCATATTATCCATCACGGATATTGTCCAAACTCTTCCATAAAAGTTCATAAATGTAGAGTACCCCATACTCTTCGACTATGTCACGCCACTGTCCCATACAATGTTCGGTTTGCATATGACAAAAGTTAATCTCCACAGCGGCTGAATTTCACTAGTAGAAAATAAATTATTTATAAAAGTGTATAAATTTCTTAAACACCCTGTATCTGTGTTCGTAACTGATATTTCATAATTGTTCATGAAAAACAACTATAATGATGCACGTGCCACTGTTCATAAAGTGCATATTCTCGTAACTGTTCATTTGCCTAAAAGCATTAATGTTGGCCTGACCCCATGGTCGCCTTAAATATTCCGGTCTGAAATGCATTATTTAATAAGCCGTAATACCATTGGAATATATCTAAGTCCATTTGAAAGTTCACAATAGCAGTATATAATTGCTATCTGCCTGCACAATTAGACTGTCGAACACAAGTCCAAACTTATAAAGTTTTAACAAAATGTCGAAATAATGTTCAGCTGCTTGCATGTCGCCTGCTTATAAAATGCCGGACCCAGCACGCCCTGTTCTGCTTCACTGTTCTCGAAAAATGCGACGCTTAAAACTGGCCTCATTATATCGCTTCGCTGTGATGTCCTGTATTAAGAATGCGGCTCGAAATAATGTTCTCAATTCTATCACAATGCTGCGTATTACCTTAACGAACTGTAACATTGGAAAAGCATTGCTGTTTCACATAACTGTAACCACGATGTTGAAAATACATCTGTCCGAACACCGGCTCTCCTTTCACTTTCACGGCCTGTATAGCTTGCCTTGCTAACCGCTTCTCGCACTGCACACCGTGCTTCTCTCGTCTTGACTGACTGACCTACTTTCGTTCTCCTAGCGTATATGCTGCTATCAGCTCTGCTTTCCGGAATACTACTATCGTTTTCTCCGCGCACCATGTGCTGTACTCAGCTCGACTGGCTGGACTACTACTATTACTGCCTTCCTCGCGCACCATGTGCTGTACTCAGCTCGACTGGCTGAACTAATACTGCTGTCCTCAGACTGTGTGATGATCTCCGCTCGGCGCTGTCACGTGACGTTCCCCTACCTTCTGAGGTCATACGTCACAACTATAATCTCGACCACAATCATATCGGCGATTAAGTTATACAATAACTTAAGGAGTTATCTGCCTTTCTTCAAGTTATCAACATAAAGATTTCCTGATATTTCTTCTCTTCTGAGATGATATAATATTATATTCCATATAGATCTTGATAAAACTTCAATATTCCTCCCATAATTCCATCTGCTTGACTGGTAGTGCCACCTTCATCCTTGGCCTCCTACGTCATCTCCTACCATTCTTCTCGACTCGATCTGAGCGCTATCTTTTCTTCTTTTCCCATAAATCTCAACTACGGCTCGATGTCAACTGGCGTAGCCGATAGCCTCAACTAGGTATCGGGTACAGTATCAAGTACTCATCCATATTGCAAGCTTTGTCACATCACGCACACACATGAGTTGTAGTTAATCAGGCCATATCTCGGGTCCTATTATTGTTTGAAATCTCTGGTGAGATAATTTGATTTGTGTTCATTATGTAATTGTGGGTGTAAAGTTAAGAGGGTGTTCCCTCAAGTTTGTTCTTTGTTTTGTTTATTGTTCTGGAATTAAATTTGTTTTTGTTATTTTTGGCTTCACTTCTGTTCATTTCTGCCATATATTTAGGCTATGTTACCTTGCACCTTTTAAGAAGCATAAATTAGCAACTTCATTATGAACCGTACACTTTCCCGAAAAAGACTCTCATAAAAAGCTTCTCGCAAGGGTTCAATATGTAATCAAGTTGTTGCAATGGTTACTCGAACCCAATCTTGTCCATCTTGTACACTATCGTAGGCCTACATTAGGCCTATTAAAAAAAATCATAACGAGAATCCACAGTTGTTCCAGCAAATATATTACGGTAACATAGACTTCTTACCTGGTCATTTCCCAGGAGAGTAATTGCCACATTCCTCTGCTATTTCGAGAACAGCAATTTATGATGTGTTTGTTCACAGACTTTGGTAGGCCTACATGGGATAAATAATAGTGAAAAATAATTGATATGTCAAGTAGAATGTTAAAAATTAACATTGAACGTCAATAGCATAAAAGGTAATTGGAAAGTAATCAATGAAATGTTCTACAACTGCACAACTGAAAACAAAGATGGGTCCAGTGAGATAATAATTGACGGTAAATCTTTCACAGGAAAAGAAAATATTTGCAATGCTCTAAACACTCAATTTATAAACATAGCACACAAGTTAGCCAAAAACATCCTCCCAGGGAAGAAAGTTAATGAAATTTATGTCAACACAGATTCCATATTTATGACTCCGATTAATGAGATGGAAATTCGCAATATTATATTAAGCCAGAAATGAAAAGTAGCCAAGACAAAGATGGTAAGTCAGTAAAATGGTAAAAAAAACTCCATTGACAAGCTAAGTAGCCCATTAACTACTTTAATAAATTTATCTTTAGATACTGGCCTGGTGCCTGATGATCTAAAAATGGCACGAGTCATACCTGTCTGTAAAGGAGGTGACAAACGCAATCCAGACAATTACAGAACCATTTCCAAGGTTCTCGGAACAGTAGTAAAAAAAGAATTGTTAATTTCTTAAATAAAAATGATTACTTCTACAAAGGCAGTATGGATTCCGAGAAACCTCAAATGATATTATCTCTAACTTGCAGGATGTCATAAACAAAAAGATGACAGCGAGTTGTCTTTTCATAGACATGAGAAAGGCGTTTGATACTGTTGACCATGAAATTCTTTTAGGAAAACTTGATAAAGCAGGTATCCGAGGAGTAGCGTGGACAAGGTTTAAAAATTACCTATCCAATCGTAAGCAGTATATTCAAATAAATGGCTACAGAAGTGAGGAAGTAAATATTACTCACGGTGTGCCCTACGGTTCAATATTGGGCAACACTCCGTGTTCATGGTAATATAACTTTGTTTGCAGACGACTTAAGCTTCTTTTACAATGCATACAACACCAACACGCTGATTACACACATGCAGGAGGACATGAATACAATACTTGGCCGGACCGATTCTAATAAATGAACAATAAAAGAAGATAAAACAAATTATTTAATAATATCTAAGCGTAGAACAAAGTTAGACATCACTCAGAATATAATGCTGAATGGAAAGGCAGTTAAAAGGGTATCATCTGTCAAATACCTAGGCCTAATAATAGATGAAAATCTCTCATGGCAAAAGCACATTGATGCATTAGTAAAAAAAATCACCTGCAGCTGGGATGATAAAAAAATTGAGCTACTATATCACAAAATATCTACTCAGGAAAGTGTATTTTTCCTTAATCCATAGCCACTTACAATATTTGAATACAATTTGGATAAAATGCTCAAATTACTTAAAAAGGAAATTGAGGTAATTCAGAATAGAGTCATAAGAAATATTTATTACTAACCTTTTTTAACACCAACCAAACACCTTTCAACCTGTAGCCCTAAATGTAGAAATCAAATCAAATGTCCTGATGTACCAAATCCTACACAAAAGTATCCACATAAATTTAAACTTAACTAAGCAATCTCATTTACATGCTTACAAAACTAGACATGATGATGACATATCACTTTTCCAAATCAATTCCAAACAATATGGCAGTAATAGCATTAAGTATAGTTCCTTTGTAAAGTTCAATAGACTACCAGAAAATATAAAAATTGCACCTAGCCTACCAATCTTTAAAAGGAGGCTAAAACAGTTTATGTGGACTGATTTTAAAATGTCAGTTTGAAGAAATTCCAAAACCTGAGAAGACAGAAGAAGACCACATTTAGTACAAAACTTATGAAACTACAAAATGTTGTATATATTTCCATACGGAAAACTTTGTAAACTAAACATTGAATTGTAATTTGTCGCCAACAAGATAATACTGTACGATTCCTTTGTATATGAGTCCTTGACTCGTTAAGGGATTAATAAAATGCATTATTATTATCCGTCTTCACATTAGTTTTAGGGGAAGGATCAATTTGAGCAATTAAGCATTTCCTATATGCAGCTTTGAATTCTAAGGCATTGGGATTGTCTCTGTTTTCACCCCTACTTCTCAAACAAGAAATAACAATTCTAAATGGTCTTGACTTAACTTACGAGTATATATGTCTACCCCTTATTATTCCCGTTTTCCAACGGGGTCAGGGATGAGATGCGATGGAAGTCTTTGTGGCGATGGTTTTTACGGCCGGATGCCCTTCCTGACGCCAACCTCATGAGAGGAGTTAATGAGAGATGAAATGAATGATGGTGAATGAAACTGAGCAAGGATGTGGAAGGAAGCGGCCGTGGCCTGTCAGAAGGTACCATCCCAGCATTTGCCTGGTGTTGAAAATGGGAAACCACGGAAAACCATTTGAAGGACGGCCGACGATGGGGCTCGAACCCACGCGTCTACCGAGTCAGCAGAGAGCTTGGCCCCATGACCTAATGCTGTGCTTTAGCCAGCGTAGCCACTACTGTCGGTTCTTGACTTAACTTACGAGTAGCATAAATATTAGATTTGAACCTGATTCCCAAACATAAGTTTCTGCAAGGCCCTTAACTTAACACTCAAAAGGTCCACTAACAGCAATTATTTTAGAAGAGTTGTGTAAAGATGTGCCATCAGTAAGTTTCAGATCTTTTAAATAGTCTGTACATTTATCTATATTCTGACATGTCACAGCTTTATTTGACCTCCTGATAGGTGATTTTGTCCCTTTGCCCATTGGATGGCATGAATTCAGCGAATCTAGAGCTAAACAAAATTGATTGTGCTCTCACATTCTTTGAATTGTTCAAGTTTCAGATACAGACAGAATTGCATAGCATTGGCTACAGAATTACTTAGAGTTTCTGCGGCTAAAGATACCTTCATTTTCTGTCTTTCCCACTCAATATGTCTTCTCCTTAACTTATTTCCTGCATGAAGCATCTAACTTATTTCCTGCATGAAGCATCTCTGATTCTTGTAGCTCAACAAGTTTCTCAAAATATTCCCATTTAATTTTATCACTGCCATGGACAAGCACTCTCTTTTCCGCTAACAAATTCCTGGTCAGCTTAATTAGGTGCACATCATCCAGTAAAGAATATACTTTAAGTTGAGGATCTGCAGGATGGGAAAACTAACTCTGAGGGTTCTGCACAGCAAATTTCACACCTAACGTTTGCAAAGCAGTCCTGTTTGTAGCAGTACCATGACAGATAATAGCAACAATCTTATTACCAGTCTCATTTAACTTTCTCAAATATCGGTTCACCAAATTATATTTCAATTATGATGACAGGCAATTTATTAAACAGTAGCCCACGGGTATTTTCCAGTTCCTATTCAGGGCTGTCACCATGAAAACAAGTGCCTCGTTAGCAACATCACAGTCTTCACTATTTAGATCCCCTTGCCCTAAATCAACATAACTAGAGATCTGTTTCCCATTCCAAACGATGTCTTTCCTAATAGCCATCTCATCGAACATGACAGCACCTAGAATTGGGTTAGAACTATTTTTAACATCTACACCAATTTTTACAAAATTTCTTCTGTAAAACCTGGACTTCCATCTTTTGAGGTGGCCCAATGACGAAGAGTCCTTGTATGTGGCAATTTAAAGAACTTCCGCAAATGTCTGTATGCCTGAGCTGAATAGAAGTGAACTGTCGAAGCAAACTTCTTAACTGTGTCACTATATTCATGAATTTCACTTTTCCATTAAGAGCAATGAGCTCTTTAACCACATCCTGAAAACAGCCATTAAGAAGATTGTTGCCAGACGAACAAAGTCTTTTCGTAAGCCCTGAAATTATTTGTTTCAGATTGTTGACTTTCAACTTCTGTCTTCTTGCTCCCTGTGAATTAATTTTCAATTTCTTCCTCTGTGCTTTAATCCTCTCTGAGGTGGTGTCCTGCAACTTCTTAATTTTTTGAGGGCTTGGAAGGCTATAACTATGTTCATGGCTAACAAACTCAACAGCATCTGTAAAATATAAATAAATAAATATCCGATAGGTAAGTTAAATAAAATTATTCGTATACAAAATGTTGACTGTTACCCATGCTACGTAGTCTACTCACATTTATTTGATGCAGCCTCTATATTTCCAGCGTTACAAGTTTCATCCAATGAGCGTTTTTGTGGTGGACGTCTCTCAACGTGTCTCCTTTGCAAGTGTACTGGGAAGGAGAATATACTTGGGACGGCACTAGCCAACAGACGTCTCCGAGTGTTCACTTTATACATGTACTTTTCAAGGAAGTGTGTAGAACATAATACGACTAGCCTGAGTTGAATACAAATTATCCCTTCTCATAGCAGATACCTTACCCTTCTTTTTGTCAACTCCGTATTTTCAAGGAGAATCTGGAACAGAAACAATTCCTTCTGTTACGGTACCAGTACGAATGTATATCGTATACCGTATAGGCCTGTATCAGACATTAATAGAAAGCAATGGGGACCAGATGTTTTGGAAAATTGATAGTAACATCCTTACTGTATCCGTGCAGTGAAGTATATGCCTGCGGCAAGATGGCGTCACAGTGAAAGTGTAGTTAAATAGTAGCTAGTGAAAATATTTGATAAAAGTGGTAAAATATTATAACAGAGGTTTAAAATCTATCAAGTTACTTTCCTTAGGTCAAATGAAATATGGAATATTGATAGTATTTAGAAATTCTTATTGATAATTTAATAAACTTAAACTAAGTTGTGGGAACGTGTATCCAAAGATTCGGTGACTTCTTCAATCACTGTTTGAACCAAGCAGAGCAGTGGTGCTTTTACGAGATTTCACCCGATTGGAAGATATAAGTATTTCACATTCTTCTTTATTGGTAGGTAATTAGATTAATTCATTTAGGTAGTAATAATTAAAATAAATTTAGTGTAATTTGGTGTAAACATCAAGGCTAACTTAGATCTCTAGCATGTCGGCAGTAAACAGTGTTAGTGCCTCGTCAGGTAATGTAACCGTTACGGATTTATGCTCGTCGTGCAAAATAAAAGTAAAAAATGCAAATAAAATCATCACAAGATCTCAGGTAAAATTGAGTGAGGAGAAAAGGGAAACCGATTGTCGTAATGTAGGCCTACCGTTACCGTCATGCGAATGTCATAACCAGAGAAACTAACTGTCCTCAAAAGATGAAATTATAAAGCTGCTAAAGTTCATGGAAGAGTTGAATAAATTAAAAGGAAACAGAGAGGAAAGCAAGGAAACTTGGTCGACAGTGGTTGCTGGTAAGGTAAGATTGAATATGTCTAGGCCTATAAATGGAGTACCGGTACATGTAAATGAAATTCCCGTCTCAAATTCATTTGGAGCGCTCGTCGAAGAAAATGATGACTTTCTTCAAGAAGAAAAGAAGAAAGTGATAAAGAGAAAATCCAGGAAGATGCGGATATTTGCGGATAGTCACGGGCGAGATGTAGTAGCAAGCGTATTGGAGAGAAGCGGAGAAATGGAGGTCACTTCGACAGTAAAGCCAGGAGCACCTTTTGCAGCGGTCACGAACGGGATGGTAGGAGAGTGTGCGTCCCTTACTTCAAAGGACTATGCAGTAATCATTGCTGGAGCAAACGATGTCTATAGAAACGAGAGTAAAAGGTATTCAAAGATTTAAAGGGTACATTGCCATCCATGCATAACATAAATGTCATCATTGTAAACATTCCGCAGAGATACGACTTAATTCCCAAATCATGTGTAAATGTAGAAATAGAGGCTACAAAAGGAAAAATTCATAAAACTTTTAAGAGTTTTCCAAATGTCCAAATTATAGATGTAAGTAAATTAGACAGGAAGTTCCACACTCGGCATGGCCTACACTTAAATGGGTTAGGAAAAGAGTATCTTAGTGATGAAATATGCAAAATTGTAAATTCAAATTGTAAGAATAGTTCAACAGTAATATCTTTAGAGTGGAAGCAGGGAAACTGGCAAGAAGAGCCAAACGTGAGGTTTGGCATTCAGATCTTTTGATGTCAAATTTAACTGAGTCCAACAATGGTATTTCGGATTTGTCTAGCAACAATAATAATAACAATTATGATAGTAATAATGTAAATAAATCACCAACAGAAGCTTGCAAAAGTAACCAAAAAATTACCACCAGAATGTTCAGTCTCTCCATAATAAAATTGATTACACAAATCTAATGCTTAAAAATGAACTTAAAGACATCTCAGCACTATGTATATCAGAACATTGGCTGAAAGAGGAACAACTCGAATTAATTCAATTCCCAGGGTTTATCTTAGCAAGTAAATACTCTAGAACTAATATTAGCCATGGTGGTACTTGTATCTTAAGAAATAATTTAGATCATAAACAGTTAACAGCTTATGATTATCTAATTACGGAACATGATTTTGTATTCTCTGCCATAAAAATACAGCAGTTTAAGTTAATAATTGTATGCGTATGCCGTTCTCCGACAGGAAAGTTTCCTTTATTTATAGATAAATTAGAATTGTTACTAAATAACATCAGCAAAGTAAATTTCGATATAATAATTTGTGGGGATGTAAATGTGGATTCCTTAAAATTTGATAGAAATTGTGAATTATTAACACAGTTACTAATTTCCTATGGACTGAAACCTACAGTAAATACCCCAACAAGAATTACAAAATTTAGTTAAACCACTCCTGATCAATTTTTTTAAAATAGAGATAAATATCACCATTCAATAGAAGTCTATTGTCCGGGTTTTAGTGACCACCATGGACAAATACTGAGTTTTGAAGCACCCGAAACAATCAATAATAATGATAATGGAGTAAAATCAGAGTGCAGGTTATTCACTGAAACAAATGTTACATATTTCAATGACTTATTTAATAAGGAAACATGGTCAGAAATGTATAAACTAGAAAATGTAAATAATTAATTTAATGCATTTAACAGTACCCTAAATCATTATTTTGAATCAGCATTCTCCTTTAGACAAAGAACTGTTCAAAATAACAAAACTAGCAATTGGATAACAACAGGGATTATAAATTCATGTCAAAGAAAGGAATTTCTACACAAATTATATAAACAATACCACACAGCACCTGAATTCAATTTATACTACAGAATATACACTAGCATATTAAATAAGGTAATAAGCCTAGCAAAGAAAATGCATAATGATAATTTTATTTCCCAATCATCTAATAAAAACAGGGCTATGTGGTCCGTGATAAAGAAAGAAACTGGAAAATCTGCTAAAATACAAAGGAACATTATACTGACCAGAAATAATAAAGTGATTAAACAATCCAGATGAAATAGCAAACACTCTTAATGACTATTTTCTGGAAATTCCACAAAAATTATTACATAAATCACAGGTAAATACACTAAATTCTAATAATAAAATAAATATATGTAGTGATTCTTTATTTATAAATCATGTCACAAGTGAAGAGGTAAGAATAGTTATAAAAGAGCTAAAAATAAATTCTGTGCTGGCATTGATGGCATCCCTGATGCAATTTTAAAGAAATGTGCAGAAAATATAATAAATCCACTTACACGCCTAATAAACAGTTCAATTCTCTCAGGAAATTACCCGGATATTTTGAAGTTATCAAAAGTAATTCCAATGCACAAAAAAGGTTCAAAAGATGAATTAGATAACTATCGTCATATTACCTTACCAACTGGTATTGCAAAAATTGTGGAAACAATCATGTATAAGAGACTGATAAGTTTTATAGATAAAATGAAATACTATCAAACTCAAAACATGGATTCCGAACGGAAAGATCTACGCAGACAGCAATTTATGAATGTAGTAATAGTATACTGAAATTAATTGACAATAAGGAACATGTAACTGGCCTATTCTTGGATTTATCTAAAGCATTTGTTGTTGTTGACCATAAAATCGTCCTTACAAAACTAAATCAATATGGTGTTAGAGGTCTAGCTAATAAATGGATAGAGTCTTACTTAACAAGGCGAAACAAATAGTAAGCTTGATGCACAAGGATGATGGAACCAAATTACTTGATGAAACATTGTCCAATGAGGGAGTTATTAAATTTGGAGTACCCCAGGGAACGGTTTTGGGCCCACAACTCTTTCTTCTATATATCAATGATATAACACAGAATGTTCGTTCTCATAAGGAAATTTTGTTTGCGGACGATACAACACAGAATGTTCGTTCTCATAAGGAAATTTTGTTTGCGGACGATACAACACTCGTAATAAAAGGTGAAACTAAGCAGGTCTTACAGCAGTCTGTTGACTCCTTTACAGAAGAGTTAACCAAATAGTCAAAAGATAATCGCCTCATAATAAACTATAAAAAAACCAGTATGTCTAAATTTCCACACTATACAGAATAGGAATCCTGCGAAGCCCAATATAACATTAAATGGTCATCAAATTGAAAATAAATCAGAAACAAAGTTTATAGGACTATGGATACAACATGACTCGAAATGGAATAAACATATACAATATCTGAATACTAAACTGAACTCGATGTGCTTTGCGTTACGTATTTTGAAAACTTGCAGAAGCATGCACAGATTAGGAAATACTTATTTTGCTTATTTCCATTCATACTTAAGATATGGGGTCATATTTTGGGGTATGTCACCAGATGTACTAAGCACGTTTAGGAAACAAAAGATGGCTATTAGAATTATGGCAAATGTAAACACTAGAGAATCATGCAGACCTCTGTTAAAAATTTAAACATCCTCCCACTGCCCTGCATTCATATCTTTGAAAGTATTATGTTTTATAAAAATAATTTAATGAATAAAGACGTTTTTCTTAAAACAAACAATGATGTTCATAGGCATAACACAGGGCAAAATCAAAACATTCAAAATTCACACACACAAGCATATATCAAAAAGGAACTTTTCACACAGGAGTTAAGTTATACAATAAACTACCCCAGTTTATAAAATTTGCCCCCAAGATAAAAACCTTTGAAAGAATGTTGAAAGCTTATCTGCATGCCATTGTTTTTACTCTGTAGTTGAATATCTTAGTGCATAGTGAACCCATGTGGACTGGTTCAAGTATCGAATCCAAACCCTTATATGCAAGAAAAAGGAGACATAATGCGGACTTTAGAACGGATTTTAAAGTTTTTGGAAGGGTTAATAAGAAATTGGACTGTTGTAAGATGACGCAAGAACGAGATACCGCGAGTCACCAGAGCATGAGATCACTGTTGACGCTGCAGTAAAGGGCTGGCGCATGATTATAAATAGAGCTGGTATTTTTCCGCCCTGAGAGACAGAAGGAGTTTCGGATAAATCCATTACTCAACAGTAAATTGACAACGTTTCAATGACGCAAGTAAAGAAATAATTAAAATTAAGCCATTTGCAGGCATTTAACTAAAGAAATGAATCCGTCATTGTTGATAATCCTGGGAAAGAGATTTTTTTTTGTGTGTGGAAAAAGATTGTAATAATTGCACAGGAAGGAAGTGCACATGCGGCATTACGTAAGTAGTTATTCCCCGAGCCCGAAGCTGGCAGAGAGGGAAAACAAAACTTTGCAAGTATGGACGGCAAACTAGAATCTATCAAAGCCGACAATATAAAGATGAACAGTGAATTGAAGGCTGAGATAGAACAGAAAACAGAATCTTAATAATTTTGCAAAACCGTCTAAAGACTTGGAAGATCGAATAGATATCATGGATAAACAATTTGATATTAGATTAAACTCATTTCAAGAACGGATGATAGAGGATAATTCTCTAAAACGTCAAGCCATGAAAACGGAATTACAGGCCATGGAGACTAGAATGCAAAGTAATATAAATGAGAAAGTGCAAAAGACATTGGATTCACAATTTCAAAGTTTTGACACTGAGTTTGGGAATACGTTAAATGATTTGAAAGGAGAAATCACTGATAAAATCAAAGAAGAAAATGGGGTACTAAATGCAGGGTTGCAAATTAAAATAAATACCTTGAAAGAAAGTAATGAAAAATCCCATACTGAATGTCGAGAAAATTTTGAAAGCTTAAAGGGTAAATTTGGTTCTATGGAAACTCAATTTTATAATATGCAGGAAAAATGTAAGGAGCATGTGGACGAGTGTAAAAAGGAACTTGTAACCCAGATCCAAGGGATGCAGAAAGAGTTAAAAGGTCAGATAGGGTCAAATATGGAATTTTGTCAGAAATCACGGGATGAAATCAAGAGAGATCTCAAAGACTTAGGTGATAGGTTTATGGGGGTCGAAAATAAGGTAGGAGACTTCGAAAAGGAAATCAATACCGTTAAAGATGAAATTGAAGGAATGAAAAAGCAAAATCAAGCTGATGCGGACAGCATGAAAAAGCAATTCGATCATTTTACCGGGCAGGTAGATGAAAGCTTAAAGACGCACGAGAAGGGAATAACAAAAAGATTAGATACCTATGAAAAGAATCTCCAGGGAGAAAGTGAGCAGCGAAAAGAAGAAAATAAAGAAAACACTCAGAAGATTGATGAGATAAGTAATGGTATTACTGATGTCCAGCAAACCATAAAAACATTAAAGGTACAAGTAGGAAAAACCAATACTGAAGTAGACCAGGTTCAAGTCGACTTAAGAGTATTGTATAACAATCAAGGGAAAACAGAGGAAAAGCTTAAGGAGATTAAGGGAGATATTGTCAAGGGACAAAAAGAGATGGAGAAAAAGATAAGTGAGATTCGGGAAGACTTAGAAACCAGAGGTGATGTCAAGCCAGAAATTACAGAAAAACAGGTCCTGATCATCATGAAAGAGGTAGAGGAACAGTTAGCTGAAATAAGGGATAGCTTTAGGGAAGAGAAATTTCAAATCAAACAAGAAGTTGAAAGCAGTAGGAAGAAACAGGAAAGATTTGAGAATGAATTTTGCTCCCGTCTGGAAAGGACAGAGCAGAAAAATAGCCAGATGGAAGTACAAATACTATCTCAAGAGGAAAGTGCCCGAAGAGAAAAGAAATTAGATTTCGAAGTTCAGGATGATTTCCAGAAGACAGTATGGGTAGACTCCAATACCCTAGGTACTAATCAAGGGAGAGGAGGGGAGAGCCCTTATAAGAACCCAGTATATCCTATGGCAATGTCAACTCCATATGGTAACCAAACAAATGGGCAGATCATAAACATTATAAAATCAAATGAGGATAGACCGGTTAAATTTACGGGTAATAACATGTCAATTACTCCTAAATATTGGCTAAAAGAAGTAGCAGAATACCTCAATGAAATGAAAGTTCCTCAGGATCGGAGACTGAGAGCAATTGAAAAACTGCTGGCAGGTGATTGTCTCACTTGGTTCAGAAGTTTCAGAAACACTTTTGACACAGTGGAAGGTTTTAAGGAAGCATTCCTGAAGCGATACTGGGCGCAGACGTGCAAGAAAATCTAAGACTAGATCTGTACTCCAGAAAATATAGTACTAATGCACCTACTAAGTACTCGGAATTTTTCACTGCTCAGCTGTGTAAATTCAGGGAGCTGGATATCGCTCCAGCTGAAAATGATCTATGTGCTGCCATTGCAAGACAACTTCCATATGAGATACAAAGGTTATTGGTTTCATCTAATGCAAAATCTGCTGTGGAAGTGGAGAGTGTGTTGCGTCAATTGGATATGACCACCGCACATATGACTCCGAGGCAACAGAGGCAAGCAGAGCAAGTACATATGGCTTGCAGCCATGATGACAGGAAGAAGGCCTCTACTACGAACAAGTCAACTAATACAGACACTCATGGACTTGGTCGCGAGTACGGACACAATGGACCTAAGGAAATCCAATCTCATACTAGGGGAGGTTATAGAGGAAGGAATAATAGAAATACGGGTTATAGAAGGCAAGAAAGCAAACCGTATTACAATAACTACAGAGAGGATAATAAACGAAATTGGGAAAATTATCCCAGAAGGAATGTGAGGCCGTAAGATAGAAGTGATGAATACCGAGCCGAAATCGAAGAAAGATACCAGGAAAGTCGACGCTATATGGATGAGCGGACGGACGAACCTGAAGGACGAAAGGGAAGGTGGAGTGAAGCGATTAAAAATCATAAATCACCCGACCAACTTGAGGGAGCTCAGAGTTTAGAGTTACAATCACAATTAGGGAATGAGGGGAAAAGAGACCCCAAGGATTAAAAAAAACTCCAAATTTAGATTGGCAAAAGTGGAAACATACCAGGAGCTGGGAGGAAATTGAAATTGTAAATTGGATAGCTAGCCTAGATGAATTAATAAATGAAGAAATTGAAGGAATAACACCCATAAGAAGGGCACTGCCTATCATAATGTTACGGATAGGATTACTGGTCAGAGCATTAATTGACACAGGATCAACTGTAAGTCTTATCACACAGGGCCTACTTAACGAATTGGAATCTAGAGGTCGTGTGTTGAAAATTCCCACATCAAGTGTAAAGATTAAAGGAATTATCCCTGAAAAATCGTTGACATGCAAATTTCAGGTGTACATTGATATGATCATCGGAGGTACTGAAATTTCACAATGCTTTTTGCTGGTGAGTCAGTTACCGTACAATATTATATTGGGTATTGACTTTATCCGTGAGAACAAGGTCATAATAGACCTAGCGCAAAATTGCATAAGAATTCAAAAGGAGGACGTGGTTGAGCAAAACATAACGTTACAGGAACAAAATACAAGATTTGATGAACAGGTATGGCATGTGGGAGAAGTACCCGAGGAAGGTTATAGGGCCACAGAAAAGGCACTGGAAGTCTTTAATATAGAACCTGAAGAGGGTTTAGAAACCGAGTTTGAAGCCACCCTGTTAGGGAAAATCAAAGAAGCCAAAATTAAGTTGGAAGATAAAGAGATATTACTGGAATTATTATTGGAATATAGGGATGTATTTGATTCTAAACCAGGAAAGATCCAACATTTTAAGTACGCATTTCAAGTGAAGGATTGGGCACCGTTTGGACAAAAACCATACCCGGTTGCAGAAAAACATTACACACAAACTAAGAAAACACTGCAGGAAATGAAGGATGCAGGTGTTATAGAAAAAATGGCAACACCTTACGTTAGTCCATTAGTGATTGTGAGTAAACCGGATGGCTCAGTGAGGGTGTGTTTAGATGCCAGAAACCTGAATGCCAAAATCATCCCCGAAAATGATTCGGCACCACCCATAAAAGAAATACTGAGAAAATTTAAGGGCATGAAAATTTTTACAAATATAGATATGACTTCCTCATACCATCATCTCGAACTTGAAGAGAAAACCAGCCTGTTAACTGGATTTCAGTTCTATCCGCAGATATATTGCTTTAAGTGATGTCCATTTGGATTGAAGACAGCGGGATCAGCACTTATAAGAGTACTTGATCGCAACTTGTCAGAAGAGGTAAAGGATTGCACTATTCGTTATGTTGATGACATATTGCTCACCTCGGAGAATGTTGAGGAACACATGCAAAATTTAATTAAATTACTTGAAGATTTGAGGAAAGCTAACTTCAAGATTAACTAAAAATATCAAACTTTTGTCAACGACAAGTCACGTTTTTGGGACACGTGATTGACAAAGATGGTGTCAAACCGAACCCATGTAAGCTTGAATCTATAAGAAAATTTCCAAGGCCAATGAAAATGAAGAACGTTCGCCAATTTTTGGGATTAATAGGATTCTTCTCAGGACATTGCCCGTCATACACTAGACCAGTTGCTCTGTTGCAAGATCTGAAGAAGAACGGCAAATGGAAGAGGACGGAGGAAGCTGAGAAAGCATTTGTTGAGGCCAAGGAAATGCTCTTAAACTACGTGAAGTTGGGATATCCTGATTTTAATCAGAGATTTATCATCCAGACAGATGCCAACTCTCCGAACGGATCATAAAGCCTTAACCTTTTTGATGAAGACAGACTTGTCCAGTCAAAGGTTGATGCGTTGGGCTTTATATATCCAGCAGATCAATGTCAGTATAGAATACTGCCCAGGTAAGGAAAACGTCATTCCAGACTACTTAAGTAGACAGCTAGAGTCCACAGAAGAGGAAGTAATGGCTATAGATTTAGAAGATAGAGATCAACGCACTTTGAATGAATTCAGGAGCATTAGTCAACGACAACGCGAAGATCCATTGATAAACATGCTTATATCTTTCTTTGAAGGAAAGTTGACTACAGGAACACCAGCATATATTGAAGCTAGCAAGATAGCTAGAGATTACAGTTTTTATAATGAGAGGTTACATAAGTTTGAGGACTCTGACCATACTCGATTGAGAATCGTTATACCTGCCTGTTTGCAGAGGAAAACGGTATGGTTAACCCATAGATCCTTTGGACCCATGGGAGTCGATAAAACAGTCTCGATATTGAAGGAAGCATTTATATGGCCGAGACTGAGGGAGACTGTACGGGATACGTTGAAGACATGTGATACCTGTCAATTAAACCAAATGCGATTTTGATGAGACAAAACTGATACCATTGATACCTGAGAGGCCATGTCAGATCATCTCGATTGACAAATTTGGACCATTGCCTAAGGCTAGGAGAGGAAATCGACATATTATGGTGGCTATGGATGTCTTTACAAAGATTGTTGTTCTTTCCCCCATAGAGAAGACTAGTACCAAACAAGTACTAAGGCGGCTATAAGAAAAAGTGATACCTATTCGGGGTAAACCAGAGAATCTGTTATCGGATCACGGTAGTTGCTTTACCAGCATAGAATTTAGACAGGAATTAGAGAGGCTTGGAATACGCCAAATACTGTCAAGAATTCGCCATCCTGAGGCAAATCCTGTTGAATGAGTGATGAGGGAAACGGCGAAGTATTGCAGGATATACTGTGCCGAGGAAAATTGGAAGTGGATAGATATTTTGGATATTTTCGAGTTTTGCACCAACAACACGATACATGAAGCTACTGGAGAAATGCCTATAACGTTGCATCGGAATGAGCAACCTGAGAGACCTTGGAGTCAGGTCATACCCAGACCGACAGACGCTGAGCCTGGAAGAGAAGTCCGTATCAGAAGAGCTTTTGAGCATTTACAAGCCCAAGCTGGTAGAAGGCAACGAAGAAATAGGCATAAAATATATCATCGACCGTTATTGGTAGGGGAAATGGTGTTTGTGAAAAGACCAGCCATTTCTGATCCAGGGAACCGCGTGTACAAGAAGTTTCAGAAAATGTACTGTACCCTTTTACTTACCAATACCTGTTGAATCCCTGGATAGCAGCTGGATCGTAGAACCTGAAAATGCCCCGGCTCTAAAGACCCCCCAAGTTCTACCAACAGACACAGGGATAATAGGGCCACTCGAATACCTAACAGGATGTATTAAGACTGACCAAGGCTCAGAAAAAGAAAAGACTAGCTCAAAACACGAGAATTCTTCAAAAGGAAGAAAGAATCTCAAAGGTGTGGTAAACACTAAAATACCTAGCGATGGCCCCCTTAATACACCCTTCCATCACCTCTATAAAGCATCACGCAATAATTAAAACCAAGTAGTAAAGTGATTTATTGTAAGAATAAACAAGACAGAAGAATATCAATTTCGTCGATACCACGACCAATCAAAAAAAATCTCATTGATTATATTGGATTATCTTCCAGAAAAAAAAAATATTACCCATTGTCACAACTAACTTTTAGCTGATTAAAATATAAGGCATATTAATAATAACAATGATGATCAATCCCATAGGGTAAGCATTCACAAAAAGAGAAATATTATAAGACTTGAATACATTAAATTAATTTCGGTTCCTTAACGGAAATAACATCTTATACACAAATATCCTGGTTATAATTACTAATCCTACACGACATCTTCAGTAACTTTATATGATCTTGTTATTGAATGAAGAAATTCATATGGCCTATTTACAGAATATAATTTACACAAAATTCCAGAATAATTTCAATTATTCCTTTCCTACTGACTTGAAGTCACGACATTCCTTTCTGTTTAATATTATTTCAATTCTTGTTTTAGGGAAATTCTGCCGAACAGTTAAGCTAAGCAAAAATTAATTGTAAAGTCAGTCTTAAATAGTTATCGGTTTCCTTTTTAAACATACATCTTATGACAAAATTGTTATATTAGTTTTACTGGAAATATTTAACCGAATATCCACTCAAGATTCCCCAACAATACTGCTCGGAAAAATATTAATCTTCACACAGGCATTTTCACGATAACAGCGATAAAGTTCACAATGACCAATTATTAACCATACTAGGTTAAAACAACACCTCTCTGGGTTAAAACCCCAATCAATCTAATCCTGATTGGCACACCTAGCTCAATCCTCAACAAGAAAAATATGCTCTACAAAGCATTGCATCAATATACTTAAACACAAAGACATTACTCATAGAATATGCCTCTCTAAAGACCAATATGCACCTATAATAGGAGCCTTACTGTTATAAATCCACAATTATGCAAATCAGCTGTTTATGGTAAAAATCCTGAACTCGAAAAATATGATCCCGTAACAGATTACCAACAAAGCCCAGTGGATTTCAGAAATATTCCACCTAACTTTAAAAACTTGCCTTACATTGACTCAATACAAAATCCATAGTTCTTAAACGTATGACTTATAGTAAGTTGTCCCTGGGATTATCCTCGCAAATTTGGATGTCGTTCAAATACCCTCTTAATAGAAAAAACTATTGCACTAAAGGCAATGATATCAATTTAATCCAGTGTTAACATCAAAAAAAAAAATATAAACTGTATATAACGCTGCCCAACCACACAAACTGAGGTTGTAAAGAGGTCTATAAAGATAAATTCAATCTCAAAATAAGACCCTCCCTGAATTTCCCGAACGCGAAAATGTCGATGGATTAGACCTACAGCATGGATCTAGGTTAGCAACAAAGGCTAAGCGACTAATGACCCATTAGGCAATCCATTTCGAAAATCACGCTCAGAAAACACAAGTTAAATCTGTTATAAAAAAAAAACTGAAGAAAATATAGTCCAAGGACTCGAAGTCACATTTAGAATAACTGGGTCCGAAAACTTCCTAGTATCTTAATCAAAATACGAAAAGGAAAATTCCCCTCTAAAGAATACGATAATCCAAGCGAAAGTGCTTAAAGAACAATGCACTAGAATATGAAAACTCAACCAACGTTCTCAAAAGAAAGTTGCGTTACTAAAAAAATGTTCTTACACAAGAAAAACTGTAAATCTTCTTCCTACATTTGCTTCTCGACAAATAAGAATGAGCATATTATTTTAAATACTGTAAAATACTACTGAAATTATTAATTTATTCATCAAAATTACACAAAGGATGCACTCATTTTTATGAGTCAAAATCCTGGCATCATAGAAGGTCAGTTTCGAAATGAACATCGAACCTGCACTTTCTACTGAACCATTTAAACTACAAAATCAAATATGGCAAAGTGGTATTTATAAATGTCCACGCTACACTACTGTAACAAGTTGAAGTGATCAGTACCTTTGGCGAATCTAGATGAGGAAAAAAGGATATCGTTGGCCATAATCAGCTCCGGACCAACAGAAAGTATGCTGGACTTCAACTGGGTTTCCATAGAACGAACCAAAGTCCTCCCAGGCTCGAACACCACCCGGTCGGTCGAAATAGTTCCAACATATCCTGGCGATATCTTCCCATACATATTCGAACACCAACGGAAGGACCGCACACAGTTTATCAACTCGTCACGACGCGAAAGTGAACTCGAACCGTCACTAACAAGTTCCAATGTGAGAACGCGCGTGTGAACAAGTTCACGAGGGTCGACGCGGCCCCTCTTGACACGAGAGTCGCGTGCATACTTCATGCCAAATGAAAGTTGCCTTCGACAAGTCCCCGCTGCACCCTGCTAATGCAGTATTCTTAAATCAATTTAGCCTACCATCGTAGTGGATATAAGCTTCATATTGTCCCTTCCCCTTGACACCTTGCTTGAGAATGTACTCTTTTCAAAAAGTATAATCACAGTGAAGAGTGAATCAAATCTAGGCTGCATTTCCACGACGGTTTATATGCAGAGTTTCGTGACACATCACGGCTGAGCTCGCGGTCGTGGTTATAAAAGTATCCATCCGCATGGCCCGTTAATTGCTGTAGACACACAGTCACAGAGGTAAATTATTACATGTTTAAGATCATGTCTGAGCCCTATTAAACACGTTTCTACTTCACGTAGAATGCTTCACGAACTAGAATACACTTCAGCACGGTCACACGTTTTACAACTCCCGTTAGCTGGCGATTTTACTTTCACTGATTTCCAGCTCAACCCTCTACGCTGTCAAGTTCTATACACATTGAGCTCTGCACGAGGTCGCCTGAGTCTCACATCTGCTCCCCCCCACTCCTTCACACGTCATGACTCGATACGAAATATATCGCAGTCGTAACGTGATCAGCAGTGAGTTAACATAGCATCTTCTGTTCTTCATACTTTCTTAATAACGACTTTCTTAATAATGGCTTTCTGCCATGGAAACATACATATAGACACATGTATCTGCTTACATAAAGCGCTAAATATGCATTAATTTGTATTAATCACTCTCAGGTGAATCGATCGATATGGTGTTAGACACAGTCAACATGGTTATTATCGATGAGCTTCGGATTTCTCGTCGGAAACACGAGCTCTGCCGATCTCTTTCATGATAGCATGGCTTTTTCCTCGCTGCAGACCAGCTGTTATGATCGACTTCAGAGGCAAGTTAGGAAGTTACAGGGTGTTCCCAAAATACTGTAACCATGTCTGTACTTAAGCCCTTTTATGAATAATGGTGCATTTTCCCTTTGATACCTTAAATAAAAGTCTCCTCAACTTTTATTTACACCATTCCAGGTAATCTCAGCATATGTAGCATTATTCAGTCAACACTCAGTCTATCTTCTTCACATATCTTTTCAGGTTCTTTGCATTGAAACGACCTATCATTTCTCTTTCATTTAGGCTTACTACTTCATAACAATTATTTCCGAACGACCTAGCAATCTTATAAGGTCCGTGGAAGACATAGGAAAACTTGGTGAATTGCTTCTTAGCCATATCTGCTTTCGTCGGTTTCTTGACGAGAATCATCTCGCCTACTCTCATCGGTGGCCGATATCTTTTATTTCTGATTCGTTTATGCCGCTTCTCGGCTGCATCCATCAAGCTTTCTCTAGTTGAATTAATTCTTTCTTGGACTGTAGGCTCCCTGTCCTTAGGTAGAAATCTCACGATCTCTGTCCAGGCTCTTTCTGGCCTCTTATTATGGTGAACAACCATAGGTATATCTGATAAGCTCTCATGGAATGTGGAATTCATGCATCTTTCCATGAGTGGGATGAACTTCACCCAGCTCGCATGATCCTCAGGACAGTAAATTCTCGCGAACTTGCTAATTTCTGCCATAACACGTGATCTAGGATTTCCATTCTAGGGATATCTCTATTAATTTCGTTTCCATCCATTTCCTCCATCACTACATCCTCTGTACTTTCTTCCTTGAATCTTATTATTCCTGTGTCCATGTCGATGATTGCTCTAGCTTGAGTAATAAAATCGATGCCTAGTATGACGTCAAAATTAATATTCTTAACGACTATGAAAATATGTTCATAACTTCTCTCATTGATCCAGAATTTCATTAGAATCTGCACTTTGCATTTCATAGTTTTATCCTTAAATATCCCACGAATTTTTGTTGGAGATGCTGGAAGAATGGTAAATTGATTTTCTGGTTTCAATCTTTCAAAACAGTCCTCGTCAACTATAGAGATCATAGCACCTGTGTCCATCAAGGCTTTACAATGTTGTAGACCAATTAGTATATCAATAACGGGAAGTTCAACTATCCTTCCTCTCGGTTTCGTTTCTGGTTCAAATAGAAGGTCTTCGTCAGTAGCTTCAAATATTTCAAAAATCGTGATATCAGAGGAATGCGTGGCAACGTCAGTTATTAATTTCGCCCGGAAATTGGCGTTTTTTTTTCTCGATCCGGAGCTCTTTCTGAACTCCGACCTTCTCTGCTAGTACTGGGTTGTGACTTATCTAGATTTTCATCCTTTCTTTCCTTCGATTTTCTTCGTCCAACCTCCGTGGACTTATCTCGCCCTCTCTTGAGCCTCTCCTGTTGCACTTTTTTATCGGACGCCTCCGTTCGATAATTGTTGTATCTCGAGTACCCTTGATTTTGTCTATTATCTCCGTTGTCTCGGGTATCTCTATCATTCCTATTATATCTGTTATCTCTATTGTCTCGGGTATCTCTATCATTCCTATTATATCTGTTATCTCTATTGTCTCGGGTATCTCTATCATTCCTATTATATCTGTTATCTCGATTATTTTGATCATATCTGTAATTCCTATCATAAGGCGTTTCTCGATGATCATTCCGGTCTCGATCATTATCTCTTCGATAAAAATTTCTCTCCTCGTAGCGACGTTGCCAAGGCCTCTCCTGGGCGTCCCTACGTTGGTTTTCCCATCTCCTCTCTTCCTGATGGGTATTTCTAATAGGACCTATTCTATCATCTCTTCTTTGTTCGAAACGATCCGTCTGCTGTGTACGGTTCATCATTACCGCGTTTACAACTTTCGATTCCTGCCTGGCATTTTTGACTATAGTAGGTTGCGTCATCATACTCATGTGATCTAATCGACGTAACAGGTCATCTAACGACGTTAAAGACGATACTCCGGAAGAAATAATTGATTTCCTTACTTCCGCAGGCAATTGACGTGAGATAGCTTCAAGGAGTTCTTCCTGTGTTAACGGCGGCTGAAGAAAACGGAGTTTTGCTAACTGACACGCAAAGTATTCAGCGTAGCTGGTTGGTCCTGTACTGGAGTACTTGCGTGAATAGACTTCTGATCTCACATTCTGTTGGACCTCGATCGACCAAAATCTTTGTATGAAGGCTTCCGAAAACTGCTCAAAGTTGTCAAATGTGTAACGAAAAGCCCTGAACCATTGTAACGGAGCATCGGTGAGAAACCTTTCCACCATACGTAGCTCACGCTCACGTGGCACATGTGACTCCAAAAAGTAATCTCTTAATGTCCTGACAAATTCGATTGGTGTCATTCCATCCAAATTGCTAAACTTCCTAGGTTTGTCATCAAAATTTCGTATTATGGTTACATTCGGTGTCCTTTCCGATGATTTCGAAGTATAGTCACCCACGCCTACGTTGGGGTTCGGAGAACTAAAAGTTTCCCTGCTTGTTCGAATGGGACTCGAATGTTCCATTTGACTGAGCCGAACGTTGGGTTCGTTGTTAGAAAATTCCTGTATCATCCTTTCCCTACCATCAGGTACTATCACTTCAGGTTGTTCAACTACAACTCGAAAATCGGACTGTAAAAGTGATCGCAATTGATCTTTTAGAGTATCTAAATTGATATGCCCCTCTAGATTAATTTGCTCGAGACCCTTTCTAATTTCATTAATCTCGGAAGTTTTCTTCTCCCTGACCTCATTTAACTCTATCTTACTTTGGTCGACTTTAGTTTCAACATTGTTAATACGCTTCTCTAAATCGGATATGTTATTAACCTGAGTATTTTGAATTCCATCCATTCTTTTGCTTAGATCTTCCCTAACATTTATTATGTCTTTGCTATTAGTTGCAAGACCAGTGGCAAGTTTAGATTCTAACTTAGATTTCTCAACTTTAAAACATTCCTCATTAATTTTCATAATATCTTGACGAAATGTTACAATATTATCACTTATGATCCCTTTCAAATCGATGTCAAAATCATCCCTGAGAAGTTTCGTATGATCAGTGACTTGAGCTCGGAGTGTCCCCATTTCACATTTCAACTGTTCCAGGCTGTTCTGGGTCTGATTAGTGTCATGGGAAAACTGCAGCTGAAGTGCTTCTAAATTTTTTTTACTGAGCTTCACACTCTTTTCAAAGTCTAGTCTAATCTCAACTTGAAATTCTTTATTAGATTTTTCTAGCTCCATTAACTTAACCTCCGTCTGATTTTGACTAGATTCGATTTTTCGGACCTCTAGCTCCATTTTATTTTGACTGGATTCTATTAATCCCACATCTGTTCTTAAATCATTGATTTGGGATTGCATAATCCTTACATTAGAGTTTACATCCTTTACAGTTTCCTCAATTCCCCTTTGACTAGTCTGAATATTGTTAAGATCTGTTTGGATTGATGTTTGACTAGTTTGCATATTGTTAAGATCTGTTTGGATTGAAGTTTGACTAGTTTGCATTGAAGTTTGACTATTTTGGATTCTTTCTTGGGCAACCTGTACCAGGCCAACATTAGCCCGTAATGTACTGATATCTAGTTGAGTTTTTCTATTATCATCCTGGATATCTTCGATATTAGATTCTACACTGGTAACCTTCTTTTCTACCCTTTTAGAACTGTTATTGATAGCCTTCAAGGAGGATTGCATAGTATCAATTTCCCCCCTGATACCTTCAGCAACTGCACCCTGCACAGTTTCAGACATATGGTCTAATGCAGATCTAGTTTGGACCTTAATATTTTCAATGTCCTGATTCAAATTGTCCATTTTATGTTGAAGAATTTCAAACATCTTCTTAACGTCACCAACAGTCACCATATTACCTTCAGACATACTTCACTACACTTCACAAGAAATAAGAATACCACACCAACAAAGCACAGCGAGAACATCTACAAACAACCACCATTTACCATATATGCTCATTCTTATTGTCTGGCGTTACCTTAAAATAAACTTATGTCTAAACACAAAGTGCCCCATTTCATTTGGGATCGACCATATACAAGTGCGTGTTGGTTTATATCGGTGAAGGTCTATGATTCTACCATTACTTAAATTTTAAATTTACTACAAATTCTTCTATTTTTAATGATGTCAGCAATGATCATCAGCCGGAAACAAGTAGAACAAATTATTAACAAAGCGTGTGGCACCACTCCAATACATAAAATAAAATAAAAATTAATAATGGTTGCAATACCACTTGTGGGTCAAGTAGCTCGAGTATCCTCGTAATTGCTTTGTTCCATAGGAATTCCAATAGTTCGTGCCAAAATATTGGTTCACCATTATTTTATCGCCTTGATTCATAGTCACACAAGAAACACGGTGTTCCAATTCGCGATCTGTGTTACATGATCATAAAACTAATTTCCACTTTGTACTTTCAGTTTCAATTTTGGCAGAATTATGGCATTCAACTCCCTGGTATTCGCTCTGGTATTCCAGTTTTTCGAAGCCCCACGTTGGGCGCCACCTAATGTACCCTTTTACTTACCAATACCTGTTGAATCCCTGGATAGCAGCTGGATCGTAGAACCTGAAAATGCCCCGGCTCTAAAGACCCCCCAAGTTCTACCAACAGACACAGGGATAATAGGGCCACTCGAATACCTAACAGGATGTATTAAGACTGACCAAGGCTCAGAAAAAGAAAAGACTAGCTCAAAACACGAGAATTCTTCAAAAGGAAGAAAGAATCTCAAAGGTGTGGTAAACACTAAAATACCTAGCGATGGCCCCCTTAATACACCCTTCCATCACCTCTATAAAGCATCACGCAATAATTAAAACCAAGTAGTAAAGTGATTTATTGTAAGAATAAACAAGACAGAAGAATATCAATTTCGTCGATACCACGACCAATCAAAAAAAATCTCATTGATTATATTGGATTATCTTCCAGAAAAAAAAAATATTACCCATTGTCACAACTAACTTTTAGCTGATTAAAATATAAGGCATATTAATAATAACAATGATGATCAATCCCATAGGGTAAGCATTCACAAAAAGAGAAATATTATAAGACTTGAATACATTAAATTAATTTCGGTTCCTTAACGGAAATAACATCTTATACACAAATATCCTGGTTATAATTACTAATCCTACACGACATCTTCAGTAACTTTATATGATCTTGTTATTGAATGAAGAAATTCATATGGCCTATTTACAGAATATAATTTACACAAAATTCCAGAATAATTTCAATTATTCCTTTCCTACTGACTTGAAGTCACGACATTCCTTTCTGTTTAATATTATTTCAATTCTTGTTTTAGGGAAATTCTGCCGAACAGTTAAGCTAAGCAAAAATTAATTGTAAAGTCAGTCTTAAATAGTTATCGGTTTCCTTTTTAAACATACATCTTATGACAAAATTGTTATATTAGTTTTACTGGAAATATTTAACCGAATATCCACTCAAGATTCCCCAACAATACTGCTCGGAAAAATATTAATCTTCACACAGGCATTTTCACGATAACAGCGATAAAGTTCACAATGACCAATTATTAACCATACTAGGTTAAAACAACACCTCTCTGGGTTAAAACCCCAATCAATCTAATCCTGATTGGCACACCTAGCTCAATCCTCAACAAGAAAAATATGCTCTACAAAGCATTGCATCAATATACTTAAACACAAAGACATTACTCATAGAATATGCCTCTCTAAAGACCAATATGCACCTATAATAGGAGCCTTACTGTTATAAATCCACAATTATGCAAATCAGCTGTTTATGGTAAAAATCCTGAACTCGAAAAATATGATCCCGTAACAGATTACCAACAAAGCCCAGTGGATTTCAGAAATATTCCACCTAACTTTAAAAACTTGCCTTACATTGACTCAATACAAAATCCATAGTTCTTAAACGTATGACTTATAGTAAGTTGTCCCTGGGATTATCCTCGCAAATTTGGATGTCGTTCAAATACCCTCTTAATAGAAAAAACTATTGCACTAAAGGCAATGATATCAATTTAATCCAGTGTTAACATCAAAAAAAAATATAAACTGTATATAACGCTGCCCAACCACACAAACTGAGGTTGTAAAGAGGTCTATAAAGATAAATTCAATCTCAAAATAAGACCCTCCCTGAATTTCCCGAACGCGAAAATGTCGATGGATTAGACCTACAGCATGGATCTAGGTTAGCAACAAAGGCTAAGCGACTAATGACCCATTAGGCAATCCATTTCGAAAATCACGCTCAGAAAACACAAGTTAAATCTGTTATAAAAAAAAACTGAAGAAAATATAGTCCAAGGACTCGAAGTCACATTTAGAATAACTGGGTCCGAAAACTTCCTAGTATCTTAATCAAAATACGAAAAGGAAAATTCCCCTCTAAAGAATACGATAATCCAAGCGAAAGTGCTTAAAGAACAATGCACTAGAATATGAAAACTCAACCAACGTTCTCAAAAGAAAGTTGCGTTACTAAAAAAATGTTCTTACACAAGAAAAACTGTAAATCTTCTTCCTACATTTGCTTCTCGACAAATAAGAATGAGCATATTATTTTAAATACTGTAAAATACTACTGAAATTATTAATTTATTCATCAAAATTACACAAAGGATGCACTCATTTTTATGAGTCAAAATCCTGGCATCATAGAAGGTCAGTTTCGAAATGAACATCGAACCTGCACTTTCTACTGAACCATTTAAACTACAAAATCAAATATGGCAAAGTGGTATTTATAAATGTCCACGCTACACTACTGTAACAAGTTGAAGTGATCAGTACCTTTGGCGAATCTAGATGAGGAAAAAAGGATATCGTTGGCCATAATCAGCTCCGGACCAACAGAAAGTATGCTGGACTTCAACTGGGTTTCCATAGAACGAACCAAAGTCCTCCCAGGCTCGAACACCACCCGGTCGGTCGAAATAGTTCCAACATATCCTGGCGATATCTTCCCATACATATTCGAACACCAACGGAAGGACCGCACACAGTTTATCAACTCGTCACGACGCGAAAGTGAACTCGAACCGTCACTAACAAGTTCCAATGTGAGAACGCGCGTGTGAACAAGTTCACGAGGGTCGACGCGGCCCCTCTTGACACGAGAGTCGCGTGCATACTTCATGCCAAATGAAAGTTGCCTTCGACAAGTCCCCGCTGCACCCTGCTAATGCAGTATTCTTAAATCAATTTAGCCTACCATCGTAGTGGATATAAGCTTCATATTGTCCCTTCCCCTTGACACCTTGCTTGAGAATGTACTCTTTTCAAAAAGTATAATCACAGTGAAGAGTGAATCAAATCTAGGCTGCATTTCCACGACGGTTTATATGCAGAGTTTCGTGACACATCACGGCTGAGCTCGCGGTCGTGGTTATAAAAGTATCCATCCGCATGGCCCGTTAATTGCTGTAGACACACAGTCACAGAGGTAAATTATTACATGTTTAAGATCATGTCTGAGCCCTATTAAACACGTTTCTACTTCACGTAGAATGCTTCACGAACTAGAATACACTTCAGCACGGTCACACGTTTTACAACTCCCGTTAGCTGGCGATTTTACTTTCACTGATTTCCAGCTCAACCCTCTACGCTGTCAAGTTCTATACACATTGAGCTCTGCACGAGGTCGCCTGAGTCTCACATCTGCTCCCCCCCACTCCTTCACACGTCATGACTCGATACGAAATATATCGCAGTCGTAACGTGATCAGCAGTGAGTTAACATAGCATCTTCTGTTCTTCATACTTTCTTAATAACGACTTTCTTAATAATGGCTTTCTGCCATGGAAACATACATATAGACACATGTATCTGCTTACATAAAGCGCTAAATATGCATTAATTTGTATTAATCACTCTCAGGTGAATCGATCGATATGGTGTTAGACACAGTCAACATGGTTATTATCGATGAGCTTCGGATTTCTCGTCGGAAACACGAGCTCTGCCGATCTCTTTCATGATAGCATGGCTTTTTCCTCGCTGCAGACCAGCTGTTATGATCGACTTCAGAGGCAAGTTAGGAAGTTACAGGGTGTTCCCAAAATACTGTAACCATGTCTGTACTTAAGCCCTTTTATGAATAATGGTGCAGTACCACGGCCCATATAAAGTAATAAGGGATCTAAGAATCAATGCCTATAGAATTCAGCATTGTGAAACGAATCATGATGTAACCATGAATTCGGCAACTTTGAAAGTATATGATCCTCCCAAAGACTTCGATGAAGCAAATGAACAAACCCTGGTTATGGAACTAAGTAAAAATGATAATGAAGCCATTTTGAGAGTAAACAGGAGTATGTTGAAAAACGGTCCGGAGAGGGAACGTGAAAGGCAAGCAGCCAATTGTGAATGTGAACTGGAACAAACGTATTTTGAGCTAAAAGAGATAATTGAATTAATTGAAGAGGATAATTTCAATTTAAGGAAAGAAAATGAGGAAATAAAGAAACGGGTAGGGATAGACCACACCCGTAACGAAAGATGAAATTCTGTAGACTCTTAGTCCAGAAATAAAAGGAAGGAAGAACGGGTAGGGACAGAGCGTGCCCGGCCTACATCATTACTGGATATGACTTTAAATTAGAAGACCTGAATCATCGTGGGATTCCATGAGAGAAGGAGACCAGAAGGTATTGCGAAATGTTACGATGGCTTCGTTACTGAAAGGATGAAATTTTCTAAGGAAAATACTTAAATAAATTTCCTCAGAATTCGAAAATTTATTTATCTAAGCAGGGGAGATTTGAACCCATGTGGACTGGTTCAAGTATCGAATCCATACCCTTATATGCAAGAAAAAGGAGAAATAATGCGGACTTTAGAGTGGATTTTAAAGGTTTTGGAAGGGTTAATAAGAAATTGAACTGTTGTAAGATGACGCAAGAACGAGATACCGCGAGTCACCAGAGCATGAGATCACTGTTGACGCTGTAGTAAATGGCTGGCGCATGATTTATAAATAGAGCTGGTATTTTTCCGTCCTGAGAGACAGAGAAGGAGTTTCGGATAAATCCATTACTCAACAGTAAATTGACAACGTTTCAATGACGCAAGTAAAGAAATAATTAAAATTAAGCCATTTGCAGACATTTAACTAAAGAAATGAATCCGTCATTGTTGATAATCCTGGGAAAGAGACTTTTTGTGTGGAAAAAGTTTGTAATAATTGCACAGGAAAGAAGTGCACATGCCGCATTACGTAAATAGTTATTCCCCGAGCCCGAAGCTGGCAGAGAGGGAAAACTAAACTCCAATACCCACGCATCTCAGGGGCTCATTTATTTAATATCATGGGAGTATATGACCGATTTTCGTAATTAAATGAACCCTTTTTACAATCAGAATGAGAGCTTTTAGGAGACATATTTTTAAAAATTGTACGACGATTATTTTAGAAGTTAGGGTTGGAGAAGTTACGAGTTTGATCTTTTTGTGGCAGATTTCAATATTAACCCTGGACGCGCCAGGAAGTGTATGCAGTATTCATCAGACCATGATAGGTCGTGTTACTCTGTATCGCAGACGATTACCCCTTATGGGAGTCGCCGTCTAGTATCGTCAATAGTATCGCCGTGCGAAAAAGCATGAGAATCCTTGTTATAGGAAACATGTCATCAAGCTTCGGACTTTATAAATTTTACAAGTACAGTCAAAGTTTTAGACTGTGGACTTAAGCAATTACCGGCGATAGGTACTCGAACCTAAATAGTTTCAGCTAGAGTGTCAGCATCATAGGAGTTCGAAGTACCTAATAACAGTGAACTATACAATTCTATCTCTGCGTTAAATAACCAGATCAGGGTAAAACGTGATAGTAACGCCTAGAGTTCCAGAACTGAAGAGACCAGAGCGGGGTGCGATAGAATTACGGAGTCGAGATGCCAGGCATTGTCTATGTTTAGACAAACGAACAGTCAGACATTGGAATTAGTCCAATAGTTAAAGAACCCCAGCATCAGAAAGTAAAATCCACGTGTGGATCACCAGAGAAAGAAATCACTAGGTCGCCGTTATACTAGTTCAAGCGATCTTAGAAGTAAAACGTCAGTGACAGACTTATGTTAAACGAACAATTTAGCTACAAGCAAGGTACGATATCGTGCATTAAATTCATTAAGCCAATAGTCGAAACCACGGAATAAGAGGATCAACCGTTCCAGTGAGGGTAGTTCGATCAAGACTTTCAATCATCCCGATAGGAACAGGAAGCCGACGTAAACAAAGTGCAACCCTTGGAGACGGGGAAGGAGAAGAAAATCACGTGTGTTAAGGCAAATGTAACAAATGCCATAAGTGATAAATTTATATGTAATTCGATTTTAGGGAAATTTTTGAGTGGAATATCTATCCTTTTTAGTGAATTTGTGTTTCAGTGAAAATGAACCCCAGAAGGGTATTCTGTAAATTAAATATGATCAGTGTATATGTTTTATGTGATTTTGATATGATATGTGTTACCAAGTGTAATTATGATAATTAATATGGCTTAAGAATCAGTGAGTGGGGGAAATGTTTCATCGTTGGAAACCCGGTCTCTGACCGACCGACCAGTGTGACCAACTCTCACGAAAGTGTGCACGGAAGTGTCTTACGGACTACGTTCAAGAAGCCAGGGGATTCTAGTGTGTGTGTGTGTTACGACTGCTCTTTAGAAATTATCTTGCCATTTTGATATATGTTTGAACGTTCGCATTAGGACTCACTCTCTACTATTTTGACTGTTCACCGAGAAGGACTTGGCCGGGTACTCGGATGACCCGGTGTTGAAAATACAGATATCAGCCACCCAATGGGATGGCTTTAGTTGTAGCTTAATTGTTTAGTTTAGTATGTGGTTGTAGTTGAGCATATTCTAGGAAGCGTGATATTTATTTCTTCTTGTCTGTCTACTCATGTTGGTTTGTGTTTTGGTTTTCCTCGTGTGTAATTTTTCGTGTTGTTATTTACCTCGTGGTAATGGCGCAATAGTTTGAGCTTCGGCCGAATAATGGGTTGATGCCCCCCACTGTTTAATATCTAAATTGTTTATCAATTTTCCTTCTTCGGAAGCTAGTTTTCATAGTGGGGAATCTTCTTGTTTTTGGGCGAGGATTTTCTTTGTTGCGCAACCGTGAGCGTCCTTTAGTTTGGGTTCCAAATTTATTTATTTTCCTGTGATCACGCTTCTTGGAATTTTCCCAATTGCAGCCATGTAGAGTTTTTTTATTATTTTTGTTTTAAGGGGTCCCTGTTCCTGGTATTGCATCACCTTACGTCCACGTGGTGTTTGTAGTTTACGTGACGCTTTTTCCTTGGGTTTCCTCCTTTTACGCCCCATGTGCGTTTCATTTTTGTATGTCCCATACCTTGTATTTCTGTTTCACCTATGGGATTGGTTCAATTCCCAAATTTTTGGAGTAGCGCCCTATGGTGCAACCGTACCTTGGTGTACCGTTAGCGTCCGCCATTTTAAGAAGAGAGTCTTGTTCGCGTCGGGCCCCATGGCAGTCAAGTGATACCGTCCGCTCCGTTTTTCTGGAGCCTGTCATTAGTAATGTAGTCATTTCAGTTTATTTCTGTTCAATTTCTTTTACGTTTATTCTTGGTATGTTCGTGCGTGTTAGTTGCTCCTAATTTTCCTTCCTTGTGTAACTTGTAATTTGTCCTTTCATTGTGTAACCTCGCGGTGGCATTTTCAAGTTATTAGTTTGTTCTGGGTTTGTGCGTGCACGTGTTCCCAAGTCCAGACCTTGTGTAAATTTATTTTGCTTTGGATAACCTTCTGTTATGTAACTCGTTTGCTATTTTGTAAGATTATTTGCATCCTGTGTACCTGCTTGTTCCATTATCTGGATGGTCCAAGAACATGTTAAGTGGTGTGCCGTGTCACGTGTCGTCAACGACATTTGTTACCATCCTCTCAAGTACAATTAATTCTCATGAAAAAACTCTGTTCTCAAAGGTGTAGTTCCTATTTTTATATTTGATATTTTATAATACAAACCCCTTTTATATATTGATTACTACCTTATTTGCCCTTAAACGTCCCATCGCCGACTTCAAGACAGCTGTGGTGGAATGACCCTCACCAGGTAAGCCTTCCACTTTCCAAGCCTGTGGATAAAACGACGTACTTCCTCTCTTGTACATCTGAGAGTGTCACCCGAGTACGTTGTCAACACCGGCCGCCGAGCCAAAGCCATCAAGTCCCGTAAAGGATGTCTTGGGGACGCAGTTGGTAAGTTTCCTTCGGGTTGGCAGGCCCTTAAGGGAGTTTGTCGAGCTGGAGGTGAGCGAAAAAATTGTAGGGGGGTGACAATTTGTATTTTTATTATTTCTTTTTTTGAAAGGCGACTTGGCTATTTGATGTAATGAGCGCCTTGTCGCGCATTTGTAATAATTTGTCACGCTAGGAAGGCGTTGAAATGCTCGATAAAATAATTGTGAGGGACAGTTAGTCGCGGTAATGAGTTATGTTGAATTATGAGCGCTGGATGAGTGCAAATACCATCCCTAAGTCGCAAATATGATGTGGTTGTATGCAATACTGGAAAAGGTTGCAAATTATGTTGAATTGTGAGCGCCAGTTGAGTGCAAATACCTTCCCTTAGTCGCAAATATGATGGACAGTGGGTTTGATACCATTGGTCTTGTAATTCATGGTTGTAAGTCCTCAAAAGTTGGATATGGTTCCCGAGGCAGTTTAAAAGGAATGAACTCAGATTCTTCCTCGTCGAAGCCCCTTTTATATTTGTTGTTTCATTGATCCTCTTACCCACTAAGGATGCCACTTCATAATTATACTTTACCGAAGCTAAGGGAATAGGCCTGTAGAACCTAATAATGTATTGTTGTTGATTTGTAATTACAAGCCTTGTCTTTCCAAAGAAACGTATTTGAGCGGCCGGTTGAAGGCGCTTTATAGCCCGTCTGGAGAGGGTGAGACCGTGGTCCCCCTCCTTTCAAGGCCATAAATTAGCCGAGTGTTGAGACACACTCTTAGAAATTCTCTTATAGAGAAAGGTCAGGAACGAGCTGTATTGGTTCATGTCACACGGATGTGGTTAAGATTAATTTAACGACCCAGTATTTGAACTGAGGTCCTTTTACGTTCATTATTATCGCTTGCAGAGTTCAGATCGTTGCTTCCTTAATATATAATTGTCTTTGAAGACAATATAATAAAATCCCTAACTTTATTATTAAATGATTTAACAAGAGTTTAGTGCTTTTCAGTCGGTCAACACGAATGTACCCAAAAGAGATGGGTTATGCCCTAATCCTGAAATAAATTACATGAGATTAATAAAACACTAGGATGACCAGTTTCGATCGTCAAGCGATCATCATCAGATCCATTACACTTAGGCTACAAAATCTATGTTTGAAATACAGGTGAAAATATTTACAATATGTACAATTATTTAGTTGCAGTATTGGTACTGCAACTGTCAGTGTATGCTAAATGCAGTATATATGTTAGGTGAAATGCTAAATGGTGATAGCTATCCGGAGATTGTACTTTAGAGAGAGAATATGGTTGTAAACTATGGTTAAACTATAAAATTTTGGCTAACTACTTATCTGATTGTCTTCCGTATTACAGCTACTTGCAGTTTTCGGGCTCACTGGAACTCGCTCTGCGGTCGACTGCGGTGGTTATCTTAACGACTGGTTTTTCCCCTGCCTCCTCCCCCCTGTCCCTACGTGCTGTGGGGAGTGATAGCGATGTGTTTATGTGAGGTGTTGCCAACCTAGATAAGATGTATGTTATTGAATGAGGTGGGTCCACAACTATTAAAGACCGTGGATTGGCCCTCGCCACGCGTGGAGCATAACCCATTCGAACTAAGCGTTGACGGTCTTATGAGGACGTCCCGGCACCTTTAATACTGCCGCGAATATGGGCCTTGGTTTATTGCAGAAGCAAAGTACATCGTACACCTGATCCAGATAACATTTACCTATTAAAAACCCCCTAATTTCCCCCTTTTTTATCTAGCTTGGCTGTGTCGCTAAATTGTGTTTTGTTTCCGACAGGGTAGTAGCGTGAAGAGGGGTGAGCTCTCCATGAACGTGTGTTCATTTAGATTGTTGGGATTGTTTCGTTTGGCTAGGTGTATCTCGATTGCTTCCTTTATGTCAAGAGCTCTGCCTTTCGATTCGTGATGGATTATTTTAAGGTCCGACTCTATGTTGGTAAAGCTGTGCCCTGCGTCACACATACGTTCGCACACGGCTGAATGTGTTCCGTATCTTATCGCATTCCTATGTTCATTATAACGTGTGTCTACTCGCCTTCCACTCTGCCCGATGTAATTAGCTTGACAATCGGTGTCTTGGCACGTTATAGAATATACCCCTGACCTTGAATACGGGTCACGTTTATTTAGATTACTATTTAGGAGGTGCCTAGCGGTTGTGTTTTTCGTCGTGAAAGCTATCTTTATGCCTTGTTTTTGAATAGGTTAGTGATTTTATATGTATTCGCATTCACATAGTTGAAACGCGCAAATTTTTTCTCATTACTGTCCGGTTTGGGAGTCGTTTTATCTTTATTTTTATGTTTGGCTATAATTTGATTTATTTTGCTTGGCGAGAAGTTGTTTTCCTTTGCTATTTGCATAATAGTTCTTATTTCCTTATTATAGTTGTCTTTTGACATGGGTATGTTTAAAGCTCTGTTTTTAATAGGTAAATGTTATCTGGATCAGGTGTACGATGTACTTTGCTTCTGCAATAAACCAAGGCCCATATTCGCGGCAGTATTAAAGGTGCCGGGACGTCCTCATAAGACCGTCAACGCTTAGTTCGAATGGGTTATGCTCCACGCGTGGCGAGGGCCAATCCACGGTCTTTAATAGTTGTGGACCCACCTCATTCAATAACATACATCTTATCTAGGTTGGCAACACCTCACATAAACACATCGCTATCACTCCCCACAGCACGTAGGGACAGGGGGGAGGAGGCAGGGGAAAAACCAGTCGTTAAGATAACCACCGCAGTCGACCGCACAGCGAGTTCCAGTGAGCACGAAAACTGCGAGTAGCTGTAATACGGAAGACAATCAGATAAGTAGTTAGCCAAAATTTTATAGTTTAACCATAGTTTACAACCATATTCTCTCTCTAAAGTACAATCTCCGGATAGCTATCACCATTTAGCATTTCACCTAACATATATACTGCATTTAGCATACACTGACAGTTGCAGTACCAATACTGCAACTAAATAATTGTACATATTGTAAATATTTTCACCTGTATTTCAAACATAGATTTTGTAGCCTAAGTGTAATGGATCTGATGATGATCGCTTGACGATCGAAACTGGTCATCCTAGTGTTTTATTAATCTCATGTAATTTATTTCAGGATTAGGGCATAACCCATCTCTTTTGGGTACATTCGTGTTGACCGACTGAAAAGCACTAAACTCTTGTTTACTAAGGCAACACTGAAAATATGGCTTCAAACACCACAATATAAATGATTTAATTTGTTCACGAGTATGATGAAAATTTTGAGATATTTGGGAGTTATCTTAAGTTGACTTTGTCAGTAGTTTTCTATAACTCGGGGATACGCAAGTTTTTCCCAGGCACGGCAGTGAGTTGGTAGCTTGAGAAGAGAGATGATAACAAACTGAGCATTGTGGGAGCCCAAAATAATTAATAAGTAGCCATACTATAATAATCTAATTAAAGCTAGATTGACTCCCTTAAAGACTAAATGGTGTGTGTTTATTTGTTAACACGATGCATGTAAGATTCACCGAGCCATTTGGAGCTCGTTTGTCAGAAGTTAGGATTTGTGCTATATGGGAGTGAAACTCAGATGAAGTTTTTGCTTGGTTTTTGGATAACCATTAATTATTATTTGTGAATCATTATTTTGAATTCCTTGTTCGTCTTTGGAACAAGTGTGAAGAGTAATTTCAGTGTTTTATATTTATTTTTGTAGCGCCAGATTTTTGAATAATTAAATGTTTTGATAGTAGGATTTTGATTTGTTTATTTTTGGAAGCGTATCCTATCCTTAATCCAGAGTGTGTAAGTCACAGTGTGGGAGAACATACCATTAATCCCGATACTCCCGATTGAGCATTGCTGGCTAACTGTGATTTGCATATTTCATTGTTGAAATGGGCACAATAGAAACGATGAAAACTATAATTATTATATTTTACTTTTCAATTTTAATTGTAATACCTAGCTGTAAGTTGTTGTATATATAGATTTTTATAGTAATAATGCGTTTTATTAATCCCTTAACGAGCCAAGGACTCATTTACAAAGGTATCGTACAGTTTTATCTTGTTGGCGACAAATTACAATTCAATGTTTAGTTTACATAGTTTTCAGTATGAAAATATATACAACATTTTGTAGCTCTCATAAGTTTTTGTACACAATGTAGTCTTCTTTTGTCTTCAGTTTTCATATTGTGATAATAGAGTAAGGTGTAAATAGTTATCCAATAAGATTGTATCTCTTAAGATCTGTTAGTATAATAAGTTATAAATAGCTATTGTATTAGTAATATACACCTGTAAGTTATTTTATTTTATATATGTAATTGCTGACGTGTCCTATATCAAAAATGTATTGTATACAAGCAATTGATCAAATGGATTAATAAAAATCTAATCTCTTTCTATTCTTTTCTCGTTTACAATGGACGACTAACCCGACTTTCTGATCTCTTTGATTTTATCGGAAGTTTTCGCTTCCAACTCTTTTGATAAGTATACATATTAAGATGAGGTGAAATACGTATATTTTTCTGTTAATTAACGTAATTGGATTTTTTCGTTCGTTTATTTGTGTCGCTTTTCACCTTACGCAAACACAGCAATATCTAGGTAAGTAGTCGCCATGTTCCTTTTCTCGATATGCATGAATTAGTAAACTGCTACGTGCGTCTTGTAGTAGCATGTTTCGCTATTCTGCATAACTTTTTTGTTCTCATTTCCCTTGTGATTATGTTTTTGTCCCTTTCCCCTTTTCTTATTTATTCTTGAGTTCAGTATTTAGTTGGGTGTTGTATATCTTGGATTTGGCGTTGGGCATACAAGCATGTTTTGGGATCCTGCGTGTGTGTGTGCAGTGTGTGCTTCGGCCTCATTGCATTTCATGCATTTTCGGGATGCTCATATTACTGCTATGATGTTCGTCTGGTATCGTCTGTGCCTGGTGTAAGATCTTTTGATCATTGCATATTACTTCGGTATTGATATGCACCTGAATCTTAGGACAGACTTATACTGTCGCATCATATACTTCTTTCTTTTCTGACCCAAGCATTGTCTTGATTTTACACCACTATCTACTGCACTCAAGTTCTTTTTCTTTTGTGTCTTTGAGTGAGATTGCGGTTGGTTACGCAAATCCTTTTCTCATGACCCTTTTCTCTCCTTTTCCTGCCTATACACCTATTACTGAGATATCCACCTTTAGCTATGTTTCCGTAAGTCTATTGCGGTTTGTTTCTGTTTAACAGTGTGTTTATGCACGATTTTCTCTAATATGTAGTTCGTTCTCGCCTCAATATGTATTCTTATTTCTTTCTTTCTTTCTTTCTTTCTTTCTTTCTTTCTTTCTTTACCTAACTCGGGAGCTCCTTTTGGGACTGTAACGTCTACTTTGCTACAGTCCAGATTTTCACAAGACTCTACGTCAGCTCCTCTTCATCTTCTCTTTCCCAACGTCATTTTTTAAAATCCCTACTCCCTTGCGGCAGTGGACGTATCTTGATGGGCTCCATTTATTTTACGTTCGTCCTAGCTTTTTATCGTTCCTCTCGCTTCGGATCTTTTGTATATTTTAAATACATGTCGCCTCGACAATTTCTTGCTTATCCCTTGTTGTCTTTTGTGGCTTATAGTCTTGCTTTATTTCCATTCTCGGCTCATGTTTGGCGAGATACTGTCATATGTGGGGACTTGGTTTGACTTCCCCCCCCCAGGGGCTCACATCTAGTGGGACGTGGATTGCGACCACGGGGCCCCAGCTGGGTCCAGCATTGCTTTCACTTACTTGTGCCGGGCTCCTCTCTGTTTTCTTTCCTGTCGACCTCTCTTGGTCAACTCTTGTTCTCTTCCGACCCCGACGGTATTTGGGTATCCGAGGCCTAGGGAGTCTCTTCCTTTCCCGCCTTAATTGGTCCTTGTCTCATCTTTTCTGATACCCTCCTTCTGCGAGGGGTCAGCCTTCTTTTTCGTTTCATGTTCTCTCCTGCCTTCTGCTCAAGGCCCTCAAGGAGGCAGGGTGTATGTAGCCCCACCACTTCTGGTGCACCCTGGATAATGCTACACACTCAGGGGCTCACGGCTGGTGAGTTCGGCAGTTGTCGACCCCGAGGGATTCCTGAGCTGGGTCCGGTTTCCCCCTTTTGCCCATTACCTGTGGGGCGGACCCTCTCCTATTTCACTTTCCCATCTGCCTTTCAAGGCTCTACTTCCTTCCAAGTCCCTCAATCCGCTTTCTTCCAGGGTTGAGGGCATTTCTTTTCATCCTGTCCTTTATTTGCCTTATTCTCCTTTTGTTCACCATTTCTTCTTCTAGTATATAAGTTAGTAGTTAGTTTTAGGTATAGTTTACATTTCATTTTCATCTTCACGATCACCCACACCATTAGGGGCCAATAACCAATTATCATCATCATCATCATCATCATCATTGAACTTGCTTTCTTAACGAGGGTACGTTCGTCCAAGACCCTGGGGTGCCCAGCTCATCTTCTTGAGTCCTGGCACGGTAGTTTCGCAAAACAATGGGCCCAGCACGAAACTTTTCTCTCTCTCTCTTCCCCCGCCAGTTTTACATCTTTCTCAAGAAGATTGCTGCTATGCCTGGTGTCTCCTACACTCAGGTAAGTGTGAACCTAGTTCATCACTACGTTGAGGTTGGTGCGAAATCAAGACATTGCTTGGGTCAGGAAAGAAAGAAGTATATGTTGCGACAGTACAGGACTGTCCTAAGATTCAGGTGCATATCAATACCGAAGTAATATGCAATGATCAAAAGATCTTACACCAGTCACAGACGATACCAGACGAACATCATAGCAGTAATATGAGCATCCCGAAAATGCATGAAATGCAAGGAGGCCGAAGCACACACTGCACACACACACACACACACACACGCAGGATCCCCAAACATGCATGTACGCCCAACGCCAAGTCCAAGATATACAACACCCAACTAAATACTGATCTCAATAATAAATCAGAAAAGGGGAAAGGGACAGAAACATAAACACAAGGGAAAAGGTGAACAAAAGAGATATGCAGAATAGCGAAACATGCTACTACAAGACACACGTAACAGTTTCATGCATATCGAGAGAAGGAACATGGCGACTACTTACCGAGATATTGCTGTGTTTTCGTAATTTGAAAAGCGACACAAATAAACGAACGAAATGAAATCCAATTACGTTAATTAATAGAAAAATAAACGTATTTCACCTCATCTGAGTATGTGTACTTTTCAAAAGAGTTGGAAGCGAAAACTTCCTATAAAATCAGAGAGATCCGAAAGTTGGGTTAGTCGTACATTGTGAACGAGAAAAGAATAGGAAGAGATGCCAAATTCCTGCCACCAGATGGCATCGATAAGAGAAGCAAAGAAATAGAAAAGTACAACGGAGGACTGTAAAATGACACAATAAAAGAATTAAATACAAGAATTAATAATAATAATGGAATGGATATACAGATACCATAGTCAGATCATGGAATAGAAGTGATGGCATAGAAATGTGGACTCTGCTGAACCAGGAAAATGGTTCACTGGCGCCCTGTACTTTAGCACATATGTGATGTGCAGTAGTGACCAGGGTTCCTAATTTCAATACGTAATATCGCCTAGAAGAAGAAACAAGGAGACAGGGTATGTAAAAGTCACATTCATGTCTGATGCAAGTGTATAAGCCGCGTTCTACTTTCATTCAGAATTAATACCTAGGTAAAATAACATGTGGAAATAAATATACTAGGTATATCAACCATTACATTGGCATACAATAAATCAATTATATTTGTTTTGTGTCTATCTCGCTGTTACAGAAATTCATCGACAGAACCTAACACTTATTACCAAGAGTAAAAAATTAAAAAATGCAGATAAGGGTGGGGTTCTCGGACCTTTGTTTCCATGGTTTTATAGGTATGCTACATCACGAGTTTCAAAGCAGAGAGAGATGGGTCACTATTACAGTAACCTAATCTGAATTGGGAGTCTCAAGCAAAACCTATAAATGAAATAACTACAAGTAACTTACAGAATACAAGACTTAAGCCCTACCGGTATTTCTGGGATGGGCGAAGTGAATTTGAAAGGCAATACATAATACAAGGTGAAGAGTCTTTTAAAACAAATTGTTTACTGTGATACTGGAAGAAACAATACAACTCTGTGTGGAAATAGTTCCAACTTGCATCTATTTGTTTATAAAAATAATTTGATTTCACTCGGATCTCTGTTTTAGTGGCTTATTATATGTGGACCTGGTAACATAAACATATTAACCTATCTTCTTTACACTGTTTTATGACTTATCACCCCTTAAAATCTGATGTGTATTTATTTGAGTAAGACACAGAAGCTTATTTATTAATATAATGGACATCTATGATTGATGCAACCCATAAATTTGCCTCTCTCACTTTTAAGTAAATAACTAAAATTTTAATTCTGAGATTAAGTTAATGTAACTAATAATAATAATACTTTTATTGCAGCTAAACAGCCATTAAATACATTTAAATATACTATGTTTGCGCACCTGCGCTATGGGTAGCATAGTCTTTTATGGACTTTATTCTTTTGCTGCATTTTTCAATATGGTAGCGTTCACATGTGTGTCCGCATAGTTGACATACACATGTGTCATTCGGATCATGGTATGCTTTGTTTGTACAAATCAAATGGTGAAAACCATGAACTGCCAGGCGTGTGAACATGTGCCTCATCTCAAAGCTAGCAGATGTCCACGCCCGGTCAACCATGGCCCCCGTTCCATAAAATTCCAGTGGGATTTCTTCTCTCTTCCTTCTGAGAGTCGTTAATAGGTTTTCCGCACCTATTGTGCTAGGTAATACTAGAAGCGTTCTAAAGTCTTCAATTAGGAATGTTTCTCGCGCGAGTAGGTAGACTAGCCGAGATTTTGTCGTCTTGGAAACTCCAATAGCTTTTTTAATGTACAATGCTTTAACACTTTCAAGTGATGATAGATTCTTTTCAGTGAGGAAAGGCCATATGATTTCTATTCCGTATGTCAATATTGGCATTATTTTATTTTTAAATAATGCCATTGCTGTCTCGAGGTTGAGTGTTCTTATATATCTTATATCGTGCATCGCCCGAACCGCTTGTGTAATTTTTTCTGTCACATGTTTTGTAAAGCATTTTGCACTAATGTAACTAATGTAACTAATCAACATGTGAGTCCACTTGGTACCACCACATGGAACACTAATACTCACAATCCCTCCAAATTGCTTGATATTTGGCAAGGGGGTGGAAGTTGGAGGTATCCCTCCCCCAACGGAAAATAAAAGCTGTAACCACATATTAGGCCTATACACATTCTTCAACAAAAATTCATTAATTTCATTAATTCAAGGTTTTGGACCAAGAGATCTTGCAAAATTTATGATTAGGGAATATTTCTTGCTAATAATTTCTATTACACAACAATTCAGGGTAAAGCCAGCATATCTTCTAGATTTTGATGCGTCTAGTAAGTGGTTTTGTTACTGGTTCAGCAGGTATCATCCTTCTGAAAGAAGTATCATCATTTCTAATTCTATTCTTACTCTTCTGCCAGAGAGAAACAGTTTTGCAACGCATGAATACAGTGCTGTAGCTGCTGAATTTTCTAGAAACAATTATGGATTGATGGGAAGAAAAATAAATATATTCTAAAATAACAACATACGCATAAAATGAAACCATTCTGTTGAACTTAATAATCTTCAAATTAGGAGTGCAAATGCGTTCACCATTTGGTGCTTCGTTCATTTGTATATTTTGACCAAAATTTAGACTTATGAAATAAATTGTAATGTTGGACTTTGCTCCACAGAACAAGAGCACACAGCCACCCACAAGACCACTGTGTGTTAAGAGTTTAGAACCTGTAATTACTGTTCTACATCAGTAATGGCATTACAACCTATTCGACCAACTGAATACTTGCCATAGCACCAGTAACTAACATGTGCAAGAACTGATCTTTTTTGAATATGGTACTGCGCCCGAATTCGTCTAGAGCACAGTCCCAAATCCGCACAGATGGAAAAAGGATCGCGAGAATGTCAACACCAGGCTAAGAGTTGAACAACCCTCAACGGACTGATGACAAGGGAACCCTAGGAACACATATATACATCTCTAACTATACTACTAACTAGTTGCATACAGTACAGAAAATATAAACAAATAAAAGTAGAGCACTAACGAGAAACTCGGCTCTCGGGCGTTAAGATAGATTGTCGATCATCTGTCTGCATCTAGCTAGCGGTATCGTTCTAGTGAAATTAAGCGTTGAATCAAAGAAACACCTTGCCATTTATAGACAATAAAGAATATAACATGACAAAAATTATGCTCCCTTCACCAATAATAAAATAAAATATTTATCTGTGCCTCACTTAGGCCTGATGCGCTTAATAAGTGTCTTTCTTGCATCTTTACACGAATACAACATGTATCTCTTGCTTTATAATATTTACATAAACACATAGTTTAATTAATGACAGTAGTGTCTGTCCTACTTGTTTACTGAAGTTATGCTTTAACGCTCATCATAACAAACATACTCCCTACGCAATACAATCGTTAAAGTCTTCAAATTTAGATCTTAAGTTCTTAAATATAATAAAAGCAATAATTAACACTAGAATAATAACGTATTTACATTTTATACATGATCGCGTCCCGCACGATATAAAAACAACTGTCTCTAATTTATTAGAGTTCATTCCACCACTTTCCTCCTGTCTCATCATCTTTCTTTACGTGTATCACCATCTTTCTCCGTATCTCACACAATAAACTAGTCAAAATAGGTGTTTGTGTGTCAATTCCATGTGAATCATAAATACAAACAGTGAAGTTAATATTTCATCACTAAAGTGTACAACTCTGGTATTTCAATAATTAATAATAAAACAAACTAACAATGCACGACTGATCAGATAAGCTCTTCAACCAAATACCGAGTGTGTGTGGCATGAATCCTCACTCCCACACTCCTATCTTCTCCAAATACAAATTATGACCTCTCTTACTCACCACAAAATATCACAAAACCTTTCTTCATAAACTCACGTGGCATATCATCGCGTCTCTAGTTACGCCTTCATCAATACAAATGCATTTCATCAACCTTTCTTCTCTTAGCACGTTCACAAAACTTCTACCGTTCCATATCAACTACTTTCATCAAAGTATGATATTTAGTATTCCTACTAGAAATTACAACTGCAATAACGTTCATGAGTACGTCTCACTTCCTCCTACAAACTCCTCTATCGATTATACATCTCGTGCTATGTTCAAATACTTTCCACATACTTCCTCCTTCGCTTCACATATTTCCTTGTTACAATTTATCGCTTAATTCTGAATTTCAAGTCTGCTTGTGTCTGTTATAAAAATAACAATAACCTCCCCTCACGTTTATGTTCACAATAAATGTTTCTATATGTCCTTCCATCTTACAGTATCGTTTTATGATAAATATACATCCATAACATTTTATAATAACGTTTCTCGTACAGTTATGCCTTCTACTATCGCATACTGTTCCTTTCCATACATCAAAATTCTGGGTTTTACAATGTCATTACATTTTTTGCATACAAGAGTTACTTCAATGCCAATATTGAATACTCTTGTCAACTATTTCGTTTTATACATATTATTTCGTTCCTGAAATGAACAAACTCTTTGCATATAGGATTCTCTGTCCTTCCTTTCCTCACTTCAAGTAGTAAACTATTTACTTTCGTCAAACACATGACTATATTCTTTCTCTGATACATTATTTATTTATTTCTCACAAAGTTGTGCTTCATTTATCTTGTTTCAATACATATATATTATCGTTCTTCAATATTTCCACAATTATACAAAATTCTCCAATATTTCATCAAACCTACGGAGTTCTCCAATGTTACAACAAATCTACGGAGTTCTCCAATGTTACAACAAATCTACGGAGTTCTCCAGTGTTACAACAAATCTACGGAGTATACGTTCGCAATCGCAACGAAATCGTTCGTAAGTAAAATTTTAACGCTCTAAAATTGACAATGAAAAATACTAACGATGTCTAACATCATCCATCAAGACTTCAAAATACGTCTAAGTGACGTATGAAAATAACTATCGCAATTACTAAAATTTACTAAACTTCCAAGACAATACAATAACATAGGTTATAAATGCAAATATGTTGGTCAATAATCCGGAATAACGTGAACAATGTCTAACTACAGAAATGAAAAATGCACTCCTCTACCTTCTTTCTGAGATCGTTGGTGACAGACCTGATGACTCCTGTGTCCTCGTAACCTCACCGTGTGGTTGCTGGAATGCAGCGTGCTGCTCCAAACTGGCTGCATTATGTCACCTTGGCCTTGAGTGGACTGCAGTAAAGGTGAACGACCTGGTGTGCTGTCTCGAAACAGGTTACAAGCTGGTTTCCCGCTTGTTGACCCACTTCTCTCGTACAGGATGATGACACGATCTCGCCTCCGCTCTGCTTGCCTCGCGTCCACCAGTTCTGGGTTCCTCGCGGTCTCCATCACGAATCCGCTCGCCTTCTTCTTCTTCTTCTTCTTCTTCTTCTTCTCAGATCTAGATGTTCTACGAAGTCGGTAGTTTGTATAGTTCTTTCCATCATGAAAAATCACCTCCATGTCGTGCATTTCCCTTGTATTAGCTTGTGACGTTATGTGTCAGCGAAAACTGCGGTGGTCTGCAGCTCGCTATTCATACTGCTATGTCATCCTGGTCATCTCTGGATCTCACCGGTTCAGTATAGTTCTATCTTCCCATCATGGTGAATTTAAAACATCATTCTCACCGCGCAATTGTTTGTAGTCGTAGTACTTCCCCTCCGACCTAAATTCTTATTCATTCTTGTCTAGATTGTTGAATTTAGAATGGTTCAATTCTCCCTTCTTCAGACTTTCCTTCTACGTAGTTACGTGTTCGATGTTCAGTCTGTAACTAGCAGTGTTTTATCTCGTCGTAGATTTCTTCTTTAAATACGATGAATAACTTTTCTCAATATTGTTGATTTGTTATATTAATTGTTCGTTTCCATTACTACTTGCTTCATCTTGAAGTCTCCAGTTCACAAAACCTTTGTCTAATACTTTTTGAAGAGTCAATACAATTTACGTCTTTTCTTCTCGACGGTCCATGTAGAAAGAGCCTCGTCTGCTAGCGTCTCATAGCCTCCTCGGTTAGATTTCTCTCGCAAATCTGATCAACTAGCCTCCAACCGCTATGAATATTAACAAATTCAAACATAACTTCTCTCTCAGTCTTTTAATTTAAAATCCGTTTTGCCAATTAAATTTCTTTTTCTCTGCTGGTGAATTCAATATGCAACACTCCTATAAAATATTAAAATAAAGATTTTAATATTTGTTCCTTCCTCAGTGTTCAAACTACTTTCTTATTGGTCCTCGTCTAAAAGTGGCGCGCTTCGGACACGCATTTTCTTCTCCCACTCTTGATACTGGCGTGTGTCTGACCTCTGGTCCACCTTCGCTATCCCCTCGGATCAAAAACTGGTTTCTCACCGCGCACCTCGTTAAAAGTGTCGGCTTTCAGGACAGTATTTCTTTCATTCACTCATGGTTAAAATTTACCAAATCATAAAATCTCCATTCTTACATGAAATAAAAATATTTCTTCAGGCGAAAATTTTCCCAAATGCTTGTATTAACGTTCTCTTCCATCTGGACTGCTAATTTAGTCGAAAATTCCAAATTTAAAATATGCCATTCTTCTGAGGGGGTCCTTGGTTCATACCTCAACCTATCTTCTCCTCTCTCCTAGACATGATTTCAAGCGCAGTACCAATAATATGAAATTCAATGAAGGAAAAAAAATAAAGCTTAGACACGATGTCATGAATCATGACATTTTTAATCTACCGCTATGTAAAATGAATTATTAACACTCCTCAAGAACTTTAGTACACATATGCAATAGGCTCATGGTACTGGACATATGTACATATTGAACCCTTATTCATACTATCATAGAATAATTGTTCATATTTTATTTTATATACTACATTGTGTCTGCAGTCAGTTGAAGGGGGTGAGCACCTGATGTTGCAAGAGTTGGCCAGGTCGAGGAAGCGAAATATATTTAAATATTCTTGGAAGAGAGGTCGCTGAACGGAGAGCTTAGCGTCCTTTGTGAGTCACAAACCTTTGCTCGCCAAGCAAGACGAGGAGCGCATTGAACGGGGAAGAGAGAAGGAGATATAATTATGACGACAAGAGGGGCAGAGCTACGTGTTCTCTACAACGATATTGAATATGAATCTGCGAATCATACCGGACCAAGCCACTTTTGGCGGGAAGAACCCGTGCTATGAGAAAGCGTGGGAGAGCTATATTTGATTAATTCACGATGTGATTTGATTCCGCGAGGCAGCCCTGGAACCAACTTGAAAAATGAAGGTTTTTGATACCACCCGCAAGCTTGTACGACAATTCCTACGATTTATTGTTATTTTATAGTCCCCACCATAGTACCGTTGACCAGATCTGTATGAATTAGGCGACTGTGCTAGCGAACTTGTACAAATTCTTGGGTAGCCGTGAGAGGTTACACGTTACTCTGTTCCAAAATACTTTGACTTCGATCTCCACGTGAGATGGCTAATATTTTGAGGACTCCGTTGGGAGCCGAAAGTAACTTTATCATCGAACTTTATTAAATTTGAGTATTAGACATTGTGTCTAGAAGCAGTAACATTAACAGTTGATTATTTTAATATGTTTTTGCGTGTGAAATGTACGTGTGAAATTAGTGTTATGTGCTTAAATAGGGAAAGTGTCTACGAGTATTAATTGACAAGGACTTAGAGTGAAGGTAGTAGCTCTATTGCAATTAAAGCAGGAATAGTATAATTGATTTGAACTTTTTATTTCACCATTAAGAAGGCGTCAAGATGACGAACACTTGGACAACCGCTGGGATGATGACCGAGCGATCTTCATAAATGATTACCATGTCTGTGTAATTATCTAGTGGGCCATGGAAGGTGATGTCCGCTGACGTGCGAACTGATATGTGTTGAGTACAAATATTGATTTATTCATTATGTAAATATTTTGGCATGGGAACCTTGTATATATTTTCTTGTCATTTTTATTTCTTGTTTCATTGTAGATTTTAACATTGTGTCCCGACACTCAATTTGTAAATGCATGAGGACACGTGACCACTAGTTTGATTCTGTATTTGTGTAATTGTAACCCGTGTACTCGTGTACATGTGCATAAGTTATTTGATTTGGCGTACACATGAATAGCGGCTAAGGTGATAAGTGGTGCTGTGTTAATTAACGATAAAAATAGCAAGGGGGAAAACATGTGTTTGCAGTGATGTTTTGAATGAACAAGTATTAATTTGGGTTGCCATGCTGCGACATGATTTTGGAAAGAACCGTCCGTTCTTTTATTTTATTTAATTTGCATTTGTGATAGTTAGATTGGTTTATTCTTCGGTCAGAATACTGAGATCAGACGCGCGTTGGTGTGTGGAAAATATTTGTGTATTTTATTTCAGGTGATTGGCAAAACCCTAACGTGTGGTATTGTGTGTCTGTGTGTCTATTGTGTGGTATAAGTTGAATTTATGCGCGGGAGATTGGCATAGATTTGCCTAGTCTCTGTCGACTGCAATTATTACGGATGGTGAGTGATGCTCTGCGGCGACCTCAACAAATCCAATGTGGATCTTGTAATTCCAAAGGGAATTAATGAGATAATTATTTGGTGACACACACATGTTAGCTGAGGTGACAGCTGTACTTCGAAGTATCTTGGGAGCCGGGCATAAATGCTGGCCTGGGATGTTGTTGACACGAGGGTGATTTTGACACGTGATAGCGAGAATCCACACTGAGCGCTGATTTGAGGTATTTCTAGACACTAATTAGAGAAAGGGGAACGGCCTTGCCATTGACCCAGTTTGTTAAATATAGCTTGCTAGTTCTTTTAAAGTATGATATAATATTAAGGGCTAAGTTCTCCTCGCCTGGGTGGTATTTTCATGTGTCCCGTTCAAATAAAATGTTTTCCTTGTATTAATTGTAGGCTGTTGAGCATCTGTGTTTCATATTTTAGTGATAGTTTGATTCTTGTAGGCACCTTGTTGTGTATTTAATTTTAAAAATGACATGCGGTCATATGTTGTTGTTTTTGTGTCGTAGTCACGCTACTCATTCTTGTGTTTATTTGTGAAGTCCTGTGTTGAGGCAATTTTGTGGTGCTGTGGGCACATTGGTCCAGATTTCGGCGGAAATCTTTGTTTGTAAATATTTAAATTTAGCGAGTGTCGGCAATGTATTTATATTTTGTAGTTGTTTAGTTCCCATCACTAGGATATCTCAGATACGGATTTGTAGCCTAACGGCATTCGCAGGATGGCAACAAATCACGTATCAAGTACTCATCCATATTGCATGCTTTGTCACATCACGCACACACATGAGTTGCAGTTAATCAGGCCATATCTCGGGTCCTGTTATTGTTTGAAATCTCTGGTGAGATAATTTGATTTGTGTTCATTATGTAATTGTGGGTGTAAAGTTAAGAGGGTGTTCCCTCAAGTTTGTTCTTTGTTTTGTTTATTGTTCTGGAATTAAATTTATTTTTGTTATTTTTGACTTCACTTCTGTTCATTTCTGCCATATATTTAGGCTATGTTACCTTGCACCTTTTAAGAAGCATAAATTAGCAACTTCATTATGAACCGTACACTTCACCGAAAAAGAGTCTCATAAGAAGCTTCTCGCAAGGGTTCAATCAAGTTGTTGCAATGGTTACTCGAACCCAATCTTGTCCATATTGTACATTATCGTAGCCTACATTAGGCCTATTAAAAATCCATAACGAGAATCCACAGTTGTTCCAGAAAAATATTACGGTAACATAGACTTCTTACCTGGTCATTTCTCAGGAGAGTAATTGCCACATTCCTCTAATATTGCGAGAACAGCAAATTATGATTTGTTGGTTCACAGAATTTGTTAGGCTTACCTATGGGATAAATAATAGTGAAAGTTAATTGATATGTCAAGTAGAATGTCAAAAATTAACATTGAAAGCCAATAGCATAAAAGATACTTGGAAAGTAATCAATGAAATGATCAACTGCACAACTGAAAACAAAAATGGTCCCAGTGAGATAATAATTGACGGTAAAACTTTCACAGGAAAATAAAATTTTTGCAATGCTCTAAACACTCACTTTATAAAAATAGCACACATGTTAGTCAAAAACATCCTCCCATGGAAGAAATTTAATGAAATTAATGTAAACACAGTTCCCATATTTATGACCCCGACAAATGAGACGGAAATTCGCAATATTATATTAAGCCTTAAAATGAAAAGTAGCCAAGACAAAGATGGTAAGTCAGTAAAATGGTAAAAAAAACTCCATTGACATGCTAAGTAGACCATTAACTACTTTAATAAATTTATCTTGAGAGACTGGCCTGGTGCCTGATGATCTAAAAATGGCACGAGTCATACCTGTCTATAAAGGAAGTGACAAAAGCAATCCAGACAATTACAGAACCATTTCCATCCTCCCACCCACAACCAAGGTACTCGAAACAGTAGTAAAAACATAAGTGTTAATTTCTTAAATGAAAATGATTACTTCTACAAAGGCAGTATGGATTCCGAGGAGTAGTTTGGACAAGGTTTAAAAATTACCTATCCAATCGTAAGCAGTATATTCAAATAAATGGCTACAGAAGTGAGGAAGTAAATATTACTCACGGTGTGCCCTACGGTTCAATATTGGGCAACACTCCGTGTTCATGGTAATATAACTTTGTTTGCAGACGACTTAAGCTTCTTTTACAATGCGTACAACACCAACACGCTGATTACACACATGCAGGAGGACATGCATACAATACTTGGCTGGACCGAGTCTAATAAATGAACAATAAAAGAAGTTAAAACAAATTATTTAATAATATCTAAGCGTAGAACAAAGTTAGACATCACTCAGAATATAATGCTGAATGGAAAGGCAGTTAAAAGGGTATCATCTGTCAAATACCTAGGCCTAATAATAGATGAAAATCTCTCATGGCAAAAGCACATTGATGCATTAGTAAATAAAATATCACCTGCAGCTGGGATGATAAAAAAAATTGAGCTACTATATCACAAAATATCTACTCAGGAAAGTGTATTTTTCCTTAATCCATAGCCACTTACAATATTTGAATACAATTTGGATAAAATGCTCAAATTACTTAAAAAGGAAATTGAGGTAATTCAGAATAGAGTCATAAGAAATATTTATTACTAACCTTTTTTAACACCAACCAAACACCTTTCAACCTGTAGCCCTAAATGCAGAAATCAAATCAAATGTCCTGATGTACCAAATCCTACACAAAAGTATCCATATAAATTTAAACTTAAATAAACAATCTGATTTACATGCTTACAAAGCTAGACATGATGATGACATATCACTTTTCGAAATCAATTCCAAATAGTTCCTTTGTAAAGTTCAATAGACTACCAGAAAATATAAAAATTGCACCTAGCCTACCAATCTTTAAAAGGAGGCTAAAACAGTTTATGTGGACTGATTTTAAAATGTCAGTTTGAAGAAATTCCAAAATCTGAGAAGACAGAAGAAGACCACATTTAGTACAAAACTTATGAAAGCTACAAAATGTTGTATATATTTCCATACGGAAAACTTTGTAAACTAAACAATGAATTGTAATTTGTCGCCAACAAGATAATACTGTACAATTCCTTTGTATATGAGTCCTTGACTCGTTAAGGGATTAATAAAATGCATTATTAATATCTGTCTTCACATTAGCTTTAGGGGAAGGATCAATTTGAGCAATTAAGCATTTCCTATATGCAGCTTTGAATTCTAAGGCATTGGGATTGTCTCTGTTTCCACCCCTACTTCTCAAACAAGAAAAGAACAATTCTAAATGGTCTTGTTTTAACTTACGAAATTTTAGAATTGAACCTAATTTCCAAACATAAGTTTCTGCAAGAACCTTAAGTTAACACTCAAAAGGTCCACTAACAGCAATTCTTTTAGAAGAGTTGTGTAAAGATGTGCCATCAGTAAGTTTCAGATCTTTTAAATAGTCTATACATTTATCTACAGGACTAGATTTGTGACGGTACGCACCGGTACGCCGTACCGAAACCTCTGAACGGGGGAAAAGTCGAATATAGGCCTATAACATAATTTTTAGAACTGTGGAAAGGAAAGGTCAACCTTTAAAGGTGTTCAGAAAAGCGTAAAAATATCGTTTATAGAACTCTATATTTCAATATTCCATAAAGCCCCCGTCACCCCCTCCCACCACCACCCGGTAGCCCACGGTACCGGAACCTCTATTTGTACAAATCAAGCACTGTTTATCTATATTCTGACATGTCTCAGCTTTATTTGACCTCCTGATAGGTGATTTTGTCCCTTTGCCCATTGGATGGCATGAATTCAACAAATCTAGAGCTAAACAAAATTGATTGTGCTCTCACATTCTTTGAATTGTTCAAGTTTCAGATCCAGGCAGAATTGCATAGCATTGGCTACAGAATTACTTAGATTTTCTGCGGCTATAGATACCTTCATTTTATGTCTTTCCCACTCAATATGTCTTCTCCTTAACTTATTTCCTGCATGAAGCATCTCTGATTCTTGTAGCTCAACAAGTTTCTCAAAATAATCCTGAGGTGCCGCTTCCTGATGGTACTGATTGGTACTTGGGAGGACTCACCAGAGAGCGATATGCTCTGTCTGTATATATATATTCTTTTATGATTCTGTGTCTTTGTATTGTTGCTTCGGCAAGGTCTCTGAAGTTCACTTCCCTTTCAATGGATGAGATGCGGGAGAGAGTATCAGCTGGAATATTGTTAACACCTTCGATGTGGCGTATATCTGTCGTAAATTGTGAAGGGGATAATTTGTGGCTGAAAAATGCTAATGGCTGCCAATTACCTCCTGTAAGTTGCTGAACCGATGCTCCTATTGCTGTCAACGATGCATCTACCATTAGTGATAGCGGTGCATCTGGTGAAGGGTGCACGAGGAGGGTGGCGTTGGCAACTGCATCCTTCAGTTGCTGAAATGCTTGTTCGGTATCTGAGGTCCATGGTAGTTTGTCTTTAGGTTTCGGACTACCTTGCAAGAATCTGTTCATTGGGGCAGAGATGGCTGCTGCATTACGAATGAAACGCCGATAGAAATTAACTAATCCCATAAACCTACGGAAATCTTGTACATTGATTGGTTTTGGAAAGTTTGTGATTGCTTCAACTCTACATGGAGGTGGACATATTCCATTTGAGTTCACCAAATAACCAAGGAACTGCACCTCGTCTGAGCCGAACACACATTTTGCTGGATTAATCACTACTCCAAAGTCACGAAGTCTAGTGAATACCTGATGTAAGTGCTCGAGATGCTCGGTTTCGTTACGAGATGCAACCAGTATGTCATCAATATAGACATAGCAGAAATCGAGATTACGAGTAACTTCGTCCATGAAGCGTTGAAATGTCTGGGCAGCGTTACATAGGCCAAATGGCATGAATTTAATTCATACAATCCAAACGGAGTGGTCACAGCAGTTTTGGGAATGTCTTCTTCTGCAATGGGAATATGGTGAAAAGCACGAACAAGGTCGATGGTGGAGAATGCATGACGTCCATGAAGGTTGATGGCGAAGTCTTCAATATGTGGGACTGGGTAACGATCAGGAATTGTGCGAGAGTTCAGCTGACGATAGTCACCACAAGGTCTCCACTGATTGTTCTTCTTTTGGACCATGTGCAGTGGGGATGACCAACAACTTGTAGATGGTCGACATATTCTTTGGGCTAGCATGAATTCAAACTCTCGTTTGGCAGTGTTATGTTTTTCATGTGCCAACCGGCGTGGCCTTGATCGAATTGGTTGACCTGGAGTGGTAACAATATGATGAACAGTAGAATGTTGGATTGGTGTAAGAGTTGAAGATGGACGAGTAATTTCAGTGAATTTACTAAGCAATATGTGGTAGGGAGAATCGCCGACTACAGTTCCAATTGAAGGGTAAGCGATGCAGCGGATTTGCCCATTACTGGTCAAGTTGGTCGTTGAATCAATGAGACGTCTATGACGAAGATCAGGGAGAATTCCGAAGTATGCGAAAAAGTCGGCTCCGATGATGGGGTGAGTAACATCGGCAACAATGAAACGCCACGTGAAATCACGGCGGAGGGAAAAATCAAGTTTCAGAACTATATGTCCGTAAGTCTTGATAGCTGTACCGTTTGCGGCAAAAGGTTGGTATTCTTCGAGGCTACGGCGAGGAAGGCGAGCTGCAGGATAAACAGAAACGTCAGCTCCAGTGTCTATCAGGAAGGCAACTTTTGCTGATCGTTCGGTCATGAACAGACGACGATTCGAAGGTGAGGGGTCAGTTTCCGTCGCTACTGACTCTGGGAACTTGTTTCCCTGATTACATGGAGGGCGACATTGACGAGCATTAGAGCCAAACGTACGGTGAAACCAACAAGTTTCCCTGTTAACTGAAGGTGATCGTGGGGAGCAATAACGGTATGGAGAACTACGTCTCGAAGCTGATCGGCTGGATCGAGTGTTTCTGGTTGACATCTCGGTAACTAGTTTCGTCAGTTCGTTAATTTGGAATTGCAATGACGCAATGGTAGTAGGTTCGGAAGTAGAGGCCATTATAGAGGTACTGGGTATTGCCGGATATAATTCAAGTAATCTATCGGCGAGTTTGCAAGCCCATCAAGATTACCTTCTGAAACTGTGAGGATCTTCTGTACATCGGAAGGCAGGCGAGACATCCAAATGCTCTTAAGCATGTCATGGCCCCTGTAGGTTCATTTGTTCCACCTAACCATCGTTTTGAGCATGTCCACATCGATATTGTCGGACCGCTTCCTCCATCCAACGGATTCACCTACTGCCTAACAGCTATTGATCGGTTCTCACGCTGGCCAGAAGCACATCCCATAGCGGACATCACTGCAGAGACTGTCGCGCGTGCACTTTTCAATAGTTGGACTGCTCGCTTCGGTGTTCCACAAACAGTCACATCGGATCAAGGACGGCAATTTGAGTCACATCTTTTCAAAGCCCTCAGTGTGCTGACAGGAACATCTCGTATTGGAACAACAGCCTTTCATCCGGCAGCCAATGGAATGGTTGAGAGCTTTCACCGTCAACTAAAAACTGCTATTCGTTGTCATGCTACCGATTCTTGGACTGACAATTTACCTATTGTTCTACTGGGCATCCGCACTGCGGTTAAGGAGGATATTGGTGCAACAGCTGCTGAGTTAGTTTATGGTCAAACATTGCATCTTCCAGCTTCCAGGCGAGTTCTTCACGAACACCAGCAGTGATATCATCGATGCGTCCAACTTTGTCAGAGACCTGCGTACGAGATTCAGGCAGCTGCGTCCAGTCGCTCCAAAAATACACGGTGCTCAACAGACTTTCATCTTTCGTGACCTAAAAACCTGTTCACATGTGTTCGTACGGCACGACGCAGTGCGTAGGCCATTACAGCCCCCGTACGATGGCCCTTTTAAAGTGTTGCATCGTGCCACCAAGACCTACGACATTGATAACAATGGGAAACGATCAACAGTTTCAATTGATCGACTGAAGCCTGCCTTCATCGCAACGCCAGATGACTCCATTCCGCCCAGGTCTTCGACAACTCCAGTTATTCCACAACAGGACTCAGCCGAACCTTCACCACAGACAACTACCTTACCTTCCCCCGTTATTACTCGTTCTGGACGACGGATTTGGTTTACAGAGAAATATAGTCGAACTCTGAGGGGGGAGTATTGAGGTGCCGCTTCCTGACGGTACTGATTGGTACTAGGGACACTCACCAGAGAGCGATATGCTCTGTCTGTATATATATATATATTCTTTTATGATTCTGTGTCTTTGTATTGTTGCTTCTTAGGATGTACTATAATAAATAGGCTACATTCCCATTTAATTTTATCACTGCCATGAACAAGCACTCTCTTTTCTGCTAACAAATTCCTGGTCAGCTTAATTAGGTGCACATCATCCAGTAAAGAATATAATTTAAACTGAGGAACTGCAGGATGGGGAAACCAACTCTGAGGGTTCTGCACAGCAAATTTCACACCTAACGTTTGCAAAGCAGTCCTGTTTGTAGCAGTACCATCACAGATAGTAGCAACAATCTTAATACCAGTCTCATTTAACTTTCTCAAATATTGGTTCACCAAATTATATTTCAATTATGATGACAGGCAATTTATTAAATAGTAGCCCACGGGTATTTTCCAGTTCCTATTCAGGGCTGTCACCATGAACACAAGTGCCTTCTTAGCAACATCACAGTCTTCACTATTTAGATCCTCTTGCCCTAAATCAACATAACTAGAGGTCTGTTTCCCATTCCAAATGATGTATTTCCTAGTAGCCATCTCATCGAACATGACAGCACCTAGAATTGGGCTAGAACTATTTTTAACATCTACACCAATTTTTACAAAATTTCTTCTGTAAAACCTGGACTTCCATCATTTGAGGTGGCCCAGTGACGAAGAGTCCTTGTATGTGGCAATTTAAAGAACTTCCGCAAATATCTGTATGCCTGAGCTCAATAGAAGTGAACTGTCAAAGCAAACTTCTTAACTGTGTCACTATATTCATGAACTTTCACTTTTCAATTCAGATCTATGAGCTCTTTAACCACACCCTGAAAACAGCCATTAAGAAGATTGTTGCCAGACGAACAAAGTCCTTTCGTAAGCCCGGAAATTATTTGTTGCTGATTGTTGACTTTCAACTTCTGTCTTCTTGCTCCCTGTGAATTAATTTTCAATTTCTTCCTCTGTGCTTTAATCCTCTCTGTGGTGGTGTCCTGCAACTTCTTAATTTTTTGAGGGCTTGGAAGGCTATAACTATGTTCATGGAAAACAAACTCAACGGCATCTGTAAAATATAAATAAATGAATATCCGATAGGTAAGTTAAATACAATTATTCGTATACAAAATGTTGACTGTTACCCATGCTATGTAGTCTACTCACATTTATTTGATGCAGCCTCTATATTTCCAGCGTTACAAGTTTCATCCAATGAGCGTTTTTGTGGTGGACGTCTCTCAACGTGTTTCCTTGCCTGCGGCAAGATGGCGTCGCAGTGAAAGGGTAGTGAAATAGTAGCTAGTGTAAATATTTGATAAAAGTGGTAAAATATTATAAGAGAGGTTTAAAATCTATAAAGTTACTTTCCTTAGGTCAAGTGAAATATGGAATATTGATAGTATTTAGAAATTCTTATTGATAATTTAATAAACTTAAACTAAGTTGTGGGAACGTGTATCCAAAGATTCGGTGACTTCCTCAATCACTGTTTGAACCAAGTAGAGCAATGGTGCTTTTACGAGTTTTCACCCTATTGGAAGATATACGTATTTCACATTTTTCTTTATTGGTAGGTAATTAGATTAATTCATTTAGGTAGTAATAATTAAAATAAATTTAGTGTAATTTGGTGTAAACATCAAGGCTAACTTAGATCTCTAGTATGTCGGCAGTAAACAGTGTTAGTGTCTCGTCAGCTAATGTAACCGTTACGGATTTATGCTCGTCGTGCAAAATAAAAGTAAAAAATGCAAATAAAATCATCACAAGATCTCAGGTAAAATTGAGTGAGGAGAAAAGGGAAACCGATTGTCGTAATGTAGGCCTACCGGTACCGTCATGCGAATGTCATAACCTGAGAAACGAACTGTCCTCAAAAGATGAAATTATAAAGCTGATAAAGTTAATGGAAGAGTTGAATAAATTAAAAGGAAACAGAGAGGAAAGCAAGGAAACTTGGTCGACAGTGGTTGCTGGTAAGGTAAGATTGAATATGTCTGGGCCTATAAATGGAGTACCGGTTCATGGAACTGAAATACCTGTCTCAAATTCATTTGAAGCGCTCGTCGAAGAAAATGATGACTTTCTTCAAGAAGAAAAGAAGAAAGTGATAAAGAGAAAATCCAGGAAGATGCGGATATTTGCGGATAGTCACGGGCGAGATGTAGCAGCAAGCGCATTGGAGAGAAGCGGAGAAATGGAGGTCACTTCGACAGTAAAGCCAGGAGCACCCATTGCAGCGGTCACGAACGGGATGGTAGGAGAGTGTGAGTCCCTTACTTCAAAGGACTATGCAGTAATCATTGCTGGAGCAAACGACGTCTATAGAAACAAGAGTAAAAAGGTAATCAAAGATTTAAAGGGTACATTGCCATCCATGCATAACATAAATGTCATCATGTCATCATGTCAGTATTGTAGTTGGTCTTGCCTGTGGCAACGTATGTTGGGACAAGACCAACTACAATACACAGACCTTAATGCAGGTATCGAAAGTGTGAAAATGGCGTATGCGGAAGCCCGAGATATTGTTTGTTTACATTTGTTGCTGGGATACAATATTAGCTTTGATTAGCTTCGTTTTATGAAAGTTGTGATAAACTGTTGCTCATCTGTAATTTTTAGTGTCTTCAGTATGTCTGTAAAGTCCAGTTGGCGGTAATATACTGCAATCGTATGTAAATATGTGATAATAATAATAATAATATCGTATGGCCTCGGGTGCCTGGTGCAAGCTTTGTTAATTGACACCCAGAGGGTAGCTTGCATGTCGAATTTCGTCGTTCCTTTGAACGCTATGAAAGTCAAGGAGGTTAGATATCTAAACTCCTTGACACTTCTACAGCGCTTTCAAGTAGAGAATGGAGGAACTTTGTGTTGGCGGAAAATCCCGAGATTAATTTTGCCATTGAACACGGCCTACTGAATTCAAATGGGTTCTTTAACATGCCAACAACGTATGACATGAGTATCGTGATTTTTGTCGCCTTCAAAAATCACTTACCATGGCCAGGGGCGAACCTGCAATCTTGGGGTTGGTAGTCCGACACTATAACCACTCACCCACCGTGGCAAGCAATATGTGATAATACGCTTATTATGGACTAGTTTGATTGTGTGATGATTGTTCAGTCGACCGATGGCATTGTGCCATTTACTGCAGATGTTGAAGACTAAAGCATTAATAGAAGTGTCTCAAGAATATACACCGCAAAGATTTGCTAGTTAGTGACAATATAATAATAGCTTAGTAAACTCCGCTATACCGGTCGCAAGCCCGGGGCCTCTTCTTGCAAGAGTCGAGGAAGGAGGAGCGGGAGGAGTAACAACCTGGTTAAAAAACCGGGGTTCAGCTGGCCCGGCTGATAGCACCCTGTAAGGGCCCCTGCCTAGGGTACAGGTGAAAACTGGACAACGGCTTCTGAGGCGGATGAAGATGGTTGGCATCATCTCAACGGTAAGGAAGGCGGAAAAACCAATATGGGGAAGATTGGTCTCCTCAGCCTTGGAAGGCAACCAATCTACGGGAGACAACTCTAATTCAAACCCTCTGGAGCTCACAACCTCAGTAGTAACTTGATCGGGGGTTAAACCTCTGATCCCCCTAACCAATCTTCAACTAAAGCATGGAAAGTAAACGCACGGAATTAACTACCCCAGGTGGTATAAAATCCACCTCCGCTGTCGGCGGTGTTATTGGGCCTTTGGAGTCTGGGGAGCCCACACCAACATGCTTTAAGGACGGGTCGGAGCGTCCTGGAACCACTAACAACAAGATCAGGCATAAACAACAGAACTACTTCGCCACACTGAACATCAACTCGCTACTTAAGATAGGCAAACTGAAGCATTTAACAGACACTTTGACTAATCACAAGATACTGCTCACAGCAATACAGGAAACCAGATATACTGATGAACATGCCTTTGACTCCCAGGGCTACCGTATTTTCAAAGGAAAGGTAGGACGTAGGAGAATGAAGAACTTACCACACCTGGGAACTGGTTTTATTGTAAGCCATAAGATACTGGATTCAGTTATTGACTTCAGCTCACTCAATAGTCGAGTGTCTTTAATAACCTTCCGGTGCACAAACAAGGTCTACACTCTAGTAAATGTCCATGCACCCATCAATGAGAACAATAAGCGTAACCCTGAAAATACCTACAAGTTTTGGGAAGAACTAGAGGACATCATATGCAAGGTCCCAGAGCGTCATACAATCATCTTACTCGGTGACTTCAACGCCCAGCTACTGAAAGAACGCAAGTACAGAGACATTGTGGAAGATTTCCCGGCCCACACAAGGACAAATAGGAATGGAGAGCGCCTAGTAGGACTTTGTAAGGCCTTCAGCTTGGTAATGAAGTCAACGGCTTTCAAGAGACTGCCAAGGAAGCAAAAGACCTGGACATCACCTAACTGTCTCTTGGGAGAATTCCAAATAGACCATGTTGCCATCTCAAAGAAGTCCCATAGAGAGATCCAGAATGTTCGAGTGTTAAGAGGAGCAAATTTGGACTCCGACCACTATCTCTCCAAGGTCAAGCTAAGATTTCTACCTCGGAATACTAAAAAACAAAGTCACACAAACTTACTATGTTTGATTTAGAAAAACTTTCAAATTGCAACCGGTTCACGGAGAAAATGGAAACCCTGGAATGTAAAACCTGGGATGAAGTGAGGGAGAACCTAGTGAAAGTTGCCACGGAGATTGCGCCATTACTGAAGCAGAAGAAGCATGCCTGGTGGACGACTACCTGTGATGTAGCGGTAACACAGAGACAAGCAGCCTGGCTTAAGTGGAACTCACAGAAGACACAAAACAACAGGGATAAGTTCATAGAGCAACGAAAGTTAACTGCCAGGATCATCCGACAAGTAAAACGGCAGTTCACATAGGACCAACTGACTCAGTTGGATGACGATTTCAAGCAGAACAACACCAGAAATTTCTACAGAGGCTTTAAACGGAACCTCAGCCGTTATAATCCTCCCAGCCTCCACTTCAGAGGACCGGATGGACAGATAACCTATAATGATATGGACAATTGCCACCTTCTGGCCAAGTACTTCGAGAATCTCCTTAACTGTGAATCACCTGACACATTCTTCACTTATCAAGACACCATCAGGCAACCAAACTCTCAACCGCCAACCAAAGTAGAAGTGATAGACATCATCAAGTCCTTGAAAAACAACAAAGCATCAGGTGAAGACTCAATTGTAGCGGAACTATGGAAACAAGCTGGGAATAGTACTATAGGCAAGTTGACAGAAATCTTCCATGACATTTGGGAGACTGAAACATTGCCTAGTGACTGGACCTCTGCTTTGATTCACCCCTACATAAAAAAGGAGACTTGACCGTCATCAACAACTATCGAGGAATCTCGTTAGTACCTGTGACATACAAGATATTTTCAAAGGCCTTATTAAACAGAGCTGAACCCCAGATAGACCCTCGACTAGGAGAATACCAGGCAGGATTTAGAAAAGGACGCTCTTGTACGGAACAGATACTGAACTTGAAATCAGTGCTACGGCAAGCAAAAATGGCTAGTAAGAAATATGTCATCATTTTTGTTGATTTTAAGAAGGCGTATGATTCGGTTGACAGACCTACTCTCATGAAGATCCTGCAAGAACTAGGACTAGACGAGAAGAAACATAACCTTATCCAACTGACTTTAAAGAACATCATGTCACGAGTGAAGTTCGGAGGAGCCCTCTCTGAAAGTTTTGAAATTAAGTCAGGAGTAAGACATGGAGACGGTCTCTCACCTCTCCTCTTTAACTGTGCCCTGGAAAAGGTGATAAGGGAGTGGCGAAAGGAGCTAACTAGTCAGGGGGTACCAAGTGGTATCACTTTGGGACACAAGTGCAATGGGCTCAGTGTTGATTGCCTGGCATTTGCCGACGACCTGGCACTTCTATCTCATTCAATAAAAACGTATGTGAAACAACTTAATGTTCTCACGCAACAAGCAGCTCTCTACACGTACTGTGAAAGAATCATGGATGTTGTTAAGAAACGACGTCTAGCATTTTATGGACACGTCTACAGGATGCATCCTACCAGGTTGAACAATCAGCTCCTCGGTTTCTGGCAAAAGCGGAAGACCAAGTCACCATGGTTGTGGAAAGTGAGCAAAGATCTGCAAGAACTTGGAGGGACGGAAAGAGTCTTAAAAGACCGGACATCTCTCAGGAAGATGCTTCAGCAATTCAGGTTCCAGGACAAACCGCCAAGAAAGAAAACAGGTGCCCTCTGGACCCAGGAGAGGAGGGAACAACACAGCCAGATGATGCGTAACTACTGGGCAAACATCAAAGCCCACTCCAAATGTAACAGTTGAACGTCGTGGTCCATAGATGGCCTATTCGAAACAAGAAGAAAGAATAGCTTAATACACTTCAGTACCGGTAGTGTCGAACTTAAGTACGTAAAGGGAAAACGCAATGAGCATCTACGGCAAGATCAAACCGTTGACGTTATATTGAACGCTCAGCTTCATGTGCCTCCGTAAATCTTTACCAATCTAGCAGAAGATGTCCTACACTGCCTCGTATTCACGCCAAATATTACAGTGAACTTCTGTTTTATTGGTTAAGGAAGATGTTTCCCCTGTGCCAAACAGTGAACTCATAGTTTTCCGTCATTATTCATACTTTTGTGATTCTTACAGCTTGCAAGTTATTTTTTATTATGATGTGTGTAATAAAGTGTGGTGAGTAACTTGCCAATTATGTACTTACATTGCGAGATGGTGTGCCGCGATAATTCCGTAAGAGGGAGATGGTGCTTTCCTACCTACATTACTTTACTAAATCTACTATTTCCAGCGTACAACTATTCCAAACGGTAACAGCGAATGTTTAATAGGTTAGATGGTAACATATTATCGTGTCATCCACACGACGACTTCTTTGCACATTTCAATCAACTAATTCGGTGTGATGTTTTAGCCGAGATTTTAGACAATTCTACGAGAGGTTTTAATTGAATTGTATCTCTATAGCGTTGGTTCGATTATTTCAGGCAACTATTCTCATTCCGATTGTGTACACAAATACTCTGCAAGTGCTGGGACAGAACTTCAGTAACCGGGTACTTTCTTCTCTCCTACTTCAGAAACTGTTTGATTTTATGCTAATAATATTAATCTATAACTACTAAACTTAAATACAAATCGTGATAACTCGCCAAAAAGCTTCTTATTCAACCACAGAAACAGTGAGACTATTGTAGCTGCCCCTTGGGTGAAGACGAAGAAACCTATAATTCGAGGCCAGCACTATGTAGATAAATTAATTCAGATAAGTCTAAATTATTGATGCATATTTCTTCGGATCCTAGTCTCGTCTTGTGATATCTTTTATGCTCTTAGGTAAGTAAAAATAATAATTTACATGAACTGTGACTACCCCGATGACATGATCTTAGCTATTGGTAGGGCAACCATCGCCGCCATGTTTTTTCTACATTAAGGTCTGAGGATTGTAGTTGGTCTTGGTTGGGATTAATAATTGGCTTGGATTCGTGAAGCAGAAAGAATGTAAAATTGTAAAGATCTGATAAAACGGGTGTTTAGGCTAGTCTAAAAGGCATCCCCAGGACTAATGCATATTCAAGATGAAGTAATACTTCATATCATCCTTCGTGGGAGTACTATTTTTATTATTTAACCTATATTTGGAGAATTGATAACTTGAAGAAAAACATGGCCTTCAGATGCTACGAAAAAGGTTTGTAAAACTTAGTTAAGGTTACTGGAACAATTTTCTTGATATTTGTGGTGATTAATTGTGTGTGTGACGGAGTGTAATATTTTGGTTATATTCTCTCTTGATATTTGTATGTATCTTGCAGTTTCTTACTGTGGAGTAAATCTACGATATGTAAGATGGTGAGTGTTGAAGATTAAGTATGTAGTATTATTCTATCAAATAGTTCCAGTGCCGTAACCTACAGTGTTATTTGACGATGTACACCTTTTTGGGGGATTTCTATTGCTTATCAATCTGGCCTACCAAGCTCTGTATGGCACATATCTTCATTTTTCTCTGAGCAAGGATTTTGTTAACCTAATTACATAATTAATGTAAATTCATCTTTCCTTTTATCATTGTCTCGAATTAGTACGTTTCCATATGTATCCCGTTTATTAGTATCACTCAAATCGCGGAACAATATCATGAAGAAATTGGCTGGCACATCATGGGGTGCTGATGCTACTTCACTACGCACGACTGCCCTCTCCATGGTTTATCCTGTAGCAGAGTATTGTGTGTGCCCCAGTGTGGCACCTTAGTGCTCATACTAAAAAGATCGATGTTCATCTGAATGAAAGTATGAGGGTCATAACTGGTACACTGAGATCCACCCCGACTCCCTGGTTACACACAATCAGTAACATATCACCTCCAGAACTAAGACGACGGGAAGCAACAGTACGTGAGTGGAGAAAGCTACATCAATAAAATCACCCACAGGATCTCCCAATTCATGAAGTTCTTAATGATCTTCCCTTCACTCGTCTTAGATCAAGGAACACAATATGGCATAACATACCTGACATTAATTCCACGGAACAATGGCGCCAAAACTGGAAGTCTGCTCCTGTGAAACATCAAGGTATTATAGATCCTACCATAAGACTTCCGGGATTTAAACTGAAGAGAAACCAGTGGGTAAAGTTAAATCGCCAAAGAACAGGTCACGCCAGATGTAACGCCATGCTACATAAATGGGGACTTCATGATTATCCTGCCTGTGACTGCGGAGCTCCCCTTCAAACCGTAGAGCATATTATTCAAGAATGTCCGCTGAGGAAGTATGCTGGATCACCACGAGATGTTGTTTCTGCTGCACCTCCCTTTCTGCACTGGCTTCAACAATTGGATATCTCACTGTGAATGCGAACGCAACCAATGTTCTAGTGATGTACATATTGTACATACTATGATTTACTTATTTATATATACATTTATTATATTGTAATTCATCTAGTTGCTAGCCATAGGATAAATAAATAAATAAATAAAATACCTATTTTATTTTGCGTAATGCCTTCGTTGCCGTGGGTACCGATCCTTGCATTGTTTATGTTTTTCTGTATTTCTTTAAAACAAATTACCGTTTTTTTTTGCATTAACATGAGCAGACATATTGACATATTGAATCCGGAACAGTCGTGTTTAAACTGCACTCCTAATAATTCCAAGATTTTATGTATTTCGGTTCTCATTTGAACTTAATATTTTTCCTGTTATGGTGCCATATGCACAGATAAGGTAATTGCTGTTGATTTGATTTATTTTTCATTTTATCTACGATATAATTCCTTGGGGTTGGACTTCGAGTTTTGGTTCATCATATTGATCGTTAATTAATTTATTGATTCGGCTTCTGATTCCTCGCTTAGATTTAATTTTATTTTATTGATTTTCCTTTTATTAATTTATTAATTTATTAATTAATTGATGTTATTCTATGCTTGCACTTGTTTTTTACTTTTAAATTATATCTGCTTGAATTGTATTCTGTGTTCTTTCTCGATCTTAGACTTAGTAGTAGATAGTCTCTCAGATTGAATTATCCTCTGGTATTGTAGCAATTTGATCCAGCACATTCCATCCTTATCTCTTCTAACCTGGCATTAGGGAAGGGAGGTCACAGCAATGTCATCAGCAAATCCCAGAGTGGAAATTACAGTATTTCTCCATTAATATTTACTCTTACTTTGCTTACCACGGTGGGTGAGTTGTTATCGTGTTGGATTACTAACTCCAAGCACGCTGGTTCGCTCCTGGCCGTGGTAAGTGATCTTTGAAAGGCGGCATAAATGACGACACGCATGTCATACGATGTTGGCATGTTAAAGAAACCATTTGAATTCAGTAGGCCGTGTTCATAATGGCAAAATTAATCTCGGGTTTTTCCGCCAACTCAAAGTTACTCATTTCTCTACTAAAAAGCGCTATAAAGTCAAGGTGCTTAGATATATAACCTCCTTGACTTTCATAGTGCTTCAAGGAACAACGAAATTCGACATGCAAGCTACCCTCTGGGTTTCAAATAACACAGCTTGCACCCGGCACCCAAGGCCATACGATATTATTATTATTATTATTATTATTATTATTATTATTATTATTATTATTACTCTTACTTCGAAATTTTCTCTAAATTTCTTCATTGCTTGTTCAATGTAATAAGATGTAACTTATAACTTATATTTCTGTCCTTGAGGGTTAATACAATAGAAGCAATACTTATAATTATAATGAAGCTCGTAAAGAACATATTGCACTATCTCTGATACGACGTGAGGCGCAACAAACACGCAAGGCTAACAGAAATCCCAGGTAATAAGCCAACCAGTCCTAGTTACTTTGCCACTTGTACATACCACGAATCTGAGAGATGGTTGCTAAACTGTTCCACTGCAGTGTTGACCGAGTGGTGAATATCGTTGATTTATTATTTTATTGGTGACTCGCTACATAATTCACAACGATATGTGCTTTGTGCTGTGTTCATCTAGCTTTGTAAATTGACTACTGCTATTCCTTTAACCCCGAAATAAGGCCAAACATAAATTTCCTGGGCCCTCAAAACACATTCTTTTCGTTGTCAAAAACATACTAATTTATGTTTAATAACACTAATACCTTTATAATAATCATTCTTTTTGTATAATACTCATCTAATTTTTGTGCGATACATCAAAGAAATAAAGTTGAGGAACATTGGGTTTGATGGAAAATGGGTAAATGTTGCTATTTTGTAAGATCATGAAATACTGTTAAATTAGAATTTAAATTTTTGAGGTAATGTATCCATGATTGATTTTCGGATTTCATGACAGATTTTTGTATTTGATTTTCGTATATCATGACTGATGTTTGTATTTCATTATTGATTTTTGTATTTCATGACAGAGTTTTGAATTTCATTATTGAATTTGTATGTCATTATTGATTTTTGTATTTCATTATTGATTTTTGTATTTCATTATTAATCCAGAAATGCTTTTTGAGGTGTACTTGTCGTCCAAGTTTGCAAAGCATGTTAATACACCTGCGATAAGAGTTGACATATAGCATTTATAGTTAACATAGTAGAGAAACGGCTTCATGGCATAACGGTACTCAAGCTCTGACTGGTTGATGTTAAACCTCTCACAGGGATGGTGTGGAGTACAGGCTACAACTCTGTAAGACAAGGTCACAGGGGCGCACCCAGGGGGGGGGGGGCTTTGGGGGCTTAAGCCCCCTCCAAAAATCTGGGAACACTTTAAAAATATTGATGATATCTTTCAAGAAAAGTGATTGCATAACGGGCTCCAGAATGTTTAGTGTTGGAACGTTGGAACATTTTGCGATTTTCTACTGATTTAAAATAGAATTATGTTAGGCCTATATTTATGCAACACTTGAGTGATAATATATATTTCCGGCGTTGTCGTAACTATGCTCGGAGCAAGATGCGCGTGGGACAGCGGTGAAAATTTCTCTCCCCAAGGTATTGTGCTGTGCTCTGTGTCAGGCGTCAAGTCAGTAGTGGTGTTTGTAAAAGTTGATTCGTTGATTGTTGTTGTGTTTGTATTTTCTATTGGCTATTTGTGTTCGTAGTGTGTCCAATTGGACTAGTAGTAATGGGAGACAAAAGAAAGTCAAACATGCAAAACTACTTTAAACCGTTAAAAATCAATAAATATGATGTGGTTAGTATTAGTGAATGTGGCAATCCTTCAACGAGTAAGGAACTGTTAACAAGGACTGCAAGCATAGAAAAACAGCCAAGTTGTTCGTCAGAGGAGGGCTCAGAGGCAAATGTGAGCAGGCCTAAGGCCGTTGTAAGTAAACATAACATGGAATTGAACATTGGTTTATTTAAAAACAAAGTGTTGACGGACAATGAAAAGTTCAAAGTTTTGAATGACAAATGGGTTCCTCAGAGCAACTTTAACTTTCCTTTTAGATCGCATGGGAACCAACAACGAAAATTTTCTTTTTCATGGCTAAAGAAATATACCTGGCTTTCGTATTCTGGAATTGAAGACTCTGCATACTGTGTCCATTGTATGCTTTTTTTTTCTTCAAAAAAGAAATAGGTAAGAGTAACGCTCAACATACTGGACAACTTGTTGAAGAAGGTTTTTGTAACTGGAAAAAAGCCCTAGAGAAGTTTGAAAAACATGCAAACTCACAGTATCATAAAGACTCATGTGTAAGCGAAGCTAACTTTAAAAGAGTTATGGACTGCCGAATGAAACCGATTGACAAATCTCTTGATAAACGGAAAAGACGTCCAAGCCCAAAATAATGTGAAAAGAATAATTCCAATAACAGAAACTATTATTTTGTGTGGCAGCCAAAATATCGCCCTCAGGAACCATAGAGATTATGGTCAGTTTCAAATCGACAACAAACCATTTGAAATTGAGGGGAACTTAAGACTTTGCTCAGAGCTAGAATTTAAGCAGGTGACAACAATTTGAAAGATCACTTTGGGTCATGTGGCAAAAATGCAACCTATATAAGTTGGAATTTTCAAAATCAAGTCGTCGACGCTTGTAACCAAATAATTACTGAAAAAATAGCAAGTAAAGTAAAAGAAGCTTAGTTTTTTAGTGTTCTCGCAGATGAAACATCTGATATATCAACTGTTGAACAGTTTTCTTTGTGTTTACGTTATGTAACGCCAAATACTTTAAATGGTTATGAAATATGTGAGCAATTTTTGAAGTTCATGCCTCGAACCTCTACTACGGGCAAAAGCATTGATTAAAGGTCTTGAAGACAGTAATATCGACATAAATAACCTACGTGGCCAGGGGTACGATGGGTGGCTGCCATGAGTGCAAAGTTTAAAAGGGCTCAAGCGTGCATCCAAGGAGCTCACCCCACAGCAATTTACGTGCATTGCGCTTCTCATAGCCTTAATCTGGCATTGTCAACCGCGTCTGAGGTTGTATCAATCAGGAACTGCTTTGGAATAGTGGAGAAGTTGTGGGATTTTTTTAACACTCCTAAAAGACAAGCAGTTTTAAAACAGTGCATTGAATCTGAGGTAAATCTTGAAACCAACAAGAAAAAAAATCCTGCAGCTTTGTCCAACGAGATGGGTACAAAGGCACGATGCTATTTTTGTTATGAAAAAACTGCTGCAACCTATTGAAGTAGCGTTAGAGGAGATTAAAAACTGGAATGATAGGGAATCTTCTTCAGGAGCTCTGATACTACTAAACTCCTTAAGATAAGGTGAATTTATAATTTCTCTCATAGCATCAGAAAAACTGCTTGGTTACACAGTAAACCTACGCAAAAAGCTTCAGGGAACTGATTTAGATTTATCGTCTGCAATTACACACGCTGAAACTGTGATTGAAAGCTTAAAATCTCTAAGAAAAAATGCAGATCAAGAATTTCACTCGTTGTTTGAAGAAGCTACCAAAATTGCTAATAACTGCGGTTCAATAATTTCGATGCCTCGAACAGTTGGAAGACATAACAGAAGCAAAATACCAGCGGAAACTCCAGAATTATACTATAAAAGATCTGTTTTCATCCCTTGGATTGACTCTTTCATTATTACATTGGAATCTCGATTCATCAAGCATAAAGACTTCAAGAGTTTTGAGTGCTTACTGCCATCAGGCAATGCATCACATACACATAAAGAAACCTTCCAAGAAAAAATGCAACTTGATTTCTTACAGCTGTGTAATTTTTATAAGAATGACATAATTGAAAGTGGAGGAAACAGCCATGGCCTGCTTATGGCTGAGTTTGAACTGTGGTACAAGAGCTTAAAGACCCACGCTAATATCCCTAAAATGCAATCGATGTGTTGAATCTATGTGACAAGGACTTATTTCCTAATATCCACACATTGTTGAGAATTTTGTGTACCATCCCTGTGACTACAAGCACTGCTGAGAGGTCATTTTCTACACTACGTCGGCTGAAAACATATCTTAGGAATACCATGGTTGCAGACAGGCTGACTGGACTAGCAGCACTGAATATTGACTCGGAAATTGAAGTCACCAGTACAGAGGTAGTTTCCGTTTTGAAAAAATCTGCTAGGTGGCTGGATTTTGTTCTGTGAAATTTGAGTTTCCACTTTATTCAAACAACGTTAATGTTAATTCATTAATACATGATTTGTATTCAACTATTTGTTTAAACTTGCATTCAGCCTGTGTAATTAAGTTCAACTTGAAATTCTAGAAATGTTTAAGATTTTTTATTATAATGTTAGTTATTAAGGAAAATTAAAATAACTTATATATTTTCACGTACAGTACATAAAATATTTGTTACAATCCATAACACTATGGTATACAATTTCATCTCGTAATTTTTAAAATGTAATTTTTAGTTCCAATTAAATTTACATATTCAAAATCAAAATGTTATTATTAATTTCCTAAAACCTATACTAGTTCTTGGTATACAGTAAACAACTCAAAACTTAGTAAATGATTGCAGATAATTGATGTTACACATCAATCTGACGATCCTGGTAGCTGGATATATAGTTATGATAATAGTGAGCAGAGCAATCCAGTCGTTATCACTCTGATCGTGGTCAAAAGTTAATTCTTGATAAAAATCATGCAGTTCCTTTTTATTACTTGTATAACCTTAGATCAATGGTACTGTAACTAAATTTTGTATAAAACCAATGCACATTTTGTTTAAATAATCTCCAGTCCAATAGCATCTTTTGTATTGGTTTTAACAGATCATTCTACAGTATGTTTGACCTTATAGGATATCTTTCTATGCATATGATCTTAAATATACATATTTACATACAAGACTATTAATGGACACATTCTCTTTCCATAGCTGAAATCATGTTATTGAGGAAAGCCCCCTCCAAACCAAAAGTCTGGGTGCGCCCCTGCGAAGGCTACAACCCTTGCAGTGTTGTTAACGGAGGTTTCTACCTTTTAACGTTCTTATTGGCTTAAAGTATTGAGCCCGAATAGCTCATGCTGGTGATAGCTTGTACAAGAACAATGGAATTTATAATGTTCAAGAATTATGAACGCATCCACAGATGTATGCCACTAGATCAGATGTTCTTTTGACTTCATTAAGAAGCTATGGAAAATTACCCTACATGATCAAAGAAGTTTTCTATGATGTGCAATCTAGAATTTATAATAAGAAGTCGTTCAGCTTAATTAGCCACATTTTCATGGGCTGATAATATTTATTTATGGTTTACAACCGAAGGTATGCCACCGCAGACACGCGGAAGGAAAGAACTTAGTCGCTAAATGACTCGGAAGTGATCGAACTCAGCACACCTACTTCCGTGAAGGAATGACTCTAATCCGAGTTTGCATGGCGAGCAGACGTTAAATTTTGAAGGTCCAAGGTGACCGAGCATTCGTATCATCGATATTCAAATTTGTGAAGTGAATACGACTAAAGTATTTATTGTAGCACGAAGTGTGCTGGTGACGCGAAAAGTCCGTCCAAGATTTTGAATTTTGTTGTAATTCCACTCAGTGGAGTGATTGACCACATGGTTGCAGCATGCTTAATGACTGACCAGTGTGACAAGTGATTTGTGTACCAGCAATACACGAGTGGAGAATCTAGCCGAAGTATTCAGCAGTTTCAGTGAAATATATTACGAGCCGTGCAAAGGCCGAATGTAAAACGAATAAGATTGAGCTGATACACTTAGATAAGATATCTACAGCGTATGAAGTTGTTAGCTTCAATGGAAAGACACGTGTTTGGTGTCAAAGCTAGTTTCTGTGATCTTAGTAAACAAGGTCATTTTTGAATATAGCCTGCTGGCTAGAAAGTGTCAAAGCTGCGAATTTAAAATACGCTAGAAGCAGGGTCTACTATTCTACCAATTTCTACGATTCTACAAGATGCCTTCATTTAACCATGTGCTGAGGCATAATAGTCCTATACTCAAGAAGAAGATGACTATGGCTTAAACATCCAAATGGGAGGAATGGCGAACACCTGAGCCGCACTACGACTATGGAGAACCACCAGTGGATAACCATGCTTATGGCCAAGCAGAGAAGATATTTCTGGATTGTCTGGACGAAAGGCAAAATCCTCCATCCTCGTGTCTGGATAATGAACTGCAATAGCTGTGAGTCATGATTTTCTAATCTATTTCTGTACGGTGGATGGTCATGGGTGGTTTAGTTTGTAGCATCCGTAACTTATTGTCAGTCATCAAGGCAGGATTCTTTCATTTTTTTGACCACCTTCTTAAGGTGATTTTCACGCTTCTAAATGCTTCTTTGCATTTCGTTACTCGACACTGAGTTAGTCACCTGATTGTGTTCGTTCAGACGGTGCAATATTGTTCTTGAAAGGTAATTCCGCATGACGGAAGATCATTTAGTCAATTTGTGACAGGGGCACATGTTTAATTCAGCTCCAGCTGATTATTTGTCAAAGTTTCTGAAGTCCCCATTTTTCTATTATTTTGTACGCCACTGACGTCTATTATTTCGCATTATGGCGTATCGTTTAGGCATTGTGTTATTGTTAACGTGCGAGCCACGTATTCTTTGTTGAGGTATACCACGTGTTGGTAGCACGCTCTTGCGGAGCCTTGCATTTGGTCAACTATCTTAATAATAATGGACTCATAAATCTACGGCATTAAACTTAGGACTAAATCATGAACCATTAATTTATTTTCTAAACCTACGATGCTAATAATACAGTTAAACTTTAATCGCTGTTAAATCTTGATCTTGTTTCTTTAGTCGAGCGGACCAATGCACTGAGCGTTCGTTTGTTCTTACTAGTAAATTTTGTAGCTAACACTGATAGACTTTTGACAGAGATCGCACGAACCCAAAGTTCAGGACTCGTGGGTCGTGACCCGATCGGGAGAATGCTGTTCTTGCACAGTTGGATTCTCAAGTTCAAATACACTGATAGATGACTGTGGACAACAAACAGTTGTTCATCTGATTGTAGGCAGGAATAATAAGATGATTATTTGTGTGTACAACTTATTTTCCCACTGTTACCCTACTGTCTCTTGTAATATAATGTCTTTGTTGTTGTATATAATTGTACCATTGTACTGTAAATGATGACTGACAATCATTAGTTTTTGTTTAGTTTGTTCATCACGGACGTCTAACGCCGTTGATCAGCTTAAAGCAGGCTTAGTTCAAATTAATTTGAGTATACATGTAAATATGGGGTGGTACCAGTCCTTTAAATTTGCTGTCGTGTTTGACATGTTTTGATGACGTGATGCTTTCTTCCTAGAAGCGTCAGTTTTTTTTAATATCTATTTTTCTTTCGGTACCATTTCCCCAGCTTTGCTTTGTTTTGTTGTATTTAGGACCTCTCGAGGGGATTCTACGTTAACTTTAGGAGTTGTTTATTTTTTTCTTTGTTTATTAGCTACGGAATAGCCGTTTTACCAAACCCTCCGACCGTAGGACAGGGGTTTGGCTCTTTCAAATAAACAAACCATGAGTATTTCTTAAGTCTGGATGTAATTATTTCGTAGTTTTGACCTTTTGGGGGTGCATTTTCTTTGGGTGTCTATGACAATCACTGTGATGGGAACCTGATCCTTAGGGAAGCAGATTCTTGTTCCGGCTAGTCCCATAAGAAGTGCATTCCGATTCTCGCCGGCAATGTGTCTCGAGGTAGAGGTCATCTGGGAGGCCACGTTACGGTTGGTGGTAACCAGATAACCTCGTCCAACGGGCACAGTATGTGTATAAAGCATATCGCACCATGCGAGAGAGCGAGCGGAAAAGTAGTTGACTTACTAAGTTCAATGGTAAAAGGGTACGAGGTGGGTTTCTCAAAATAGATATATAGCTACAAATTGCGTCCTCTTAAAACTGTACCTACTTTAATTTAACGGCTTCATAGCATACTCAAGCTTTAACTGGTTGATGTTAAGCCCCCTCACAGAGGGGTGTAGACTACTGGTTACAACTCTGTAAAACAAGGCTACAACCATTCCTGTTTTTTAACGGTGGTTTCTATCTTTTAACGTTCTGGTTGGCTTAAAGTATGTGTGTGTAAAACATATCCCACAATGTGTGAGAGAATGATAGAGAAAGAGTGGTAAAGTAGTTGACTTACTAAGATCAATGGTAAAAGGGTACGAGGTGGGTTACTCAAGATAGATATATAGCTACAAATTGCGCCCAATTTGAACTATGCCCACTTGAATTTGCGCCGACTTAATTCTGCACTCACTTTTGCGCTCACTTTTACGCCCAGTTTAGCGCCCACTCTTGTGCTCACTTTTGCGCCCACTTTTAGCTGCACCCATCTGTCTGATGCCACCACTAGAGTGATAATCAGTCTTCCAGCCCTGTCATTATAAATTAATTACCACCTCTCTACTTTCTATAACATGGTTTAGCCTGTCTCAACTTCAACCACGCCTCTTTTCTGTTACGTCATATGCTACGTGTTCTCACTTGTTCGCACAGCGCGTTCCATGCGTGTTTTCTTTTTATCACATCATCATATGCTACGTCATCAGTTTTCCGGACATTTCAGATGATAAAGCCTTCTCACAGTTTGGCAAATGAGTTTATGTAACGCAATCGTAAAATACTGAACACCTATGTTCCCACGCGCGCTCCTGTATTGCATAGTGACTTCATACGCTGCTCTTTATAAGGACTCTGCTTGTCTCACTGAAAATCATATTTCTCACGCAACCTTCCAGTCCAACTCTCTAATTCCTCATCCAATGTGGCGGTAGAGTTAGTGCGGTAGAGGTAGTGTGGTAGAGGTAGGGCAGAGGTGGGTAAACGTTAAACGATGGTTCGCGAGGTATCGGGTATTTTTAGAAATCCGAGGCAGATGATCTGGTGGTTGATTATTAAGTGCTAAATCAACGAAACCCGAATCGCACCAATTTTTCGGCCCACTTTTTGCGCCCACATTTGCGCCCACGTTTTGCGCCCACATTTACGCCCACATTACGCCCACTTTTGGTCCCAGTTTTACGCCCACTTCGCATTTGATTGCTTTTTGATCAAGATGGTAGCTTATTTTTATCTAAATGGTCGCTTTAGTCGCTTTTTGATCTAGATGGTCGCTTTATATCTAGATGGTCACTTTGGGTCGCATCTTGATATGGATGGTCGCTGATGGTCTCAGAAATGGGGCGATTGATCAATTAAAGATACTCTCTTCTCAGCAACCCTGATAAAAATAATAACTAATAAAATAAATGAATAATACTACCCTCACTGTCCCCTCTCTAGTCACCACCATCAGTGGTAAAGGTAGAGTGGTAGAGGTAGAACAGTTAGGTTTGGTTTTCTTAGGTTAACCACCATCTCTATTTGAAAGGAACGCCATCTATGTGGCTGGTTGCCACTTACTTTTTGATCACACCATGTAGATTAGGTTAAATTAAGCTATAACCGCCATCTTGTTAGGTTAGGTTAGGTTAGGCTACGGACGCCTTCCTGTTAGGTTAGGCTAGGTTAAATTAAGCTACTACCATCAGGGTAGATGGCCTGGTGGTTAAGTTAAGCTATAACCGCCATCTTGATAGGCTACAATAGGAGGATAGGTTAGGTTAGTTTAGACTAGGTAAAGTTAAGCTACAGCCGCTACCTAGTTAGGTTCGGTTAGGGTAGGTTACGTTAAGCTACGGATGCCATCTTGTTAGGTTAGGCTAGGTTAAGTTAAGCTACTACCGTCTGGGTAGATGACCTAGTGGTTAAGTTAAGCTATAACCGCCATCATTATTTGAAAACGCGCCATCTACTGTATGTGGGTGGTAGCGCGCGGCCAACATGCTGCCATCTTGAAATTCTTTTAAACATGTTGATCACATCTCGTAGATTAGGTTACCATAGGTTAAGTTAGGTTAGGTTAGGTTAAGTTAAGCTATGGCTACAATCTTGAAATTCTTTGAAACGTTTTGATCATACTCATAGGTTATGTTAGGTTACCTTAGGTTAAGTTAGGTTAAGTTAAGTAAAGCTATGGTCGCCATCTTGAAATTCTTTAAACCATTTTGATCACACCTCGTAGCTTAGGTGAGGTTAAGCTATAACCACCATCCTGTTAGGTTAATTATCTACTGCCGCCATTTTGATGGGTTAGGTTAGGCAAGGTTAAGTTAAGCTACGGCTGACATCTTGGAAGAGGAAGAATGTGGAGGAACGATTTGATTAGATTAGATTTTTATTTATCCATTTGATCAATTACTTGTATACAATATATTTTTGATACAGGACACGTCAGAAATTACATAGAAAATAAAATAAAATGTTTGCAAAATATGAAAAGTAGGCTAATAAATTGTGAAGGAAGGGAGGTGGGCAATATTACCACATTTATTTTATAAAATCTTTCTCGGTGGAGGTAGATTTCACTGGGCAAAGAAAAATATTTTGAATTTACTAAATATGCCGGCCCCGTGGTGTTGGGGTAGCGCGCCTGCCTCTCACCCGGAGGCCCCGGGTTCGATCCCCGGCTCCGTCAGGGATTTTAAAACTGACGTGAGGGTTGGAACGGGGTGCACTCAGCCTCGTGAGGACAATTGAGTAGCTGTCTGAAAGTGAGACAGCGCCCCGATCACGAATACCAAGATTAACGGCCGAGGGGACCCGACGCGCTGATCACGCGTCACCCCAATGTCTGCAGGCCAAATGGCTGGGCAGCGGTCGCTTGGTCGGCCTTAGCCCGTCATGGGCTGGATAGTGCCAGGGGTTGACTTTTTTTTTTGACTTGTATACAATACATTTTTGATATAGGACACGACAGAAATTACATAGAAAATAAAGTAACTTACATGTATATATTACTTATACTATAACTATTTATAACTTATTATAATAACAGATCTTAAGAGATACAATCTTATTGGACAACTAGTTACACCTTACTCTACTATCACAATATTAAAACTTAATTCTATAAACACAAAAACTTACAGCTAGGTATTACAATTAAAATAGAAAAGTAAAATATAATTATTGATGTCATCGCTCCTATATGCTCAGGTATTCAACTACAGAGTAAAAACAATGGCACTGCAGATAAGCTTTCAACTTTCTTTCAAAGGTTTATATTTTTGGGGCAAATTGCATATACTGGGGTAGTTAATTGTATAATATGACTGCTGTGTGAAAAGTTCCTTTTTGATATATGCGTGTGTGTGTGTGTGAAATATGAATGTTTTGATTTTGCCTTGTGTTATGTCTATGAACATCATTGTTTGTTTTAAGAAAAACGTCTTTATTCATTAAATTAAAAAAAAACATAATACTTTCAAAGATAGGAATGCAGGGCAGTGGGAGAATGTTTAAATCTTTAAACAGAGGTCGTCTATATGATTCTCTAGTGTTTAAATTTGCCATAATTCTAATAGCCCTCTTTTGTACCCTAAACGTGCTTAGTACATCTGGTGACATACCGTACCCCAAAATATGACCCCATATCTTAAGTATGAATGGAAATAAGCAAAAAAAGTATTTCTTAATGTGTGCATGCTTGTGCAAGTTTTCAAAATACGTAACGCAAAGCACATCGAGTTCAGTTTAGTATTCAGATATTGTATATGTTTATTCCATTTCAAGTCATGTTGTATCCATAATCCTAAAGACTTTGCTTCTGATTTATTTTCAATTTGATGACCATTTAATGTTATATTGGGCTTCTCAGGATTCCTATTCTGTATGGTGTGGAAATTTAGACATACTGTTTTATTATAGTTTATTATGAGGCGATTATCTTGTGACCATTTGGTTAACTCTTCTGTAAAGGAGTCAGCAGACTGCTGTAAGACCTGCTTAGCTTCACCTTTTATTACAGTGTTGTATCATCCGCAAACAAAATTTCCTTATGAGAATGAACGTTCTGTGTTATATTATTGATATATAGAAGAAAGAGTAGTGGGCCCAAAACCGATCCCTGGGGTACTCCAAATTTAATAATTCCCTCGTTGGGCAATGTTTCATTAAGTAATTTGGTTCCATCATCCTTGTGTCTCAAGCTTACTATTTGTTTACGCCCTGTTAAGTAAGACTCTATCCATTTATTAGCTATACCTCTAATACCATATTGATTTAGCTTTTTAGGAGGAGTTTATGGTCAACAACATCAAATGCTTCCGATAAATCCAAGAATAAGCCAGTTACATGATCCTTATAGTCAATTAATTTCATTATACTATTACTACATTCATTAATGCTGTCTGTGTAGGTCCTTCCGTCTCCTATACATGATTTTTTCCACAATTTTTGCAATACCGGTTGGTAAGGTAATAGGACGATAGTTATCTAATTCATCTTTTGAACCGTTCCTGTGCACTGGAATTACTTTTGATAACTTCAAAATATCCGGGTAAGTTCCTGAGAGAATTGACCTGTTTATTAAGTGCGTAAGTGGATATATTTTATTTTCTGCACATTTCTTTAAAATTGCATCAGGGATGCCATCAATGCCTGCACAGAATTTATTTTTAGCTCTTTTATAACTATTCTTACCTCTTCACTTGTGACACGATTTATAAATAAAGAATCACTGCATATATTTTTTTAAATTAGAATTTAGTGTATTTACGGTACCCTTGCGGACAAGTAATACGTGAGCATACATCCTCTAGCTCAATGGTCGGGGCGTAGTACATTCATTCCCACAATATGACACACGTATTTTGGATCAAAGCATTAGGTTAAACACTTGAAATAAACCAAAAATTCAAATAAAACATGATTTAATTAAACTCAAAAATAGGCGGCATAAAACTCAAATTAACATAAAAATAATACTCAAAAAACATATTAATATCTCATACTTGTTCTAAACAACAAGGATCACTGAATTTCTCAAACAAAAATCAATAAATGAGGTTCCACTGAACCTTTCATATAGGTTTCCCTTCCATAATACATCTAAAAATTATTACTTATTTGAGGTCCTGACGGTTTCATACCAAGTACTTTGTAACTTTAATTATTACATTTAACATGATTATACTCTTTAATTTGGTTCTTGTTTAATGCGTATTCATATTTGTTTATAACGATAATGACAACAATTACCAATTCTTTCTGTGGGATCCACGCGATTTCAAATATGATCTCTCCCTTCATCGAATAAGCTTTTTTATTGGTGGGAAGTTCACTACCCATGAATACCAAAAAATACTGAAATGATCAAGTTAAACAATACTTCCGGATTGTTTAATATTTCTGATAATCAATAACCCATTAAATGGATTGTCACACTATTGAAATATTCTTATAAATGTTTAACACATTTCCCTTAATTCACGCGATCTGAACATCCATTGAATTATACAATCACAAGGATAATTTTACTGCGGGTGCACCACCCGTCTTTTATAAAAGAAATGTTTTGGTAGAACCCTACCACATGGGTTATTTATATACTGTCTCGTGGCTCCCTCCGGTAATCAGTGGTTCCTTGACCTACCCTGACACTTCTTAATATTTACGACCTGTCAACCGAGCGTTTCGCTCTCAATGGCTGGGATCTCTTTCTGCAGCGTTATTTCAGCTGTCTACGCACACATATTACGGAAACCTTAATAAGGGAATCTTATGCATTCATATTATTAAAACGCGGCCCTTTATTTGCCGGCAATTACCTTCACAAGACATGATGTTAATTGGTGATCATCCACATTGTATGCGTCGATATGCGGTCAATATATTATAAGGGGCTCACTCATTCAACATATGACACTTCTGAGTCCACGGTAGTCTCCTTCCTTGGCTATGGCCGTCTTCAGAAGAGATCCAATATTACATGCGCCAGTGAAGCGGTATCTTTAGGCAGTCATCCACGCGCGTATTCCAATTTCTAGAGGGGTATCGAACCCGGCTCTCTAGTATCCACAATAGCTCCCTTTATTACCTTACTTAAAAAGCGTCTTTTATCGAACTCACCACAACTACGATCACAATTAATCGGTTTTGGATATTAGATATGAGAATCTATCAACAACTTTTTATAATGCATGACTTTGCATATACAACAATATTTAAGTTTTCCGTAATTTTATTATCCTTGAAATCAAATATTTTCCCCAGAATTATTCTTTAATTGACTATCATATATTTCAGACACGGTCATAAACAAATTTTATTATACATTTCAAAATGAACACTAAGGTTCTTAGTCACTTCTTATTTTATTCAACACTTTTTTATATATTATTATTATTTATTTCTCTATATTTATTTGCGGTATGTTCAGATCCGTATTTCATCTTGTGCAATGTTACACATATTCCTTCACTCTCTAATTTATCTTAGTGTGCTCTTCCTTATTTTTATTTTTTTTCACGAACTTCCCCTCATTCATGATTAAAACTTTGTACTTACATTCACATGGTGAACTTCGAACTTCATGGCTGGACCTTTTCGCCCACATTCTTGGGTCTATTAGTCACCCATTGCACTTATTTCACAAAACACTTTTCTAATACTATCATACAATTTGATTTCATTAAATTCTCTTCTGGGATGCTTTCCCGACATGATTAAATTACAAATTGTACACTGAATAACCCAAAAATACATTCAAACAATTATAAAACAATATAAGCTTTTCACTTCAAGCTCAAACTTTCGACTTGTTTTCACTCGTGGTTTTCACACGTTTCACTCCAAACTACCTTCTAGGGGGGCGTGGTGGCGCAGCGGTCAAGCTCTTGGCCTCTCACCAATGTGTACCTGTTTCGATTCCCAGTCAATGCATGTGAGATTTTCTAAGTGAATTGCCTTGTCCTGTGGTTCAGATTCCACGTAAAAAGGAGATCCCGTGGCTTATAATCACAAAATTCTAATCACTACAATCTTCCTTCCTGCCTACTACCTTCTCCGAAAAATGCAGGCCTGATGACGACTTGTTCCGGTCCTACGTTCTCTTTAACGGCTTGGACGTCTTTAAATTCAGCTACTCTTGGTCGCTGTTCACCTTGGTTATTCTTATAAGTACCTCTCTACTCGTTGCTCGTTGGAATTATCTTTATAGACTATCACTTGGAATTTTGCTCCGAAGTCTTATACTGGCTTCACTGATGTCTATCGGTACTAATCCGTACTGTACTTCTGACCTCAAGGCACGGATGAATTCAGAATAGTATTTGCGTTAGACCCACATTGGTCCTAAACGATTACTTAAACACTTTTAGTGTTGTTGACTTCTTCGATACCGGCGAAATGTTTTTAGTCTGTCCGTAGTTTGCCGAACTAATTTCTGGACGCACAGTAGATATATTACTCAAGTCCTTGTTAACTTGATAACTTCCGCAGTCTACTTTTGGTACCCGCAATTGTTCCAATTATTCGTTAAGACTGATATGATACGTTTCGCTTGGAAAGATCTCAAGACTTTATACTGTTGCTTCAGCGTGACATGTTTTCACGTCCACGGTAGACTGGCTATTTCGATGCAGTACTTCTGTACTAGAAGTCTGATGTTAACTGCCTGCACTCTGCAACGCAGCGTGACCGTACGTGGTCTGATGAGAACTGCATGATTGTTGGTGGGTGAGCTCGCTATTTATTCATTTCTGAAAAAAATTAAGACACGCCCTCCTTCTTGAGATTATATTCTAAAATAATTGCTCTACGATCTTTAAAAAATATGTCCAGAATCCTTATGGTATCAATGTCTCAAAAATGTACATCTCTTTGAGAATCGATCGTGGCGAATTTTAATACTAATTCCCAAATGCTCTCAGACTGTGTGGGCGACATAACATTTCCTCAGCCGTCATGTCTCCTCAAATTACGTGATGCTGACTTTGCGCTTCTTTCTAGTACGTTAATTACTTCAAATTTTTCTCTGATAATTCCTTATTTCCAAAATGATTCATATTGCCGTGGCCCTTTTCTTATAATTTTGCATGAATCCAAATTTTGCACTGATTTCACCATAATGCGTAATCTTCCGGTTGCAATAACATTAGTTAAAATGTCGTTGTGACCATGCTCAGGGAACTCCTTTCCTATATCGTGCTTCCTGACTCTCAGAATTTCTGCCGAGCTGGTTCCCTTATCAAATTTATGGGCATGACGCATGGGCCTCTCACGTGCGCCTCGCTCATATCCTGACAACATCCTTGCAGCTGCCTGATTACGCTAGGTTGTTGCATCTAGTCTATTTTCCACTGAAGACCTGGTCATATAGAATGATCACATTTAAATCCATATATTTTATTCCTTAAAATTAAGGATTCGAACTCGTGCCGTTCCCAATAAAGGTACAAATCTCCCCACATTTATGAAATAATTCTTCGAACTTTTGGGGTAAATTTATTTATTCATTTCCTTCTTGATTTTCCAATTTTTCAGTATCGAATCCGTCTTTTCCCCTCAACGTCTTCTTCTATTCATTCCTCTAGGACTTCTCTATTATTCCTAGTCATATTTGGAATTTCTATCAAATGGGAACGCCCTGTTCCTACCCGTTCCTCTTCTTTAATCTTTTTCTTGTCCCATCACCTTTAAATTCTCTAATTACTATGGGTGTGTTTTGTCCCTACCCGTTTCCTCATTTCCTCATTCTCAGTCCTCAAGTTGCAATTTTCTTTCTCGATCTTCTCGATCAATTCCTTCAAATCATAAAAAGTCTTTTTAGCTCACACTCGCACTCGAGTTGCTGCCATCTTTTCTCACGATCCTCGTCGTGTGTCCATTCGATTTCATTGGTCAATGTTTGTTCTACTTCTTCTTATTCTACTTCTTCTTCAATTCCTTCCACTTCCATAACCAGGGCGTGTTTATCAACTTCATCGAAGTCTTCTGGAGGGTAATACATTTTCAAATTTGCTGAATTCTTTGTAAGCTCATGTCCCGTCTCACAATGTTGTATCCTGTAGGCATTGATCCTTAGATCCCTCACAATTGTATATGGGCCGTGGTACATTTTCTGAAATTTCTTGTACACGCGGTTCCCTGGATCTGAAATGGCTGGTCTCTTTACTAGCACCATTTCTCCTACAAGTAAGGGTCGATGATATATTTTGTGCCTGTTCCTTCTTTGCCTGCTATCTGCTTGAGCTTGCAGATGTTCGAACGCTCTCCTGAATATAACCTCTCTTCCAGGTTGAGCATGGTCTCTCAGGCCGTTGATTACAATGTAAGCTGATGGGCACCTCCTCAGTAGCTTCATGTACCGTATTATTGATACAAAATTCAATAATCTCGAGAGTATCTATCCATTTCCAATTTTCCTCGGCACAGTATACTCTACAATATTTTGCCGTTTCTCTCATAACCTCTCTACAGGATTTGCCTCAGGATGACGAATACTTGACAGTATTTGTCGTATTCCTAGTCTTTCTAATTCTGCTCTGAATTCCACGCCTGTAAAGCAACTTCCGTAATCCGACAACAAGTTCTCTGGCTTCCCCAGAATGGGTATCACTTTTTTGATTCGCTTTAATACTTGTTTCGTACTAGTCTTCTGTATAGGAGAGAGAACAACCCTTTTTGTAAAGACATCCATAGCCACGAAAATATGTCTATATCCTCTTCTGACCTTTGGCAATGGTCCAAAATTGTCAATCGACACAATTTGACCTGGCCTTTCTGGTAAAAGTGGTATTGGCCTTTGTCTCATAAAAAACGCACTTGGTTTGATCCTCTGACATGTATCGCATGTCTTCAATGTATCCCTTACAGTTTCTCTCAGTCTCGGCCATATAAAAACTTCCTTAAGCATCGAGACTGTTTTGTCGACTCCCATAGTCCGAATGATCTATGGGCTAACCATACTGTATTCCTCTGCAGACATGCAGGTATAACGATCCTTAATCGAGTATGGTTAGTGTCCGCAAACTTAAGTAGTAAACCACCATAAAAATTATATTCTTGAGCTATCTTCTCAGCTTCCCTGTACGCAGGTGCTTCTCTTGTTAGTTTCTTTTCAAAATATGAGATGAGCATATTCATCCATGGATCTTCGCGTTGTCTTTGTCCAATATTTCTTAATTCTTCCAACATGCGTTGATCTCTATTTTCCATCTCTATAGCTATTACTTCCTCTTCTGTGGACTCTGGCTGTCTACTTAAGTAGTCTGGAACTATGTTTTCCTTTCCTGGGCAATATTCTATGTTCACGTCGAATTGTTGAATTTACAAGGAAGGCCCATCGCATCAACCTTTGACTACACAAGTCAGTATTCATAAGAAAGGTTAAAGCTTTATGATCAGTCCTTAACGTAACTGGAAAACCATACACAATTTTCCGCCAATACTTCAAAGCATGCAATATCGCTAATAGCTCTATCTCGCAGATTGTGTAGTTTCTTTCATGTGGCTTGAGTCTTCTGCTTGAAAAAGCTAGGTAGTTTTTCTTCTCAGGGTTTTCTAGATCCTCCTGATACAGCATTGCTCCAATTCCAACTTGGGATGCATCTGTTTGTATGACAAACCTCTGATTAAAATCAGGATACCCTAACTTTACATAATTCAAGAGCATTTCCTTGGCCTTAATAAATGCCGTTTCTGCTTCCTCCGTCCATCTCCATTTGCCACCCTTATGCAGAAGGTCTTGCAATGGCACAACTACGCTCGTATATGACGGGCAATGTCCAGAGAAAAATCCTATCAATCCTAAGAATTGTCGGAAATTTTTCATCTTCAATGGTCTCAGAAATTTTCTTATTGACTCTAATTTACATGGGTTTGGGCTCACTCCATGTTGGTCAATCACGTGTCCCAAAAACGTGACTTGCCTTTGACAAAAATTTGACTTCTTTAAATTAATCTTGAAGTTGGCTATTCTTAAATCTTCCAAAAATTTCTTTAGATTCCTGATATGTTCCTCCACATTCTCTGAGGTAAGTAAAATATCATCAACGTAACGAATAGTACACTCTTTTACTTCCTCTGACAGGTTTCGATCTAGCGCCCTTATTAATGCTGATCCTGCTGTCTTCAGCCCAAACGGACATCTCTTAAAACAATAAGTTTGCTGATCGAACTGAAATCCAGTTAAAAGTTTGTTTTCTCTTCTAGTTTGAGGTGATGGCAAGACGAAGTCATGTCAACATTTGTAAAAATGGTTTTCCCTTTAAATGTCCTTAAAATTTCTTTAATGGGAGGTGCTGAATCATTTTCAGGGATGATTTTTGCCCTTAAATTTCTTGCATCTAGGCACACCCTCACGGTTCCATCCGGTTTGCTCACAATTACTAATGGACTTACGTAAGGCGTAGCCATCTTTTCTATTACTCCTGTATTCATCATATCCTGCAGTGTCTGCTATGTTTGAGCATAATGCTTTTCTGCAACCAGGTACGGTTTCTGTCGAATCGGGGCCCAATCATTAATTTGGAAAGCGTATTTGAAATTTTCTATCTTTCCAGGTTTGGAGTCAAATACGTCCTTATATTCCAATAATATTTCCTTCATCAATGCTTTATCTTCATGTCCAACCTGGGCTTCCTCAATCTTTTCCAACAGGTTGACATCAAATTCAGGTTCCAGGCTTTCTTCAATCTCTATATTCAGAATCTCTAATGCCTCTTCTGTGGCTTCATAACCTTCCTCGGTTCCTTCTCCTATATCCCACACCTTTTCACCTGTTCTTGACTCTTGTTCATGTAACATTATATTTTGCCCATCCACATCATCTTTCTGAACTTAAATGCAATTTTGCGAAAGGTCTATAACTACCTTGTTCTCACGGATGAAGTCAATACCCGATATAACATTGTATGGTAATCGACTCACCAGCAAAAAGCATTGAGAAATTTCGGTGTTCCCAATCAACATATTAATGTACACCTGAAATTTTCGTGTGAGTGTCTTTTCCGGTATGATTCCTTTAATCTTAACACTCGATGTGGGAATTTTCAACACTCTTCCTTTTGTTTCAATTTCACTTACTAACACTTGTGTAACTAAACTCACAGTTGACCCTGTGTGTACAAGTGCTCTCACTAACAATCCACATATTCTTATGCATATAATAGGTAACTCTCGTCTTATTGGAGGAATTCCTTCAGCATCTTCTGTGATTAGCTCCTCTGGGCTAGATATCCAGTTAACTATTTCGATATCCTCCCAGCACCTGTTATGTTTCCTTTCTGACCAATTTAAATTTGAAGTTTTTTTTTATCCTCAGGGTCTCTTCTCCCCTCATTCCTCAACTGATTTTGCAACTCTAGACTCTGTGCTCCTTCGTATTTATCGGGTGACTGTCGGTTTTTAATGGCTTCACTCCATTTTACTTTCCGACCATCAGGTTCATCAGCTCTTTCGTCCATATAACGTTGTGATTCCTGATACCGTTCTTCAATTTCATTCCGATACTCCTGGATCCTATCCTCGGGCCTTTCATTCCTTCTAGGGTTATTTCCCCAGTTCCTCTTAGGATCTTGCCTCTGATTAATTTGATACCTAGAATCAGGCCTTCTGTATCCTGTATTCTTATTGTATCTTCCTCTGTAGCCTCCTCTATTATAGGATTGTATTCCTCTAGGCTCGTTGTGACCATATTCTCTTCCTAATCCATGTGTATCCGTATTGGAGGATTTATTAGTAGTAGGGGCTTTTCCCCCTCTTCTCTTTAATTTTTTTTAAAGTATAGTATTGACTAGGCGGAAATTGTAAGTTTAAATTTTAATGATTACTGTCAATACGGAACCTGAAATGTATAATATCTCTAATAACCCCTCTTCTCTTGCCAACTAATCATATGTACTTGTTCAGTATTTCTGCTCCGTCTTGGAGTAACGTGTGCTGTTGGCATGTCCAATTGACATAACACACTCTCCACCTCCACTGCATTCTTTGCTTTCGATGAGATTAGCAATCTTTGGATCTCATTTGGCAATTGTCTGGCAATAGCGGCACATAAATCGGCTTCAGCTGGAACGACGTCTAATTCCCGAAATTTACACAGCTGTCCTGTAAAAAATTCAGAATACTTCGTGGGAGCATTTGTACTGTACTTTCTTGAGTACAAATCTAACCGTAGGTTTTCTAGTACGTCGGCTGCCCAATAACGTTTTAAGATGGCTTCTCGAAAACCCTCAACTGTGTCGAATGTATATCGGAAGCTCCGATACCATATCAAACAATCGCCTGCTAATAGCTTTTCTATTGCTCTTAATATTCTATCCTGTGGTATTCTCATTTCGTTAAGGTATTCTGCTACCTCCTTTAACCAATATATAGGAGTTATTGACATATTGTTCCCTGTAAATTTCACTGGTCGATCCTCATTGATTTAATAATATTTATTACTTGTCCAGTGTTTTTGGTTAGCATGTGGGGTAGCCATTGCCAATGGTATTCCTGGAATTGTGTAAGGGCTCTCCCCTCCTAATTCCTCATCTTTGTCTGTATATTGGGTCTCTGAATTTACCCATATTGCTTTCTTGAGGTCTTCCCAACTCCCGAAATTCATTCTATCCCTTAATTTGCTTCCTTTATGAGACATAATTTAAATTTCCATTTGGCTATTTTTTGTTCCGTTCTTTCCAATCTTGATCAAACTTTTTTTTCAAACCCTTCCTGTCGAATCCTAGTGGATTCGTTTTCCTTTTTAATTTGGAACGTTTCTTCTTTTAAAGTCTCTTGGATCTGGTTTAACTTCTCGTCAACCTCTTTCTTGATTACGAGGACTTATTTTTCTATTACTTCTTGCTTAACTTCCTCTCTTGCGTCAAGTTTTTCCCGAATTTGGTTTACTTTCTTACTTAGTTCTTCCTGACCGTCAAATATACTTTTCTTGATGGTCTTTAATTCTCCTTGAGTTTCCCCTTGGTGTTTGTTTAAAATTACCATGTCATTCCTAACTTCATCTATTTCTTTGTGAGTTTTCCCTACTTGTATCTTCAGGTTACCCATATTTTCTTTCATCTCATTTATGCCTGACGTAATTTCTACTATTTCCTTTCCTTGTTCATTACAGTCAATTTTCCACTGCTTACTTTCCTTATCCAACCTTTCTCCGTATTCTCCTAACTTTTCTGACAAACTTGTCTCATAATCTTTTAATCTGTCATCTACTGTACAGTAAAATTCTCAAACTGTTTCTCTCTTTTCTCAGCATCCGCCTGACTCTGAAGTTTAATTCCCTCAATGTCTACTTTAACTGCAAAGAAGCCTAATTCGAGTTTTCCTACTTTTTCTTCCACTCCACCGAATCTACTTTCTAACATTTTGAAACTACCCTGAATTTCTTCCCGGTCCTCCTGACAAACACTCATATTAGATTCGATTTTCACGTCAAGTCGACTCTCCATTTCTTGACTCTGGTTTACAAGATCTCATTTACAAGCCTCTGCATTCGATTTACACTCATCTTGCATACTAGTCAATTGGATACCAACTATCTCAAATTTGGTATCTATTTTAACTTCAATTTTCTTTCCATGTTGGCGGCTTCGGTGGCGTAGTTGGTAGCATGCTGAGCTTCTATGCCCAAGATAGCGGGTTCAAACTCGGCCGAAGCCGTCGGATTTTTAAGAGCGTTAAAATCCCTCAGTATGCCTTCCTTCGGAGGGGAAGTAAAGCCGGCGGTCCCATGTCATAGATTTATGGCATGTTAAAGAACTTTACACTAATTACACCTGTGTGAAACTAAATTGTATAGGTTAAGAATGTAAACAACGCTCTTAGGTTGCTACGTTCGTTGCCAAGAGCCGACTGCGGTGGCGTCTAGTAGCTAATTTCTGAACTAGGCCTAGTAGTCGTTGACGGTGGCGTTTGGCGGCCAAAGTAGGAACTATTTGAAAAAATCAAAGTTGCGGTCCTTACTTGAATTAGAAAACAGATACACACACTAATACAGTCATCACAATTAACACCGGTTATCAGACGGATTCTACACACACCCAAAGTACACGGGGCTACATGACTGCGTTGTCGCAGCCCCTAAACTAAGGAACCAACCAACCATCTTTTCCATGGTCTCAAATTTATTGTCTAACTTAACAAAGTTTTTCCTACACTCATCTTTGGATGCATCAGCCATCTCTTTCACCTCACCTATACATTTTTCAAGGCTATTTCTCAATCTTAAAGCACTCTCGTCCGCTTTATATTGTACCCTCTGAATCTCCTCTTTATTCTCCGCAATAATTTCGGTTTTGAACTCTACTAGTTTATTATTAAACTTATTGTCCAAAGTTTCAAATCCTAATTTATTATCAGCTTTTATAACCTCTAATTTCTCGCTGCTGTCGGCTTTCATAGACTCTACTGTCTTACTATTTTCGGCTTTCATAGCCTCTAAGAGTCTCTGAGGCTCTTCAAAAAACGCCATTATATTTAAAAAATATATATTCTGAGAATTATGTGGGCTACTTATGTCCCACCACTAGTTCATATCTGAGAGAGAAAACATCTGACTCCATTCGTGTCCCAAGATTAATTATTTTTCAGTACGGTTGCAGGCTACACCGTACCCATCTGGTCTATGAATTCTCAAAGTACAACAACTCATATGGAAATGATTCCTATCAAAATTCAAAATTTGAAAAACCAAAAATTGTCAAAAATGAAAACTCTGTTTTTTAAAAGAAAACTCTTTTTTTAAGGAAAACTCAACCCCAAAGTTCACGGGCGCCAAGAATGTTGAATGCGGGAATATTTAACGGGGCTTGCTCCGTGTGATTTTCCTGTTACCCTATGCGGTCAAATGACTGTTATGTATTGAGTTACACCTAACGTTTTATTTACTTTACTCTCTTAAGACCGTCTTTCAGTGTCACCATTAGCTTAGATCCAGGCACAAAATTATGAATCCCCTGTGCCCTTGCGGACAAGTAATACATGAGCATACATCCACTAGCTCAATGGCCGGGGCGTAGTACATTCATTCCCACAATATGACACACGTATTTTGGATCAAAGCATTAGGTTAAACACTTGAAATAAACCAAAAATTCAAATGAAAAAATGACTTAATTAAACTCAAAAATAGGCGCTACAAAACTCAAAATTAACATAAAAATAATACTCAAAAACATATTAATATCTCACACGTGTTCTCAAACAACAAGGTTCACTTAACTTCTCAAACAAAAATCAATAAATGAGGTTCCACTGAACCTTTCATGTAGGTTTCACTTCCATTATACATTTAAGAATGATTATCTAATTGAGCTTCTGACGGTTCCATAATTACTTTGTAACTTTAATTATTACATTTAACATGATTATACTCTTTAAATTGGTTCTTGTTTAATGCGTATTCATATTTGTTTATAACAGTAATGACAACAATTACCAATTCTTTCTGTGGGATCCACGCGAGTTCAAATATGATCTCTCTCTCTATTCATCGTACAAGCTTTTTATTGTTGGGAAGTTCAATACCCATGAATACCAAAAATTACGGAAAAGATCAAGTTAAACAATACTCCCGGATTGTTTAATATTTCTGATAATCAATAACCCATTAAATGGATTGTCACACTATTGAGATATTCTTATAAATGTTAAACACATTTCCCTTAATTCACGCGATCTGAACATCCATTGAATTATACAATCACAAGGATAATTTAACTGCGGGTACTCCTCCCATCTTTTATTAAAAAAATGTTTTGCTAGAACCCTACCACATGGGTCATTTATATACTGTCTCGTGACTCCCTCCGGCAATCAGTGGTTCCTTGACCTACCCTGACACTTCTTAATATTTACGACCTGTCAACCGAGCGTTTCGCTCTCAATGGCTGGGATCTCTTTCTGCAGCGTTATTTCAGCTGTCTACACACACATATTACGGAAACCTTAATAAGGGAACCTTATTCATTCCTATTATTAAAACGTGGCCCTTTATTTGCCGGCAAATACTTTCACAAGACATGATGGTAATTGGTGATCATCCACATTGTATGAGTCGATATGCGGTCAATATATTTTAAGGGGCTCACACACATTCAACATATGACACTTCTGTGTCCACTGTAGTCTCCTTCCTAGGCTATGGCCGTCTTCAGAAGAGATCCAATATTACATGCGCCAGTGAAGCGGTATCTTTAGGCAGTCCTCCACGCGCGTATTACCGCGAATTTTATCGAACTCACCACAACTACGATCACAATAAAACGGTCTTGGATATTAGATATGACAATCTATCAACAACTTTTTATAATGCATGACTTTGCGTATACAACAATATTTAAATTTTCTGTAATTTTATTATCCTTGAAATCCAATATTTTCCCCACAATTATTCTTTAATTGACTATCATACGTTTCACACACGGTCATAAACAAATGTTATTATATATTTCAAAATGAACACTAAGGTTCTTAGCTACTTATTATTTTATTCAACGCTGTTTGAATTATTATTATTATTATTATTATTATTATTATTATTATTATTATTATTATTATTATTATTATTATTCATTTCTTTACATTTATTTGCGGTATGTTGAGATCCGTATTTCATCTTGTGCAATGTTACACATATTCCTTCACTATCTCATTTATCTTAATGTGCTCTTCCCTATTTTAAGTTTTTTTTCACGAACTTCCCCTCATTCATGATTAAAACTTTGTACTTACATTCACATGGTGAACTTCGAACTTCATGGCTGGACCTTTTCACCCACATTCTTGGGTCTAATAATCACCCATTGCACTTATTTCACAGAAACACTTTCCTAATATTAACATACACTTTGATTTCACTAAATTCTACACTGGGATGATTTCCCGACATGATTAAATTACAAATTATACACTGAATAACCCTAAAATACACTCAAAAAATTCAACCTTTCGGCTTGTTTTCACTCGTGGTTTTCACATTTTTCACTCCCTACTACCTTCTCCAAGAAATGCAGGCCTGATGACGACTTGTTCCGGTCCTACGTTCCCTTGAACGGCTTGGAGGTCTCTAAATTCAGCTACCCTTGGTCGCTGTTCACCTCGGCTATTCTTATAAGTGTCTATCTACTCGTTCCTCGTTGGATTGTCATTATAGACTATCACTTGGAATTTTGCTCTGAAGTCTTATACTGGCTTCACTGATGTCTATCGGTCCTAATCCATACTGTACTTCTGATCTCCAGGCAAGGATGAATTCAGAATAGTATTTGCGTTAGATCCACCCACTTTGGTCCTAAACGATTACTTAAACACTTTTAGTGTTGTTGACTTCTTCGATACTGGCGAAATGTTTCTACTCTGTCCGTAGTTTGCCGAACTAATTTCTGGTCGCACAGTAGATATATTACTCAAGTCCTTGTAAGCTTGATAAATTCCGCAGTCTACTTTTGGTACCTGCAATGGTTCCAATTATTCGTTAAGTCTGATATGATACGTTTCGCTTGGAAAGATCTCAAGACTTTATACTGTTGCTTCAGCGTGACATGTTTTCACGTCCACGGTAGACTGGCTATTTCGATGCAGTACTTCTGTACTAGAAGTCTGATGTTAACTGCCTGCACTCTGCAACGCAGCGAGACCGTACGTGGTCTGATGAGAACTGCATGATTGTTGGTGGGTGAGCTCGCTATTTATTCATTTCTGAACAAAATTAAGACACGCCCGCCTTCTTTAAATTATATTCTAAAATTATTACTCTACGATCTTAAAAAATATGTCCAGAATCCTTATGGTCTCAATATCTCAAAAATGTACATCTCTTTGAGAATCGATCTATGCGAATTTTAATATTAATTCCCAAATGCTCCCATACTGTGTGGGCGACATAAAATTTCCTCAGCCGTTATGGCTCCTCCTCAAATTATGTGATGCTGACGTTGCGCTTCTTTCTTGTACGTTAATTACTTCAAATTTTTCTCTGATAAATCCTTATTTCCAAAATGATTCATATTGCCGTGGTCCTTATCCTATAATTTTGCATGAATCCAAATTTTGCACAGATTTCACCATAAAGAGTACTCTTCCGGTTGCAATAACATTAGTCATGATCTAAATTATTTCTTAACAAGATACAAGTACCACCATGGCTAATATTAGATCTAGAGTATTTACTAGCTAGTATAAACCCTGGGAATTGAATTAATTCGAGTTGTTCCTCTTTCAGCCAATGTTCTGAAATACATAATGCTGAGATGTCTTTAAGTTCATTTTTAAGCATTAGATTTGTGTAATCAATTTTATTATAGAGAGACTGAACATTCTGGTGGTAAATTTTAAATTTGTTACTTTTGCAAGCTTGTGTATGTGATTTATTTACATTATTATTATCATAATTGTTATTATTATTGTTTCTAGACAAATCCGAATTACCATTGCTGCACTCAGTTAAATTTGACATCAAAAGATCTGAATTTTTACGCCTAGGCTTATTCGATCTTACACTACCAGCAACCACTGTTGACCTAGTTTCCTTGCTTTCTTCTCTGTTTCCTCTTATTTTATTAATCTCTTCCATTAATTTAGCAATATCTTCCTTTAGCAGCTTTATAGTTTCATCTTTTGAGGACAGTTCGTTTCTCAGGTTATGACATTCACATGACGGTTTGGGTTCATTTCGACGATTGGTAGATATTGAAAGGGTTGATTAAATAAAGTAGCCTACCCACCGCTCTCAAGCCCTGTTGTAAATATATTCTCATCGTGCCTCTGTCACTGATAGTGATATGCCATATCAGTCTCTCCAACACAAGGTTGAATAGCACACAAGACAGTGGATCTCCATGTCTTAAACCTTGCTTCACTTAAAATCCTTCGACAGTTCCTGTTGGACTTAAACTTTGCACTTCGTATTACTCGGGGTCATTTTCACAAGTCTGATGATCTTTCTTGGTACTCCCAATTGCTCTAGTGTTTCAAAGAGAAAACTTCTTTTCACACTATCATATGCTCTCTGATAATCAATAAGCAGCTGATGTACAGATATATTATACTCATAACCTTAGTTAGTAGTTAGTTATTGTTGTTTGAAGGGGCAGAACTACAAGGTCATCTGCCCCATAAATCATAAGCTTTTTCGAGTATATTCCGTATGGTGAAAATTTGGTCTGTTGTCGAGCCATTACGCCGAAATCCACACTGATAATCCCCAATTACCGATTGTGCAAACACTTCCAGCCCTGCCGTTATAATACGTGTGAGTAGCCTATTGGCAACTCCAGCTATCTGATATGACATCTAGCGGTAAAAATAAGAAACTTACCAAGTAGGGTACATTTGTCACGTGGTGACTGTTTGTATATGGTTTCTTGTATTGGTAAACAGATCGTGGTAAATTGTTCGTGTCTTTATACATAAGTAATAAGTTTTACTCGTGGATAGAGTGAAAAATGAGTTAAAGCAAAGTGTATTGCTGAGTTTACGGCTGTAAGTCGATGTATAAGAGGGCTGCGGACATACGTTTTCATCACTTTCCAAAAGATGCAAATAGCAATAGCCGAAATGTGATGATACCTAATAATACCTAATACCTAATAATAATACATTTCCACCCCGGGAAGGATCTAACACTTGTCGAGGTAGACAGACAGAAGACCTGCGACGTAAAGCCAGCGAAGGTTATTCAGTTTAAAAACAGCTGTTACGATGGGCGCGCTGGTAAGATTGAAGTTACTTGAATAATTAATTAAATAAGTAATTATTGGCTGCTTGGTAGGGAGAAGGGATGAGTTTAACTTGTATTAAAACTCGGGGGGCGACAGGAATTGCTTGATTTGGATGGTTAAAAGGTGGGTTTGGTGTTGAATATTTGAATGGTAGCGGAATCACTCATTCTACATTGCCCACGGGGAGGCAAATTAGGCCTATATGACTCGTAGTGGACTAGCTCGAATATCGAAGAACTTTGCGATTACGAGGTGTAGGCTTGGCGGAAAGGCTGGCTGATCATCAGTTTGACATCAATTCACGATATAAGTCGGAGCTTGGAACAGTGGCGTCTGGTTTGCGTGGATGCTAGTCTCGGAATGATAAAAGTAGCACAGCTTCGGTGTGTTATTTATTTGTTTATGTACAGTATTTCTCTATTTGAATGTCCTCTGCGTTGACTCAGGATCGACATTTACATTATATTGCGCATAATAGTACCGAAATAATGTCCAAAGTGTAGCCCTGTGTAAATTTGAATCAGCTGATCTACATCACCCATAAAAACTGATGCTTGATAATATGCAAATGACACCAAAAAATCCAGTGGAACACACAAATTAGATCACGTGTATCGCACAGTTATACATATATACAATTAAAAATAACACTGTCATTACTTTAGAGACCATATTTACTGATTATAACCGAAAAATAAAAAGTGTTCCATATCAAACGCGTGTTATTGAGTATTTTAAACCCTACTTATTCAGACCGACCGCAGCGCCCCAAGTGTTAGTTTGAGTTGCCAATAGCCTATATTTAAATGTGAGATACCTAGTGGAAGGTTCTTTGACATGACATAAATCTATGACATTGGCCAGCCGACTTTACTGATCCAGATGATCATCGCCGTCTATAATTCTCAAGGCGTGCTGTTGGTAGAATTGGCAACGTTTAGGCGGGTCCGTAAATTCTATAAACACGTAAGACCACATGCTAAGTTTTATTCACAAATATCGTTTATTTTGATATGACAACATCTAAAAGCAGTTCGTACAAACTATTTCAACACCCGTGAAATTCCTCGTGGTAAACCAGACGAAGTCTGATACATGGGCGCCCGCAGGATTTTTCCCAGAGGGTGCCAAGTTATAATTTTCATTTCATTACCCCCCCCCCCTCTCCAATTTTCGTTTCATTTCTTACTTGCTTCGTGAAATTCAAAATTTGAATGGTCTGAAACCGTTGGCTGCTTTATGGCAAGATTGGGAGTTTTTATTTTTATTTTAGTTCACAGTTTTTGTGCATGGAAGTTCGCGTTTCTTCTTTTGTGATGCTTATAGTGGTGTAACCATGTATCGACAATAATATAAAATCAAGCAGTTCATTAAAATGCTAATGTAAATTCAGTTCGCCTATTTTCTAAATACGGTAACTGGAGGACATATTTTCAGCTATTTTCAAATTACTGAGTTAAATTAAACTGTGGAAATATCCCTACATATGCATCTGCCTAACATTTCAAATACCGGTAGCCCTGTTTCCAAATATCTAGTTTGTACTGGCCGTTTCAGCGGATCCATCACGTTTTTCCTCTTCTTAACAAGCTATCAGGAATACTTCGCATTACTCTTCTTAGCAGGTAATGAATTTTGTGCGAAGAGGTAAATTCGTATTGTACGTTACTCGTACTTGTGACGCCCATGGTTTTAGCAAATTTTCGTTTTAGAAAGAAAATATTTCATTTGATTTTTGCTGCCCGTTAAATAAATGTATATAAAACTCACTAAATCGTGTATGTTACAAATCAATTCTTCAACTCATGTCTACAATTCAAGAACAATTACTTACTCAAGACCTGTTCCATCTTGCTCATCAACGCCCCAAGGGTGCCAACTTACAAAAATCAAATTTAATTACAGAAATACATTCACAAAATTACAGAAGCACATTCACAACATTCTCCCACCTTGAAACGGTAGGTTTCAACTAAAAGCACAAAATAATACAAAACCTAGGAATAAACATGGAATTAACAAATATTTACAAATTCAGTTTGGTTGGCCTTTTAACAACCCTGCCCCTTCTTGTCAGAGCAACAGCTTCACTCTCAACTACTTGAGGGGGGTTACTAGAGTCACAATCAGGCACCAAGTCAACAGCATTGGGACCACACAAAGAACCATCACTATTTTCATAAGGAGATCCAATCTCCATCAAGCACAAACGTTGGACTGGTCGCAACAACTCACTCTTAACTGTTTTTACCTTTGCCACTCTAGTTACTCCATCTTTACCAGGGAAGATCTCAAGCACTCGAGCCAATTCCCAATCAATTCTTTTCTTTTGGTCAGACACAACCCATACAACATCTCCCACCCTGACATTCTTAGAAGACTTAGCAGTGTTTAACATCAGAGACCCTAGGTATTCCTGACGAAAACGTTCTTTTAGGTTTATCCTAACCTCAGCTACATATTTCACCCTAGCAGAAAGACCCTTTTCATCCACTTCGTCAAGATCAGGCACCTTTGTCTCAAACTGCTCCTGCAAAAACATAACAGGCGTTATTGGTCTCAACTCATTAACATCTTCAGACATGTAGGTAATGGGACGCGCATTCATAACAGCCTCAATTTCCGTAATCAAGGTCATTAGTTCACAAAGATTCAATAACGCACGACCAATGGATATTTTCAACAGTCTTTTCATCACCCCAATAAGCCGCTCAAAAAATCCACCCCACCAAGCACCTGTGGGAACATTAAATAGCCACTGAATTTTCAATTCACGTTCAACTGTAGTCTGCTTAATGAGATTCCAAACTCCTACAAAGTTAGTACCGTTATCACTGTACATAGTTGTGATTCTGCCTCGCCTGGCGATTATTCTCCGAAGAGCATGTAGAAACGATTCTGTAGAGAACGGTATACAGCACAGGTGAACAAGGCAATCCAAACCCTAGTACCATCTTTTATGAAAAGAGGTCCAACCAAATCGACTCCGCATACTTGGAACACCTTTCTAAGATTTACACGGTTATTAGGTAACCCGACAAGTGGCGTTCTCACTGGTTGGGCTTTGTGCCTAAGACAACGAACACATTTACTAACAACACGTCGGGCTAATCGTCTACCTCTGACTATCCAGTATTCTTCTCTCAGGGCTCCTAACACAGTACTTGCTCCAGCATGGTGTATTTTCTCATGACATTGTACCACCATGGACTCTACTAGTTCACACTGAGGTAGTAAAATGGGTTCCTTGAACATGGGTGTGAACTCATCAGATAATATTTTAGTACGAACTCGAATCAAGCCATCATCATCAGTTTTAATGTTGAAATTATTTGCATCTAGAGGGTAACTACTCTGAATCCACCGTACTAATTTTAATTCAGCATGTCGTACTTCTTTGCCAGTCAACTCCTCTCCGCAGTTTGAACTTTTCCCACTAGCTTTCTCAAGAAATCGGTAGATCCAACCAACAACACGCACATTTTTCGAGAAAGAAGCAATGTGTGTGAACATGTTTTCTCTTACATCGTCTGTGTTGTACGAACTAACAGCCGTTTTCTTAGATTCCTCTTCTGTAGGGGCTATTTTCACAGTTAACCACTTGTTCTAATTCTCTAGGAGCCACTGAGGACCCTCCCACCATTTTGATGCAACAAATTCGGACAACAAGCATCCTCGGCTGAGTTTATCAGCAGGATTACAATCGCCAGGAACAAATCGCCACTGCTCGGGTGACGTCAACTGGTGGATTTCCTTTACCCGGTTTCCAACAAAGGTCTTCCATTCACCTTTCTTTATCCAGTAAAGAACAATCATAGAATCAGACCAGTACACAATGTTAGAAATATTAGTCGATTTACTAATAACAGAACCAAGCCTTGCTGCAAGTGTTGCCGCTACAAGCTCTTTACGAGGGATTGACATGTCTTCCATTGGTGCAACTCTGGACTTAGCTAAAACTAATCGAACATTAAAGCCATCTTTGTTTTCATACCTCATAAAGGAACAAGTGCCCAGTCCAAGGAGACTGGCATCACTGAATACATGTAAACAAGCTGTGTCAGAGACACCTCTTAAACATCTAGGCACCACAATGCTGTCAATCAAATCAACTTCAGTAAGCCACTGCGAGCACTTCATTTGAATTTCTTTTGGAAGGGGTGTGTCCCAGTGTAGTTTGAGCTTAAATGCCATTTGCAATGCAATTTTCAAATGGAGTAAAAGTGCTGATAACAAACCCAATGGATCAAACACCCTACTTATAATCGACAGCAATTTCTTCTTAGTTAATTCATTGATTTTCTCTTTTGGATCGAAGCTAAAGTTGCATCCCAACAGATCATCTAAAGCATGCCATTTGACACCTAAGACATTTTGTGTCACATCATCTCCTGACAAATCCCACCCACGGAATTGGAAACTGGCTTGAGACATGACATTAGTAGCTTCGGACACAAATTCCTTGGCATCACTCAGGGACTGAAATGAACAAAGGCAATCATCCATGCAAAAGGAAGTTTTCAGTCTTTCAACTAAGTCACCACTTAGAGTATTCAAATGATGAGTGATGGTGGCATTCAGCCAAAATTGGCTACACACAACTCCAAAAACTACACGACAGTGACGCAGCGTTATAATATGCCCATCACGCCACCACAAGAATTTTAACATTTCTCGATCCTCAGGGTTCAGTCCAATCATTAAGAAAGCCTGTTTTTATGTCTCCCACAACACCGACCTCCTGTAACCTGAAACGTAATAGGATAGGTACAATACTAGCAATCAAGTTGGGTCCCGTTGCTAAACAATCATTTAGAGAGATGTTTCCAATACTTTTCGCCGATGCATCAAAGACTGGGCGGATTTTAGTTGTTTTCCCATAATTTATAACTGGTCTGTGAGGCAGAAAGTGCCCTATGTTTTCATCAGATGTTATTTCAATAATCCCATCTGTTTCCCATTGTTTAAAAACAGTATCATACGCCTCATAGAGTCCATTGTTATCTAAACGGCTTACTGTTGATTTCAGACGACTTTCAGCTATTTCACGATTAGTGGGAAGAGGGGGGTGCTCATCAATCCAGGGCAATGTTACTACATACCGACAGTTTTCACCTTCGAAACGAATTGTGTCTTCAAAATTTCGCAAACATCTATCATCTATGTCCGACCTTTTTGTTTCTCAATTCCAATAATTTCTAAGTCCCATAAAGGATGGTGTAAATTGAGCAAAGAGGTCACAAGGTTTGTCATACTGCTTACTTCTTGCCTCTCTGCAGTACCCAGAAGACACCATCCAAGCTTCGTCTCAAATGCTAACAGCTTAGAGTCAATACATTTCACACCTGTAACAAGTTCGCCCATAACATCCGCTCCTAACAACACATCAATAGGTCGGTTAACTCCATCGTCTGTCAATGTAATACCATGTGCAGCCACCTTCCGTAACAAATGCGGATCATTCACAGGTGGTATCAAACCACAAATCTTCTTCTCCCTGCCTTAAGAACAAAACTGTTGTCACCCTGTAAGCTACTTAGTTCAATTTCATGAATTGGATGTGATATTTCAGATGACACACTCCCACCAAACAGCATATGACAAATATTTTCACGACCACATTCGATCAAACCCAATTTTTCACAGATAGCTTCCGAAATATAACTGCGATGTGAAGCAGTATCAAGTAATATTCGAACAGTGACACCACGCAATTGTGCTACTAATGTTTTTAAAATGACAGTTCCACTAGGCCCTGCAAATAACGATGCTGTTCTGCTGGGTTCACCAACACACATGATATCATAGTGCCTCCCTTTACATTTACCTCAATCTATTATTTTCCTACACTGCTGTCTCGAGTGACCTCCCTGCAAGCATGCAAAACAAGCTCGTTTTTCTTTTACAGTTTTACGACGGTCCTCAACCGACATTTCTTTAGAACACTTGTAAGAGGGATGGTTTTCATTACAAAACAAACAGGTTAGGGTTACTTTGTGTGGTCGTCCTGTTTGCTGATAACTTACCCGATACTGCCTGACAGTAGGAGTGAAAGAAACGAGAGCAGCTGCTGTTGGCTCTGTTCTGGGCGCAGTGAATTTATCAACTTCATTCACCTTAGCATGATTACGCAGTCTTTGTTCACTCTCGGCTTCTTTACCCAGAAAACACAAAAGTTTATCAATTTTATTACCACCATCATCGTCCTCTTCTGCTGCTCTTCTTTCCCATATTTTCAAAACGTTAATGGGGAGACATTCTTCAATGAGTGGAACTAAGATTGCTGCCCTATCAGAATTCATGCCTAATGTTTCGAGGGATCTCAACTTGGTACTCATACAGGTCAGTCACAGATAAATCTGAGCGAACCAATTGCAACAAATCTTTATACATACAATTTATAACCAACTCATCTTTACCAAAACGATTCTTTAAATGTTCCAAGACTTTAACATAATTCTCACTTGTGTGTGGACAACTGTCAACTAACTTCTTAGCCTGTCCATTCACTGACATTTTCAAGTAACTAAACTTATCAACATTCGTAATGTTAGAATCCTCATGAATCCTTTGAAATTGTGTCCAAAAATTTATCCAGTTACCTGGACCCAAGTCGAATACCTCAAGCGTGATTTTCGGCAGCCTTAACCTCTCTGACGACATGGATGACGACGCCGAAGCCACGTTGCTCTGTACGCTGAAATTATCTCTCTCATCAACACAACTGGCAACACTAGGTTTTAATCCTTCCACTTTATCCTCGGCTTCAAGACGTGCTTGCAGAAGGTCTTCTTGAACGGTAACACAGTGCATTGTTTCTACGATGCAGGCATCCTCGTTTCCGTCAACATTCAACAACTCGTTCAATATGCTTTCGTCCAATTCTTTTAAGGTATCCGCAATTGTTCGGAGAGTATTTATTTTCACACGTAATTTTTGGAAAACGGCTTCAACTCCGACCGCTCCAATAGCTTTCGTCGCACTTGCCCGATACGCACATCTCTTCTTTTTCAATTTTTCAATCGTGGCCATTGCAAGGCAACAAATTCAAAACAAAACAGGGAAATTGTTTACCAAACCAACTTTTTCAATACAATCCTGTCAATGTTCGCCAAAATGTTACAAATCAATTCTTCAACTCATGTCTACAATTCAAGAACAATTACTTTTATTGTACCCAAAGAGCATCACTATCCAGCCATTACATTCAGTTACTCAAGACCTGTTCCACTTTGCTCATCAACGCCCCAAGGGTGCCAACTTACAAAAATCAAATGTAAATACAGAAATACATTCACAAAATTACAGAAGCACATTCACAACAATGTACTTCTTACTTAGTCGCTCTGATAACGACGAACATCGCAGGATCAGTTAACTATTATACATTCGCACTTAACAGGGGCATATATAGAGTTTTATTTTGGGGGGTGCCCAACCGAGGGTTAGAGGGCATGGTATAGGTCACAGAGAATAGAGGGTCCGGGGTTCTCCCCGGGAAACTTTTGTATAATTTGGTGTAAAATGATGAGTTTTAAGGCTATCTGGCATCACGTTTTTCAACCAATTTGTTGTGATGTTTTATGTTTGGTTAGTCAAACAAAACTACGAACATTTTATGTTACTTCTTATTAATACAATCATCTTGGTCACTTGATGGTGTTTACATGGAAAGAATTAACATTTCTGTTTTGACTTACAACTATAATATAAAGTCAAGGTTTCTTGAAGCATTACCAAATCGATTTATAACTTTATCGTCAGTAATGTATGTCTCTGTAACAATGCTAGACCGTTGAGTCTGTTTCCAGAAGTAGAATTCCTTAAGTATGTTTTCAACCAATTCAAACTCCGTTTGGCAGTACCGGTAGCTACAGAGAGAGGCAAATTTGTCAAAAGTTTGATAAAAGTATAAAAGTTAGGGAAAAAACTTTTGTCACGCGCTTCAAGGGCAATTGTTGCTGTTGTTGGTACGTTCATAAGAATACGAGGTTATGTTGTTACAAATAAGATCAGTGCAAACTGACTGTCACACTGTTTACATCGCTCTACCGTCGCCTTGCTTTGCAATGTTGCCATGTGTCACTTAGTAAGAATAGTAGGCTACATGATAAATATATTAGTTTTTTTTTAAATTTTAATTCATTAACAAATAATATACGGTATGTGACAAAATTTCGGGGCGAGGGGCGGGCACCTTCCCTTATATACGCCCCTGGTACTTAAATCAAGGAACATTTATGTGACTTTCTTAAGAGCCTGCCAATGTCTGTTCTGTAATTTTCTTCTTGCAGAAGCACATCATTATCAATCCCCCATTGAACTTTAACTTTATTAGCTAATTGATCTATATTGAATTGTAACTTTCTGTCGGTCAATACAACTATGAGCCCAATTAAATTAGGATTAAGATTAGTTTCTCCGCTCATATAAGTAGGCTACATGCAGCGCATCGAAAATTGCCTTGCAGTAAGATTTCATTGGAATCATATAGCCTACTACATTACGAAGTATATCAGTATTGGCAACTCAAACTAACACTTGGGGCGCTGCGGTCGTCTGGATAAGTAGGGTAAAATTACTCAATAACACGCGTTTGATATGGAACACTTTTTATTTTTCGGTTATAATCAGTAAATGTGGTCCCTAAAATAATGACAGTGTTATTTTCAATTGTATATATGTATAACTGTGCGATACACGTGATCTAATTTGTGTGTTCCAATGGATTTTATGTGTCAATTGCATATTATCAGACGGCTTCGGTGGCGTAGTCGGTAGCATGCTGAGCTTCTATGCCCAAGATAGCGGGTTCAAAACCGGCCGAAGCCGTCGGATTTTTTAAGAGCGTTAAAAATCCCTCAGTATGCCTTCCTTCGGAGGGGAAGTAAAGCCGGCGGTCCCATGTCATAGATTTATGGCATGTTAAAGAACCTTCCACTAATTGCACCTGTGTGAAGCTAAATTGGATAGGTTAAGAATGTAAACAACGCTTTTAGGTTTCTACGTTCGTTGCCAAGAGCCGACTGCGGTGGCGTCTAGTAGCTAAGTTCTGAACTTGGCCTAGTAGTCGTTGACGGTGGCGCTTGGCGGCAAAAGTAGGAACTATTTGAAAAATTCTAAGTTGCAGTACTTAAATTAAAAAAACAGATAACACATACTAATACAGTCATCACAATTAACACCGGTTATCAGACAGATTCTACACACACCCAAAGTACACGGGGCTACATGACCGCGTTGTCGCAGCCCCTAAACTTAAGATCCAACCAACCAACCATATTATCAAGCATCGGTTGTCTGCTGGTATTTGTTTTTGTGCAGTTCGAGTCATGGCGCTGTTACGTTTAAAAGCTATATTTGAGTTTGCTCACTGTACCATAGACTCGAGAAATTATTTGCTGCTTGATAGGGCGAAGGGATGAGTTTAACGTGTATTAAAACTCGGGGTAGACAGGAATTGCTTGATTTAAATGGTAAGTATTTACCCTGCGAAATCAAATTAGGCCTATATGACTCGTAGTGGAATGGCTCAGATATCGCAGAGCGAGGTGATGACGGTTGGTAGGATTATTGGAAATGAACTAGGGAGCGGGAAAGGATACCTGACTGATGAAGCTTGTCTGTCCTCGGCTGTTGTAGGCCTAGGCTTGGCTGTCTTGGTACGCCTTGGCACGGCGTAAGTGAACAACCCGTCCTGTCGTCAGTGAGTGTAGTGGTGAGTGGTCCAACCCGCTCTTGTTGCCGGTATTTATTTGGTATCGTCACCTTTCGGCTATTGCTATTTGCATCTTTTGGAAAGTGATGAAAACGTATATCCGCAGCCCTCTTATACATCGACTTACAGCCGTAAACTGAGCAATATACTTTGCTTTTATTCATTTTGCACTCTTATCAACGAGTAAAACTTATTACTTATGTATAATCACGAACAATTTACCACGATCTGCTTACCAATACAAGAAACCATGTACAAACAGTCACCACGTGACTAATGTACCCTACTTCGTTAGTTTCTCATTTTTACCGCTAGATGTCATATCAGATAGCTGGAGTTGCCAATTGAATTTACCATTTTGTCTCAACTAATCTACCGTCTACATTCGATTGAGAGTGAGAATCTCAGTCGCTTTGATAACTGCACAAAAACACCGCAGAACTATTTAACTATTAAGATGGTATATTGGCTTTCAGGGCCAGTGAATTAAAACTCAGCAATTTTTCTAGGTTTGTGCCGGGGACACCAAGAGCCCGGTGATGAGCCAGCTTGGTGTCTTACGCGAAACCCCACACAAGACACGGCACAAACCTAGAGAAATTGCTGAGTATTTAACTATTAGCCTGTAAAATGTTTCGATCGTAGAAGATTTAACATTACAGGTTAAGAATCTACAACAATGGTAGATTGCTGTTCGTTTGTAGCAATACCTTGCTCTGTTCCCAAAAAATAGACCACAGTATTATGGCACACGTTGAATAAAAATATTCGGAATTTCGCAGAACGAATAACGATCGCAGTAAGGCAGAGCGGCGCAAAATTAAGAGTGTACAGCACAGTCAGGCCCGTATTTAGGCCTCCTGAATCCCCTGGGGGAAAAAATAAAAATAAAAAATCTTTGCTAGCCCAGACTTAAAATATGTAGATTTATTAAAGTTTCCTTACCATATGGATCTGTTTCTTCACTGAGCGTGTATTTAACTATGAGTGGCAAACACTATAAATATATGTTAACTAAAATTACAAATTAAAAAAACGTAATACAAAGAATTTACATTTAAATGCTAAAAGATATCATACACAATCAATGGAAAAAAAGGGAGAGTTAGCCGTGGTCGTTACGGCGTGGCTGCAGGCAGTCGCTCACATCCGGGAGGCGAGGAGGTTTGAATCCCACCGCCGGCAACCTTGAAGATGGCCTTCTGTGGTTTCCCATCTTCCTTCCGAGCAAATGCCGGGGTTGGTCCCTAACTATAGGCCACAGCCGCTACCTTCCAATTCCTCGTCCTTACATTCACACTTTCCTCCCCAGACACCACTCCACACTTAACGGTACTCGAAGCTCACCCCATGGGTGTCCGCATAGAAGCAGCTACAAACTCTGTCAAGCCGAACATGTCCTCGGACACTCCCGACACTAAAAGTCATACGTAAAAATAAAAGAAAATAAAAAACACCAATTATTTAAATAACAAGGGGATTCCTTCCTGCCTTGTCATTTGCAAGCAAGATTAGGATTTCTTCTTCTTCTTCTTGTTTCGAATGGGCCTACTTTGGACCACGCTTGTTCAACTGTTGAGCTTTGATCTTTGCCCAGTGTTGTCGCATTTTCTGCCGGTGTAACTCCTTCCTTTCATCTGTCCAAGGGGTACCTTTCTTCCGGGGTTTTTCCTGAAATCCATGGACTTCCTTCAGGGCATGTCTCACAGATTGCCTGTCTTGAAGATCTGATATTCCCAGTTCATTAATGTCTTTCTCAGTTTCTGTCAGCCAAGTGGTACGAACCTTCTTGTTCTGCCAGAAAGTGAACAGCCCATTGGTCAGTCTTTTGGGAGGCAATCTTGCCACATGACCATAGAATGCTACTCTCCTTTTCCTAGCACAGTCAGAGAGCCTTTCTATATGTTCGTAGAGCTCGGAATTGTGCCGCCTACGGTATTCCTCATCTTCTTTTACCGGACCTAGGATCTTCCTGAGAATTCTCCTCTCTCTGACTTCCATTTTCTCCATCAGACCACTTCGGTTCAATGAGAGACACTCCATGGCATACAGGGCTTCTGGTCGTATGACTGAGGTGTAGTGCTTCAGTTTCAGGTTGCGTGACAGGCATTTCTTGTTGTAGATGTTCTTTGTCAGTCGATAAGCCAGTTCCAGCTTGTTGACTCTCATGGATAATGATGCTCTTTCTGATAAGTTGGGTTCAATCCATTCGCCGAGATACTTAAATTTCTCAATCCTCTTGATTTTTCCCTGTTCTAGTAGCATCTCTCTGTTAGCTTCTTTGATGTTGGTGAAGAATTCTGTTTTTTCCAGCGACACTTGAAGACCCACTTTGGCTGCCTGTCTTCTGAGGCAATTGACCTGCATTGTTGCTGTATCCAGAGAATCGGCAATAAGTGCCATGTCGTCAGCAAAGGCCAGGCAATCTACAACCAGTCCTTCCTTCCTACGCCCCAGGTATATCCCACTCTGGACACCCATATTGGTCAGTTCCTTGCGCCATTCTCTCACAACCTTTTCAAGGACACAGTTGAAAAGAAGTGGAGAAAGTCCATCCCCTTGTCTCACCCCTGTTTTTATCTCGAAGCTTGCTGAGACCTCGCCTCTAAATTTAACCTTGGAATGGGTATTGGTCAAGGTTTCTAGAATGAGTTTGCGGGTTTTGTTGTCTAACCCTAGTTCTTGGAGAATTCTATTAAGTGTTTCCCTATCAACAGAGTCGTAGGCCTTCCTAAAATCAACAAAGGTGACAACCACCTTGCGGTTTCTCAATTTGGAGTATGCAAGTACAGTTTTCAGGTTGAGGATCTGTTCAGCACAGGATCGGCCCTTCCTGAAGCCTCCCTGATATTCTCCGAGTTGACTGTCCAGTTGACTTTCTGCCCGTGTTAGTAATGCCTTGGAGAAAATCTTGTATGTTACCGGGACGAGAGAAATCCCACGGTAGTTGTTTAGGTCAGTAAAATCTCCTTTCTTGTGGAGGGGATGGATCAGAGCTGAGGTCCAGTCAGGTGGTAATTTCTCTGTTTCCCAGATGTTCTGTATGATCTCGGTGAGTTTGCACACAGCATTGCTTCCAGCACATTTCCAGATTAGGATTTCATTAGTCCAATTCCACTTTCAAGGCAGATTCAAAAGCAAGAACACCAAGATGACTAACACAATCCCGTTTTGTATGTCCTTTAATAATCAACATTGCAAATGTGCGACCATGAATAATTCTCTTGTGTGTGTGTGTGTTGAGGGGGCTAAACTTATAACTTGGCGTTTAATGCCCAAGCGGTTTTGTACATTATTCCAGATTTTCTTCCGCCCCTAAAACCTGCCGCCCTGGGCAGTTGCCCTGTTTGTTACCCCGTAATTACGGGCCTGAATGTAGTAAATGACCCTATATTGTAAGCGCTACCTTAAGGGACCAGTGTTTTACTAGTCAGCAAAGAAAATCTCGTTTTTGGGGCTGAAATCCGCTATCGGTGTTGCAATGCATAAACATATCCCTAGAACGGGCTTTCATATCGTCACTGCCAAAGTGAGGTGGCGAAAATAGCAGCCAGCCTAACCACTTTTGATAGTGTTGGGTAAACATACGGTTTTTACACTAGACATAACCTTATTGAAAAATGGAGCTATGTCTCCATTGGTGGTCTAGTGCATGACATCATTAGAACCATATATTTTTAGCCTACTTTCGATTTTTGCAAAAAATGAAAGTAGACTTATGAGATCAACACAGGGCGAAAAAAGTGTGTCTGTCTGTGTGTGTGTATGTGTGTGTGTGTGTCTGTGTGTGTGTGTCTGTGTGTGTGTGAGTGTGTGTACTCTGAATGTCTGTCCCCCCCTATCAATTCGAACACGGTGAATGCGAATTGAACGAAATTTGGTACAAAGGTAGCACTAGCAAAGGACACCTCAGTGTCATGTTTTATATCGCCGCCATCTTGACGGAAACGTAATGGCGGCCTCACAAATGTTCAAAGCTTAAATCAAATTACGACTAACCTAATCATCCGATCTCTACCAAATTTTGCAACAACATACCTTTATGGGGGGAGCATCCTTTGACCAAACCAATAGGTCATCAGCGTAATAGTTTACGGATGGCGGCCATCTTTGAGTGAAAATCGATTCCCCCTATTAATTCGAACACGGTGCAACCGAATGGAACGAAATTTGGTACGGAAGTAGTACTAACAAAAGGCACCTCAGTGTCATGTTTTATATCGCCGCCATCTTGACGGAAACGTAATGGCGGCCACACAAATGTTCAAAGCTTAAATCAAATTACGATTAACCTAATCATCCGATCTCTACCAAATTTTGCAACAACATACCCTTATAGAGGAAGCATCCTTTGACCAAATGAATAGGTCATTAGCCTAATAGTTTGCGAATGGCGGCCATCTTTGTGTGAAAATCAATTCCCCCTATTAATTCAAACACGGTGAAACCGAATGGAACGAAATTTGGTACAGAGGTAGCACTAGCAAAGGGCATCTCAGTGTCATGTTTTATATCGCCGCCATATTGACAGAAACGTAATGGCGGCCACACAAATGTTCAAAGCTTAAGTTAAATTACGACTAACATAACCATCCGATCTCTACCAAACTTTGCAACAACATACCTTTTTGGAGGGAGCATCCTTTGACCAATCTAATAGGTTATTGGCGTAATAGTTTGCGGATGGCGGCCATCTTTATGTCAAAATTGATTCCCCCTATTAATTCGAACACGGAGGAACCTAATGGAACGAAATTTGGTACAGAGGTAGCACTAGCAAAGGGCACCTCAGTGTCATGTTTTATATCGCCGCCGTCTTGACTGAAACGTAATGGCGGCCACACGAATGTTCAAAGCTTAAATCAAATTACGATTAACCTAATCATCCGATCTCAACCAAATTTTGCAACTACATACCTTTATGGAGGGAGCATCCTTTGACCAATCTAATAGGTCATTCGCCTAATAGTTTGCGGATGGCGGCCATCTTTGTGTCAGAATCGATTCCCCCTATTAATTCAAACACGGTGAAACAGAATGGAACGAAATTTGGTACAGAGATAGCACTAGCAAAGGGCATCTCAGTGTCATGATTAATATCGCCGCCATATTGACAGAAACGTAATAGCGGCCACACAAATGTTTAAAGCTTAAATCAAATTACGACTAACATAACCATTCGATCTCTACCAAACTTTGCAACAACATACCTTTATGGAGGGAGCATCCTTTGACCAATCTAATAGGTCATTAGCCTAATAGTTTGCGGATGGCGGCCATCTTTATGTCAAAATTGATTCCCCCTATTAATTCGAACACGGTGGAACCGAATGAACGAAATTTGGTACAGAGGTAGCACTAGCAAGAGGCACCTCAGTGTCATGTTTTATATCACCGCTATCTTGACGGAAACGTAATCGCGGCCACCCAAATGTAATTACGACCAACCTAATAATCTAGTCTCTACCAAATTTTGCAACACCATATCTTTATGTGGGAAACATATTCTGACCAAACTGCAAGAACATCAGCCCAATAGTTTGCAGATGGTGGCCAAGTATGTGTGCAAATCGATTCCCCCTATCAATTCAAACACGGCGAAACCGAATTGAACGAAATTTGGTACAGAGGTAGCACTAGCAAAGGGCACCTCATATTCATGTTTAATATCCCTATAGCACGTTGTATTTCAACAAGCTACTACAACCAACATTCAATCATACTCCTTGAAAAGGACAAAGAGTTATAACAATACCCATGCATTTAGGAGAAAGTAGGCTATATGTTCTTTACTGAACATCTTGTTTGAATATAAACACATATTATGTCAGCAACATTAAAGAAGTTTTCTATTGTGTTATTTGTCAGTTGATTATCAGAAACTTCAATTTATGAAATATATGAAATAAACTGGTGACAATGACCAATCGAATATCAACATTCTCGGAATTCCAGGGGGGGGTGGTGGTGCACGGCCCCACCTTGCCCCTCCCTGCGGGCGCCCATGAGTCTGAAAGTTGTAGAAGTGAGTATTTCCCGTATTAAGTTGTTTGTGTAACCGATGCCTTGTAATGAATTTAACCAACAAATTCTTCACTAATATTTCATTAAACTATTTCAGATACTTAGGAAGTGTTGTGTTCCTGGTTGTAAGTCAAATTATGGCAGCACTATTAAAATAACTGGTTATATTACAGCGTTTTGATCTCTACAACGAGGCGGACGTTCTGTGTCTAGTAGGCTTAACTTATTTTCAGCATGTATCTTCATGTGCCCTCTATTTGCCAGTTCATTAGGAACTGTACTCAGTTGGCAAGTGCTTTTAGGTAGATTTCATTAGAAAGCTACCTATTTTTAAATTAAGTGGCGAGTGGAACATTATTGTTAGACTGTCAACATTAAGCTGGGAGGCCTATTGTGACTATGATGAGTGTATCTGTGGACAAAAGGTGAAGGATTCATTATCAAGTAGTAAGTTAGTAAGAATAGTCTTAAATAATATATTATATTTTTTGAGCGCGTCAATGACGGCTGTAAGCATAGCATCAAGAAAATAAATCTTCAGACATTGAGACATTGAGGTAATGACAACTCAAACTATCACTTGGGGCACTGCAGTCGGTTCAACATGGCGAGGATGGGTAGGATAAAGCACTCAATAACACAGGATTGCTATGGCACACTTTCGTATTATGCTGTTATATTCAGTTGGCCTACTGTCGATTCCCGTTAAGGTAATAATGAAAGGCTGTACTATTGGCAACTCCAGCTATCTGATATGCCATCTAGTGATGAAAATAAGAATCTCACCAAGTAGGATAAATCTACCACGTGGTGACAGTTTGTATTGTGTCTTGTATGAGTGAACACAACGTGTTATTTTTTTGTGTGTTTTTATACACAATTAATTAGTTTTACTCATTGTTAGAATACAACATGAGTAAACACAAAGCATATTTCTCAGTTTACGGCTGCAAGCCGATGTATAAAATGGCTCAGTATATAAATTTATATTATATTCTAAACGATGCAAATATCAATGGTCGAAAGGTGGTGATCACGAATAAATACGGAGAACAGGAACGAGTTGGAATACACTTGGTGTGGACGTTGGGGACAGTCTAGCCACTTAAGTTACAGTAATAATAATAATAATAATAATAATAATAATATTAATGGACTAATAGGCCTAATTATCTGTGACAGGAAAGAAGCAGTGATAAGACATGTTTGCGACATTCTGATGCACCTATCTTACAAGAACATTGAAACTGCTTAATTGTAGCGTTCTCCTTTCGATTTCTCTTGTAACCATGTGGGGCGGAGCAGCGACGTCTGGAGCTCAAGAGCGTAAATTGACCAAAAAGTTTCATCATTGTGTATGCTACTCTTTCACAAGACATATTTGCAAATAACAATTCTACCCGTTCTGTAAAGTTTTTCCACCCCGATTCTGTAACTTCACTTCATAACAACCCACCAACATGGTTACGATGGAACCATTCCTCTATTCTGTAAGGTAACTTGTTATGACGCGTGTTAAAGAGTTGAGGATCAGGGTTTCATAGCCATCTTCATAGTACGAAAGCCTTCCACTAGAGGACGGGTAAATCTATTGGCGCGATATTTCAACATTAGCCTCCAATAATATCAATAGAATATTGGAGGCTAAATTTCAACTTATTTCACATCGTTCTATATCGCAATTAGTTTGTATCGTTTTATTTTTTAACTATTTCCTATGTTCCAAATTGCCTTAACCCATACTTTCGCCTATTCTGATGTTTTATTTATCGTATGCTTTGACCATTCATACGGATTACTTCAACCTGATACACATAACCCCATTAGCGAAAACATTTACGCTGTCTGTTCACATGAAGATCCATTTTAGTCAGGGTTTTCTTTAGCTATTTCCTTAATTAATACCTTATTTTATTTCGGAGTATCTAATTTATAGTACTCAATGGATATTATAGCGGATCACGTCAACCTTATTTACCTAACTCCCTTTCGAAAAAAATTACATTGCATGTCCACATGAATATTCATTTTAGTTTAGTAGGAATCAAATAGTGTGTTGTCCTGTTTATTACGACATGAACTGTATCAGAAACTGAAGTTAAGATAAATGTTTTATGTGGCCAGTAAGCCATTGGGCAACTTACCTGCAGGCCTAATTGACTACTGAGAGCATTTTAACACATGGATGACAATACCGTTAAGAATAGGTGTTCAAAAACCTCCACGGATGAGGTATCAACTCTTTGAGCAGTAACACAATAGAAGATAATGGGGAGATGGTCCAATCTAGTTTGCCACTTTTTCTTCACGGTAGGCCTAGGCCTACTGTAGTGTTGTTAATATGAAATCGTCTGTTCCAGTCAGAACACCACATTGCTCCTCCGGCTGAAGCCAAGAAAGTCAAAGAGTGATTTAATGATCCATCGTAATACCAGCCTTCGATAATAAACCAGAGCAAATGCCCTGCAGGTAATACCGAGGTGGCAAGAGAGCCATGGAAATTGTAGAAACCTAAGATCACGATCATTTAGACTGTGGTTTAGTATTGTTCTCCTTACGGCACTTCTCACATTAAAAACTGTGAGCCCACAGAATCCCTTACACCCGTCAATTTGCAAGTCTAGGACTGTTGCGTACTGTGCCCGAAATCACCTACCATCACCTGTTGAATCCCACGAAGACAGCCAGACCGTAGAACCTGAAAATCCACGGCTAAAAAAAAGTCCTACCAACATGTGAATTGGGTAATAGGGACACAATTATATCCAACAAGATGGCATTAGGTAACACCATGGCTAAAATCGCACAATAGCTCAGTAAACAAGAGATTTCCACGAATGGAACACCTCGGGAGAGTGGACTATTCCGAAATACCCAGCGATGGCCCTCCTAATACTACCTTCCATCACCTGTTTAAAGCATCACTCAAAAGAATTTTAAAATGAAATGAAATTTATTCAGAAAAAGAAGGTATCACATCCTAACATTCCTTATAAAAGGAGAAAATTACCCCTCAAAACTAGGGTAAAATACTAAATGCCAGTAACAGATACTGGTAGAGCCTAAAACTACGGCAAAAATCAGGTGTTCATATTGAAACACACACAAAAAAAATAGTCAGAACGTTTGCCTGCAATTGGTCTTCGACGGTGTAATAATCAAATTGACGCAGCTTTCATAGCTGTAAGATTTCAATCTTATCAATCAACAATAAATTACATATTTACATTTTATACATTTTATCGATTTACACCCAATGCGTAAATTATTTACAAAGAAAAATTTATGAGACTAGATTCGACCTTGCAATTGGAAGTTTACTTGTCAAAGATTAGATATAGTGTTACTAATTCGTGATATAATCTAACGAACAACTAAGCTAATTAGAAGTAGGGTTATTCTTATCCAAGAAAAAAATACTCACATAAATAATATCGTGAATCTTGTTAACAATCCGAATTACTTTACTGGGTTAATTCTATTAACATAATGACATTCATGACACAGTGTTTTACTCAGTTCCGAAATATCTCCAGGTGCTTATCAAACACAGATGTCATCCAAAAACATCTGGTCCAGAAATTCCACAAAAGGATTGACCTTACAAAAGCTCATTGTGTATAAACACTCAATCTAAAAATGGGCTCTCATTGGCACTATTTCACTACATTAATTACACTCAACAGTGTATTAAAAATCACTATAACAGCATTAATCGAAATAATTCTCAATAATGAGTGCACCTCCTTATTGGTAACCCCAAACCAAAAAGATCCTACACTGATCTTCACAGCACCTGAGTGCTGCACAAAATACTTCACATACAACGTGAACATGAATACTGCAGTAAATAACATTTGTGTGGAAAGTCAGGAATGTCAAAGAGAATGACCCTATTAATAATTAAGCTTTGCCTCACAATATTCATTACAAAGATTTTTAGTGTTACTCGAGACTTCCTTGAAGTCTGGACTAGGTTTCATTAATAACCGAGCATAGATGCTAGCCAATAAACTCTTCCAAAAATCGTATACTGATAAAAATTAACAGCATGAAGTATGCTTCACCTAGGTTACATGACATGAGAAATATGTGAACTGGATTAAGGTGCACATTGATTAAATCCAACTAATTATGAAGATTCCCCCACCCCCTCCCAGGTTGAACTCGAGAATGATGTTACAATACTACCTACAGCATGAATCTAGTAAATAGCTGAATATTTAAGACATGTTGATTCATTAGGCAGCATTGGGAATCTCTCTCGCTCCAAAGAGAAGTGTGAGGTCTTCCAGAAAGAAAAAAATATTCTAACCACCAATCGAAATTCAGAAAGATTTCTATGTCCAAATGACATTTGGGAAACTATAGTTCCTAATTTCATTATTTAATGTAATCACTTCAAGCAGAAAATTCTTGCATCAACATAGCAAACGTCCAAGTGTATCAAAGACACTTTCAAAATCCTGTCAAAAATATCAATGTGCTCCAGTGCACGAAAATAATAATGTGCCTTACGTACAAAATAGTTCCTATCTCAATAAAAAACAAGATGTTCAGTAAAGAACATATAGCCTACTTTCTCCTAAATGCATGGGTATTGTTATAACTCTTTGTCCTTTTCAAGGAGTATGATTGAATGTTGGTTGTAGTAGCTTGTTGAAATACAACGTGCTATAGGGATATTAAACATGAATATGAGGTGCCCTTTGCTAGTGCTACCTCTGTACCAAATTTCGTTCAATTCGGTTTCGCCGTGTTTGAATTGATAGGGGGAATCGATTTGCACACATACTTGGCCACCATATGCAAACTATTGGGCTGATGTTCTTGCAGTTTGGTCAGAATATGTTTCCCACATAAAGATATGGTGTTGCAAAATTTGGTAGAGACTAGATTATTAGTTTGGTCGTAATTACATTTTAGCTTTTAACATTTGGGTGGCCGCGATTACGTTTCCGTCAAGATAGCGGTGATATAAAACATGACACTGAGGTGCCTCTTGCTAGTGCTACCTCTGTACCAAATTTCGTTCATTCGGTTCCACCGTGTTCGAATTAATAGGGGGAATCAATTTTGACATAAAGATGGCCGCCATCCGCAAACTATTAGGCTAATGACCTATTAGATTGGTCAAAGGATGCTCCCTCCATAAAGGTATGTTGTTGCAAAGTTTGGTAGAGATCGGATGGTTATGTTAGTCGTAATTTGATTTAAGCTTTAAACATTTGTGTGGCCGCTATTACGTTTCTGTCAATATGGCGGCGATATTAATCATGACACTGAGATGCCCTTTGCTAGTGCTATCTCTGTACCAAATTTCGTTCCATTCTGTTTCACCGTGTTTGAATTAATAGGGGGAATCGATTCTGACACAAAGATGGCCGCCATCCGCAAGCTATTAGGCGAATGACCTATTAGATTGGTCAAAGGATGCTCCCTCCATAAAGGTATGTAGTTGCAAAATTTGGTTGAGATCGGATGATTAGGTTAATCGTAATTTGATTTAAGCTTTGAACATTCGTGTGGCCGCCATTACGTTTCAGTCAAGACGGCGGCGATATAAAACATGACACTGAGGTGCCCTTTGCAAGTGCTACCTCTGTACCAAATTTCGTTCCATTAGGTTCCTCCGTGTTCGAATTAATAGGGGGAATCAATTTTGACATAAAGATGGCCGCCATCCGCAAACTAATAGGCTAATAACCTATTAGATTGGTCAAAGGATGCTCCCTCCAAAAAGGTATGTTGTTGCAAAGTTTGGTAGAGATCGGATGGTTATGTTAGTCGTAATTTAACTTAAGCTTTGAACATTTGTATGGCCGCATTACGTTTCTGTCAATATGGCGGCGATATAAAACATGACACTGAGATGCCCTTTGCTAGTGCTACCTCTGTACCAAATTTCGTGTTTGAATTAATAGGGGGAATTGATTTTCACACAAAGATGGCCGCCATTCGCAAACTATTAGGCTAATGACCTATTCATTTGGTCAAAGGATGCTTCCTCTATAAGGGTATGTTGTTGCAAAATTTGGTAGAGATCGGATGATTAGGTTAATCGTAATTTGATTTAAGCTTTGAACATTTGTGTGGCCGCCATTACGTTTCCGTCAAGATGGCGGCGATATAAAACATGACACTGAGGTGCCTTTTGTTAGTACTACCTCTGTACCAAATTTCGTTCCATTCGGTTGCACCGTGTTCGAATTAATAGGGGGAATCGATTTTCACACAAAGATGGCCGCCATCCGCAAACTATTACTCTGATGACCTATTAGTTTGGTCAAAGGATGCTCCCCCCATAATGGTATGTTGTTGCAAAATTTGGTAGAGATCGGATGATTAGGTTAGTCGTAATTTGATTTAAGCTTTGAACATTTGTGTGGCCGCCATTACGTTTCCGTCAAGATGGCGGCGATATAAAACATGGCACTGAGGTGCCTTTCGTTAGTACTACTTCCGTACCAAATTTCGTTCCATTCGGTTGCACCGTGTTCGAATTAATAGGGGGAATCGATTTTCACTCAAAGATGGCCGCCATCCGTAAACTATTACGCTGATGACCTATTGGTTTGGTCAAAGGATGCTCCCCCCATAAAGGTATGTTGTTGCAAAATTTGGTAGAGATCGGATGATTAGGTTAGTCGTAATTTGATTTAAGCTTTGAACATTTGTGAGGCCGCCATTACGTTTCCGTCAAGATGGCGGCGATATAAAACATGACACTGAGGTGTCCTTTGCTAGTGCTACCTTTGTACCAAATTTCGTTCAATTCGCATTCACCGTGTTCGAATTGATAGGGGGGGACAGACATTCAGAGTACACACACTCACACACACACAGACACACACACACAGACACACACACAGACTCACACACACACATACACACACACAGACAGACACACTTTTTTCGCCCTGTGTTGATCTCATAAGTCTACTTTCATTTTTTGCAAAAATCGAAAGTAGGCTAATATAGATCTTCCCCTACGATGATTCTTCACGACAAATGAAAATGTGCATCAATTACTCTAATAAAACTACTAAATTGAAATATAGTTGCCAAACTACACAATTGGATGCATTTGGTTATCCCAAATCAAAATCCAGATTGGCCAAGAAGTCAGAGACGATAGAACATCGTACCTAAACTCCTGTCCAACCATGCTAAGATTTAATGAAACCATGGCAACTATGGCTACCTTCAAATACCCCCACTAGCCACTACTTATAAAGTTGAAAGTGTTCTACCTTCTTCCAAGGCTCCGTAGCGACGATCAAAACAGAATATTATCATGTCGTAGTAATCCACTGTGCACCTCACCAGGACATAATACTCCTCCATGGGCGTTTTGAGTGATGAACGTTGGACCTCACTACTAGGACCAGGCTCCAAGCCTCGACCACTCAATCGCTTCACGCATGAAAATGTTTTTGCGAACCGAGTCCACGTATTTGCGTCTCCCGACAGAAAATAGTAACCGTTTGTAGCGACTGAAAGGTACACAATGGCAACCACATGTCAGGTACATCTCAACCCGAGATGTGAAAAGCATATTCTCTAAAGATTGCTCCATCTTACACGAGAATAGCATGTTCCTGAAACATTTGTAGAATGTGGCTGCCTTTAGTAATAACTACCACGCTCTGAGTGCAGTGCTTATGTCATGAGTTAGCCTCGCATATTTATAATCACAAAGTACTGTTCATATCTTCCCCCTGATTCCTGCATTTCAAACATGTCACTTGGGAAGAATGTAGTTCTCATACACATGCCGTGTATATCGTGAAAGCTGTCCGTAGCTTCGAACTTCAGCAAAAGTTTAATGCACTCTCATTTAACACAAGCGATCTGTAATGGCGGCTCGAACCTCGTGTTCATATATCAATCCGCTTCCGCACTGCACATTGCATGACCCCGGTCCATATGGTTGAAAGTCGAACACGACACTGACATTCATCGCATTGCATACTTTTACAAAGTATAGATCACAGTGTAATATTTCAACAGAGTCCGTTACTCCACGTATATTTGTACTGTTTACAAAACATCCATTTCCGGGTCGGAAACCTCTTTGACTGTTTGAGATTGGGATAGTGTCGCTGAGCCTATTCTCTACTATGCCGCTGAACATCCGTGCTAACAAAGATGCGATAGTAATTGGCCGCCAATTTGCTGGATCCTGAAGGTCCTTTCCAGGTTTAGGTATCAATGTGGTTCGGTGTTGTATCCACGATCTTGGATATATCCCACGGTGGTATAAGATATTGAAGAGTACGGTTAGAGTTCCTACGATGTTTTGGTAGCTCATTAGACCCTTCTTATTATCCCCGTCGAGGCCTGGGGCACCTCCTGGTTTGAGTCTTCTGAGTTTCGCTGAAACTTCACTTTCCTTAATTAGATGTATGTCCCTCGGTTTAATTTCCGAAGCTGGGGTGAGGTCTAATGTGCATAATCCCGGAGATTCCCATAGATTCCTATATACTGTAGTTGTATAGTTTCTTCTTCAGGTGGATGATCTACAGCTTGATTTGAGACTATCAGCCCCGGTAGATTATTATCTAGAACGAGCTGTGCTAGACACGAAGGGTTCCTCTTATACAACTCTCGGGTTTTTGCATATCTTTGAACTTTATTTCTAGTTTTATGAGATCTCTTAGACTGCTTTCTCTTAACTCTGTTTGTTGTTATCTTCTCTTCTTTTGGCGTAACCTGGATGATCTTTGACGTTAGCTCTCCTATTAGATCTTCTGTTTCATCTGAAATATTCCCTGGGTTCTCTGCGATTTCGATTAGTTGTTACCCAATTTCACATATCTGGGTTATGCCCTTGATTCGAGATAAGATCTCTTTCCATAAAACTGCATATTCTAGCTGAGAAGATTCTAATGTCAATTCTTCCTTCTGGAATCGCACTACTTCGTCAAGATGGGTGTTTGCGGGTTGGGAGAGCCTCTCTCTTTCTTCTATCGAGCTGCCTCCTTCGATAACCATTGTTGTTATTATGGATTTTCTATCATCTACGTTTAGAGCGTCGTTTCCCTGCTGAGTTCCCTGGGTTTTCGTAGGTTGTACATCTTCTTCTTCTTCATCTTTGGAAATGACGGTGGTATCGTCTGTTTCTTCTATCTCATCTGCTGGTAGATCTTCTTCTGCTGAATTTCAGTCTCTCCTTTGCATTTTGATTGATGTACAACTGCACCATGTAATTTCTTGTATGTGTTGGAGCATTCCTTACATTTGTAGATCAGTTTAGTCTCAGGATGGTTATCCTCGGAGTGAGCTACTAGATCTTTAGCTCTTGTGAACCAGTTGTTGCAGGCAAAGCAGGTTCTCGGTTCCCATGGAATCAGTATTAATTGCTCGGCTTCCATTTTCTTGCCATCTTCCCCTGTTGGGGTGTTGTCAATGTCGTTACCATGTCTCCCTAATGGTCGATCTGATCCGGGACATGGTATCGGATCAGAAAGCCGAGGCATCTCTGTACGCTTAGCATAGGGATGCATTATCCCGAAGAATCCTTCAAATTCGGACGGGGTGAGTCCTTGCGGTGGGGCTGCCACCTGCGACCCAAGGACAGGCCTTCACCTCCACTGTTAGCTCGGTCCCAGCGATCGTAGATTTGGACCTTTTTCCCGGCAGCAACGTACCCTTGCTGAAGGGGTGGACGTAGTGGTAGGTTAGCCAATGGATTCCAGCGACGGGAGAGGAAGGATCCTCTTAACCCCAACCTGACACCAAAGGCCTTTGACAGGGATCATGAATTTTAAAATAGCGCGGTGGAAGGTTATGGTTACTCCGTAAAATATTCCTCACACGGAAAAATATTGCACTCTGGCTTGTGGAAGACAGTTGCTCACCGCACGAGACCTCCTCCCCCACTCTACAGTATCATAGTTCAAAACCCGTCGCTAGGACTGTTATAAACACACATGTTTTATAATTAATTACTTCTTATAATGTTGTGAATATTTGCATACACTCTCTAGTATTCTGACAAGTTTCTTGATATGTTTTTCAATGCATAAATTACTCATTTTTTTTCCTGAAACAGTATAATGTTTCATTTCAAGTCTTGTGACGTCATTGACACCTGAACCAAAAATATAATTTCTTCTGCACCACTGTCCGACGTTCGTCAACTCTCGTGACATATCGGCCACCCATGAGTGACCCAGATCTGAGGTGTAATGGCCACTTACCATATGGTCCCCGGATCAGTACCGTAAGAGGGTTCTCAGCTAGTGGCGCGCGGGCCATGAATTAATGGTACATATTCCCCCTTGATGCCTCAAATAAAAGTCTGCTTAGCTTTTATTTGCATCACTTCTAGATATTCTGGCATATGTATCATTGCTTCATGCTTTAGTTAGACTATCTTCTTCACGTATCTCGTCTCTTCTTACTTCATGTTCTTGGAATTGACGATCTAAAGCACATGTCTCTACTTCTGTCTAGAAGTCGGCGTTTTTCTCCTATCCTCATCGGCAGGTGTTCTTTCTGAGCCATTATCTTGTCGACTAGTGCTTGGTTTTGCCTTATAAAATTCTCTTTGTCTGTCTTTCGAACTCTTTCTTTCTCTTGAACTCCTTCGTCCCCTTTCGACAGACTTTTCTCTCTCTCTTTGAAGCTTCTCCTGATTCTTCCTTCTTTCAAACTCTTCTGTCCTGTCCTGTAGTTTTTATATCTACTGTAGCCTTGATTATTTCTATAATTTCTGTTGTAAGGCTCTTCTCTATAATTATTTCTTCTATTGTCATAATCTCTACGATACACATTTCTGTCTTCATATTGACGATTCCAGGGCCTTTCGTTATACTCCTTTTATAGATTGTCGTATCTGTTCTGCCTCTGGTAGTGATTCCTCATTGGACCCGTTTTATTGGCCATTCTATTGTCAGGTCTTTCTGTTTGTTGGGTTCTATCCATGTATACTGCATTTACTGTCCTATTTTCCTGTCTGGGGTTGCTGACAACCGTTGGTTTGTGCTTGCACTGACACGGTCCAACCTACGTAATAGGTCGTCCATGGAAGCTAGATCAGTCACACCTGATGAAATAATGGACTTTCTGAACTCAACCGGTAATTGACGTGAAATATTCTCCACTAGTTCTCCTTGCGTTAAAGGGGGCTGTAGAAAACGCAGTTTCGCAAGCTGACTTGCGAAGAATTCAGCATAGCTTGTAGGTCCTGTACTTGCGTACTTCCTCGAATATACTTCCGAGCGTATGTTCTGTTGAACTTCAACAGACCAAAATCGCTGTATAAACGCTTCAGCGAACTGTTCGAAGTCACCGAACGTGTAGCGGAATGCACGATACCATTGTGAAGTTGCATCGGTAAAGAATCTCTCTACAACACGCAGTTCACGATCCCTGGGAGTGTGTGATTCGAAGAAATAATCCATCAATCCTCGGATAAATTCTATCGGAGTGGTTCCGTCGAGGTTATTACATTTTCTCAGCTTATCTACAAAATTACGTATGATTGTTACGTTGGACGCCCTATCTCTTGATCTGTAGTTAAAAGTACTTGTTCCAGTATTGAAGATAGGTGAGTTAATTTCCTCCTGTCTCGGGTGGGTTACATTTACTTGTCCCTATGGACTGGGTTGAGTGTTAGCCTCTAAATTAAAATTTTCTTGCTGTCCTATATCCCTTCTATATGGAATAGGTTGTTTGGTTCTTTAAACAGCAGCTGTAATGTCGGCATGTAAAAGTCCCCTTGGTTGCTCTTTCAAGTTATCAATGTTTATGTAATCCGCTTAAATTAATGTTTTCAATTTTCTGCCTGAGCTCGTTAATTTCAGACGTTTTCTTCTCACGGACCTCAGTTAAATCAATCCTACTCTGATCAACTTTAACCTCAATCCCTTTCACAAGCTTCTCTAACCCCGACAAATCATTAACTTGAGAATATTGGAGAGCATCCACTCATTTATTAACGTCCTCCTTCACAATTGTCATCTCCCTATTGGTCTTCACTATCTCTGCGGCAAGCTTTTTAAGTAGATTTCATTAGAAAACTAACTATTGCAATGGGTACCATGTTTCGATTTCCGGAAAATGTCGACATATCTTCGCGTTTCACATCCCCCAGACCCCAAAACCACCGTCAGTTCAAAATTTTATATATAATTTATGTAAGTATATATATATGTATGTATTGTACCCGTTCGTCCTGGGGATGCGATGACCCATCTTTCTATTACATCGCATTCCTGGAGTTCCAGGACAGAGCGGAGTTAAATGAACCTCTAGTCAAATAAGGAATGTGTCGAAAATTCAGCTGAGTTATCGAAAAAGCAGTGGGTAACACGAGACAAAGTATCTCTAGGGTCGTTACGGGCTTAAGTTTAATAAAAATAATGCAAATATAAATGGGCGCCATCAACTGAACTCCTAGCAAACCACATCCTTTCCGGTTAAGCCTTAATCAAGACAAGGAAAGAAAAAGGAAAATCACACCACCATCAGATCACAACTAAGATAAAAACAAATTTATTTCACTTTGATAGTCAGACAGACATTTTAAATAAACCTCCTACCTGAGAGTATGGTCGAATGCCAACGTTAAATTGTCATTGTCCAAAAATCGAACCATCTCTTTTCTAATCAAAAATATTTCATCCACATAGAACAAGAAAAATCTCTAAAGTTCTCTTGGGTTCTCAGGATCACTGTAGCACTATGTCTTTCGTCACTGACATTTGTGATACCTGAGACCTAATTTCTCTTTAATTTAACATCATAAATGTGGATTTGAAAAAGTTATTAATCTGTCTAAACATACACATATTATAATCACATATTTTAAATATCACGTAATTTATGGCTTGCATGGCATAATTTAAATGTTGAACATGTTAGTAAAATGCTCCTAAACATTGAATAATTAATTTACACTATTTACATCGTCATTTCAAATCGCTTGTTTGTGAATTACAGAAAATTCATGGCTCATTGGTCATCATTATCATCATCATCAAAGTTAAATATTCCTCACATTAATTCTTATCTCAAAATTCAACATATTCCTGTCAGAATCATTAATTCATCACCAGTAAATCATTTAAATCCTCAACTCAAGTTGCAATTTCTCAAATTATATCTCAATTAAATTTATTTAATTCCATATAAATTCATTCATCATCAGCTTCTTTAATTAATTATCACCTTCTAATTCAGTTATTCATCATCTATCCAATCATCTATTAATTTATTTAAATCAGTTTATTTCTCCAACCTTTAATTCATCCATTTATTTAATTTTTATTCATCTGGTTATTTAGATTTTTATTTCATCTAGTCATTCTGATTTTTATTTAATTAGGTCAGATCATTAATATGCTTAACTTTCAGATTATTATTTCATTAATTATTATTCTCAGAAAATCTTGTATTATCAACTTTATTTATTTGTTTAATTTCCTAACAAATTGTTTAATATGGGTTATAGAACGTTGTCTTACAGTTTTATCACTTCCAAGTTATATTTCGTATTTAATTTATCATGCCAAAAAATATTATTGCCTTCACGACATCACGTTGGATCTAACTATCCACAACGACATTATATATCCTCAATTCTTCAAATATCACATTTGAATACAACAATTATTCCACAAAACTCCATAAATATTCAGCACATACAGCATGAATCTCAACAAATACGCTAGACTGGGTTCGACAACCTCATGTCTGCTTCAAAATACATTAGCAATATTGCAACTATCACTTGGCAACTTCCACAAAATGCCTATCACAAACTTCACTTAACCATGTTGCATGATCTACAAAAAATATATAACTGGCTTCAAATTATCAACGCACACAATCTCCAATAACTGTAATTAATCTGATCACATCTAGACAACTTCTTAAACAATTGGAAAAAATATTACCTTAGTAATTCAAGATCTGCTTTCAAATAGCATAAATTCTCTTACAATTTTCATAATTCACATCACAGAAAAAAACCAATGTGCTATAATCTCTCATATCAAAATCTGCAATACTGATCCGCCTTAAAATAAATCTGACCATTAATGATTCATCTTACAAGATTCAATTACTTTAAATCCTTCTCAAAGGTATCAAACACAATTATAAAAATCATCAAAAGCATCAGCTGTACCAGCTGTTAAACTGAAAGTACTCTCAAAAGAGTATAGCAACAAAATATTGGATTGGCAAACAAGAATTACTAAACGTAACCCTGCTGACATTTATCGTTACTTTATTTAACAAAATGTCGACTGATATATGACTAGTAGTTCCTTGTTTGATTCACTTACAATCTCATGTACACTCGGATGATAAAAATGAGTCCCTCAATGGCAAGTAAGATGAGTAACCACCGTACAATCGTATAAATACGAAAGACCTCGCCCCGTCGACTAATCATGATAGTGCCCTGCACGATGGGTAAGATGAGTAGCCACCATACAATCGTATAAATACGAAAGACCCCATCTCGAAGACTATATGAGTGAATGTACCAGATAGGAATCAACAAGTCTCTAGTTGTCATATAAAAGCGATATTCATTCACTAAAGTGAATAACATCTTAATATCTCCAAACAATCCAATGGAAAAAATCCCTACTGATGAATAATACACACTCGCTAGTATGCAATGAACTGACGAAGTAATTTTAGATAATCAATTGCAGATCACGAGTTCGAAATACTCGTTACACAAAAAAACTATTCATGAAAAATATCCTTGCTGGAAAAAGTCCAAAAGACCAAACATCTGCTTAATAAAGCCAACCAATGGTGAGAATTTCGTATAATGATGCCTGCCATATCATATGGTCACGCCATATTCTAGCAAAATTCGAAGCATATAAAGTCAAACCATGTCCAAATAATCGTATCACTCCTATTAGAAAAATATACATGTGTGCCCAGTATTCATGAAAATAATCGTATCAGGTAGTTATAACTCTTACAGTACCTTTTCATAATCAGCTGTTATTAAATTTCAAAGATCGTCGATTTTCCTTATGTAATGAATTTCTCGAAAGATCGGCCTGAATATCATTCCATCCATGCAATGACGATTGCATTCGAAATTCCAAGTGAATCAGCTGGTGGACCTCCTTTCGTCAGGAATCGAATCCATCGCTCTGTGGTGCCATCGCGTCTCTGTCTGCGTTTACTCCGACATGATGAACTTCTGGTTATCCATAGCGGATATTGTCCAAATCCTCACGAAAAAGTTCATGGAAACAGCGGACCCCCTATTCCTCTTCTACTTTACGCCACTGTTCCATACAACGTTCAGTTTGAGTGTTGAAAGTTCAATCTCCAATAACTGCTAAGTCTCACTTTCATAGAATAAAATTTTATGTGAGAGTGTCTAAGTTTATGAAACACCCTGTAGTTGTGTTCATATTCGGTAATTTATAAAACTGCATAAGAAATAATTGCATTAATGCACGAGCTAATGTTCAGAAGTGCATATGCTTACAACATTCCGTTTGCTTATAATTGTTAATGTTACTTGGAATGCGTTATGAAATGCATAGTCGTAATGTCTTTAAGAAAAACTATGTTCATTCGAAGTTCAAAGTTGCAGTATCTCGTAACTATCTGCTTTTATAATTCAAATGCTGAATAAACGTTCCAACTCAATGTAGTAATGAAGTTCAGCTTCTGTCATAATGCTTGCGTATATAATGGGAAATAATCCGCTCGGTTTTACTGCAATGCTATAATCATCTCCGCCTAAAGCTGGCCTCGCCATGTCGCTCTACTATTCTGTTCTGCGTTGAAATGCAGCTTGGAATAAAGTTCTCCAACTACTCGCAATGCTGTTCTAACATCCCGGCCGTCTATGCTTGCTTGCTCCGTATGTCCGCCCGGCTCACTGACCTACTTGTCGTTCGCGGCTCGGTGAAGTTGAAACTGTCGCTTTCACTTGCCGTGACAGTTTCTGTTCGCTACGCGATCTGTACCATGCGCTTGGCGTGTGCTACTCAGCTCGACTCTCTTGCTTGGCTCACAGAGCTCGACTGACTGTCTCTGCACTGTCTTGACCCTTATCTGCCTGGCGCAGTCACGTGGCGTTCTCTCCACCACCTTGCTCTTGCGTCACAACTATAATCTCGAACCCTCATCATCTCGGCTATTAAGTTATAAAATAACTTAAGGGTTATCTGACTTCCTTTAAATTATTACCACATATAATGCATGTTATATCTCCTCTTCTAAGATGTTTAAATACCATGTTCCATACAGATCTTAATAAAGCTTCATAATTTCCATCCATAATTCTATCCGCTTACAGATGTCAGTGCCTTCTTAATCCTAGACCTCCTACGTCATCTTGACATTCCTCTTGACTCGATCTGAGCGCTATCTTTTCTTAACTATTCCCAAAATCTCAACTACGGCTTAATGTCTGCTGGCGTAGCCGATAGCTTCAACTAGGTATCGGGTACATCATGTCAGTTTTTTGTGGACACGATAACAGCCGTAATTTTGCACCAATCACTTTGATTTTTTTACCGAATATGTATTCCTTTAAAATCTCGTTCGAGTTCGTTACTGGGCTAAATCGGTCGAAGGGGGTGAAGATGGGGGTATTTTTTTTTCGAAAAAGTGAAGTATTGCTATAACTCTCTCAATATGTGAAATATTGAATCCGTTCCAAGTTCATACTATGTGTCGGATAAAGCCCATAAATTTATGTTTGAAGAGTATTTTATAGCACCAACCATTGACCAAAGGGGTGGGAAAAAGTGGGGTTTTCGGGAAACAGTAATCATATCTCTCTTAATAGGCACAATATCAAAACCGTACAAAATGGACAACATTTCCCTAATAATTACCTAAAACTTTTGTCTGAAAGAATTTTTGATATGACCCACCATTACGCCAAGGGATGAGAAAAATGATTTCGGAATTATAAGAAAATGCCAAGAGCTATCAGAGGTTGCCATGGCAACACTACTAAATTGATGAAGGATGAGCCATCAGACGTTGCCATGACAACGCACTTGCACGAGATCAGATTCATATTTCCATCTGACTAAGTGTGAAGCGACTTCGGTGACGTAACTGGTAGCATGCTGAACTTCTATGCCCAAGGTCGCGGGTTCAAAGTAGCCCGAAGTCATCGGATTTTCTGAGAGCGCTAAAAATCCCTCAGTATGCTTTCCTTTGGAGGGGAAGTTCCAACGTTCGTTGCGAGTTGCTGGTTGCGGTGGTTCACAGCTAGGTGTCGTTGACGGTAGTATCTGGTAGCAACATTAGGAACTACTGCTTGAAATTGACCGTCTGCAGTTCTTACCTGAATTACAGACTAATACAGCCATCACAATTCACACCGTTTATCAGACAGATTCTACACTCACCCAAAGTACACGGGGCTACATGACCGCGTTGTCGCAGCCCCTAAACTGAGGAACCAACCAAAATCTTTGCGGGAGATATAATTTTGCGTGAAGAAGTAACAGACCGTTACATAGTTACACATCAGTGTCGAAACCTTGCATAAGAACAGTGTGACCACAAGTATAAAAATGGACCCCAAATGACAAGAGGGTTACCGTCCCCATAAGACAATAAAATGTTTAAAATATGCATAAAATGACGAAAAACGAAGTTAATTAAGCTCCAATTATAAAATACTTTCTCTCAATAAATGAGGTCTGATCCTTCTACGAAAACCTGCATATTCTGCCTATTTTCGCCTATCCCCAAGTTTGTCCGGTGAAATCTACCTCCGCCGTCCGGCGTGCCGAGATGACTTTTCTATTTGCTGTTTAGCATCATTAAAACTGTTTTCATTAATTTTTATTATGTCTTTCTTAAATACAACAATATTATCTCTAATTATAGCTTTAAGATCAACATCAAAATCCTCCTTAATGAGCTTAGTGTGGTCCTTTACTTGGGCTTTTAGTGTACACATGTCACCTCTCAGCTGTTCAAGACTAGCTTGAGTCTGGGTGGTGTCATTTTTAAACTTTTGCCTCAGTGCCTCTATACTATCCTGACTTTCCTTTTGACTGTTGTTTAATTCTGATTTGATTTCAGCTTGAAAGTTAGAATTAGATTTTTCTAAATCTGCAAATTTGGATTCCATTTGAATTTGACCTAATCCGATTTTATTTTGGCTTTCATCGACCAGACTAACCTCAGTTTGAATGTCATTGATCTTGGCCTTCATAAGCCTTACATTCGTTCGAACATCCTTAACGCTTTCCTCTATCTTATCCTGACTAGCTTTCATTTCATTCATGTTAGTTTCAAATTTATTTTGACTAGCTTCAATACGATTTACATTAGTTTTAATTTCATTCATGTTAGTTTCAAATTTATTTTGACTAGCTTGCATTTCATTCATGTTAGTTTCAAATTTATTTTGACTGGCATGCATTTCATTCATGTTAGTTTCAAATTTATTTTGACTAGCTTCAATACGATTTACATTAGTTTTAATTTCATTCATGTTAGTTTCAAATTTATTTTGACTAGCTTGCATTTCTTTTTGACTAGTTTCTACTCCTTTGACATCCACCTACATGTTTTCAACATTGTACTCTACTTTGTTTACATTTGTCTCCAACCTTTTGGAGCTATTCTTTATTTCCTGTAAAGATAGTTGCATGGTGTCTAATTCGCCTTGAATATTGACAGCAACTGAATCTTTAACTGTTTTAGTATTGTTATTGACAGTTTCATAAATGTTGTCAAAACTAGCTTGTGTAGATGTCCTAATACTATTTAAGTCTTGATTTAAACTGTCCATCTTATTCTCCAATTCAAACAAATTATTCAGATACCAATAACTAACTGAAAATAATGATGGTTCATACAGTGAGGATTCATTGACTACTATGACAAAGTTTAAGTTTAAGAAAAAAAACTGCCATCTTAAGGATGACATCAAAAATCATCTGCCGGTAACAAATATATCAGACGACTTACATGAAATTCAAACACGAACTCCATTAAGTGTCCCACATGACTGAGCAGGTCAATGAAGTTTCCATTGAATACCTTCCATTGAGTCTGTCATTATTGAGTCTGTCATTATTAAAGCGTGTGGCACCACTTAAATATTGCACAAAAACAAACTAATAATGGTAGCAATTTTACTAGTATCCCTAGTAAATCCAGTATCCTCGTGATTGCTTTCTTCCAAACGAATACCAACACTTTGTGCCAAAAGATTGGTTTACCATTATTCACTTGGACTACCACAAAATAACTCAATGTTCCAGTACTATATGACTGGTTTCAACTCTGGTATTCCAGTTTTATCGAGCCCAAAACGTTGGTGCGCCAAGATAACTGCTCTTTACTCTGGTAATCCAGTTTTATCGAGCCCGAAACATTGGTGCGCCAAGATAACTGTGCCCGAAATCACCTACCATCACCTGTTGTATCCCACGAAGACAGCCGGACCGTAGAACCTGAAAATCCACGGCTAAAAAAAACCCAAGTCCTACCAACATGTGAATGAGGTAATAGGGACACAATTATATCTAACAAGGTGGCATTAGGTAAGACCATGGCTAAAATCGCACAATAGCTCAGTAAACAAGAGATGTCCACGAATGGAGCACCTCGGGAGAGTGGACTATTCCGAAATACCCAGCGATGGCCCTCCTAATACTACCTTCCATCACCTGTTTAAAGCATCACTCACAAGAATTTTAAAATGAAATTAAATTTATTCAGAAAAAGAAGGTATCACATCCTAACATTCCTTATAAAAGGAGAAAATTACCCCTCAAAACTAGGGTAAAATACTAAATGCCAGTAACAGATACTGGTAGAGCCTATAACTATGGTAAAAAAATCAGGTGTTCATATTGAAACACACACAAAAAAATAGTCAGAACGTTTGCCTGCAATTGGTCTTCAACGGTGTAATAATCAAATTGACGCAGCTTGCATAGCTATAAGATTTCAATCTTATCAATCAACAATAAATTACATATTTACATTTTATGCATTTTATCGATTTACACCCAATGTGTAAATTATTTACAAAGAAAAATTTATGAGACTAGATTCGACCTTGCAATTGGAAGTTTACTTGTCAAAGATTATGTATAGTGTTACTAATTCGTGATATAATCTAACGAACAATTAAGCTAATTAGAAGTAGGGATATTCTTATCCAAGAAAAAAATACTCACATAAATAATATCGTGAATCTTGTTAACAATCCGAATTACTTTACTGGGTTAATTCTATTAACATAATGACATTCATGACACAGTGTTTTACTCAGTTCCGAAATATCTCCAGGTGCTTATCAAACACAGATGTCATCCAAAAACATCTGGTCCAGAAATTCCACAAAAGGATTGACCTTACAAAAGCTCATTGTGTATAAACACTCAATCTAAAAATGGGCTCTCATTGGCACTATTCCACTACATTAATTACACTCAAAAGTGTATTAAAATCACTATAACAGCATTAATCGAAATAATTCTCAATAATAATTGCACCACTTTAATGGTAACCCTATACCAAAAAGATCCCACACTGATCTTCACTGCACCTGGGTGCTGCACAAAATACTTCACATACAACGTGAACATGAATACTGCAGTAAATAACACTTGTGTCGAAAGTCAGACCCTCACGATGGTATCCTCATCTTGACGTGATGTGGGGGCTTGAGAGTTCAAATGATCCTGCGAGCTATGCCGGCGGGAGTGTAAGCTCCTGGTAGGGCCACCCATGCCGGACAGGTCAAAGGTGATGGGCCAGGCTAAGAGGGATACCCTGGTCCTCCAGGTTGGGGGTTGGGCGTAGGGTTAACAACCCTACACTGTAAAAAATCTCAATGTTACCGATACCTTACAAGTGCCTCGGAATGCTGATCACCCGATGACGAACCGGCAAAGGAAACGGTTAATGAGAAGGAAAGCGGATATAATGTTAGCGACATGGAATGTGAAAATCCTAAGGAGACCTGGGAAATTGAGAGAGATTAGAGAAGAAATGGGAAAATACGGAGTGGAAATAGCTGCATTACAAGAAATACGATGGAAAAGCCAAGGAATGATAGCGTCAGGGGAACATATACTGATGTACAGTGGAGGAAACACGGTTATGGTGGTACAGGCTTTCTTATACAAAAGTCTGTTAAGTCAAGTGTAATAAACTTTAATGCTATAAATGAATGGATGTGCTCAGTGCGACTACGAGCAAAGTTTTTTAACATCACCATGTTCTGTGTCTATGCCCCCACAGCAGAGGCAGAAGAAGAAGAGAAGGATAGCTTCTACATTAAGTTGGAGGAGGAGGTCAACAAAGTACAAAGACATGATGTGAAAATAATCCTTGGGGACCTAAATGCCAAAGTCGGGAAGGAAGAGGTGTTCAGAGATATAGTAGGGAAGGAAAGTTTACACGAAGGGAGTAATGACAATGGATTGCGGTTGATAGACTTTGCCATTGGGAAAGAAATGGTTGTGAAAAGTACTTGGCACCCAAGGAAAGATATCAAGAAAGAGACCTGGGTGTCTCCGGACGGAGTTACAAGGAATCAAATAGATCATGTGATTATTGACAAACGACATGCATCAGATGTTATGGAAGTAAGTAGTTGTAGAGGAGCAGATGGGGACACAGACCATTACATGGCAAGAATCAAGTATAGACAAAAAATAGATTCAGCGAGGAAACAAAAAAGTGAAAGGAAGATGATGATGATGATGATGATAATTGTTGTTTTAAGGGGCCTAACATCTAGGTTATCGGCCCCTGATGGTTTGGGTGATCGTGAAGATGAAAATGAAAAGCGAACTTAAAACTAAAACTAACTACTAACCTACATACTAGAAGAAGAAATGGAAAACTAAAGGAGAATAAGGCAAATAAAAGGACAGAAGGAAAAGAAATGCCCTCAACCCTCGTAGAAGGCGGATTGAGGGACTTGGAAGGAAGGAGAGCCATGAAAGGCATATAGGAAAGTGAAAGAGGAGAGGGTCCGCCCCAAAGGTAAGGGTCAAAAGGGGAAAACGGACCCAGCTCAGGAATCCCTCGGGGTCGCCAACTCCCGAACTCACCAGCCGTGAGCCCCTGAGGGTGTAGCATTATCTAGGGTGCACCAGAAGTGGTGGGGCTACATACACCCTGCCTCCTTAAGGGCCTAGAGCACAAGGCAGGAGGTAAAAGGAAGAGAAAAAGAAGGCTGACCCCTCGCAGAAGGAGGGTATCAGAAAAGATGAGACAAGGGCCAATTAAGGCGGGAAAGGAAGAGACTCCCTAGGCCTCGGATACCCTAATACCGTCGGGGTCAGAAGAGAACAAGAGTTGACCAAGTGAGGTCGACAGGAAAGAAGACAGAGAGGAGCCCGGCACAAGTAAGTGGAAGCAATGCCGGACTCAGCTGGGGCCCCGTGGTCGCCAACCCACGCCCACAAGATGTGAGCCCCTGGGGGAAAGAAAGGAAGATGAAGCTTCAAAGCAACAAGGAAGTACAAGATGAGTATAGATTGAAAGTGGGAGAAACATGGAAAACAATAAGAACCTCTGGGAAGAAGGTAATGTGGAAACTAAATGGGAGTTACTGAGAAACACCATCAGTGAAGTTGCAGAGGAAACGCTGGGGAGAGCCGAATTCAAGAGAAATATACAATGGTTCGATGAAGAATGCTCGGAGGCAATCCATGAAAGAAACGAAGCAAGGCAAAGAATGTTGCAACGGAGAACAAGACAGACAGTGGAGGAATATAGAGAGAAAAGGAAAAGGGCAAGCAAGTTAAGTAGGGTTAAGAAAAGGCAGTATGAAAGAGAAAGAATAGAACAATTAGATAAAATGAGGGAGAGTGGGGAGATTCGGAGATTTTATGAAAGAGCAAGAGATTTGAGGAAAGGGTTTCAACCAATAGCGGTCTTTTATAAGGACAAAGAAGGAAATTTTATAGGAGATAAGAACAAGATGCTACAGAGATGGCAGGAATATTTCACAGAGCTACTCAATGGACGAGGTGAAGAGGAAACCGCTAATGGGGAAGAAGCGGAACATGTAGGGATTGATGAGCAAGAAGAAGTATAAACACCGTATTTAGAGGAAGTTAGAGATACAATCAAGGAATTAAAGAACAATAAAGCCGCCGGAGAAGACGGAATAGAAGCGGAGTTGCTAAAATTCGGTGGAGAGGTAGTGGTAAAAGCAATACATGAACTAATAAAGGAAGTTTGGATGAAAGAAGAAATGCCCAGGGATTGGACTGTAGGAATAATATGCCCTATGTATAAGAAAGGGGATAAATCAGTATGCGGCAATTATCGTGGTATTACTCTGTTGGACGTAACATATAAGGTGTTCAGTAAGATTTTAGCCTCTCGACTGGAGCGTTGTGTAGAGAAATATTGGGGGACTATCAAACTGGATTTAGAAGGAATCGCTCTACAATGGACCAGATATTTGTAGTGAGGCAGATACTGGAGAAGTTTTATGAACATGATAAGCAGCTGGATCAGCTGTATATATATTTTAGGCAGGCATATGACAGTTTGGATAGAAAGGAGATTTTTAAAATTATGAAAGAGTTTAAGATCCCGATAAAATTGGTCAATCTGTAAGGTTAGATTAGAACAAGAGATGTCCGAAGAATTCATTGTAGAAACGGGTTTGCGACAAGGAGATGTAATTTCTACATTACTCTTTAATGTATCTCTAGAAAAAATAATTCAACAACTGCCAATCAATCCAGGAGGGACAATATTTAACAGACAAGTGAAGGTGATAGCATATGCGGATGATGTAGCATTAATTGCAAGGAACAGTAAAGCATTAGAAGAGAGCTATGTCCTGTTGGAAGAAAAAGCACGAAAGTTAGGATTGCAAGTGAATACAAGTAAAACTAAGTATATGAAGATGGGAGACTCCAGAGAGGCAAGAAGAAGAGAGCCGTATATTAAATTAAATGGGAAAGAATATCAAAGAGTAGAAGAATTCAAATATTTGGGCTCAATAATAACTGAGGATAACAGAACATCAGTGGAAATACAAGAAAGAATTAAAAGTGGAAATAGATGCTATTACGGTCTGCAAAGCATGTTTAAATCGAGAAATGTTAGTAGGAATACTAAAATAAAAATTTACATTACAATATTAAGACATGTGGTTATGTATGGATCGGAAGGTTGGGTCCTCAATAGAAGAGAAGAAGACTGGCTGCGAAGATGGGAAAGGAAGATCTTGAGGAAAATATACGGGCCAGTGAGAGAGGAGGAAGGTTGGAGAATAAGGACAAATGTGGAACTACAGGAACTCTTCGGACAGGCAGATATTGTGGTCAAAATTAAGCAGGGGAGGATAAGATGGGCAGGACACGTTCAGAGAATGCCAGAATCACGCAGTGTCAAAAAGGTGTTTACGCAAAGACCGGATGGAAGGAGAAGAAGAGGAAGACCCAGGAGACGGTGGATAGATGATGTGGAAGACGACCTTAGGAGTCTGGGAATCAGGAACTGGAGAAGGAAGGCGGCAGATAGAGATGAATGGAGGCAGGTGATAAAGGAGGCCAAGGTTCTGCAGGGACTGTAGCGCCGACCAGTAAGTAAGTAAGTCGAAAGTCAGAAATGTCAAAGAGAATGACCCTATTAATAATTAAGCTTTGCCTCGCAATATTCATTACAAAGATTGTTAATGTTACTCGAGACTTCCTTGAAGTCTGGACTAGGATTCATTAATAACCGAGCTTAGATGCTAGCCAATAAACACTTCCAAAAATCGTATACTGATAAAAATTAACAGCATGAAGTATGCTTCAACTAGGTTACATGACATGAGAAATATGTGAACTGGATTAAGGTGCACATTGATTAAATCCAACTAATTATGAAGATTCCCCCACCCCCTCCCAGGTTGAACTCGAGAATGATGTTACAATACTACCTACAGCATAAATCTAGTAAATAGCTGAATATTTAAGACCTGTTGATTCATTAGGCAGCATTGGGAATCTCTCTCGCTCTAAAGAGAAGTGTGAGGTCTTCCAGAAATAAAAAAAATATTCTAACCACCAATCGAAATTCAGAAAGATTTCTATGTCCAAATGACATTTGAGAAACTATAGTTCCTAATTTCATTATTTAAAGTAATCACTTCAAGCAGAAAATTATTGCATCAACATAGCAAACGTCCAAGTGTATCAAAGACACTTTCAAAATCCTGTCAAAAATATCAATGTGCTCCAGTGCACGAAAATAATAATGTGCCTTACGCACGAAATAGTTCCTATCTCAATCAAAAATATAGATCTTCCCCTACGATGATTCTTCACGACAAATGAAAATGTGCATCAATTACTCTAATAAAACTACTAAATTGAAATATAGTTACCAAACTACACAATCGGATGCATTTGGTTATCCCAAATCAAAATCCAGATTGGCCAAGAAGTCAGAGACGATAGAGCATCGAACCTAAACTCCAGTCCAACCATGCTAAGATTTAATGAAACCATGGCAACTATAGCTACCTTCAAATATCCCCACTAGCCACTACTTATAAAGTTGAAAGTGTTCTACCTTCTGCCAAGGCTCTGTAGCGACGATCAAAATAGGATATTATCATGTCGTAGTAATCCACTGTGCACCTCACCAGGACATAATACTCCTCCATGGGCGTTCTGGGTGATGAACCTCGAACCTCACTACTGGGACCAGGCTCCAAGCCTCGACCACGCGATCGCTTCACGCACGAAAATGTCTTTGTGAACAGAGTCCACGTATTTGCGTCTCCCGACAGAAAATAGTAACCGTTTGTAGCGACTGACAGATACACAATGGCAACCACATGTCAGGTACATCTCAATCCGAGATGTGAAAAGCATATTCTCTAAAGATTGCTCCATCTTACACGAGAATAGCATGTTCCTGAAACACTTGTAGAATGTGGCTGCCTTTGGTAATACTGTAACTACCACGCTCTGAGTGCAGTGCTTATGTCATGAGTTAGCCTCGCATATTTATAATCACAATGTACTGTTCATATCTTCCCCCTGATTCCTGCATTTCAAACATGTCACTTGGGAAGAATGTAGTTCTCATACACATGCCGTGTATATCGTGAAAGCTGTCCGTAGCTTCGAACTTCAGCAAAAGTTAAATGCACTCTCATTTGACACAAGTGATTTGTAATGGCGGCTCGAACCTCGTGTTCATATATCAATCCGCTTCCGCACTGCACATTGCATGTCCTCGGTCCACATGGTTGAAAGTCGAACACGACACTAACATTCGTCGCACTGCATACTTTTACAAAGTATAGATCACCGTGTAATATTTCAACAGAGTCCGTTTCTCCACGTATATTTGTACTCTTTCATTCGGCTTAGAACTAGCACTTCCGTAAAATATTCCTCACACGGAAAAATATTGCATTCTGGCTTGTGGAAGACAGTTGCTCACCGCACGAGACCTCCTCCCCCACTCTACAGTATCATAGTTCAAAACCCGTCGCTAGGACTGTTATGAACACACATGTTTTATAATTAATTACTTCTTATAATGTTGTGAATATTTGCATACACTCTCTAGTATTCTGACAAGTTTCTTGATATATTTTTCAATGCATAAATCACTCTATTTTCCCCTGAAACAGTATAATGGTTTTTTTCAAGTCTTGTGACGTGTTTGACAACTGAACCAATAATATAATTTCTTCTTCATCACTGTCCGACGTTCGTCAACGCTCGTGACATATTGGCTACCCACGAGTGACCCAGATCTCAGGTGTAATGGCCGCTTACCATATGGTCTCCGGATCAGTACCGTAAGAGGGTTCTCAGCTCGTGGCGCGCAGGCCATGAATTAATGGTACAGTACATAGGCCTGCATGTTATGTTATAAGTTTGCAAATTAGTAGAAAGTATCAGTAGGCCATTGATGTGCTTCCAACTCATTTTCCCAGAACAAAACTACAATCTACGTGTTAGCAATATTTACCACTTAATGGGAGCGGCTTCGGTGGCGTAGTTGGTAGCATGCTGAACTGCTATGCCCAAGATAGCGGGTTCAAACCCGGCCGAAGTCGTCGGATTTTTTTAAGAGCGTTAAAAATCCTTCAGTATGCCTTCCTTCGGAGGGGAAGTAAAGCCGGCGGTCCCATGTCATAGATTTATGGCATGTAAAAGATCCTTTCACAGACTAAACTTGTGTAAAGCAAAATTTGTTAGGTTAGATTTCGTCAGAACGCTCTATCAAAGTTCCAACGTTCACAACTAGGTATCATTGATATCTGGTGGCGAAAGTTGGAACTACTTGAAATTGAACGGAACTGGTAGATCACCCTTTAGGGTGTCCGCTGGAAGCAGCTACAGACTCAGGCGAGCCGAACATGTCCTCGGACACTCCCGGCACTAAAAGCCATACGATAAATAGATAAATAAATAAATAACCACTTAATGGAATTTATTCCATTTATCTTCAGATTAAGTATTTATTAGCCTTTTTTAAATTAGATATATTCTACCTAGCCTAATCCCTTCTCCCTTCGGCTCTATATGGCCCTAGGCCTAGGACATAGCAATCACAATAACCCAATGCTCCTGCTAGATTCTACACAGGAGGGAGGCACACAACTATGAGTACGACCTTTGATGTGAAGGGTATCCCATCCTCTTAATACATAAAACACACTCAATGTATTATTGCATGAAGGAAGGGAGAGTGAGAAACAAACAGAGATTAGTATCACCACCAGGCAGATTAAAAATCTCTCTGGGGAGTAGGGGGCAGGGTTTGATCCATCCCTGGCATGCAAACTTGGTGAATTAGGAGTGCCTCCTGGTTCTAGTGGGAACAGTTGGTGTAAGGACTAGCGGCAGTTCAGGAAGCGAGGCTCAAATCATACACAATGTTTTCTTTAACAAATCATTATTCAAATAGAACACTTAATTTATAACATAAAATTAAACATTTGAAAATACAAAAGTTTGCAGAGCATTGGTAATGCACTTCTGGAATGTGTCCCATTGTAGAGATAGTACATTTCAGTTTATTTCTTCATGTTCTCACTCAGACCAGGGCACTGGAAAATTTTTCACAGATGTTTTGGCAGAGGATCCTGAAAAACTGAAAATCACACACTAAGAAAAGCCTAAGTATGAACCGTCATCAGTTTACAGATCAATAATCTCATTTATTACCTGGTTAGGCCCTGTGCACACTGGAGAAACCTGTTTCATGCAACTGGTTTCATGAAATGGTTTTCAAGAAATCAGTCGCATTAGAACATGCACACAGGAGCAATGGTTTTCCATCAGTTAGGAGATTGGGGCCACGATTTTGTCTTGTTGGATTTCATGGCCCCACCTTCCCAACGAGGACCATGCCCCCAAAGAACAATGAACCCGAACGATAACCAAATACAATTAAAATATGGTAACCATGCCTGTAGCCTTCAGGGGCAGATGACCTAATTGTTCATCATCATCATTATCATGACCGGCTCCAGTTTCCCATTCTCTCCAAGAATGTCTCCCCTTCCACGACCTGCTGCAAATCCAGAACTCTCCCTGCAAGATCATTTCTAACCTGGTCGATCCATCTCTTCCTTGGTCGACCTCTTGGTCTCTTGCCTTTCAGTTCTTTCTCAAACCACACTCTAGCTGTTCTCTGTGTGTCCATTCTTTAGAGATGACGGAAACATTTCAGCCTGGCTTCAATACAGATCTCATTAAGAGATTACTCTACTTGAACAAGATGGCGTATCTCATCATTTTTTATTTTGTCCCTCCTTGTCTTCTGAATCATAGTTCTTAAAAACTTCATCTCCACCGCCGCAGTTTGCTGGTATGTCTCTTGTATTGGGTACAGCTTTCTAAGCTATATGTAGTAACAGGTACTAAGAAGCTCTTGTAGAGTATTAGTTTTGATCTTAAAGGAACTTGCTTATCCCAAAGACGCCCTCTCACGATATGATAAAATTGTGCTCTATGTTGAACTCGAGTAGTGATTTCTGCAGATGGTTGGTTACCTCATTGTACCACCCTTTTAAACAACAACAACCTGTAACCTTCGTATTATGTTCACGTGATAAGACTCTATCGCATCCAAGAAGCATCCCCTACTTGCCAGCCCGGTTCAGCTGACAAAAACCAATAGAAAGGACAAGGACACCCACATAATAAATAATAACCCCTGGCACTACAGCCCATGAAGGGCCTAGGCCTACCAAGTGACTGCTGCCCATCCCATTTGGCCTGCAGATATTGGGGTGATGCGTGGTCAGTGCGTCGGGTTCCCTTGGCCGGTAATCTTTGTTTTTGTGGCCGGGGTGCTATCTCACAATCACACAGCTACTTAATTTTCCTCACGAAGCTGAGTGCATATCCGTTCCAACCCTCACGTCAGTTTTTAAAATCTCTGATGGAGCCGGGAATCTAACCCGGGGCCTTCGGGTGAGAGGCAGACGCGCTACCCCAACACCACATAATAATAACATACTACTAACTTAAATAACTGACCTTGCGGATCACATGAGCAAAGAGGTTGCCTGATTCCCTACTCCCCTGTTATTATAAGGTACAATTTACATGTTTTGTAAACAACTAGGTTCGTAATGTCCAACCAACAGCAGGCCACGTTTTTGAATCCAAAGTCCGCACTTCATCCTTCAATAGCAAGTTCATATATTTACGCAGAAGAAGGGAGGCATTTACTGAAGAATACAATTAAAATTCAAGGAACGTGCAACTGACGCGACAGGAAACAGTTTTTCCGAGTTTCTCGAAACCCGGTTTTACGAAATCAATGCAACTACAGTTTCACGAAACGCAGCGTGCGCAGCCCTGTGTTAATCTTATCTATCTGTAGCAAGCAACTTCAGTTTCACGAAACAGGTTTCTCCAGTGGTATCGTGAGTGTCGATACGTTATCAGTCAGAGTTGAAATTAGTTGTTAACCCCCTCACCCTGGAGGATCACATTTAGATCAACTTGGATTTTTTGTAGAAAAAATAAAAGCAAAAGAGAGCAAGACATACAAATATATTACCTGCAAGAGCAGTTGATCATGAAGTTAATCGAACTATTGAAGTCGAGTTCAAGAAGAAGATAAAGTTACGTTGTCACAGAGACCGGTTGGTTGGTTCTTAAGTTTAGGGGCTGCGACAACGCGGTCATGTAGCCCCGTGTACTTTGGGTGTGTGTAGAATCTGTCTGATAACCGGTGTTAATTGTGATGACTGTATTAGTGAGTGTTATCTTTTTTTTTTTTAATTTAAGTACTGCAACTTAGAATTTTTCAAATAGTTCCTACATTTGCCGCCAAGCGCCACCGTCAACGACTACTAGGCCAAGTTCAGAACTTAGCTACTAGACGCACCGCAGTCGGCTCTTGTCAACGAACGTAGAAACCTAAGAGCGTTGTTTACATTCTTAACCTATCCAATTTAGCTTCACACAGGTGCAATTAGTGGAAGGTCCTTTAACATGCCATAAATCTACGACATGGGATAGCCGGCTTTACTTCCCCTCCGAAGGAAGGCATACTGAGGGATTTTAACGCTCTTAAAAAATCCGACGGCTTCGGCCGAGTTTGAACCCGCTATCTTGGGAATAGAAGCTCAGCATGCTACCGACTACGCCACCGACGCTGCTCACAGAGACCATGGAAGGACAAATACGGATGTTTTAGATTCCTCGAATGTAAGTACAAATGTATGTGTATTGACAATAGGAATAAATAATGAGTAGGGGTATACGGACTTTGTGCGCTTACTGTATGATTTTCATACCTTGTTTCATCTTCTACGGGACATTACCAACTGAAATTGCTAACTCTGGACCACTGCCGGCTGGATCGCAACACTCCTGGTTGCTTTAAACTGCCTGCCCATTCGACACTCACAGGCGTACAAGATATATGCATTAATTCACCGCTAGGTGCAGCACCAAGGCACTGAGATTGCCGCGGCTTTTTAAAGGGGAAGATATCTGAAACGAAGTATTGTTATGTTTGGAGGCTTAATATCGAGATTGACGGACGTGAAAACATTACACTAAGTTAGTTCCTTTGTTATTCTAACATCTAAAAGTATTCAGACACATACTTACGGGCAAATTTTCAATATAAAGGGGAAAAAAAAATACATGTGGTGGAGGCGATTGTTTTTAAGGGGCGAAATGTCTAGCTCATTTTCCCGTAATTATGCAGACGATAATAAAAATATAACTACTTCTAACTGACTTAAATCTATTACATACTTGGCGAGATGAAAAGAAAAGAATAAGGACATTAAAAGACAGGGAAAAGAAATGCCTCCGGCCCCCGAAAAATGGGATGATGATTTATTTAGGGGCTTTGCGACATTGTGGTCATGTAGCCCCATGTACTTGGGTGTGAGGTGAATTTGTCTGATAACCTGTCTTATTGGGATGGCTGTATTATACATTTTTACAGAATTTTTGGACAGATTGTTTATTTTTTTACTTATTTATTTACTTACAAATTTACCGACAGTAGTGGCTACGCTGGCTAAAGCGCAGCATTAGGTCATGGGGCCAAGCTCTCTGCTGACTCGGTAGACGCGTGGGTTCGAGCCCCACCGTCGGCGGTCCTTGAAATGGTTTTCCGTGGTTTCCCATTTTCAACACCAGGCAAATGCTGGGACGGTACCTACTGACAGGCCATGGCCACTTCCTTCCACATCCTTGCCCAGTTTCATTCACCATCATTCATTTCATCTCTCATTAACTCCTCTCATGAGGTTGGCGTCAGGAAGGGCATCCGACCGTAAAAACCATCGCCACAAAGTCTTCCATCGCATCTCATCCCCGACCCCGTTGGAAAACAGGACTAATAAGGAGTAGACATACATACATACATTTACTTACAAATTTATTTATTTATTTTCTTATTTATTTGCTTATTTATTTATTTATTTATTTATTTACGTATTTGTTTATTTACTTAAATGTTTATTTATTTAATTATGTATTTTCTTATTTATTTGCTTATTTATTTACTTACTTATTTGTTTATTTACTTACATATTTATGTATTTAATTATTTATTTTCTTATTTATTTGTTTACTTATTTATTTATTCACGTATATACAGTATTTATTTACTCATATACTTACATATGTGTTTATTTAATTATTTATTTTTATTTACTTCTTTATTTACTTACGTATTTATCTATTTAATTATTCATTTACTTATTTATTTACTTATTTGTTTATTTACTTACATATTTATTTACTTACACATTTATTTATTTATTTAATTATTTATTTTCTTATTTATTTTTTACTTATTTACTTACTTATTTGCTTATTTATTCACTTATTTACTTATTTACTTACACATTTATTTATTTAATTATTTATTTTCTTATTTATTTGTTTACTTATTTATTTAATTATTTATTTTCTTATTTATTTGTTTACTTATTTATTTGCTTATTTATTCACTTACATATTTCTTAAATTATTTATTTACTTACATATTTACTACTTACATATTTATTGTCTCACGTATTTACTCAATCATTCATTCATGTAGCGGTATGTATTTATTTATTTGTTTATTTGCTTCCCCTGCGTCACCTTCTCTGGAAATGGCACGTAACCACATCCCACGCAGTGAATTGTCCGATGGTATCTCATGAAATGAGATTCCCCGGTATTCTAACTTGCCCTGTTCTGATTTACAAAAGGGCACGCAGCAGTAGAGCATTATAAAATCATTCAGAATACATTCCAAACACAACTGCTCCATTAACATCAATACAAAACTTATGCCTGCCACAGTGCCTAGGTGCTGCTTCATAGCACCTTTATTTGGAAACGAGGTTGTACGCTCAAAACAATGCTGTAATCGTCGAATGGGCAGGCAGTTTAAAGCGACCAGGAGGGGTGCGATCCAGCCGGCAGTGCTCTGGACACTAGTGCACCGGAAATGTGTGTTAAATTACTTAAATATGTGTTTTATTGTTCATTCAACGATGGCAGCCATGTTCGACAGTGCATGAGGTCTCTTCAACTGTTACTAATGTGCTCCTACCCTCAAAAAACTCCGTGTTTGTCCTTCTCTGCCAGTGGTAGAGATATTAGTTCGCTGATTCACGACAGAGCGCGGCATTAACCGGAAGTTAAGATCTTGGTTGGCACGTTGCGTGATGTGCGCATGATCACTTCTGTCCCGGGACAGTCGGATGAGGAGCTGCTAAGATGCGCGCGCACCCGGCAGCGAGGAGCATTTGAATAGCGCCGACTTGAAATGCTCCTCGCTGTCTCATTGTGTGATTGTTACCTACAAGAATTATCCCACCTGCGTACTTGTCTTTAATTCCTGTATGATTCTGTTCATCCTCGTCGAACACCAGCTTTTATGACTGAAGTGTATCACACGCTAGCATTTCGTGCGCCAAGTTGTAAGAAATAAAACATGGTGGGCGGTTGTCGTTTCGGGGTAACATTTACAGTCGATTTGCATTATTAACGCAAAGCGGTCGTGAAACTAGCTTTAAGTACATTTCAAAATATGCCTGGTACAGAATGAATGCATTCCAATCAATATTTAAGATCTAACTGTAATAATTGAATATTTAACCATACGCACTATTAAGTAGCGTAACAAAACACTGGTACGTCTGTTGTAAAAGTGTGCAAGAGGTATCGCGCTCGCTTGGTGTTTTTAAGATCCCGGGTTCAAGACTATCCAAGGGCGAGAATTTTTACTTCTTTTTAATTATTTTATTATTTCCTCCTCACGTCCTCGTACAACAATATTGCAACTTAGTTTTGTCTACATGATCTACGAGGACGATAGTAAACATGCTTTCTCTCATAAAATTCTATTTTCCCTAAATACTGTTTAAAACCATGGACGGATACTATTTAAATAGTTCAAAATTTATCCCAGAATAATAATATTAGCCTATGACACGTTCTGTATTTGGTTGGTTCCTCAGTTTAGGGGCTGCGACAACGCGGTCATGTAGCCCCGTGTACTTTGGGTGTGTGTAGAATCTGTCTGATAACGGGTGTTAATTGTGATGGCTGTATTAATGTGTGTATCTGTTTTTTAACTCAAGTAAGGACTGCAACTTTGAATGTTTCAAATAGTTCCTACTTTTGCCGCCAAACGCCACCGTCAACGACTACTATACCTAGTTCAGAACTTAGCTACTAGACGCCACCACAGTCGGCTCTTGGCAACGAACATAGAAACCTAAGAGCGTTGTTTACATTCGTAACCTATACAATTTAGCTTCACACAGGTGTAATTAGTGGGAGGTTCTTTAAGAGGACACTATAGGCTACCCAATTTTGTTTCTCCCAGTGATCCAAACTGCACCAAATTTTATTTCCATACGACCAACATCTTTCATAAAGCAAAAAGTGAAAAATTATTCCTTTCAGTTGATCAGTATGGGCAGAAATTACTAAAAGATAGTATTTTCCTAAAAAAAAATGATACCAACTATTTACCACTAAAAATTACTGAAACTTTACAATCTTTTTACACTATGTACTCATTGCACAGACTAATTAATTCTGTGCATGGGTTTGGAAAAATATGAAACAGTTCCTGAAATAAAAAATTGTTTCACAAAATTAATTTTTATTTCCAAAAATTAAAGTTAAAAATTATTTAAAAATAAACGATAACTATTTTAACTAATATGGATGCACAGAATTATGGGAGATAGATATATTCACATGCTACAAAAATATTATTGAGATTGGTTAATATTTGCTACTGAATAGTTGGTGTAAAGTCCAAAAAAATGAATTGTGCAGCAAAACAATTTTAAAACATTAGAATTTTTTTCTTCTTCACCCACTGTCTAAAAGTCCCCAGAACCATGTGTTACCCTTCCTTTTCTCTTATGGCGTCTTCTTCACCCAATTTCATCTCCTTGGACTGTTTTCTGATGAATTTCGTTTGCTCCAGGCTGCGTCTAACACTCGGCTGAATTCGCCGTTGATCCCGTCCTTTGCAGAAATGTTGCTATGTGGATATATTACAAGGAATGGGAATCTTAAAACTCAGCAATTTTTCTAGGTTTATGCGCTGTCTTGTGTGGGGTTTGCCCAGGAACACCAAGCTGGCTCATCCGTGCATGGACCCCGACCGAGTTATCTAATTCAATTAGTGGTGTGGAAATGATAACGACGAAAGTATCAATTTTTTTTTTATCGCTAAATAGTTTTTTTTTTGTGTTCACTTTTTTCACTGTCGTTGATTTGTTGTTGTAGGTAACAATCACACAATGAGACAGCGAGGAGCATTTCAAGTCGGCGCTGCCGGGTGCGCGCGCATCTTTGCGGCTCCTCATCCGACTGTCCCGAGACAGAAATCGCATGATCAGTAGCTACCGCAAGATGGCAGCTTTGTTATTGTCGAAGACCTGACAGCTATTATTAACTTTTGAATGTATTTTAAAGATTGGAAATTAGCATCGACCAGACTAGATGTTAAGAAACTTCAGATAAAGGTCCTCGTGGGAAGTGAGATAGCCTTGGGCTATTCTCAGAGTTCCGAATTGTTTGTGAACATCGACAAAGCAGGACTACTGTGGGGGAAATAAGTATAGATACTCAAGTTTAGAGGTTAATAAAACCTTTAACCGTAGTCTTACATAAGAACAACCTACACCAAAATTGTTCTTGTTTTATTTGTCGTTTAACGATATATTGTAAATATTTGCATTGTATCTCGTTAAAATTTTATAGCAGATTGAACAATAAAAGTACTGGTTTTTCTTACCAAGTTCACGGAGCGCACACTTAGAAAGATCATTACGTTAAAAGTATTGATCTGATCGTAACGAAACTTTAATACGTCTTAAAGGAACTTATTGTTAACGGGTATATGAAGTTTAATCTGATCTGGCGTTTCTAAAAATAGTTGTTGTGAATTTTGTAAAACAACTTTTTCTCGGGCCTGGGTGGTCATAGCAGTATGAAATGTGGCTTGTTATGACAGGGGCGTATATACAATTTTTTTCGGGGTGGGGGCTGACTATCCTGGAAAATTGTGAGTACTTAATGAATGTTCTATTATAGCCTGTGGAGTATGAATGGCAAGTATCTAAATGGATTACTTGTTAATTTATTCAGCAAATTTTACAAATTGATAAGCATTTCTTAAAAGGACTGTGAAATACATTGCATTTTGTACCCAAGTTGGCTTTTTCGGGGGGGGGGGGGGGCTGGAGCCCCCTCAGCACCCCCCTTATATACGCCCCTGTGTTATGAGGTTCATAGCAATGCTAGGCTTAACTTAAAACTACATTTTATCTACTTGTGATTATCGATTTTATATCGATTGGTATTTAATCAGGTGGTTATATGAGAAGAATGTATCGTAGCAAGCGACGGGTACAATGCGCTCGGTCGAGGATTCTCGTGCGGCGTTGCCCAGTGAAACTTATTGCTCGCGCGTTCCATGCCGTAAGGTCTGTGAATTTCTGTTGTTGTTTTGTAATTTGTGTTAGGCCAGTATTACACTACCAAAGAAATTTGTCAAATAAATTTTATAAAATATTTTATAAAACTGAACTTTTATCACAGTTATACAAAGCAATCGTCACACCATCACACTACAACAAATATGTTATCATAGTTCAGCAAAATGGATGAAGGACAGTTCCTTGTTCACTTAACTGTATTACGGTAGTTGAAATTCTATGGTGGCAATACCAGTATATAAAAGGAACGGAAAGATGAAGTGAATGTCTATGGGTTAAACCATGGGTCGCTCACTTGACAAGGAAGATATTATTTTATACGAGTAAAATCTTGGTGAAGGAGCTGCAGTACGAGGACTTTAAAAATGACATTAATATTTAATTATAATAACTATGTCGCCTCGTTAGCGTAGCGGTCAGCATGGTTAGCTGGCCCCCCGGAGGTCCTGGGTTCGATTCCCGGCTCTGCCACGAAATTTAAAAAGTGGTGTGATGACTGGAACGGGGTCTACTCAGCCTCAGGTCGTCGAAATCAGTAGAGGGGGTTCGATTCCCACTTCAGCCATCCTGGAAGTGGTTTTCCGTGGTTTCCCACTTCTTCTTCGGGCAAATGCCGGATGATACCTACCTACGGCCTCCTCCTACCCACTTCCTTGCCTAACCCTCCCACTCTTCCCATCCCTCATAAGGCCCCTGTTCGCTTTGCAGGTGAGGCCGACTGGGCGAGGTGCTGGTCACACACCCCAGTTGTATCCCCGATCCCGAAGTTTCAAGCTGGAGGCGGTAAAAGTGGGATCCTTCGCTGAGTCCTAGGGAATAGCCAACCCTGGAGGGTAATACGACTAAGAAAAAAATAAATAAAACATAATATAAAATATACTGTCATTCACTTCTATTTAACTATTTTATTCTTCTTTATATCCTGAAATATGCGTCCCTTATGTACAGCGCTTATAGCCTCTGCTAATTTTACCTACAAGTTAGAGAAACGTGTCTTATTTCATTTCCGCATGAAGTGAAACATTTTCCATCACCCTTTTTAATGAGGGCTTTGGACCTCCATTGGCAGGTTTAAAAATGGTGTGTCAGCTGAAAAGCTGTTATTATAAGATAATAACAATAATAATAATAATAATAATAATAATACGCTCTCGTAGTAGGCGGAGAGGTGATACTCCGACGTGGCGCGTCCCAGGTGGCGGATACGGGGGTCCTCACCGGCTTGCCGGCAGACTTGAGCGAAATAAAATAGCTCTCGCGGACCTAACACACTTAAGCCAGAGAACACCTAGAGGCACCTCTCGATATCAACAATCGACTAGTAATTTCTTGATCTTATCTTAAGATCACCACTAGTTGTATATTCAACTTGTAACTAAGGCATGATGGAACACACACTACTAACTCAACTACCCCAGGCCCCGGACACACGTCCGGTCTTTCCCGATCATCGGATTCTGGGGGATCGGGAACGAAATCATGCATCAGAGAAGGATCGGAGCTTCTCAAAATCTCTTCGCCCCAAGAAAAAGAACTTCTTGGGTACTATTAACATCAATACCCTGTTGAAAACAGGAAAGCTCGAACAACTGACTGACGTCTTGGACAAATTTGATATTCAACACGATTTCAAGATGAGAACCATTTCGACTCTGAAAACTTCAGGATATTTTAAGGGTAAACCAGCCATTAATATCACAGTCAATTTATTAATGTTTGGGACGGCTTTTGCAGTGAGGAAAACTATCTTAGATTCAGTTATCGACTTCACATCACCATGCGAAAGAATTTCAGTGCTTACAGTAAAATCAAGCAACAGGGCATATGCCTTGATAAATGCCCATGCTCCCACTAACATAGACAATAAAAGAAATCCACAGAATGTAGAAGACTTTTGGGAATTACTAGAGGAAACTACAAGTAAAATCCCCAAACATCACGTGAAAATCTTATTAGGGGATTTCAATGCACAGGTTGGCAGAGAGAAGATATACAGATCAATAGTAGGACTCCATCCCGCACATCGGCGGACTAATAAAAATGGAGAGCGTCTAATAAATCTTCGTACATCATTCATGCTGAGACTCATGTCCACGCACTTTATGAGACCATTACACAAAAAGAAAACCTGGAGATCACCTAACCCGTTATTAGGGGAATTTCAGATAGATCATGTGGCTATTTCCGCAAAGAATATGCTTGAGATTCAGAATGTTAAGGTACGGAAGGGAGTGGTAGATTCGGATCACTACCTCACGCAAATCAAGGTTCGGTTTCAACCAAACAGATCCAAACCTAAAGGAAACCGGTTTCCAAGAGTTGATCCGGACTGCTTGAGGAAGAACGCCGAGGTTTTCTTACGAGATTTACAGGAAGAAAATCCTAGGGAGAGGCCAGACCTTTGCAAAACATTACAGTCATCAGCCATGAAATTAGGACAACCACCTAGGAAAAGAAAGCACAGATGGTGGAACACAACGTGCGATGAAGCCGTCAATGACCGAATCAAAGCATGGCATCAATGGAATGGACATCGAACAGTGGAGAGATGGGAGAACTTCCTAAAAACTCAAAAACTGACCTCTAAAACAATCCGCCGCGGAAAACGTGCCTACAACAAAATCAGACTCGAAGTGTTAGAACAGGATTTCCAGAAAAACAACACTCGAAATTTTTACAAGACATTCCGTGAGGACTTGTCAGGGTACAAACCACCAACATTAAGTTTCCGTCGACGTAATGGACGACTAGAAACAAACAGTAAGGAGAACTGCAAGATACTGGCTGATTATTTCCTAATTCTACTGAACTGTGATCCTCCAGTGGAAAGGCTGCAGTTTGAAAAACCTGTACCAAACCCAGACTCACTTCCCCCAACAATTCAAGAAATAAAAGAGATAATCCAATCGCTCAAAAATAACAAAGCCTCTGGGAACGATGGAATAACTGCTGAGATGTTGAAAATAGGAGGAGACGACCTCATAAGGAGAATTCATACACTCCTAACAGAAATATGGGAGAGCGAAATAATTCCGAAGGACTGGAAGAATGCCATTATCCATCCATTGCATAAAAAGGGCGACCGAGCGGGCCCCAACAACTACAGAGGTATATCACTTTTACCAATTATATACAAGGTATTATCTAAAGCACTCTTAAACAGAGTAGAACAACAAACTGATCATTTGATTGGTGAATACCAGGCAGGCTTTAGGAAAGGTAGATCGTGTTCGGAGCAGATTTGGAGCCTAAATACGATATTAAGGATACGCCGCAGTATCAACACATTTGTCACCTTCGTGGATTTTAAGAAGGCGTATGATTCTATTGACAGACAAACTGTTCTGAACACCCTAGAAGAGCTCAGAGTTGACAGGAAGACCAGGGACTTAATCCGCCAGACTCTCACTGACACAACATCTCAAGTGAAATTTCTAGGTGAACTATCAGAGCCTTTCGAAGTACATACCGGAGTTCGACAAGGTGACGGCCTCTCCCCACTGCTTTTTAACTTAGTGTTAGACAAAGTCATCAGGGAGTGGGAAAACAACATCAAAGGCATAAGCATTGGTACTCTGGAACAGAAAATAAAAGTAAAATGCCTAGCTTTTGCTGATGATCTAGCTATCTTTACCAAGACTAGTGAAGAAACCAAGTATGCCATAGAGAAGTTACATGAGTTAGCATCAAAGACAGGACTCCAAATATCGTATGAGAAGACACATTTCATAGTAAATGGACACCAGAATATCCCGAGATCTCCACTACAGACCAACTATGGAATCATTAGACACGTACCTTCCTTCAGATATTTAGGAGAAATTATTGTACCATCTGGAATGGACAGGAAAGCTAATTTAGAAAGAGCTACCAAACTTCAGAAAGCATAGGCCTACCGAATAACATGGATTCACTATAATAAAAGAGTGATGTCACGAAATGCAAAACTACTGCACTACCAGACAGTTGTTCTTCCGGAAGCATTGTACGCCTCCGAAACGATATCTCTAGGAGGCCACTCTCAAATTGGTGAAATCGAAATCCAGGAACGTAAAATTCTCAGGAAAATATATGGCCCCGTTTATGTTAATGGTATATGGATTAAAAGGAAAACCACAGACTTGTACACAGTAATCAATAAGTTCACTGATACCGTGCGTAAGAGACGATTGAAATTTTATGGTCACATCTGCCGATTGGACAACACCAGATATGAAAAAAAAACTGCTTGATATAATTAATTCAAAGAATGTCAAAATCAGTTGGTTAGAAGAAATCAAACAGGACTTAAAGGAAATAAGCATTACAGAAGATATCATCATGAATCGCAAGACATTTGGAACTCTAGTTACAAATCACTCTTTCACCGAAAAAGCTAAAACGACCACTGGAAAAAAAATGGACGGAGGAACGTAAGAAGGGGCATAGTGAGTTCATGATGAGATTTTGGGAGGAGAAGAAGAGGAAAGCTCCATCAACCCGAGTCAGCAGGTTCAAGATCCTTGAACACTATAGCGTTTTCTAGTAGAGAAGTGAGGAACTTCGTGTTGGCGGAAACTCCCGAGATTAATTTTGCCATTATGAACACGGCCTACTGAATTCAAATGGGTTCTTTGACATGCCAACATCGTATGACATGCGTGTCGTATTTTTGCCGCCTTTCAAAAATCACTTACCACGGCCAGGAGCGAACCTGCAATCTTGGGGTTAGTAGACCGACACGCTATCCACTCACCCACCGTGGCAAGATACATTATAAGAATAAAGATTGAAGTAATTTACACTTGGAGATAATAAGATTATAAAACTGATCCCTTATTAACCGTCTGAAAAATCACTGCCCGATGAATCAGATGAACTGTCATTTAAGTTTATAACAAGTGGTTCAACAATGGGGACGTCTTCTGTTAGCCCATCCTTTTCCCAGTAATGTTTCCCTATTTTTTTGGTGTGTTCGATGCACTTTTTCCATAACTCCGGTGTTACGGACCTCAAGGCTTCTTTACAGAGATCTCGCATCACCTCCATTGATCTTCCTCTCTCCGCCTGGTTACTCATATTCACTTTAGCTATTTTATTTTTCACGTAGGCCCAAACCAGCTCTATGGGGTTGAGCTCACAATGAGGAACTGGCAGCCAGACAAGTTCGACGTGAGGACGAATATTCTTGATTATCTGTTCCAGCTTCTTTTTAGGTGCCCTAAGTGAGATTTGGCGTGAACAATTAGCTCTGCTTTCGTCATACTTTCATACTTTTGGATTTTGGGAGGAAGAGGAATACCTCTAGCTATGATCCATGGTATAATTTGACCTTTCCTCCAAGACATTGTTGGGCTTTTTGTGTCAGGATCTACCATTGTATGATATGGAGCCTGATCGATTACAATACCGGATTTTTCTGGCAAAATTGTCAACACTTTATGAAACCATTCATGATAATGTGAAAAATTCTATTCATTATGGTAGTCGCCGGTGCTCTTCTTTCCGAAGAAACAAAGTTCTGCGTCAGGTAAGAACCCGTCTTCATTTCCAATATGGAGTATTATTACACTTTTTCCTGCTCCTGATAGTGTCTTGAAACCGCCTCGCCTCCCATAAATTTCCTGTATGCATCCTCTGTATTGGTTATAGTTTTCAAAACTGTTGTTTAAGTCGTCTATGATATTTTCTGTCCATCCATTTTTCATTGCATGGTTCTGGCCACACCAAGTTTCGTCGGTAAAGAATATGCTGTATCGTTCCGAGCGCAGATTCCTCAGTTTCCTTAAATATGTATGCCATGAAGCAGCTACTGTCATCGACTCCATCAAAATAGGTTTCTGGTTTAGTTTTGTGAAAGAAAATCCTAAGTTGTTGACGATGCTTGAAAGAGTTCTTTTTGACATTTCTGGAAAATCAGTCAGAGTTTCAATAAGCTTCTGATGGAGATTTTTTTTCGTAGGAAACATCTTGTTTAGATAGAAGTCGTGTATACTCCTCCTAATAACGCCGAGTGTAAAGTCGTCTAGCTTTATCTTCGGGCGTCCCGTCCTCACACACCTCTTCTTGTTCGATCCGCATCCCGCATCATTCTCTTTCATTGCAGCGGCACATATACTCTTCACCGTGGTTATCGACCTTCCAATACACTAGGATACTTTCTGGTAAACCAGATACCTCTTATCATTATTACTTTCTCTCTCGCTTCTAAAAGAACATATTGCACTTATAATCATGGCAAATTCTCCCTCCGTTAACTGCGGTTTGGCTGGCATCTTGATCGATGTGCAAACAATAGGTAATGCAGACAGTGATAGTTGCTGCTAGCTGCTAATGACTCAACGAAGAACAAAGGTGTGCGCAGGAACGAGCGCGCAGCGAGTTCAAAATACGGTAGTCAACTGGCAACATTGCCAGGATGTTACGGTACTATCGCTGCATACAATGGTCCGATTAAATAGCAATCGATATAAAATCGATAATCACAAGTAGATAAAATGTAGTTTAAGTTAAGCCTTGCATTGCTATGAGCCTCATAACAAGCCACATTTCATACTGCTATGACCACCCAGGACCGAGAAAAAGTTGTTTTACAAAATTCACAACAACTATTTTTAGAAACGTCAGATCAGATTAAACTTCACATACGCGTTAACAATAAGTTCCTTTAAGACGTATTAAAGTTTCGTTACGATCAGATCAATACTTTTAACGTAATGATCTTTCTAAGTGAGCGCTCCGTGAATTTGGTAAGATAAACCGGTACTATTTTTGTTCAATCTGCTATACAATTTTAACGAGATACAATGCAAATATTTACTCGATACCGTTAAACGACAAAAAAACCAAGGAAAATGTTGGTGTAGGTTATTCTTATGTAAGACTAAGGGTAAAGGTTTTATTGACCTCTAAACTCGAGTATCTATACTTATTTCCCCGGCAGTATTATCAAGGAAACGGCGATATGTTTTGAATGTTTATTTATTACATCTGTAAGAAGTTTTCGTCGGAGAAATGAATAGTCTACCTTTATTTAATTGGTGGTCTCTTAGGAATATTTACATAAGGTGCCTGATGGAAAGTTAAAAAGGTGCACTTGTGTATTTTGTGTGTGGGCAAATGATGGCTATTTGAAGGTATGTAACACCCTTATTATGCTCTATGGTAGGCAAGACATAAATCAAGTGTTTCTAATTTATTAAGTCGTTTGCATGATTTCCTGTGGTTCGTATTGAACCCATGTGCCATGGCCTCAAAGAGAGTCGAATCCATGTACTTTGAGAAAAGAATGAAAGAATCATACAGTTTCTAAGGGAACGGAGAGAGATTTCAAGCCAGGATTATAGCCTAACATTGTGCAAGCGCTAGGGCCAGGTGTTCCTTAGATGAGCTCATGCCTCTTGACATTTATAAGGAGCCAGTCATGGATATTATTAGAACGAGTGGAAAGTTTTGACTGTAAGACGAAGAAGCTGGACTCGGAAATTGCTCTTACGTTGCAGGAATATGGCAACCTCGCTGCTGAGTCAGAACAGGAATAATTAAATTTAACCCGTTTACGAGTATAAAAATAAGTAAACAGATACAGTACGGTGAATCAATTTGGATTAGAGATTTTTGTGTAAAGAAAAACCTTGTAAAAATTGCACAGGAGAAAACTGCAAACGCATGTAGACGTCATTGGGGGTTCACCGAGACCCAAGGAGTGGGAGAATAAAAAAAGAACAGCACCACCCACACAGTTGAGGACGAGAAATTAATTAATATCTCGGAAATGCACGATCGATTTCCATGCACAGGAAGATTATTTTACGTTTGGAAGACGAGCTTTCTGGAGATACGATTTTTATAATTGTGCGACAATTAGTTCAAAAGTTGGTCACGAAAAGGACTAGGATTTTATCTTTTTGTGACTGAAAGGTATAAAACTCCTGGCCTCACCAAGCCAATCATGCAGTCTACGAGAGCCCGTGAGGGGAACGTCACGCTGTACATGCAGTTATTCTGACAGCCCGTGAGGGGGTGTTACTCTGCATCAGTGCATGCAGTTACTCTGACAGCCCGTGAGGGGTGTTACTCTGTATCACGCCGGAAGAACAGTATTCAAGAGCCCGAGGGGGGCGTCACGACGCATCATGCAGTATTAGTCCGTCCAGGGGGGCGTGACACTGGAGCATCATAATCATTCAGTCTACGAGCATTCCGTGAGCGGAAGTGCTGCACCACATCGTATACGCAGTTTTCAAAAGCCCGTGAGGGGGACGTTAAGCTGTATCAGACATCGATCCAGAGCCTGTGGGAGGCTATGCTACAAGTTCACCGAGTGTAGACCAGTTACGATATAAGTACGCTACGCTGAGGGTTAGCAGTTCGAGACTTTGAAGAGTCCTAATTTATAAAGAACATTAAATATACGGACTTTAAAGCAATATCGCCAAAGTAAGACACAGCGATCAGTAAGGAACTTCGAGTTCCAGAAGAACACTAGTTCAATACAGTTACGAAGTATAAGAACTCCAACAAATAAACGGCGTTACGTCTAGTAAAGACATTGTTAAAGACATTAAGTCCTGTAAAGGAACTAAACAGTAATTACGATCGCGAAAGATAGAAGTTCAAGCGAAAGGAACTTAGGAACTTAGGTTCGAAACCAGAGGGAAAACGTACTCTAGTGAGAAAACGTCAAAAATATACGATAGACAGTATACGGTCCTCGAAGGGAGGCCAAGATATAGAAACTATAGGGGGCGATAGACCACCATATATAAATAGAGGTGACGGCAAAGAAAAGACATTTATCGCCTAGTTAAAGCAGATAAAGTAAAGCCGAGTAATAGACAATAGAAGCGGTTTTGAGAGACTGAAACCAGTAGTTTCTATTGTAGGAGAGAGAAACTTTGAACGAGTAAAATCACACGTCCAATGCAGGTCGATAGGCTTCACATCAGGGATCATCAACAGCCGACAGAAATTGTAAAAAATCGTTGAGATACACGCGTGTGATAGGAGTGAAGTGTAAATATTGTAAGAAAAGAAATAAGAGTGTCATTTTAAGTGTTTTAGGTAAAGTGAAAGCGTTTTATGCACAGTGATATGTGTTATAATATGTACCAGAGTAATATTTTTTAGTGTTTTAATGTGTGTTCAAAACGGATACACCAGTGTATAAAAAATATGTTGTCAGTGTTAAATATAGTGAATATGTGTCAAGAAATTTCTGTACATAAGATGAGATTGTACAATATGGAGTAGGTCAAGAAGGTGGGCCAAAATGTCACATCAAACGAGAATAAAGGTCAGAAAGCGACCTTAAACATGTAAGTAAAGATTTTCATTATGTTTTGGTGTCGGGAAAAATTTTGTGTACAATTCCACCGGAGTTTTGAGTAGAAGGGATATTTTTAAATGAATAATAACTAAATTAGAATGCGATCTGAACAAAAATAAAGTTTTAAGAAATAATAAATAAGTATGTGAAATAATAAATCCTGTAGAGGAAAGGCATGGAATAAAATGTCAGTATTTAATGAATGTTATAAAAGCAAGCGTGATAATAATAATTATAACAAAGATATTTACATAAAGGTAAATTTGAATTATATGAAAGAAATAGCTTTTGAGCTTTTGTAAGGAATGAAAACATGATGTGAATAACAAGGTAAAGAAATCTAAATAAAGATTAAATTGAATGATATAAAAATATAGAGCGTTGAAGCCTTAACAAATGTATAAGACATGATGTGAATGCATGTTCTTAAAAAGGGAGCGATTTATTGTCAAAGGAAAAGATTAATATAAGAATTAAGATATGTATCAATTGTTACTATGAAATTTATCAGTTCTTTGGAAGACATTCGGCCGTAAAGTAATGTGTAGCGTAATGGAACGCAATTAAATAAAAAGTCACGCTAGGAACGCGTAAAAGTTAAAGTACTTGGTAAGTTACTTATGGAGGGTAGTTGATTGCAGTGAATTGAGATATGTTGTAAGTCCTCTAAATTGTGACGTGGATCACGAGGCCATGTGTGTATTATTTAAAAGGGAGCTAATGTACGGTATTATTGAGCGTAGGTCCTGTAAGCTACGGCTTGACCCTAAATCGCGTTTTGTATAAGTCCTCTGATGTGGAAATGTTCCCGAGGCATGTTAAGAGATTCGAACCTAGAATCCTCTTGTTGTTAAAGCCCCTAATTATTCGTCGTAGAATGTGTATTAATCTTCCCAATCAATGAGGACCCTCTCATAATTAATAAATGCCAAGGTTACGAAAGTGGTTTATGAGCCAAAGAATATTGTGAATGGAAATAAGTGAAGTAAAAGCCAGGTCTCTCCACAGAACTGAGAATAATGTGAAGGTTTGTTTTAAAGCATTGAAGAGAGCTGCCACCGTAGGTTAGGCAGAGAGTCGCTTTCCTTGTCATAAATCACGCCCGAGTATAATGGCCTGACCCTCATAGAGCGAGGGTGGGTAAAAACCGTCTTGTAAGATGTGTTAAATACACCGTGAGTGTTTAAAGTTGTTAATGACCCGGGCGTTGAACCGAGGTCCTTGTAGATTGATATTATCGCTTGCCAATTCAGATCGTAGTTTTCTTATGTGATAATGGTCTTATAAGACAAATGAATTAAATAAAATCCCTATTGTAATATTGGATGGAAAATAGGAATCCACGAGTTTTGTGAAGATAACTAGGTTTCGGGAGTGATCATAGTTTTTGACTTTGTCAAGTAATCTTTATAACTCTGGAGTATACAAATAGTTTTCCCGATCACCGTAGTGAATTTGCAAAACTTGAGAGAGATAGTAAATATGGAGAACATGTGATATGCCCAAATATTGAAGTGAATAATTAACATGTAATTTTAAATGTAATTATGTATTTGTTTTGATGATAAGAAAAGATAAAAATAATTCTTGAGGTGTACAAAAATATGACACCATTATTATGGGAAAGTATCGAGCCAAAGAAGCTCATAGTTATTTGGAACTTTAAGATAAGTACTTTATGGAAGTGAAAATAATCGTGAATTGTTGGTTTTAAAGAAAACCATGTGTTTTAATCTAATATTTGTTTTATTTTTATGCTATTCCTTGTTCACTTTGGACAAGTAGAATGATATTGGTCAGTAGTTTATGTGTTTATTTGTTTGTAGCGCCATAATTTTTGATTAATTAAATGTATTAAAATAGGAGTTGATTTTGTTGTTATTTTTGCAAGTGTATCCTCTATTTAATCCAAAATATGTAAGTCACAGAGTGGGAGAACTTACCGCAGCCCCGAAAAATCCCGAATTGAGCAATGCTGGCATACTGTGATTTGCATATTTCTTGCTGCAAGGGCACAGGGGGGTGAATAGAAATACTGTGCTTGGATTAATAATTAGAGGAACACTAAAGACGGTCGATTCATGTAAAAGTAATGTAATGATAGTAGCTACAACGTATAATGTTAACTGACCGCATTGGGTCCCTAGAAACTCACACCGAGCAGCCCTGGATTTAAACAACCCCCCCCCAGCAAACCATTATATTTTTTGGCGCCCAGTACGCAGGGATGAGTTTTCCTAGGGAAAACCCGAGTTTTCTCGAAAAATCAAAATTTTCATTTTTTTTGAAAAAAAAAATGGTTTTTCGAAATTTTGAATTTTAAATACTTCCATAAAGGTCTTTGAGTTTGAAGAAGGGTATCAAAAGGGTACGGTGTAGTAAACACCCGTACCAAAGTAAATTTTTTTGAAAGAAATTGGGACACAATGGTTCAGATTACTATCTCTCAAGCATGTTCTAGCGATGTGGCATTAGTAGCCCACTATATTCTAATATGATGTCATTAAGTGAAGAGAGGCGGAGGCTCTCAGAGAATGTAAGGGTAAAGAGTAAAGATAAAGGTAAAATTACAGATGTTAAGAAGTGCCAGAGGGAGCATTTTAATAAAGAGATGGAGGAAATGATAAAGATAAATAATGAAGTTTGGGAGGCCAAGAAGGCAGAAAGTAAAGCTAGAGATAGTCAAGAGAACCTCCAAATAGGTGATAAAGAGTACCCAAATAAGGAAATTGTAAAGGTTTCTGTAGAAAGCATGCGTGCACCTGGAGACATAGTTACACGAAGAGAAGGTAACATGTCTGCAGACAACAGGGTAACAAATGAGCCTTTAGAGCTCCAAACGGAAAAAGAAAAATGTAAACCGAGTCCAAGGGAGAATGAAATTAATACCGAGGATGATAATAGTAAAGGTAATTCAAAGTCTCACGTAGAAAGGCAGGTTCAAATAGGCTCGGAAAGCGAAGGGAAAAAGAACGATAGTCTTTGCGTTCAGGATCAGGAAAAGGTAGAAATGGCGACCTGGAAGGAAATAAAAGAATTCTTGGATATAATTAGAGAAATGTGGAATGAGCATGAGAAGATGGATGACGAACTTGGGAATTAAAAGATTTAAAGTCAAGAGTGAAAGAAGGAATTGAGGAACAAAGAGAAAGTATTTCCGAGGAAATAAAGAAGATATTTGAGCTCCGTGAAAGGGCAAGTAAAAATTGGTATACAATACCCAAACAAGAATTAGAGGAATTGTACAAAGAAATCCCTAAAGTTAAAGAGTCATTGAGAGAAACAAAGAAGAAATTTGCAGAACGTATGGTGAAAGAAGGAAAAATGGAATTAGCTTCGTGGGAACAGATAAAGACATTTGTGGGGGAAATTAATGAGATAAGGGAAAATGGTCGGAGGTACATGATAAATGGAATCACATTTGGTGGAATACCTTTTATCCAAAGCCAAAAGAAGGAGATTACGTGCAGGAACAGAAACAATGGATAGGAGAAGAAAAGGGTAAGATGCATCAGTTCACGATGAGCATGTATGATGAACAAGATATAATAACTGTTCAGGAGTTAGCTGAATTGAGAAAGGTTAAGATTTCGGAATACGAAGAAATATTAGAAGCCATCCAAAAGAAATATGAGGAATACATGTGGGAGCAGAACCGTCAGGCAAATGAAATAGTTGCCCAAGAGGAAAAACAAGCTGAAATTGAAGAAGAAAAAGAAGTCACGGTGCCAGAGGAGCCCAAAATTGATATTAGAGAAGAAAAACAAGAAGAAGTGGAGATTGCAATAACTCCAGTGGAGACTGAGAACAACCTTGAGATCCTTCCTGAAGAAGATATGGAGACTCAAGAGGAAATAGTAGTTCCAGACCAGGAGGACAGCCAAAATGAAAACGAGCTGCGAAGTGAAGGGAATAATTTTGATGAAAAGGATGAGCAGGAAGATCAAGAAATAATCTCAGAACAAGAGATAATAACAGAGATGAAAGTTGAAGAGATGGAAATAATAATTCCTGAAGAAATGAAAAAGGTAGATGAAACCCTAATAGAAACTATCGTCGAAGCACCGATAGAAACAGAGGTTCAAAATGTCATAGAAATTGAAGAAGAAAACTCCGAAGAAATTCAGGAGGTGAAGAAAGATGAGATACACTTAGAAGAAACTCAGGATAAGAAAGATAGGAAACAATTAGAAGAAGAAGAAGAAAAATTGAAGGCACAGATCCTTGAACTAATGATAAAATGTCAGGAATGCCAACGACAGAAAAGAGAAATGGAAAAAGGTACCAACAAGAGCCAAGAAAACCTCAAAGGAAAAGATGAGATTGTTGGAGATAATGAAAAGAAGGAAGGAGATGCCTTTGAAGAAAATCAGGAAAGAGGAAAACCGCCATTGGTAGTCGGTTTACCAGGAAATAGATACCCCATGGAATGTAAGAAAGGAGGAGATACAAAGTACGAGGACTTAGAGAAAGAGGATGTCCAGGCATATTTCAGCTGGAAACTCCGTAAAAAGAAAGGGAGTGATAAAAGGAAGAGACAGAATGGAGATCTGAAGGATCTAAAGAATTGGAAGAGTCGAAAAAAGAAATACTCTTTCGAAATGCCATCTCGATGCGAGACGAGAGGATAAGAAAAGAATTATTCCATTGGAACCAACGGGTAAAGCCCTATGCAACCATTAAATAAGAAGAAAAATAAAATTAATTTTGTCTGAAATACCATCTCAAAAAGAGATGAGGAAGGTGGTAGAAAACCGAAAAGAGTCAGGTGAGGTTAGACCGAGCTCTTAAGAATTAAAATGAAATTTTACAGACTTGAGGAGTCTGACAATAATAATGATGATGTTACGGGTAAAGCCAGTTGCACCCGTAATGCGTTAAAAGAAGGTCATTAAGTTGACAATATGTAATGAGGAAAGAGAAACAGACCGGCAGGATGTCCGTCTTATAAAAGAAGAAAAGAAACAAACTGTTTGACGCAAGGCTGGAGGGTGCACACCAGACTAGAGGAAGACTAACAAAACACCCGAACGTGACAAGAAATTTATGACCCTGAAGTGTAGACGTCCACTAGGGGAATGAATGAATGAATGGGACCTTTAAGAAAGACCCATACAAATATAAACCAGAGAGGAAGGGAACTTTAAAGAAATAATTGATTTTATTGAAGAAGAAAATCTCAATTTAAGGAAGGAGAATGATGAAATAAGGGAACGGGTAGGAATAGACCACACCCGTAAAGAAGAATGAGGTTCTGGAAACCTAATATCCAGACAAATAAAAAGGAGAAAGAAAGGGTAGGGACAGAGCGTACCCAACCGACACAATTACCGGATATGACTTAAAAAGATGAAAGAAATCAAATTATCGTGGGATTTTTTAGGAATAAAGAAACAAAAAGGACGGAGAACGTTATAATGGCTTCGACTATTAAAGGAAAAATAAGATTTTTATAAAAATTGAAATAAATTTCCTCAAAATTTTTCGAAAATTTATTAACCTAAGGAGGGGTGAGATGAACCCATGTACCATGGCCTCAAAGAGAGTCGAATCCATGTACTTTGAGAAAAGAATGAAAGAATCATACAGTTTCTAAGGGAACGGAGAGAGATTTCAAGCCAGGATTATAGCCTAACATTGTGCAAGCGCTAGGGCCAGGTGTTCCTTAGATGAGCTCATGCCTCTTGACATTTATAAGGAGCCAGTCATGGATATTATTAGAACGAGTGGAAAGTTTTGACTGTAAGACGAAGAAGCTGGACTCGGAAATTGCTCTTACGTTGCAGGAATATGGCAACCTCGCTGCTGAGTCAGAACAGGAATAATTAAATTTAACCCGTTTACGAGTATAAAATTAAGTAAACAGATACAGTACGGTGAATCAATTTGGATTAGAGATTTTTGTGTAAAGAAAAACCTTGTAAAAATTGCACAGGAGAAAACTGCAGACGCAAGTAGACGTCATTGGGGGGTTCACCGAGACCCAAGGAGTGGGAGAATAAAAAAAGAACAGCACCACCCACACAGTTGAGGACGAGAAATTAATTAATATCTCGGAAATGCACGATCGATTTCCATGCACAGGAAGATTATTTTACGTTTGGAAGACGAGCTTTCTGGAGATACGATTTTTATAATTGTGCGACAATTAGTTCAAACGTTGGTCACGAAAAGGACTAGGATTTTATCTTTTTGTGACTGAAAGGTATAAAACTCCTGGCGTCACCAAGCCAATCATGCAGTCTACGAGAGCCCGTGAGGGGAACGTCACGCTGTACATGCAGTTATTCTGACTGCCCGTGAGGGGGTGTTACTCTGCATCAGTGCATGCAGTTACCCTGACAGCCCGAGAGGGGTGTTACTCTGTATCACGCCGGAAGAACAGTATTCAAGAGCCCGAGGGGGGCGTCACGACGCATCATGCAGTATTAGTCCGTCCAGGGGGGCGTGACGCTGGAGCATCATAATCATTCAGTCTACGAGCATTCCGTGAGCGGAAGTGCTGCACCACATCGTATACGCAGTATTCAAGAGCCCGTGAGGGGGACGTTAAGCTGTATCAGACATCGATCCAGAGCCTGTGGGAGGCTATGCTACAAGTTCACCGAGTGTAGACCAGTTACGATATAAGTACGCTACGCTGAGGGTTAGCAGTTCGAGACTTTGAAGAGTCCTAATTTATAAAGAACATTAAATATACGGACTTTAAAGCAATATCGCCAAAGTAAGGCACAGCGATCAGTAAGGAACTTCGAGTTCCAGAAGAACACTAGTTCAATACAGTTACGAAGTATAAGAACTCCAACAAATAAACGGCGTTACGTCTAGTAAAGACATTGTTAAAGACATTAAGTCCTGTAAAGGAACTAAACAGTAATTACGATCGCGAAAGATAGAAGTTCAAGCGAAAGGAACTTAGGAACTTAGGTTCGAAACCAGAGGGAAAACGTACTCTAGTGAGAAAACGTCAAAAATATACGATAGACAGTATACGGTCCTGGAAGGGAGGCCAAGATATAGAAACTATAGGGGGCGATAGACCACCATATATAAATAGAGGTGACGGCAAAGAAAAGACATTTATCGCCTAGTTAAAGCAGATAAAGTAAAGCCGAGTAATAGACAATAGAAGCGGTTTTGAGAGACTGAAACCAGTAGTTTCCATTGTAGGAGAGAGAAACTTTGAACGAGTAAAATCACACGTCCAATGCAGGTCGATAGGCTTCACATCAGGGATCATCAACAGCCGACAGAAATTGTAAAAAATCGTTGAGATACACCCGTGTGATAGGAGTGAAGTGTAAATATTGTAAGAAAAGAAATAAGAGTGTCATTTTAAGTGTTTTAGGTAAAGTGAAAGCGTTTTATGCACAGTGATATGTGTTATAATATGTACCAGAGTAATATTTTTTAGTGTTTTAATGTGTGTTCAAAACGGATACACCAGTGTATAAAAAATATGTTGTCAGTGTTAAATATAGTGAATATGTGTCAAGAAATTTCTGTACATAAGATGAGATTGTACAATATGGAGTAGGTCAAGAAGGTGGGCCAAAATGTCACATCAAACGAGAATAAAGGTCAGAAAGCGACCTTAAACATGTAAGTAAAGATTTTCATTATGTTTTGGTGTCGGGAAAAATTTTGTGTACAATTCCACCGGAGTTTTGAGTAGAAGGGATGTTTTTAAATGAATAATATCTAAATAAGAACGCGATCTGAACAAAAATAAAGTTTTAAGAAATAATAAATAAGTATGTGAAATAATAAATCCTGTAGAGGAAAGGCATGGAATAAAATGTCTGTATTTAATGAATGTTATAAAAGCAAGCGTGATAATAATAATTATAACGAAGATATTTACATAAAGGTAAATTTGAATTATATGAAAGAAATAGCTTTTGAGCTTTTGTAAGGAATGAAAACATGATGTGAATAACAAGGTAAAGAAATCTAAATAAAGATTAAATTGAATGATATAAAAATATAGAGCGTTGAAGCCTTAACAAATGTATAAGACATGATGTGAATGCATGTTCTTAAAAAGGGAGCGATTTATTGTCAAAGGAAAAGATTAATATAAGAATTAAGATATGTATCAATTGTTACTATGAAATTTATCAGTTCTTTGGAAGACATTCGGCCGTAAAGTAATGTGTAGCGTAATGGAACGCAATTAAATAAAAAGTCACGCTAGGAACGCGTAAAAGTTAAAGTACTTGGTAAGTTACTTATGGAGGGTAGTTGATTGCAGTGAATTGAGATATGTTGTAAGTCCTCTAAATTGTGACGTGGATCACGAGGCCATGTGTGTATTATTTAAAAGGGAGCTAATGTACGGTATTATTGAGCGTAGGTCCTGTAAGCTACGGCTTGACCCTAAATCGCGTTTTGTATAAGTCCTCTGATGTGGAAATGTTCCCGAGGCATGTTAAGAGATTCGAACCTAGAATCCTCTTGTTGTTAAAGCCCCTAATTATTCGTCGTAGAATGTGTATTAATCTTCCCAATCAATGAGGACCCTCTCATAATTAATAAATGCCAAGGTTACGAAAGTGGTTTATGAGCCAAAGAATATTGTGAATGGAAATAAGTGAAGTAAAAGCCAGGTCTCTCCACAGAACTGAGAATAATGTGAAGGTTTGTTTTAAAGCATTGAAGAGAGCTGCCACCGTAGGTTAGGCAGAGAGTCGCTTTCCTTGTCATAAATCACGCCCGAGTATAATGGCCTGACCCTCATAGAGCGAGGGTGGGTAAAAACCGTCTTGTAAGATGTGTTAAATACACCGTGAGTGTTTAAAGTTGTTAATGACCCGGGCGTTGAACCGAGGTCCTTGTAGATTGATATTATCGCTTGCCAATTCAGATCGTAGTTTTCTTATGTGATAATGGTCTTATAAGACAAATGAATTAAATAAAATCCCTATTGTAATATTGGATGGAAAATAGGAATCCACGAGTTTTGTGAAGATAACTAGGTTTCGGGAGTGATCATAGTTTTTGACTTTGTCAAGTAATCTTTATAACTCTGGAGTACACAAATAGTTTTCCCGATCACCGTAGTGAATTTGCAAAACTTGAGAGAGATAGTAAATATGGAGAACATGTGATATGCCCAAATATTGAAGTGAATAATTAACATGTAATTTTAAATGTAATTATATATTTGTTTTGATGATAAGAAAAGATAAAAATAATTCTTGAGGTGTACAAAAATATGACACCATTATTATGGGAAAGTATCGAGCCAAAGAAGCTCATAGTTATTTGGAACTTTAAGATAAGTACTTTATGGAAGTAAAAATAATCGTGAATTGTTGGTTTTAAAGAAAACCATGTGTTTTAATCTAATATTTGTTTTATTTTTATGCTATTCCTTGTTCACTTTGGACAAGTAGAATGATATTGGTCAGTAGTTTATGTGTTTATTTGTTTGTAGCGCCATAATTTTTGATTAATTAAATGTATTAAAATAGGAGTTGATTTTGTTGTTATTTTTGCAAGTGTATCCTCTATTTAATCCAAAATATGTAAGTCACAGAGTGGGAGAACTTACCGCAGCCCCGAAAAATCCCGAATTGAGCAATGCTGGCATACTGTGATTTGCATATTTCTTGCTGCAAGGGCACAGTATGCCTTCTTGTCTCGAGATCTCAGGCAATGTCAATTACTCAAAGTTATTCTGTTGCTTTTTTGAAAATCTTCTGTTGACCTAGTATAACAGTAGTCGTCGATCAGCTGTTAGGGGTGACAGAAGAAGATCGTGTGTAGCCATGTTGAGATAAAGTCGTTATGAAATTTGCTCCGTGCCTTATTATTTAATAAGTGGAAGATATAAGTATTAATTTCCCTATTAAAGAAGATATTTTATCTAGATACTTGGAGAATGTTTTGGAATGTTCCTTTAACCACTGACAACGATTATATTTGAGTCATATGAAAATATTCACGACATTAGTGGGTGTAGGCTATTCGTATACTTGAAGTTGAGGATAGAAAATACGTACGGCTACTGGAAAAGGTTTCCTTTCTATCGACTAGAAGATTCTACAGATGTTTGTAGATGATATTCAAGGAATATACGAAAAGCTGTTTGTATAACCATTACCAAGAATCTTGATTAGATTTAGTACCATGAAAATGAATTCGAAGGTCTTATTCTCTTAGGAGTAACAACATTTAGAAGGTATCCTTCAGGTTAGTGTAACTTTCCATGTCTAGTTTATTAAGTGTTATATGTTTATATGCTTGTTAAAATGTACTCAAAGATGTTAATACAAATCAAAATACCGGTATTTGAGAGTACCTGCGTATTCTTTCTAAATCTTAAGCACAACAGCATAGCCTCGTTAAGCGCCTTTGGGTTAGTTGATCTTCCAATGTAGTATTTATGTGTGAAAGGGTGTCAACTAAGACGCGCACATTGACATCACCACAGTTGTAAACATGTGGGGTACAAAATACACCACACAGGTCTGGTCTGGATAAAGATTATTGATGCCTCAATTTGCATGACAGAAACCAGGTGTGTATGTGCAAACTTTGTAAAAACCGCGTGAGACGTATCACTTCAATAAATGCGCCAAAGGGACAAAGTCGGTTTTAATAAGATAGTGCTATCAGTCAACACGGATATTAATTATTACCATTGTCATAATGGTTAATGTTTACACATTTTATAAATAATAATAATAATAATTTAAAAAAAACAATACCGCCAGGAGTAATCTGTGGGTACTCTAATAATGCATTCATGAGGTTTCCTTTTATTATTACTGCAATGTGAACATGAGAGTGCAAGAACATATTTAAAAATGTTATAATAATTAAGTTAATGAATATTGTAAACCTTTTTCCTGGCAATTCGGCTGCAATACATGTTTATTTACTTATGTATGGCTAACGGCTACCAGGTATCTAGTAATTATTGGTGTGGGCAAAGCCCTTTGGATTGGATTTAAGAAATTTCACTCTCACAAAAAACATTAATTACAGCAGTGCACAACAAACATTACTGTGCGTGACAAAAACCAGGGGTGTATACGAGTGCATAGCTAACGTAGCCCTCTACCTAATAATTATTGGCCTAGGCAAAAGCCATTGGTCTGTATTTAACACATTTTACTATTACAAAATGCACCATAAAGAAACCGGCATTTAGCTGTACACTTGACCTTGAGAGCTCAGCGGTAGGAGAGAAAAGGCATTTTAGCTAATTTCAGACACAAGACACGCTCAGCGTGGCAAATGTTTGGTAGCATTGAATGAAAATAGAACGAGCGATAACATTCTCTATAGTACCTTATCAAACGGTGAGAAATAATCAGGGAATGATGTTTTAATAAATGTTTCCTCCTCCGCTGTCTGTGACCCACCCAACCATCCCAAATAGGATCACGACTCATACAGGCAAAATTCCAGCTGTGGCCGTCGCTATTCACATCAATCATAATAAAAACAGTACTGCCAACCTCACCCTTGTGGTACTATGCCGCACCAACACCCAGCCATTACAACCTTCGATTTGTCCAATCCAATGGTTTTTGACAATGGTCACAGCCTAACACGTCCAGATCGATGGTTCCGTGTCAACAGTGCCCTGCTAGCTGCGCGCAGCCAAGGCCGCACCTACACTGGACCATTCTAGCCTTCGTTTGGTCCAATCCAATGGTTTTTGACAATCGTTACAGCATAACGCGTCCCGATAAATGTTTTTTTTATCAACAGTGATTTTGTATCCCACATGTTAGCAACAAGATGCAAGCGGTCAGCCGTTTTTAAAAGAGCAATAAATAAAAACACATATTTACGTACTTTAGCACATATATGAGGTGCAGTAATGACCAGGGTTCCTAATTTCAATACGTAATATCGCCTAGAAGATGATACAAGGACACAAGGTACCAGTATGTAAGTCACATCCATGTCTGATGCAAGCAATATGTAGTAGTGCCAAATGTTGAAAAGATGAAGCCGTCTCTGCTGCTATGACCATGTCTTACTGGCTGCTGAGCTTGCCACGGTGGGTGAGTGGTTATAGTGTCGGACTACCAACCCCAAGATTGCAGGTTCGCCCCTGGCCATGGTAAGTGATTTTTGAAGGCGACAAAAATCACGATACTCATGTCATACGTTGTTGGCATGTTAAAGAACCCATTTGAATTCAGTAGGCCGTGTTCAATGGCAAAATTAATCTCGGTTTTTTCCGCCAACACAAAGTTCCTCCATTCTCTACTTTAAAGCGCTGTAGTGTCAAGGAGTTTAGATATCTAACCTCCTTGACTTTCATAGCGTTCAAAGGAACGACGAAATTCGACATGCAAGCTACCCTCTGGGTGTCAATTAACAAAGCTTGCACCAGGCACCCGAGGCCATACGATATTATTATTATATTATTACTGGCTGCTGAAACAACAAGTGCACACACTGGATTGGCATTGCGGATAGATGGGAAGAGACCAATAGGACGACCGAGACAGCGTTGACTTGACACTCTACATGACTGTTTAAAAAAAAGCCCGACTTCATCCTGACAAGGCACACAATTGTGTAATATGGCGACAGAGAACCAAAAAAGCAGACCCTGCTAATTTGTGGGACAGATGCTAAAGAAAAAGATGTCTGATGCAAGTGTATAAGCCGTGTTCTACTTTCATTCAGAGTATATCATTAAACTTGGCACTACTTTTTTTTTACAGTACCATCTATATACACAGTAGCTTAGTACTGTATTCGTGGGGTTGGCAATACAGTATTGGACAATAATTCTCGCATATAATGGTGGACACAGCTGGAATTTTACTATATAAATCATGATCTAAATAGGGGAAGGCAGGAGGGTTAAGGACAGCGGTGGAATCAACATTTATTACCACGGTGGGTGAGTGGATAGCGTGTCGGTCTACTAACCCCAAGATTGCAGGTTCGCCCCTGGCCGTGGTAAGTGATTTTTGAAAGGCGGCAAAAATACGATACGCATGTCATACGATGTTGGCATGTCAAAGAACCCATTTGAATTCAGTAGGCCGAGTTCATAATGGCAAAATTAATCTCGGGAGTTTCCGCCAACACAAAGTTCCTCATTTCTCTACTAGAAAGCGCTATAATGTTCAAGAATCTTAGATATCTATTATCTAACCTCCTTGACTTTCATAGTGATTCAAGGAACATCGAAATTCGACATGCAAGCTACCCTCTGGGTGTCAAATTACAAAGCTTGCACCAGGCATCCGAGGCCATACGATATTATTATTATTATTATTATTACCACATAATTTCCTGATTTATTTTTCATCATGAGAAAAGGTATTTAAGCTAACTTCAATAATTTAGAAAATATTATCGTACGATGAGCTATCATTCAGCGTTATAACCCTCAGACCTGAATTAAATTTCTTGGCACAGGACTTAGGAACAGAGTCCAATACATACACAAGACATATTCACATACCTTCCTGGGAGTCATTAAGAATCGAAAATACTGTCAAATATCACTGCTGCATAGGGGCATATGACCTCGTAGTTCCGCCCTTAAAATAACTATCACTGCTGCACAATAAAAAATACTGTCAAATATCACTAATATACTGTCAAATTTCGCTAATACTGCTTAAATGAAGGTTTTTATTTGTAGCTTGTTCAACGAAGGCAGATGTTAGTGGCTCACAAATTGACGGCATATTGCATTGCCAAAATATCCGATACAAAATACACCACATTACACACGTACCTTTGTAATTATGTGAAAAACGAAATAATTGGCAAAACCATTGGCCTGGATAAAGATTATTGATGCGTGACTAACCCCACTGTGCTTGACAAAAAACAGGGGTTTTTATATTAGCTAACGCTACCTAACAATTATTGGTCTAGGCGAAAACCACGGGTCTGCCGGATGCGATATAGTAACGAATGCGCGGGGTTGGCAATACTGTACATGATGCTAAAAATGGCGGAGTCTGCTGGAATTTCATCTATATAAATCGTGATCCTATTTGGGATGGCTGGGTGGGTTACAGACAGTGGAGGAGTAAACATCTATTACTATATCGTCTCCAGGTACCATTACTACAGGTATTTTGACTAATTTCAGTAGTTTACGAATTTTTTACTTCGGTCCAGGTAAACTCCACTCTTAGAGAGCTTTACGCCTAGCTGCATGTAAGTTCGTTCTCAAATGATAACACAATGAAAAGAAGAAAATTAACGTACCTTTATGTTCGACATAAACTCCCAAAGCACCATGTTGTGATTTTTCTTTCTCATCTGATCCGAGCTGTCATACCAGGTTATTAAAACTGTGAGAACTCTTTGGAACATTTGTCAATCAAAACAAGGGGATGTTTATTCCTCGTAAGAACATCTAGCAGGATTTAAATTTGGAATAAGTCACCAAGACTCAACCAAGTGGCCAGAATCACCTATAACAGCAATATGATTAATCACATTTTAAATGCCTACTGGTAAACTTAATACACCATATGAGTGTCTACAGAAACAAGTCACACGAATAATTTAGAGACACTAACATAGTCCTTGTATTGCAATTCTCAGCAGATGCTGCTTCAGGCCAAATGGAATACAGATCCTAGTATCACATACTGGGCTCGGGGGACACATTTAGAGCAACTACGTGTAGCCAGTGCTAAACATTTTAGTTTCCAGCAGAAGCATGCAATGTAATCTTTTACATGTAAGTCCTCCCTTCGTAATGACAACTTGTCAAGCAGACTGACCACAAAATTTAGTTCATTTGGGCTCTGATATTATTTCTCCAAGACATTGTCTTGGTATATGTCTAACTACTGGCCAATGTCATTAGGATAATATATTGATACAGGCCGGACGTTTGTTTTAGACGATTGCCCTTGACATTGAAGCCTGCGGGTGAGCCTGTACACAGTCACTCTCTCACCCTATAGCTTCACATTTGTCACCACCAATCTGATGTAATGGAATTCCAGTCTTGAGCACGTGGCGACACCGACTTGCAGACAGTACAGTCAACATCGAAGTATTGTATGACGCGAAAGTACACGTTACGTAGTTACGAACAGAACGTCATCATATTTGCCAATGACTGTACTTCAGCAGCAGTGTGAGACGGCTTTGTCAATCATCGGACCGCTTGGGGCAGCTGATAACAACACAGGTACTGTAGTAACTCGCCTCCAGGTTTCCATTGAGATTTTTCACTCGCCTAAAACAAACGTCCGGCCTGTATAGGCTACTGCATTCCAGGTCTACACTATTAATCGACTGCATGCATTACATGTAACATTAACTTCCCGCATTAGTTCAATATGAAAGCATAGTACAATACCGGTACTCTTTATGTTCCAGCCTGCCTACTAAGGTATTATGTAGCTAGTTTATGTCCTCTATGGAACTTGGTCGGAGTGTATATATGCTTTTACTCTGTGACGATATTAGTTGTAATTGCTCAATGTGTTAAGATGTAGATCGAGATGTGTGTACATATTAAAGTGATATAAAGAGCTTTATTCAACACATAATAGCTATAATGTGCTTTAATCAAAATATAATAGTTGGCGACGAGGAATTGGGACTTGATTCACCGGCACAGATATAACCTATATCAATGAAGAACGGTATTTACGTCAGGTTTGTTTCAACGGCCACGTGAGTAAAATCAAGAATCAGGCAAATCGACATGAAATTTACACAGGGTACTTGTAAACTATCCTAAGCAACTCATCGTATATTCATCTGCGTGTGCCTGCATGCCACATATTCAAAATAATATTTATCGCAGTTCGAACTTTGAGGTTATGCAAAGTTGTTTTTTCTCAAGCCCAGGACAATATTCGGTCATCGATCACGACCCAGTGTGTTTTAAATCGGTTATCTTGAAACATTTTATTATATTTGAACTGTGATTTTTAAAATTATTTCCACGTTCCGTCAAGATGGACGCAAATCAGTTTCAACAATTACTGAACATTTTTACCGATTATCAAGAGAAGTTACTTGAAAGGTATCAAGCTCACCAGTCCGTCAAAACCCCACAAGCCACTAACATCACACCTTTTGAAAATTTTGATGCTGAAAAGGAAAAATTTGTGTCGTATTTAGAACGATTTGAGAATTACGCAAGCTTCAACAATGCCACCGATCCAACAAAGAAAGCTCAACTCTTGTGTGCATCAACAGGGCAATTCACTATAACAATCTTTCTGCATTTTTAGGCCCTGATAAACCAATCAAGTCTCTCGGTTATAATGACCTAGTAAAACATTTCAAGCAAATACTGTCACCTCAAGTCTCAACCGTGGTTTCCCAACACTATTTTTTGAACGTCAATCAAAAAGAAAGTCAAAATATTGCAGGATTTGTTGCCACTCTTAGAAGCCACTTACTAGACTGTGACTTTTATATTCAGTGTACATGTGACGCCAGAATATCAATCGCGGATGTTTTTCTTCGTGCACAATTTATACGTGGCTTGCGAGATAATTGGATCAGAGAGAAACTTCTTCAGTCTAATGACACGAAATTTGATTTATTTATTTATTTATTTATTTATTTATTTATGCTGGTTTACAACAGGGTCTTTAACCCCAATAACAGTAAACCTACAAAATTTTAACAGTAATTCTAATTTTTTTCATAACTTAAATCTAATCTTAAATCTAATATTAGCATCTAAATTAATTACATAATAATATTATGTATAGCTTAACCTTAATGCTATTACATATTCTACCTTTTTATTAATTACACTCATGGCAATGTGGTCATAAAAACCTTTACAAATTTTTGGAGACTAAGATCGAAGTCTAGACTTTTATTACACACTACAGCTTTATTGTAATTACTGCAGAGTCTATAAAGCGGTGAATGTTTGTGTGACGTGGTGCATGTTTTCTTATTCCTAAAAGTTGTCCACGTTCTTGAAGATAGACGTGGAACATTGAAATTCAGCAACGATAAAAAATAAGAGTTATCTACCGCAGAATTTACAATCTTGTGTAAGATCTTGGAATCATTTATTTTCCTACGATCTTCCAAAGTAATAATTTTTAGATTATTCGATAAAATTTTATATGGGACCATATATGGGTAATTTCCGCTCATTTTATAATGTATAAATCTGGCGAATCGCTTCTGTACTCCTTCTAGTAATCTTTTGTATTTTTTACGCCACGGATTCCACACTACGCTTGCATATTCTAATTTCGCCCTTACGTAAGCATTAAAGAGTGTAATGGCCGTTTTCACCTGCCGAAAAGGTCTTACATTTCTAATGACGAAGCCTAGTGCTCGGTACGCCTCACTTGTTACCTTGTTGATGTGAGAAGCGAAAGTCAAACCGTTGTCCAGTTCCACACCAAGGTCACTTGATGATCTCCTGAAGAAGGCTATAGCCTTGGAAGCATCACGGTATGAGAGTAATCAGCTGTCAAAACAGCTCACTGCACCGTCAGACACTATAGAGGACACAAACAAAGTAACAAAAGCCACAAGTTGATATAATGACCGAAGTATGAATCAATATAGCAGATATACTCAGTCACGTTTTGTTCAACAGCCTAGCCCAGGCTCTCACTCACGTTCACAGTCCAGAGGCCGCCATAGTTCTGTCAATTATAGAGCACTAGGTATTGATGGATTATGCCTAAATTGTGGAAATTCAAACCACAGGTCAAGAGATTGTCGCACAAATAGAAACTCTCTTAAATGTAGGTCATGTAGGAAAGTGGGACATGTTGCAAAAGTTTGTATCACTACACTTCTTCAACAGTCAAATACACATAACATTGCAACTGAGAACACAGATGACAACTTGCATGACCACCCCGAAGCCAATTTCGGGATAGGACAACTGGAATGCATCGAAGATCTCTTTGAGGTAGGACAAGAATCGGATAAATATTTTATCACTGTTAAACTCAACAATAAATCACAAAGATTTGAAGTCGACACGGGAGCAAAATATTCACTCATCCCAGAGAACGAATGTTCAACATTGGGTCTTGGTTTGCCATTGCAGCCAACAAATGTCTGTTTTCGATCATATTCTGATCATGTTATCAAACCCAGAGGAAAAATTGTTGTCACAGTATCATACAAAGGAACAGAAATTGTTGCAGATCTGTTTGTAGTTCCGCAAGGTCATGCCGCATTGCTTGGTCGTGTTTGGATCAGGGGCTTCGGCCTTGATCTGAAGGAAATTGATAAAGACACAAATCAATCTCTTCATACTGAATCTGACAACTCAGTGCAGTCAATTCAAGATATTTTACATCAATATAGTACAATATTTGAAGAAAAAATTGGATGCGTTCCTAATATTGAAGTAAAACTGCAACTCAGAGAGGGGGTGAAACCTGTCTTCAATCGTGAACGTGATGTCTCTTTTGCTTTTCGGGAACGCGTCGAAAAGGAACTCGCTTCATTGGAATCAGAAGGAGTTATTTCTCCCACAGCTTTAAGTGATTGGGGATCGCCTCTTGTTGTTATCCCAAAACCGGATGGGGGAGTTAGGTTATGTGTCGACTACAAATGTGGAGTTAATTCAAGGTTGATTTCTGCAAACCATCCCATAAGACCAGTTAATGATGTTCTACATAGTCTTAGAAACTCAAAATTTTTCTGCAAGTTAGACTTATACAAGCCATATCTACATCTGAAGGTTGATGAAGAAGGTAGTATGATTCAAACTACTGTATATCCACTCACAAAGGAACCTTCAGGATGTACCGACTGAGTTTTGGCATCAAAACTGCCCCCTCAGAATTTAATAGGATATTATCACAGATTCTTCATGGTTTTCCAAAAGCTGAAGCTTATTTTGACGACATCATAATACACGGTACTACGAAGGAGGAGTCCACCAAGAACTTAATAGCCTGTCTAGAACGGCTTTCAAAAATAATCTGTATTTGAACAAAAGCAAATGTTCATTTTTCAAGGAAAACATAGACTACCTAGGACATATTGTATCATATAATGAGATCCGCAAGTCACCAGAGAAAGTTAAAGCTGTGTCATAAATGCCACGTCCTAAAACCATTGAAGAAGTGAGACGCTTCCTTGGTATGGTGACCTATTACGCAAAGTTTATTCCTAATTTTTCAACGAAGTCCCACCCATTACGGCAGTTATTGCGGAAAGGCGAACGGTTTTTCTGGTCTGCAGCCAGTGAAGCAGCTTTCTTGAATCTCAAGTCCAAGTTATGTAGTGAACGTGTCCTTACCCCGTTCAATCCATCACTGCCTATCATCTTGTCAACCGATGCCAGTCCTACTGGTGTTGGAGCAGTATTAATTCATGAGATGGATGGCCAATAAAGACCCATCGCCTATGTATCTCGTGCCCTAACACCAGCAGAATGTAATTACAGACAGCTTGACCGGGAAGCGCTGGCAATAATTTTCGCCACAACACACTTCTACAACTATATTTTTGCAAGAAATTTCATTCTTGTGACGGACAATGAACCTCTGTCTCGTATTTTTCATCAGAACAAGGGCCTGCCACAAATGACATCCGCAAGGCTCCTAAGATATGCATCTTTTCTCTCCGGGTTTGACTACACGGTAAGAGTGAAAAAAGGGAAAGATAACGAAAATGTTGATTGCCTATCTCGAGCCCCTGTTGCATCTACCTCGCCAAACATTGAAAACATCAATAAATGCAGAAGTTTCACAACTCTGTGAAGAAACGATTCTTCAAGTGTCAAGTGAAGCCATTACATACGAAACTATCCGTGATGAGACTATGTTAGACCCAGAACTTAGAGCCACCCTGCAACGTCTTCAAACTCAATCCTTGGATGAACCATATACAGTTGAAAATTGTATTCTATTCCGTCAAGACCGAATTGTTATCCCAAAGAAACTACAAAGACATTTTTTGGAAGAGTTACATTTAACACACCTCGGCATTGTGAAAACAAAACAGTTAGCAAGACGATATGTCTACTGGCCGCAATTAGATAAAGACATTGAGAAACTTATCAAATCTTGTGAAGAGTGCACGCAGACTCGTTCAAATCCACCAAAAGCTCCAATACACCCCTGGGATGAACCAGAAGAAAATTGGGAACGCATACACATTGATTATGCGGGACCATTTGATAACCACCATTTCTTGATGTGTGTTGACGCGAAATCCAAGTGGGTCGAAATCCGAATGGTGAAAGACGCTTCATCCATTGCAACTACTATCAGTCTGCTTGACAATATCTTTACCGTACTTGGGTACCCGAATGTCCTTGTGTCAGATAATGCCACTATCTTCACGAGTGATGTATTCAGATCCTATTTAAGGAGAGAGGGATTTTTCTGAAATATATTGCACCAGGGCACCCAACAACCAATGGGCTAGCCGAGAGAAACATCCAAACTTTGAAGAGACGACTTCGTGCTGCTGTAAATGACCCGGCACCATTATCGACTAAGTTACAGAACATCTTGTTTCAATACAGAGCAACGCCATTGGCATGTGGACAGTCTCCAGCTGAACTATATTTGAAACGTCGGCTACGTATCCGGTTGGATGCTCTACTTCCAAACCAAAAGAGCTTGACTACATCCAGTTCCTCACCCCCTGTTCGCTCTTTCAAAGTGGGAGAGAGAGTGCAAGTCCGGATTAACCAGAAAAACCGTGATATTTGGCAGTTTGGTGTTATACAAACTAAACTCGGCCAGCGCCACTATGATGTGAAATTGGATTCGAGATGATTTTTAAAGCGGCATGTTGACCAGTTATGATCGAATCTCGTACCAAAGAAAGATAAGCATGTCACTTTTGCTCCAACACATCCTCCAGTGCGTGGTGTTCCAAATATACCAACACCAACCCAGTCAAGACTAGAGAATGATGGTATTCCTCCTGCAACCCACACTTCAGATGATACAAGGCAGACCATCCTGCAACCAGATGAACACCCTGATCGAGACAGCCTTCCACCACCTGCTGATAATTATTTAAGAAGATCAGCCAGAGACAGGCGACCTCCTCAGTATCTGCAAGACTATGTGCCCAAATGAATATGAATAGTTCCTTTTGTTTGTTTTTACATAGGTGGGGGAGACTATTATGTATCTAGTTTATGTCCTCTATGGAACTTGGTCGGAGTGTATATATGCTTTTACTCTGTGACGATATTAGTTGTAATTGCTCAATGTGTTAAGATGTAGATCGAGATGTGTGTACATATTATAGTGATATAAAGTGCTTTATTCAACACATAATGTGCTTTAATCAAAATATAATATAAGGCTATTTGCCAAGGTTTTAACTGATAGCCTATTGTTTAAATACTTACTGCATCAGGATTGAATGCTTTGACACTACCAGTTCTGACGATGGGGGATAACATTTCCTCTCATTCTCTCATTTTCTTAGGTAAATGAGTTAATTTCAGTTTGTGCAAGTCCATTATGATAATCATGTTGCCATGTCTCTTCACCACAATTAATTATAATTTACCAATGGCATAGGCCATGGCCGTGAATAAATGTGAACATTTTCAGCCTTAATTTAAATAATTATAAGCACAATTGCCGCACATTAGGTAGGTATTCGTCTTCAAACTTCTGACAGCAATTATTTCCATAACCTAGAAACAAGCTTGGAGGACTACTGACTACAAGCTTCCGCAAATATAATTCGAATTCTACAATTAAAATGAAAGTTTATTATTTCCAAAGCAGTAAAATAGCACTTAAGTTTCTTCTCCATCAAATAATCGTTTAGATCGCTTACGGCATCTGGCAACAAAAATAAAAGTGTAAATTAATAACATTAAACGGAACGACATTATTCATATTAAGTACCGTATGCTATTTACCCAATCGTCCAAGAAAAATATTTGCACAACTTGAAGAATCAAAAATATATTGTTTTGTACTTAACTTAGCCCATATTCAATGAATAACTTAATATTCAAGCCATTAAGTGATGATAACATACATGTCAGCTGTTCGCTTCCATCTTTGATTTATCGTTACAAATAAGCCTTAGATCATAAATCCAATAGATGGCTGATGACGTCACATTGGTGAAACCAAAATCTCGATCAGCTGACTAAAGGGAACTGCCAAGAACTGCGGATAGTTTGGAGCACTGAAATACTACACGTGATGATAGAATTGGGCTTTTCTAGTCTATTCATTACCGTACTAAGTCAGAATGGTGTATTACTGTGCAGCGTATGGATGTAAGGAGACGTTTAGAAAAGGATCGGACATTTCTTACCATACGTAGGCCTAAGTTAATTCATTGTAAAATAACCCTAAAATTCTTGACTTCACTACTTGCATTTCTTTACGTTTCCTCTTAACACCGAAACATGAAAGAAAAATAATTTAACAAATTACAAATTATTAAAATATACCCTATCCCTTACTCCACTGAACAGGCCTATGAAGCAAAATTAGGACCATCACAACATAAAAGAACCTTCCTTTTCAATCATGTTCAGCGCCAAATTGCAGGTTATGCTACGGATGTGACGATGTAGTCTTCGATAATAAATACGCTGAGGTAATATTTGCCATATTATTAAAAGTATGGACAGTGTGTTTGGTTGAGGAAATTTTCAGATTCTTCTCGGATACATTGCAGCCCTAAATTAGTCAATTCTTCGTAGAATTTGAAAGTTCTGGGTTATTTTTGTGAAGGATTCTACGATTCGTGGAAAATGGAATTTAAAAGGAAACAGTTCATTGCTTGTAATGTTCTCCTTTGTCGCAATTGTAATGCATAGTTTTTAAAAAGCAACGCTTACTAAGTCAATAGACTTCCTTTTTTTTTCCCATTTGCCCATGTTTTGTTCACTTTCATAACATACTGAAGTGAAAGGTAACGCTGAGTAAGAGCTAATCGTACGATAACATTTCGTACTGAAATTAGCCAAAATACATTTTCTAATGATGAAAAACAAATTAGGAAATGATGTAGTAATAGATTGAACTTGTTTGGAGCTCTCGGGCGTACAATCAAAAATGACCAGCTACACGAACACAATTCTGTTCAAAAATCAGTAGGCCTAATTCAGAGTTGGATTTGTTATTAATTATTTACAAGAGGGGCTCTAGGATGTATGAGTATTATGGAACACGACAGCCACTCTTTACACAAACACGATTCTGTTCAAAAATCAGTAGGCCTAATTCAGAGTTGGATTTGTTATTAAGTATTTACAAGAGAGGATCCTGGATGTATGAGTATTACGGAACACAGCAGCCATTTTTTACACAAACACAATTCTGTTCAAAAATCAGTAGGCCTAATTCAGAGTAGGATTTGTTATTACGTATTTACAAGGGGGGATCCGGGATGTATGAGTATTACGGAACACGACAGCCACTTTTTACACAAACACAATTATGTTCAAAAATCAGTAGTTCAAAGTTGGATTTGTTATTGCGTATTTACAAGAGGGGATCTTGGATGTTGGAGTATTAGGGAACACGACAGCCACTTTTTACACAAACACAATTCTGTTCAAAAATCAGTAGGCCTAATTCAGATTTTGGATTTGTTATTAATTATTTACAAGAGGGGATTATGGATGTATGAGTATTACGGAACACGACAGCCACTTTTAACACCAAATATGTTACATTCTTAACCTTTGTTACCTTCCTGTACGTAAAGAAACATGCGATGCTTTTCCCAATATCGTATAAATTACGAAAACGTGTGTTTAAACCCTCATTAAAACTCATTTCACCACCTACTCCTATCACCTTCCATTACGAGTTCCTCTGTTTATCCTTTAGTCAGCTGATCGAGATGTTGGTTTCACGTCTCAGTACAGGCGCAGTGTGGCAATGCGCACTCTATTGTATTTATGCTCGAAGAAATAAGCTAACCATGGACCAAGGCTATTAAACTACAGAGGATGCCTCAATATGGAGCTCTTAGGCGGGGGGATCGCGAACGGAAGGGATAGGACGTGACGTCACACGTTTCCTCGTAGCGCGCGAGGCGCGAGATATGCAAGGAAAACCAAATTATATTGTATGGATTGCAGTGGTTTAAACACGTGTTTTAAGCCCTTTTGTTTATAATAATGCCAGGCCAAAGATGTGCTGTGGCAGTTTGTCACAGTTATTATAAAGTTGGAAATGACGTGTCGTTTTTCACGATGCCTAAAGACGCAAGCCTTAGCAATCAGTGGATTGCTGCATGTAAGCGAAAATATCATTGCAACCCTCAAACAAGTAGGATATGTTCCCTGCACTTTAAGAGTGAAGACTTTGAATTAGACTACAGGGCCGAATTGCTTAATATAAAGCCAAGATTTCCAAGGAATCTAAAACCAAATGGTAAGTGAGCCTAGCTAGCCTACTCTTAAGTTTTGATGACCTGCTAGGATGATTTTAAAGCTGTTAATATTTTTGACATATTTCGTACATGGTATCAGGGGCGTATATACAATTTTTTTCGAGGGAGGGGGGGCTGACTATCGTGGAAAATTGTGAGTACTTAATGAATTTTCTATTATAGCCTATGGAGTATGGATGGAAAATATCTAAATGGGCTACTTATCAATTTATAAAGCAGAAAGGTAAACACTCATTTTCTCTTACAAATTGATAATTATTTTTTAACGTAGACTACTGTGAAATACATTGTATGTTGTGCCCAAGTTGGCTTTTTTCGGGGAGGATCTGGAGCCCCCTCAGCCTCCCCCCCTTATATACGCCCATGCATGGTATTTTGTTTTTGGACAAGATGGAAAATTTCATGAGTAATTCTCTTTGAATTGGTAAAAATTATTTGCAAATATTCCAGAAAGCAGTCATCCCTTCAATAAAATCCCTTCGACTTCTGTTCCAAGATATGGCCCGTAGGCATAATACAAAGTACATTCTCACACATAGGCTAAATCAAGATGTACTGGAAAACCTCTTTTCACAATTGCGTGGTGGCTCCCCTTGACTGCATTTACAGACTGAGGATGATTATTTTAGGAAAAAATCCAGGAGTTGTTCAAAAGCAAACACTGCTGATCCAGATTCAGATGAATATGTTGTTGCTAAATCACTAAACAAAGCTGGCATAGTGTCTGAATCAAGTAACGTGCTTCTAGAACCAACCTTAGGGAGCAATGTACAACCTGAGTCCTTCATTGCCAATATCATTGAACAAAGTGAGGAAGATGGCAAGGCTTATGTTGCAGGTTATGTAGCCCACAAGTTCCAAGGTAAATTTCCACAACTTGGGAACTTAACCTATGGAATGCAAACTCAACACGATTATGCATTACCAACCTGGATTAAACACTTGTCATACGGTGGTATGACCGATCCCTCAGAAACTTGGCTAAACCAGTTCCGGCACATTTCAGCAAATTTCGTCACATTTCACGGAAAATACGGATTTCAACGAGGCAAGAACGTTCTAAGAAGAACGACAGATTTTGTGTCGAGAGAAGTTTCTAATGTACCGCCTGGTGGGGTTGAGGCAGCTGTGATAATTTTCTTCATCAGATTGAAACATTCCAATTCTATCTTGCATAAGAAGTGGTTATTGGAAGTCACTAACACCCACGATACTGCTACCGTGTCTAGGCGCATTTCCAAGAAATTCAAGAAGATCACAACATAAAATGTAAGTAGGCTACATTCAGTTATTTTATCACCCATTTACCAATAATTTGATGAGAATAAACTGTTCTTTGCGTACTCAACAGCTGATGTTGACAGTTTCGTTAAATTCCCCACATGGCGCGTTTGGTATCTTGTGACGTCATCCGCCTTGTGAACGCGGATTGGTAAGTGAAAATTGAGCCAACCTCTGTAGTTTATAAGCCTTGACCATGGACTACTTCTTCTTCTTGTAGAGAGGTTTTGGGCGTAGCGAACTCTTTACCCAGTCGCAAATCCGAAGTGTGTCAAAAGATTGCCAATTTATCTAGCAAGGGGAAAAAGGAACAGGAATGTTGCGTAGAAGTGGAGTGTAAACTTCGAGTATACAATAGGAGGATAAACATAAACAAACGAGGACACAATATGGTGCAAATCTTCACGTCCAAGTGACGCAACTTGGCGACTTACAGTACTGCGTAAACACAAACATGAGGCGTCACACTGAAGGGAAAGGGTTAAAGAGTCAAATGACAGTCAGAAATATATTGCAATAATAATGCAGTAAGAACGGGAGGTGTAGGGGAATAAAGGAGCACCGAAATATCTAAGGGAAGATAAAAACCGACATGACGTAATGAATGAAGTAGTGTAGTACGTTGCGGCATATACAGGGGACACTGAAATACGAGATGATTAACGGTACCATTGCAGTGTTGCATGCGCAAACCTCGGACGGTTGTAGGTTGCACCGTGCCATAAAGACAGGAGTACGTGCATGATTAAATGTAGGCGAATAATTGTAATTATATGACAACGAGTATATTGACCATTATAAAACCAAAGAAGATGGGGGATCGTAGATTGGATATTAGAATAACACCTTGCTTTTACCCTGGCATATTCCCACCATTGTCGGGATCATTCATCTTTCAGTCGTTCTTTCAGAATAGGTAAAACATCAGAGGCGGGGGTAGCAGTGGTGACAGGGGTGCCGTGCCCCCTCGCAGCATGTTTGGTGGCCGAAACAACATAGTCATTCCCTGAAACGATCGTGTATCCCGACTGTGTTAAAGCATAGGTCAACATGAGAATATTAAGGACAAACCAGTTATCAGTGTGAGAAATATTTTCCAAGGCCTGTGGTGTATTCTTTGAATACACGGTACGTGAGAATCTAATTTTTAATGCTCTTTGCATGTTCATTCCTTCCTCTTTGTCAAACACCAACAGTGATCTTCTATTTTCTCTGTGGTGATCACTTCGCTTATATCTTTTATGAGTCTGTTCTAGATATATATCTTATATGACCCACCTAGCGTCATCTCGCAGCGAATCTCTGAAGCTCCTCAATTCTTCCTGGTGCAAGAGGATTTACTTATCCATCTGGCCACCAGATTTGCTACCATCGCCAGCTATTTTCTCCGTGAGCAAGAGAACTACGTCTACTTTTTTACTCACCATGCTGCGCTAGTATCATCTGTTATCAACTCTTTGAAGACCGGCTCAGCAAGAGAAGATCAATTTTTTGTTGTAATGTTGGCTATGTTTATATGTTCTCCTTTTGTCTCCTACCCCCACTTTTTCCCTTCCTTGGACCCTCCGTGCTCTGCTGAGTGGGTCTCACTTGTGCGCCGGCCGTCGACTCAGTTAAGGCTCAACTCGAGCCAGTCTCCTCAAACCAAGAGGCAAACTCTACTTTCTACGCCATGTTGGCATATTAAAAAGTGTCAAGGGGAACTTCACCTTCAACATGCAACCAAGATAACTACAGACTTAAGGTTTTAACCTCATCTTCATCAATTTTATCTACATGCTTTATTGATTATTTTATAGACAGCGTGAGATTACTTGTGGGGCGGTAATCATTCTTCGCGGGATTTTCCATGTTGGGCTTTTGTCTAATCAAGCCAATCTTGGTGAAAAGCAGCATTTCTTATGCTTGCTAAATGAGAAATCTTCTCACCACGTGGGATATTATCTAATACCCGCTGTCTATAAATTACAAAGCAAGTTCCTCCGCTGGATTATCTTTGGCCCCATTTTTCTATTAAGATCGTTCTGGAACCTTCCAGATCCTGTACTCTATCTGCGAGTCTTGCCGTCAGGTATTTTTCACTCACTTGTGAAAATACTGTTTAAAATGAGGAATCTTCCTTATAAATTACTGCAATAGCAAACTTTCGTCCACCATTGGAATGTTCTATGGCGCATTTAATTGTAATTCCCAACTTTCTCAAGAAATAGACTTTCGCCTACCTAGTGCAACCAGTTATTTTCATCATAGCAATAACCTTCTTTACATAAACTTTCGTGTCTCTACAGTGAACTTTTCATCTATTTAAAAGACTATAGTGATAACTAGTGCTTGTCCCACTTTTCTACCGCGTCGCGATCGTCCGTTTACATTAAATCAGGCCATGAACATTGATCCTAAATCACAATGATCTTTCCTCAACCTTTTACTAACAAACCATATTAATAAAATTGTAACTTCTACATAAGATGTCACTCTTCGAAGTGCCCTTCCATTTTGCTTGTTTATCAATACTTAATTTCTGTATAATTACGTGTTTTATACACGGTTCAAGCTCACATTGTTTCTCTTTTATAACGAGAGAATACAATTCTTTTAACTCATTAGTGAGTTGTTTCTAGGTCTCACGAAAGGGTAACCTGCCCCATTTATCTAGTGATTCCTATCTAAATACAGGAAGTCTAGAACCTTCCTTGTTGATTTTTTCTTCAGGTTTCACAGTAAGTGACCTGCCCTCTTTTGTATAATTGTCATAGAAGTAATTCCGCATAAACATAAGAAGTAATAGGAACTTCTTCTTCATTTACTTGTTTCCTTTTTTTTTTGTTATTTTCGAAGTTGTAACTTTTTCTAAAATAATTACTTGTAAATTCCTTAAAGTACACTCCTTGTACTCAATTTGATGTTTAAACTTTAAGCATTTATTTGTCTTTTTTAAATCTTACAAGGATTTTAGTACATATATAAGGTTTAAAACTTCATAAATTGTTAATTGCCTGGCGCAAAAGTTTAATGCTATCTGAGGTCTGTGACCACAAATTTGTTAACAAGATTGAATATATGTTTGTTAAAGTTATAAACTTCTTTTGCCTTTTTAAATAAATTAAATATTTGTTTTTGGATTCATAATTTCGAAAACACAACGGTTAGGCAAGATCCGGTCTTCCTTGACTCTCCCTACTCAATGCCATTAAACCTATTGATAGGGCTTTCACCACTTGTTGCATTTGAGCAAAAATTCTTAGTGGTAATCTTGTTAAAGTTCTCTTAGCTTTAAAGGCTAATTCTAACTGGCCAGTAAGGCAAGTACAGCTCGCTACGCCAGCTACCTGCTTGTGGAGATCCTCTCCAAAATCTTATGGTCAGTTTTCAAAAATATAAGTGTTTCTCTTTGCCTAAACTTTTAGTCGGCTACTGGGTGGTTAAAAGCTTAGCCATTTCCAAATGCAACTACTGGTTCATTTACTAAATTTATTTTCAAAAGCATAATTCCTTTATCACCATCCTTTTTGGAAGCACTTGGTTACTGTTCAGGAAGCTTATAACTTCGAAAACTGGAAATATCAAAATTGATGCAAATTATTGTCATTCTTCGAATTACTTTGAAAAAAAAAAACGAATTTCTTTGAAAGGACATACAATAAACCTGTCACTTTCAGTCATGCCAGACCAACACCCTTCCCCATAGTAGTCTTATGCCTGCTTGAGAGGGAATATACTAAGGCCACTCTCCAGCAAACCGCCCAAGTTCTAGCTGCGGTTCCCGTTAGCTTAGACCAAGTCCTTACCCACTTTAGGTATCCGAGAACGAATTTTCAGTGGCAACCGCCTCTGAGTGTATTTAAAGCTAAATTTATAACTTTTGTGGAACTCTCATCCTATTTTTCTATCCATTTTCTCCAGTCCGAAACCCACTTCCTTTTCTTAATCATCTTCCCTTGGTGGGTGGGTTATTCCTCAGCCAATAATCTAACCCAAAATTTGGTCCCAGAAACCCGGGAGAGTCCATTTGTCATTTTTCTGTTTGGCAATACTTTGCAAATTATTAATATCTGCTTTGAATCTTTCAGTTATAACCACATCGTGCAAAGCCTGTGAAGGGGAAAGAGGCCGCTCCTGTCTCCTTTGGTGTGTCCCGTTCTTTCCACTTATTGCTGCTGCCTGCCTGACAGCATTTCCAAGGTTCTACAGTTTTGTAAGTTGTATTTCAATTTATTCTCTTTGTCATGGCTCCTACTGAAAAAGATGAAACTCTCATTGCTAGACGTTCTTCCTATAAAGGGCAACTCACTAGATTCAGAAATTTTATCAACAAATTAAATCCCTCCGAGTGTGATTTAGACATCTTGACACAACGCCTTAAGTTGTACGAACGGTCCTATGATTATTACGATCAAACTCAAACCGAGATTGAATCCGCTTGCCCAGAACTTCAATCGGATTGGGACGAGGTCGAACCCTTGTACTTTGAAGGGATTGCAAAGGCCTACCACCTGATCCGCAGTATCTCAGAAACGGACACTAGGGTCATCAATCCGGCCCAGTTCGCACCCGCTTCAGTTTACAAGAACAAACCGAAACCGTTTCTTCCTAAGATAAGCCTACCGCACTTCTCAGGCCAGGAAGGTGAATGGTAATCTTTTTATGAACTTTACTGCTCACTCGTTCATGACAATAAGGAAATTCCCGACATTCATAAATTCTACTTCTTACGTACTTCTTTGGAAAGCGAGGCCTTGGCCTTGGTCCAATCACTGCCTTTAAGCGCAGATAACTACCACATCGCCTTTAATCTCCTTAAAGAGAGATATGGCAATTTACGTTTGAGTGTAGCTCGCCACATACGCTGTCTCTTCAACCTGCCAGCCGTCAAACCTAATGACGTCACCTCTTTAAGAAACCTGTTGGACTCTATGCAGTTGAATGTTAGAGCATTATATCAACTTAAGCAGCCTGTCCAAACATGGGACACCATACTTATTCATCTAGCTACATCCAGATTCGATTTTTCGACTTTAAAGGCATGGGAGATCGAACTCGCCCGCAAGGAGGAATTTTCGTTCGAGCACTTAATCTCGTTTCTTAACAGCCGATGCCAAGTCCTTTCAGCACTCGCATTTCAGTGTGAAAATGTCGAAACGAAGCACCAGTGTCACAGTTTTGAGAAAGAACTTGCTTCTTCAAAGGGTCATCAGCTCCCATCTGTCGAGAACAAGCAAACTCGTTCTGCTTCTTTCAATCATGCAAGAGAACATATCAGGCCGCTCAACAAATCTTTAAAATGCACGCTCTGTAAAAAGCTTCACACATTGTTTTATGTGCAAATCCTTTAAAGAATTGTCTGTCGAAGATCGAAGGAAGTTTGTCTTCAATAGCAAACATTGCTTCAACTGCTTGTCACCTAAGCATTCTTCTTCAAACTGCACGTCTTCCAACCTGTGTTTCCATTGTAAAAAAAACCGCACCATTCTTTATTGCACGTACATGAAAAATTGAGGTCATCAGTACCTGCCTCTTCAAACTCCATGCAGAGCAGCTCCGAACAAACTAATGCTTTTTCCTGCATTTCTAACGCCGAAACTTCTCACAGTGCGCAAGCCCTCTTGTCCACTGTACAATTCGAAATCCAAGATAATTTTGGAAATTGGGTTCGAACCCGTGGTCTTCTCGATTCTGCTTCAACGCACAACTTTGTTTCGCAATCATTAATTAAAAAACTAGGTCTTTCGTCATCGCATACTCCCATCAATGTATCTGGCATTGCCAATTTGAAAACTCAAGTCTTGCAGTCTTCAAAATTAAAAATCAGAGACGTTTGCCAAAGAAACACCAATCTTAACTTAAACTGTCTCATTCTTACCAGTATTGGCAAGGACACTCCTAGCAGCTCTATTAATACCTCCGGTTTAAAGATTCCTTCGCACTTAAGGTTAGCTGATCCTCAGTTTAATGCTCAAGGTCCCATTGATGTACTTTTTAGTGCCAATATTTTTTGGAATTGTCTCCGTAAACAGGTTCGCAAGTTATCTTCAACCGTGGTCGCTAGAGACACCGATTTTGGTTGGGTTATTACTGGTGAAATCCAACATCCCAGTGTTCAAACCAAAGCGCAATGTCATTTTGTTACAGCTGACATAAATGTCATTTCTGAAAAAGAGAACGCTCATGTTTTCGATCTCGATACTTTGGAAAAACACTTGCCGAAACGATGTCTTATCGTGAACAACTACGCCACCTTGGTAAGTTGTTTAAATGATTTTGCCTTCTTTCCGCATAAAAAGGCAATTCAAGATCGCCTTGCTTTGTGCTACTTCGTCAACCTTCTCATGCCTTTTTTTTATAGCAGGTAATTGCTTAAACTCTTTATCGAAAACTACCTTCCCCTTGTGTAAAACCATGGCTATCAGTCACCATCACTTCGCTGTAAGCTATGTTTCACTTCTTTCGCTATTTAGAAGGATGGCCACGGCCGGCTCCTCCCCCTTCCTCACAATTGGAAGTCGCTCATGAAACCGCTTGAAAATCTGAATTCTCTAGCATCTAGAATAACTATTCTTACGCATAAACTCCTTCTCAATGTCCCAGGTTTTCTTCTCTGTTCGGAAGAATTAAGCTTTTTTCTGTTGAAAATTGTCGGATTCCGTGATCCTCCAAATTATGCGAAATTGATTTCCTACTCTATTTCTTATGTCTTCAAATTGTTTTCTCACGTCCAAGCTACGGATGACTACATGTCGTGTTACTCGTTCCGCTTTAAGTCAAAGCTGATTCAACTAGTGTTGTTTGTTTACTTTGAACTGCTTGTTTGTCAAACTTGTTTGTATACAAGTTTGGGGAAGGCCAAGTTATCGTTTATTTCCTGTATGCTTGCCAAAGGTCAAAGCAAGATTCCCTTATCTCAACTCTGGCTGATTGCCAACCATTGTCTGGCGAGTCGCTTCCGTAAGTTCAGAAGCCGTTCAACTCATCACCAAAATAAACTTGTTCTAGTCAAGGACTCTTTCAGATATTTATATTCCTTATCTCGTTGTAGTATGTGGGTCAAGGCCGCGCTTGCTTATGTCTCCCACTTGTTCAGACTCGTATCTTACAATTGCTTCGATTCTTGTTTTATAACATCGTTGCATATCCTTTACGCGCTTATGTATTGCACTTTGCTTACATATTTTGCGATCTTATTGTTCATTGATTAACAAACTTGTTTTTTCTCGTCGTTAAATTCGATGTGTTTTTGCATTTATACTTGTCATGTCACGTTTCTCGCTGACTTAAGTATTTTTCTGAGTAACCCCTTTGATACTTATTATGACTTAAGGTTATTGTTTATGGCTACTAGATTGTTACCTATGGCGTTCTTGCTTTCTACTCGCATAGTTCCCTTGTTTATTTGGTATATTCTTATCCTTAATAGATGTACTTGTTTCTATACGCTTTGTTTAAACTTTTCAATTCTTTTTTCGCATCATATCGCAATCTTTACTAGTGCCTTATTTCCCGCAGTTTCTAGCTATTTTGTGATTGAAGGTGTCGTTAATTCTTGTCCTTTAACTCCGCTTTCCAATGACCCTGATGACCTGCTTCCACTTACACCTGGTCACTTCCTTACACGCACTTCTCTTTCTGCCCCTCCTCCTCTTCCCAATTCTTACAGGGATTCTAATCTACCTATCGCTTGGCGTAAACTTGAAGCCCTCCGTAATTCTTTTTGGAAGAGGTGGAACTTGGAATATTTAACTTCTTTGCAACGGAGACAGAAGTGGTTTCTTTCCAGTCCCCACATTAAAGTGGGTGACTTGGTCTTGGTTAGGGATGTTTCACCCCCTCTAGTATGGATCTCTGGTAGAGTGACCGAGTGTTATCCTGGAAGGGATGGGAGAGTCAGGGTGGCCAAAATCTTGACCGCTAATGGTTCGATCACAAGACCACTTTCTCTAATCTCTTCATTACCTTTAAATGTTTAACTGCTTATTTGTTCTCTGTTGGTGTTTACCCCTCCCAGTATGGTGTATTCTTTGAATACACGGTACGTGAGAATCTAATTTTTAATGCTCTTTGCATGTTCATTCCTTCCTCTTTGTCAAACACCAACAGTGATCTTCTATTTTCTCTGTGGTGATCACTTCGCTTATATCTTTTATGAGTCTGTTCTAGATATATATATCTTATATGACCCACCTAGCGTCAACTCGCAACGAATCTCTGAAGCTCCTCAATTCTTCCTGGTGCAAGAGGATTTACTTATCCATCTGGCCACCAGATTTGCTACCATCGCCAGCTATTTTCTCCGTGAGCAAGAGAACTACGTCTACTTTTTTACTCACCATGCTGCGCTAGTATCATCTGTTATCAACTCTTTGAAGACCGGCTCAGCAAGAGAAGATCAATTTTTTGTTGTAATGTTGGCTATGTTTATATGTTCTCCTTTTGTCTCCTACCCCCACTTTTTCCCTCCCTTGGACCCTCCGTGCTCTGCTGAGTGGGTCTCACTTGTGCGCCGGCCGTCGACTCAGTTAAGGCTCAACTCGAGCCAGTCTCCTCAAACCAAGAGGCAAACTCTACTTACGCCATGTTGGCATATTAAAAAGTGTCAAGGGGAACTTCACCTTCAACAATCAACCAAGATAAGTACAGACTTAAGGTTTTAACCTCATCTTCATCAATTTTATCTACATACTTTATTGATTATTTTATAGACAGCGTGAGATTACTTGTGGGGCGGTAATCATTCTTCGCGGGATTTTCCATGTTGGGCTTTTGTCTAATCAAGCCAATCTTGGTGAAAAGCAGCATTTCTTATGCTTGCTAAATGAGAAATCTTCTCACCACGTGGGATATTATCTAATACCCGCTGTCTATAAATTACAAAGCAAGTTCCTCCGCTGGATTATCTTTGGCCCCATTTTTCTATTAAGATCGTTCTGGAACCTTCCAGATCCTGTACTCTATCTGCGAGTCTCGCCGTCAGGTATTTTTCACTCACTTGTGAAAATACTGTTTAAAATGAGGAATCTTCCTTATAAATTACTGCAATAGCAAACTTTCGTCCACCGTTGGAATGTTCTATGGCGCATTTAATTGTAATTCCCAACTTTCTCAAGAAATAGACTTTCGCCTACCTAGTGCAACCAGTTATTTTCATCATAGCAATAACCTTCTTTACATAAACTTTCGTGTCTCTACAGTGAACTTTTCATCTATTTAAAAGACTATAGTGATAACTAGTGCTTGTCCCACTTTTCTACCGCGTCGCGATCGTCCGTTTACATTAAATCAGGCCATGAACATTGATCCTAAATCCCAATGATCTTTCCTCAACCTTTTACTAACAAACCATATTAATAAAATTGTAACTTCTACATAAGGTGTCACTCTTCGAAGTGCCCTACCATTTTGCTTGTTTATCATTACTTAATTTCTGTATAATTACGTGTTTAATACACGGTTCAAGCTCACATTGTTTCTCTTTTATAACGAGAGAATACAATTCTTTTAACTCATTAGTGAGTTGTTTCTAGGTCTCACGAAAGGGTAACCTGCCCCATTTATCTAGTGATTCCTATCTAAATACAGGAAGTCTAGAACCTTCCTTGTTGATTTTTTCTTCAGGTTTCACAGTAAGTGACCTGCCCTCTTTTGTATAATTGTCATAGAAGTAATTCCGCATAAACATAAGAAGTAATAGGAACTTCTTCTTCATTTACTTGTTTCCTTTTTTTTTTGTTATTTTCGAAGTTGTACTTTTTCTAAAATAATTACTTGTAAATTCCTTAAAGTACACTCCTTGTACTCAATTTGATGTTTAAACTTTAAGCATTTATTTGCCTTTTTTAAACCTTACAAGGATTTTAGTACATATATGAGGTTTAATACTTCATAAATTGTTAATTGCCTGGCGCAAATGTTTAATGCTATCTGAGATCTGTGACCACAAATTTGTTAACAAGATTGAATATATGTTTGTTAAAGTTATAAACTTCTTTTGCCTTTTTAAATAAATTAAATATTTGTTTTTGGATTCATAATTTCGAAAACACAACGGTTAGGCAAGATCCGGTCTTCCTTGACTCTCCCTACTCAATGCCATTAAACCTATTGATAGGGCTTTCACCACTTGTTGCATTTGAGCAAAAATTCTTAGTGGTAATCTTGTTAAAGTTCTCTTAGCTTTAAAGGCTAATTCTAACCGGCCAGTAAGGCAAGTACAGCTGGCTACGCCAGCTACCTGCTTGTGGAGATCCTCTCCAAAATCTTATGGTCAGTTTTCCAAAAGATAAGTGTTTCTCTTTGCCTAAACTTTTAGTCGGCTACTGGCTGGTTAAAAGCTTAGCCATTTCCAAATGCAACTACTGGTTCATTTACTAAATTTATTTTCAAAAGTATAATTCCTTTATCACCATCCTTTTTGGAAGCACTTGGTTACTGTTCAGGAAGCTTATAACTTCGAAAACTGGAAATATCAAAATTGATGCAAATTATTGTCATTCTTCGAATTACTTTGAAAAAACGAATTTCTTTGAAAGGACATACAATAAACCTGTCACTTTCAGTCATGCCAGACCAACACCCTTCCCCATAGTAGTCTTATGCCTGCTTGAGAGGGAATATACTAAGGCCACTCTCCATCAAACCGCCCAAGTTCTAGCTGCGGTTCCCGTTAGCTTAGACCAAGTCCTTACCCACTTTAGGTATCCGAGAACGAATTTTCAGTGGCAACCGCCTCTGAGTGTATTTAAAGCTAAATTGATAACTTTTTTGGAACTCTCATCCTATTTTTCTATCCATTTTCTCCAGTCCGAAACCCACTTCCTTTTCTTAATCATCTTCCCTTGGTGGGTGGGTTATTCCTCAGCCAATAATCTACCCAAAATTTGGTCCCAGAAACCCGGGAGAGTCCATTTGTCATTTTTCTGTTTGGCAATACTTTGCAAATTATTAATATCTGCTTTGAATCTTTCAGCTATAACCACATCGTGCAAAGCCTGTGAAGGGGAAAGAGGCCGCTCCTGTCTCCTTTGGTGTGTCCCGTTCTTTCCACTTATTGCTGCTGCCTGCCTGACAGCATTTCCAAGATTCTACAGTTTTGTAAGTTGTATTTCAATTTATTCTCTTTGTCATGGCTCCTACTGAAAAAGATGAAACTCTCATTGCTAGACGTTCTTCCTATAAAGGGCAACTCACTAGATTCAGAAATTTTATCAACAAATTAAATCCCTCCGAGTGTGATTTAGACATCTTGACACAACGCCGTAAGTTGTACGAACGGTCCTATGATTATTACGATCAAACTCAAACCGAGATTGAATCCGCTTGCCCAGAACTTCAATCGGATCGGGACGAGGTCGAACCCTTGTACTTTGAAGGGATTGCAAAGGCCTACCACCTGATCCGCAGTATCTCAGAAACGGACACTAGGGTCATCAATCCGGCCCAGTTCACACCCGCATCTGTTCACAAGAACAAACCGAAACCGTTACTTCCTAAGATAAGCCTACCGCACTTCTCAGGCCAGGAAGGTGAATGGTATTCTTTTTATGAACTTTACTGCTCACTTGTTCATGACAATAAGGAAATTCCCGACATCCATAAATTCTACTTCTTACGTACTTCTTTGGAAAGCGAGGCCTTGGCCTTGGTCCAATCACTGCCTTTATGCGCAGATAACTACCACATCGCCTTTAATCTCCTTAAAGAGAGATATGGCAATTTACGTTTGAGTGTAGCTCGCCACATACGCTGTCTCTTCATCCTGCCAGCCGTCAAACCTAATGACGTCACCTCTTTAAGAAACCTGTTGGACTCTATGCAGTTGAATGTTAGAGCATTATATCAACTTAAGCAGCCTGTCCAATCATGGGACACCATACTTATTCATCTAGCTACATCCAGATTCGATTTTTCGACTTTAAAGGCATGGGAGATCGAACTCGCCCGCAAGGAGGAATTTTCGTTCGAGCACTTAATCTCGTTTCTTAACAGCCGATGCCAAGTCCTTACAGCACTCGCATTTCAGTGTGAAAATGTCGAAACGAAGCACCAGTGTCACAGTTTTGAGAAAGAACTTGCTTCTTCAAAGGGTCATCAGCTCCCATCTGTCGAGAACAAGCAAACTCGTTCTGCTTCTTTCAATCATGCAAGAGAACATATCAGGCCGCTCAACAAATCTTTAAAATGCACGCTCTGTAGAAAGCTTCACACATTGTATTTGTGCAAATCCTTTAAAGAATTGTCTGTCGAAGATCGAAGGAAGTTTGTCTTCAATAGCAAACATTGCTTCAACTGCTTGTCACCTAAGCACTCTTCTTCAAACTGCACGACTTCCAACCTGTGTTTCCATTGTAAAAAACCGCACCATTCTTTATTGCACGTTCATGAAAAATCGAGGTCATCAGTACCTGCCTCTTCAAACTCCATGCAGAGCAGCTCCAAACAAACTAATGCTTCTTCCTGCATTTCTAACGCCGAAACTTCTCACAGTGCGCAAGCCCTCTTGTCCACTGTACAATTCGAAATCCAAGATAATTTTAGAAATTGGGTTCGAACCCGTGGTCTTCTCGATTCTGCTTCAACGCACAACTTTGTTTCGCAATCATTAATTAAAAAACTAGGTCTTTCGTCATCGCATACTCCCATCAATGTATCTGGCATTGACAATTTGAAAACTCAAGTCTTGCAGTCTTCAAAATTAAAAATCAGAGACGTTTGCCAAAGAAACACCAATCTTAACTTAAACTGTCTCATTCTTACCAGTATTGGCAAGGACACTCCTAGCAGCTCTATTAATACCTCCGGTTTAAAGATTCCTTCGCACTTAAGGTTAGCTGATCCTCAGTTTAATGCTCAAGGTCCCATTGATGTACTTTTTAGTGCCAATATTTTTTGGAATTGTCTCCGTAAACAGGTTCGCAAGTTATCTTCAACCGTAGTCGCTAGAGACACCGATTTTGGTTGGGTTATTACTGGTGAAATCCAACATCCCAGTGTTCAAACCAAAGCGCAATGTCATTTTGTTACAGCTGACATAAATGTCATTTCTGAAAAAGAGAACGCTCATGTTTTCGATCTCGATACTTTGGAAAAACACTTGCCGAAACGATGTCTTATCGTGAACAACTACGCCACCTTGGTAAGTTGTTTAAATGATTTTGCCTTCTTTCCGCATAAAAAGGCAATTCAAGATCGCCTTGCTTTGTGCTACTTCGTCAACCTTCTCATGCCTTTTTTTTATAGCAGGTAATTGCTTAAACTCTTTATCGAAAACTACCTTCCCCTTGTGTAAAACCATGGCTATCAGTCACCATCACTTCGCTGTAAGCTATGTTTCACTTCTTTCGCTATTTAGAAGGATGGCCACGGCCGGCTCCTCCCCCTTCCTCACAATTGGAAGTCGCTCATGAAACCGCTTGAAAATCTGAATTCTCTAGCATCTAGAATAACTATTCTTACGCATAAACTCCTTCTCAATGTCCCAGGTTTTCTTCTCTGTTCGGAAGAATTAAGCTTTTTTCTGTTGAAAATTGTCGGATTCCGTGATCCTCCAAATTATGCGAAATTGATTTCCTACTCTATTTCTTATGTCTTCAAATTGTTTTCACACGTCCAAGCTACGGATGACTACATGTCGTGTTACTCGTTCCGCTTTAAGTCAAAGCTGATTCAACTAGTGTTGTTTGTTTACTTTGAACTGCTTGTTTGTCAAACTTGTTTGTATACAAGTTTGGGGAAGGCCAAGTTATCGTTTATTTCCTGTATGCTTGCCAAAGGTCAAAGCAAGATTCCCTTATCTCAACTCTGGCTGATTGCCAACCATTGTCTGGCGAGTCGCTTCCGTAAGTTCAGAAGCCGTTCAACTCATCACCAAAATAAACTTGTTCTAGTCAAGGACTCTTTCAGATATTTATATTCCTTATCTCGTTGTAGTATGTGGGTCAAGGCCGCGCTTGCTTATGTCTCCCACTTGTTCAGACTCGTATCTTACAATTGCTTCGATTCTTGTTTTATAACATCGTTGCATATCCTTTACGCGCTTATGTATTGCACTTTGCTTACATATTTTGCGATCTTATTGTTCATTGATGAACAAACTTGTTTTTTCTCGTCGTTACATTCGATGTGTTTTTGCATTTATACTTGTCATGTCACGTTTCTCGCTGACTTAAGTATTTTTCTGAGTAACCCCTTTGATACTTATTATGACTTAAGGTTATTGTTTATGGCTACTAGATTGTTACCTATGGCGTTCTTGCTTTCTACTCGCATAGTTCCTTTGTTTAATTGGTATATTCTTATCCTTAATAGATGTACTTGTTTCTATACGCTTTGTTTAAACTTTTCAATTCTTTTTTCGCATCATATCGCAATCTTTACTAGTGCCTTATTTCCCGCAGTTTCTAGCTATTTTGTGATTGAAGGTGTCGTTAATTCTTGTCTTTAATTCCGCTTTTCAATGACCCTGATGACCTGCTTCCACTTACACCTGGTCACTTCCTTACACGCACTTCTATTTCTGCCCCTCCTCCTCTTCCCAATTCTTACAGGGATTCTAATCTACCTATCGCTTGGCGTAAACTTGAAGCCCTCCGTAATTATTTTTGGAAGAGGTGGAACTTGGAATATTTAACTTCTTTGCAACGGAGACAGAAGTGGTTTCTTTCCAGTCCCCGCATTAAAGTGGGGGACTTGGTCTTGGTTAGGGATGTTTCACCCCCTCTAGTATGGATCTCTGGTAGAGGGAACGAGTGTTATCCTGGAAGAGATGGGAGAGTCAGGGTGGCCAAAATCTTGACCGCTAATGGTTCGATCACAAGACCATTTTCTCTAATCTCTCCATTACCTTAAAATGTTTAACTGCTTATTTGTTCTCTGTTGGTGTTTCCCCCTCCCAGTATGGTGTATTCTTTGAATACACGGTACGTGAGAATCTAATTTTTAATGCTCTTTGCATGTTCATTCCTTCCTCTTTGTCAAACACCAACAGTGATCTTCTATTTTCTCTGTGGTGATCACTTCGCTTATATCTTTTATGAGTCTGTTCTAGATATATATCTTATATGACTCACCTAGCGTCATCTCGCAGCGAATTTCTGAAGCTCCTCAATTCTTCCTGGTGCAAGAGGATTTACTTATCCATCTGGCCACCAGATTTGCTACCATCGCCAGCTATTTTCTCCGTGAGCAAGAGAACTACGTCTACTTTTTTACTCACCATGCTGCGCTAGTATCATCTGTTATCAACTCTTTGAAGACCGGCTCAGCAAGAGATGATCAATTTTTTGATGTAATGTTGGCTATGTTTATATGTTCTCCTTTTGTCTCCTACCCCCACTTTTTCCCTTCCTTGTACCCTCCGTGCTCTGCTGAGTGGGTCTCACTTGTGCGCCGGCCGTCGACTCAGTTAAGGCTCAACTCGAGCCAGTCTCCTCAAACCAAGAGGCAAACTCTACTTACGCCATGGTGGCATATTAAAAAGTGTCAAGGGGAACTTCACCTTCAACAATCAACCAAGATAAGTACAGACTTAAGGTTTTAACCTCATCTTCATCAATTTTATCTACATACTTTATTGATTATTTTATAGACAGCGTGAGATTACCTGTGGTGCGGTAATCATTCTTCGCGAGATTTTCCATGTTGGGCTTTTGTCTAATCAAGCCAATCTTGGTGAAAAGCAGCATTTCTTATGCTTGCTAAATGAGAAATCTTCTCACCACGTGGGATATTATCTAATACCCGCTGTCTATAAATTACAAAGAAAGTTCCTCCGCTGGATTATCTTTGGCCCCATTTTTCTATTAAGATCGTTCTGGAACCTTCCAGATCCTGTACTCTATCTGCGAGTCTCGCCGTCAGGTATTTTTCACTCACTTGTGAAAATACTGTTTAAAATGAGGAATCTTCCTTATAAATTACTGCAATAGCAAACTTTCGTCCACCGTTGGAATGTTCTATGGCGCATTTAATTGTAATTCCCAACTTTCTCAAGAAATAGACTTTCGCCTACCTAGTGCAACCAGTTATTTTCATCATAGCAATAACCTTCTTTACATAAACTTTCGTGTCTCTACAGTGAACTTTTCATCTATTTAAAAGACTATAGTGATAACTAGTGCTTGTCTCACTTTTCTACCTCGTCGCGATCGTCCGTTTACATTAAATCAGGCCATGAACATTGATCCTAAATCCCAATGATCTTTCCTCAACCTTTTACTAACAAACCATATTAATAAAATTGTAACTTCTACATAAGGTATCACTCTTCGATGTGCCCTTCCATTTTGCTTGTTTATCATTACTTAATTTCTGTATAATTACGTGTTTTATACACGGTTCAAGCTCACATTGTTTCTCTTTTATAACGAGAGAATACAATTCTTTTAACTCATTAGTGAGTTGTTTCTAGGTCTCACGAAAGGGTAACCTGCCCCATTTATCTAGTGATTCCTATCTAAATACAGGAAGTCTAGAACCTTCCTTGTTGATTTTTTCTTCAGGTTTCAGAGTAAGTGACCTGCCCTCTTTTGTATAATTGTCATAGAAGTAATTCCGCATAAACATAAGAAGTAATAGGAACTTCTTTTTCATTTACTTGTTTCCTTTTTTTGTTATTTTCGAAGTTGTAACTTTTTCTAAAATAATTACTTGTAAATTCCTTAAAGTACACTCCTTGTACTCAATTTGATGTTTAAACTTTAAGCATTTATTTGTCTTTTTTAAATCTTACAAGGATTTTAGTACATATATAAGGTTTAATACTTCATAAATTGTTAATTGCCTGGCGCAAATGTTTAATGCTATCTGAGGTCTGTGACCACAAATTTGTTAACAAGATTGAATATATGTTTGTTAAAGTTATAAACTTCTTTTGCCTTTTTAAATAAATTAAATATTTGTTTTTGGATTCATAATTTCGAAAACACAACGGTTAGGCAAGATCCGGTCTTCCTTGACTCTCCCTACTCAATGCCATTAAACCTATTGATAGGGCTTTCACCACTTGTTGCATTTGAGCAAAAATTCTTAGTGGTAATCTTGTTAAAGTTCTCTTAGCTTTAAAGGCTAATTCTAACCGGCCAGTAAAGCAAGTACAGCTCGCTACGCCAGCTACCTGCTTGTGGAGATCCTCTCCAAAATCTTATGGTCAGTTTTCCAAAAGATAAGTGTTTCTCTTTGCCTAAACTTTTAGTCGGCTACTGGCTGGTTAAAAGCTTAGCCATTTCCAAATGCAACTACTGGTTCATTTACTAAATTTATTTTCAAAAGCATAATTCCTTTATCACCATCCTTTTTGGAAGCACTTGGTTACTGTTCAGGAAGCTTATAACTTCGAAAACTGGAAATATCAAAATTGATGCAAATTATTGTCATTCTTCGAATTACTTTGAAAAAAAAAACGAATTTCTTTGAAAGGACATACAATAAACCTGTCACTTTCAGTCATGCCAGACCAACACCCTTCCCCATAGAAGTCTTATGCCTGCTTGAGAGGGAATATACTAAGGCCACTCTCCATCAAACCGCCCAAGTTCTAGCTGCGGTTCCCGTTAGCTTAGACCAAGTCCTTACCCACTTTAGGTATCCGAGAACGAATTTTCAGTGGCAACCGCCTCTGAGTGTATTTAAAGCTAAATTTATAACTTTTGTGGAACTCTCATCCTATTTTTCTATCCATTTTCTCCAGTCCGAAACCCACTTCCTTTTCTTAATCATCTTCCCTTGGTGGGTGGGTTATTCCTCAACCAATAATCTACCCAAAATTTGGTCCCAGAAACCCGGAAGAGTCCATTTGTCATTTTTCTGTTTGGCAATACTTTGCAAATTATTAATATCTGCTTTGATTCTTTCAGCTATACCCACATCGTGCAAAGCCTGTGAAGGGGAAAGAGGCCCCTCCTGTCTCCTTTGGTGTGTCCCGTTCTTTCCACTTATTACTGCTGCCTGCCTGACAGCATTTCCAAGGTTCTGCAGTTTTGTAAGTTGTATTTCAATTTATTCTCTTTGTCATGGCTCCTACTGAAAAAGATGAAACTCTCATTGCTAGACGTTCTTCCTATAAAGGGCAACTCACTAGATTCAGAAATTTTATCAACAAATTAAATCCCTCCGAGTGTGATTTAGACATCTTGACACAACGCCTTAAGTTGTACGAACGGTCCTATGATTATTACGATCAAACTCAAACCGAGATTGAATCCGCTTGCCCAGAACTTCAATCGGATCGGGACGAGGTCGAACCCTTGTACTTTGAAGGGATTGCAAAGGCCTACCACCTGATCCGCAGTATCTCAGAAACGGACACTAGGGTCATCAATCCGGCCCAGTTCACACCCGCATCTGTTCACAAGAACAAACCGAAACCGTTACTTCCTAAGATAAGCCTACCGCACTTCTCAGGCCAGGAAGGTGAATGGTATTCTTTTTATGAAATTTACTGCTCACTTGTTCATGACAATAAGGAAATTCCCGACATTCATAAATTCTACTTCTTACGTACTTCTTTGGAAAGCGAGGCCTTGGCCTTGGTCCAATCACTGCCTTTAAGCGCAGATAACTACCACATCGCCTTTAATCTCCTTAAAGAGAGATATGGCAATTTACGTTTGAGTGTAGCTCGCCACATACGCTGTCTCTTCATCCTGCCAGCCGTCAAACCTAATGACGTCACCTCTTTAAGAAACCTGTTGGACTCTATGCAGTTGAATGTTAGAGCATTATATCAACTTAAGCAGCCTGTCCAATCATGGGACACCATACTTATTCATCTAGCTACATCCAGATTCGATTTTTCGACTTTAAAGGCATGGGAGATCGAACTCGCCCGCAAGGAGGAATTTTCGTTCGAGCACTTAATCTCGTTTCTTAACAGCCGATGCCAAGTCCTTTCAGCACTCGCATTTCAGTGTGAAAATGTCGAAACGAAGCACCAGTGTCACAGTTTTGAGAAAGAACTTGCTTCTTCAAAGGGTCATCAGCTCCCATCTGTCGAGAACAAGCAAACTCGTTCCGCTTCTTTCAATCATGCAAGAGAACATATCAGGCCGCTCAACAAATCTTTAAAATGCACGCTCTGTAGAAAGCTTCACACATTGTATTTGTGCAAATCCTTTAAAGAATTGTCTGTCGAAGATCGAAGGAAGTTTGTCTTCAATAGCAAACATTGCTTCAACTGCTTGTCACCTAAGCATTCTTCTTCAAACTGCACGACTTCCAACCTGTGTTTCCATTGTAAAAAACCGCACCATTCTTTATTGCACGTTCATGAAAAATCGAGGTCATCAGTACCTGCCTCTTCAAACTCCATGCAGAGCAGCTCCAAACAAACTAATACTTCTTCCTGCATTTCTAACGCCGAAACTTCTCACAGTGCGCAAGCCCTCTTGTCCACTGTACAATTCGAAATCCAAGATAATTTTAGAAATTGGGTTCGAACCCGTGGTCTTCTCGATTCTGCTTCAACGCACAACTTTGTTTCGCAATCATTAATTAAAAAACTAGGTCTTTCGTCATCGCATACTCCCATCAATGTATCTGGCATTGACAATTTGAAAACTCAAGTCTTGCAGTCTTCAAAATTAAAAATCAGAGACGTTTGCCAAAGAAACGCCAATCTTAACTTAAACTGTCTCATTCTTACCAGTATTGGCAAGGACACTCCTAGCAGCTCTATTAATACCTCTGGTTTAAAGATTCCTTCGCTCTTAAGGTTAGCTGATCCTCAGTTTAATGCTCAAGGTCCCATTGATGTACTTTTTAGTGCCAATATTTTTTGGAATTGTCTCCGTAAACAGGTTCGCAAGTTATCTTCAACCGTGGTCGCTAGAGACACCGATTTTGGTTGGGTTATTACTGGTGAAATCCAACATCCCAGTGTTCAAACCAAAGCGCAATGTCATTTTGTTACAGCTGACATAAATCTCATTTCTGAAAAAGAGAACGCTCATGTTTTCGATCTCGATACTTTGGAAAAACACTTGCCGAAACGATGTCTTATCGTGAACAACTACGCCACCTTGGTAAGTTGTTTAAATGATTTTGCCTTCTTTCCGCATAAAATGGCAATTAAAGATCGCCTTGCTTTGTGTTACTTCGTCTACCTTCTCATGCCTTTTTATAGCAGGTAATTGCTTAAACTCTTTATCGAAAACTATCTTCCCCTTGTGTAAAACCATGGCTATCAGTCACCATCACTTCGCTGTAAGCTATGTTTCACTTCTTTCGCTATTTAGAAGGATGGCCACGGCCGGCTCCTCCCCCTTCCTCACAATTGGAAGTCGCTCATGAAACCGCTTGAAAATCTGAATTCTCTAGCATCTAGAATAACTATTCTTACGCATAAACTCCTTCTCAATGTCCCAGGTTTTCTTCTCTGTTCGGAAGAATTAAGCTTTTTTCTGTTGAAAATTGTCGGATTCCGTGATCCTCCAAATTATGCGAAATTGATTTCCTACTCTATTTCTTATGTCTTCAAATTGTTTTCTCACGTCCAAGCTACGGATGACTACATGTCGTGTTACTCGTTCCGCTTTAAGTCAAAGCTGATTCAACTAGTGTTGTTTGTTTACTTTGAACTGCTTGTTTGTCAAACTTGTTTGTATACAAGTTTGGGGAAGGCCAAGTTATCGTTTATTTCCTGTATGCTTGCCGAAGGTCAAAGCAAGATTCCCTTATCTCAACTCTGGCTGATTGCCAACCATTGTCTGGCGAGTCGCTTCCGTAAGTTCAGAAGCCGTTCAACTCATCACCAAAATAAACTTGTTCTAGTCAAGGACTCTTTCAGATATTTATATTCCTTATCTCGTTGTAGTATGTGGGTCAAGGCCGCGCTTGCTTATGTCTCCCACTTGTTCAGACTCGTATCTTACAATTGCTTCGATTCTTGTTTTATAACATCGTTGCATATCCTTCACTCGCTTATGTATTGCACTTTGCTTACATATTTTGCGATCTTATTGTTCATTGATGAACAAACTTGTTTTTTCTCGTCGTTACATTCGATGTGTTTTTGCATTTATACTTGTCATGTCTCGTTTCTCGCTGACTTAAGTATTTTTCTGAGTAACCCCTTTGATACTTATTATGACTTAAGGTTATTGTTTATGGCTACTAGATTGTTACCTATGGCGTTCTTGCTTTCTACTCGCATAGTTCCTTTGTTTATTTGGTATATTCTTATCCTTAATAGATGTACTTGTTTCTATACGCTTTGTTTAAACTTTTCAATTCTTTTTTCGCATCATATCGCAATCTTTACTAGTGCCTTATTTCCCGCAGTTTCTAGCTATTTTGTGATTGAAGGTGTCGTTAATTCTTGTCCTTTAACTCCGCTTTCCAATGACCCTGATGACCTGCTTCCACTTACACCTGGTCACTTCCTTACACGCACTTCTATTTCTGCCCCTCCTCCTCTTCCCAATTCTTACAGGGATTCTAATCTACCTATCGCTTGGCGTAAACTTGAAGCCCTCCGTAATTCTTTTTGGAAGAGGTGGAACTTGGAATATTTAACTTCTTTGCAACGGAGAGAGAAGTGGTTTCTTTCCAGTCCTCACATTAAAGTGGGGGACTTGGTCTTGGTTAGGGCTGTTTCACCCCCTCTAGTATGGATCTCTGGTAGAGTGACCGAGTGTTATCCTGGAAGGGATGGGAGAGTCAGGGTGGCCACAATCTTGACCGCTAATGGTTCGATCACAAGACCACTTTCTCTAATCTCTTCATTACCTTTAAATGTTTAACAGCTTATTTGTTCTCTGTTGGTGTTTACCCCTCCCAGTATGGTGTATTCTTTGAATACACGGTACGTGAGAATCTAATTTTTAATGCTCTTTGCATGTTCATTCCTTCCTCTTTGTCAAACACCAACAGTGATCTTCTATTTTCTCTGTGGTGATCACTTCGCGTATATCTTTTATGAATCTGTTCTAGATATATATCTTATATGACCCACCTAGCGTCATCTCGCAGCGAATCTCTGAAGCTCCTCAATTCTTCCTGGTGCAAGACGATTTACTTATCCATCTGGCCACCAGATTTGCTACCATCGCCAGCTATTTTCTCCGTGAGCAAGAGAACTACGTCTACTTTTTTACTCACCATGCTGCGCTAGTATCATCTGTTATCAACTCTTTGAAGACCGGCTCAGCAAGAGAAGATCAATTTTTTGTTGTAATGTTGGCTATGTTTATATGTTCTCCTTTTGTCTCCTACCCCCACTTTTTCCCTTCCTTGGACCCTCCGTGCTCTGCTGAGTGGGTCTCACTTGTGCGCCGGCCGTCGACTCAGTTAAGGCTCAACTCGAGCCAGTCTCCTCAAACCAAGAGGCAAACTCTACTTTCTACGCCATGTTGGCATATTAAAAAGTGTCAAGGGGAACTTCACCTTCAACATGCTACCAAGATAAGTACAGACTTAAGGTTTTAACCTCATCTTCATCAATTTTATCTACGTGCTTTATTGATTATTTTATAGACAGCGTGAGATTACTTGTGAGGCGGTAATCATTCTTCGCGGGATTTTCCATGTTGGGCTTTTGTCTAATCAAGCCAATCTTGGTGAAAAGCAGCATTTCTTATGCTTGCTAAATGAGAAATCTTCTCACCATGTGGGATATTATCTAATACCCGCTGTCTATAAATTACAAAGCAAGTTCCTCCGCTGGATTATCTTTGGCCCCATTTTTCTATTAAGATCGTTCTGGAACCTTCCAGATCCTGTACTCTATCTGCGAGTCTCGCCGTCAGGTATTTTTCACTCACTTGTGAAAATACTGTTTAAAATGAGGACTGTTCCTTATAAATTACTGCAATAGCAAACTTTCGTCCACCGTTGGAATGTTCTATGGCGCATTTAATTGTAATTCCCAACTTTCTCAAGAAATAGACTTTCGCCTACCTAGTGCAACCAGTTATTTTCATCATAGCAATAACCTTCTTTACATAAACTTTCGTGTCTCTACAGTGAACTTTTCATCTATTTAAAAGACTATAGTGATAACTAGTGCTTGTCCCACTTTTCTACCTCGTCGCGATCGTCCGTTTACATTAAATCAGGCCATGAACATTGATCCTAAATCCCAATGATCTTTCCTCAACCTTTTACTAACAAACCATATTAATAAAATTGTAACTTCTACATAAGGTGTCACTCTTCGAAGTGCCCTTCCATTTTGCTTGTTTATCATTACTTAATTTCTGTATAATTACGTGTTTTATACACGGTTCAAGCTCACATTGTTTCTCTTTTATAACGAGAGAATACAATTCTTTTAACTCATTAGTGAGTTGTTTCTAGATCTCACGAAAGGGTAACCTGCCCCAATTATCTAGTGATTCCTATCTAAATACAGGAAGTCTAGAACCTTCCTTGTTGATTTTTTCTTCATGTTTCACAGTAAGTGACCTGCCCTCTTTTGTATAATTGTCATAGAAGTAATTCCGCATAAACATAAGAAGTAATAGGAACTTCTTTTTCATTTACTTGTTTCCTTTTTTGTTATTTTCGAAGTTGTAACTTTTTCTAAAATAATTACTTGTAAATTTCTTAAAGTACACTCCTTGTACTCAATTTGATGTTTAAACTTTAAGCATTTATTTGTCTTTTTTAAATCTTACAAGGATTTTAGTACATATATAAGGTTTAAAACTTCATAAATTGTTAATTGCCTGGCGCAAATGTTTAATGCTATCTGAGGTCTGTGACCACAAATTTGTTAACAAGATTGAATATATGTTTGTTAAAGTTATAAACTTCTTTTGCCTTTTTAAATAAATTAAATATTTGTTTTTGGATTCATAATTTCGAAAACACAACGGTTAGGCAAGATCCGGTCTTCCTTGACTCTCCCTACTCAATGCCATTAAACCTATTGATAGGGCTTTCACCACTTGTTGCATTTGAGCAAAAATTCTTAGTGGTAATCTTGTTAAAGTTCTCTTAGCTTTAAAGGCTAATTCTAACTGGCCAGTAAGGCAAGTACAGCTCGCTACGCCAGCTACCTGCTTGTGGAGATCCTCTCCAAAATCTTATGGTCAGTTTTCAAAAATATAAGTGTTTCTCTTTGCCTAAACTTTTAGTCGGCTACTGGGTGGTTAAAAGCTTAGCCATTTCCAAATGCAACTACTGGTTCATTTACTAAATTTATTTTCAAAAGCATAATTCCTTTATCACTATCCTTTTTGGAAGCACTTGGTTACTGTTCAGGAAGCTTATAACTTCGAAAACTGGAAATATCAAAATTGATGCAAATTATTGTCATTCTTCGAATTACTTTGAAAAAAACGAATTTCTTTGAAAGGACATACAATAAACCTGTCACTTTCAGTCATGCCAGACCAACACCCTTCCCCATAGTAGTCTTATGTCTGCTTGAGAGGTAATATACTAAGGCCACTCTCCAGCAAACCGCCCAAGTTCTAGCTGCGGTTCCCGTTAGCTTAGACCAAGTCCTTACCCACTTTAGGTATCATAGAACGAATTTTCAGTGGCAACCGCCTCTGAGTGTATTTAAAGCTAAATTTATAACTTTTGTGGAACTCTCATCCTATTTTTCTATCCATTTTCTCCAGTCCGAAACCCACTTCCTTTTCTTAATCATCTTCCCTTGGTGGGTGGGTTATTCCTCAGCCAATAATCTACCCAGTCTGGAGAACACTTTGTGAGTCGGATATGGTGAGAGATCTAGAAATTACATTCTGTTTAATGTATATGAGGGCTTGACGGATGGCAAATGCTTCGGGAGAAAAAATAGATACGGTATGGGGTAAGGTAAAAGAAGCAAGATGTTTGGTGGTACATAGAAGGCGGCGCCCACTTCTGGAGGGGAGGCTGATTTGGACCAGTCAGTATAAATTCTAGTACAATGATGAGCACGTTCTTCAAGTTGATATACATAACGGCGGGCGATTGGGAGGGAGTTGGGGGGTGGAGAAAGGAATATTTACGGGAAAATTAGGGTGCATGATGAATAACATCCGTTTTGAACGGATACAGTTGGAAGGGCGCGTTATAGCAGCTAGGCCTCCGGGCTTGTAAAACATCAGGACGAATACCGTTAAGGCCGATGAAAGATTGTAGAAGAGAGGGTAAGGAATATTATTTTAGTAAATGTTGGTGGTGATATTCCCGAAGTAATTGTAGTTTCGGAAGAATGGGGGAAGAAGAAAGAGCCATTTTGCGGATGAGGTATCTATAGGACAGATACTGCCTTCGGAGAGCAAGTGGCGGGACAGAAACTTCGACTAAGAGGGCTTGTGTGGGAGTGGAAGAGAGAGCTCCTAGGATAATTCGCAAAGCGGCATACTATAATTTATCTAAAACAGTGAGGCGGGACTGAGGCATAATGTCATAAAAATGACAACCATTATCAAGGGAGGACCGGGTGATAGAGCGGTATAATATTAACAATATTAGGGGGTCAGCTCCCCAGGTACGACCGGTTAACGACCGGAATTGTACCGGCGCTAAGAAGACCATAGTGTGAAAGAGGGCCCTAATCCCAGAACCGTGTTAGAAGCTATTTTGACCTTTATCTTAACTAGGAAATAAAGAACAACGTCTTTGCAAAACAAGATATAATGTAAGAACAAAATCAAATAAAGGACAGGTCAAGAAAGAGTTAATAAGTTAATTAGTTTAGTAATTACATCCAAACAACACCAAATACATCAAAGATAGAACAAGGTAATAACATTAATTACAACAGGTAAGGCTTATTGCAAACCCCAAAAATAATCATAATTCATTAATCAAATTAAAAGGAGAAAGGACAGGGGAAGAAATTCGCAAAACCAAACCCCTCTTAAGAGGTCGAATGAGTACCCATGATTCGACAAAAGTTAGATTACCCAAAGGAAAGGTTTAAGAAGAAATTGCCGATGATATGTTTCAAAAATAGGAAACCTCGCAAGAAAGGTCGAAATCAAATCACGAATGACAAATAGAAATTTATCCGCTCAAAATATTAAACCAAATACGGAATGAAGCGAATCAAATAACAGCTCGACTGACTGCTTTCATCTCAATCTTATGACAATATGCAAAAAAAAAAGGCAATGGCGACCGTCGCCAGGAAACGAACAATAATAGTGAAACAAAAATTTATGAACGAGAATTACGACCATTAGAAGGCCCAGAAATTATAGGAAAATATATTAATAATGTATATGAGAGCTGTGGATCGCACAATTTTTAGGTTATGTGATTTGGCATTGGTTAGGTAATTCGTAAGGCCTACAAGGGCTTGGCAGATTTTGTCCGATCTCAATCAAAAGACACAAAATTGCTCTCGGGCCGTAGCACAAGGCAAACACATAATTAAACCATAAAGGAAATACAACACATAAAATAAGTAATTAATGATCAAACTCTGAAACCAAAGCAAAAGATACTGAAAATAAATAAAAAGGCAAAATCAGGTACTACAGAAATAAAACTCAAGGTTCCGTACCATTTACAATGAAACAAGTTGAGTAACAGAAAAACTTAGTGCTGATCACAAGCCAAGAAGTAGATATTGGGTCTCGGACTAATCTGCCAACTCAAAGCCCACTCACCGTACATCTTTAAACATGTAAGACATTACCTTTGCTGCAGACTATAATTCATATTAAGATATACATTTCGCTTTAGTGTAATGAGTACAATACAAACTCTTCGGGGTTCCGATACGAGAAAAACTCGCCCTCGATAAATCCTTAGAAAATTTTCACATCTGACTTGCAAACCCTTCCAAGATGGAGGGTCGATGCTTTATTGATTAAATTGTTGACCAAAATTCTGTGTTGATACGGAACTGCCAACACACCGTCAGACTAGGCCAAAACTTGTCTATCAGAAAGTCAAAAATATTATTGCTTAACAGTTGTCGGCACTTGCAAAGGGCCTGTGATTGGATCCACAGCAATAGCCAATCACCCTTCGACAGGAATTCGATCTCATTGGCCACAGCTGATAATATTACAATGATTGTGGGAAAAACATGGAGAGATGAAAATTATTGATGCCGGTTGGATTTCTAGGTTAAGTAGATGTACAGGGGCAAGTTGTAGAAACACCAGGCATTGTAATGTGAGAATCACGGTACAATTCTCCCCCCTCCAACGTTCGCCCTGGGAGATGTGCTGACACCAATTTCCAACTCCTGGACCGACGAGCAAGGATGTGGTTACAATCAAGGAATCACGGCAGCTCCAATTCGGTATCAGTCAGGGCACTTCAGATGTCCGCCAGCAGAAAATCCAGAGAGACTCTCATCGTGATGTTGACATGCTCCTGAAGTGCCATCAGACGACCCTGGCCAGACATCGCTGACAGCAATAGTACCTTTACTGCTCTCGGGCACCAGACTTACTCTGCAACACATAAACCAATCCTGAAAACGGCCACAGAAATAGAGCTCCGGGTCATCAATCATCCCATTTCACAATCTGATCGTACATTAATTGCGAAGGATACGATCCATACTCCATCACGTAGTTTGAATTAGAGTTGTTAAATTTTACTTCCCTAGTTCTTTTGTCATTTCTATGTTGTCGATGTACATACCTTCACATCTGATTTTATTTCAACAATAAATAAATATATATATATATATATCCCTCAGTTCATTACATTTACCTTCAGAAGCCAAAATTAAAGAGAAGGTGCCATTACAAATTACGTTTGAAAATAAAAAGATCCTCAGCCCCATAATTAAATGATTGAAAAGGTACATATCAAAATAAGGAAAATCAACATTACATGAAGTTTTAAATTTATACATTAGGTTCGGTCTCCCTTTCGCCTGCAGATTTGCAGTACGATAGATGAGTCCAAAATATTTTTTTAAAGTCTTTCAACAACACTGTTACAGGACTTAAAAATGACAAAATTTCATATGGACCTCTATATCGTGATTGGAGCTTCCCAGAGATTTGGTGACCCGGAGCTTTAGGCAAAAAATTCTTAATGTAAACAAGATCACCAATTTGAAACTTACACGGAGTACGTTCCAGATTGCATCTCTCAGCACGTTTTTCATGAGATATCTTAATAGCCTGTCGTGCCTCTTTCCATACTTGTTTAACACCGTCTGAGCAATATAGGACAGAAGGTTAAAGTGGATAGACCACCCAACAACCTTTAGGAATGACAAGTTACATCACTCACCAGATCCGGAAGAACAATAACAAAATTTCCAAATTCAATCAAAATAAGAATAAAGCAAGAGACAACACAATATCACAGTGAGGATACGAACTTGAACCTCTGATACACTCCATTCACACAGGCACATTCAAATTTCTCCAATAAAATTTTACCACCCACTAAAATAAAATTACAGTAATGCTCAAGTATGCAAATAGGAATCGCCAAAATATCATTACAACTTACAAACACACTTTGGACTCCCTGGAACATTGCACGTTTTACGACACCAGACCTACACGGAGTAGTAGAGCCCAAAAAAGAAACGAAATCCCTTGTACTTACCTTGCCAAAACAAAACGAATTCATCGTCCGGAGAACATTAATGGAATTGTACCAACCCCCCAAAATAATAACCTTACCTTTCATCGTCACATCTCACAGCCTGCAATCAGTTAAAATCGGGTAAGCCTGGCCAGACTTCGAACCAAGTAAGATGCCACATTCTGTCCTCGGCACGGACCAACCAGCAGATAGCACAGCAAAAAAAAACATATGCACACTTGGCTTCGTCTCAAACGATTAAATCTATCGTATAGAATAAAAATACAGCCTAACCTTAACACAATAATACATTACCTCCAATACACCACCCGTAAAATAATTCAAAACAAAACTAGGTTACCACTCGTACACACCGATTCATAGTTTTCACACGACAATATCCCAGAACGATCTCTTAGCAAACAGAAGATTTCCAAAACACAGCATACATCACGTTACACAAACAAACCAGTTCCAAAATAACAATAAAATTTACACAAGATCGAATTTTAAATGAATCACACCTTGGTCAGATTCCCCTGATTAGTCAATTACGTTTAAGTCTACAAAATTTTGCAGTATGACCTGAGCGCCCACATACAGTACACTTAAATGGTCTACTAACATCAATATCATTGAATTTTGCATAGGGTTACACAGGCCTAATATCAAGAGGTCTAAAGTTGGGAGGCGGGACCTTGGCAAAAACCCTCTGAGCATCAGCTTGACGAATGCATCCTGCTTCATTAGCAACTGCATACGAATCGTTAATAGTTTTCGGACGATCCCCTAAGCTAAGGAGCGACCGATACTCAGGGGTAACACACACAATTATGTTTCCTACAATCTCACGTTCACATAAATTCAAACCAAAAACCTTTGCATACTTTAGAATATCTTGGGCATACGAATTTAAGGACTCCCCCAGTTCCTGAACTCTGTAAAAATATTGGTACACTATCGGACCCATTAGACGATCAGGAATGAAAACAGAAAGGACCTCTTCCAAAAATGCCTCGATTCACACGCCACTGGACATGGCACCGACAACCATGTTACGTATCTCCGCAGAGGTATGAGGAAAAATCAGTTGAAAAATTATTGCGTCAGAAACACCGAAAACACTAGCATATTCATGAATTTCCACCAGCTCACGCAAAAACCTGATGACTCCATCAGTAGTATCAGTGGTAAAATCCTATAGCTTAGAGACACAAGCAGTTAATCGATTACTTAAATTCCCAAAACTGGAATTCGAAAATACGGAACCATTACCAGGCGAAAGTTGAAAACGCGGCGACATACAATTATTATTTGCCCCAGGCAACGAGAGACCACTGGGTGCACAAGAACATCGACGTGACCGTTCCGTAGGAACGCTAGGTTGTCTACAACCAACGGTAATGTTCATTCTAGATATCGAAGTAGGACAATCACATACTTGTCGAGAACCGGCACGAGCATAAGTGCCGTTAACAATCGAGTTAGAATTATTCATGGCCAAAACAGACATAGAGTTACCGACGGAGGCAATTGGCCTACCAACAGGTATATTCACCCTCGGCGTAGACAAATCAACACAATTATTTAGATTGGTAACATGACTGACACACGAGACGATACAATGCTCAGAAGATATAGATAAGTTTCTTGAATATTCCCCATGTAGAGGAAAGTTTGCATTGCTGCAACGCATATTACATCTTACATATTCACTACAATTCTCACGCGAACCTACATTATGCTGAAAACTATCATCCCCACTAGAACTAACTCTACAGCTCATTCTAGGGCTACTATAAACAGCAGAAAAACTAGAAGATGTTACGACAGAATTAGGTATATTAACAGATGATGTTATACAATTCAAAACAGGTATACTATCGGATGTTCCAGCTGTTACGTTATTCATATTAGCCTCATTAACAATGCCACTATCAGCATTAGGAATAATATTTTCTAAAACTTTCAAACATTCTACATTCTCAGTACTCACATTAGCAACAAAGCTAGAATTAGTCTAAGTTACTACTTGGTTCTCCAAATTAATATCTCGAGCAATATCAAAAATATAAGAATCACACTCCTCGAGTTTCATTTTGCAATCAATTAAAACCTGAATATCATCACTTGAACGATGACCAGAAACATTTAGCACATCATCAATACGGGCAAACAGATATTTTATCCAAGAGCACATCCTAACATATTGGGCAACACTAATACCGTCCAAAAGGCAAAAATTAACTACATTTACAATTGCATCTGCATCTGATACAACCTGGAACTTACCGATTGAAATGTATCATCATCAAGCATTTGGTGAACCACATCCAACTCGGCATTCTCTGAAAGAATTGCCCGGGCCAAATTCTCATCTCCGGGTCTCTCCAAGTTACGAATAGAAAGTTCATACTTCACTTCCTCACTCGTCAAGAATTTAATAACAGGTACAGGGCGAGCCATTACATGAAATCAGAAGGACAATACAAGGATTAGAATAAAATACACAAGTCACTCCTAACCTAACCTTTAATTACACAATTGATACAACCAAAGATAATTTGAGAAAACGATAACCATGCTCTGCTACCAAAAAACTGTACCGGCGCTAAGAAGACCGTAGTGTGAAAGAGGGACCAAATCCCAGAACCGTGTTAGAAGCTATTGTGACCTTTATCTTAACTAGGAAATAAAGAACAACGTCTTTGCAAAACAAGATATAATGTAAGAACAAAATCAAATAAAGGACAGATCAAGGAAGAGTTAATAAGTTAATTAGGTTAGTAATTACATCCAAACAACACCAAATACATCAAAGAAAGAACAAGGTAATAACATCAATTACAACAGGTAAGATGGTATATTGGCTTTCACGGCCAGTGAATTAAAACTCAGCAATTCTTCTAGGTTTGTGCCGTGTCTTGTGTGGGGTTTCACCTAGGACAACAAGCTGGCTCATCGGCGGGCTCTTAGTGTCCCCGCCCGGCCCCCACAGGAGTAACGAGCTACGCGCTACCTCTCTTTATATGTAGTGCAACTGCACCACTTTACTGCGAGAACTAAAAGCTCAAGCAGCTATAACCTCCCTATGAAGGCTTCCAAAAAGATGGTATGTTGGCTTTCACGGCCAGTCAATTAAAACTCGGCAATTCTTCTAGGTTAGTGTCGTGTCTTGTGTGGGGTTTCGCCTAGGACAACAAGTTGGCTCATCGGTGGGCTCTTGGTGTCCCCGCCCGGACCCCAACAGGAGTAACGAACTACGCGCTACCTCCCTTTATATGTAATGCAACTGCACCACTTTACTGCGAGAACTAAAAAGCTCAAGCAGCTATACCCTCCCTAAGAAGGCCTCCAAAAAGATGGTATATTGGCTTTCACGGCCAGTGAATTAAAACTCAGCAATTCATCTAGGTTTGTGCCGTGTCTTGTGTGCGGCTACGCCTAGGACACCAAGTTGGCTCATCGGCGGGCTCTTGGTGTCCCCGCCCAGACCCCCACAGGAGTAACGAACTACGCGTTACCTCCCTTTATATGTAGTGCAACTGCACCACTTTACTGCGAGAACTAAAAGCTCAAACAGCTATAACCTCCCTATGAAGGCTTCCAAAAAAGATGGGACACGGCAAAAACCTAGAAGAATTGCTGAGTTTTACAACAGGTAAGGCTTATTACAAAAATAATAATCATAATTCATTAATCATGTTAAAAGGAGAAAGGACAGGGGAAGAAATTCGCAAAACCAAGCCCCTTTTAAGAGGTCGAATGAGTGCCCAAGATTCGACAAAAGTTAGATTACCCAAAGGAAAGGTTTAAGCAGAAATTACCAATGATATGTTTCAAAAATAGGAAACCTCGCAAGGAAGGTCAAAATCAAATCACGAATGACAAATAGAAGTTTATCCGCTCAAAATATTAAACAAAATACGGAATGAAGCTGATCAAATAACAGCTCGACTGACTGCTTTCATCTCAATCATATGACAATATGCCAAAAAAAAGGTGACCGTGTGTATTAGGCCCAGCAAAAAGGTAAGGCCTTCGTGGAATATTGCTACCCATTTAGATCCCCAGAGGGTTTGCCTTTGAGAGAAACTACCAGACATTAAATCTAAGTGATAGATAACACCAAGTCAGATTACTTTATAATATATTCACCAGTCTTTAAAAGATACAAATAACATGAGAAAGTCTTAAGCAACAAACAATTAATAATCTTAGAAAAGAGGAACCTCAAAATCATAAAATAAAATCATTACCTTCTTCGAAGACTAATTATATATCATCTTAGTTGATATTAAATATTTGAGATCTATTCATGAATACGTAGGAGAAGTAGTACAATGACCAAGTATCATCAAGAGCTATCACTTAAACCCCAAGAAAATACCTATTTTAAATCATTCCCAATCACAAGGGAGCTAGAAGTTAACACAACCGTCGTCATCAAAATCCCAAGATGGAGTCCCAAATATCAGATGTTTTGTCAAAATACAAGGTCAATAATTCATAACCCAAAACAATGAGGTTAAGGTTGCCTGGCCAACGGTGGCCTAAGAAAAGAAACTACACCATAGAGATGTTTCACACAGACTCTTAAGGAGTATTTCTAACTGAAACGAAGCAGAGGGAAAACAATAAACCAGAACGTTAAGATAAAATTAATAAACTGCTTCGAATCAAAACAAGAGGTTCGCTGTAATACAACAGATGAGAATCTGGATCAGCTTAGAAAATGAACACACTCAAAATATAACACAAAGAGTTTGGAAGACGAAGTAGTTGTTTGCAAAGATCAGTATATCAAAACACTCACATGAAAAATCCATCTTTTACGCATCACCACAAACTAGCCCATGTGCAGAGAACCCAAACATAGTACGACAAGGTACGAACCTCAGAGAGATTAAATGTTAGGTTATCCAAACGCATCTCCATGGAGGAAAGAAAGGAAGGAGATGCCTTCGCTGCGCTGCCAAGCGCAAGCTGCAGAAGCCGAACGGCACGCCCACTTTGGTTGCAAGAAAATGGCTGTCCCTATGCTTAAAGCCGTAAACCACTCCAACTAGTAATGGATTTTAGTGACATAAAACTGCAATGACAAGTCAAGATTTTTTCTTGGATAAGCAGAACACACTCTGTATATCACGGTACTTGGCACAAATAAGCTGCGTTATCGTTTTAAGAGCCAATTTAAATATAGATAGATAGATAGATTTTTATTAATTCCATTTGATCAAATACATGCATTCAATACATTATTGATATAGGACACGTCAGAATTTACATGCATAAAATAAAAGAACTAACAGGTATATATTACTAATATTATAACTATTTAACTTATTATAATAGCAAATCTTAATAGATACAATCTTATTGCACAACTATTTACACCTCAATCTATTATCATAAGATGAAAACTTAATTCTATAAATACAACAACATACAGCTAGGTATTGAAATTAAATTAAAAAAGTAAAATATAGTTATAGATTCCATCACTCCTATACGCTAAAATATTCAACTACTGAGTAAAAACAATGGCACTGCAGATAAGCTTTCAACATACTATCAAAGGTTTTTATTTTTGGGGCCAGTTTTATATACTGGGGTAGTTTATTGTATTATTTAACTCCAGTGTGAAAAGTTCCTTTTTGATATATGCTTGTGTGTGTGTGTGAAATATGAATGTTTTGATTTTGTCTTGTGTTATGCCTATGAACATCATTGTTTGTTTTAAGAAAAACATCTTTATTCATTAAATTCTTTTTAAAAAACATAATACTTTCAAAGATATATATGCAGGGCAGTGGGAGAATGTTTAAATCTTTAAACAGAGGTCTACATGATTCTCTAGAGTTTACATTTGCCATAATTCTAATCGCCCTCTTTTGTATCCTAAACGTGCTTAGTACATCTGGCGACATACCCCAAAATATGATCCCATATCTTAAGTATGAATGGAAATAAGCAAAATAAGTATTTCTTAATGTGTGCATGCTAGTGCAGGTTTTCAAAATACGTAACGCAAAGCACATCGAGTTCAGTTTAGTATTCAGATATTGTATATGTTTATTCCATTTTAAGTCTTGTTGTATCCATAGTCCTAAAAACTTTGTTTCTGATTTATTTTCTATTTGATGACCATTTAATGTTATATTGGGCATCGCAGGATTCCTATTCTGTATAGTGTGGAAATTTAGACATACTGTCTTTTTATAGTTTATTATGAGGCGATTATCTTGTGACCATTTGGTTAACTCTCCTGTAACGGAGTCAGCAGACTGCTGTATGACCTGTTTAGTTTCACCTTTTATTACGAGTGTTGTATCGTCCGCAAACAAAATTTCCTTATATGAATGAACGTTCTGTGTTATATCATTGATATATAGAAGAAAGAGTAGTGGGCCCAAAACCGATCCCTGGGGTACTCCAAATTCAATAATTCCCTCATTGGACAATGTTTCATTAAGTAATTTGGTTCCATCATCCTTGTGTCTCAAGCTTACTATTTGTTTACGCCTTGTTAAGTAAGACTCTATCCATTTATTAGCTAGACCTCTAACACCATATTGATTTAGTTTGCTAAGGAGGATTTTATGGTCAACAACAACAAATGCTTTCGATAAATCCAAGAATAGGCCAGTTACATGTTCCTTATTGTCAATTAATTTCAGTATACTATTACTACATTCGTAAATTGCTGTCTGTGTAGATTTTTCCGTTCTAAATCCATGTTGTGAGTTTGATAATATTTTATTTTTTTCTATGAAACTTATCAGTCTCTTATACATAATTTTTTCCACAATTTTTTCAATACCAGTTGGTAAGGTAATAGGACGATAGTTATCTAATTCATCTTTTGAACCGTTTTTGTGCACTGGAATTACTTTTGATAACTTCAAAATATCCGGGCAAGTTCCTGAGAGAATTGAACTGTTTATTAAGTGCGTAAGTGGATTTATTATATTTTCTGCACATTTCTTTAAAATTGCATCAGGGATACCATCAATGCCAGCACAGAATTTATTTTTTAGCTCTTTTATAACTATTCTTACCTCTTCACTTGTGACATGATTTATAAATAAAGAATCACTGCATATATTTATTTTATTATTAGAATTTAGTGTATTTACCTGTGATTTATTTATTAATTTTTGTGGAATTTACAGAAAATAGTCATTAAAAGTGTTTGCTATTTCCTCTGGATTATTAATCACTTTATTATTTCTGGTCAGTGTAATGTTCCTTAGTATTTTAGGAGATTTTCCAGTTTCTTTCTTTATCACGGACCACATAGCCCTGTTTTTATTAGATGATTGGGAAATAAAATTATCATTATGCATTTTCTTTGCTAGTCTTATTACCTTATTTAATATGCTAGTGTATTTTTTGTAGTATAAATTGAATTCAGGTGGTGTGTGGTATTGTTTATATAATTTGTGTAGAAATTTCTTTCTTTGACATGAATTTATAATCCCTGTTGTTATCCAATTGCTAGTTTTGTTATTTTGAACAGTTCTTCGTTTAAAGGGGAATGCTATTTCAAAATAGTGTTTTAGGGTACTGTTAAATGCATTAAATTTATCATTTACATTTTCTAGTTCATAAATTTCTGACCATGTTTCCTTATTTAATAAGTCATTGAAATATGTAACATTTGATTCAGTGAATGACCTGCACTTTGATTTTACTCCATTATCATTATTATTGATTACTTCGGATACTTCAAAACTCAGTATTTGTCCATGGTGGTCACTAAAACCCGGACAATAGACTTCTATTGAATGGTGATATTTATCTGTATTTATAAAAATTTGATCAGGAGTGGTTTTACTAAATTTTGTTATTCTTGTTGGTGTATTTACTGTAGGTTTCAGTCCATAGGAAATTAGTAACTGTGTTAATAATTCACAATTTCTATCAAGTTTTAAGAAATCCACATTTACATCCCCACAAATTATTATATCGAAATTTACTTTGCTCATGTTATTGAGTAACAATTCTAATTTATCTATAAATAGAGGAAACTTTCCTGACGGAGAACGGTATACGCATACAATTATTAACTTAAACTGCTGTATTTTTACGGCAGAGAATTCAAAATCCTGTTCCATAATTAGATAATCATAAGCTGTTATCTGTTCATGATCTAAATTATTTCTTAAGAAGATGCAAGTACCACCATGGCTAATATTAGATCTAGAGTATTTACTAGCTTGTATAAACCCTGGGAATTGAATTAATTCAAGTTGTTCCTCTTTCAGCCAATGTTCTGAAATACATAGTGCTGAGATGTCTTTAACTTCAGTTTTAAGCATTAGATTTATGTAATCAATTTTATTATAAAGAGACTGGACATTCTGGTGGTAAATTTTAAATTTGTTACTTTTGCAAGCTTGTGTTGGTGATTTATTTACATTATTATTATCATAATTGTTATTATTATTGTTGCTAGACAAATCCGAAATACCATTGTTGCACTCCGTTAAATTTGACTTCAAAAGATCTGAATGCCAAACCTCACGTTTGGCTTCTTCTACCAGTTTCCCTGCTTCCACTCTAATGCTATTACTGTTGAATTATTCTTACCACTTGAATTTACAATTTTGCAGATTTCATCACTAAGATACTCTTTTCCTAATCTATTTAAGTGTAGGCCATGCCGAGGGTGGAACTTCCTGTCTAATTTACTTACATCTACAATTTGGACATTTGGAAAACTCTTACAAATTTTATGAATTTTTCCATTTGTAGCCTCTATTTCTACATTTACACATGATTTGGGAATTAAATCGTATCTCTGCGGAATGTTTACAATAATGACATTTGTTTTTTGCATGGATGGCAATGTACCCTTTAAATCTTTGATTACCTTTTTACTCTCATTTCTATAGACGTCGTTTGCTCCAGCGATGATCACTGCGTAGTCCTTTGCAGTAAGGGACGCACACTCTCCTATCATCCCGTTCGTGACTTCTGCAATTTGAGCTCCTGGCTTCACTGTCGAAGTGGCCTCCATTTCTCGGCTTCTCTCCGATACGCTTGCTGCTACATCTCGCCCGTGGCTATCCGCAAATATCCGCATCTTCCTGGATTTTCTCTTTATCACTTTCTTCTTTTCTTCTTGAGGAAAGTCATCATTTTCTTCGACAAGCACTCCAAATGAATTTGAGACGGGAATTTCAGTTACATGTACTCCATTTATAGGCCTAGGCTTATTCAATCTTACCTTACCAGCAATCACTGTCGACCAAGTTTCCGTGCTTTCCTCTCTGTTTCCTTTTAATTTATTCAACTCTTCCATTAACTTAGCAATATCTTCCTTTAGCAGCTTTATAATTTCGTCTTTTGAGGACAGTTCGTTTCTCAGGTTATGACATTCGCATGACGGTAGCGGTAGGCCTACATTACGACAATCGGTTTCACTTTTCTCCTCATTCAATTTTACCTGAGATCTTGTGATGATTTTATTTGCATTTTTTACTTTTATTTTGCACGACGAGCATAAATCCGTTACGGTTACGGTTACCCAACCTGACGAGACACTAACACTGTTTACTGTCGTCATACTAGAGATCTAAGTTAGCCTAGATGTTTACACCAAATTACACTAAATTTAATTTAATTATTACTACCTAATAGAATTAATCTAATTACCTACCAATAAAGAAGAATGTGAAATACGTATATCTTCCAATCGGGTGAAGTCTCGTAAAAGCACCACTGCTCTACTTGGTTCAAACAGTGATTGAAGAAGCCACCGAACCTTTGGATACACGTTCCCACAACTTAGTTTAAGTTTATTAAATTATCAACAAGAATTTCTAAATACTATCAATATTCCGTATTACACTTGATCTAAGGAAAGTAACTTTATAGATTTTAAGCCTCTGTTATAATATTTTACCACTTTTATCAAATATTTACACTAACTGCTATTTCACTACACTTTCACTGTGACGCCATCTTGGAGCTTTGCGAGGCTAGTTTTGTAAGGAAGACGTGGCAAAACGTAATAATACGCTGAAACACTGATTAAATTGAATACAGGTGTCTGAAGATGCGAGTTATACCAAAGTAGGAACATCTTGGGAATTAATGATGCCGAACTAATTACGGTAGGCTATTTACACCAAATTGAGTTTTATGTTCTTATTGGTGTTGAGGCATTCATCAGTTTTTAGGCCTAATTTCGAGCACAGCCACTTTCACTCATTGGTCCTACACATTTTGATATTCAAGAATACGAACCTCAAAATTAATAAACAGAACAATTAAAAAAGGACGCATATTTGCACAAAAATACGGTATAGCCTATACGTTTCGGTACCATACGGTATTTTCTTTGTGGGGGGTAGAAACTTGACGATTAGCCTCGAATTGATTAATTACGTAGGCCTACCGTAATTATTGACCGACAGCCGTTTGATAATTTGGGATTTCCAGAGGAATGATTTTTATCTTTTTGGTATATAGGGTAGGCCTACACATGCTGAGATTAGAATTGAAGAGTTTTTTTTTTTTTTGTAATAACTTATCAATACTGTTATTACGTTTCCAAAGTTGCATAACCGGAGCGCGGTAAAAACCAGGGCCAAAATAAGGTTTAGCCATGCACAGTGCCTCATGCAATTCACAGAACACCGAATACGAGTTAAGGTTACGCCCACTTTGGTTGCAGCGCTTGGCTTCACTCAAACGAGCTCAGGGCATCTTCTCTCCTTCTTTCCTCCATGCGCATCTCACATCCATGCCAACACAACAGGCACATCACTTTCTGTATTTCTCACCAAAATTATATAATATTCTCCCAATTAAATTAAAAGAATTTATAGGAAATCCTGCAAACCTGAAGATGCATATAAAACATTTTCTCAGAGAAAACAAAACTAAAATTGAAAATATAATTTGTTGAGCGTACAAGTTTATACAAACAGAAATTCAATTTTCCTTCTTATTCATTATTTTTTGTGTATGCATGATTTACATAGAACGTGTTATTCGGCTAAGCCATTATACAAATTTTAGAAATAGTAATCAATGATATGCATGCCACACACAAGGTAGCACCTTTTAGTGGCATATGTGTTATCTTCCTGCTCTGTATGAATTTGATATCCTATTTTGACCTGTCTTTATCATATTCTAACAATATAATTTAATAATTTTAAATTTGCAGGTTAAACAATGAGTAGGAAGTGTAAGGAAATTCACAAAATGTGTACAGATATTATGAATTTTGTAAAATGTGTGTATTTGTAACGATTTAATAAATAATAATAATAATAATAATAATAATAATAATAATAATAATATAAGGGTTCTTGACCGATTTGACCAAAATCAAAATAAACTAAAATTAGCAAGAAGTAAGACACATATATTACCAAACTCATACCAACATATGAACACAGATCCATTCACACGACATTTCATACATACTGATCTTATTCAATAACGGCTTGTCAACCATTACATGCAATGCACATACCTTATCCTGTCGGTCTCGATCACATAACAAACGTGACTCTTCCAAGAAGTCAGTACATTTGTTTCCATCCGATGGTAGTGGAAAATAGGCATATCTTCGCCCAAGCCCGAAGGCTGGCTTCAGAAAGGTCTCCGCGATGAAATACTACATCCTCGTTCTTCGACGATAAGATAGGTAATAATCCATTTTCTAACAAGACTTGTTAGGTAACCAGGGCGACATATTCAATAATAATCTCAAACCCAGACGCTGATCTCTGCCAAGATCAAAATCCAGCTTGCGCCATCTAGCGTAATACTAGTCCAACCAACCAGGACCTTCTATACTACCGGACCTGACACTGCAATCCAAGATGGCCGCCGTAGTTGGTGGTCGGACATCAAACGCATGACGTGGGTCAGAATCCAACACAACACAAAATAACATCATGACGTGATTTTGTCTGCTGTTAATCCATTTTATGGGCTTGGGACATCTTGGTCATCAGCCCCGTGCAGTTGGGTTTGGGTTGAATTCCTTCAATTACGTGATTATTTTAGTAGTGTGTGTAGCTGTGTAAGGGACAGGCATGGGGAGGTGCCCCGGGAGTTAAAATAAGGTACTACCGGAGTTCCATCAGGAAAGGACTAAAATAAAATAATGTTGAGGCCCACAGGAGAGATCTGCAGAATATCTTGGCTGAGTGAACAGGGAAAGTTGTAAACAATGTTGTTCATGATAATTGTTGTCTTAAGGGGCCTAACATTTAGGTTATCGTCCCTTAATTGTTTGGGTGATGGTGAAGCTGATAATGAAATGGAAACTATAACTAAAACTAACTACTAACTTATATACTGTACTAGAAGAAGAAATGGAAAACAAAAGGAGAACAAGGCAAATAAAGGACAGGAGGAAAAAGAAATGCCCTCGACCCTCAAGGAATGCGGATTGAGGGACTTGGAAGGAAGGAGAGCCATAAAAGGCAGATAGGAAAGTGAATGAGAGAGGGTCCGCCCCACAGGTAATGGATAAAAGAGGAAAAACCGGACCCAGCTCAGAAATCCCTCGGGGTCGCCAACTCTCGAACTCACCAGCCGTGATCCCCTGAGGGTGTAGCAATATCTAGGGTGCACCAGAAGTGGTGGGGCTACATACACCCTACCTCCTTGAGGGCCTTGAGCAGAAGGCAGGAGATAACAGGAAAAGAAAAAGAAGGCTGACCCTCACAGAAGGAGGGTATCAGAAAAGATGAGATAAGGGCCAATTAAGGCGGAAAGGAAGAGACTCCCTAGGCCTCGGATACCCTAATACCGTCGAGGTCGGGAGAGAGCAAGAGTTGACCAAGTGAAGTCGACAGGAAAGAAGACGGAGAGGAGCCCGGCAAAAGTAAGTGGAAGCAATGCCGGACTCAGCTGGGGCCCCGTGGTCGCCAACCCACGTCCCACTAGATGTGAGCCCCTGGGGGGAGTTGTATATGTTCCTGTAGGAATTTCAATCTCTTTTTAGTAAGTTACCTATTATTCTGGGCCTGTTTGCCATCTCTTGATGAATGCAGTACATTTGCATTTTTCTGTTGGCACAGGCTAGAGTAAAATGAGGCTTTTCACCGATGTCTCAGTCTCACTCTTGACTGTGATTATATGGAAACTACTGAGGTATGGGTGGTGCTTAGTAATGGCATTCAGGGCACAGTTAGTGTCTGTTGGCACAGGCTAGAGTATCACCAATGTCTCAGTCTCACTCATGGCTGTGATTGTATGGAAGCTGCTGAGATATGGGTGGTGCTTAGTAATGACTTTCAGGGCACAGTCAGTGTGTGTTGGCACAGGCTAGAGTATCACCGATGTCTCAGTCTGACTCTTGGCTGTGATTATATGGAAGCTACTGAGGTATGGGTGGTGCTTAGTAATGACATTCAGGGCACAGTAAGTGCCTGTGGATGCTGTGAAAGGTTCTACTCATAGGGTTAGTACTGCTATACTGACTCAATGAGGAAAGCAATGATAATCTACCTCACTCCTCTTCTTGCTTAGTACGCCTCAATATAGCTCTGCCTTGGGTTTTTGTGGGTATCTACCCACATAACCTAATGGCAGTGCCTTTTGAGGATCCAACCAGCCTTCGGGCTGACTACCTAACAGACAGACATATTATCCTTAAAAATAAATGTGACCAACCAGGTGGTGTAGTTCTTGGTTATCACTTCTGGGGTCCAAGTTTGATTCCTGACTGTCAAAAAATCTTAATTCTAGTCTAAGGGTAAGAACGGGGTACACACATCCTTTGAGATAAACCGGTAAATGTTGGGTTCGATTCTCCGCGTAGCCACCCAGCAAGTGGTTTACCAAGGGGTCCCACACATACTGAAGGTAAATGCCTGGGTAATTCCTATCATAAGGTCACGACTGCCTTCTGAAAATCCGTCAACAAGTAGGCTAGTCGTATTCATTAATTCCTATTCATGAGATTAAATAGCACTCTGTCAAACACATGACGTGTGTCAGAATCCAGCCCAACATAAAAAAATAACATCATGACGTGATTTTGTCTGCTGTTAATTCATTTTATGGGCTTGTGACTTCTTGGTCATCAGCTCCGTGAAGTTGGGTGTGGGTTGAATTCCCCTGATAGGAAATTAGAAAATAGGCACCAATGGCTTATCTTCATAATAATTGGATTTGCATCCAGTCACACAACAGTTTCAAGGCATATCACCACAATTTTAGCATAGCCTATGCATGAGTAAGCCTACTGGTAGTTTATTAAAACGGGATCCACACCAAGTTCGTGATAAGATTGATATCCTTGAACTAGCAGGCGTATAATTGGATGAGAGAACACTGCAGACAATTTAATAATAATAATAATAATGTTATTGGTTTTACGTCCCTTTTAACTACCCTGGATTTTAGAGACGCCGGGGTGCCGGAATTTTGCCCCGAGGGGGATCTTTAACGTGCCAGTAAATATACGGACACGGCTCAGACAATTTAAAAAGTAGGTTATGTTCATACGTACGGTAATCAATTTTCAGATCTTCTTAGGCCTTAAATTGGAATGCGTTAATTATTACTATGCTTGCTCATAATGAATTACCATTACTAATAATTTTTAAACCCTAAACAGAATAATATATAGGCCAAACTTACCCTCTGATTGGCACTAGAATTGATGGTATCACAAGCGTAACAGAAGTCACCGGTATCTCGTATTTATGAAGCACTAATGCAGACATTTACTTCCACGAACGTGTAATATCATTAAGCAATAATCAATAAGCACAGATAATCAAAGGAGACGATTGCTAACCGAAATTCACACCCCTATCACATCGTAAACAAAACGACTCTACTTATAAACAAAGCATGTAATCACCAACAGCGACAGCCATCTTTCATCTGTCCCGCCGCTAGTGTCAGGTCCGGTATTATAGAAGGTCCTGAACCAACGGAACAGCTTCACAAGAAATCCGCCAGGTAGAGCGCAAGTCCAAGAAATTACAAAGACTCCATAAGTTTCCAAACTTGACACATAGATGGGGCGACGAGTATCTTACATTTGAAGTAGAGTACTCTCAGCGGTACTTTGAAACGTAGACATAAATATAATTGTCACAACTCTCCCCGCCTGCAAATGTGATCATTGGGTCACCAAATGATCACCAAGTAGATTGCAGAGGAGAAATACAGAAGAAATTTGAAGTCTTCATAACATGAACGCTAAATAAATAGTTTTTCATGCACACAATGTCACTACAAGAAGATAACACCAGAAAAAGCAATACAGAACAGTTTCCCATGCTTAGAAATTTGTTTGTTTTACATAATACATCTTCATAGCATCCGGCAATAGATACAGGATGAGACATCTTCTTCATTCTTCGGGAGATAATCAATTTTCCAGTAGCGTAGGACTGACCATGACATCCGGGCGCCCATGGACGATAAGTACAATCCATACGACTGCAAAGGTTTCTCTTCATCCAGCAATATATTTCTGAAATCAAATCGAACTGCGAACAGTTTATTTGTTCTTGGTTCCTTACACACACCACAACTGACGTTATCAGTCACGAGTCAATCAATTACAATACATCAGGCTTTCAAAAAAAAATAACGATGACCGACAGAAAGTACAACATAACATGAAATTAAAATAAGAATAACCCCCTTAGTTTCCTCTTTTCTTTACAACATCATTATTACAATAGTATTTTTCTTTTTTAACAAGTCTTTTCCGAACTATCACCTCCTCTTTTAATTTGAGAAAGGTGGACACGAAATTTTCTTGGTGAGCAGTTTATTAGACAAACATAACTACATCACCAACTTGAAATGATGTGGTACGGAGTCCTCCGTTATATCTGTCTCTTAAACTGTCATGAGCGAATCTCAAGTTAAAGAAAATACCGAAAGAAAAAATATAGTAAGCAACAAGAAAATCAACGAGGAAGAAAACGCCAAAACAGAAACTACCGAATAAAAACCCCAAGAAATTATATTTTAGAAGACCATAACCATATAAATCAGATCTCACGTGCAGAAAAACACAATACATCCACCTTTCACTTACTCGTACAAAAAACAAAACAAAAAAGTCAACCCCTGGCACTATCCAGCCCATGACGGGCTAAGGCCGACCAAGCGACCGCTGCCCAGCCATTTGGCCTGTAGATATTGGGGTGACGCGTGATCAGCGCGTCGGGTCCCCTCGGCCGTTAACCTTGGTATTCGTGATCGGGGCGCTGTCTCACTGTCAGACAGCTACTCAATTGTCCTCACGAGGCTGAGCGCACTCCGTTCCAACCCTCACGTCAGTTTTAAAATCCCTGACGGAGCCGGCGATCGAACCCGGGGCCTGCGGGTGAGAGGCAGGCGCGCTATCTCAGCACCATGGGGCCGGCCACTCACTCGTACACAACTGTAAATCCCAAAAATAATCACTACATTTACCACCCACGAAGAAATTACCCAAAATATCCACCAGTATGTAAATAATATTCGTCAAAACACCCTAACACACTCTTACCTTTATGCCGACTCGAACCAAACAGAATACATTGATCACACAGCCCGCATTCTGAGAGATCCATCATGAGCCCTAATAGCATACGTGCTTACCGGGAGGGTATTTGTCCGCACCATATATCCTTCATATCACACACTCATCGTAAGTCTTACATCCCGAATCAAGCAGATAAATAAGGTGCCCTAAGTACACCAACCTGGAGATTACTTTGGGATCTTTCCGTAAGATACTCACCATTCATACAATGATCACCTTCGTCGTCGTCTAAAATATCAGTCCCATACCTAATACCAAGACTCAAAAGATGAAATCCAACCCTTATTCAACAGAATAATCACCCATATAATTACTCTGTGAACTCAGGTTGGTAGGTGTTCCAACTATATAAAACTGACATACTCGGTAATTGACGTAAAAACAACTAAAATTATTTAATTAAATAAACCTAACCTTATTTTTAAACTCAAAACACAAACAAGCCCATCCCTTAAAACTTTCAACAAATCTAACCTATTACTGTCGCACAACACACACATTCAGTTCACGCACGCTGTTTTTCAAACACAATTTAGAAAATAAACTTACAACCGTCATAAATAGAGAAACCTTTTCTTGGAAAAACATAACGGAAGATGTACCTAGAAGTTCTCCTTGGCCCGAGGTCCTTTCATGGAATAAAATTGGTTATTACATGATTTAGCAAGATGACCTACTACACCACAATTGAAACATCTTCTTCTTTCTGGATTCACCACCGGAGCATTTCTGAAATTGAAAGAATTAGTACTAATCCTAGGAGTAGGTATACTGGCAATCCGAAGTGAGTCACCGCTCCTTACTGTTTCAGCGATCATGATGATTCTGTTTAGACCAGGGAAATCAGTAGGCGTTCCTCTCATGGACAAGTATGAACGATATTCAGGATTAATCCCATCAAGAATCTTAGAACTTCTCATTTCTTCACTCATATCAATGCAAAATACTTTAGCATAACCCTTAATGTCCGATAAATATTCATTTAGGCTCTCATCGAAACGTTGTACTCTATAAAAGTATTTGTGATGTAACATACTCAAAGTATTGGATGGAAATAACGATGTTAAAATCTCTAGATGGAAATTATTTAAGGAGGCACGAGATCTCATAGCCTTTAATAGCTGTTCTCTTAACAAACCATTAGTTTAAGGGAAAATTAGTTGATAAATCTGAACTTCAGAAAGATTAAAAACAACGGCATTGTCAATTAATTCAGAAAACTTTTTCAAAAATAAGACCAAGGTTTCAGAATCACTACCATTACATGTAGGGATACAGACGTTGATAAAGGATGAGGAACATTCGCATAATTAATTCCTTGCTGAAAATTGGCAAGGGAAGGGAAAACTTCGTTAGACGAGGGACCATTTATTAAATTCACAGACCTACTGTTACTTGACATCTCAATTGGCCTATCGTTCGAAATACCAGGCATGTCAGTCTCGTTAAGAATCATGCTAACACCATCTGTACGGTTAGAGTTCGAAGGAACCACACTAGCTTCTTGTCCACCGGTTGAAGCCCCTAACCTCTCAACTTTATCAGAATTGGTCGAGTTATTTAAATTAATCATGGTTGCACTATCATCAACTAACGAACAAGATTCAAGATTAACTAAATTATTATTACTCACAGTATTTAGATGAATGGATTAACCAAGATCACTCACTTCTAAACTGACACTGTTATCACAACCAACCAAGTTGTCAGAATCAACAGAATTCACTTGAGATGTTTTAATGGTAACACTGAACCAAACGTGAACGTAGGTCTATCAAGTTTTCACAGTATTCAGAATCGTGCCCAGAACAGACCTCAACTATATCACCGACACGATAATACCAATGCAAAATGCGAGCCTTGAATCTACACAATTGAGACCTAGAATTATCACTGGCACCAAAAATCAACTCTCTTAAATCAATCAGGTTTTTGAGATCAGATACAACTGAAGATTTACCGCTTATCCACGGGTGTTCACTCCAGTTGGGAACGATAATAGGTGACAATCTCAATTCTTTCAAAGTAGTAAGGTCAATCTCTCGGTGGTAAGCAGGAGATTTTCCTCGGACAAGGACTTCATATGCTACTTCAGATTTATTCAGGTAATAAACTGCCACCTTTTCTCTTCCTTCCATAGGAATTCCATGTATCACTCAGATATGTAACAGAAAAAATCACAAATATTAGAATTTTTAAATATTAAACCCAACATAGAATCTTAATGTCCCCTATCACTCGATTCTCTGTCTGGGAATCTCTTAAAACAAACAAACTGTGGAAAGGTTAAAATTAACCAAACGGTCTACTACCGGTTGAGTAGAGTTAGGCCCACCAAAAAGGTAAGGCCTTCGTGGAATATTGCTACCCATTTAGATCCCCAGAGTGTTTGCCTTTGAGAGAAACTACCAGACCATAACGAATGGAATAAGAAGTGATATCACTGGCCTAGTACGCCTGGTCCACCGCAGTGCAGCGCTGGCTCCGATCTGTGATGTAAGTTAGCATTGGCGCTTACGAGACTTTTAAAACCTTGCGACCTGTTTTACATGTTAAAACGCCGTAAGATATCCTCATAGGCACTAATAAGTTTGACATCTCCACTTACTTTACTGTGCCCAATTATAATTCAATAAGTCGTCTCCTGTAATAGTCCAGTTTCGACAATAAGCGAAGACAGAGAGCAAGTTCAAAATGCGATTAGTTTTGCCAGCTATCGGTAAATCAAGAAAAAAAAAACGGAAAATTAACCTCGCTATCAGAAAGGATTTCTTCACATTGTTACACATTTTACATTCCCTTAACAGACTTACAACACAGCCACAAAAAAAAACCCGTACGAACCCAACTTTCAACTTTATCGTAGATTACTATAAAATTCAATAATAACCATAAATTTCAATCCACAAACACCAAAATCACTAAACTACGATAACTTCAGAAGAACTTAACATTAAACAGACATAGAAGGCATAGTCATGACCCCTTCATAGAGTAGGATATTGCCTAAACCCGATCACGGCTCCTTCAACTTTACCTAAGAATATTGCAAAAACAATTATACCCATAAATTTCACTCCACAAACACCAAACTCAATGAACTACCATAATTTCAGAAGCACTTAACATTTAACAGACATAGAAGGCACAGTCATGACCCCTTCTTAGAGTAGGCTATTGCCTAAAGCTGATCACGCCTCCTTCAGCATTACGGTAGATATATGTTTCTAAACTCATTATCTTTTTATTCTCATCCCTTTCTTCACAGAAGTAGTCTTCAATGGCATCAAGTGCATTTTATTTACACCATACTGGACAAATACTTAGGCAAATTAGGAAATATATGTGGAACAGAATAGTCTTTCAATCGCCAGTTGATTCTTGGGAGAAGTACTACTTCCTTCCCTTCTATCACAAATTTGTCAAATTTAACAATTAAATATTCTGAAAAGTGAGCATCACAGATGTAGGACTTTTCAGTAAGTTCCCTATCCTTCCCTGGTATGGCCCCTCTGCACTTGATAAAACGTTCCTCATCTTTAGGAGATTTGAAAAACCGTCAGACCTCTTTACTGTCCCCATAGCCAGATCTGCATCCTGGTACAAAACAGCAAGGCTCTACACTACTCAAATTAAGCACTCATGAAAATGTAAGGGCTAAACTGCTGTTTACTTACATTAAATAACAATAAAATTAACACACGAAGATAACTTCAACACACGACGAGAAATTAAATTCCATTTCAATTAATGCTTCCTACAATAGCATTTCAGGTATTAATACTATGAAGTAATAGTGTAAGCACTTGTATATCAATAAACGTTTGCACAGAACACCACCAAAACACTCCGACCGATTAAATACTTAATATATCGCACATAAACACATTAACATATGTGGAAATCAACAATCTCAAGTCGACTGTAGCGCTACGTAGCGGCGAGTGCCAACCCGATACGTATTCATTACATGCTATTGAGGGAGAAGAGATCACACTTTTTATTCTATTCGTTATGTACCAGAAATAAAAATCTAAGTGATAGAAAACACCAAGTCAGATTACTTTATAATATATTCACCAGTCTTTAATAGATACAAATAACATGAGAAAGTCTTAAGCAACAAACAATTAATAATCTTAGAAAAGAGGAACCTCAAAATCATAACCTTCTTCGAAGACTAATTATTTATCATCTTAGTTGATATTAAATATTCGACATCTATTCATGAATACGTAGGAGAAGTAGTACAATGACCAAGTATGACGGTCATCAAGAGCTATCACTTAAACCCCAAGAAAATACCTATTTTAAATCATTCCCAATCACAAGGGAGCTAGACGTTAACACGACCGTCGTCATCAAAATCCCAAGATGGAGTCCCAAATATCAGATGATTTTGTCAAAATGAAAGGTCAATAATTCATAACCCAAAACAATGAGGTTAAGGTTGCCTGGCCAACGGTGGCCTAAGAAAAGAAAATACATCATAGAGATGTTTCACACAGACTCTTAAGGAGTATTTCTAACTGAAACGAAGCAGAGGAAAAGCAATAAACCAGAACGTTAAGATAAAATTAAAAAACTGCTTCGAATCAAAACAAGAGGTTCGCTGTAATACAACAGATGAGAATCTGGATCAGCTTAGAAAATTAACATACTCAAAATATAACACAAAGAGTTTGGAAGACGAAGTAGTTATTTGCAAAGATCAGTATATCAAAACACTCACATGACAAATCCAACTTTTACGCATCACCACAAACTAGCCCATGTGCAGAGAACCCAAACATAGTACGACAAGGTACGAACCTCAGAGAGATTAAATGTTAGGTTATCCAAACGCATCTCACATCCATGCCAACACAACAGGCACATCACATGCAATATAAGGGGTCTTGACTCATTTGACCAAAATCAAATTAAACTAAAAATAGCAAGAAGTAAGCCCATATATTACCAAACTCATACCAACATATAAACACAGATCCATTCACACGACATTTCATACATACTGATCTTATTCAATAACGACTTGTCAACCATTACATGCAATGCGCATACCTTATCCTGCCGGTCTCGTTCACATAATCGAATTTTAAAATGTAACATGCTTAAAAACAAACGTGACTCTTCCAAGACGTCAGTACAACTGTTTCCATCCGATGGTAGTGGAAAATAGGCATATCTCCGCCCAAGCCCGAAGGCTGGCTTCAGAAAGGTCTCCGCGATGAAATACTACATCCTCGTTCTTCGACGATAAGATAGGTAATAATCCATTTCCTAACAAGACTTGTTAGGTAACCAGGGCGACATATTCAATAATAATCTCAAACCCAGACGCTGATCTCTGTCAAGATCAAAATCCAGCTTGCGCCATCTAGCGTAATACTAGTCCAACCAACCACGGCCGACTGAATACGAGCTGCGCTCTATACCGGCCTTGACATTCCCAGTCAGAACCCATGTATACATGTAATTGGAAAGTTTCTACTCGTTGCCGGTAGAGCGCACCCCCCTCCCATTATAGGCGCGATAAGGAATCAGCTGTACAGTACGTATATTAAATGTGTAATCTCAAGAACCACTGGATGGATTTTGATGCTGCTTTCACCATTCTGTAAAGGTGATCTCGAGGAAGATTTGTGTAGAAAATAATTTATTTATGACCAAAGGGAGCAAAGCAGTAACGATTTCAGTGAAAAGGTCGAAAAAATAGCCTGGCGTCCGTGCGCTTTTTAAGCTTACGCTGGGCAAACCGTTAAAAATATCATTATATTATGAGTGTAAGAATTGTTCAGCGTGAGAAATTCTACAAAAAAGTCCGCGAGAGCATATCTCTATCTTCGATACATCGCCCACTATAAGTGTTTTTAGTTTGGACGGGAGGGGGATTTGGCTTGCACCTCGCCATTCTTAAATTACGTCTGACAGGAATTCCTTGCACATTCATAACTGTTCCCGGGCGAAGCCGGGGCGGATTGCTAGTGACACTATATAATTATTATCATTATAATTTCCACATTATCAAAATTAAAATTATATCACAAAATAAAATAGCGTGCTAATAAATCTAAGAGAAATTAGACATACCTTGCACCTTCTTCGGGTACAAGGACACAACTCCAGCACCGTCTCATCAAAAGGAAAGAGAGGATGAAAATTACAGCCGGGAACAAGTAGCAGCCAATCGTGTGTTGTGTTTTGTGCTAAGAGATCTTTCGACAAATTATCAGATACCATGTGCCTTCTTTTTCACGAAGCAGCTGTCAGGACGGCACTTACATAAACTCCTGCTGGAGGTTATTCTCGAGGTTGAACAATGCGGTTTCATAATTATAATAACTGTCTCTGATAATCACAAAACTAACACTACAATGATGTGGCATTTAGGGGGAGGGAATTTGCAACCAATGGTCAATCACCCATACGAAGAGTCTAGGAATGTATTCCCTAGTTTTGATCATTGTCACATTCTAAAAAAAACCATTAGAACGCAGTTTCTGTAACGAGAGATGACTGATGGTACTGGAATAATTTCAGGGAAATACTTGTCATTACTATACACAATGCAAAAGGGTGAGATCGTCAAACCGGTCAGACACCTCACTAAGAAACACATCGAACCCACTAAATTTGAAAAAATGAATGTTCGGCGTGCCAAGGAAGTGTTCTCGTCAGAAGTTATTGGTGCCATTAGTACACTGAAAGAAAATATAGGCATGTACCCGGAAGCGTACACATTCATGGACGCAGAAGCAATCATTTTTTTAAAACGTTAATAAATGGTTCGCTATGCATGACGTAAGCATCACATATCATATTCATTCTAGAAATCCAGATAAAGGGCACTTTTTCTCATTAAATGTCAGTCGCCTAAACTGGCTAGAGGAATATTTTCTTTCTTACCTTGAAACTTTGAAAGCTGCTAGTAACGCTGCTAGAAAGGACTTCCTGAGTTCTGAGTCTTACGAAGCTACCTATACAATTAATCACGGATTCAACTGTCCAGGGCATAAGGTATCTTCTAAAAATGGGTTGAGGAAAGTCGCCAAATATAGGGAGGATTTTTTATAAGGCTCACATTAGACATAAGAAGGAACGGAATAATTTTGGTTTTCTCACCAATGTAAACCTCAGGCGATATACTATGTATATTACAAATATGGGCACGTTTGATGTTGTAATACCCTCTGATATTATTGTTAACTTTAAAAGCGCACTTTCCCCGTATTAGGCAACCGGGTTTCGTAATATGGGGAGGTGAGAAACCTCACGGTTTTTATTTATAATAGCTACACTGAATAATATACCCTACTAATTAAAGCATTAATTCTGACAAAAAAAAATCGTGTGGCCTCCTGAGAGGCCGAGTGCAGGTCTTTCTAGTCGACGCCCGTGGGCGACCTGCGCGTCAGGATGAGAGATGGAATGGATGAAGATGAATGAAACTGGGCAAGGATGTGGAAGGAAGCGGCCGTGGCCTGTTAGAAGGTACCGTCCCAGCATTTGCCTGGTGTTGAAAAATGGGAAACCACGGAAAATCATTTCAAGGACGGCCGACGGTGGGGCTCGAACCCACGCGTCTACCGAGTCAGCAGAGAGCTTGGCCCCATGGCCTAACGCTGCGCTTTAGCCAGCGTAGCCACTACTGTCGGTAATTCTGACAATGTAATGAAATCCTGAACACAAATAGTACAAAAATACAAAAATGAATATTTTAAGTAAATAACAGTCCTAGTTTCCTGTTGCCGAACTTCCAAACCGTTCAGCAGAAAAATGCATAAACTTTAATGAAAACCGAGTGATTCTGATCGAATTCAGCTGTAACGAGGTGCAAGGTAAGCTTATGTCTAATTTTTCTTGGATTTATTAGCACGCTATTTTATTTTGTGATATAATTTGCATTTTGATATTGTGGGAATTATAATGATAATATAATAGTGTCACTAGCAACCCGCTCCGGCTTCGCCCGAGAACAGTTATGAATGTGCAAGGAATTCCTGTCAGACGTAACTTAAGAATGGCGAGGTGCAAGCCAAATCCCCCTCCCGTCCAAACTAAAAACACTTATAGTGGGCGATGTATCGAAGATAGAGATATGCTCACGCGGACTTTTTTGTACAATTTTTAATGCTGAACAATTCTTACACTCATAGTATATTGATATTTTTAACGGTTTGTCCAGCGTAAGCTTAAAAAGCGCACGGACGTCAAGTTCTTTCTTCGACCTATTCACTGAAAACTAAAATCGTTACTGCTTGGCTCCCTTTGATCATAAATACATTATTTTCTACAGAAATCTTCCTCGATATTACCTGTACAGAATGGTGAAAGTCGCATCAAAATCCATCCAGTGGTTCTCGAGATTACCCGTGATATCCAAGAATCGGGGACTTTGTTTTACACTAAGTAGAGATAAGTCTTAGTCGTGCAATGCTTGGTTAACAGCGCTGTGTGAGCAGTTGAGTAACTAACAAGATTTCATGAAAAAGGTCTCATTGTCTAGGCCGGTATGAGCGCATTCAGTCGGCCGTGAACCAACGGAACAGCTTCACAATAAATCCGCCAGGTAGAGTGCGAGTCCAAGAAATTACAAAGACTCCATAAGTTTCCAAACTTGACACATAGATGGGGCAACGAGTATCTTACATTTGAAGTAGAGTACTTTCAGCGGTACTTTGAAACGTAGACATAAATATAATTGTCACAGTATATTAGAGCTGTGGATCGCACAATTTTTAGGTTATGTGATTTGGCATAGGTTAGGTAATTCGTAAGGCCTACAAGGGCTTGGCAGATTTTGTCCGATCTCAATCAAAAGACACAAAATTGCTCTTGGGCCGTAGCACAAGGCAAACACATAATTAAACCATAAAGGAAATACAACACATAAAATAAGTAATTAATGATCAAACACTGAAACCAAAGCAAAAGATACTGAAAATAAATAAAAAGGCAAAATTAGGTACTACAGAAATAAAACTCAAGGTTCCGTACCATTTACAATTAAACAAGTTGAGTAACAGAAAAACTTCGTGCTGATCACAAGCCAAGAAGTAGATATTGGGTCTCGGACTAATCTGCCAACTCAAAGCCCACTCACCGTACATCTTTAAACATGTAAGGCATTACCTTTGCTGCAGATTATAATTCATATTAAGATATACATTTCGCTTTAGTGTAATGAGTACAATACAAACTCTTCGGGGTTCCGATACGAGAAAAACTCGCCCCCGATAAATCCTTAGAAAATTTTCACATCTGACTTGCAAACCCTTCCAAGATGGAGGGTCGATGCTTTATTGATTAAATTGTTGACCTAAATTCTGTGTTGATACGGAACTGCCAACATAACCTCAGACTAGGCCAAAACTTGTCTATCATAAAGTCACAAATATTATTGCTAACAGTTGTCGGCGTTTGCAAATGGCCTGTCATTGGATCCACAGCAACAGCCAATCACCCTTCGGCAGGATTTCGATCTCATTGGCCACAGCTGATAATATTACAAAGATTGTGGGAAAAACATGGAGAGATGAATCTTATTGATGCCGGTTGGATTTCTAGGTTAAGTAGATGTACAGGGGCAAGTTGTAGAAACACCAGGCATTGTAACGTGAAAATCACGGTACAGGAATAAATGTAGTTTTTTTGTGACTTGTAATTTTAAGGGGGGAGGTCTAGCTTACCAGGTCAAAAATTAGCATTTTTTATTATATAGATTTTTTAAGCCGAGTTTTAGGTTTACTTTGCAAAAAGAATTTTTGGATTCTCCGGCCTGGTTCCAGAGATATGCAAAATATTGTGACCGGATGACATGTGCTGCCATGCTTTCTTCCTCGTACACTTTCGTTCTGTTTTCCTTATGCAAATGTATCACCCTCTAAACCGCGTGCCGTTGATAATATCGATACGTACATTTACGAGACACGTTTTTGTTTTGTTTTCTAGGAGTCCTTTACACCTGTGTTATAGAATATCCATGGAAACAAGTTCCATCATGGAACAATTCTGTGTTATTCTTCCATGGTTCCATGTGCAAATATTTTTTTGTAAACAACATCAGTGTGGCCTGTCAGTTGTGTGATTCGTTGTGAAACGTGAGGTATACCGCAGTATGGGTGCTCGAAAGGTACATTATAAAAGTAAAAACCGTGTTTCAAAGGGAATCAGCATAAGCAGTCTGGAAAACAAGCAGTGAGTAATGCTGATAATAATTCGACACCTAACCTCAGTGCAGCAGGCAGGAAGCTTACTCCAAATGTTGGAGTTGAATTTGATGGTGATGGCGAAATGTGTTGCTACATTTTTTATGTAAATATTCAGTTTCGAGGGTTACAGAAATGTCTTAGGTGTGTGTGTGTGTTGAACCTGTGGTACTTAACCTAACCAATTTAGGAGGTTTGGGCTATAAAGTGACAGTTAACTGTGAATCATGTTCTGAAGTAGGTACTTTTTACAACAGTGCAGTATTGGGGAAAACAAAGAATGTGCTATCTGTAAATAGGAGAGCAGTTTATGCCATGAGGTGTATTGGGCAAGGACTACAAGGCCTAAGTGTGTTTTGTGCTATAATGAGCATGCCACCACCTGTGCAGAGAAGTACCTATATCTGTATTGTGGATCATATTCTTGATGCCACATCTAAAGTTTCAGAAGAATGTATGATGCAGGCTGCAAAAGAAGAATCTGAACTTAGCAATTCTTCTGAGGTATCAGTGTCTTGTGATGGAACTTGGCAGACTAGGGGCCACACTTCACACCATGGTGTAGCTGTTGCTATTGGAGTTAAAACTGGTAAAGTTGTGGACTTAGAAGTACTTTTATCAGTATGTAAGGGATGTGAACACTGGAATGGGAAGGGAAATACTATAGAATATGCTGAATTCATAGAAATACACTCAGAAGTATGTGGAAAAAATCACTCAGGTACAGCTGGCAGCATGGAAGTGGAGGGAATGAAACGAATATTCAGTCGGTCAGAAGAGAGACGGGGGCTGAAATATGTCAACTACATTGGGGATGGTGACACAAAAAGCTACAGAGCAGTCAATGAAATGCAACCTTATGGGCCTCACATAAAGGTCAATAAAATAGAGTGTGTTGGCCATGTTCAAAAAACGCATGGGGACTCGGCTTAGTAATCTAAAGGCTAATTATAAAGGGAAAAAAAATAGAAGATGGCAAACCGCTGTCAGGTAAAAATAGGCTCACTGATGCTGTTATTAACACCTTGTCAGTGTACTATGGCAATGCCATTAGAAGTAATAGCACTTCAGCTTCAGAAATGAAAACAGCCATTAGGGCTATCTGGCATCACAAAGCCTCAACTGATGAAACACCTATGCATGATTTCTGTCCCAAAGGAGTTGATTCTTGGTGTAGTTACCAAAGGGCTGTCTCTGATGGCAAGGAGAAAGAATATCATCACAAGAATAACATACCTATGGCAATAATGAAAGAAATTGGACCCATTTTTAAAGATTTGTCTTCCAGTGATCTTTTGAAGCGGTGTGTGGGTAGTCACACACAGAATAGTGACGAATCTCTGAATGCCAAAATATGGAAAATATGCCCAAAAACAGGATTCTGTTGACAAAAAACTGTGTTGATAGCAGCAAAGGATGCAGCCATCAAATTCAATGTTGGGATGAACGGAAGACTGAAGGTCGTAAAAGAAATGGGACTGGACCCAGGAGCTTACTGCATTCAAGGACTGAATCAGAAGGATGTCAGAAGAATTCAGTCAACTGAGAAGAGGGCACTTGAATCCACAAAAGGAGCCAGGAGATGCAGAAAGAGGCTCCAATTGCAGGAAGAAGGAAAGAAACATGATATTGAAGGAGTGACTTATGGTCCAGGACAGTTTTGAATGGCGAGGGGTCCGAAAGTTGTATTATTTTTATGCCAACATTTTTAAAGCTGTTTTCCTGAAAACTATAATTTTTAATACCGTTTAATTCTGTTATAATTCCATGGATTATGATGATTTTTTCAGGGTTTCCTCCCATAAGGCTGTACTACAATATGTACCTCATTCAGGTCATTAGGATTTATATTTGTTTTTTTTACTGTACTTAAAAAAGAACTATTTTCAGCTGCTCTGAATAAAAATCAAAAAAAAGTTCTTAAATACAGTTTATGCTAATGATTGAGGTACATTTTGAAGATGCAGATGTAATACACACCTTAAAAATTTCTCATAAACTTGGGATATATAACGGAAACGATGATGCATGGTAAAAAATTTGGCAAATTTTGAAAATTCTATACAAAATTCTTATGATAAGAATTTTGACACTTTAAAAGTTGCTTTTGGTTGCCACAAGCTTGTCATTACTGTGATACACATTATCATATGTCAACAATATTTGTAGCATGTTCAACAATCGAATGAATATTGACATTTTTTCCCTCTCTTAAGCTGGACCTCCCCCATTAAGTGAGCAAGTTGAGGCGCCCAGGTCAACTTATCGTCAATCAGAAGACCTAGATATTTTGTTTGGTGAGCGATGGGGATGGACCCCTGTTGATATAGGATCGGAGAACGATCATAGATACGTCGGTGTGTAAAAATTAAGGCGGAATTTTTTGTGAGACGGTTTCGAGGCCATGAGTAAAGAGCCAGGAGTGAGGGCGTGACACATATGTTGCCGCCACGTGGATAAATCGGTGTGAGAACAATATAGAAGAAGATCGTCGGCATATTGGATGATACGGACATGTGGGAGTAATAGTCCCTCAAACACGCAGGTATAAATGAGGTACAGGATGCCACATAAAATATCGCCTTGAGGTAGACCAGAGTACGAAAAACGCAAATTGAGGGCAGTGAGTAAGGTAGGAAGAATGACATGAAGGTGTTGTAAAAAAAAGCTGTGATCAAGTGAATAAAAGAGGGGGGAAATTTCCATTGATATAGAATATCCAACAACAACGAGACGTTGACATTATTGTATGCGCCTTTAATGTCGAGAAAAACGGCTACTGTAATTTTTTATGGCAGCTACACAAGAGAAGATCTGCAAGGAAGATATTCATGGCGTCACTTGTCGATCTGCGTTTGACAAAGGCAAATTGGGTTTTTGGAACCATATCATAATACTCTAGCGCCCAGATTAGTCGTGCCAGTAATATTCTCTGAAACGTTTTGCGAATACAGGACCCGAGCTGAATTCCTCGGTAGCTGCTGGGTAGGGCTGGGTTTTTGCCGGGTTTTAAGATAGGAAGTAATAAGAAATCATTCCACGAAGTAGGAACATGACCTGTACTTAATACGGTATTATAGAATTCGAGAAGGACCAGTTGAGCGGAAGAGGGCAAACTATTGAGCATTTGGTAGGAAATATAGTCGGAACCTGGGGTGGAGGATTTTTTGGTGGTTAAAGCTTGTCGGAGTTCGGTGTATAAGGTCGGTTGGGTGAGACAGGAAAATTTTGAAGACGGGTCGTATTGATATGATGGGTGTGCAAAAGCGACAGAGTTGGGTGTGAGACTGCGGTAAAAACTTAAGGAATTATCAAAATTAAGGCGGTGTGGGGACATGTGTTTGGTACACCCCGATAAGGGCCGTGTAGAGTTCTAGATTAGGGTAAGGGATGTCAAATGATTAATAGTATTGACATATGTCTGCCAGGCTTTACGGCGTTTTTCTTTGAAGGTGCGTTGCATGGTGGCTATTAGCTTTTTATATTGCATATATATGTAGGGGGTATTATATTTGCGAAAGAGGTGAAGTAACGCCTTTCGTCGCTTTACTAATCCCTTACATTCGTCGTCCCACCAGGGGATGCGAAATATTTTCTGCCCAATGCGTTCTTGACAAGGAATGAGTGGGTGATAAGTATCAAAATATCGGGTAATGACGTGTATTAAGTATTCATAAGAAGTTCGGCAAAAATACTGTTGTATATACTCAAAAAACAACAACGGATCAAAATGTTTAAAATTTCTGAAGTATCGAGGAGTTTGCACCGGGGGTGGGTATCAGGGTAAGGAAGAACTGGTGATTATTATGGTATAATGGTCGCTTGAATGCGGATCTGGGGATGTTTGCAAAAAAAAAAACCTGATGAGCAATATTGAGAGAAACGAAGGTTAATTCAACAGCACTAGGATTTTGAGAGGGGGCGGAAATGCGAGTAGGAGAGCCGTCGTTGAGGAGATGAAACGAGGCAAGATGAGATGAGGTCCATATGTGACGACCTTTAGGGGTGATACGTACGCTTCCCCATTTCGTATGGTGGGATGGAAAGGATCGACAATAAACAAAGAAGGATTGCCACTGGCGTTCTTTGCCTTTGATATCCGGGGGTATATAAAGATTGGTGATATAAAACGTGCTAACTTGAATGGTAAGGGAATATGTGTGGGGGAGGGTAAAATGGAAAGGGATGACGCGATAAGAAAGCAACTCAAGAAATAAAGTAAGTACGCCACCATATTTTGGGCCATCATGGCGTTCGACGGAATACTGTGGAATATGGAACGATAAGGTATGGTGTAACCATGTTTCTTGTAACAGGATTACCTCGGGCTGGTATTCCTGTATTAACATAAGTAATTCATGACGTTTATTGAGTATACCGTGTGCATTCCATTGAAGGATCTTCATGAAAGAGGGGATAAAACAACTTCCTGGCGTGTCTCAAGGGGTTTGACGGTTTGGGTAAGAGAATGGAACGGCAGGTGAGCTATTTTGTCGTAAATGTTTATTAAAAGGAGGACCCATTGGGCATTCGTGCCCAAAAGTTCCATGAGTTGAAGATAATCTCTAGTTATTTCTGGGGGCACACCTGATTTAGGTGGCACAGGAGGGGAGAAGGGGGGTTGGGGGTCATGTTAGACGTCGAATGGGAGGCAGAAAAGGGTACCGGACGATGAGGATGGTCACTGTGTACGATCGAGGGGTAGGCCTTACGGTCATATCCCAAAGGCGCGATAACTTTGGGTGGGCTGTGAACAATAGATGTGAATTTGCGTTTTTTGGTTATCGTAGGTTGTCTTGGGGTGCAAGTTTGGGAACGTGGGGGAAATTGTTGGGGAACGTTGAGCGGTTGTAAGGGGTTGTTAGATGGTGCAACAACTTTTTGATACGACTTGTTTTCGACACACAATCTGGTTTTGAATTCGACTTGTTTTTGATGATATGTACAGTGGGGTGAACCTCTAATATGGTTCTCCGCACAATGAACACAGCATACAAGCACCTGGGTCTTGTGTCTCATGTCCCTGCGCACATCGTCCGCAGCGGGGTGCGTTCAAAGGGACTGTCTCGGTAAGGATAACTTCCATAATTATCTTCGAGGGGCCGAGTATATTCCTCTCCCCCACTGTTTTCGGCCATGCTGCCGGAATTATAATCTGGGAATGGGTCGACTATTTACAGAGTAATATGCACTGGAACACACTAAGTCACATACAAACAGACGAGAACACACACGGATAACACAATGTAGAAGGAGCCGATACTCCTCGCCGCGAGGCGATACGAACGCATAGAACAAACAACCCGTGCGAGAAGCGAAAACGAACTGAACCATGGACTACAACACGGCTTAAAATAACTAGCCCTCGGGACATGTACGGTAAGACGTACGTCACAACATGGATGCGATTTGGCGCTACAGAATACCAATTCGACTGTTAACCAGTCTTTACTGGTCCTAAAGAAATGTTATAGCTTAACCATTTCTTACAGAATCGGGGTGTTGGAGTCTATGGTGCAGTTAGCAAACAACGCATTATTGGCAACTCCAGCCAAGACCTAATGCAGGTATCGAAAGTGCGAAAATGGCGTATGCGGAAGCCCGAGATATTGTTTGTTTACATTCGTTGTTGGGATACAATATTAGCTTTGATTAGCTTCGTTTGATGAAAGTTGGGATAAACTATTGCTCATCTGTAATTTTTAGTGTCTTCAGTAAGTCTGTTAAGTCCAGTTCGCGTTAATGTACTGCAATCTTGTCTAAATATGTGATAATACGCTTATTATGGACTGGTTCGATTGTGTGATGATTGTTCAGTCGACTGATGGCATTGTGTCATTTACTGCAGATGTTGAAGTATCTAAGACTAAAGCATTAATAGAAGTGTCTCAAGAATATACACCGCAATGATTTGCTAGTTAGTGACAATATAATAATAGCTTAGTACATGTCAGTAGAGTCAAACTTAGTAAGTAAAGGGAAAACGCAATGAGCATCTACGGCTAGACCAAACCGTTGACGTTATCTTGAACGCTCAGCAATATGTGCCTCCGTAAATAATTACCAGTCTGGCAGATGTTCTACTCTGCCTTGTATACACGCCAAATATTACAGCGAACTTCTGTTTTATTGGTTAAGGAAGATGTTTCCCCTGTGCCAAACAGTGAACTCAGAGTTTTCCGTCATTATTCATACTTTTGTGATTCTTACAGCTTGCAAGTTATTTTTATTATGATGTGTGTAATAAAGTGTGGTGAGTAACTTGCCAATTATGTACTTACATTGCGAGATGGTGTGCCGCGATAATTCCGTAAGAGGGAGATGGTGATTTCCTACCTACATTACTTTACTAAATCTACTATTTCCAGCGTAAAACTATTCCAAACGGTATCAGCGAATGCTTAATAGGTTAGATGGTAACATATCGTGTCTGTTCACTTTTCAGTGAAATTTACAAAGTTCACTTATTTTTATTATAACATAACCTCTCACCTGTCATGTCATTCCATTTTTCTTCAATCTGTTCTTGCTAGCACGTGTTCCATGACACTGTAATGATTTCCGGAACTAATGTTGGTCACGAGGTTCATTTTCAGTTGGCCCCTTGCTCTGATTGGCCTCAGCAGTTTTCGAGAATTTTCCATGCTCTCGGATTGGCCGACGCCACCTGTCCGCATCACGCATTCCGCGTGATCTCCGGTATATAGCCTGCCCTGGCCTACATCAACTGTCTGTCTCCAGCAAGTCACAATGCCAGTCACTCGTCGTCAGCTGTCTTCTCGCTGTTTGCACAACGCTTGAATGTGTCTCAACGCTGTGTGCTAATACATCGCAAAATGCTTCTAGTCAAACCAGCAGTGCATTCTAAAATCTACGAAATCTATATAAGTTAACATCGATACTTGGCCTACGTCAGTTTGTCGTGAGCAAAAAACGATAAACAAATTTTCTTCTGTGCTGGGCACGAAGTCTTCAACATTTCCAAGAAGGAAAAAAGTGATCAAAACCGAGTTCTACAAAGTCTATCTAAGTTTACATCGATGATTGGCCTACGTCAGTTTTGTGCTGGGCACGAAGTCTTCAACATTTCCAAGACGGAAAAAAGTGATCAACACGCTCTTCCTCTATTTATATTATGTGGAAATTCCTCTACACCAACGCCAACAAGCTAAGTGTTTATTATAACCTCAAAAATTTCTAAACCTTAAAAATATATCTTTCTTTTTAGGGTTTGTTACCTGACTTAAACAACTTGTCAAACTATGCCAAACTCAACTTATTTCTTTCTATTAAGTGGTTTAAGCATGTATTATGCCTTTAAATTGTAGGCTATGAGAAAACGGCTGTTCTCTCTCTTTCGCATGTTAACTTTCCTTCAAAGCAAATCATTCTTTTCTCTATTTTTGTACAAACTATTGGGCTTAACACCAGTTCACCTATCTGACGAAATGAATGGCTTGTTCTTCATTTAATCTATCAAAGTGTTTTTGGGAATGCTCCCATTTCAATTGCAAACAACTTTGTCTTATAACTATCAAGCGACTAGTAGGATGTTATCCCTACTGGCATGTTAATTAATGTTGATTTTTTTTCTGTAAATAAACTAGCCTACTCTCCGTGTGCAGTCCTAGGCTAAATTTTAAGCCTTCATTTGAGCACTATAGTTACTCACTATTTTACCCTGCATAGTTCTACTTCAGACTAACTGGCCACAAAGTGGTTACTTATTCTCAGGGTTGTTGGCATTCAAGCTTATGAAATCTTGTTCGCTTGTTGTAGGCCTGTCAAAGGTCACATTTCCATTACATGTTTATATATTCATTTATTGTTAATCTTTTTCAAGCTTATGAAATCTTGTTCGCTTGTTGTAGGCCTGTCAAAGGTCACATTTCCATTACATGTTTATATATTTATTTATTGTTAATCTTTTGAAAGTTGTTTATGAATAAAATACCCCTGTTATTGGCAAACTGTTTCCATTGCTATTTACTCATCAATGTTCAATCTGTTCCTACTTAGTAAAGTTCATTTTCTTATTAGACTAGAAGCTTCACTTCTAGTCCTTCCCGAAAAAGGAGGTCTCGCATTGACAGATCCTAACCAGTGTCCTTTGTGTGTGGTAATCTCCATAATTATGTTCAGATATCCACACGACGACTTCTTTGCATATTTCAATCAACTAATTCGGTGTAATATTTTAGCCGAGATTTTAGACAATTCTACGAGAGGTCTTAATTGAATTGTATCGCTATAGCGTTGGTTCGATTATTTCAGGCAACTATTCTCATTCCGATTGTGTACACAAATACTCTGCATGTGCTGGGACTGCACTTCAGTAACCGGGTACTTTCTTCTCTCCTACTTCAGAATCTGTTTGATTTTATGCTAATAATATTAATCTATAATTACTGAACTTAAATACAAATCGTGATAACTCGTCAAAAAGCTTCTTATTCAACCACAGAAACAGTGAGACTATTGTAGCTGCCCTTTGGGTGAAGACGAAGAAACCTATAATTCGAGGCCAGCACTATATAGATAAATTAATTCAGGTGAGTCTAAATTATTGATGCATATTTCTTCGGAACCTAGTCTCGTCTTGTGATATCTTCTATGCTCTTAGGTGAGTAAAATTATAATTTACACGAACTGTGACAACCTCGATGACATGATCTTAGCTATTGGTAGGGCAACCATCGCCGCCATGTTTTTTCTACATTAAGGTCTGAGGATTTTAGTTGGTCTTGCTCCAGCTATCTGATATGACATCTAGCGGTAAAAATGAGAAACTTACCAAGTAGGGTACATTTGTCACCTGGTGACTGTTTATATATGGTTTCTAGTATTGGTAAGCAGACCCTGGTAAATTCTTCGTGTCGTTATACATAAGTAATAAGTTTTAGATATATATATAGATTTTATTAATGCCATTTGATCAAATACATGTATACAATACATTTTTGATATAGGACACGTCAGAATTTACATCTATAAAATAAAAGTACCAACATGTATATATTACTAATACTATAACTATTTATAACTTATTATAATAACAGATCTTAAGAGATACAATCTTATTGGACAACTATTTACACCTTATTCTATTATCATAATATGAAAACTTAATTCTATAAATACAACAACTTAAAGCTAGGTATTACAATTAAAATAGAAAAGTGAAATATAATTATAGATTTCATCGCTCCTATACGCTAAGATATTCAACTACAGAGTAAAAACAATGGCACTGCAGATAAGCTTTCAACATTCTATCAAAGGTTTTTACTTTTGGGGCAAGTTTTATATACTGGGATAGTTTATTGTATAATTTAACTCCTGTATGAAAAGTTCCTATTTGGTATATGCTTGTATGTGTGTGTGAAATATGAATGTTTTGATTTTGTCTTGTGTTATGCCTATGAACATCATTGTTTGTTTTACGAAAAACATCCTTATTCATTAAATTATTTTTAAAAACTTAACACTTTCAAAGATATATATGCAGGGCAGTAGGAGAATGTTTAAATCTTTAAAGATAGGTCCACATGATTCTCTAATGTTTACATTTGCCATATTTCTAATCGCCCTCTTTTGTATCCTAAACGTGCTTAGTACATCTGGTGACATACCCCAAAATATGACCCCATATATTAAGTACTTCTTAATGTGTGCATGCTAGTGCAGGTTTTCAAAATACATAACGCAAAGCACATCGAGTTCAGTTTAGTATTCAGTTATTGTATATGTTTATTCCATTTCAAGTCATGTTGTATCCATAGTCCTAAAAACTTTGTTTCTGATTTATTTTCTATTTGATGACCATTTAATGTTATATTGGGCTTCGCAGGATTCCTATTCTGTATAGTGTGGAAATTTAGACACACTGTTTTTTATAGTTTATATATGAGGTGATTATCTTGTGACCATTTGGTTAACTCTCCTACAACGGAGTCCGCAGACTGCTGTATGTTTCACCTTTTATTACGTGTGTTGTATCGTCCGCAAACAAAATGTCCTTATGTGAATGAACGTTCTGTGTTATATCATTGATATATAGAAGAAAGAGTAGTGGGCCCAAAACCGATCCCTGGGGTACGGTACTCCAAATTTAATAATTCCCTCATTGGACAAAGTTTCATTAAGTGATTTGCTTCCATCATCCTTGTGTCTCAAGCTTACTATTTGTTTACGCCTTGTTAAGTAAGACTCTATCCATTTATTAGCTAGACCTCTAATACCATATTGATTTAGTTTGGTAAGGAGGATTTTATGGTCAACAACATCAAATGCTTTCGATAAATCCAAGAATAGGCCAGTTACGTGTTCCTTATTGTCAATTAATTTCAGTATACAATTAAAACATTCGTAAATTGCTGTCTGTGTAGATTTTTCCGTTCTAAATCCATGTTGTGAGTTTGATAATATTTTATTTTTTTCTATGAAACTTATCAGTCTCTTATACATAATTTTTTCCACAATTTTTGCGTTCTAAATCCATGTTGTGAGTTTGATAATATTTTATTTTTTTCTATGAAACTTATCAGTCTCTTATACATAATTTTTTCCACAATTTTTGCAATACCAGTTGGTAAGGTAATAGGACGATAGTTATCTAGTTCATCTTTTGAACCGTTTTTGTGGATTGGAATTACTTTTGATAACTTCAAAATAACCGGGTAAGTTTGAACTGTTTATTAAGTGCGTAAGTGGATTTATTATATTTTCTGCACATTTATTTAAAATTGCATCAGGGATGCCATCAATGCCAGCACAGAATTTATTTTTTAGCTCTGTTATAACTATTCTTTCCTCTTCACTTGTGACATGATTTATAAATAATGAATCACTGCATATATTTATTTTATTATTAGAATTTAGTGTATTTACCTGTGATTTATTTAATATTTTTTGTGGAATTTCCAGAAAATAGTCATTAAAAGTGTTTGCTATTTCCTCTGGATTATTAATCACTTTATTATTTCTGGTCAGTGTAATGTTCCTTTGTATTTTAGCAGATTTTCCAGTTTCTTTCTTTATCACGGACCACATAGCCCAATTTTTATTAGATGATTGGGAAATAAAATTATCATTATGCATTTTCTTTGCTAGTCTTATTACCTTATTTAATATGCTAGTGTATTTTTGTAGTATAAATTGAATTCAGGTGTTGTGTGGTATTGTTTATATAATTTGTGTAGAAATTTCTTCCTTTGACATGAATTTATAATCCCTGTTGTTATCCAATTGCTAGTTTTGTTATTTTGATCAGTTCTTCGTTTAAAGGGGAATGCTATTTCAATATAGTGTTTTAGGGTACTGTTAAATGCATTAAATTTTTCATTTACATTTTCTAGTTCATACATTTCTGACCATGTTTCCTTATTTAATAAGTCATTGTAATATGTAACATTTGATTCAGTGAATGACCTGCACTTTGATTTTACTCCATTATTATTATTATTGATTGTTTCGGGTACTTCAAAACTCAGTATTTGTCCATGGTGGTCACTAAAACCCGGACAATAGACTTCTATTGAATGGTGATATTTATCTGTATTTATAAAAATTTGATCAGGAGTGGTTTTACTAAATTTTGTTATTCTTGTTGGGGTATTTACTGTAGGTTTCAGTCCATAGGAAATTAGTAACTGTGTTAATAATTCACAATTTCTATCAAATTTTAAGAAATCCACATTTACATCCCCACAAATTATTATATCGAAATTTACTTTGCTCATGTTATTGAGTAACAATTCTAATTTATCTATAAATAGAGGAAACTTTCCTGACGGAGAACGGTATACGCAAACAATTATTAACTTAAACTGCTCTATTTTTACGACAGAGAATTCAAAATCCTGTTCCATAATTAGATAATCATAAGCTGTTATCTGTTCATGATCTAAATTATTTCTTAAGAAGATGCAAGTACCACCATGGCTAATATTAGATCTAGAGTATTTACTAGCTTGTATAAACCCTGGGAATTGAATTAATTCGAGTTGTTCCTCTTTCAGCCAATGTTCTGAAATACATAGTGCTGAGATGTCTTTAAGTTAATTTTTAGCATTAGATTTATGTAATCAATTTTATTATAAAGAGACTGGACATTCTGGTGGTAAATTTTAAATTTGTTACCTTTGCAAGCTTGTGTTGGTGATTTATTTACATTATTATAATCATAATTGTTATTATTATTGTTGCTAGACAAATCCGAAATACCATTGTTGCACTCCGTTAAATTTGACTTCAAAAGATCTGAATGCCAAACCTCACGTTTGGCTTCTTCTACTAGTTTCCCTGCTTCCACTCTAATGATATTACTGTTGAATTATTCTTACCACTTGAATTTACAATTTTACAGATTTTATCACTAAGATACTCTTTTCCTAATCTATTTAAGTGTAGGCCATGCCGAGTGTGGAACTTCCTGTCTAATTTACTTACATCTACAATTTGGACATTTGGAAAACTCTTACAAATTTTATGAATTTTTCCATTTGTAGCCTCTATTTCTACATTTACACATGATTTGGGAATTAAATCGCATCTCTGCGGAATGTTTACAATAATGGCATTTGTTTTTTGCATGGATGGCAATGTACCCTCTAAATCTTTGATTACCTTTTTACTCTCATTTCTGTAGACGTCGTTTGCTCCAACGATGATCACTGCGTAGTCCTTTGCAGTAAGGGACGCACACTCTCCTATCATTCCGTTCGTGACCTCTGCAATTTGAGCTCCTGGCTTTACTGTCGAAGTGACCTCCATTTCTCTGCTTCTCTCCAATACGCTTGCTGCTACATCTCGCCCGTGGCTATCCGTAAATATCCGCATCTTCCTGGATTTTCTCTTTATCACTTTCTTCTTTTCTTCTTGAGGAAAGTCATCATTTTCTATCGATATACCGGTAATTCAAAATAAGAGCTGGTTGTTCCAACGCTTCCCGTAATTCAAACGTGATATTTCTTAATTCGATTGATAGGAAGTACCGCACTGACAATTAAATAATACTGGTGTGTGATAAGTGCACCTGTAATTTTGTCTTAAAATTCATTTTTAATATTGTAGTATAGTAGCCTAGTCTTTCTATTTGTACATATATGTGGGGTAGGCCTATGCCATGCTATGTGCTTTGTGGAAACATGGGCTGATAACCTGATGGAGCCTATATTTTCTTCTCTACGTAATATCACAGGGGGAAGAAATCGCCTATTATTAGACCAATTACTAAAATATGACCATTATAAGGCAGGGGAAAGAAAGAAAGAAAGAAAGAAAGGAAGGAAGGTAGGAATATAAAGTAGTGGGAGGGATAGAAGAGGGGAAAGGGTTGATTTGGCACGGGCCGGGAGGGGAGAGGGACCAGTAGGCCAGGTCGGGGACGGATCGCACTCGAACGTGCATCGTCGTGCCATCTCATATTATCAGTTGTAACTACTTGCGCCGAGCAATACGCTAATAACAAAATTTTGCATTAAGTTGCAGCTCTAGCCATATATCCTCCTTGATTTTTACCCTACTTATCCAGACCGACCGCAGGGCCCCAAGTGTTATTTTGAGTTGCCATACCAGCGACATGATTCGAAATGCATAAAATCAAATCCGAATATACAATCAATGCTTGATAATACGTACCGTAAAATGGGGTAAAATGGATCAAAATTTTCGTTTTTTTAAGGTTTAGGTTATTTATTTTTATAAGAAAATGTCCAAGATTTTAAGTTAATATGTAAGACTTAAGTGCTTTCTTATTCCGTTGAAAACAAAATGATTGCTCTTTTAGTGTTGTCGTTAGAAAATAAAAAAGTGTGATCCGCTTTACCTCATAGGTTGGGGTAAAGCGGATCATCTATGTTGTTGAACTATAAAACCTCTCTATCCCACTATATGGGGAAAGTGGATCACTTTGGTACTTTTTAAAAGGGAATACTACAAATGAAAGGCAATAAGCTGTCAAAAATTCTTAGTATTTATTGATTTATTGTAATTTAAAGACAAAGCAAGACAAAGCGAATGTTATTCTTGTCACATTCTTGAACGACATTCAGTGTAAGGTGCCTGGACAGACTGTCACCTATTAATAGCTTTGGACCCTGCATTTATCTGCAGTATGGAAGGATACCGGTGGAAAACCAATCCTGAAAGAGAGATGCATCAAACCATCCACTCAAATTCCTATTGTATGCTGAACCAGTTAATCTTCCTTCAGTCCACCCAGGATATATGTGTTTGGCTTCATAAATTGTGTAGGGAGGGAGTACTGTTGCTGCGACCATTACACTGGTGCTTGCTTTACTTGAATCCTTGATCCTTTCGGGGTGTTTCATCCCACGTCTACACAACAACCTTTATAGAGCCAGGGTCATCTGTGAAGTTAGTCTCATCATAGTTAATGATGTTTGACAGTGGAACACCTTCTAATGACTTCTGAAGGGGGTCAAAGTATGCTTGCAGCTTTTCCAACGTCACGGCAGCCCTTGACCTCTTAATGTTTTGAGCAAATTTAACTGTGAGTTCAGGATGGCGTTTCATAAAAATGCGAATCCATTCCAGTCCTGGTATGTTCTCTTTGAATAGCTTCTCTACAACACCCTTTCTTTTAAAGTACCGGTACTGCTGTATAATGTTTCGTACATCCGCACTATGAAGAGGGAAACCCCAGTTGGCACATATAATGAAGGCCTCAACAAGGCAATTTTCCTCATCCTCATTGAGAACAGTTTGTCTCCCGTATTTCAAGAGTTTTTCTCTTCTTTCACTCATGTGTTAAGGGTTGTAGTGTGGTGTAAGGCACTACATAATATTCAGATGCCTTACGAATGGACATCTCACCACACTTAACATATTCATAACAGCCTCATGCAAGTATTTTTCATTGTAATTTCCCTTCCCCTCAGCTCCAACCTTTTTAACGTAATTTCTCGGCATGATCCGTTTTACCCCGCAATGTCACAAAATACATATTTATACTCACAGCTCGAAAAATATACATCATAAGTAAACAAGTTGAGGTTATGAGTATTGCACATAATCATACTTTTGATTGATACTATAAGTTTTTGTGCCACTCGCAGAACTGCCTCTACAGAATGTTTCGTTTTCAAAGAAAATAAAATGTTTAAAAATGTTAACCTATCACACACATTATTTAAAAATCTATTTACAATTTTTAGGCAGAGAATATCGCAAATATTGATGTTATAAGAGTAATATTTCCTGTGGGTTATATGTGGTAGAAACAAATAAATGAACAGGCACAGATCTTTGCTAACGTCCTTTTGGCTCTACGATACCAACTACACTGGTGTCGATTTACTTTTATTACGTCTGCATTGTCTTTGGTACATAGTTGCCAACATATGCCGGTGAAAGATCTTACAACATAAATAAGTAAATAAGAGTTAAATTGTCTTTCTTAACACTTCCCCTCAATTTAACATAGATAGTAATCTATTAAATGAGTTTAACAAACTAATGATCACAGTACAAAAATAATCTTTCACAGCTTTAACAGTTTACAAGTTGCTTACATACTAACAATGCCCAAGCCAGCTCGAAGAGTCTGGAAATGGTTACCAGTCAGTGGTTTGGTGAGAATATCTGCTTTCTGCTCACCTGAAGGAATATGAAGAACCTTGATAACATTCTTCCGATACATATCTTTCACAATATTATACTTGACATCAACGTGTTTTAGCCTTTTCTCTTCCCACTTATCTAGACATAAAATAGTTGACTGATTGTCTTCAAAGATGACAACTGGTCCACATAGTTCAACACCTATGTCCAAAACAAGATTTCTCAACCAATTGAGTTCCATTACAGCACATCCGAGAGAAACGTACTCCGCTTCAGTTGATGACTGGGCAACGGCAGTTTGTTTCCTAGTCACCCAAAGTACATTAGCACCATAGACTTCAAACATGAAACCAGAAATTTATTTCCTATTCTTGGTATTACCCCTCCCCCCCCCCCAGTCTGCATCAGCATAGCCAACTAGGTTAGCACTAGTTCCTGATTGCCTTTGAAATAAGAGTCCCATCTTGCTTGTTCCCTTCAGATAACGTAAGACACGTTTAAGCCCAACCCATTGCGCATCATTAGCATTACTTTGAAACCTACTATAGAAATTCACTGCCATGCTTATATCAGGACGTGTTGTCAACATGAGATACATTAAACATCCAACTAGTTCTTTGTAAGGTCTGACAGAAAGGATACATTCACCAACAGGCTCCTTTGCTGGATCTACCTCCAAGGGAATTTTAACTGGATTGCAGTCCTCCGTTCCAAAACATTTCAGAATGTTTTGAATGTATTGGGGCTGGCTTAAGAACATTCCTCTCTCTGAGCGATCAATTTTGATTCCCAGAAATTCCCTGAGATCTCCAAGATCAGTCATCTTGAATTCTGCCATGAGAGCCTTCTTACATTCCTGCAGAGCTGCAGCTGAACTACCTGCTACAATAATATCATCAACATAAAGAAGTAGGGTAATAGCAAGTGTGTCGTGAAAATAAAGACATTTATCATATTCTGATTGCCTGAAACCATGCTTCTGAATGAAATCATTGAATCTAGAGTTCCACTCCTTTGGGCATGCTTCAATCCGTAGAGTGTTTTGTTCAGCTTGCAAACCAGAGGTGGAGTTGACTCCTGCTCAAATCCCTCTGGTTGAGTCATGTAGATTTCTTCCTTGATACTGCCGTGAAGGAAAGCGTTCTTCACATCAAGTTGTTGAGTAAGCAATCCATGATGATTAATTACTGACAACAATACTCTCACAGTCACTAGGCGGGCCACTGGTGCATACGTCTCAAAATAGTCTAAGCCCCTTTTTTGCGAACAGCCTTTAATGACAAGGCGGGCTTTATACTTCTCAACATTTCCGGATGTATCATGTTTGATTCGAAATACCCACCTGTTGTTGATTGACTTCTTACCAGGTGGCAGCGTTGTCAGTGTTCAGGTTTTATTTTCCTGCAGTGCATTCATCTCTTCTTGAACTGCTTTCCGCCATTCTGTAGCGTCAGGTCGACCTTCAATGTCCTTGACAGATTCAAGCACATCATCTACTACTGCACCCATAGCTAGTTCACTTAGGGTAACCTCATAATCATCCAGATACTGCGGTCTCTTCCTCACACGAGTTCCACGCCTCCGTTCTTCTGTCGGTGTGTCATTGGCTTCCAGATCTTCCCCTGAATTTTTGCAATCTTCAGGAATTGGATCTTCCACGGTATCTTCTTTCTTTGAAATAGGCTTCTTATTAGTTTCATAGTGTGATGGATCATTATCTATAAACCTTTCACCTGGAGAACTCTCATCAAAAATGACATCCTTCCCTTCAATAATTTCTTGGGTGTCAGGATCCCACAATCTATAACCATTATGACAGTACCCAAACAAGTAAAGTTTCCTCGATCGACTGTCAAATTTTCCTCCACTCAGTTGTTTGGGAGTATGAAGGTAAGCTGGAGAACCAAATACCCTGATCTTGCTGACATCAGGTTTATGCCCATACCAGGGCCCTATTTCACAAAACTCGACAAGTCGACATATGTCGGATGACATAAAATGTCTGACAATTCGATCGTTCGACAAGTTTCTGTTTCTCAAAGCATGACAATTCGACAAACATGTCGCGGCAATTTTGTAAATTGTCGTGGCATATTGTCAGAAATCTGTTTCATAAAGTTGTAATGCCGACAGGTAGAAATCTGACAAATATATCACATATGTCACCAGTTTTTCTTTATGAACTAATGAATATGTGCCGCTCTGTTGTACAATTGTCAAATTGTCATCGGAAACTCGACAGGCGCCTCGTTACATGTCGATTATTACTATAACCTATCTTTTCGTATCTCGGTGCGTTTGGAAGTTTCCCGTTACATTAATAGCCTACAGTGTTGTTAGAATCGTTAGAATGGGGCGATTAAAAAGTGGGAGTAGTAGAGAGTGTTTAAGATCAGTGACGGATGTAGGAATTCTTTCTGGGGGGTTTCATTCATACAGTAGGCCTAAGGTAGTAATGCATTATTAAAATGATATTTCGATTATTATTCATAACTTTGACAGTAAACCGTGCTGCAATATTACAGAACATCAAATTAAAACCTACTGTTATTTGGTGTAAAACGACTTATTACACTCTATCTTGTCAGACCCTCGGCGAGTGTTCAACGCAGACGTTATGTTATGCCATGGCGTGTCTCACTTTTTATGTGACTACGCCTCCCATCCCCCGTAGAAAAAAATAAATAAAAAAGATCACGGCATAACAGCCCGGAAAATGACCATTCGCTATTGAACACCGGTCGGGGAAGCCTACATCAATACACGTTCTTGTGGTTATATTGTTCGAATTTCAATTATTATTATTGTATTTCTAATGCACTTTAAGTTAATACAAAAATAACCTATAATAGATGTGATTAGAGCAGAATTACGATATTTTCATGCCCGTATGTCTTCTACCCACCATTCCCGCTTTCCGATTCCGTCTCTTTATTTTTGAAATATGTATTTTTTTATAAAAAAACATAATTACTGGTACTGTATTATTCGTAAATATTAGCCTCTAAGTCAATGAATCGGTGTCTTACGCAACAATTGACAGAAATGCATTATAAACAGCAGACAAAGAAAACTAACAATGTGACGGCAATTGGTGCAAAGGAAAAATCCAAAGACATCGTGCCGAGGACTCGGGCAAAAACATTTTTTTAATACGTAATTTTTCATAAAACGAATATTTTCGACATTGAGAGCTTCCTAGTGTTTGAGGTTAGGTACAGTGCTTTTGTTGATTACATTTACCAAAATGTGTAAGGTGTTTATATTTTCTTCACAAAATCTGTCTTAACATGACGACCATTGGTGCATTTACCTTATAGGCTGTTCGTGATTGTCAGAAAGGTAAATGGTTGACCTGTAATGTATTATTAGAAGCTGTAATGATAATCACATTTATGCAGTCAAGTTTACAAATATATAGTAATTTTGCACAGTTTGTGCGTGTTTCTTCAAATAAATGAATGTTTTAATAAATAGTAAATCCTTTATTATGATTATCTCGCGTTGAACAGTTCATGTGAATCGATATTTATTGTACATTATCGATTCTCGGAATTATCGAAGTGTACATAACCTCGACAGGTGGATTTGACAATTTGTCAAGGTTATGAAAAGGGCTCTGTGACAGGCGTAAATTTTACAATATTTCTCCTGTCACACAATGACATATTGCCAGACAGATGTGTCGCGACATGTTGACAATTATGTCAAATTGTCACAATTGTCGGACCTGTCGAGTTTTATGAAATAGGGCCCAGAGAGTTGCTGGAACACAGTCTGATAAAGCATTTGTAGTGCTCCTGTTGATAAGGTACACTGCTGCGCTGACTGCTTCAGTCCAAAGATTCTTCTGTAGTCCTGAGCTCAGCAACATACATCTTGCTTTGTCCAGGATAGTTCTGTTGAACCTTTCATCTACTCCGTTTTGCTCAGGTGTGTAGCTCATGGTATATTCCAACTGTATTCCTTTCTCTTGAAAGTAAGTCTTCAGCTCGTTTGAGGTGTACTCCCCACCTCGATCACACCTGAAGCGACTTATTTTGCTCTTGAAATGTGCGGTTGCCATTGCTTCATAGATCTTGATGTAGTCTAATGCTCCACTCTTCTTTTATAGAGGATATACAGCTGCAAAATGTGTGAAGCATCTATTAGAGTTATAATGTACCTTTTTCCATTATATGACTCCGGTGTAATTGAGCCAAACAGGTCACTGTGGATTAGTTCCAGTGGCCTCTGTGCTCTTCTTCTTGTTTGGTTGTGTGGCAGCTTACACATTTTTCCTTGACAGCATATTTCACACACTTCCTTCACCTTAGTTTCTTTCATACCATCCACCAGGGTTTGCAGTTTCTGAAGCCCTGCCTTACTTGTGTGACCAAATCTTCTATGCCACAAGTCCTCGCTTCCAAGTGTTAGGCATGCAATTTCCTTCCTGGTATGGAGTGTTAGCCTGTACAACTTGTTGATCCGATATGCAACTGCAATCACATAATTTCCTTTCATAATTAGTGCCTTACCATCTTCAAAAATGATTGTGCATCCACTCATTTCCAGTCTTCTCACAGACAGTACATTTATTTCCAAATCTGGAATGTACAACACGTCTGGAATGTTCACAGTAGTCCGTCCACCAATGCAAAAAGTTTCATGTTTCCCTTCAGTGTTGATGTGACTGAGTGCCCTGCTTTTGCTACTTTAATCTTCATAGGATTAATCTTTACACTTGTTTGAAATAAATCAGATTGATTAATCATGTGCTCTGAAGCTCCAGAATCAAGCCACCATATCACTTCATCACTTCCAGCCTTATTCATTCTTGAGTATATTAGGCTACATCAGATAAAGCTGAGAAACAGAATTCCTCTTCCTCCTCTTGAGTGACATTGGCAGCACCAGTTTGCATCCCTGAAAACTTTGTAGGCTGCCAAGGAGTGTTACGTGGGCTAGAACAGTCTCTCCGTAAATGACCACTGCCCCCACAGTTGTGGCACTTGTACGAATGTGAAGCAGGCTTAGTATTACTGTTAGCTCCAGAAAATACCTTGGACTGGTGCTGAGTATATGTTGTTGCTGCAGTAGTCTTCGACTGCTGGTACTGATGTTTCTGTTTTCCTCCATTCTTTACTTGTCCTGGTCGAGTAAAGAAAGCAGTTGTTGACTCATTCCTCTGTGGTTTCTGTTTTCCTTGCAGATTCATTTTAGATTCTTCATCCAAAAGTCTATTTTTGACAAAAGGAAGGGTTAAGTTCTCACCGTTTGCTGACATGGTTTCAATAGAGGTTACAACCATACTATAGTCAGTTGGCATGGTCAATAACAAATGACAAATCACATCTATCTCATCAGTATTTGCTCCAGCATATATAAGTTCTCGAATTTGTCTGTCAAACTTCAGAATGTGATTTTCCAAAGTTTCATTAGTAGGGTTATGTCGCATTGCAAGCAAAGCTTTCCTTGCCTGAAGTTGACTGGCAATTCCTTTCCTTTGAAAAGTGTCTGCTAAAGTTTTCCAGACCTTGAAGGCTGTATCATGTCCTCGGCAATATTCCAAATGACTATCAGCTATAGCACTCACAATAAGTCTAATGCAATACTTATCTTTTTGCCTGAGTTTCTCATTAGCTGCTTCCCTGGCCGTTCGAGCTGCCATTGTTTCGCCCGTCGGTGCTTCAGTATACTGAACTTCATCTGTGATGTGGGGCATCAGTTTCTTTTCGTCCAGTAGAACTTCAAGTCTGAATTTCTAATTGTCGTAGTTCTTACCGTCGAAAAGTGGAATGTGGTATCTTTCATCATTGACTCTTTGTCTCTCCTCGTCGTTCATTTTTCCTTTTGTATCAAAGTAGGCCTACGCTAAAAAGTCATTACTCTTCCTCCGATACTCCGTTAACCTCACAGTATTGATTCCCGTTTCACTCACAAAAACTATCCGTACGTTCTGGGTACCATAACCTGTTATAAGAGTAATATTTCCAGTGGGTTATATGTGGTAGAAACAAATAAATGAACAGGCACAGATCTTTGCTAACGTCCTTTTGGCTCTACGATAACAACTACACTGGTATCGATTTACTTTTATTACGTCTGCATTGTCTTTGGTACATAGTTGCCAACATATGCCGGTGAAAGATCTTACAACATAAATAAGTAAATAAGAGTTAAATTGTCTTTCTTAACAATTGATACTCTGAAGTCACTCACTTCTTATAATGGTGAAAAATTGGTTTTTTTTTGGACACGTCAGCAAAGCAGCACTGGTTTATCAAAGCAGTGCACCCGTGATCCATTTTACCCCAATTTACGGTAATAGACATATAAAATTCAGTGGAACACACAAATAAGAATATATAATATTGTAGACGGCGATTTGATGATGTAATTAATCTAACTTTCATGCCCTGCCGCTTGAGCGTTGCGGTCTGAATTTGTGGCCGTTATATGCTACCTTAAATACGGAGTATGTTGTATGTTGAATTTGATTTCTTGTTTACATATTTTAATAATAAGTAATTAACACACTCTTTTATAACACGTACATAAATGGTTACTAATTTCCTCTGTTCTGTAATTACTCGTACTTATCGTTTATTGTCCATTTAGATCGTTCTTCCGTGGTTAAATGTTGGTGAGCTTTATGAAGGTGCCCGTGAAGTGGGTGTGTTTAAGAATAGGATTTTGTGTTAAGGTAGGTTGATTGACTTACCCAAGGATTTTGTTGTTGTATTATATACATACAGCGTTTTAGTGCAGAAAAATAGTTTGCCTAAGGGTTTCCAGTCTAATTCTGCTAGTATAGAATTGCATATTTGATGTAATTTTCATTTGTGACCATTAATTTAATGTCCATTACATTTCTTGAGTCCCCATCCGCCATTTTGTAGAGTATTTCGTGGCCGACGTTTGTTGATAACTAATGTACATAATTTATGATTATAAGCGTAAGGATTTACTGAAAAAAAAAATCCTTTGTGGACATTCTCAGCATATATTTCGAATTTGATGATACATGTGGTGTGAGTTTGTACCATCTTTCCTATCGTTTTTGTATTTTCGATTGTCTTAATAGTTTGGCCCATGTTAGGTCTATCGGCTGAAATTAATATTCACGGGAATATGCAATGACATATATTTTTAAAGTCCCACTGAAGACCAAGTGTTAGTGGCTGTGATATTGGCCTTTATTCTAAATTTCTTCAATTTTTAATCGGCTGGTTCTGTTACATCTAGGACTCCCCATATGCATTGGCGTTGATAGTTTTTTTATTTGTATGATGCTGCTTTCAGTGGCATTTATTTCATGTGCTGGAGCTTTTTTCAGCTCTCGATAATGTAGACAGTGGCATCATGAGCCACCAGTGCAGGAGGCCTGTATGCACCCTACTTCCCTTGTGCTTTCATTTCTAATTGTATACCTCAAAGGGAAATTACACTGTAATAGCCTATCCATGTTTGATATTTGGTGTGTTTTGGTGACATTGTGGTTATAAGCAGACAATTGATATTCCTAACCAGAGCAACGAATGTGGATCACAGTTGGCTATGGTTACTAGGTTATTTTCATTTCAATTTATTTGCCATTGAAATTGTCCAGTTACTCTGAATGAAACATCACTCATTTGATAAAACTTTTTAAAGTACTGAAATTAGTCAAAATACCTCTTTTATTGATTGAATAATACAGGATCTTTATTTTTGCTTGACAAGGCGATTACACTCGACCTTGGTCAGCGGACCCTGGCCAATAGCCAGATATTACAGGTTGGCGTGCGCGGTCTCTGACCATATTCCCAAGCTCATGCTGCGGTAGACGTGTGAGTGAGATAATTGGGTGTTTTATAAAGCTACTGTATATTGTATTGTATAGTGTTTTATTGCGATTGTGTCGAGTGCTGTAATGCCTTATGTGAAATATTTGTTATGTGAAGGTGTATATCTGAACAATATATACATAAAGTGCAGGAAATCGTCCTCAAATTCGGCATTCATCAATATATTTGATTTCTCCTTTGTCAAGACTCGTTCCACGACTGGTAGATGCCATTTTGATGGGCTACTTGTGATGAAACAAACTATAGTTGATTGGAAACGGCTCAAGAGTAATCTGTAACACTTCGGGAGTGATGAACTAAGTAGAAAACTAGTTAAATTAGCCGAAATACCTTGTGTAATGATGAATAATAATTGTAGGAGTGATGTGGTAATAGATGTTGTCTCCTCCGCTGACTATAACCCACCCACCTTCCCCAATTATAATAACACGACTTATATAGTGAAATTTCAGTTGTCGTCCATTGTAGGCGTGGCTTATTTGACAAATAAGATATTGCCTACCCCACGTATACGGTAAACACGGCCGTGTGTTGTTTGTTTTGAGTGGAGTGAGTGATGTGAGCGCGCTCGCTTATTTCTGTTTCTATAGGGACATCCTGAACTAGCTGCAACAGATAGTGCACAGGTACTATGTGGAATCATTTTTTATTCATTTCAAATGTTGTTGTTTGAGTCTTCAGTCTTTTGACTGGTTTGATGCTGCTCTCCATGCCTCCCTGTCCTGAGCTAATCGTTTCATCTCTACATAGCTACCACACCCTACATCCGAGGCAATCTGTTTAACATATTCTAACCTTGGTCTACCCCTCCAGTTCTTGTCCTCGACCCTTCCTTCCATAACTAAGCTTGCTATTCCTGGGTGTCTTAGTATGTGTCCTACCAACCTATCTCTTCTCTTCATTAGCAGTCGCCAGAAACATCTCTCCTCTCCAACTCGTCTTAATACCTCTTTGTTTGTAACCCTATCTACCCATCTGATCTTCATCATTCTCCTGTAGCACCACATTTCAAATGCTTCAATTCTCCTCTTTTCTGCTGCACCAATAGTCCAAGTTTCACTTCCATAGAGCGCCACGCTCCAGACAAAGGCTTTCAAAAATGACTTCCTAATACCTAAATCTATATTCGATGTCAGCAGATTCCTTTTTTGTAGGAATGCTTTTCTTGCCTGAGCCAACCTACTTTTTATATCCTCTTTGCTTCGTCCATCACTGGTTATTCTGCTTCCTAAGTAACAGAAATCTCCTACTTCCTTCAGCTTTTCACCTGCCAATTTGATCTCCATAGAGGTTTCTGATTTATTTCGGCTGCATTCCAGTATTTTTGTTTTACATTTATTAATTTTCATCATGAATTCTTTCCGTAAGACGGAGTCCATACCATTCAAAAACTCATTCAAATCCTCAGGCTTGTTGGCCAAGATGACGATGTCATCAGCAAATCTCAGAGTTGAAATTATTTCTCCTTGAATCTTCACTCCCACTTTAAATTTTTCTCTAATTTCCTTCATTGCTTGTTCAATGTAAAGATTGAAAAGTATGGGTGATAAGTTGCAGCCTTGCCTTACACCTTTCTGAATACCAGCTTCTCTCTCATGTCCTTCAACTCGAATGACTGCTGTCTGGTTTCTGTATAGATTGTATATCACCCTCCTATCCCTGTACTTTATTCCAATCGATTTCAAAATGTCAAACAATTTAGTCCAATCAACGTTATCAAAAGCCTTTCCTAAGTCTACAAAAGCCATGAACGTTCTCTTATCTTTCCTTATTCTACCTTCCAAAATCAGCCTAAGACTTAGAACAGCTTCCCTTGTTCCTACATTTCTCCTGAAACCAAACTGGTCTTCACCCAACTCCGTTTCTATCTGGCTCTCAATCCTCTTGTAAATTATTCTACACAGGATCTTTGAAGCATGAGTAATCAAGCTGATTGTACGGTAATCTTCACATCTGTCAGCTCCCACTTTCTTTGGTATAGGGATGATTACATTCTTCTTGAAATCAGGGGGTACCTCACCTGTCGCATAAATCCTACACACCAAGTGAAATAACCTGATCAGACCTTCCTCTCCTATGCAGCGTAGCAACTCAATCGGTATATCATCTATGCCTGGTGCTTTGTTCCTGCTTAAGTCTTCCAAAGCTCTATCAAATTCTGATCTCAATATTAAGTCTCCTTTCGCATCCTCATCAATTTCCTCCTCCCTTTCCATTACATGATTCTCAATCTCCTTTCCCTTATACAAACTCTCTATGTAAGCTTTCCATCTCTCAACCTTTTCTTCCCTATCTGTTAGAGGCTTTCCATTTGTGTCCTTAATATTACAGCACTTAGTCTTCTTTTCCCCAAAAGTATTCTTAATCCTTCGATAAGCTGTGTCTACTTTTCCTAATTTCAGACAATTTTCTATACCAGCACATTTCTCTTTCAACCATTCTTCTTTCGCTTCCTTGCACTTCTTGTTAACCTCATTTCTCAGACGTCTGTATTCTGCTTTCCCCTTTTCATCTCTTACATTCTTGTGCTTCCGCCTTTCATCCATCAATTCGAGTATATCCTGAGTGATCCACGGTTTTCTACCTATTCTCTCTTTCCTACCAATGTTTTCTTCTGCGGATTTTGTTATTTCATTCCTCATAAGTGCCCATTCGTCTGCAATTGAAGTTTGTTTAGGGTTTTTCATTAGTCCTTCCTTTATACTCTTCTTGAATCTTTCGTTTACATCCTTCTCTTTCAGTCTGTCTATTGCCCACCTTTTTGGCTTTTGACTTTTCTTCAGTTTCTTCAACTTTAATCTGCATTTCATTACAACCAGATTGTGGTCAGAGTTTATGTCAGCACCAGGATATGTTTTACAATCCAAAATCTGGTTTCGAAACCTCTGCTTGACCATAATGAAGTCGATTTGGTAACGCCCTGTATCTCCTGGTCTCATCCATGTGTATATTCTTCTATTGTGGTTATTGAATAAGGTGTTAGCTATCCAACTCATGCTCAGTGCAGAATTCTACCAGCCTACTTCCTCGATCATTCCTTTCACCTAATCCGAAATCTCCTACTATCTTCCCTTCTCTCCCTTTTCCTACCACAGCATTCCAATCTCCCATTACTATAACATTTTCATCACCCTTGATATACCTCAGAATTTCGTCTATTTCTTCGTATACCTTTTCAACATCCTCATCATTTCAAATAGCATTTAACAAAAACACACAATTGACTGTTACAAACTATTTAAAATGAAAATTTACTGTATTTTCAACTCGTTATTCTTCAAATTCGATGTGTAGAATTCCAACGGAAGGCAAATCAATTGAGTCCCACATAGAACAGTTACGCCATCTGGCGGAAAATTTTCGCATATGATATCCCTATTCTTTGGTGTTGCGATTGTTGATACTCATATTCTAAAGGCAAAACCCTAATTCTATGATTATTGTTCACTTTAGACCATCCTCCCTTTTCATCACTTTTAACAACTTTCAACACCTTAGCTTATTGAAAATATATCATTTATGATATGCATACCTTTCGGGGAGTTGTTGGGAGTCGTTTCACAATCTCTTCATACTCAATACCCACTTTTGCACCGCAATAATTATTTCACGGAAAGAATGCAATTTTTCTTCACATACGGACGCCATCTTTGACAGTCATGTGATACCCGAAAGTCGATCATGTGACTACGTTACCAACTTGAATAAAGAAATACACCACACGCCTTCGCTACTAAGTTAGGCACTGTCTTGTGGAAAATTACTGCTAGTACTACAAGCAAGGGGGTCTGGGGCGTAAGCCCCAGGTTAGGTCTGTTTTTGTATGTAAAACATTAATAACATACAATTTATGTCCGCTACTAGGTTAGGTACTGCCTGGTCGAAAATTAATGCTAGTACCACAAGCAAGGGGGTCTGGGGCATAAGCCCCAGGTTAGGTCTGTTTTTGTATGTAAAACATTATAAATACATAAATAAACACTGTAATTGAGTTCACTTAGTGATTTCATACATCACGTGCGAAATAGTACCAAACGCGTGGGGTTGGCAATACTGACTCAGTGAGAAAGATGGGGGGTGAGAACTTCGATTTCAACTATATGTCGTGTCGCTATTTGGGCGGGATGGTGGGTCTATGACAGCGGAGCAGTGAACATCTAATACTCAATCCTCTCCTGATATCCTCCCGACTATTAAATCAGGTAAACAAACCTAACCTGGGGCTTACGCCCCAGACCCCCTTGCTTGTGGTACTAGCAGTAATTTTCGGCAAGACAGTGCCTAAGTTAGTAGTGGACATAAATGCCAGTAGTATCTAGCTCCGCTTCGTAAGCCAATAGTTTTTCGCTTCACTGGATTAACTATCTACGCTCCCGATTCGTAAGCCAATAGTTTCTCGCTTCGCTCAATTAACTCTCTACGCTCTCTTAGCTCGCTACACATGACTTGTGTCGTGTATTTTATGTACCATGCATTGGCAACAGTGAAATGACGTCTCGTTAACAATTGAACACGCCCAATGCGCATCCTTCAGTAGCAGTTGAGCAACAAGCCATGACAATTGCCATCGTTCAATGAACAATAAATAACTACTTACGTCACATATTTACGTGATTTTAGTACTTATTTCCTGAGCAGTATTGATAATGGACAGTAACTTCAATTGATAATGACTCCCAGAATATCAAATAAGGTATGAAAATCATACATGAGGTAAGTAACAGTGTAGGATCTTGGTTCATCACTCCCGAAGAATTACCGAATAATCTACCATTTCTATTCCAAGGCCAGTCATTATCTAAAGGAAAGCAGCACAAAAAACATAAGAATAACTATATCCAAAGTCCTCTTTGCCGTGCGCAATGTGCCTGTACAGATTGCCGTAAGAAGTACTTCATGTGCTTGGCAGATTGCATTAGAAGCTTAGAAAAGGAAGAATAGCAGTTGTTCAAGGGAGAAATAAACAGAGAACAAATTTCCACCACCTGGCCGATAGATGACTGCACACTTGGAAGCTCATTTCAAAGTCGAACCTCACTTTACGTCAATACTGCTCGGGTACAAGGTTCAAAACTTACATGTACAGGCCGGACGTTTGTTTTAGACGATTGCCCATGACCTTGAAGCCTGCGGGTGAGCCTGTACACAGTCACTCTCTCACCCTATCGCTTCACATTTGTCACCACCGATCTGATGTAATGGAATTCCAGACTTGAGCACGTGGCGACACTGACTTGCAGACAGTACAGTCAACGTCTAAGTATTGTGTGATGCGGAAGTACACGTTACGTATTTACGAACAGCACGTCATTATATTTGCCAATGACTGTACTTCAGTAGAAGTGTGAGACAGCTTTGTCAATAATCGGACCGCTTGGGGCAGCTGATAACAACACAGGTACTGCAGTAACTCGCCTCCAGGCTTCCATTAAGATTTTTCACTCTTCTAAACAAACGTCCGGCCTGTACGTCTGTACTACACTGGGCCAGGTCATCAGATGATGTAAATGTATGTTCGTACTGCTCAAAAGGTTAATTATGAACACTGTTATAATGGGGCAGTTTTTAGGATAACTTGTTTCAACCTTCAGTCATCTTCAGATCGTAATCATTTAGTTGAGGTTTAAATTTATATACAAAGTTATCTAACTTCATGAAGTTAGTGCGTTTCCAGGAGAGTTTTTTTTATTTTTGTACATAATTATATTACATAAATTGTACCCCGACCAGTCTTGGGCAATATTTGTGTCTACCGTCCGAAGAGCGACAAATAATTTTTTATATAGGCAACACTGAAAAAAGGCTTCAAAACTTTACATAACACAATATCGGTCACCCATGTTCTCACATCTTTCACACAGAATTCAAGCTTGGCTCATGGTATTCCTTGCATTTACACAGCCTGTGATGAAACCTATCAGCTTTTGCAGCACATTTTGGTAGTTTACAGTAGATGGCAGAGCCATTGCAATCTCAGATCTTCAATGAGGAGTGTTGCCCTAGTGAGAACATGGGAAGGAGTACACACTCCTAGCACTCTTTGAGTCTGCAAAACTTAAACCTTGAAGCATTTTCGTGGTTGTTTTGTAATGGTATTTCCTGAAGATATTTCACATCATTAATGCCATGGGGCTCCGGCGACTAAGCGTTCTTTCAGATGTATCGAGAAAGAATTCTCAGTCATCTGAATCCTCAGCCGTAAGTATTTCAAATTATTATTGACGCGAAGATGTTGACCCTTATACATGATATATTCCTTCTCAGCTTGATTCCCTCCCTTCCTGAAAACTAAGAGTTCAGTCTTTCTTTCATTGAGATCATATCATAATTTTCAGCCCATTCCAACAAAATGCCCATAGCACTTTGTAACTATCCAATGTTTCCTGGCATTAGTGTCATGTTGTCCGCTCATATATACTGTATATATAATATGAGGTTTGGGGCAAAAGTTATCGCTACTATATCTTTTCATGAAGATATCAGTCCGGTTGGAAAATGTGACACATACAGATGAAAGGACAAGGTGTTAACTACATGTGTAGACAATGAATAGTACTGAAATATCGTAGCACACTAATTTAATTTATTACGGTAGTATACAGGGTAATGTGGCCTTCACGGTGCAAAAGAATGACAACATAGTACATATACAGTTGACATGACAAACCTGGGCCTAAAGACCCTCAAAGTAGTCCCCTGCTACTGTCACCACACGTTGCTAACGATGTGGGAGGTGCTGAATACCATCTGCCTCAGCATTTGCCACACCATGTGTGAATCGGGTCACCTGTTGGCGCACAGCATTAGCAATGTCCTCTCGTGATGCAAACCGCCTACCATGTAGTGGTTCCTTAATCTTTCGAATGAAATCAGTCACAGGGTGAAATGTCGGGAGAGTATGGCGGATGCTCCAATTTTTCCCATCCCCATCGTCGCAGTAGCTGCCCTACACTCCCTGCTTTGTGGTCTTTCATTGTTGTGCAGGATTATTGCACTGACCACAAGATCCTGACGTTTCTCCCGAACGCCACGTCGTACCCAGTTATCAGAAAACCCAGTAACAAATGATATTCAGCAAGAATGGGCCACATTACAGAAGATTATCACACAGTCAGCTGAGGAAACCATTGGTTTTATAGTGCGGAAAAGACAAGACTGGTTTGATGACAACAATGAGGAAATTGTGTCTCTCATCAATGCCAAAAGGAATGCCTATCTTGCCCATCTTCAAGACCCAACTTCCAACACAAAGAGAGATAAACTACTGGAACTCAAGGGTAAATGCCAGACGCAGATAAGGCAGATTAAAAATACTTGGTGGCAACAGAAGGCTCAGGAACTGCAGAGACTATCGGATGCTCGAGACTTGAGTAACTTCTATGCCGTACTCAAGGAAATATATGGACCATCTCGCTCATCAGGTACACTGAAAAGCGCTGATAATTCTACTACCTTTACTGATAGTCAAGAAATCTTGGAACGCTGGAAGGAGCATGTCTCCAATCTCCTAAATCGTCCATCAGAAGCTGCTGAAGACTTCTTCTGTGATGTGCTGCAACAACCTGAACAACTGTGGTTGGCAGTACCTCCTACTTATCATGAATTCAGTGCAGCTCTCACCCAATTGAAACCCAGAAAAGCACCTGGCCCAGATAACATCCCTCTGGAACTAATTCAAGCCGGAGGTCATTCCCTCAAAACAAGAATTTTCATCCTTATCCTCAGAATATGGGAATCAAGAAAGGTACCTGGTGACCTAAAGAATGCCATTATTGTCACTGTCTTTAAAAAGGGTGATCGCAGTGTTTGTGGCAACTACCGTGGTATATCACTGCTATCAATTGTGGGGAAGATTCTTGCAAGAATTCTACTTAACCGCCTCAAGGTTATCTCTGAGAGGATCCTCCCAGTCACAATGTGGATTTAGAACTTCCAGAAGCACAATTGACTTGATTTTCTGTGTGAGACAGCTACAAGAAAAATGTAGAGAACAACAGAATCCACTCTTCTTAGTCTTTTATGACTTGGAAAAGGAATTTGATTCGGTTCCAAGACCAGCCATGTGGGCGGTGCTGAAGCGGTTTGGTTGCCCTCAGCGTTTTGTAGATCTAATTAAGGCTCTCTATGATGGCATGACAGGTCAGGTTTGCCATCAGAATAAGATGTCCGATGAATTTCCCATTACCCATGGACTGAAACAAGGATGTGGACTGGCTCCAACACTTTTTGCGATGTACTTGGCTGCAATGCTTTATGATTCACCCACAAACATCCCAGGTGTGGAGGTCAAGTATCGTTTTGATGGAGGGCTTTTCAACCTAACTCGTCTCCGCTCCTTGAGGAAAATTCAGGTTACTAAGGTTACTAACATGTTGTATGCAGATGATGCTGCATCACCAACTCTCACACCGGAAGAGCTGCAAGAGTCGGTTAATTGTTACAAAAGTGCATGTGATCGCTTTGGTCTTACCATAAATGTCAATAAGACTAAAGTCTTGGCACAACCTTCACCAGGCACACCTCTTCCTCAGTTCAATATCTCCATCTCAAATTTGCCATTAGAACAGGTAGACCACTTCTCGTACCTGGGCAGTACCATTTCTGTGAGCTGTACCTGTGAGCAGGATGTGGATAAGAGAATTGGCGCAGCCCATGCAGCATATGGACGATTAGCGCACCGGGTCTTCATGAATAAAGATCTGTCCATGAGTACAAAGCTTATGGTGTACAAAGCAGTAGTCATTTCTACATTGTTGTATGGCTGTGAAACGTGAACCCTTTACCGACGTGATCTTAGGAAGCTTGAGCGTTTCCATCTACAAAAACTTCGATCAATCCTGAGGATTAAATGGGAAGACAGCATTACTAATATCGCTGTTCTGGAAAAGGCTCATATCAACAGCATAGAATCATCCATAATAGGTCACCAATTTAGATGGATTGGTCATGTCCTTCGGATGGCTGATGTGAGATTACCTCGTAAAATGCTATATGGTGAGTTATGCTATGGCACCAGTCCTCATGGTGGTCCTAAGAGGCGCTACAAGGACCAATTTAAGCAGACCCTGAAATTGACAGGTCTTAATTCACAAACTTGGGACATGCTGGCTGAAGACCGCTCAACTTGGCGCCGTACCATCTCGGATACTGTAAAGATGTTTGAAAGGGATCGACGCACACCTGAAGAGGCCAAGCGTCTAGCTAGGAAACTTCGAGCAGCCCAACCACGTCCTCCTCCAGCAATATTATGTGACTTGTGTGGACGCTTGTTCCATGCCAGGATTGGACTCCTTAGTCACCGTAAACACATTCACAAACTGGACTGAAGGAAGAAGATTTATACTTGGATTCGAGTTAAAGCCGATGATGACCTGTCGCACCAGGAACTCCCTGTAGTACTGTGCGGCCACTGTTCTGCCATGTGGAAAAAAGTGGCAAACAATGACATCCCTTACATCATATGCGACGATCACCATCAATTTGACTGGGGATGGATTCTGACGGAACTTCTGCCTCCTTGGTGATCCAGCAAGTCGCCACTCTGCGGACTGACGTTTCAGTTCTGGTTCTTATGCCCCGACCCAAAATGGCAATTATTCGTGACAAGAATTGATCACCGTCCTGTTGCCAGCGTGCAAGGTGGTCGGAGCATATTACATAGCGCACCCACCTCTGAACTTTCGTCAGTGCATGTGGTACCCACCGCAATGCGATTTTGCGTAGTTGCAGCTCATTACGCAATATCCTGTGGACGGTTCGTTTCTCGATGCCACTTGCCCTCTCTAACTCCAGTAGCGTCCATCGTCTGTCTTCATCCAAGTGTTGCTCGATGATGGCACGTGCCACGTCGATCCGCACACTGACAGGTCGTCCCGAACGTTGCTCATCACTGGTTGACACACGTCCTTGCTGAAACTTTCCTACCCATCGTGCTACTGTACGGTATGGTAGGGCATTATTTCCAAGGGCTTCCACTAATACACGTGACATTCCATCACATTTCTCCCTCGGAGAACGGCTATTTTGATGTAAGCGTGCTGCTCATCACGGGTTACTTCCATCTCGCACGACACTCGCCAACTGACTGATTTGACAGCCCTCGCTGCGCTACTACCAGCTATCACAGAGCCAACTGTTCTGTATACACACTATGCCTGCAGAATGTACACACGACACATATCGCCGTGCCAGTGCAAGACCACGATAAGTGCAAATTTTTCAATTTTTATTTTTTTACAGCAGTCAGTGTATTTTAGTGTGATCTTCATTGTAAAAGTGCAAAAATTGCAAAATTTATATAATTGGGCCCTTGAAGTAAAATGAATTTGTTTTTCATTGGAATATTTTTTAAAAATATTCCGTGCAAAACAGCGTCATCTGCAGATGCATCGGTTTTACACTGGAAATTGAAGGAGAATTAATTTACCTTCAGTGCAAGACCACGATATCTGCAATTGTCGCGGTCTTGCGCGGGATTGTTTAGAATCTGGCATGCATTCTTGAGTTGTCTCTATTGACACTAGTAAAAATTTTCTTGTTTTCCCACTCATTCACTTCACTGTTGTTCCAAGCCTCATTCAATGTGGTAGTGAGTGTAGTATAGTGAAGGGATTGAAACTGGATTATATACATATGTTAGCTTTGGTTAAAAAGGTATGTACTCTTTAGTTTCTGATAAAGCAATTAATTGTTTCCAAGTGCGAATGCCATTACTAGTGGTTTCAATGATTATTTTAGTTTAAAACTCGGCAATTCTTCTAGGTTTGTGCCGTGTCTTGTGTGGGGTTTCGCCTAGGACACAAAGCTGGCTTATCGGCGGGCTCTTGGTGTCCCCGCCCGGACCCCCACAGGAAAGCCAGGACAGTTAGTAAACAAAAAAATGGTACCTGTAGGGAGGATAAAACATTAAAGAAAGGATGCCAAGGAAACTGCAATTTTAAATGTTCACTTTCAGAGGAGGACAGGATTTCAATCTTTAAGAGCTTCTGGGATCTAGGAGATCTGAACAGGCAGAGACAATTTATTAGTCATAACATGATGCAAGTAAAGCCGAAATATCGATTAATCACTCCTGGAGGTGGAAGGTCTTGCAACATGAATTACAGTTTAACCATAAGAGGAGATAGAATAAAGGTTTGCAAGAAGATGTTCATGGATACCCTTGGCATGGGAAACACCATGATTTCTACAGTTTTTTCCAAGAACAAGGATGGTTTCCTTGCTGATACAACACGAGAGTATTTTGAAGGTTCGTTGGATATACCCACATTATACCGGATGTATATTGAGAAATGTAAGTTAGAAAATGAACTGATTGCAAAGAAGCAAGAATACGAAGCAATATTTAATACGGAATTCAACATCGGGTTGCATAGACCTAAGAAGAATAGAAGAATTTTACTGAAGAAGAAATGCAAAAACTTAGACAACTATGAAAGACATCATGCAGAGAAAGAAACAATGAGACGGGAGAAAGGAAATGATATTCATCAGGCCACTGAGGAAAACCGTGGAGTGGTGGCTGTGTTTGATTTTCAAGCTGTTAAACCTCTGCCAAGTGGTGAAATATCAAGCTTTTATTATAAAGGTAAACTTAATTTATTTAATTTCACTATTTACGAAGTGGTCTTTAAAATTGGAAGATGCTACATGTGGCACGAAGGTCAAGTTGGAAGAGGGACAAATGAAGTTGGTAGCTGCATAATAGAGTTTCTGAAAGAATACCCAAATCAAGAAATGACAATTGTGTTGGGACAAAATAAGAACAAATTCGTGTTATCTGCATACTTTTACGCTGTTCTAAAGTTAGAAATTCCGTCTATTCAACATAAGTTTTTGGTAGTAGGACATACACAAAATGAGGGAGACGCTATGCACTCTCGCATAGAATATGAGAAGAAAAGAGCTCTGAAATCCGGTCCTATTTACGTTCCCTCTCAGGTTGCTACTATCGCAAGTCTTGCAAAAAGGACTGGGAAACCTTACCTTGTAAGACAAATGGAAACAACTGACTTCATAGATTGCAAGTCATTATGCAATGACCTCGGCAACAATTTTTCCATCAATGAGGATGGGAAGAAAGTTTCGTGGAATGCTGTCACTGAGATAATGGTAAAGAAGGATTCCCCTGGGGTGTTCTTTTATAAAACTTCCTACCACGAAAAGCAATATAAACTAGTGCATATTAACAGAAAGACAAAGAGGAACAGTCCACATCATCATCCCGAAACTCTCAAACTCAAACCAGCTGATAGAAAGTCTCCAAAAATATCAGCTAGCAAGAAGAAAGACGTTACTTCACTCTGTGCTCAAAATCTAATACCGAAGACGCATCACCCATTCTTCGTTACTTGGGAAGCGGAAAAGGACTGAGGTTCTGACTACTGAAACCAATGACGTGCTTATGCTGAACTTGTGAACTATTTTCCAACATTCATTCCATCTTTGGCCTCAGTGTGCCTATTTTCAATAACAAGGGATTTTTTCAAATTATAATTGTATATAGAATTGTGTATAGAATGTTCAAATATAGCAGTAAATTAGGGAAAAAATGAAACTGAAGTGTTGGAATTTATTAATTGTCTAACAATTTTCACAGAACAGTCAGTGCAAGAACACGACATCTGCATTTTAGCCCTTTTTGTGGGCCTTAATAATTACAAAATTTATAATTTTAATTAAAAGAACATTGTACACTATACAATCAACCGAAACATATTCAAAATTCTCTATAGATTTTCACACTGTCGAAAGGCTAATACTAAGTTATAGAAAACTTCAAACCCATTTTTCTCAATAAAATGATTTTTGCAGATATCGTAGTCTTGCACTGGCACGGCGATATACGTTTGCAGGGTGTCTACCGGTAACGAAAGTAACGAATTTTACAAATGGGTAACGAAAGTAACGAAAAAGTAACGAATTTTACATACGGGTAACGAAAATTTTCTGAAGGCGGATTGAATCATTTAAACTCGCGCCTCTAGGCTCAGAGATTGTGATGGGGCGAGTTTCACGGAAGCGCCGCCGTTTGCATAAGCTATATTTCCCCGTGCCCGACCTCGAGGAAATGCATACTGAGGACACCCTGAGTTGTATACATCGTTCAGCGTATATTTTTGGCATCAAGAATACTTTTTAGTTTTGTGTGAAACATTTTTCTGTGTTATTAGGAAACCTGACTTTTCGCGAGACGTTTATTCGCAAAAACTTCTGAAACTAATCAGGAACCTCGCATTTCTGTCATTGACCTCTAAATTTGGAGACTATGTCAAATTGAAGTCAGAAATAACGTGAAATAATTTAATGTCACAATCTTGCGAAATGTTACCGTTTCGAAAAATAATATGAAAAAGCTTCGAAATACGTAGGCTATAACTTATTTTAAAAATCTGTCTCGTAAGTTTGCGACATCCAGTAAGGTTAATTCGAAATTCCGTTATATGTCGACTTTTCCTTCGAACCTTGGTTCAATCGGATATATTATAATCCAACCGGTTATTTCGAAAACTTGTATAACTTGTATAATTCGTGATTCGCATTCGAAAGAAAACGTGTCCTCTTGTATTATTCGTGCAATCCTCGCAGAATAATTCTTAATATTTGGCACCTACTTCGAACATTCATCCTCAAGACGGCCGGTTGACTGCACGCCTTGCCTGCGGGAATCTCATCAAAAGTACCGAGATCGACGCCAGTTGCGTAAAATCATAAAACCCGTCCCCTATCGTGAACTTGTGACCACGAGAACTGCGGGATTCCCGTCGAAGGTGATTGGCCACCAATCGCGACATATTCCGAAACCTACTCGTTACTTTTCCCATGACCGTATGTTTAAAAGCGAATGGGGAGCGAGAAGTGCATCACTTAGAAATGATACTAATTTCTCCTCGAGATCGACCCTAAACTGATGAACTCCCAACCACAGCATAGGGACAGCGGGAATCGCGGCGCCGGCCATACAACATGTCCAGAATCACTCGTGAATTTTAACCATGCCCAACCTTGAGCTTGCCTCCACCATTCTGTCAGGAAAGATGGACAATCGTTCAACGGCCGGGTGCGGCGCGGATAACATACTATAATATCGCGAGGACAACGTGAATCTCGTAAAACAGCCGAGAGCGGCACCGATTGCGATACATCGCGATATTTCTCCGCATTCAATGACGAGGACAACTAGATTCTTGTCAAACGGACAGCAAGTGGCGCAGATTGCGTAATAATGCTATATTTGCTCGTGCCCGACATCAAGGACAATGGAAATCTCGTAGAACGACTAAAAGTGCCACCGATTATCTAAATCGCGATATTTATCTGTGATCTATCGTGAAAACTACGGGAATCTCGACAAACGGGTGAAACCAGCGCCGATCGTGTAACATCTCGATATTTCTCCGTACTTGACTGCGAAGACAGAATTCGTTTACAATCACGTAACGTCCCAAAAATTTCTTCGTGATCTACCACGGGGACAAAGGAAATCTCGCCAAACGGTCAAGAGCAGAGCAACCTCTTAGCAATTATAAAAAACGCCTTGTGAACAAGACGACATATTAGCTGAAACAACTCATTTGATAATAAATATCTACTTTTTATTTATTATTTTTAAAAATTTTATAACACCCTAAGTGAATTTTATTTATTGCTTTAAACACAGTTCATTGTTGTTTTTCTTCACCGCGTGATGAGCCCCTTTGCTTGCAGACCACAGACGTTTCTTGAATTCAAAGGTAACTAAAAGGTAACTAAAAAGTAACTAATTTTTACTTCATCCTTACAGTAGACACCCTGGTTTGTGATCCGTTCACATATCTATAAGGAAAAAAAAGTTGCCATGACTTTTGCCCAACCCTCGTATATATATATATTTATTGCCTTTTAGGTAGTCAGCCCGAAGGCTGGTTGGATCCTCAAAAAGTACCACAGTTAGGTTATGTGGGTAGATACCCACAAAAACCCAAGGCAGCACTATATTGAGACGTACTAGGCAAGAAGAGGAGTGAGGTAGTTTGCCATTGCAGTACTAACCCTATGAGTAGAACCTTTCACAGCATCCACAGGCACTGACTGTGCCCAGAATGTCATTACTCAGCACCACTCATACATCAATAGCTTCCATATAATCACAGCCATGAGTGGGGCTGAGACATCAGTGAAAAGCCACATTTTACTCTAGCCTGTACCAACAGACAAATGCAAATGTACTGCATTCATCAAGAGATGGCCAACAGACCGTATATATATTATATATATAATATTCTCAAACAACATCACCACACAAATGAACCTTAAGTATCAACATTTTAATGGTTGGATAAGTGCCCTTCCTTTTATGACAAGATGCATCAGGATGTGAAGCATGTTACTCCGTAAAAAAGAAAAAAAAAGGCAATTAGGACATGTGCCCTTTCTTAAATGACTGATTAATATATATGTTGACTTTTGACGTATTCATTTTGATCTTTTTTGTAACATATGTTAGGACATTGAATAGAATTGGACTGAGAGGATGTTAGGACATTGAATAGAATTGGACTGAGAGGGTCACCTTGTAATACCCTATTTGTCTGCAATATCCACTGTGATGTATCACTTACTTGGATATAGTTTTCTGCTAACATATTTGTTATTATACGTGCCATCCAATTGCGTACAACAATTTTCTCTAACTTGTCTAGGAGTTTTCTCCCACTGACAAAATCGAATGCCTTTGTACAGGCAGTCCTTTTTAAGACTTCACATTTTAGGCCGCGACCCGTGGGAACCCCATTAGTGGTCCGTGGGATTTGCCGATTACAGGCCGCTGACGGGTGTCACAACTGCAGACGGAAGCGATTACTCAATAATGTCCGTTCACCTTTGCTGACCCTTGTGGCCACTGTGCTCACTGTCTCCGCTTGCATGCGCTCCTAATTCTCGGTACTCCGCCACTAAGATTTTAAAGGGATTCTGTGTTTAATACTCGAATACTGCATACATTTTCCCTTTGTGGTGTAGATCCTTCATCAAGTTCGCAGCCGTCTCCAGTGTTGATTTATTAGGTCTAAAGCCACACCGTTCCTCAGGTAAAGGAGGACCGACGATGCAACTTATTCTTCCTGCTACGGTAGTATCCGTCTGAATAATTTAAAATATCAGTGAGTGTACCAAAACTTCCTACGTTGGTGCAATGTGTGCTTAGAAAATGGACAGAATTTCCATCAATTACTATGAAATTCATGTGAGGAATGATAAGTAAATAATCAAAAAGAGCACACCTACCTATGTTATAATGGAGGAAGTACAATAGACTGTATTTTGAAAGAAAGAACCTGAAGCATTTGGCGTGAACAATATAAAATGGCAGCCGAGGGCTCGTATTGGCTGGATTTTGACAGCTAGAGTAACACGTTACCAGTGCATTGTTTATTCATTCAGTCGCTTGTTAACCGTCTGTGTCGGAGTTCCTTTCATAGTCACAGTTTTGTTTACTTTTACTTCGCCGAGATTCGACTTTCCAACTGGACACATGCCGCACAGCATGTACTGAAAGAAATACTGAAGCCTACTAAATGAGGAGTTCTGGATATCGCGGTGGATGAAATGATTATTAACCTTGGCAATTCATCAAGCTCTGACGAAGACAATGATGGTCATGATGATAGGGACAGTGAAGGGATGGGAAGTGTTCAAACCTTGCCAAGTGACTGAATAATTTATTTATTGGTGTCAGTTCGTTTGTGGCAGTGGATAATAGAGCACAAGGTATTGTTTCCCTTCATAGTGTTCAATTTACCGCCTGTCATTCAATAGCCTACAACTCGACAATGTAAAACATGGCAATAATTTAGCCTCAGATGGCTGTTTGAGTGCTCGGTTCTTAATATTTCTTCGCGTTAACATTACTTTTGTGTAATCACAAAAACTATTATTAACCGTAAAGAGTCGTGGTACAGTGAGTGTGCATGGTGTTATGATCTGTTGTTTCTGTCAACTACTGTATTGTATGCTGTGAACGACCTCCACCCACACTCTTGTTTCATATTGGAGGATAATCATTGCATGGTGAGATTACTTTGTATTGGCTGTAGAATGTTTGCCCTCTTTGTCGTATTTATTGAATTGAATACAGGCGTCTATATAGATGGCAATGATACCTGTGATAAAGGTAGCATAGCTTCGGTATGTAATTTATTTATTCGTCTAAGTATTTCTCTATTTGAATGTCCTCGGCTTTGACTCGGGTTCGACTTTTAAAATACATTACGTATAATTGTGCCGATATAATGTCCGAAGTGTAGCCCTGTGTATTATTCGAATCCGCTGATTTACAACAACAATAAAAATTTGGCAACACAGCTCAACTGTTCCTAGCTCGCGCCATATCCTTCACGTTCTTTCTTTCGAAATACAGAGTATAGTGAAAGCATTACACTTCTTTCGATATGGCTTTTCAGATTAAATCCTATCTACCATAACTGCCAAGTTTTCTGGTTTTCCCGGAAGATTTCCGGATTTTTGGGGTGTTTTCCGGTTGTCTGGATTAACATAGTTTCTTTCCCGGATTTTCAACTCCCTAGCTTGTTTCCGTTCTCTGGATCCAAATCACATTTCAGTTTTGATTTTCGATAATAGCTGCTATTCCGCGAGTGTTAGAAATTCGACTGAAAGTCGACCAATAAGTTGATCGATAATCCCATCTCACAGATTATCGCTGCACTTTTGTCATTAATTCCTTACGTTTGACATTACCATGGAAGAAGTAGTATTGTTCCAAGACATTACGCTGAAAGTCTAGGGGCAGTTGACCTCGTAGTTCCGCCCCTTAAAAACTCGATAACTATAGTAAAGCCATCATTACTTCCGACTTGACGATTCAGTGTTGCCCTAGAGTTATCTAGCTTTGAGAAGGAAAATCCCTTCAACTAGACAATCACAGGCAGCCATTCAAATCGATATATCACGAGAAATTGAATTTCGTTCGCGATGTCGCAAATTCGTACAATCACTCATGGTTCCGTATTGATTAAAAGTCAAATATAAAGGGACAGGAATTCTGCCTGATTGATACAAAAACTTTTCAGTCAAAGATCTATATTATACCCAATTGGTTGGTACATGTTTCGAAGCCTTCCATGGCCCCTTTATCAGCCATACACATAAACATATTGTCAGTACAATCTTGGAATAACATTGAAAAGGTTAAAACTAACATGAGAAAACTTGATGAAAATGAGACATAAAAAAACCACGAGGACAGTTGTGGTACAAATACATTGAGTAAAACTTATCCTAAGAAAACCTTGCGAATATTACAAACAAATGGAAAAACACATTAAAAATAGTATATGTTAAAATGCAGAAAGCCTCCGTGGCTTAGGCGGCAGCACGCCGGCCTCTCACCGCTGGATCCGTGGTTCAAATCCCGGTCACTCCATGTGAGATCTGTGCTGGACAAAACGGAGGCAGACAGGTTTTTCTCCGGGTACTCCGGTTTTCCCTGTCCAGATTTCATTCCAGCAACACTCTCCATCATTTCATTTCATCTGTCATTCATTTAATCATTGCCCCAGAGGAGTGCGTCAGGCCTCGGCAGCCGGCACAGTCCATATCCTCGCCGCTAGATGGGGGCTTCATTCATTCCATTCCTGACCCGGTCGGAGACTGGAAGCAGGCTGTGGATTTTCATTTTTCATATGTTAAAATGCAATTTATGTGACTCTTGTAATAATCTTAGAGTTTTGATAAAATATAATAGCAGGATTCCGTGTCCGAAAATCTAGGGAATTCGACCCATAGAAAGAGTTAAAAGTATGTTAAAAACTGATAGTCATATAAAGACTTGGTTGACTTCATACGAAGGATCGTTGGTAGAAAGAACAATACATCGCCATGCATGAAAGTCAAATCAGCCAAGCTTGATGAAAGCCTCTTGAAATGGAGACGAAAGGAAAGTTGAGCATCTTGTGTTTAGGAAATCCAAAATTTCTTCTAGTAGACATATGGGATTTAGGGGAAACCTAAAGGGGAGATAAATCTAGTATTAAGAAAAATGAAAGCAATTAAATAAACGGCAAATGAAATTGGGACAAACGAATAACATAGAACGGAAAAGAGCTGTTTAACAGAAAAAACTCTATTACAAGAGTTACATAAATTGCATTTTAACATATACTATTTTTAATGTGTTTTCCATTTGTTTGTAATATTCGTAAGGTTTTCTTAGGATAAGTTTTGCTCAATGTATTTGTACCACAACTGTCCTCGTGGTTTTTTCATTAAGCAACATACGGTACTGTTGCTTTGAAGTTACACTTACGCTAGAAAAACTTGATTCACGCTTTAAGATTCATTTTTCACCCATTCGGTATGTGAACTTTAGTCTCAGAGAGATCTAAAATATACGGGACTTTGGTCGATTTTCGTTGGGAAATATCCATCAAGTCTTAGGTTACATTGGGTGCGTGTTCTGATCATTTTCATAGCCACTGTTTTTTTGTTTGCTAACAGTTAACTTAAACTCGTTAAACTTATCACTCCAGTGATCTAACCTCTTCTGCACCTCTTGCTTTGTCTCTCTCCAAATGGCCGCATCATCCGCAAAGACCAATGTTTTCAAATTTTCAGAGTCGACGGCTTTCATTTCCTTATTAATTACATCTACGAGTGCAATGAAAATAAAAGGTGATAGTGTACTGCCTTGTTAAACACCCCTCTAGTTCAAAACCATCCTGACCTTCCATTTCCTATCTGAACACAGCTTTCACAATTTTCAACAATTGGTTTTTCCAAATTAAATAAATTGGGTCCCCCAGTATGTCTAAACATTCCCATAGCTTACTTCTCGCCTTTTCTAAATCCAAGGACAAAATAATTAGGTCCCTTCCTCTTCTCCATTAATTGTCTAATGACAAAAACTAGGTCTGTTATCCCTCTATTGTATCTTAAACCACGCTGTTCCTCTTTGAATTGGTGCTTTTGTCAGTATTAATCATTTCTACTATCTTGAGACAGTGTGACAGCAGTGTAATTCCTCTATAGTTTGTGCACTTTTTCCTGCTCCCTTTCTTAAGTAATGGTATGATCAATCCTTTCGTCCAGCCTTCTGGTATCTTTATTTTCTTTCCAGATTACTGCTAGTGGTCGATGTAACTACTGCAGACCCTGTATACCTGCTGCTTTGTTCATATCTACCGACCATCCATCTTCTCCTGGTGACTTTCCTGTTTTCACGAGTTTCTGAACATTTTCTGTTTCTGTTCATGTAATTGGACTTTCTTCTCCATTTTGTAGTTCAATGATTCATAACTTTCCGACCTAACTTCTATTTCCCCTTTTAACAGCTTGGCAAAATGCTTCATCTGCTCTCTTATTCTGTCAACATTCCTGAATATAATTCTATCCTCTACTTCAAAGGCCTTAATATCCTCCCTGTCTGATCTACTCTTCAGTAGGCCGTCTGATTACGTCTACAGTAGTCTTCTAGTTTTTGTGTGAATGTCTCTGTTTTAGTTCTTCTCTTCCTTCACATTTCGTTTTACTAATGTCTTTTATCTCTGTACACTTATTTGAGGGTTATTTTCTGGCAATCACTTGGTATGATACCTTATAATTTTTTTTATTTTTCAACATCCATATTTTTCTTTGCTATATTTCGATCCTTAATAGCCACTTCCTCTTTCACTCCACCAACTAGTTTCTTTCTCTTTTACACTTCCTTTAGTTTTGCCTCGCACACCTAGACTGCACAGACACTACTGTTTTGAACAAGTTCCATTCCTCATGTGCAGAGTTGGGCAGAATACTCCCAAAATTTATTTTAAAATACAATTCAAAATACTTTCATTTTAAAGACGCTTCTCTTCCATTCAAATGGTTCAAAATAACAATACAGTATATAACTATTATATAGGTAGTACTGTTATTATTGACCTGTACGGATACAAGAGTTAACGTGCAAGGCCAAAGGTTCAAATCCCTTTCAGCCCCGTTGAAATGGTTCTCGCCTCATCTTCGATCCTATAAAATGAGGAAAAATATGTAGACAATATTATTATCGTATGGCTTAAGCTACCTGGTGTAGATCTTTTGAGCTACGCGATCTCCTCTCGAATTTCGGCGCAGCGAAATCGGAACTGTACTGGGTAGTCTGGCTGAGATCAAATTAATTTGGTCTTGTAATCATCAAATGTGATACGAGAGATCTTTTAAGAATGCCGCTGGGAATCAAACTACTGTACCACTGATTCAGCGAGCTATGGCACCCTGGTGTCCAGAAGTTAAGCATAAGTTATGAATAAGCAGGGCAACAGGAAATAGACCGCAAATCGCACGACGTTTGCACCTACCAATCTTACGTGTTTGCTCTGTGAGTATCCCCTGCTTTGACTGCTTCGACCGCAAGTTAGACACAGCCAGTGCCTGCGCTCCATATTCTCTGTCTTGCTTGCCCTGTTATAGTGTGCGGAGTGTAGCCTCGTGTTGAACGTGACAACATAATTGCACAACGATGCCATTTGGACCCCGTTTTGCAGGGTAGAATACTCGGCCTGGATGCAAGTCAGACACAGACCAAAGTCGCCGTATCCTTGAATGTGCCACAAAGTTTCATTTCCAGGCTTTGGAGACAATTTTGAGACACAGGAGATGTTAGTCGTAGGCCAGTATCAGGTCGACCAAGATTAACCACTCCACAGCAGGACCGATATCTGACCTCAACTGCCCGACAAAATCGAAGTGCTCCTGTAAGAGAATTGTCGGCGGAGCTTCCAGCCATCTCAGGGGTTGCTGTTTCCCGGCAAATTGTGTACCGGAGGCTCAGAACAGCCAGACGTCCAGCGGTGTGCGTCCCACTCACTCCAGCACAGAGAGTTCAATTCTTGACATAATCTGAAGATGGCGGCTGTGCGAAAAAAAATTAAGTTTTTATTTCTTGTGTTCTAATCGTGCGATCGAAATCAACAGGTGGACTCGGTTCGATTCCCGGCCAGTGCATGTGAGATTTTCGAAGTGAAATTCCATGTCCTGTCGTTCGGATTCCACATAAAATGGAGGTCCCGTGGCTCATAATTACAAGATTCACTGTCACTTAAAACTACAATCTTCCTTCCTTTCCTTTTGAATGATAAACATACACAATAATCCTCACCTAATAGTACATAACTCTATGGCCTTGATATATTAGAATCCAACATGGTGACCATCGGAAATATTTAGACGTTGCTGAATATCTATTAATCTGTGACAGCAATCAAACTGAAATTTTGTAGGTGCACAGAGGCTATAAACATAAGTTCACCCATGGGACGTTCAATAACCTGGTGAGCACAAATCCAACCTGGTGGCGACGTGAAATTTAAATATTCAAATAGAAGTTACTTGCGGTTTAACCATCCGAGCGCAGTGAAACTTGGTGCGGTATATGCTTATATAAATTTTAATCCAACGGCATCTAATTCATTTAAATTATTTTCATAACCACAAGATGGTGGCTGAGCAAAATTTTAAAATATCGTTTTTATTTCTTGTGTCGAAATCATGAGATTGAAGTTTGAATAAAACACCTACACAATAATCGTACATAACTCTAAGGCCTATATAAAAAAATCCAACATGGTAACCATTCGAAATATTTTGATGGTTCTCAATATCGACGAATCAATTACAGTAATAGAGGTGGGTGAGTGGATAGCGTGTCGGTCTACTAACCCCAAGATTGCAGGTTCGCTCCTGACTGTGGTAAGTGATTTTTGAAAGGCGGCAAAAATACGATACGCATGTCATACGATGTTGGCATGTCAAAGAACCCATTTGAATTCAGTAGGCCGAGTTCATAATGGCAAAATTAATCTCGGGAGTTTCCGCCAACACAAAGTTCCTCATTTCTCTACTAGAAAGTGCTATAATTTTCAAGGAGCTTAGATATCGAAACATCTAACCTCCTTGACTTTCATAGTCAAGGAACAACGAAATTCGACATGCAAGCTACCCTCTGGGTGTCAAATAACAAAGCTTGCACCCGGCCCCTGAGGCCATACAATATTATTATTACAGTAATAACACAGATAAGTAGGATATATGAAAATCGGCTATTTAGTTCTTCACGGAACTACTTGTTTGATATTGGTTTCTATACTCTGATTTACAAAAGATGCTCGGTGAAAGCTGTCATCCGCTTGATGGGTGAGGTGAGGAGTGGAGAAGAGAGGGGTAACGGTCACCATAGCAACAGCTAGCAGTGTTGCAACGTATGCAGACACAGCGGTGAGCACATGGTTTGACTCACTTGTCAGTGTTCTACTGTGTCTTGACTCGTCACTGTCATTAGTATTATCCCGTGTATCTATTCACACGAATACAGCTGACACACCCAGTATCTGTGTCTACCTGGAAGACTCTTGGAATGTTATGAGTCATGGTCTGCCTCAGTGGCAACGCAGCATTTCCCCACATGCTAGGTTTGACAGCTGTCACCGATCTTTATTGGTAAATCAGAGTATAACCTAATTTGTGTGTCTTTTGAGTGTCTTGATTTTTTCTGTTTTGTTTTGTAAGTCTTCAATTGTAATTTTAGGCAAATTGTTATTACCAATTTATTGCGAAGAGTGTTAAATTACCTGCAAGTTTTTTTGATAACATGTTGGTAAATTCGAAACAGGCACCGAGATAAGGGAGCATGGACATTTGCAAACATGTCAGAGAAAATGCCAAAAAATTAGATATGTCTGTGGTTTTTCCCTACTAACTTTATTTTAGTGCAGTTTAGTGCAAAAGTTGCATGATGAACTACACAAATATACAGCAGATATATAATGGATTCAAGATGATATTACTTTCAGGAATACTGGTTTGAACAGAGGTAGTACTGTACAATATATTCAGTAGATATAATCAGTTATTTTTTTCAGTTTCCAGTCCACTTACCTGTACAAGATTGGTTATTATGCATTTTGCACTTAACTGCTCTAAAAATGTTAAGGCCACTGACATATCTGACTTAATGCATTTTTTTTGGACCTGTTTACAAATGTTCACGTCCTTATATATCAGTACCGGTTCCGAATTTTCCAGTATGTTACACACAAACCTTGCAGGAAATTTAACGTTCTTTACAATCTGTAATAACAACAGTTAGCCTAAAATGCACTGGAACTGAGTTAAACTGAAAAAGGGGGCTTTCTCTTATATTTTCAAGATAGCGGACAATGCACAACTTGTTTTTTTCACGAGAGGGGCAATACAACATACCCGAAAATCAAAATTACTCTTACCTTTTACAACCCAACGCCTTATTTTGAGCTATCTCAACTGGGCTATCAACTCTATGGGGCAACTACAAGGGCAGATCGGAATATAACGCTCAAACATTTTCTTCTCCCCTGGTAGGCCTATTGCAGCTGGAATGTTGAAATTTCACGACGATATAGTTTGAAGTTTGCGCTACAGAGGGCATTTTGTTTTTATGTGCAGCTCTAGCAAGAGAAGCCTGAACTACGAATCAAACATGGTGTGCCTGTTACTGTCGTCAGCTCGTGAAGAGCAGCGAAGTGTAGTTCGATATTTGTGGGCCAAAGGGCATAAACCGAGTGAAATTCACAGGGACTTGCGTGGCATGTGTGGGGACGACTGTATGGACCGTAGCAAGGTGGCATTCTTCTAAGAGACTTGTCTAACCTTAGAGATTCACCACGCTCTAGGCGGTCGGTAACAGCTGCAACCCGGCAGAATGTCCGAGCCAGTGAGGTAGCAATTTCAAAAGACTGGTGTGTGCACCTGCGAACCTTATCACAGACTTTCAACATTTTCTATGGTGCGGTGTACGACAGTGTTCATCACACGTTTAAATTCCGTAAAGTCAGTGTTCGCTGGATACCTAAGAACCTGACAGACTACCACAAGGGCCAGCGAATGATGACAAGCTTGGATCACATAACGCAGCAGAAGGGCATGACTTTACAAAAGGAGTCGTGGGCGTACCAATACATGCCCGAAACCAAGCAGGCCTCTATGAAGTGGAAACATAGTACGAAAAAAATTCAAAGTGACTTAATCTGCTAGGAATGTACTTGTGACAGTGTTCTGTGATATATGTGATGTGTTATTGGTGGACTTGACTGAACCCGGGACCACTGTGAATGCAGCAGCCTACATTAAAACTTTGGTTAAGTTGCATCGTACCCTTCGTGACAAAGGTCAGAGACTTGTCTAACTTCTTTATGACGATGCCCGCACCCATGTTGCTGCTCCTGATCGTGAGAAAATCACCCAATTTGGGTGGGAAGTGCTCCAGCATCCACTATACAGTCCATACCTGGCACCGTTTGACTTTCATCTGTTTGGTCCCATGAAGAAATTCCTGGCCGGCCAACACTTTGTGACAGATGCGGAAGTGAAAACAGCAGTCCGCAGATGGCTATACTCCATCCAAACGGGACTTCTACGAACAGGGTATATTGAAACTGGTAATACGATGGCAGAAATGTGTTTATAAAGTTGGTGACTATGTAAAAAAGTAGGTCAAAGATATAAGTTCATTTGAGGGGCTGAGAGGCCAAGAGAGACAAGTTACATCTGATAAGCATGGGGAAATCGACCTTCTTGACACATCTCGTAAGGATCATTTTCACACCTTTATCAGATGCCACTTGTCTCGTGTTGCCTCTCAACCGTTCATTTGTAATTTGTTTGGTTTTGTTACCTATTAAACTTTTTGGGGAAAACAAATATAGCGCGTTACATTCCGATCTATCCCCGTACATTCACTTCGATAGCATGCATGGCCTAATGTCCTCTGTAGGAGCGCTGCATCAAACCAGTCAAAAGACTGAAGACTCAAACAACAACAGAACTGTATTGTTATGAAGGGGAATCATTCTCATCCTTTGACATGAAGTTTTGGAACATATTTTGTGTAGGTGCATTGCAATACTGCTTAATAGTGATGTGTAATTATGGTGCATTTTTCTTTCCAGTTCTAATGTGGATATTCACATACATCACAATTACATAAGAACGCTTGTGGTGGTTCAGTATGGAGCCCTCACTGAATAGTGAGTTGATTTCTCAATGTCTGAACTTCCATGGTCAGCAGTTGCAGAGATTATGGGAGAGTGAAAGAGGTGAAGCTGATTTGACCAAGCATGTAGGGGATGCTAAGGAGCTGGATTTTTCTGTTTACACACAGAGACAGAAACTTTTAAGGTGATTAGTGCTGTTTTTTTTTGGTGTTAATTGTATGTTATTTAGTCAGCCTGTCTTACCACAAAATCTCATAAGGAACCTTGCAGAGAAACACAAGAAAAGTATTTCAGTCGAATAAAGTAAAAGAGAAAACATCCTTGAGACTTGAACCTTAAGTGACATGATGAAATTCAGTTGAACAGCCTTCTGACACGGACATATCTCGACTTGATACTGGGTTGGGGGTTTGGGGTAGGGCCCGGGGGGGGGGGGGGGGGTTGTTCTGAATTTTCAACTTATTCTCCGCCATAGAATGTCTGCTGAAGGGGTTGCTATCCTCCAAATCGTTTCTAAGTATCGTCTTGTTTTCATAAAGGAGCAAGAATAGATCCAGAATTCATATTAATATTTACAGTTGAGACAAAAATTAAGAATGAGACATATCCTCAGATGTTTGGTTTTAGCTTGGGAAACTGGGAAATGAAATAAATTGTTTTTTCTCCCTGCATTTCAGAAAGGTAGATAATTTTTTTAAAGATGGATGGAGTGTCTGTATGCCTACAGGCACTTTCTTGCATATCTCTTTTCTTAGTGGAAATAGTCTTTCACTCAACATACCTATGAAGTAACATGTAAACAATAAATATCTAGGCTGTTTTTAACTTTAATATTCAACAGCACATTTTCTCGTTTAATTTGTTTATTCAAGTCCTTTGCTGAAAGATGATGAAATGTTTCAGTGTATGCACTTAGAATATGCATAATTTTGCATTTGAATTACCACGCTTCATGCGTGCACTTATTTGCACCGCATTACTGTTACATATTCTTACTGGTGTAGGCTTGATTTAATCATGCTGTGGCTGTTGTGGACAACTATTCACATTGTGCAAATTAACCTGGTTGATTGGTATTTTTTATCCTGTATTGTTGCATTACAAATTAAGATATACTGTATTTAAAATATATTTGATAAAGTAGGCTTAAACCATACTTCTCTTCTATAATTTACTCCCTAAATATGATGGCATGACTACTGGTATTTGTTATAATTAGAGACCAGATTATAAGCAACATAAAAAGCTCGAAATATGCATGAAAAATGCTTAAAATATGCGTGAAAAGTGTGAAAATATGCAACACCAAATAAAAAACCAAAGTAATGATTGGTTATATTACTTCTAAAACAACATACAATGGCAATTTTTATTATTCACTTGATCAGAAGAAAGTATCGTTTACAAATTATTTTACATTTTGTTACTTTGGTAAACAAATGATCAGGTACTGTTCCAAATGTTCAGTAGTAGGATTGTGTCGTCGATTGCTCAAAACATTTTTGTAAGCATAATAGGGCCACTCTACATCAACTGACGTAACTGGACATATTTGAATTTGGGTGCTATATTGGCACTTATTGTTTCCGGCAAAGGTTCACCCGTCCCATTAATAAAACTATCAATTTGACACAAAGGTTCAAAGCCTGGGTTATTGTTCAAAATGTTTTCAAACTTTTCTTTAAGTTTCGTCAGGAGTACCTCCGGCAAGGAGGAGTTCACAAGACAAATTTTATTCATAACCTGAATAGAATCAGTCAATGCAAATCTATGTTTTGAGCTTTTTAATACTTGCAGGTATATGGGAAAATTGACTGCTTATCACAGCAATGTTTTTCTGAATACTGTACGCAGTTATATGTCCCGGTCACCAGTGCTTGATTTGTAAAAGGAGAGGTTCCGGTACTGTGGGCTGCCGGGTGGTGGTGGGAGTGGGTTTGGGGTTGGAAAGGGGGGGGGGGGCATTTATGGAATATTGAAATATAGAGTTCTAAAAACTATATTTTTACACTTTTCTGAACACCTTTAAAAATTAATCAGCGGACAAAATAACAATCTAATTTTGATTGCTATTTTAAATTAAATTGAGAGTGCTGTAGCAACATTTTTCTTACCGTAGCCGTTGGCCTATATTAAATTTCAATGTGCCCCAACTAAGTGACCATTCAAATAATATGCCTTATTTCATTTTTTACGTAATTTTAAAAATAAATACATTCGGTTTGAAAATACATACCGTATATACCCGAATGTAAGACGAGGTTTTTTCCCACTTTTTGTGTTATAAAAATTTGGGGTCGTCTTAAATTCAGTATATTAATTTTTTTTTTTAAATTGTTGTTATTATTATTTGCAAAGTAGTATGTGGTGTTGGCATCTTGTAACTCGCAACAAATCAATGCGTTAATGAAGATTAAAATATGGTTTGTTATGTTTAATTACCATGCATATACAAATAATGTACATTTTGAGGTTAGGATTTACCCATACACATCATTTTAAGCGGATAAATTATATGTTCGAAAGCATACGGAAATATGTTTTAAAACAATCTTTACAAGAACAACCAGTCAGTTTTACGAGCAGTAATTGAGTGATCAACGTATCTTAATTTAATAACTTCTCCCATTCTTGAACAAAGAAATTATAGAGTATGTCTTGGAAAAGCGGGCAGAGGGATTTCCGATAACACGAGACGTTATAAAAATGAAAGCACGACCTTGAGGGCATATATTGTGCAAGTTATGAGTTAGCGAGTATTTTTTTGAAAAAATCTGTAAGAGGCAGTTGATAACTAGGCCTCGTCTTATATTCGGGGTCGTCTTACATTCGGGTATATACGGTACATGTTAACCAACAATCTTCCATTTCTTGTTTTATAATTTTGTCTTTACAGTTTTATGAAATAATTATTTATTATAAAAGGTACTATTACCTCAAAGTTAACAAAATTGTCCAAAGTTTAGAAAAGTTTTCGTTGTAAGTGCCCCCTCTCTCTCACCTTGCTGTTAGTATCGAGAGCGGAGTGCCGTCCCTGAAGCAGCCAAAATTCCACGTACTTTGAAGTACAGTCCAGTCAAAGACCAAATTGACCTTGACTACGACAAACGTTCCACAGTTCTAAAAATTATGTTATATATTCGACTTTTCCCCCGATCAGAGGTTTTGGTACGGCGTACCGGTGCGTACCGTCACAAATCTAGCCCTGGCGGTCACTATAAAACATCAAAACGACGTCGAGCATGAGCCCATCCTTTTAGATTTCTAAAATATGCAAATATAACCCTGAAATATGCATCATCACAAGTTTTTAGTTAAAATATGCAATAACCAGTGAAAAGGGGGTAAATATGCAAATGCATATGCAACTTGCATATAATCCGGTCTCTAGTTATGATGTTTGGCAGTTACTACTGTAGCTGCATTCGTAATACTGCAGCATCACCCTTTTATACCAATACTCCTCTGTAATACTATGTAAAATTTTGTTTTCATATTAGCAGCATGCCCTGGTTTGGGATTTGTAAATCAGCCTTAAATGTTTGGCTGGTAGGAGTAAATATGGTTTTTACAGCTGAGCTTATCATGAATTAATTTTTTCTGAAAAGAAAGATGGGGGGGGAATTAGGGGGATAAAATCATGATTTAACACGAAACAGTGGTCAGTTGAAGTTAAGTGTGGTGAAATATTTTGTCTTTTTTTCTCTCTCTTCATAAAATTCAGCGGAATTTTATTTATAATTTCAATTGCCTTATGCTATCAACATCAACCATGCACTCGATATTTTTCTTTGAAAAATATATGTGGTTACTCTACTGTACAGTAAAGCCACCATTACTTCCAACTTGACGTTTCAGTGCTAGGCTAGAGTTTCGTTCGCCAAATTGCGACAGTGTGAACCAAACTCAATTTGTCGTGATATATCGGTTTGAATGGCTGTCTGTGATTGTCTAGTTAAAGTAATTTTCCTTCTGACCACTAGATAACTCTAGGGAAACATTGAAATGTCAAGTCGGAAGTAATGATGGCTTTACTATAGTGATAGCAGTTATTGTAAGGGGTAAAACATAGTCGTCATCTGCCCCCCCCCCCCCCCCCCCCCCCCCTCTCTCTCTCTCTCTTCATGGCTATTATTGTACGTTGAAAATTATCTGAGGAAGTTGTAAGTGTGAGTGTAATTGCTCTTTTGATTGAATTGTAATGGTGTTTTATTTTTTTCCAGTTTCCAGGATAGAGGAAAGCGGTTAAAACTTCAACAATTTTTAGTGAAGAAAGCTGCCTTCTTGTTTGACTCCTCATTTATACAGAGTAGTGAAGATGTTAAAGAGCGCCTTGCAAGTGATGAAGGTAGATGTCGTCCACTTTCATGTAGTATTTCGCTATATTAATGTAGTGTTGTTTTAATTGCATTCGCTTTATTTTTTTTTCAATTTATATTTGATACTGACTTCTTCTCATTTTGTTTCGCAGATTGCTTTGCGATTATGCCTCCGTACGAGACTTTTGTGGCAATGGACAAGCAAAGCAGGCAGCGTCATTTCTTCCAGGTTAGTTATTTCAGAGTACAAAGGGTCAGGCCTTACCAGCGTAACACAATGAAACATGATCAATATTTAGATTTGGCTGCCAACCTAGATGTTAGTCCCCTTAAAACAATTATCATCAAATTGAGATAACCTTATTCTGTATAGAACAGTCTTACATAGATGTTTTGAGTGATTGGAGTGATTTGAAAACGGGGAAATATGTGAAAATTTGAAGTACTGACCATTTAAAAAAATGTCTGCAGACCATTATTGATACAGTTGAAGGGCCAGATTACAAGACTATCTTTCAACTGATATATGACATGAATTCAGGGTTGTCCAGAAGTGTTTTCAAAAATCAATTAAAAACGTATGTCCCTCGTATAATTAAATTTACTAACAGGGTGATGAAAGAAACAAGTTTTTTTAGGGGGCGTGGTGGCGCAGCGATCAAGCTGTTGGCCTCGCACCAAGGTGGACCGGGATCGATTCCCGGTCAATGCATGTGAGATTTTCGAAGTGAAATGCCATGTCCTGTGGTTCGGATTCCAAGTAAAAAGGAGGTCCTGTGGCCCGTGAGTGCTTGATTAATGGTCACGTAAAACTAAAAGCTTCCTTCCATTTCAGAAACAAGGATTACATTATTATTAAAGATACAAGAAAATAGCATTTTGAAATTTATTTTGTAGCACTTTCATTTTGAAAAATAGCATATTGTAGCATTTTGTATTTTAAAAATTGGAATTTTGTTGCATTTAAAAGTTCTGTCAGCAGGCACGATAAAAATTTAATTGGTTCAAAATTAATATACAAGGAAAGTTATTCAAACATGCGCAGGGTTGGATATATGGGTGTTTCTGTTAAACGGGATAAGCATCATATATATATTATTTCAGTAGTATAGATCCCTCCTGCGGCACTCACAAGCGACCGATCGTGACAAATGAGCATTCAAATGAAAGAGAATGGACATTACCAGTGACGAATTGCACTCTAATTTCATAAATATCTATAATTTCTTTAAAAATGACTTTTAAAAGAATGTATGAAATGTGCGATTTGCATATACTGTTGCTGCAGAAAAATACACTCCATAATTCACAATTTGGCCGCTGTGACGCCTGTTTCATGTCATTTTAACCTTCTGCATGGATTTCAGAAACGGTAAATCAAGGAATAAGTAGCCTACTCAAATCGTATAATTTCATAAACATCGAATAACTGGTGAGTGTTATGATTAGGGCCCGACTGTTGATGCCGTAAAAACGTTTAAAAAATGCTCTTAAAATTTTCAACAATGACTGTAATAAATGTCCTAAAAATTTGAAAAATGCACTATAAAATGGAGAAAATGATCTTATATTAATAAAATCACCAATATTTCAAAAATTCGATAAATGCAGTATAAATGGAGAAAATGATCTTATAATAATAAACTCGCCAATATTTCAAAAATGACATCTTGATCAAACTGAAAAGTCAATCAAAATAGATTTATAGCACTTAACTTATGTTCACTTTAGTCTGAGTTGCACTGCACTACGAATGTCGTTCTGATGTCAAATGTAAATGATCTGCTATTATCAGCCAACAGGTTTTATATCTCGAAAAGCTGCGTTCAACATCAACTGATGTGATCGGAGTGTATTGAAGTAAGGAAGGTAGTTTGCTGCTAAATCCTCCTCAATCCCATCCGTGCAGTAGTTTTCACCAGAAAGAATGTCCGAGATTTTGCATAATGTTTTATACCCAGTGTTTTTGTCCGGCAATTTTTTTCAGATTTCATGCAATACCCGCAGCAATTTCGCCACGATTGTTGCTAAAACTAGTTTTACCCGGTTGATTAAGGAAATCGAATGAATATTTCAAATTATCTTTTATCAGCTACTAACTTCTTCTTAACCCTATCCCGCCCGAAAGCGCCAGTCTCTTGACTTATCCCTCCGGTCCTTAGCGTCCGAAAGCGCCCGGTCACATTATCTGCACACGTCTGCCATCTATGCGCCCGTTTTGTAGTTTTCTCTACTCTTGAAGTGTTTATTAAGCATTTACGAACGTGCAGTACAATCCACAAGGCAGTGAAAACAAAACAATAGCGTAAATCTATATTGAACTTCCGCGCACACTGATCAGGTATTTCGTTCGTAAACATGGCAGGATTGAGTAATGCAGATATTGAAACCGAGCTCTATATAGGCGAAGAAAGTGACGCAGAATCGATTAGTAGTGGTGAAAGTGAGTTTTTAGTCAGCGAAGAACATATTAGCGATGATAATTTCAATGATAATAGTGATGTAAGTGAAAACGGAGACCAAGATATCGGACCTGACGGCGATGCCCCGGCATTTCAGGTAACACAGACGTTTCGTTTCTCCGAATGACTTGGTTGGTGATGTTGGACCTGTCCATAATTTGGAAAGTTGTTAATTCCTGCCGCTCCTTCCGGAGCATAGGGCCTTGGCGAAATTTCTCCACGCAGTACGGTTCCTGGCCATTCTCTTCACTTGACCCATTCTCTTCACTTGACAATTTGGAAAGTGGATCGCAAGAAATAGATTATTTTTTGCATATGCTAGGAGGGGACACGCTATTCAATGACATTGCTAAGTACACAAATATCAATGCATCATTCAAGCAGGCACATTCAGGTAAAATAGATACTGAATGGGAAGACACTTGCTTACAGGAAATAAAAGCTTACATCGGAGTACTTTTATACATGGGAATATTTCCACTTCCAGAAACAAGCGATTATTGGTTAAGTCAAGACATTGAGTGCCCTGTGATAAAAAACTGTATGACTTTTAGGAGATACAAGATTCTCACAAATTATTTTCATATTGTGGACGTCAGACAGCTAAAAGCTAGAGATGATCCTTCGTATGACATGCTTCAAAGGGTTCTTCCACTCTTGCAAATAATGGACAGCTTCCAGGAGAAGTACAACCCAGGCAGAGAATTAGCTATTGATGAAGCAATGATCCCTTTCAAAGGACGCAATGTCATGAAACGGTACATAAAAGACAAACCGGTGAAGTGGGGTTTCAAAGCGTGGATTCTTGCCACTCCAAAAGGCTATGTTCTCAAAAGTAATATCCATCGTGGCAAAAAGGAACCCAGAAACAAGGACATGCTGTTGGGAAACCAGGTTGTCATGAATTTGTTATATGATAGGTTAGGGTCAAACCATCATGTTTACTTTGACAATTTCTTCTCATCCTTAGGGCTCATTCAACACTTATATGACAATGGAGTATATGCATGCTCAACTACAAGACCCAATCGTAAGGACTGGCCAGCTGAACTAAAAAATCCTAAAACTCTGAAGCTAAAAAGGGGAGAAAGTAAAATAGTTCAAGTAGGTGATGTGACAGCTTTGGTTTGGCATGATAACAGGGATATATGTGCCGTTTCCTCAAACTGTGATCCAAATGTCACAGTTGAAGTAAAAAGAAAAACAGGGAAAGGAAATGAACAAATTACTGTGCCATGCCCTTTGACAATTGACAGATACACAAAGTACATGGGGTGTGTAGATAGGTCTGATCAAAAAAGATCCTACTATACTTTGGGAAGGAAAACAGTCACATGGTGGAGATACATACCGTATTTACTCAAATACGACCCGCCCTCGAATAAGACCCGCACCCTGATTTTGAAGAACAAAATTTAAAAAAAAGAATTTTTACTCAAAATTATTTACTATCTTAACTAAATAAAAAGAATAGCATTTATCCAAAATAGTTTCCAACAGTTTTGAAGTCGTCCTAAAATAACACACATCAAACGATTAAAAATACAAATAAAAGTACACAAACACTTCATTCATCGTCATCAGAAGTACCAACTTCGGAACTTTTATCACCATCACTATCCCACTAAATGTCGTCATCACAGCCATCCATAGCATTCGAAATACTACATTTCTTGAAGCTCTTCCGTATGAGATCTCCAGAGATACGATTCCATGCCGTCAAAATCCACGAACACAGCAGCTGAACTTTCGGGCGCTGAATACGACCAGTTGGAGTTGGTGCGTGCTTATCGGCCGCCATCCGCTCCATACACAGCTGTTTCAAGGCTGCTTTGAACGGGCGGTTCACGCAGCATAGACGTCATCCCGCCCAATCACGAATACATGACTCGTCAATATCATATTTCCTACCGGGCACGATTTCCAATAACTTCAGCTTCCCTCGCAACTTTCAATTTCTCACTCACAGTAAATGACCGCAAACGTTTCGTAGCATTCATATTTACACTCGGAGAACGTGCGTGTGACTATGACGCCACGTGCCTACGGTAAAACAAAGTTATAGCCGGAAGAAGGCTAGCACCATCTAGCGGATACTCGCAACACCCGATATCGCGCGCGGCGGGCAATTTAGATCTTTCAAATTTGGATGACTCAAATAAGACCCGCACCCCAATTTTTCACGTCCGAATTTGTTAAAAAATGTGCGGGTGGTATTCGAGTATATACGGTATTTGGATTTTCTATGAACACTGCAATAGTGAATAGTTTCATATCTTACAATGACACTAATCAACCAGCTCCTTCCAGACATGGTCACACACAAAGAAACTTTAGACTTGCTCTCTACAGGCAGATGATAAATAATTTTTCATCAAGGAAACATCTTGGTCGCAAACGATCATTACCGTTGTCAACACTTTCTCCCAAAAATCTCCACAAAATTACTAAGATAACTGGAAGAAAGAAAGTGTGTGCATATTGTACATCTGTTGGAAGAAAAGCAGCATCAGGAAGAGGAATTCAAACATGGGAATGTGACAAATGCAGCCTACCTCTGTGTCGAGTAGGATGCTTCCTCCAGTATCACCAAGAGAGGGGGGGTGGAAGTTTGAACCAACAACCTTAGGTCTCCAAGAAGGGAGATATGGATGTGATGATATGTTTTCTAGGATTGTTGAAAATTTGAATATATTATGGTCAGTCGTTTTCATTATATTAAACTTTTTCTGAAACAATGCACTTAGGTTCATTTCTTTCTAAATAATAGGGTAAAACCTAGGGATAGGCAACCTGAAAATTTGGACGGGAAAAGGTTAAGCACATCTACACTGGAATCGCTTATGATTCAGAAGACCAAAGTGTCATCACAGGGGAATATATGTTACAAGAAAACTTTCACGGAAAAGCAGCTACTGGGGGCAAAACAAGCTACAAGGAATTTATCACTAGCAGGTAATGTGCAAATTTTGTGTAATACCGTATTTGCTCTCGTATATATCGCACCCCATTTTTTAATTTGGAATTTCAGGGGAAAGAAAGTACTCGCATATATCTCGCATTCATTTCTGATGCCGTCATATAAATGACCGTAATGACCTTGAGGTAGAAACACGTTCGATTTAGCGCGCCACGACAGTCGTCATTTTCCAGGAACTTACCCGAAGCGATACTAACAGGAAGAGCGAGCAACAACTATTTGAGCTGAACTTGTCCGATACGAGTCGATTAGGGAACGAGGCGCCGCCTTGAGACGCGTTCGAATTAGCAATAAGCGTCCCAAAACAGTCGTCAACACGCAATGTTATCGTTCGTTTTGGCGGCAGAGGTTTCCTTTATAGTTGTCCGTCAGTTGCCTTGTAGACATCAGTACCGGTACTCTGGCTTCGTGTTCCAGTGTTGTTTTTCAGTTAAGTGTGATTGTTTCCTTGTGTACGTCGATCTTTAAGTTATGGAGGAACGTGGAAGTTATACGGTTGGGTTTAAACTCAAAGTGTTAAAATATACAGAAGAACATGGTAATAGAGCTGCTGGTCGAAAGTTCAGCGTGACTGATTTTAATGTTCGCTGCTGGCGTAAACAGGATGCTGAACACATAAAGCATTCAGAGGACCAAAAACTGGGAAGTTTCCTGAGCTGGAAGACGAGTTGCTTAATTATGTTACAGTGTTGGGAAATGATGGCTTTGGTATGTCACGCGAGATGCTATATTTCAAAGCGCGCGAACTAGCGAATAAACGAGGTATCAGCTGTTCGGATCTAAAAGCGAGCCGGGGTTGGATCTGCAGATTCATGAAACGAAAGGGCTTGTGTCTGCGAAGGCGAACATCTCTCTGTCAGAGAATGCCAAGTGATTTTAACGACAAAATTATGGATTTTCATTGCCATGTGTTAGCAATGCGGAAGTGAAACAATTACCTGTTATCTCAAGTTGGCAACATAGATCAGACTCCGATCAACTACCATCAACAAGAAGGGAGAATCTAGCGTCCTTGTACGTACTACTGCGTGTGAGAAACAGCTCTGCACAGTCATGCTAGCAATACACTCGGACGGAAGAAAATTGCCACCGTATCTTGTTCCTCGCCTTTTCCTGTTACGCGGGGTCGGCTTTTTTAATCCTGAGGTGCCACTCATAAGAAAATAGCCACCGTATGTTATCTTCAAAAGAAAAAAGACGGCTAAAGCGAAGTTTCCCAAAGGCATTCATGTTCATGTGCAAGAGAAAGGATGGGTCCGTACAGTGTGGGGAGCACGGCCAGGGGCATTGCTTCGACTCCCGGCAATGCTAGTGTGGGACAGTTTCCGTAGACACTTGGTGGAAGACTCGAAGAAACGTCTTCAAGAAATGAAAACCGATCTCGTAATTCCTGGTGGATTGACACATTGTCTACAGCCCTTAGATGTTTCCGTCAATAAACCCTTCAAGGACAACAATCGTAGATTGTACGCTGAATGGATGGCGGGAGGGGGGCTACGACCCGACGCCAGCAGGCTAAATAAAGAGGGCGTCAGGTGAACTCGTGTGTGTGATTGGGTTATATGGGCATGGGTTATGGTGTCGACGGACATTGTTGTGAAGAGCTTCTTGAAGACGGGCGTCTCAAATGCATTGGATGGAAGTCAGGATAAAGTAGTATGGGATGATGACCAGAATGATGCACGCGAGAGTACCTCGGAGATTGGCAGCAGTGACGGCAGTGACAATGAATAGGGTGAGTACCGTATGCCAGTTGCCCTGTTTCAATAATGCAAATTTCATGCTTTTTTTTCTTTCGGGAATATGGTCATTCCCCGCATATATCTCGCACAGATGACCAGAATGGTCCATCTGCTCCAAACATACTGCTACACATATTCAACAAATTTTGGACATCAAATGATAACCTACCTAAAGACTGGACTAAAGCAACCGTAATTCCAATCTTAACCTTCCAGCGGGCGCGTGGGCGGCAATTTGGCCGCCTTTTGGAGAAAGTCATGAGATTGTGCTCTTTATTGACGAATTACCAGGTGGGACCTCCGGGTATTAGTTAATTACTCATCTCGACGTGAGACAGGGCTTCCTTAATTTTTCGAGTCGGCGCCAATCGGCCATTGTTCAGTTGCTAAGTAGTGCGTGCCATTGTCGTTCGAGTCAGGCGGCCAGTTGACCACCACGCGCCCGATTGTGTTCCATTCTCTCACACTTGAATGAGACATGTAAGTAAATATATTTATTTTGTGTGTGTGTAGGCGCGTGTCTGTGTGTATGTGTGTGTGAGAGAGAAACGTTTTCTCTTATAAAGTACATACAGTGTTCAAACACATCTAGATTTTGAAGTTTGGTTAGTTTTCTGTTAGATTCATTCCTTTCTCCTGTTCTTCATATTCGTCATATTGACGCAGTTGTGTCTTATTGCTCGCGTTTCAGGGCACTATACAATGATCCTGATTCTATTCTACGAATACTTGATGAATTAGAAGATGATGAAACGAATGAAGGAGGAGATATTTGGGACGATCATAATGATATTGATTCCGAACCCGAAGTTATCGAAATAGACAGTCACAGTAGTGACTCTGAAGTTGAAATGGACAGAACTGATGATGTAAGTGATGACGACTGTGATGACAGCACCCTACGTTTCTTAATTGGGAAAGATAGTGAGACATTATGGAGAAATAAACCCATGGGTGGGAGTTCAAAAACAAAGGCAAAGAACTTGATAAAAACTTTTCCTGGTCCTAAAGGACTAGCTCGCCAGTGTAAAACTGAACTAGAATGTTTTCTCACCATAATAAATTCAAATATGGTTGATGAAATTGTTAGACACACAAATACGTTTATTGACAGGGTAAAAGTGCAACATCCAGAAGGCCGGCAAAGAGATTTTAGAGAAACCACAAGATCGGAAATTTTAGCTCTTTTGGGTGCGTTGTTCTTGATGGCCGCGAAACGAGTACACCGCACAAATTTATCGGAATTGTTTACTACCAACGGGACCGGAATGTTAATACTGCGGGCTAACTTCAGTGAACGTCGCTTTCGATTACTGTTGAGAAGTCTTCGATTTGATGATGTGAATACTAGAACTGACCTTTCGGAAAATGACAAACTGGCCGCTATTCGCAAATTTCTCAATACCTTCATTGCAATCTGTCAAGAGTTCATATTCTCTTGGTGAGTTTGTAACTATAGATGAAATGTTAGTTGCATTTCGTGGGCGCTGTAGTTCTATACAGTATATGGCCAAAAAGCCCGCCAAGTATGGCCTCAAAATTTATGCTATGTGTGATTCCTGAACTTTCTACACTTGCAATTTGGAGGTATACTGTGGGACGCAGAAACCGGGGCGTTATGCAGTTTCAAATAAGCCCTTTGATGTGGTAACGAGATTGAGTGAGCCAATAAAAAACATCAACCGAAATGTGACCACTGATAATTATTTCAGTAGTTACCCTTTGGCCGAATACCTACTGGAACAAGGACTGACCTTTATAGGCACTCTCAAGAAGAACAAACTAGAGGTTCCACCCGAGTTTGTGGCTGAAAATAGGCATTTAGTTCCCGGAACATACCAGTTGGGATTCCAATATGATAAAAGCCTTGTATCAGTGGCTACTAAAAGGAAGAAAGTTGTGTTGGTACTATCCACGATGCATGATGATAATGAAATTGATCAGGAATCTGGGAAAACATTCCACATCATGGATTACAATGCCACCAAAGGGGGGGGGGGGGTTGATACAGTGGACTTGATGACTTCACGGTGCTCGACTTCGAGACAAACACAAAGGTGGCCAATGGTACTGTTTCATCGCTTCCTCGATATTGCTGGAATAAATTCTTGCATAATATATAAAGCAAACAACGCAGACAACAAAACTTCTAGGAGAGATACACTTCCAAATTGGCTATGGCACTCTTGGAGGAAAACTTGAAACACTGTGCAACGATTTGGTCTCTTCCAAAGGATTTGCATGTTTTCTTGGAAGAGTACAGGGATAGTGCACCGAATGGAAGTACAGCAAGTGCTTCAAGAACTCGATGTATCTGTTGTCGTTGCGGATCCAAAAAGAACAACCGTACTCGTCTACAGTGCCACAAATGTGAAAGATTTGTCTGCAAAAAGCATTCACAGCAAGAAGTTTCCTGTGATGCTTGCCTCAAGAGTTTGGAAGAAGAAGATATGGTGTAGTTGAGTTCAAGGAAAGTAACTATATATAGGCTATATTATAAAGTATTATTCATGCCACTGTATTTTTATGGGGATGTTATCAACTATTTTTTATTAAAATTTATTGTGTGCTTTGTGGAAATATATATGAAGTTATTCATTTTAGTTCCCAATGATTAATTGCATGAAACTCGAGAGCTGTCTATGTTAAATCAAAGGGCGGCCATTTAGCCGCCGCGCGCCCGCTTGTGAGATCCAGGTATGCGCGCCCGCTGGAAGGTTAAAACCAGGCAAGCCAAAAAACCAAGTCCCCTCGTACCGACCTATAGCACTTACCTCCATTCTGGTAAAAATTCTAGAAAGGTTGATTACAAATAGACTCAATTGGTACTTGGAAACAAAATCTCTTCTATCAGAAGAACAAGCAGGGTTTAGACAAAACAGGTCCTCCTCCCACCAAATAATGAGATTTACACAAGCTGTTAAAGAAGCCTTTAACAAAAGGGAAAGTGTTCTTGCTGTTTTCATCGATTTTAAAGGAGCCTATGATACTGTATGGCGAAACATGCTGCTAAGGAAACTTATCAACTTCAAAGTAAATGGAAGTAGCCTAAAATCAAACCGCACCTTCTCCAAAAACATGATTATTCAGTAGAGCCCAAAAACTGATTCCAGCTGAACTCAAAGTTAATTAGTGAAACTGATGAAGTGTATATTGAAGATTTTACTTACGGAACACATTTGCAATACATAAAACCCAATTTTATTGACCTACCTTAATATTTAAGGAGATTTAATGTTGGAGAAAGTGCACTTTGTCTCTAGGTCATTGATAAGTGCACTCAGATGTCAATAAAAAATGTAATTTAAGAATATATCACTTTTATAAGATGAAATAAGGCATTTTAGACGTAATACATATCTATTTTACTGAAAAATGCAGACCATTACAAAAATTAAGGTGAATAAGTGGATTTTCAAACCATTGTAATTAAGATGTACATTTTTTTTTACAACAACTTTCATGGACTCCTTTACGTCATAAATTTTGGTGTCCGAACTAAACTTCTTGACAGATGAGTACCTTGATATCAAATCTGTGGCGACAAATGGGAGGCTGCCATTGTCTGGCGCTAACTTGGAGTCATTCTGCACTTTATCCGTAGGAGAAAGTGCTGTTCGTCTCCAAGCGGTGATTTTCCTACCTGTTTTAACATGAATATAGTGCTGTTTGACACCAACCGACCAGTTTATTTTATTCTTCAGCCAATTCCGCATTGAAACATACAATAACCTCATTTTCGATAATTTTGGAGAAAGTGCAGTTTGATTCTAGGCTACTCGGTTAAACTGGTTTTCAAGATTCCTTTCACAAAGAATGATCAATGTTCGTTACAACAACAAAACTTATGGTTGCAAGCAATCAAAACTAGGCCTCCCACAAGTAGCTGTATCAAGCACAACTTTATTCAATGTGTACATCAATGATCTTCCAAAAACAATAAAGAAAGTAGGCAATGTTAATATCAGCATGATTGCAGACGATGTTATCATTTGGACCACAGCACGTAACAGCCCAAATCAGCAAATGCTTCTTGAACACAGAATGAACCAGGCACTTATAAAACTCAAAAACTGGACTGAAAACAATAATATGGAAATCAATACTTCCAAAACAGTATACCAGTTTTTCTCCCGGAGACACCACAATCCAACTTTTAGTCTCAAATTTAGTAATCAAGACCTTCCAAAAAGTGAAAGTACAAAGTACCTAGGTGTCATCTTGGACAGGAAGCTGAACTGGACCAAACACATAAAACATGTGGAGGATAAGGTAAGCAAACGGATGAAATTACTGAAGAGACTAGCAGGAGCTACTTGGGGGAGCACTCAAGACACACTCAACAAAACCTACAATACTTACATCAAACCTATCATAAAATATGGCAGTGAAGTACTCTCTACAGCACCCCAGTCAAACATTGATCGCCTCGACAGGTGTCAAGAATAATGCCCTACGAATCATAACAGGTGCAATAAAAACCACACCTATAACCGCCTTGCAATTATATACCCACAACTTACCAATAGAAGAAGAGATGAAACATCAAACAGCCAATGCATATCTCAGTATACAAAGACTACCTCAAATGACATGGGTCAAAAAACCAGTTTCTAGCCCCAATCTTAAAACACAAGAAGATCCCTTAAGTCTCGACAAAGAATATATCAATAAGAGCAATCTGCAAATAAAACTTGAACCACTCTGTATGCCAGTCAACCCCATTGAATATATACAAGTGACTACAGATCTTACTTTGTTAGAAGAGGTCTGCAAGAAAGGCTCTTCCCCACAAGATCTAAAACAACTGGCCCTCTGTACAATAGAAGAAAGATATCCATCTAATCAATGGCTAAGAATATTTACAGATGGCTCACAGGACAAAGAAAATAGAACTGGGGCAGGAATACATTCATCTCTCTTCTCACTCTACTTCCCAGTAGGCCAAAACAAAACAAACTTTGATGCTGAGATAAGAGCAATTTCACATTGATTATCAAAAATGCGTTATCAATACAGATTCAAAAGCAGCCATCCAAGCCATCTCGTCAAATTATAAGCCCCAAAATAAAGAACTGAAAGAAATTTTTCGTATGATAAAAACCCTTCAAAGACTCCACAAACAGATCTCATTTCAGTGGATCCCTTCTCATGTTGGAATAGCAGGAAATTAAGAGGCAGACAGATTAGCAAAAAAAAGGTACCATACTCCAACAACCTGTCAGTCAGACTGATTTTATGTCAGCAAAAAGGATCTTGAAAAATACTATCAAAAAACAGGTATGAAGAAATGGCAAAGAAAACAGCAGAAACCAAATTATGGAAAGACATTGATGCTAAATGGGATCAATATAAATTAACACAAAGAAGAGAAGCTGTAGCCTTCTTCAGACTTAACACTGGCCACGACTGCCTTGCAGCTCATCTGTAACGAATCAACATCCTGAGATCTGAAGAATGCACACTTTGTCACGAACCTGGAAGTAAAATGGATAATGGGCACCTGCTACATTGCAACAAACTTGATGTGACTGCTAGAACTTCTGGAAACCTCACACAACTCTATTGGAACGCAAGAAAGCTGATGGATTGAAATCCGGGCTAGCCATAGGAAACAACAACACATATCTCGCACAAAAATGTTTACACATATTTTCGGTTAAAAATGTGTGAGATATACGCAAGCAAATACTGTATGATATTTTTTACTATAGGTTGCTTCCGGGTAGGGCAAAGGTGGTGTCATTATCGAGAAGGGATTTGGATTTGACGTGACATTTTTTGAGAGGGGTGGGGGGGGGCAATATAAAGAATTACTAATAACCCACTTCAAAGGTTGGCACCTCTGCTAATACCATATTCATTAATTTATAATCACTTTTTTTCCTGATCATCATACCCTTTTGTGTGTGTTCATTGATAATTGTTGTTTTAAGGGGCCTAACAACCAGGTTATCGGCCCCTGTGTGTGTTTAGATCAAATTATGATCACCTTTGTGATTTGTGGACACAAGGTTTTATGCTGTTAAGGTTTGTCATTTATTTTTCTTTTATTCTTTGGTTTTCAAGGAACAGGGTGCAAATTCAACTAGCTTGAAGAAATATAGTATATGTTTTTCTAAAAGTTATGTGCTCAAGTAAGATTTTTGGTAACTGTTCCATTTCAGAATATCAAGAAAGGAGATATAGTAATATGCACCATCAACATCAAGACTGTATCGGGCATGATGCTGAAAGTGTTGTGCACGGATGGGGATGATGGAAAGTATGCTGTAGATCTTAATGTTAAGGTATGATATTCAAATAAGCTTTTGTGACTTTTTTGAAAATGATCTTTCTGTTCACCTGATGACAAAACCAATAACAGAAAAGGTGGAAGGGTGGGGGGGTTAAATGGTGATCACTGATCAGACTTTTCTTTTACACTTTCAGTGGTTTTATTCTGCAAAGTAGAGGTTGGGCAATGATATACCACCCCTATGAGCACTGAAAACATGCTGCTGTTGAATTTGCTGTTTTGTTATTCAAGAAACTAAAGTTTCATTAACCCTTCGCTAGTGACATGAATTTTACTCTCAACTTTAATGACTTCGGTCCACTTGACCGGCCTTAAATAATTCCATACTTTTCATTATTTTGAAAGTATATTTTTAATGAAGGGTATAGCTTGCCACGGTTGGTGAGTGGACAGCATGTCGGTCTACTAACCCCAAGATTGCAGGTTCGCCATGGGCCGTGGTAAGTGATTTTTGAAAGACGGCAAAAATACGACACGCATGTCATATGATGTTGGCATGTCAAAGAACCCATTTGAATTCAGTAGGCCGAGTTCATAATGGCAAAATTAATCTCGGAAGTTTCCGCCAACGAAAAGTTCCTCATTTCTCTACTAGAAAGCGCTATACTGTTCAAGGAGCTTAGATATCTATTATCTAACCTCCTTGACTTTCATAGTGATTCAAGGAACAAAGAAATTCGACATACAAGCTACCCTGTGGGTGTCAAATTACAAAGCTTGCACCGGGCACCCGAGGCCATACGATATTATTATTAATGAAGGGTATGTAATACATAAGTATTTTATCATCTTAACCTTTATTTAAAATACATTTAAGTAATCTATAAGCAATAATAAGGAGAAATTATAACTCGGTTATGAAAAGTGACATTAGCAAAATATCCAATGAGCAATAATAAACTCGGTTGAAAAGGAAACAAACAATCATGATTGAAATCTAAAGTTTATAAATTTGCATCAGTACACAATTAACCTTCAAGACAGTCATGGCATACAACATTTGTGCGCTCAAAGCACAAATGCTTATGACACTTGGACCGAATACGCTCTTAGTGTCCTCGGTGTGTGAGACCAAAATACTTCCCCTGACCTGTACGGTTATCGTTCGAACTTGTGCAGTGGTGAGTATACTTGAGAATGGAATTGATGAAGGTAACCTGATGCACAGCTAGCTCACTCCAATGGACAAAGGAGGTGCAATCGTTTTGACGTTGGTCTGTGACACCGTGTGTCACTAATGGAGGGTTAAATGAAGTGAGATTTCTCAATGCATGTACTATATTTATAGTAGTTGAATACAAGGGGAATTGGTTACCACCAATATATGATATAATCATACTCAGGGAGTCGAGCGATGCGGTAAATATACGGGAATTTTAGGTACCCGGGAAAAATGCAGGAAATATATGGGAAATTTTGAGAAGTCTCATAATGCCAGACCTTTTAGCCTCCGAACACTCGGTCGAGTTCTCCCGCTCAGTCTTCTATTTCGCCTGCAGACCGCGCTGACACCTGCAATTTGCGCCACTGATTAAGCGCCAAGCGGGATGAGACCCCAGCCAATGTCGAATGCTTGCTTTGTCTGGGCGACTGCCGGCCGTACCCTCTCCGCACGGGGCTGCGCTCGTTGCTGACAATGACATACAGGAATCGATCCGCAGCGGAGACCAGTTGTTTTTTCGAAGTGGTTTTCTCGACAAGTGCTGCCCTTAAAGAAGCTAACATCTCAAGATTTCAGAAAATTCCAGACGTGGATGTGCTGTAATTCTGCACCAACTGCCGAAAATTGTACATTCGTATCCTATGGCTGAAAAAATCAAAGAGAGGTCACCTCTTGCTTACAAGATGACCCATGCTATTTCCTGCCTAGACCCTATAGGAGTCGCTGAGACTCCTAAGTTGCAGAAGTTAGGATCGTCTTTGCCCTGGAAACTCTTTGTAATCGGGAGAATTTGCTTTCTGGCGCAATGGCTGACCGCATCAATAGCAGCTACTCCGCACTTCTGAGACTGCCCTCCGTCACTGCGCGTTTGAAGCAGTTCGACGGAAAAGAGCCATGGCTCGACGTGCTGTGGTCTGAATTAGTGGCTTCAGCACCTTCCTCAGTTGCCAGAAAAGATCTCGCAAGCTTCTTTAAAATGATACTGATTTTGTATCACAGCAATGCAGCTCTAGACAGAAGTTTCTCCCTGAACAAGGAGTGCATGATCGTCATTCACAAAGAAGCAAGTCTGATTGGCATGCATACTGTTCAGGACGCTGTGATGGCAGCTGAAGGAATAGAAAATATAACCGTGAGCAAGAGTCCATACTGCACGAAACTCCTATGCCGAGTTAAAGGAAGCAAAACAGGTGTGAAGCCAGGAGGAAAAGGAAGCGACGGCTAAGGTGGCAGTCGAAAGAAAAGCCACGAAAGATCTCCAGGAATTGGCAACAAAAAAAGAAGATATTGAACGACGCCCGTTCTGAAGCAGAGAAAATTAAAGAGCAGATGAGTTCCCTAGAGAAGCTTTAAATTAATAAATCCTTGATTATTGTTTGTTTTATCTTATTTTGTGTGACTAAAGTTCCTAACCACAATCTAGTATTGACAAAGTGACTTATTTTATTTTGTGTATGACTAGCCTACAGTTCCTATTCAGAAATTAGTACTGTCAAAAGAACTTAATTTTGTGCTGTGTATAACTGAAGTTCCTAGTAACAATCTTGTATTTGCCACAGTTACTTATTTAATTTCGTTTTGCATGTAGAAACAAAGTATTATGACAATTTTAATGGGTTAAGGGGGTCTCCGCCCAATCAATACAAATCTATTATTGGCATCTATTAATTTATTGCCATTAAGGACATGTTTCGGGCCTCATGGGCCCTTCTTCAGCCGCAAAAATTAATTGATTGGGCGGAGACCCCCTTAACCCATTAAAATTGTCATTGTACACGTCAATACGGACCTTGCGAAATGGATAATCCTCCAATTAATCTTGAAACAAAGTATGGAAGTCCCTGGAGGATAAAGGAGTAGAAAGATGGACTGTAAGGGGGATAAAGGAGATGTACAAGGGAAGTGTGAGCTGTGTGAAAGTGGGAGGAGAGAGATCGGACTGGTTGGAACAGAGTAACGGCCTGAAACAAGGAAGTGCACTGTCACCGTTACTTTCCATTGTGGTGATGGATGACATAATGACCCGAGTGGCATAATTAATTGGGGAAGGAAAGATGAAAGCAATGGTGTTTGCAGATGATTTGGGGAAACAAGGAGGAGGAGGTACAGGAACAGTTGGACGTGTGGGAAGGAATAATACAAGGATATGGGATGAAATTTGGCATAAATAAGAGTGAGATGGTGATCACAACAAGGAAGCAGGAAAGAACCACAACGGGAATAACAATTGGTGGGGAACAGCTGAAGGAAGTGGAGAGTTTCAAGTATCTGGAAAGCCTGATACAAGATAATGGAAGAAACAATAGAGAAATAAATGAGCGGGGGAGACAGGCAGAAACGTTCCGGAGGTGTGTGAGAAGCATGTTATAGAGCAAGGATGTCCCTCAGAACAGCAAAAAGATCATATATCGGACGTACTATGTCCCTATCCTGACGTATGCCTCGGAGACCTGGGTTATGAAAGGAAGGGAGAAGAGCAAAATACAGACCAGTGAGATGAGGTTCTTGAGAAGCAGTATTGGAGCTACAAAGATGGACAGAATAAGAAATGAGAAGACCAGAGAATTAATTAAGGAGGAACAATTACAGGATGGTATAGAGAAATCTAGACTTAGATGGTATGGACATGTAAAACGAAAGGAGGAGAAGAGGATACCCAGGAGGATACACGAGACGAAGTGGGAAGGAAAGAGACCGAGAGGAAGACCGAGTGACAGGTGGCTGAAGGGGGTGGAAGAAAGCGTGAAGAAGAGAGGAGAAGACTGGACAAGGGTGGAGGCTGGGAGATGGTGGGAAGACAGAAGACGTTGGAGAGGCTTGTGTTCCAAACAGACCCGGCCAGTGGCTGGAAACTGTGCAAGATGATGATGATGACCTAGTTTGATAAAATAAATCTAAATTAGATGGTATTCGCTGCGTATGGAATTTTACTGTTTTTAGCCTTTGCATGGTCTTCTTTCGCAGGGGAGATGCACGTACCAAATTGCTTTAAAGTCCGTGTGAACACTCGCTGCAAATGCGTCACTCATGCATAATTTTCAAAAACAGCAAACAATATCTCACAGCTCTCGACATTTTACTATCAAACACCAGTCACCAACATGTGGGTACAAAATACACCACACAAGGACAATTCTTCTCATGTCGACAGACTTTGTTTCAGTCGCTTGTTAACCTCTGTCTGTGTCGGATTTCCTTTCATTGTCATTGTTTCGTTACTTTTACTTTGCCGAAGTTCGACCTGAGGACTGGACACATCCCGTACAGCATGTACAGAAAGTAATACTGAAGGCGGTCTGGATATCGCAGTGGATGAAATGTTTATTAACTTTGGAAATTCATCAAGCTCTGACGAAGACAATAATGGTGGTGATTATGATAGGGACGGTGAAGGGATGGAGGGTGTCACAGAAACCCTTGCCATGTGACTGAGGATAATTTATTTATTGGTGTCAGTTCGCTTGCTTCAATCGATAATAGAGCATAGCCTATTGTTTCCAGTCATAGTGTTCAAAATACCGTCTGTCATTCAATAGCCTACAGAGCAGCTTGTTTGAATGCTCAGTGCTAAATATGTCTTTACCTTAACTTTACTTTTGTATTATCACGATATCTAATATTAACCGTAGAGAGTCGCGATTCTGTGAATGTGCGTGGTGTTAACTGTCAACTACTGTACTGTAAGTTGTGAACGACCTTTACTCAAACTCTTGTTTCATGTTAAAGGATAATCATTGCATGGTGAGTGTTTGCATGCTTTGTCGTATTTATTGAATTGGATACCGATGATATAGTTATCATAGCTTTGGTGTGTAATTGATTTTTTTATCTAAGTATCATATTCCTCTGTTTGAATGCCCTCCGCGTTGACTCAGGATCGACTTTTAAAATATATTACGTATAATTGTTCAGAAATAATGTCAGAAGTGTAGCGCTGTGTATTATTCGAATCGGTTGATTTACAACACTAAAAACTTGGCAACACAGCTCAGCTGTTCAAGCTCCCAACATCTTTCACGTTGTTTCCTTCCAAATACAGGGTGTAGGTGAGAAGCTTGCTCAAAATTCTTGCCGTGTGGCGGTTAGATGTAGGGTCTGTACTCTGAATTACCAATAAAGCTCGCTGACAGTTGTCAAAGTTAGCACGTGGGGAAATGCTGCGTTGCCACTGAAGCAGATCATGACTCATAACATTCCAAATGGCTTGCAGGAAGACACAAATATTGCTCGGTTCCAAGCTCTGTGAACTTGCGGGATGAAGAGTAGAGGCAGGGTAGGAGCAGGCGAGAATTTAGAAGCCTGTCGACAGCCTGCCGTGTTACCTGACATTCTCGTCTATTCCAATACTGCTAACATGGGTCTTTTCTGAAACCATTGTGGCGTTGGGAATGAGTGACTGAGTCACCGACTAATGTATTTGCTTCTGTTACTACGCAAGGACCGAGAAACTGCATCACTCGTCACCACCACTACTGATAGTCTGCGATGCACATTCCTCTCAGGTCCAAGCAGCTTAGACTCGAGCAGTACTGTGGAAGTTAGCCATCCTGCCTGGCGCTCTAATGACCGTGACGAGTGAAGACACACTGAGTCAAACCATGTGCTTATTGCTGTGTCGGCATACATTGCAACATTGCTCACTGTTGCCATGGTGACCATTACCCCTCTCGTCTCCACTCCTCACCTCGCCCATCAAGCGTATGACAGCTTTCACCGAGCATCTTTTGTAAATCAGAGTATAGTTATGTGGTGACCGTGGGTTGCGGATAGGAAAAGCGGGGCAAAGTGACAGGAAGGCTGTCAGTACCGAATGCGCGGGGTTAGCAATACTGTATTTGTCCCATAATTTACGCGTGTAATGGCGGACACACCTCCAATTTTACTATACAAGTCGTGATCTAAAAGGGGATAGTGAGTGGGTAACAACTATTACTACATGACCCCCAAAATTATTATTCATTATTACAAAGGGTATTTTGACCATTTTCAGTAGGGTAGAAAATTGTATCGCCTTGTTCTGGGCTCTAGAGATTACATTTTCTTTCATTCTTTCACTTGCCATAGGACGTGCCACTGGCGTATGGTTATGCTTTACCAGCTTCCGGTTTAGTAGTCAGGTAATAGAAGCGATGGGAACTGTGTACTACAATTTTCCTTGCATGTAACTAAGCAAATTATTATTGTTAAGAGTAATAAAAGTTGTAAAATGCATCAAGAATGATATGATCATCAGCTGTGTACAATGAGAAAGCTCTGCATGTGTTCATTCCTTATGTATTAATGATGCGAAATGTCAGCTAACATTGTGCCGCATACAACACTCGTAGTCTCCAAATTTTCCCGTAAATTTACAACAGATTATGTTTGAATTGCTTATAAGATCGTGACAAAGAAAGTATTTCTACAATTGGATGATTGTATTTTACTGTGTGCACGTCATATAATCTTGGCGAGTTTTTTTTAGCAGAGCAACTTGACACCGTAGTAGGCACGCAGCTTTTTGTATTTAGTTTTCGGGCAACTTGTTATATTTATTGACTAAAATATTTCTAAATGCAGACAATCCATATCTCCATTATGATTCAGGTTCCATAATTCATGCAAAATGAGGTTCGTTCGTTTGTGAAATTAAGGTCATAAACCCCCCACCCTTTCAGTGATTACCGCATGGTACTTTATGTAGACTAGGGTGAAGATGTAAATGAGCATTTTAAAAAAACTTGTCGCCAGTTGTTTGGTTTATTAACTTGCGGTAATATTTTCCATAGGTACTGAAAAACCAGGCACGGCTGGATTTTAAGGCCGAACCGCTATCAAATATCGCTTTCTTGCAATACCTGGAATATGTTGTTCAAATAAGTGTTAATAGATAGGCTATTATAATTATAATGATTAAATAAATAATAAAGAAGAAACGACACGTTGTAAATATATTAGGCCTACCGGTACGGCGAATAGCCTATAACTCGTAGCTTCCGTCACAATTTACATTTTAACGGGTCACGTTAATGCATAATATACTTATATAACAACCGGATAGTTTTTTTTGTCGTCTGACCTCCTGAGAGGCCGAGTGCAGGTCTTTTTAGTCGACGCCCGTGGGCGACCTGCGCGTCAGGATGAGAGATGGAATGGATGAAGATGAATGAAACGGGACAAGGATGTGGAAGGAAGCTCCGTGGCCTGTCAGAAGGTACCGTCCCAGCATTTGCCTGGTGTTGAAAATGGGAAACCACGGAAAACCATTTCAAGGACGGCCGACGGTGGGGCTCGAACCCACGCATCTACAGAGTCAGCAGAGAACTTGGCCCCATGGCCTAACGCTGCGCTTTAGCCAGCGTAGCCACTACTGTCGGTAACGATAGTAAATTATAATAATATTCTCATATATACCAACTTATTACAATTGTAGTCTAAAATATGTTAGTCCACTGCAGTTTGAAATGTGCAAATCGCACACTTTGTAGGCAAGCTGATTGTTATGGTCATCTCTGATGCAAAGTTTTACTAATTACTCTTTTAGGAGACACTTGTCTTTGGAATATTCATGAAAGGCCAACCCTCTAGTTCTTATTTCATAAGTTGAACGCCTAAAAACAAAACCACAATCCGAAATAATAAAGAAGATAATCACGAACGAACGATTCACTGCCAATGGAAATCAAATGGAGATTCGCGGACCGGAAGTTCGCTATACATAAGCTTCGGTGCCATTTTCATTCGTGGAAGCTCTATATTGTTATGATACCATACAAATACAATTCAGTCACTTCCCGTAAACATTTTATTATGTGACACTCCCATTCTGTACTCTCTCAACCCTCCTCAGTAAAACAGTAATCTATATCAGCTCTTCTCATGTAAACGGTACGGTATTTTATTTGTGTTCGTGGCATCTCATCCCATCTGCGAGAGAGTTCACTCGCGCTCACGCGCTTTGCTCACGCAACGGATTAGGCCTAAATCTCGCCATCACCCGTGGGCTGCGGAAGTATCTCCAAAAATGCAGTTACTCTTACGCTAGAAAATCTTGATTCGCGCTTTAAGATTCATTTTTCAGCCATTCGGTATGCGAACTCTAGTCATTAAGAGTTCTTAATTATACGGGAATTTAAAAACGGGTCATCGCTCGACACCCTGATACTCCTACATACATACATCCATACATTTTCATTTGAGACTGTTTTGCCTTTCAACGTCCAGTCTAGTCTGCAAGCCTCTGTTTTCGAACAAGTCGCCTCCATGATGCCCATTTAGCACTGTGGCTTCCTTTGTTTCTACACCTCTTAGTTTAGATTCTTGAATCGTTCAGCACTAAATCTAACCATCGCCTCCTAGGTCTTCTCTACTTCTCTTACCCTCTACAGCCGAACTCATTAACCTCTTAGGTAATCTTTCCTCCCCCATTCTCTTCACATGACCCCACCATCTGAGTCGGCTCATACGAACAGCTTCATCTAACGTAATTTCTAACTTAGCCTTTATCTCTTCGTTATGGGTACCTTCCTGACATTGCTCCAATCTATTTGTTCCAGTAATCATTCGTGCTACCTTCATATCAGTTCCCTAAATCTACCCAGCTTTCACTTGCATACAGCAAGATCGGTCTAAATACTGAACGATGTAGGGAGAGTGTCGTCGCTACACTAACTTCTTCCTTGCAGAATATTGTAGGTTGAAACTGAGATCTCACTGCATTGACCTTTCTACACCTAGACTCTTACTACCATCCTGAGAGAATACACAACTCAAGTACTTAAAATGTTCCACATGCTCCAATTAGTTCCTCTCCCTGGGCAATGTTAAACAAAAGAATGCAACAAAACTGACTAGGCACTAGAAATCGTAACGTTGTCAGATTGTAAACTTGGTGCTCCAACTCAGCCAATAGTGTGACATCTATATATATAAGCCTATAGGCTACATAAATTTTTATCCCATACGGTGCATGTATGAAAAATGGTGATCATATCGTCTGAATAACAAAATAATGTAACAAGAAAAATATACCATAAAACAGGATGAATTTGTTATCTTATAATCTAAGTAAAATTCAATGTTAATGTATAGTTTGTATGTATGTCCCCTCAGGAATCCTTAAATCCCAATTGCACAATCTGTATAATGACACCTTAAGAGAATGGCCAGCTGATTCATCATCGCGAGGTTACATGCTGTCTCAGCAGAGCTCTAATGCATGTGTCTCAATGAAACCTGTAAGATTGTATATCAATCACTTCACACCGATCATGTTTTATTTTTATTTTTACCAGCTGGTGTGGGTCAGTGGTAAAGTGCAGTTCTTAAAACTGAACTCAAGCTTGGCTGCTGGTTCAAATATGGTCTTGGCGCACAAATCGTTTCAAGACCCATATGCGTTCGTCGTTTCAAGTCCCTTACGTGTTCATATACCATTCATCCAATTGGGATGAAATTTGGGTGAGTTGTGTACACTCCAAGGAAAGTTTCTGGCTTAGTAAATCCATTTTACGATATAGGTAGCGCATGAGTAGATTCAACAAATGAGTGACGGCGAGCGAATCGTTTCAACCAAGTCCTGTGTGCGTTCATATGCCATTTATCCGATTGAGATGAAATTTAGGTGAGTTGTTGTGCACACTGCTGCAAACGTTTCTGAATTAGAAAAACCATTTGATAGTAGGTAGCATACGAGTAGTTTCAACAAATGAGTGTTGGCCAGCGAATCGTTTCAGGCGAGTCCCGTAAGTGTTCATATACAATTCCACCAATTGCGATGAAACATGCCAGTAAATCTACTGACACGGCCCCCTCGCATTTGTGCACCCTCAAATGCCAACTGGCTGCGCCAGGATTCGATCCTCTAACCTTGGTCACAGCAGGCGAGAACATTACCGCTGAGCCATGCAGCCAGCCAAAGAAAGAATAAAAAGAAGTGTTTCCCATGTTAGGGGCGGCCTGTATAATAGCTGGCAGTAGCTTCATAAAATGCCTTTGGGAGTGGCGACCCCATCGTAATAATAGCCTAAAATGGAAATGGCACTTCAAATGATTCGGAGAAGGTTAGGGCGTACCCTGCAGGCGATGCGCAGTTCTTTTGGTACTGGGGGAACTGTGAGAAATGGGCGACCAGTAACCGAAATGAAAGTGGGAATCATGAATGTCATGACTCTGACAGGCAAAGTGGAGGAGGTGGTAGACTTCATGGAGAGGGAGAATGTTGGATTGATGGGGTTGAGTGAAGTGAAATGGAAAGGTAAAGGAAGGAAGAAATTGAGGAAAGGATATACATTATACTGGAGTGGTGGCCAAGAGGCAAAAAATGGTGTGGGACTGATAACCTCGAAACAACTGGAGGAGTATGTTGAAGTGGTCGAGTGTGTGAGTGACAGAATAATGAAAATTAGAATGAAGATGTAAAATGACATGATGGACTTCATACAAGTGCATGCACCACAGACTGGAAATAGAGAAGAAGATATTGAAGTATTCCTGGAGGATGTAGAAAGAGTAATTTCAGATGTAGAAGTGGTGATCATGGGAGATATGAATGCACAAGTCGGAAACGAGAGACAAGGAAAGGAAGAAGTCATTGGACCATATGGATATGGGAAAAAGAACCGGGAAGGAGAGGAACTTGTAAACTTTTGTGAAAGGAATGGACTGATAGTGGGTAATTCATGGTTTCGGAAGAAAAACAGCAGGAAAATTACGAGATATGGCTGGGGCGATAGAAGAACAAAATCAGTAATTGACTACTTTCTGGTAGAAAGGACTAATCGCAGAAAGCTGATAGATGTGACAGCTTTACCAGGAGAAGCATTTGATGGGGACCATAGAGCTGTGGTGGCAAAATTTAGATGGGAAAAGTTGGAAAATCTAAAGGAGATCAGAGAAAGTAAAATAAAAGTATGGAAATTGAAAGACAAAACTGTACAGGAAGATTTTCAGGAGAGATTGAAGCAACAAATCCCAGTTACTGAAGTGAAAAACATAGAAGAGGAATGGTCCCACTTTAAAAAGCATTTGTTGGTGCAGCAGAGAGTGCTTGTGGTAGGACGTCAACAAGAGTGAAAGAGAAGGAGACACCGTGGTGGAATGAGGAAGTGAGGAAAGCAGTGAAAGAAAAGAAGTCTGCATGGAAAGAATGGAACCGAGATCAAACGGAAGGAAGCAAAAGGAAGTATCACGACAGCAAACGGAGGTGTAAGAATGGTAGGAGAAGAAAAGAAGAAAAGTTGGGAAGAATTTACACGAAGAATGGAAACAGATGTAAGTGGCAGTAAAAGGATGCTGTATGGACTTCTAAGAAGTAAGAGGAAAGAAAGAGTTACTACAAAGCTAGTAAAAATGGAAGATGGAGAGTTGTTAACACACCCAGAAGAGATAAAGGGACGATGGAAGGAGTATTTCGATAAGCTATTGAATGTGAGCAATTGTACTGGTGAGATGGAAGTGACACAACCTGACGACTCTATAACAGAAGATGATATAACAATGCTGGAGGTGGAATTAACAGTACAGAAAATGAAGATGGGAAAAGCAACAGGGGTGGATGAAATCAGCGTAGAAATGATAAAGGCTGCTGGACCTGTTGGTATGCAATGGTTGTATCGACTGCTAAAGTGTGTGTGGAAACGGAAATGTGTACCAGAAGACTGTGAGAAAGGGCTAATAATACCAGTGTTTAAGAAGGGGGACAAGAAGATGTGTGATAACTATAGTGGGATCACCCTCATATCACAGATACAGTAGTAAAAATACTGGAAAGGATTTTAGAAAGAAGAATGAGAAGAAAGGTGGAAGGAGAGTTGCAAGAGGAACAGTATGGCTTCAGGAGTGGAAGATCCACAGTGGACCCAATCTTTAGCTTGAGGCAGGTGATGGAAAAGAACTGGGAATATGGAGAGGATTTGATCATGACTTTCATAGATCTAGAAAAGGCATATGATAGTGTCCCCAGAGAGAAGGTATGGGAAACCATGGTTAAGAAGAGACTGGGAAGAGAAATGTTGGAAATGGTGCAAGCAATGTTCAACAACTGTGTTAGCAGGGTACTGACCCCTGTTGGAAAGACAGATTGGTTTAGGAACAAGACTGGACTAAGACAGGGGAGTGTGCTGTCACCTCTCTTGTTCATAATGGTGATGGATCAAATTGTAAAGGAAACAAAGGAAGCATATGGACATAAGGAAATGAAGTTACTGTTATTTGCAGATGATATTGTGGTCTGGGGAAGGAACACCGAAGAAGTGCAAAAACAACTAGATGCACTGAACGAAAATATTCAGAAGTATGGCCTGAAAATCAGTATAGAGAAAAGCAAGACCATGGTGATGACAAGAGGGGAAAGACAAGGAAAGGGCACTGTGAAAATTGGAAGTCAGAGTTTGGAAATTGAGGACACGTTCAGATACCTAGGAAGTGAATTGATGCAAACTGGTAGGTTAGACATGGAGATTGGCAGGAGGGTACAGCAGAGCAATGCATTCTATCAAAGTGTAAGAAAACTTGTTTGGCCTAAGGAAGTACCAAGGAAAAGCAAGGAGGTAATGTATAGAGCTTACACTTTCTTTCGTTCTTTCACTTGCCATAGGACGCGCCACCGGCGTATGGTTAAGTATTACCAGCTTCCGGTTTAGTAGTCAGGTAATGGAAGCAATGGGAAGTGTGTACTACAATTTTCCATGCATGTAACTAAGCACATTATTGTTGTTAGGAGAAATAAAAGTTGTAAAATGCACCAAGAGCGAAATGATCTTCCGCTGTGAACAATGAGAAAGCTCTGCATGTGTTTATTTCTTATGTATTAATGATGCGAAATGTCGGCTACCCTTGTGCTGCTTACAACACTCGCAGTCTCTAAATGTTCCAAATTTCCCCGTCAATTTACAACAGATTATGTTTGAAATTTTTAAAAAGATCGTGACGAAGAAAGTGTTTCTCCAATTGAATGATTGTATTTAACTGTATGCACGATGTATACTCTTGGCAAGGTTGTTTTTCTCACAGAGCAACTTTACACCGTAGTAGGCACGCAGCTCTTTGTATTTAGTTTTCAGGCAACTTATTTTAAATTATTGACTAAAATATTTGTAAAGACAGACAATCCATGCCTCCATTCGAAGGTTTCGGGTTCAATAATCCATGCAAAATGAAGTTCGTTCGTTTTTGAAATTTACCTTTTCAATGATTACCGTATGGTAGCGTACCGTACTTAACGTAGACATTTCTTTAAAAAGTTTGTCGCCCTTTGTTTGGTCTATTAACTTATGGTAATATTTTCCATACTGAAAACTAGGCACGGTTGGATTTTAATATGAAACTGAATGTGCTATCAAATATCGCTTTCTTGCAATAGGCCTAAGTAACCTTCTGTAGAATATGTACCGGTATGTAATTATAAAATGATTATTGGTTAAATACGTGTTAATCGATACCTAGGCTATTATAATTATAATGATTAATTAAATGTTAAAGAAGAAACAACGAGTTGTTAGTAAATATTAGGCCTACCAGTATGGCGAATAGCCTATAACTCGTTTCGTCACGTTTTAACATTTAAACGGGTCAAGTTAATGCATAATATACCAATATAACAACCGGTTAGCAAATGGTTATAATATTCTTCCATATAACATATTTAATTGGCACCAATTTAATACAATTGTAGTCTAAGGTATGATACACCACTGCCGTTTGATATGTGCAGATCGCACACTTGGTAACCAAGCTGTTTGTTTTGGTCGTTTGTGTTGCGAATTTTTACTAATTACTCTTTTAGGAGACACTTGTCTTTGGAATATTCAAGAAAGGCCAACCCTCTAGTGTTTATTTCATAAGTTGAACGCCTAAAACAAAAACCGCAATTCGAAATAATAATGAAAATAATCACGGACAATTCATTGGCAATGAAAATCAAATGGAGATTCTCGGACCGGAAGTTCGCTATGCCTAAGCTCCGGTGCCATTTTAACTCGTGGAAGCTCTATAAAGTGTACTATGTTCCCATATTAACTTATGCAGCTGAGACTTGGACCCTGACAAGCAGGCAAGAGAGTAGAATCCAAGCCAGTGAAATGAAATTCCTAAGAAGTATGATAGGAAAGACAAGGAAAGACAGAGTGAGGAATGAAGATGTTAGGAAGGAAGTTGGGATGGGAAAACTAAATGAGAGAATTGAGAAGAATAAACTAGGGTGGTTTGGACATGTTAAGAGGATGGAGGAAAATAGAATACCAAGACAGATGCTGGAGGCAAAGAGCAAGGGTAAGAGAGCAAGAGGAAGACCTAGAACAAGGTGGATTGATTCAGTGAAGAACAGCGTAAGAAAAAGAAATCTGGACTGGGACAAGATCGTGGAAGAAGAATGGTGGAAGGAAAGTGGAGAAGTGCCATAAATACCCCGACCCGGCAGGAGCTGGATAAGGGGAAATGATGATGATGACAGTATATAACCCCTCTTTTACACTTTTCAAGGGTTTGGACTGAAAAGTGTAAATCGAGGGAAAGTGTAAATTGTGGGTAATCATTAGGTTACATTTTTTATACACACTCGGAGCCAAAAAAAGCTAATGGAGAGCAAAACATTATTTTTCTCACATAATATCAATATTATAAGCAGTCGCGTATGAGCATTACAGCTTCATTTCTGCATCATTTCAGTTTTAATATTTAGTTAGTTTTTTATAGGCCTATTAAAAATGAATTTTTTCAATATATATATTGTTCTGGAATGTATAATGTAGTTTTCATGCAAAGAGAATGTTAATTTAATTATTGATTTTTATGAATAATAATCTACATATCGTTTTAATAATGTGATATAAAAAAACTCTTCAAACATAAATTTTTGGGCTTTATCCGACACATAGTATGAACGTTGAACGGATTCGATATTTCACATATTAAGAGAGTTATAGCAATATTTCACTTTTTCGAAAAAAGCCCCCCATTTTCACCCCTTTCTACCGATTTAGCCCAGTAACGAACTCGACCGAGATTTTATAGGTATACATATTCGGTAAAAAGTGATTGGTGAAAAATGACGGCAGTTATCGTGTCCACAAGAAACTGATATACGTATATATATACACTTTTGAACTGACGGTGGTTTTGGGGTCTAGGGGATGTGAAACTCGAAGATATGTCGAAATTTTCCGGAAGTCGAAACATGGTAGCCTACCCATTGCAATAGTTAGCTTTCTAATGAAATCTACCTCTGGTTGGTTCCTCAGTTTAGGGGCTGCGACAACGCGGTCATCTAACCCCGTGTACTTAGGGTGAGTGTAGAATCTGTCTGATAAACGGTGTGAATTGTAATGGATGTATTAGTCTGTAATTCAGGTAAGGACTGCAGACGGTCAATTTCAAGCAGTATTTCCTGATGTTGCTACCAGGTACTACCGTCAATGACACCTAGCTGTGAACTTGGCTACTAGATGCCACCCTAACCAGCAACTCGTAACGAACGTTGGAACTTCCCCTCCAAGGGAAAGCATACTGAGGGATTTTAGCGCTCTTAGAAAATCCGACGACTTCGGCCGGCTTTGAAACCTCGACCTTGGGCATAGACATTCTGCATGCTACCAGTTACGTCACCGAAGCCGCTTCCCACTTAGTCAGATGTCAAAGTCAACCCCTGGCACCATCCAGCCCATGACGGGCTAAGGCCGGCCAAGCGACCGCTGCCCAGCCATTTGGCCTGCAGATATTGGGGTGACGCGTGATCAGCACGTCGGGTCCCCTCGGCCGTTAATATTGGTATTCGTGATCGGGGTGCTGTCTCTTTGTCAGACAGCTACTCAATTGTCCTCACGAGGCTGAGTGCACCCCGTTCCAACCCTCACGTCAGTTTTAAAATCCCTGACGGTGCCGGGGATCGAACCCAGGGCCTCCGGGTGAGAGGCAGGCGCGCTACCCCAACACCACGGGGCCGGCTTAGTCAGATGGAAATACTGAATTTGATCTCGTGCAAGTGCGTTGTCATGGCAACGGCTCATCCCTCATCAATTTAGTAGTGTTGCCATGGCAACCTCTGATAGCTCTTGGCATTTTCTTATAATTCCGAAATCATTTTTCTCATCCCTTGGCGTAATGGTGGGTCATATCAAAAATTCTTTCAAACAAAAGTTTTAGGTAATTATTAGGGGAATATTGTCCATTTTGTACGGTTTTGATATTGTGCCTATTAAGAGAGATATGATTAATGTTTCCCGAAAAACCCACTTTTTTCCATCCCTTTGGTCAATGGTTGGTGCTATCAAAAAACTTATTTGACATAAATTGTTGGCACTTATCCGACACATATTATGAACTTTGAATGGATTCAATATTTCACGTATTGAGAGAGTTATAGCGAAATTTCAATTTTTCGAAAAAAGCCCCCCATTTTCACCCCCTTTGACCGATTTTGCCCATTAACGAACTCGACCGAGATTTTATAGGGATACATATTATGTAAAAAATTCAAAGTGATTGGTGCAAAATTACGGCAGTTATCGTGTCCACAAGAAACTGATATACATATATATATATATATATATATATACATACATAAATTATATATAAACTTTTGAACTGACTGTGGTTTTGGGGTCTGGGGGATGTGAAAATCGAAGATATGTCGAAATTTTCCGGAAGTCGAAACATGGGACCCATTGCAATAGTTAGCTTTCTAATGAAATCTACCTAAAAAGGCCAATTGAACACTGAGGCTCCATTTAACTACAATAATACAACTGCTCACTGTAAAAGCTCATGGACAACTAAGTGGGAGAGAACAGATTGAGTGGAAGGGGAAACAAGATAGCTAGCTCACAGACTTGTACAGACTTGCAGTGTTTGACTAGGTAACTCACAGACATGTTGAGACTCGTGGTGTATTGTCTGTCAGTGAGCCTGTACAGACTTGCACATGCTGCCAAACAGCCTCTTTCAGTTTTCTATTTAGAAATGTTTAGCAACAAATAAGGCCTAAATATTGTTTACATAAATTGAATGTATTTAGATCTTAAGTTGAAAATACCCACATTAGACTAGATGTATTGCGAATGATAAAAACCTTCTTTTTATCATATTTGTGATTTTTTTAAAACTAACTTCCAATTAAATCTCAAACTTGAAATTTATACTGAAGTTTACTACTGTAAAGATCTTTAAAATGTGAAATTTTCAGATTTTTATCTGGTCTCCCAACCTAAATATTGCAGGTCAAAAATTGAAAATTTTTCAAAAATCAGTTTTTTAAAAGCCTGTAACTTTTTAAGGGGTAACTTCTCACCACTGAAACTTGATAAACAATTACACTACTATGAAGTGTAGAAGCACAATAAATATTAGGGATGAGAAACTGTCCTTTCTTAGAAAAATTATTGATTGAAAATTCAGATTTTTGAATTTCAAAACAAAAACTTTGAGTAATTAAAAATCTGTAAAAAGACACATGAACCCTAGTGATAATGGGTTCAATGTGTAGGCCAAATGTACTGAATTCAATGCTTTTTATTTGATAGGCCTAGAGCAACCCATTGCCGAGATATTTCAAAAACCGCAGATGCTTACAAACACGAAAAAACCACGATCGGCCTATAACAAAATGGGCGCCAAAAAACGGTAATTCAAAAAAAGTTCAAAAAAATATTTTAAAGCTCACGTCATGATAAGGAACAAACCCAGCAAGTATAAAATTTTTCTGAGATGGTCAAGCAACCACTTATTTTTATATTGGACCACTTGGCCTGGATTGACCCTGTATGAATGAAAAGCCCCCCCAAAAAAATCCTGCGTACGCCACTGATCATAATCACTATCTACTACTGCTGTTGTTTAATCATTCCATTCCAACGATTCTAACAACGCTCTTAATGTAACGGGAAACTTACAAACGTGCCACAATACTAAAAGATAGGTGATGGTAGTAGTTTTTGATGACAATTTGACAATTGTACAAAACCGGCTGACATATTCATTAGTTCATATAGAAACACTGATGACATGCATACCTGCCAAGTTTTCTGGTTTTCCCGGAAGGTTTCCGGATTTTTGGGGTGTATTCCGGTTGTCAGGATTAACATAGTTTTTTTCCGGATTTTAAACTCCCTAGTTTTTTTCCGTTCTCTGCATCCAAATCACATTTCAGTTTTGATTTTCGATAATTCTGGAATGCGAGGGTTTAAATTCGACTGAAAATCGACTGATAAGACTCAGGGTGTCTACCGGTAACGAAAAAGTATCTAATTTTATAAAGGTAACGGAAAGTAGCTAATTCTTATGTCTGGATAGTTGGAGGAAAATTCGTCGAGGTCTGTTAAAATCATTTAAACCCGCGCCGCTAGGCTCGCGGATGCAATTAAGCGCGCTTCACGCAAGCGGCGGCGATTGCGTAAGCTATATTTCCCCGTGCACGACCTCAAGGAAATGCATACTGAGGATACCTTCAGTGGTACGATATACATCGGTTCAGAGTTTATTTTCGGCATCAAGAAATATTTTTCTGTATTAATCGGAAACCTGACTTTTTGCGAGACGCTCATTCGCGATAACTTCCGAAACTCAACAGAAACCTCTCATTTCTGATATTGGCCTCTAAATTTGTGTATCTCAAATTGAAGTCCAGAAATAAAGCGAAATAATTTATTGTCGCAATCTTGCGAAATGATCCTGTTTTAAGAAATAATCGCAAAAATGCTTCGAAATACATAGACTATATTTTAAAAATTTATCCGTCTAGTGAATTTGCGACATCAATTGTGGTTAATTCGAAACTCCGTTATAGGCCTATGTCTATTTTTCCTTCGAACTATGGTTCCATTGGATGTATAATCTAACCGGTTATCTCGAAAACTTGTATAATTGGAATTCGAAAGAAAATGTGCCCTCTTGTTGGATTATTCGTGCAATCCTCTCTGAATAATTCATAATAACCGATACCTACCTCAAACGTTCATCCTCCAAAGACGGCCGGCTGACAGCATGACTTGCCTGCGGGAATCTCGTCAAACGGACCATGATCGACGCCAGTTGCGTAAAATTATAAAACCTGTGCCCGGCCGCGAATGTGTGTCCTCGAGGACTGCTGGAATCATGGCGCCGATCATACAACATGTCCATAACTGCTCGTGAATTTTAACCATGCCCAACGTCGAGCTCGCCTCCGCCATTCTGCCAAGACAGATAGACAGGCAGACAATCGTTGAACAGCCGGATGCGGTGCCGATTGCATAATATCGCGTTCTCATTGTGCAACCGCGAGGACAACGTGAATCTCGTAAAACGACCGAGAGCGGCAGCGATTACGATACATCGCGATTTTTTTCCGCATTCGATGACGAGTGCAACTGGATTCTTGTCAAATTGTAATGGGTTAGGGATCTTAAACTTGATTACTGTTAATAAGAATAAAGTTAATAAAAAAAAAGGTTAATATGCAAAGCTCATTATTTAAATAGTCACCCACTTTTCGGTGATCAAAATGAAACATTTAATTGTGTATTAATCTAATAGTGTATCTGCATTGTTGTCAGCTTCACTAAAAAAAGTACATAATGTGTAGTATTATATGTAGCCAAGGGCGCCAGATCATTTATATATCATGATCAAAATAATATATTAAACCTCGGTTAAACAAAGGTAGAGCATCGAAATTCCTATCTCCAGCCGTAGTGAAACTTACGTAATCTAACCTTACGATAATTAGTTCAGGAGTATGGTGTTGCCTTATAGTAATTTCTAGCTACTAAAGGAAACCAGTCAAACATTTGAATTTAAAAATGAATTTAATATATAAAAACAACAAGTGCAAAAAAATATAAAATACTAAAGATAATAATAATAATAAATTTAAATTAAAGAATCTACTGAATTTACTTGTATTATGGGTCTTGATTGGAAATTGGAGTATACCGAGTTAATTGAATAGAATATATTGAATTTAATAAGCATGATAGCCTTCTGATTTGACTGGAGAATAACTGTTTACATCGCTCACCGCATTGAAGATCTTTGTAGTTGGATTGTTGCGTAGAGAGTTCCAGATGGCCCTGATCTTCCTCAAAGTAATTAATTTATATGTGGATGACGGAATAAATTCCAAAAATCATCCCTGTGACAATAGCCTCGAACACAACCATGTCACAGTTTGATGAGACAGAATGTCTTATCACATTCACATACTTAATGGTCAACTGTCTAGTTTAGAACTGCGTTATAGACTCCATCTCGCAACAAGTTCCTCTGCTCCACTCAGCATCATTCCCTCTCCTCCAGCAATTCAATAATAATAATCACCTTTCAGTTGGGAGGCCGTCATATATATAACGTTCCCAGGTAGGGCACGTGTCTGTCACCTCTTCAGAAGTCGCTAGGCGATATAAGCCCGCCTTTCACATATCAACAATGACAATACTTCATTGTACCATTTCTCGGGAGGTCCAGCCCACCTTTTGTATAAAGTTGCAAAGGACTCATTCATCTGCCCAGCATTGTTAGTGGCAAGTCTTCTTAGAATCCCTTCTTAGTATGATTTGTATATTGGTAGAATACTTGATGTGACAGACATAAGTGTCTATTTATGTCATTTCCAAGAAGCCGTGAATAAGCCGCCCTTCTGTGAACAACCCTCTTTTTCTCTTGTTCGAATTTTCTTCAGAAATAATATTCAGTCAAGCGTCTTAACTTATTTCAAATATAATGTGTATCGCTCCAAGTCCTTTCAATTGCCATAATATTCTACCTTACCGCATAATAATAGATATAAACATATTAGTTAACATAATAACTAATAAAAGGTAAAATGTAAATTTAAAAAATATTGATAATAATAATAATAATAATAATAATAATAATAAAATATATATCATTCTGGTCACAAATTGGAACCATCACATATTCGCCCCTGAGAATTATGGTATATGTCAACAATCATATCACCATACTTCTCTTCAACACTTGTACAAATATGAAATATTATACCCTACAAAGAAATTACCAACATCGACAATATTATACTCTTCAAAGCAATTACCAACATACAAAAAATATACCCTTCCAGTTTAATATATATATATTTTTTAAATTTCATCATTTCAGTCTTTCACTGTTCATAATGTCTTTTTCTTTCTTCTTTACATAATTAAAGCGACCTGTAAACAATGTACATCAAAATACCCTTCACTTTTATATTCTTGTTTTGGACATAAGTCATCGTTGCACTTAAGTATATTTGGGTGGTATACACCTTTGCTTTATATCTTGAGGACGTAGAATTCAATTTTCATCCTGGTGTCGAACTGAATACACTATGGCTAGTTGGTGGGACTGCCAACTGATTAATTCACTTTATCACTTCACAACACTTGGTATGTGATGCGAATCACCAGATCTACTCCAGTCTCTCAGGAATTATATGTATCTAGTAACACAGGCATATTATAGAAAAAATGAAACTTTATTAGCTTATATTACCTAAGGCAACATCGTTCAGTGCAAATGTAGAGCGCTAATTTACCCCACATACGTATATTTATATCCTACTCAAATACACCAGCCTATAGCCGACAAATTATTCTTTATATTTCCTCTGTGCTCTCCAATACACACAATATCATAGGTTGATGCAAACCCTCGCCATTACCCTCTCGTTCAGACCACAATCATTCACTTAATATTAAGCGACTTTCCTTACTTACCATCAGCTTCACTTCTTATTACTCATGATACATATTTCCTTAAGGATCTCACATTGTACGTGCCGTATAATCGTTTTCCTGCATTTTCTGATTACTCGCCTTCTTATCAGTATTTACTCACCTTCTTAACCGTATTTACTCACCTTTTTAACCGTAGTTACTCACCTTTTTAACCGTAGTTATTCCCCTTATTTGTCACAATTACACTCCATTCAACTCAAGATTACACATCTTAATCACATGTAGATACTCACCTTATTTCTCAAAAATACACTTCTTTCTACTTAAGATTGATTACCTTTTTATCACCCGTAGTTATTCACATTATTTCTCAAAATTATACTTCTTTCTATTCAAGATTACCTTTTTTTCGAGAAATCCGTTTGACCAATAAAATTTAATTTCTCCATTACAAAAAATGACTTTCCTTTAAATCCTTGCATTACCGTCCTAGCTACTGAAATATTAACTGTTCATAAAATCTGCCTAATTAAATTACGGGCATCAAAATATAGCTTTATTTTCCTTTCTGACTTGGGAACTACCCTTAACGAATTAATATAGTATATATGGGCTAATATAGGGTTCTATAATTTTATCTTGCAGCATGTTCTCAATCTGCCTACTCAGCTTCCTGAAATTTGTAAGGCACGGGGTAGCGATGACCTACAAAAATACTGCGATCATGTACATTTAATGAATGTTCGTAGCAATTAGCTAATCCAATACGGTTCTCAAATATATAATTATTCTTTATCAACACCTCCAATAGTTCATCCACTCGATTACTCTCTAACTCACTCTGTAATGCAGCTTTACGCAAGGTATCCTCTAGAGCAGGGGTCTCCAAACTTTCCAGCCTTAGGGCCATACTGATTACTCCAGTAAGTTCCGAGGGCCAAAACCATATTATCATTGTTGCCGGTAGTAAAAAGTGAAATAGTCCACTGATGAAAAAAAAAGTCCGAAAAAGTACGCAACGTTGAAAAAAGGCTGCAAATCGGACTAAAGTCCGCAAAACGGCAACACTGCATATTATTAATTTTCCTGTCATTATCTGTAATTTCTAGATTAGTCGTAGAGTACGAGCCATGAGGAGTAACGTGACACGACATCTGGTGGACACAAGCGGAAATAGGTAGTACCTTCTATCGCTAACAGATGGTGCTAATAGCACGTACAGAGTAATCTCGTTGGTTCGAGAGAGTTCTAGTGTCTTCCACTCACTTCTAGATGGCAGTAATTGGAATATATAAGAAGGCTAGTTGCGCAACCACAAGTCAGTTCCTATGACACTGTTGTGAAATAAAATAGTGCGTACCTCCTTAAAACGTGTTTGTGCGTGTTTAAGTTTAAGACATCTTTGTAACAGTATTTTGATTTGAATTGTTGCTTTTGTGTGTGATTTAGTAGCATGGAAAAGAAGCGAACAATTGATAGTGTGCAGAAAATTCAAAGATGAGTGGAACATTCAGTATTTCGTAATTGAGTCCAGTAACAAGGCGCTATGTTTGATTTGCAATGAAAGCATAGCCGTTCTCAAGGAATATAACATTAAACGTCATTATGAAACAAAACATTTTCAAAATTACTCAAAATATACAGGAAGTTTGCGGACAGAAAAATTCGAAGCTATGAAGCGCGGATTGAAATCGCAGCAATCTTCATTTACAAAACTCAAAACCGAACAAGAGGCTGCAACTCGTGCCAGCTTTCGTGTGGCTCTTGAAATTGCAAAACGTGGAAAACCATTCACCGATGGAGAAATGATCAAAGAATGCATAATTGCAGCAGCCGAAGAAATGTGCCCTGAAAAGGTAAATTTATTAAAAACTGTCAGTATGTCAGCAAACACTGTGGCTCGAAGGGTAGAAAACATCGCAGAAAATATATCCTCTCAACTGTTCGACAAAAATGGAGATGTTGAGTGGTTTTCTTTGGCCTTGGATGAGTCAACGGATGTGTCAGACACTGCTCAGGTGTTGATTTATATTCGAGGAGTAGATAAAAGCTATGAAGTGCATGAAGAACTTCTTGATATGTATAGTATTCATGGCACAACTACTGGTACAGATATTTTTAAAGGAGTTGAAATGGCCATTAATCAAAAGAACCTTCGATGGAAAAACTTGAAATGTATTACAACTGATGGAGGCAAAAACATGAGTGGGAAAGATAAAGGAGTGGTCGCTCTTGTGTCAAAGGCTGTAGAAAATGACGGTGGTTCAAAACCATTAGTCTTACATTGTATCATTCATCAACAGTCTTTGTGCGGAAAATGTTTGGATATGTCTGAAGTTCTGAAACCAGTCATATCAACTGTTAATTTTATGAGATCGTTTGGGCTGAATCACCGACAATTCCGACAATTTATTGAAGAGATTGGAGAAAATGACTTACCTTATCATACTGCCGTACGTTGGCTTAGTTGTGGGAAAGTTCTTCAGCGCGCTTTTTTGAACTTCGAGCAGTGATCGAAATTTTTTTGAATGAAAAGCATCACCCTCTTACTGAATTACAAAACAACGCATGGCTGTGGAAGTTAGCATTCTATGTTGATTTGACAAAACATGTGAACGAACTGAATTTGAGATTGCAAGGAGAAAACCAGCATCTTCCTGATTTATACACTAATATCAAATCATTCCGGAAGAAATTGATAATGTTTCAATCACAACTACGAAGTAAATGTTTTTCACATTTTAAAACATGTGAAATATTCAGCCACACCACTGAGACTGAGTTTCCTATCGATTTTGCAATCGAAACTTTGAGTGCTTTGAAAATAAATTTTGATACTCGTTTCTCGGACTTCGATGCCTTTGCGAATCAAATTAAGATTTTTCAGGATCCTTTTGATACTGACATTGAAACCCTAGCCCCGGAACTTCAAATGGAAATGATTGAACTACAGTGCAGTGATATAATTAAGAACAAATATCAAAACTCATCTTTGTTGGAATTTTATAAGAGTCTTACAATTTGATAATTTGCATAAATTTGCTCGTGGGCTGTTTTCTGTTTTTGGTACTACTTATTTGTGTGAGAAGACCTTCTCCAAAATGAAGTACACAAAAAATGTTTACAGATCTAAATTAACTGATGAGCATCTTAAATCTCTTTTAATAATTGGTACAAGTAAAATTAGTCCACAACTACAAACTATTGTCAGTGGAAAATCTCAATTACATAAATCTCATTAGTATTTCATATGTCTGCATGTTATACATGTCTTTATTCATTACAGTTCTGTGTTTCTTTATCCAACTTATCACAAAAACAATAACAATAAGCCTACAACAATGTTATGAGTAGTTAGCCCATGACCATATCAATGTAGATGTCATATTAATAATTATTCAACATAAAATTCTAATACTTCAGTAAACTAAATTTAATTTGCTATAAAAAAATATGTTCTCTAAAAGGAGTTTTCAAGTATGCTAGCTCTCCGCGGGCCGGACAAAATCTGTCCGCGGGCCGGATGTGGCCCTCGGGCCGTAGTTTGGAGACCCCTGCTCTAGAGAATCCTTCGTCATCATACTGCCTAAAAAATGTAAAAAATGAGGTTCCTTTTCAATAGATACCCCGACAATCTCACCACTAACCTTACTGCAAATATCGACTCCTTTAGTCGTTAATATCTCCTCGAGCGTACATATATTCCTAGAACCACCATAAAACTTACTCGAATTATTAAATGACATGATCACATTTTCATTCATCCATCTGAATTTAACATTACCCTCCTTATAGAATAGTTGTGCAGAATGTTGCGACATCCAGTCCGAACCCATAATCAGTGAGTAAACAAGATTTGGAATCACTAAACAAACATGAGTTCCAATCTTACCTCCTATTAAAATTTCTACAACCACTTGTTTAGAAATTATGTGAGATTTCTTGCCCACCGCAGTTAACACGAAAGTAGTTCTAATTGGAATTTCCTCAATTTTAATACCATTTTCCTTCCTATTATTATAAAATGCTGCACTGATGCAAGAAACCTGACAGCCAATGTCAAAAAGTGTATAGATACACGCCCCTAACACTTGTAATTTTAACACTGAGTTAAAATTAATAACGGTAGGTTCTTTAGATACCTCCATAAATTCACTTAATAAATCATTACGGATATTTAGGTCATACGGTTCGCTCAAAATAGTAATACCGACTTACATAACTACTCTATCTGGCATTTTTAAGTTCTTATCACCGTCATCTTCGCTTCTATATTTATGTATAGTTATACTTTCCTCTTTCCTCATAACAATAGTTTCTTCCTCCTCCGTATTATATTTATCAATAGTAACACTGTATTTTGCCTTTGCCCCTATTACTTCCCCTATTCTATCTATGGCACGCCACTGCACTTCATAATCTTTCTCACTCTCATTCATTATATTCTCTATTTCCTCTAACAACTTCATTTTCTCCCCTTTCATTTTGCTTCTGGACTTACTAATTTCATGCCTTTCCTTCATTTCTCCACTACTATAGCTTAACGACCTTTCTAACTGTGGCTTTTTGCTTCTGCTTTCTTCTATATCCGTCCTTCTTTCGTCTTCTAAACTATCTCTCTCCGCCATTTCCTCCACCATCGCGCTCTGCTTGTGCTTTTTCTTCCTATGCTTTGGATTACTTATCTCAGCTTTCTGCTTTCCTTGTTCAATAATTATGTCTTTCTGACTGTGCCTTAACGCACGCTTCTCTATCTCTGTTAACTTCATATTGACTTCCTTTATATAGGCTCTGACTTCTTCCCTTGTCTGCCTATTTTGTTCCTCTATAATTTTCTGCATTTTTATTTCTTGAGTGCTTATCACTTTCTTTATTTTACCTACTTCTATTCCTATCTTGTCTTTAACCTTCATCTCTTCTTTCTTGCTACGTTCCATTATCTTCACGTCTTCTACTCTTTCCCTTACCTCTTGGTTAATCTCTTCTTGCCTATAACTTCAAACTTTTCCCCCACTTCTATCCTAACATCAGCTATGGTTTTCTTTAACTCACTTTGCAATTCCTTTCTTATTATTTCTTTGAATTCTGACATATTCTCCTTAATCCTCTCATACTTTTTATTTAACTCCTCATTCACCTTTTCCATCTTATCTAGCTTCTGATTAATTTCTTTATTATCTTTACATATCGCCTCTTTTATCTCCCTACTCCTCTCCTGATTTTGCCTACTTATTTCCTCTCTCATCTCCCTACTCATTTCCTGATTTTGCCTACTCATCTCCTGATTTTGCTTACTTATCTCCCTACTCATCTCCTGATTATTTTATTGCTATCTTCTAGCTTCTTGTCTATTGCCTTGCTTATCTCCTGATTTTGCTTACTTATTTCCTCTCTCATCTCCTGATTTTGCTTACTTATTTCCTCTCTCATCTCCCTACTCATCTCCTGATTTTGCTTACTTATTTCCTCTCTCATCTCCCTACTCATCTCCTGATTTTGCTTACTTATTTCCTCTCTCATCTCCCTACTCCTCTCCTGATTTTGCTTACTTATTTCCTCTCTCATCTCCCTACTCATCTCCTGATTTTGCTTACTTATTTCCTCTCTCATCTCCCTACTCATCTCCTGATTTTGCCTATTCATCTCCAGAAACATTCCCATGATCTCATCTAATTTATTTTCCGAAATATCCAAAGGCTTTTGTTTCTCCTTCCCTCCACTAGTCTCAGGATTTATTTCAGGATGTACCTCTATATTCGTCTCAGGGTTAACCTCGGGATTATTCTCAGGATTACTCTCAAGATTTACCTCCGACATCTTGGTATAATCCTCTACGCTCTCAGCCTCAGTACCACTATCAACTTTCGTATAATTAGCTTTCTCGCCTTTACCCCTACTCCTCAATTTCCTTTGTTCCTCATTCGCCATCTCGAAGTACACCGTATAAAGTTTACCGCTCCAAAATTCACCTTACTTTCCCCAAAATCAATCACTAATAATACACTAATTCACTTCACTTTCCCCCAAAATCACTGATAATTTGCACTGAAATTGCACTCACTCCTTCCGTAAATATCGTTAGGTTTTCGTGCCGCACAGTTGGGTGCCATTTGTAATGGGTTAGGGATCTTAAACTTGATTACTGTTAATAAGAATAAAGTTAATAAAAAAAAAGGTTAATATGCAAAGCTCATTATTTAAATAGTCGCCCACTTTTCGGTGATCAAAATGAAACATTTAATTGTGTATTAATCTAATCTAATAGTGTATCTGTATTGTTGTCAGCTTCACTAAAAAAAGTACATAATGTGTAGTATTATATGTAGCCAAGGGCGCCAGATCATTTATATATCATGATCAAAATAATATATTAAACCTCGGTTAAACAAAGGTAGAGCATCGAAATTCCTATCTCCAGCCGTAGTGAAACTTACGTAATCTAACCTTACGATAATTAGTTCAGGAGTATGGTGTTGCCTTATAGTAATTTCTAGCTACTAAAGGAAACCAGTCAAACATTTGAATTTAAAAATGAATTTAATATATAAAAACAACAAGTGCAAAAAAATATAAAATACTAAAGATAATAATAATAATAAATTTAAATTAAAGAATCTACTGAATTTACTTGTATTATGGGTCTTGATTGGAAATTGGAGTATACCGAGTTAATTGAATAGAATATATTGAATTTAATAAGCATGATAGCCTTCTGATTTGACTGGAGAATAACTGTTTACATCGCTCACCGCATTGAAGATCTTTGTAGTTGGATTGTTGCGTAGAGAGTTCCAGATGGCCCTGATCTTCCTCAAAGTAATTAATTTATATGTGGATGACGGAATAAATTCCAAAAATCATCCCTGTGACAATAGCCTCGAACACAACCATGTCACAGTTTGATGAGACAGAATGTCTTATCACATTCACATACTTAATGGTCAACTGTCTAGTTTAGAACTGCGTTATAGACTCCATCTCGCAACAAGTTCCTCTGCTCCACTCAGCATCATTCCCTCTCCTCCAGCAATTCAATAATAATAATCACCTTTCAGTTGGGAGGCCGTCATATATATAACGTTCCCAGGTAAGGCAGGTGTCTGTCACCTCTTCAGAAGTCGCTAGGCGATATAAGCCCGCCTTTCACATATCAACAATGACAATACTTCATTGTACCATTTCTCGGGAGGTCCAGCCCACCTTTTGTATAAAGTTGCAAAGGACTCATTCATCTGCCCAGCATTGTTAGTGGCAAGTCTTCTTAGAATCCCTTCTTAGTATGATTTGTATATTGGTAGAATACTTGATGTGACAGACATAAGTGTCTATTTATGTCATTTCCAAGAAGCCGTGAATAAGCCGCCCTTCTGTGAACAACCCTCTTCTTCTCTTGTTCGAATTTTCTTCAGAAATAATATTCAGTCAAGCGTCTTAACTTATTTCAAATATAATGTGTATCGCTCCAAGTCCTTTCAATTGCCATAATATTCTACCTTACCGCATAATAATAGATATAAACATATTAGTTAACATAATAACTAATAAAAGGTAAAAGGTAAAATGTAAACTTAAAAAATATTGATAATAATAATAATAATAATAATAATAAAATATATATCATTCTGGTCACAAATTGGGACGATCACAAAATGAACAGCAAGTCGTGCCGATTGAATAATAATAACTTACCATATTTCTCCCTGCCCGACCTCAAGGACAATAGAAATCTCGTCGAACGACTAAAAGTGACACCGATGATGTAATCGCGATTTTTCTCTGTGTTCTATCTAAAAAACTATGAATCGCGTCAAGCGGCTGAGACCAGCGCCGATCGTGTAACGTCTCGATATTTCTCCGTACCTGACTGCGAAGACATAATTCGGTGACGATCCCGTAACGTCACTTTTCTTCGTGGTCTACGGCGGGGACAAAGGAAATCTCCCCAAATAGCCAAAAGAAATTGGAGAAACAATAGATTGACTAGGATTTGCAGTCACTTCAAAAATGTTTAAATGGTAGATGTAAACGGTTTAGATAAACATAGTTTTACAAGACATGGTATGCACATGAATAACTCGGGGAAGCATGCCTTTGCACAGGATATCTGTTCTATAATTCAAGGTTTCACTCTGCAAAAAACAGTAATTGCTCTTCCTTGTAATTTAAACTGATGGAAGGCACTGATAGGATTAAAATAGAGCAGTGCCAACCAATTCTAGAAACCAGTAATAATTAAAAGACTGCCAGGTAAAAATTATTCACCAAAACATAGAGTATGCATCAAATAAGAGAAACCTAATTGAATCATTTCTTAATAATAAGCAACCAGATGTTTTTGTAATGACAGAGCATGGGCTGAATCAACAGGAAATTCAGTCTGTAAATTATTGTGGATACAAAGTAGTTGCTGAATTTTGCAGAACAGAAACAAAATCAGGTGGTGTTGCAATTTTAACAAAAGACACTACAAAAATTACAAAATTAGGATCAGTAAAATTTTTATCAAAAACAAAAGACTGTGAAATAGCTGCAGTTCAGTTTAAATCTGAAGGAATTTTACTTAACATATTTGGAATCTACAGATAACCTAGTGGTGGTATAAATAACTTTTTTGAAATTTTCCCTCATATATTCAGTATTAACCAAAACTCACATAATATCATATGTGGTGATTTCAATATAGACCTTACTGATGAAAATGATAAACATGTACAATATTTTAATCAATTAGTTAGTTCATTTAGCACGATACCAATTATTCACGAGCCTACTAGAATTACAGCACATTCAGCAACATGCATTGATAATATTATTACAAATTTTCCATTAGAAAAGTGTGTGGCAGAGCACTATGATGTTGGTATTTCTGACCACCATGGTCAAATGTTTATTGGTAATATTGGTCTAGCTGAGAAAATAAACCCAAGTGGCATGTGCAGATTTGTGAACAGAAGGAACATAACTCAAGATGGAATTTTATCTTTTCTAAATGTTCTCAAATGTACAAATTGGGAAAGAGTTTATGAAGCAGATCATGCTAACAACAAATGGGTACAATTTATGCTATTATTCAGTCATTATTATAATACAATTTTTCCGATTAGTAAGTGTAAAATAAAATATCATCTAGAAAGCAACAATAAGTGGATAACTAAGGAAATTAAAAGAGTTACAAAAAAAATAGACACTCATTAATTCATCTAAACTTCTTGGTAATTATACCTTCTTGTACACAAGACGGCATATTTGCTGAATCAACTCATTTGATATTAAATATCCATTATTTATGTTTATCTAAATTTTTATGACACCATAAGTGAATCTTATTCACTGCTTTAAACACAGTTTATTGTTGTTTTCCTTCACCGCGCGATGAGCTTCTATGGTTGCCGACCACAGACATATCTTGAATTAAAAGGTAACTAAAATTAACTAAAAGGTAGTTAATATATCCTTACAGTAGACACCCTACAAAGTGTATCGATAATCCCGTCTCGCAGATTATCACTGCGCTTTTGTCATTAATTCCTTGCGTTTGACATTACGCTGAAAGTCGATATAACTGTCTGTCTATCTATAATCCCATCTCACAGATTATTGCTGCATTTATATTACTCTTTGTGCTTTGACTGTAAGTGGGAAAGCTTGGTTTTAAGCGGTGCTTGCTGTAGTTCTGGTATTCGTGCAATTGTGTGACAAATTTTTCATCAGTCTTTTCAGGAAGGCATATTCTTCAGAATTTTTGGAAACTGGCACAATGAATTAGATAGTCTCACATCACCAGGAGTTTGTAATCTCTTTCCCTGTAGTCCTTTCTCGCTATTTTTAAGACCTTGCGACGCATGTACACGTTAAATTTTTGTCCTTCGGAATCTTCTGGATTTCTATTTTTGAAAGTTGGCAGGTATGCATATGTGACATATTTGTTAGATTTCTACCTGTCGGCTTTACAACTTTATGGAACAGATTTCCGACTGTCAATTTGTCAAGCTTTGAGAAACGGTAACTTGTCGAACTATCGATTTGTGGGTCAAAGGAAGGAAGGAAGATTGTAGTTTTACGTGACCGTGAATCTTGTGATTATGAGCCACGGGACCTCCTTTTTACGTGGAATCCGAACCACAGGACATGGCATTTCACTTCGAAAATCAAAAATCATTTTATGTCATCTGACATACGTTGACTGTTGAGTTTTATGCTGAAATAGGGCCCAGTTTGAAACACAAATGCGAAGAGAAAAAACAAGCCGCCATTTGCATCAAAGAATACGTTGCCGAATGTCAGTTTGCCAAGAGAATATAAGTGAGTAAGCTATTACCAACCAACATCTGCATAACTTAACTCTTCAAGAGTATTTCGCCCTTCATTTATTGGTGAAAGTGTCAGGCACTACTCCCAGCAATCTGGGCGCTGCCTGGGCGCCTACGTGCTGAAGCTGAATGGTCAAGGCCCCCGGAGTTCCATAGTACGCGGCACGTCCGGTGCTTTGGAGTTAAACTGAGACTTGTTCTCAAACAAAACTGTCTCTGCCGTGACAGCGACCAATATCTGTATACGTTAAGACGATCACCACTTTTTAGTGAAAAAAGTTGCACTCTCTTGCGGCCTCACATGATGAAGAATAACACATGGCTTCGTCCCGCATCTGCATTCGATACGCCATACAATTTGTTTCCGTTAGGGTAGCGATAAGCAGCTTGGCTCGGCCTGGCGACATTTAAGGTCGTCTTATAGACATTTTGTTCGCTTTGTAATATCAAGTAATTGTTATTATTATTATTTAAAATCGCTGTCTTAATGAAAAAAAAAAAAGCTGCATTTAGAGCGTTCATTAATAGGGCCATTAGCGTACCCCTATCTGAGGAAGACTGGAACGAGCTTTCTATCATACATCAAATCGCTACAGCCAATGGTTTCAGCAAGCCCTACGTTGACTCCCTTTTAAGTAAAATTAAGAATAGACTGGTAACTAAATTACAACCAATAGAAAAGAATAAGCCCTTCGCAATCTTCACATATGCAAACCAACTCACCCACAATATTACAAATGTTTTTAAAAAACAAGATGTAAAAGTACCTTACAAAACAGCCAATACCACTAAGAAACATGCAACATGCAAGATAAAATTAAAAAATCAGGAATCTACAGGATGCGACTTTAAAAGTCAAAAAGTCTACAGGATAAGGTGCGAAAATTGTGATGCGGACGGACTACATAGGGCAAACCGGACGCAGTTTCAAAATGAGATATAATGAACATGTTAACGCGATAAGACAAGGAAAATTCTTGGCCATTGGTAATCATATGTAGGAGTTCAATCATAATTTTTCGAAAATCGAAGATGATCTGGAAATTCTACACTACTGTAGCAAAGGGTGTATGCTCAACATTTTGGAACAAATAGAAATAGAACAGGCCTTAAGGAATAATCCCTCGCACAACCTTAATGATATTAATTATGACACCAACATTCTGTACGAAACACTGACGAAATACGTCACTAATAGGAGACGTACAAAACCCCCATAGAGAACATACCAGATTTCACTGCCCCCTCCCGTATTCCTCCCACTCATCTCCTTTCCTACTCCCCCCCACTCCTTCATTTCCCCACCCCGCTAGTCACACCCGCTCCCCTCCCCCCTTTCCCTTTCACAGACCTGACCTCGCTCAGAATAGCACCTCAGTTGCTGCTGTCAGTTCAGCTGGCGTGTACACTGCTCGCATACGAGGTATGAGTTCTCACTTTCACTTTCAATGGCGGCTTCTCGTAGACTATCACATTTGCTGAGTTTTCTCTCTTGTTTCTCCACTAATGCAAGTCTAAATACCTTTTTTTTCTTGTTTAACAGAGGATTACTTTGCTGCCTGGATCAATCAATTAATTCGAATTCTCATTTGCTTCGAGCCGCGAAATTGGGACAGTTTTATTCATTTGTTCGCTCCCTATACATGGCAATATTCAATCCAACAATTTGTATGACTTCGCCGCTTACGTGTGAAGAGAACAGGAATACTAAATTGACTGACAAGATGCTAATCAAGAGAATTAGCATCATTTAACAGGAACAATTGAACTTGCAGTGTTTTTTAAACATTTTTAAAGCTTGAATATCTTTTAATGAATTTTAATGAAGATTGTGAATATTTTAACGTGTATGCATATCTTTGTGTCAATGCTCAGTGTTTTTATGTATTTTGCTGTTGACAAGACATCAAGTCAGCTGATGAAGGACCGATAATGATTCGAAACATGTACTGCACCTAGGGTTTATGTAAAAGCATTAAGGTATTGATTGGCGGAACCTGCTAATTTGAATAAAACAAATCTCTTTCTTGAGAAAGAACTCGTGCACTTTCCTGCGAATCACGTCCTTTGTGAAGGAATCATATTTGTCCAGCAACTGCACTTTGTGTGTTTTATTGGGCAAAAAGCTTTCTCTGCACTTCTAAGCTCTTTTCGTGGACAATAAATACTCAACCTAGAAATACCTGTAACCTCAGTACGAACTTCAACACCAAAGTATATATAGAGCACATGATACTTCGGTAAATACGGTACACTCTATTGAATAAATAATGCTACACTACGAGATAGAAGAAAATAGAAATTAAAAAAAGATACGAGCCTTACAGTAGTCTCATATGATGTGTAACGTCTGACATGTTATCCTACTATGAAATTGAGATGAAATGTATGTGAAGTCGTCTGACATGTTATCCTACTCGTATACTATACAGCTTGGACATTCTTGAAATGTTAATTTACGCTCCATGTTCGTAGGATGAATGTATAGATTGAATTGGAGATATGCTACTGTCATGCTAGTTTGAACAAACATCACATATTATATTGTAAATTAAGAGGAGGAATGAAATCATAGTCTCTAGCCTATCCATAGACTACTAGAAATAATGTTCAATACAATCAAATTTCCCAACTCCTGCTTGGTGCAAACTATTGTAATTAAAATTAGAGAAATCGTAATTTCATGTAGATTCTGTTAAAATGATGCATAATATTATGATATATATCATTTAAATCGATAATCCGACAGCAAAAATAATTGCCGGGACTGGGGTTTGAACCTGAGACCTCATGATTTGCAGACCAAGATGTTATCCACGCAGCCATTACAACCACAGACGTTAGGAGTACAAGACAGGTACTCATTTTCACGTGCCGGTAATAACATGGAAGTATTTTTTTATGCTCCATTAATATTTTGCTTCTTTTTTCCGATAATGTTCTTGCGTGGAATTGAGTTTTAAATTAGTTATGAATACGCCTACTTCACAGTAAGGGGAATTCCTATAGTGGTCTATGAAAGGCTAGCCCAGTTCCCGTATAAAATCATCGATATATATTACATTGATCACTGCATTACCACAATGTGGGTTAATATCTGAATAGCCATTGTGCAGAAACATAATACTGTCTTTGCCAACTAGTTACAATGTTTCATATAAAAGCATATCATCATTTAAATACTTATACAAAGACATGTGGTTTGTGTTTCAATGAGTTGACACCAGAGTTCGCATGAGCGTTTACCGTTCAGTATGAAAGTGTTGAGGAAAGTTACTCGGCGAGTGGATGCCCATCACTTTTATCCAGAGATTGAAAAAGAGACTCTTAATAAATCATAATTGTTTTCAGCAAATATGATTTAATGAATATTTTTACACCGAAGAACGACAACTTGAAGATGATTCATTGTAGAAATATCTGTAATGGCGCCTCCAAACCTTGAAGTAATCCGTATGTTATATACATTCCACATAGTATCACTGCCAGCTGGATCAGATCGCAGCCTGGAGGGATGTGATCTAGCTGGCGTGCATCTTACACACTTCCGTCCGATCCACTTCCGTCCCATTTTTCTAAATCACTCCCACAAAAATATCCAGCAACCGAGTGGAAAGATGTTCCACATCAAAAACTTACTGATGAGAAACGAGTTCACCTTCGTGGAAACAATACACTGCACAGAAAAGGAAAACTACTCTCGAATTGAAGGTACCGAACTAAATAAAATTAAAATACTGTGCCTAGGGCAGAAAAAAAATCAACTTACAAAATAATGTTGCCGAACTAAACAAAGTAATTATCAATTAACAACAAACCAATTCTAAAGCACGGAAAACAGCAAATCACAATTGGAACGGGACAGAATAAGGTGAACTTCCAAATTTGGTTATTGTGGAAGTAAAGGCCTAGTGAGGATTGTTTTTACTCTTTCGGAAGCTTTGATAGGTAATTCATTTCAATATATTATGATCACGAATAATGAAATTGTTGTGTAAGTCGTTCTTTACCTTGTTGCATTGTGCCCTCATAGCGTGAATTGTAAGTGTTTCTTATTCCAATAGAGATGGCTTTAGATCACAACGTCCAGGGCAAAATTATACAAGTTGCGCAGGCTGTGGAACAACAAATTTATGCAGAATTGCAGAAACATGACAACTTAGATGATCTGGACAAACTTAGAAAAGAGCGATTGAAAGAGTTGAGAAATCTAGCAAAACAGCAGGAGGAATGGCTGTCTTTGGGTCATAAGGAGTACAATGAAATTCCAGAAGAAAAGGAATTTTTTGAGGTAACTAAAAAGTCAAAAAATGTGGTGTGTCACTTTTATAAAGATGATTCACAATTGGAACGGACAGCAGAAAGCAAATCTGCATCACGTGGGACTGATGTTCGCGCCTAATGTTATACTCGTAGTGGCCTGACATCAGGTTATCCACTCTTCTCTTGGTTAGATCCCTCCCTTTTACTTGTCAAGATGAAGCGCCACAACATCACATTAAAATTAATCCTAGGGGTTTGTAAACGTCGTGAGTAAATGAAAATAAACCAAAATGCTGTACAGTTGCCGTATTGATGTACTGACTGGAGAAGAAGCTAATTTACAATTTATATAACGTTGGTAAATTTAAATGGAAGTTATGTATTCTGTGCCTGTAACAGCTCATTTTGTTGAGGACTGGAAGTAAGTAGTGGTCTCTTTAACGATTTTATAGTAATTAAATTTTACTTTTGATCGAGTTTCAAGATACCTGATACAAGGTGTACATGGCTGACTAATAGTGTGGTGCTGCTTCGGTGTTACCAAACACTCGTCCTGTCGACTAGACTATGGTTCTGTGGCTTATGGCTCAGCAAGACCGGCAACCTTGAAAATGCTGGACAATAGCCACTAGTGGCAACAGGTTGGCATCTGGTGCTTTCCAGACCAGCCCAATTTCCAGTCTACTCGTCAAATCGGATGTTCCACCACTTTGTATCAGACACCATATGCAAATACTGCATCATCCAAGCTGTCAAGCTCTCTTCAGTACCCAATACCATCTGGCCAGTTGGTATTAGATTTGATAGATTGTAATAGAAATGGTTGTAGGTTCCATTGTTATCTGGACAGCTAGCAAGGTGCCTCAGTGGCAAGCCTTGTGCACAGTAAATCAGTTCGATCTACACCGGGGTGCTAAACTGAACTCGGATGGCTCTTTATTGGAGGCAGTTCCACAGCATCACTCACGAATTTTCAGGCGCTGGCATTCTTTACATGGATGGTTCGATGGTGGATGAGAAGTGGGTAGTGCTTATGTTACTGATGGTGAAAGTATAAAGATTTCTTTGCCTCAGACCTATAAGTTGGTGTCTTGGAGAGCTCGTTGCCATGTATGAAGTTCAGTAGTTGGCACCACAGGATGCACAACTCTACTTCCTTTAGTGTTCAGACTAATTGCAGGCCAATTGCTTCATGTTCCCCGCAAGACCCATTTGTGCAGCAAATCCACACGACCTTCTATCCAGGTTGTGCAACGCTGAAACCAGAATCACCTTTCTGGGGCTACCAAACCACATGGGAATTGTGGGAAATGATTTAGTGATCAAGCTGCAAAAGAGGCTGTATCACTACCACCTCAGCCAATGGAGGTACTAGCTAGAGATGTTCGCTTTCAGTTGCACCAACCTGTACTGATATTCTGGGATACTCTGTAGCTTGCTGATCCAACGACCAGTAAACTGAGGAAAATACCAGAAAGTAAACCATTATAGTTATTTTTTAACGTAAACTGAGGGGAATTACTTCGTGTGGTGGAGTTCTTTTCGATTTTGTGCAAGCCGAGTTTCATCATAACTACGCCTGTTGGAATAAGAGAAGAATATTAGTTTGTATACTTGAAATGTTTAGTACTTTGAAGTGAGTTGTATCTTTAGAGTTTGTGCACTTAAACTTGTGACATAACAGTAATGATTGTTGAAAGTTTGGTGAATACGAGATTATTACATACAGTACATCTCTACTTCTGCAATGAGCTATGAGGAACAAATACTTGCATGATTCAATTATTGTGACAGGTGCACCCTTCTGTATTGAAGTCAAGATTTCTTAATGCAATTTTTTAATGCTTATTATGAATGGCAAAGCTTATGGCATTTTAAGAAACATTAATATTTATTCTTTTGAGCCATGCCTGGATGGAATTTGGAAGGCAGTACTGTTAGGAGAATAGTTTTTATTCTATTGTTTCAGAAGAATGAGATGTTTATTTTGGAATTGACATTTCCTTCACCATTCCTGAGGATTGTTCTTACACTAACAAGAAAGTCCAGAGTGTTTAAAATTAAAGGTGATGGGAAAGAATTTGATGATAAAAGAAATCCGTAATCAACCTTAAAATGGATATCAATGACTTCAAGATGACATTTTTAGCAACTAGTTTGAATGGGAAGAAAAGACTGTTGCTATCAAAAATAAAACTAACATGGAGAAGGTTACCTTGATGTGTGCGATCTGTGGAAAGAAAGAATCCTACAATAAGGTGCAAATACTTATATCACTTGCTGACTGATATGGAAGTCTATTCTGCCACAGGTAGGCTTCAATTTCTTTAATGATTATTGAGTTAAAAAGTCTGAATTCCCCTGACCTTGAAGAATGTAATTTGGCAATTATAACACCACCCAAATTGCAAAAAATTGTTTTTTTTTTTTAAACTTGATATTATATACTTGCTTAGAACATAGTTTCTGAATAAAAAATAAATGGGTGAGATTAACATAGTTTCTGAATAAAAAATAAATGGGTGAGATTGTGTGTTATGCAATGTATTGTTTCACTCTTCTAACATTCAACATTTTAAAAACCACGGAGCACTTTTGGAAATGTCTGAATGATTTCAAGTATATTTTGTAACCAAAGTGGATGTTAAGAAAGCATGTATAGGTGCAACACCTTAAAATACCAAATTTAAACATTCACTTTATCTGTGGAATTTAGTCGCAGCAAACTTGTACACCTAAGAAGGCTAACCATTGTTCCTCTATTGTAAAATAGGCCTAACCCCCTGCATATAGAGACAGGAAGCTGTTCATTTGGTGACTTAAACCTACAGTACATCTATAAGTGATGATTTAATATATTATGTAGACTTGCATTTTTAAGGAACCGTTGTATAATTCTTTGTACTGTGTTTTGTGTTCCACACTTGTAACCTTTTTTTGATAATGATTCAAGATATGCAAAAGTTGAGGTTATTTTAAGTCCTGAGTGATATTACAGCTATATTACAGTAAAACTTTGTTTATTGGAAGTGATAAGGACAGAAAAAGAGGACTTTGATTTAAAGATTTTTTGAATTAACCAAACCAATCCCCCCTCCCCCCTGCCAAAAACACCCAAAACCCCAAACCTTGCAACCAATGGAAGTATGCAATTACTGATACGCCTTTTTGAACCCTTGATTAAGAATCTGTCCAACAGCATCCGCATTGTATTCAAATAAGTGGTATGCAAGGAAACATAACCTGTAACGCTCACATCATGGAAATAATTTAACATATTGAACAATATTACAAAACAGGGCGAATTCGGTGGAGAAAGCAAAATAAACATTATATTAGTCATATTATGAAAAATACTTTTTCAAAACGTATTTGTAATCTTGGTCAAGTATGAGAGGAAATCGGTGGCCGACACAATATAATCCCACATAAACATAACTCTTCTGTAAATAGAATAAATTAAAACTCTTAGAAGAATCACGTTCTTAAAGAAAAGTTTTGAACATTCCTTTTATTAGCGCAACCAAATGAAACTGAAATAATTTCTCTCAAAACTTTAATTTATTGGCAATAATCGTGGATGCAAGAACAACATACAGCCATTTTTTAAATCAAACTCAATTAATCGATCATTCAATAATTCACAAATGTGATTATTCGTTAGTAGAGAGCAGCACATTTGAGGACTCGCATCTCAAAGTGTGTCGCGGTGAATTTTGTTAGAAGACTCTCATTGTTTTTAAAGACATTTCGAATTAGTATTTCAGATTTCACATATGGGACAATCATTGCCCTCTGAATTACGATTTATACTTATGTCGAATTAAACAGACTGAATAACATAAAATGATGTACCTTGAGTTTTGGGGACCTAACATTTCTTCGAATTAGATGAAATTCTAATAAAGGGGTTTTATTATCGAGGTTTTACTGTATACGTATTGTTTGCTGATATTGCCAGCATTGCCCGGGTTGTTTTTTATTGCATAAGTGTATTTTAGCTGTAGTACCTTATCAAGGGTTGGTCACATGTATCCTCTTCTCGACTGACATCAAAATTGTTCCTGTGTCAGTTACTGCATAAATTAAAAAATGTGCTGGTTTATAGTAAATAAGATGTGCCAAATACACTTTGGCCCCATTCTACCCCTTAAAACGGGAGAAATAGTAACAATATGAAAGAAAATTTTTAATATGTTATTTGGGTCTATAGGTATATTGACAAAGTTAATTATAAAACTATTAATATATCATCTGCCCTGTCAGTATTTGGTGGTGTTGGGGTTTGTAGGCTCCTATTGGTACATACTTTGGGGTTGTGCATCATTCCGTCAATGAAAATGTTAGCACTTGGACAAGATAAACTTGCAGTTAAAGTATAACTGATAAGTAGAGGCGAGAATTATAGGCACTAAAAACAGTTAAAATAGGCAGGCATATAGGCTCTTAAAATAGCCAAAATAGGCATGTAAATAGGCACTAACATGTAAAATAGGCAACAAAATAGGCATGAAAAAATTTCTTGTAATTTAATAACATATTTAATTACTATAAAAGGAATTAACAATAAGCAACTTATAATTTAATAACATACTTATCTTATATATAAAAGTGGAAGTCTGTATGTATGTATGTATGTATATAATGTAATGTAATGTATGTATGTATGTGGGTGGGTGGATTTGTTCCGTATACAAATCTACACTGTTCCACCAATCTCAACCAAATTTTGCATACACATAGTTTAGGACCCAGAAGGAACGACTGGATACATGCATTTTCGATAGTCTTTGTCATTTTTCTGATTTCGGCCTTTTTGTACTCAAGTAAAGGCTAATAAAAGCAGAAAATAAACTGATGAAGTAATAGTAAGGCCGGCCATCTCCATAGCAACAGTAGCTCGAGACGAGACCACCAAGTTTCCATCTTATCTTGGTAAGAGGCCATGCCACACCCACTGCCAGCTAGATCGCATCCCTCCAAGCTGCTTTAAACTGCCTGTCCATTCAACACAAGATAGGTTACAGCACCAACACACTGATCGCGGCTGCATTTGCACTCCCAGCTGGATCGCATTCATCCTGGCTGCTTTAATCTGCCTGTCCATTCAACAGAAGATAGGTTACAGCACCAACGCACTGTGATCGCCGCGGCATTTTCACTGCCAGCTAGATCGCATCCCTCCTGGCTGCATGGCTACAGTAGCTCAAGACGGGGCCACCAAGTTTCCATCTATCTCGGTAAGAGGCCATGCTACACCCACTGCCAGTTAGATCGCATCCCTCCAAGCTGTTTTAAACTGCTTGTCCATTCAACACAAGATAGGTTAGAGCACCAACCCACTGTGATCGCCGCAGCATTTTAACTGCCAGCTGGATCGCATCCCTCCTGGCTGCTTTTAACTGCTTGCCAATTCAACACTCAGACGCATACAGGATATACTGTATATTAATTCACAGTTAAATGGCAGCTTTTGAAGGGGACGATACCTGAAACGAAGGGTTTTTAACTTTGGAGGTTTAATATCGAGAAAAGCAAAATACAAAACGGAGGGTTGTTAAGTTTGGAGGCTTAATAACGAGATCCCAGGCGCTATTTCTGGTGACTTCCGAAAATTCCCATTCTTGTTCGTGGGGTAAACACATATTGAGAAATGAGAATCTAATTCTGTCGAGCACACCACTGCAATATAATGCACTTTAAAGTACAGTCAAATAGGCATCAAATAGGCAATTGTACTCCAAATAGGCACAAACCAACGAAATCTAGCCTAAGAGAACCTAAAACGGATTTATATCTCGAAAGCCTATGTTTCTAAACACAGGAATATAATAGGCAAATAGGCAAATTCCCGTCTCTACTGATAAGTCACTTTGAAGGTCTTGGAACACTCGTGAAACTTGTAATTACTTACGAATCAGTTGCCGAAATTATTTTCCATAGTATTTCCTTGAGTCCTGATTGTTTATTTTCTAGTTCTAGGACTTTTGCAATTGATTGCAAGTAATTTCATAGTTTTAAGAGTACAGTACTCCAAGAGATTGAAAGTAGCATATCAGTTTTAGTGTATCTGCAAGTTGGTCTTGATGAAGTGCAAATTATTTGGTTTATTTTTATTGAGGAGCCTAAGTAGTATACCATACCTCTGAAACATGTACCAATATAGGCCTAATAACCTAGATTCAATATGAATGATGCAAATCGAATGTTTTTTTGCTATTAAAATTTGAACACACTAAGTCCTTCGATGTGGCATATAGCATGCGTTAATTTGTTGCAAATTAATTTAGGCCTTTCACACCCAACATTTTTACCCTTGCCTATCAAGAATTTGATCAAAATAGCCATCGATCCATTACAGTAATGGCACTATGTGTATATAACAAATCATTTTATGGCTAACCTCACAGTTAAGAAAGTACTGTACTCTTTATAACAGGAATCTGTTTCCTGTTCTAAGAGTACTTTGCTCTTTCATCCCTTTAAAATAGAAGTTTTAAGAAGACTACTTTTAATAATTTCATTTCGAAAAACCCTTTGCTATGGCATATGGCATGAGTCAATTGGGTGAAAACTAATATTAGCTCTCATTGTACCCCCAAATACAGCCTAAAATGTGCTATTGAAATGTTTCAAGGAAATCAGTCGATCCATTCTCAAGTTATAAGGTAAGCAAACAGAATGGTAGAAATACAATTTTATACACAGACTAGCTGTTACCCGCGGCTTCGCCCGCAATAACATTTGGAATCCCGTTATAACATTAGTTATATAAATAGATAAGCATCGGTCGTAGTGGAAAATAATTCTATCACCTGAAACCAAAAATGCATGGGACGAAAAAAAAACCCATCAAAATATCATGTTGGTTTCGGAACCTAAAAGACGTGAAAAATATAATAAAAGTATTTAAAAAAGGAATTTTTTGAAATTTCATTCGAATCAATTTTTATGTCATTCGTGGGACTTTGAAAATTCCGACCAAAAAGTACAAAATCATTAATAACTCCGTAAGTATTCGTCGTATGATGAAGTAGCAAGAGACAAAAAAGATGTAATGTGTTATTGTCTACAACATAGGCCATGTATAATTTTACACTCAGACATATTACGCCCCGCCCCCCCCCCCCAATAATTTCACCCCTCCCCATGGGCCCCTTAAATTGGATTTATGAAAAAACGGTCCAACACCTATTTACTTATTCTTTATTCTGATTTTTTCCCGCTGAGTTCCAAACTCCTGGCTTATGTCGTTTAAGGGATACACGCTCCGTTAGGAATCCTTCAACCCCCACTTTTCACCCCTTTCACCTCATAATATACACCACATCGAAAAACCCTCAGACACGTGTCTTCTTTTTTTTTAATGATGAGTTTATATGCCGAGTATCACATCCCCAATGAAACCAATCGGGAGATATTGCTATTCAATGAAATGCAGGTCTACCCCCTTAACACCCCTTTAGAACCTGAATATCCAAAAATCCTTTCTTAGTGGGCGTTTGCGACCCTTGAGGAAGCTGCATACCAAATTTCATTCCAATCCGTTCGGTGGTTTCTGAGATTTCGTGATGAATGAATCAGTCAGTGAGTGAGTGAGTGGTATTTGAGCTTGATATAGTAGAAGATATGGGGATTCTAAAAAGAGTAGGGCCTCTCTACCATTAAAATATACTGTATTTACTCTGCTATAGGACCCCCTCGCCTATAGTACCACCCTTAATTTTCGAGAGCCAAAATACAAACTTCTTCGAAATCGCTTAATTATTGGGAGTCAAAATGCAACATTCTTGGGAATTGATGAATTCTTAAAAAGTTTTAAAATTATAACTGATATTCATCCTCTTTTATCACAAAAATATTTTTCTTGTTACATTATTTTGTTATTCAGGTGATATGTGCCATTTTGTGTACATGTACTGCGTATGCGATTGGGCAGGATATCGAATTGTTTAGCCAATAGGCTTTACCCGATATCCAATAGATGATGCCACACTATTGGCCGAGTAGAAGCGTCAAATTAAAAATCCGCCAATGAAAGTTATGGTTTCATATCTTGCCTGCATTCTTTTGTTTTGTATCCTTTGTATTGCGCTTCGTAGTAGTGTTTGTGGCAGCCTTCTTCTTAGTTTTATTTTAAACACATTTCATTTGTTGCATGAACCGTCGGCGTTTGTGTGACATGTTATTGGTATATTAATGTGAAATATGTGAATAACGTACTCGGTTGTGTTTACAAATGTTAGTGAGTTGTGATCTTTTAACATCATCACTCATTCCATAATTGATGCATTCTCCCTCCCTATGTTCAAATAAAAATTAAGTTTGCATTTCCATGTCTGATACTTCGTCCATTCCATTCTATTTCCTTGATACTATGATTTTTGCTTAGTAAGGGATAGTCGTGAAAGTCATTGGTAGCCGGGAATAGTAGTGGATAAGTGAGGTTATGGCAGTCTCATAATGGCTGATCAAAGATGAAAAACGTCGTTTATTTTGATTTAATACGATGATGATGATTGTCGTTTTAAGGGGCCTAACATCTAGGTTATCGGCCCCTTTTTGATTTAATATATCGTACTATGTAGCATCAAAATAAAATAGCTTACTTTTACTCTCTCCCTTTCCCAAAATAGTGGATTTGTGTGAAGTTCATGTCTATAGTACCCCCACCTCAATTTCGGAATTAAAAATTTAGAAATAGAGGGGTCCTATAGCCGAGTAAATACGGTATATCTTCCTATAAATAAAGTACACTTTCTGTCTGAACCCCTTTAATTTTTGGCTAAAACTTAGTATTTATCCTGAATGAGTTGTATAGTGACCAAATATACCATCAGTTTGATTTTTGTATGTTTGTTATGGGTTGGCGTCAAAACTACTGGAGTGAATAGCATGAAAATTCATATTTAAGTAGAAGTCGCCCCTAAAATAAAAGTAGGCTACAAATCATTCATGAAATACAAAGGGTGAAGGGGTTAATCCGCATACTGGCAATATGTCTGTAATGTCGAAAATGCGATTGGAGAGGACACGAATCACCTGTGGGCATTTTTCAACACAAGAAGCGATCCCCGGCGATACCCTTGATGAAAATGAATAGGGAAATGTTAGAAAATAAGCAGATAGTCGACAGTTTTGCTCATTATTTTTCGGCGGTTTATTCCAAGGAATGTGCCAAGTATGACAATTTAGGTGCAAGTTGCTAGGATGTACACCCCTTGCTTGATGTATTAGATTCTAAGCAGATTAGTATTTCTGATGTTAAGAATGTGATACTAGAAATGATCGAAAGAAATCCGCTGGCCCAGACCTAATTCCTCCATACATTCTGCTAACCTCTATAGGGCGCATCCCCAGGTGGCGGATAGGGGGCCTACAGCAATGTGAGCCGGTGAGAATACCTCGGAAATTAACCCGCGGACCAACAGGCAGCCCTATTTGCGGGGGCTTTACAATACTGGGACACCCTCTCTCCAGGTGTTATAAATATGGAGGGCCCAGCTCAGGGTTATGAGTGAAGCCCACATCGGTTGCTACGGCGGAGAAGCTGGAATTTGGTACGGTGTGGTGGGCGGAAGTGGCATCCTAGTACTCGGGATCTGGAAGAGTAAAAGGTATTTGTCCATAACCATGGGTATATATCAGATTTAGCGTATGTTCTCCATGTCAGGAGCGGCTAAAAACGGCGTCTGTTCTCCATGTCAGGAGCGGCCTAAATTTTCTTCTGGAAGTAGTTCTAAAATGCCCGAAGCCAGGCTGTGGCAACAAGCCGGTCGGTAACTCTGTCGCAACCCATGGATCATGTCTACGTCAATTTGTTCGGATAATGCTAGGGCGTCCCCCAGACGCGACGCCCGTGTTGACCTCGCCTGACCGCCGCGTAAATGGACAAGGGCTACTGCTTCAAGGGCGGAAGCGGTTAAAGAAGCTAGCCCAGAGCAGACGGCTTTACGTATCGCCACACTGAACATTGGGACTCTTACCGGTCGTAGTTGCGAACTCGCAGCAATGCTGAAAGAATAGAAGGTAGACATTGCATGTGTGCAAGAAACACGTTGGAAGGGTCAAAAATCACGTGACATCGGGGATGGCTATAAACTTATCTACTATGGTGTATCCAATAGAAATGGAGTCGCTGTCATCGTTTGTGCCAGCCTACGAGATGGAGTTGCAGAACTTCATCGCTATTAAGGCCGTCTTATGTCAATTACAATTGACACTGCATCCCCACGGCTTCGTGTCTTCTCCGCATATGCACCACAATCTGGCTGCGATAACCTAGAAAAGGAGCAGTTTTGGCAAGAGCTACATGATCATGTGTCAGCATGTCCTCAAGATGAGTTTCCAATTCTCTCTGGTGATCTCGATGGGCATGTTGGTCAGGCCAAGAATGGTTACAATTGCCATGGTGGCAATGGCTATGGTACCCGAAATGATGATGGAACTCAAATTTTGTATTTTGCAGAGGCAAATGACTTGGCTATTGGAAACACGTTTTTCAAGAAGCGCATTAACCATCTCATTTACACCAGTGGTGACTAGAGCAGCCAAATTGATTTTATTCTTATTCGACTCTGTGATCTCCGATTAGTTTTAGTTGTGAAGGTCATACCATCTGACTGTGTAGCCCCTCAACATAAGCTACTCACGGCTGATTTAAGGATCTCTAAACATAGTAGAGGCAGTGGGATAAATGTTCCGGTGAAGATTAAATGGTGGAAGCTTAAAGACCAAGGAGATGTTAGCAGAGAATGTAAATTTTCCTCCTGTCAACCCGGACGGGATTGACAAAACTTGGACCACATTCTGCAAATCTATCACTGCAGCCACCACAGCAACCCTGGGTACAACAAATCCTAGTTCCCGCCGCATTGATAAGCAAACGTGGCTATGGACAGTCAAAGTCCAAGATAAGGTGCATGCAAAGAAGAAGGCATATAGAAACTGGATCTCACAAAACACTCCAGAAAACAGACCGAGGTATGCCATTGCCAAACGTGAGGCTAAGAAAGCTGTCGCTGAAGCCAGGCACAGTCACTATAGTGATCTGTACACAACACTGGACTCGAAGGAAGGAGAGAAAACTATCTTCAGGCCGACCAAGGCTAGAGCAAAGTCAGTACTTGACATTGAGCATTATGTGTGTATAAAAGGCAAAGATGGTCAGCGATTACAGAACAAACAGGAAATCCTCAAACGTTGGCAACAGCACTTCGCAGAAATTTCCAACATTGAGTTTCCACTTCCTTCAATACTAGGAGGTAATCTAACAGAAGACCCTATCTTTCACATCACATCATATGAAATCACCAGCACCATCAGGAGTATGAAGAATCAAAAAGCGCCAGGACCACATGACCTTCCGGTAGTCTTCTAGAAGTTGCAGGAATCAGTACAACCCGCGATCAACTGGCTGACAAACTTATTCAATGCTATAGTCGACTGTAGAACTATTCCCAGTGACTAGTCTACAAGCATCACTGTACCTATCTTTAAGCAGAAAGGTGACCCTGCAGAATGTGGAAATTACCGTCCAATACGCTTCCTGTCGCACACAATGAAGATTTTTGAGAGCATTCTCGATCGACGACTGCAAGACATCATCAGTATTAGTACCAACCAGTGTGGTTTCGTCAAGGGTGCTGGAACAACTGATGCAATCTTCGCTGCCAGAATGCTCATTGAAAAGCACCGTGAGAAACAACAGCCACTGCATATCGCCTTCCTTGACCTTGAAAAGGCTTTTGACCGTGTTCCACATCGTCTGATTTGGTATGCACTTCGTGACCATGGTGTACCAGAAATGCTTATCAGCTGGATCAAGATGCTATACACTAACACGACCAGTTGTGTATGTTGCGCCGTCGGTACCTCGGACAGCTTCCGAGTGAAAGTTGGTGTACACCAGGGATCCTCATTGTCCCCATTGCTCTTTATCCTAGTCACGGACACAATCACACGAGACCTGCAAAGGAGTGTTCCTTAGACTCTCTTATACGCAGATGATGTTGCACTTGCTGATACCACCAGAGGAGGACTGCAGCATCAAGTTGAAGTTAGGAACAGCCGTCTTTCGCAATACGGTCTGAGACTGAATAAGAAGAGGACCGAATACCTTGAAACCATCTCAAGCAACGGCTCCATTCAAGTTGACGGAGAGACATTAGCTAAGACCGTAAGCTTCAGGTATCTAGGATCTCGCTTACAATCTGATGGTGAGATAGGTGATGAAGTGCGGAGTAGGTTAAATACAGCTTGGATGAGATAGAGGGAAGTTACAGGAGTACTCTGCGACAGAAGGATGCCACTACCTCTGAAATCCAAAATATATCGTATGATAGTACGTCCTGTTGCTTTGTATGGCGCCGAATGTCGACCAACTGACAGAGCTACAGAGCGCCAACTACACAGCATGGAAATTCGTATGCTCCGTTGGTCAATAGGCATCATACTCCTGGACCCTGTTAGAAACGATATCATTCGCCAGCAAATGGGCATTTCACCCATCACTGAGAAGGCTTGACAAAAACGTCTCCAATGGTACGGTCACGTCCTACGTGCTACACCAGGAACAGTAGCCAATTCTACCCAGTGCTTGGAAATCAATGGGCAACGACCACGTGGGAGACCAAAACAGCGCTGGCATGATACGATAAATGCCGATATGAAGGTGCTCGGTCAAACACCTTATGATGCTATCGATCGTAACAGGTGGCGAGCCAAGATTCGGACAGCAGACCCTGCACCTGCGGGAAAACGCTAAGATAAAGAAGAAGAGGAAGAAGATCCTATAATATCCTATAATATTTAATATAGCCATTCAAACTGATACTTTCCATAGTCATTGGAAAATTACCGGGAAGTCTGATTTTGCTAGTTACAGACCCGTGGCAATATTGTCCACCATTGCAAAGCTTTTTGAACACTTGTTATATCAGCATATATTTCAGCACGTACATTACATTATTAGTGACTCTCGAGGTGGGTTCATGCCTAAAAGATCAACAGTAATTTGAACAAAGGAGGTCGGTCGGTTGGTTCCTTAGTTTAGGGGTTGCGACAACGCGGTCATGTAGCCCTGTGTACTTTGTGTGTGTGTGTGTGTAGAATTTGTCTGATAACCGGTGTTAATATTGATGGTTGTATTAGTGTGTGTTATCTGTGATTCAGGTAGAAGGACTGCAGACGATTAATTTTTTCAAGTAGGTCCTACATTTGCTACCACGGCACCTAGCTACGGACGTGGCTACTACTAAATGCCATCGCAGTCAGCACCTGGCGGCAAACGATTGAACTAATACAGCGTCATCAAACTAACCCCCTAATTTTAGCTTCCACAAGTGTAGTTAGTGGAAGGTTCTTTTTTTCATGCCATAAATCTATGAAATGGGACCACCAGCTTTACTTCCCTCCAGAGGAATGCATACTGAGGGATTTTAACGCTCTTAAAAAATCCGACGTCTTCGGCCGGGTTTGAACCCGAGATCTTGGGCATAGCAGCTCAGCATGCTACCAACTATGCTACCGAAGCCGCTGCAAAGGACGTCAAGTTGATGTAATTTATACAGATTATGCGAGGGCATTCGATACGGTAGATCATGATATCGTCTTAAATAAGTTAGCATATTATAGCTTCTCCTACAATATGCTGAAGTTGTTCACCGCATATCTCAGTGAATGAAAACAGTCTGTTGCTTGCAATGGATGTGAACCCTATTCATATTCTGTTTGATCAGGTGTCCGACAGGGTTCAAACCTAGGCCCTCTATTATTCTTGCTTCTTATCAATGATCTTACAAGGTGTATTAAATATTCAAACATTTTGTTACTTGTGGAGGATGTCAACATTTTTAGAAATATTCAGACAGAGCAGGACTGCCAATTACTACAAGAAGATCTCAATAATGTGATATCTTGGAGTAAATTAAATCGCTTGAACCTTAACATAAAGAAATGCTCAGTTATGAAATTCACTAGAAACAAATTCCAGGTGATTTTGATATTGGATAAGTGTCTCACTATTAACAATTCTATCAAAGACCTAGGAGTCCATTTCGATTCAAAGCTACCATTTTCATTGCACACGCATGAAAAAATAAAATGTTAGGCTTTATAAGAAGAAATTCTAAAAAGTATAAAATTATTGTTCAATTCTTTTGTTAGAAGCAGATTAGAATATGCATCCAGCATCTGGAATCCCTGGTACTTATTAGTGAAATTGAAATGGTTCAGAATAAATTCCTAAGATATCTGCAGTACAAAATCATAGGTATTTATCCGAATTATTGTAGCTATGGAAATCTTCCAAGTTCTTGAATTATAAATCTTTGGCTAACAGACGAAAAATTGCTTTTTTTTTTGTGTTCAAAGTATTCAATAACCGTTTTTAGAGTCCATATTTAATATCGCATTCCCACCTCCCTTAACTCGACCTAAGTTTACATATTACTGCCCAAGAACTAGAACTGAATAGCATAAACATTCCCCAATCGTAAGTGCCATTCAATTATACAATGAACATTCAATAGCAACCAACCTTGACTTATTCAGTTACACATGTAGTTCCTTTGTTCCTGGCTGCTGTGCAATCACATGAACTCATCCATTTCACCTACCTATTTCCTGTACAGAATTAATTTATTTTCGTATTTAGTTGTAAAATTAATTTAGATAAAGAGCTCAAAATTATGCCCTTCAATTATATTATAATTTTATAGAATTGTGTAACCAAATGTACAATATATGTGTTTCTTTTTATTAGGCATATGCCTCTTAGAAACACAATAAATCCAAATAAATAACGGGAAGCCTCATATCCTGGCAGTAAGCCCATTTCGTATACTTTTCTTGACATGACTATGCCAGATGCGAGAACGGCTTGGTGTCCCATTGCTTCACTAGCCGCAGGATTCCCTGTTCCCAGAAGTCTTGTGGTTGTGACAGGAGCCAATCCTGTACGGTGTCCTTGAGTGCGTCGTCCGATTGGAAACGTTTTCCCTTGAGATTTTTTTTTAACGGACCAAACAGATGGAAGTAGCAGGGTGACAAGTCCGGACTGTAAGGTGGATGCTCGAGTTGCTCTCACTTGAACGTGGTCAATATACCTTATGTGACATGTTAGAGATGTGAGGGCGAGCGTTATCATGGAGCAGAATCTCTCCTTTCGTGATCAGACCAGGCCGTTCGTTTTTGATGGCTACGGATTGTCGCACAATACACGTCACTATTAATAGCCCAGTGCAATTAGACGGAAAAAAAGGCCAAACCCGGAAATTTAGAATATCAATAGTTCTAAGTACCTTTAAATACGATAATCCTAAAAGTCCCATGGCCTCCATGATGGGATACCTGAAATATCCCGGAAAAACCTGGAGAAACATGGAATTTTCCAGGAACGCTTATAAATCGCGAACGAGTGGTCAGAATCTGGTTGTTTTTGGCTTATTAATATTTATTTGTATGCAGAATAATATTTTTAGGTACTGTATCCTTATAACTGGATGATCCACCAATATCCTCTGGCTGGAAATAATCTGGGATTGTAGCATCTTGAAGTCCCGGCCAAAAACGACATGGTGCCACTTGGCGAAAACACTCAGAATAAGGGACAGGATTTTCTCAGACGGAATGTGCTGCAGTATCTAACTACAGAACAGTAGGGTCATCTAACTACTAAGGATAAAGAGAGTCTCTAAAAAATCTTGGGCGTAAGGATGCGGATTAGGTCCCTCGGGAACTTCCACCCTACAGCACATTCCTCTACCATCTAACTTCAAATATAATGCCAGTTTCCTATAAAACAATCAGGAAATCGTCAACACGAATCCGTCTATTTATTATAAAAGCAATACACTTCTCGTGTCGTCGAGCTTTGATTAAACGCTCTCAAAAAACAATGAAATAAATACGAATGACCAAGTGTCATTAATCCATATAAAAATACAAATTGTTTCCTTAAGAAACCGTAAAAACTGTTATGTGTAAGCTTCTATAAGCTTCTATACAGCGAACAACTGCTGTGCCTTAGGTGACGGGAGTTTATAACAAGAAAAATGTTATAAGCTAAAAATTTAAATAATCCCAAAAATAAATGATGTTACCCCCGACGTAGATCTCCGTCATTACAAATACTATTCATTACTCTATACAATTTATCTCCCGCACCCTAACATTAAAATTTCTTCCTCTAGGAAGCACAAAATCGCTACACAACTCTAAAGTTTAAATTTAAAATATAAAACACTCCTAAATCTACTTACGAATCTATCTGAAATACATTTAATATAACATTCTATACAATGAAAATAATCACGTCGTAGTTCATCAACTACTTACTTCAAACAAAAATATATACAACGCGTTCCTTCCTTTCTCCCGACAATACAACATGTAACTGTCCTTCTACTTCACTCCTGCCTCTCAACGGGCTTCAGAAAAACATGACTTCACTCTACTATGTCTTGTTCGTGGTTTATGTTACAATCTGGGATTCTATAATCCATACAATTAAGTAGAGACTAGTTCAAAAACCTCCTACAACTTATCTGTATAAATATACTTAATAAAAATACACATTTCCACTTGTCGAATAATTACCATAAATGAAAACATTAGGGAAAGAACCATTTAATGGACCTCAGTTTACTCTCAGCTTCAACAAAGATCCATTAAATCCTATAATTTCTATCAGATTTAACTTCATCCAGGATCCGCTGTCCTGTGAATTTCAAGGAGTTTCAACTATATTGAGACTATTTCAATAAGATCCACAATTAATAAACTTCCATAACATTTCTCTCATAACTTCTTACTTCCATGAAATACACGCGTCTGTCACTACAGACATTTCTACAAAAATAGATCAATGGCTACACACTGGCTCATTGTCTCACAACAAATACCTCCGTCTACAACGGGAATAATAAATCTCATCCATCGAGATACTTCGCAGTTCCTTCAATACAATTCCTTTCTCTATACTTTCCAATAATAAACTCTTCTTTCTGTTACCACAATCTTAATAACCATATAATAAAATATACTGATTCTCTCCATGAATCAATTAAATAGGTAATGCGATAAAATGATAATCTTCAAATAAAAATCTTATTTCTTGGCCTCACTCACATTTCTTAAAAACCTTTCAACAAACTGTAACATTCCTTCAATTCCTTCGTTACATTATTTCTTACTTCAAAATACGCTGTCGTTCGTGTTTGTTAATTCCACATTATAATTCTTTACAAATTCTTTCTTTACTGTCTTTTCAACAAATTCCAATACTTTAAAAAACATTACTCACAAAATTTCTTCACTAAATCTGTTTCATTATTTCTCAGATCGTGACTTTATATAGATCTCTACAATAGATCTTTCTGAATCGCATTCTTTGACATATACAGGGTTTTCATATAAAGTAAGAACGGCAAGCGGCTGTTTTGTTATTCGCTGCTAAGGTGGCCTTGGCCGAGCTTGTGGCGCGCCACGGCCCTCCTGCTTTAAGCGTGTGTACAATCCTGTATGAAATATTACCTTATAAAAGATGCTAGAAGTGTCGTCCTTCCTGGGTTATTCAGGCATTGTATCTGGTAACTACATTCTGGCTGACGCGAGTGAGTTCTGCCACTGTAATGTTTCTGTTTTTTAATTTTATGCTTTTTATTGAGCACTGAGTCAGTAGTGTCAATCTTGTTTACAATTACGTGAATCTGCTAGTGAAGGAAATCGCTGGACAAATGCATCGCGTACCCGCCGAGCCGACTCGTACTTAAAATAAGTTTTACATACAAAAATACGATGTTGTAATGATAACTGCGTCATGTTCACATCTGAGTTTCAGACTGGCGACTGAACACCTGCACGCTTATTGCAAGGTCAAGAACAGTATATGCGCCTATGCGCGCGCTTTCAATACTATAGCAGGGGGCCATGGCGCGCCACAAGCTCGGCCAAGGTTACTGTTGCAGCGGATAACAAAGCCACCGCTCGCCGTTCTTATTTTATATGAAAGACCCTGTACTTCCTATCACATACTTGGAAAACATTTCCATCATTACATTCATTAATAAAACATAGATATCGTGCGATTTAAAACACATTTGAATTCTACTATAACTATTCTGAACTAAACTATAAAATCTCCCTCCAAATTTCAAATATCACAAAAATCGAAAAATTGAAATGAAAAATCCCTAAAATTCCGAAATTGTCGAAAAATACGACCAAACATCCGCATGATGTTTTTACGAATATAAGAATGAAAACTGCAATAATCTAATAAACAATATAGAAAAATGGCATTCAACACTAGTTGTCGGATAATCAAGATATATGCAATTTTACAAAGTGGGATGTTCAATGTTGGTCCGTGGACTACCTTGTGCTGGGTTCAAGTTGACATGAAGCGGACTTCCTTTGGTTACCCATTAGAAACGGAATGTTTCTAGCGGCTTAAGACTGCTTGATGTTCAGCATTCTTGTTCAATTCTCCCTCCGAAGATCTCGTGCGTTCAGGTCTCGGGATACGAACTCGATCATCATCGTGCTGTCGCCTCCTTCCGTCGATGACTTCTGGGTGAGATGGGATAGCCCTTTCTCGCTTCGGCGCCGGGTAATTCCCTGGCCGCCCTCGTCCATGAATATCTTCTGGTCTTCTTTCCCCAAAGTTCCCTGTAGATCGTCATTTGAGATCGTAAAATGACTGATAATTGTAGAATTTCTATTACGGGAGAGATGAGATGTTAATCTCCTCCGAAATGTTGATGTTAAGTCAATTCGGATGTTCTTGATGCCATCATAGCGTCGTTCCCATAATTGTTTAAGCGTTCATCACGACGCTTGTAGAATCGTCAGGAAATTCCTCCCTCAACTTTTGGAATTTTACCATTCTTGAAACTGTAGATTTGTCATTAAAAAATATAATTATTTCTTCGCTGAATGTCGACTTTTATGTTACTTGCACATTACTAAGTGCCTTCGATGAGTATTTTCTATTTGCTTTGTTCAACTTGTAGAGTAGTTTGTTCGAACATCCTTCTGCTTCGAAGTCGTGGTTGATAGAGTCTTGCTTCCTCTTCTCTTTCCCCCGCGTCTAATTTCCAAAACCGCGTCCTTTCTCAATCCATGGATCTGATTGGTTGCTTATAATAATTGATCAAACTCTTCATTAATTACTTAAATACTCGGCTGTAATTGTAGTCAATGGTTCTTAATTATCATTCAACACTCTTCATGATGGTTTAATATAATATCTTTGTCCTATTAATTATATATGTAAATTACTCTGTTGGTGTTAATTTTAATAGGGTGGCTTCTCATTGGTTCCAGTCGCGTGTCGAACTCGCACCACTTCCCCTACTCCTCCTACTAGCCACGCTTCGCTTCTCTGTCTGGGATCATACTTGGGAGTCTTCGTTGCTGCTCGGGCTCTTTGTTGTCTCGGCGAAGCAAGTTCCGAGTCCCCTATCGGCTACTAATCTGCTATTGGCTGGCCGAATTAACTCAGTTAATTCCTTCGCTCAACAAACCTGTTTTGTGTCAACTCGCAGCATCTATAAATATTAACATGGGCCAATTTAGAAAACTTTTCACTAGATGTATGATTTTCTGCCTCGTCTCTCCAAACGAGTACAGTACCCAGGAAAAAAAAATGGTACACTGTAAAAAAATATCCAAAAATCGTGAATTTTCTTGTGCTTATTTAGGTAAAAAATCCGAATTTTGACAAAATATGACTTACTTCCATGCCAAAATACAGTCACATACACGCAGATAATTATCAGCGATTAAGAAATGAATTATTCACTAGAAAGAAGCCTAAAAAGTCCGAAAACACTGTGTTCGTTACCTGGACTATGGCTACAATGGGCATAAATCGTAAACCCCGGAGTTACGGAATGAAAGTTTTTTTTTTCTTTCTGAATTTCTACGGCAATTTGAGTTATTTACGCGTTTTAGACTTTTATGATGGATGCGCGTGAAAATATTTTTTTGTCTGTCTATCTGTTTGTTTGTCTGTGGACAACTTTGTTCCCTTATAACTCGAGAACGGCTGGGTGTATCAACGTAAAATTTGGTACAGATATCCATCAGAGGCACGACACTAATCATTGATGTAACTCTTCTCCGTGCCTCTCATAAAAGGGGGCCTACCCCCTTAAAATACATGCTGAAATAGGCGTAGAAGGACGAGACAAAGCTCATTTTCAGCCCCTCAATGTGAGAGGCCCTAAAATCTACCGTTTTTGAGATATTCCCAGAAAACTAATTTCATTTAATAAACTGATGAACGAATGCAAGCCAGTATCCATGGCAACAGATTCTCAGAGGTCCATCTATTGCAATTGCATTAATTACAGTAGTGTGAAAGTTTGCAAACGGCTAGAAGGTTATCACGGAACCAAATTAAGCTGTAAAATTCATCAATACTTATAATGCGCTTAAGGGGGTCAAGTGGTACTCTAGAATTTTTTCACGCAATTTACACCTGCGGGTGTGGTACGGCAGGTCTATTATATTACTATCCCTATATTATATTATTATTATTAGTAGTATTATGTTATGGCATACAACGACGAGACAAAGCCCCTCGGTGCCAGAAACAAAACTCGGGGGCCCTAAAGGGTCCTCGAAAACTACATTATAAGGCTCTAAAACCAACAGTTTCTGAAATATTCCCAGAAAACTAATTTAAACTTAATTTATCCAGCTAATGAAGGAATGCAAATCGTTAACCATGACAACATTATCCCAAGGGGTGGCATCCAACTTTCCATCTATTTCTGTAAGAAGCAATGTCCCTCCATTTATTACATTTCTGTGAAAGTTTGCAAATGGCTATTAGGTTATCACGGAACCAACTTAGACTGCATAATTCATCAATGCAATTAAGGGGGTCAGGGGTAACGTAGAATTTTTTCACGCAATTTTCACGTGCGACATATAGTACAGAAGGTCTATTAGAACTCCAAACAGCAACATTATTTTCAAAAATTCCTGAATTGAATCAGCATATTTTGCGTCTTTTAGGAATTTGGGCCAATTGAGGCTAAAGAACCTGAATTTTCATGCACCACAAGCCTTCATAATTCATGAAAGGGGTCTTCCTGTGTATGGGGACCTAACACAACGTAGAGGGTCAGTTTTTATGTGAAGTGTATTGCGTTTCGTCTACAAGGCTTTCAATTCTATTTTACCTCATGAAGTACACGTTGGGTGAATTTAGTTTGAGAGCACATTTTAACTCATAATTTATTTATTTTTTGTCGACATACGGGTTCATCGTAAGGATGATTTTGTTTGATACTGTGTGGTAGATATACCCATATTTGGATATCTGGGTGATATGTTGTAGACAATAGAATTGTCTGTCTTTCTGAGTATCTTTATGTACGCCTATAACTCGTGTTCGGATGCTTGGTGCATCGAAAAATTAGGTATGGCATCCATGAGAGTCAATACACCAATCAGTTATAAAATTTATAAATTTCTTCTCCGTACTTTTCATACAGTAGAAGGGTGGATATAGGGAAAAACTTCTCAAATACATGCTAAAATAGGCGAAATATAAAAATTATCCTAGAAAGACGACCAAAGCATATGTTGCGCTTCACAATGTGAGACACAAAATTCGGGAGTCTATAAAGGGTCTCCGAAAACCACATTTTAAGGCCCTTAAATTAACAGTGTGTGTGATATTCCCAGAAAACTAACTTCGTTCTGATAAACTTATGAAGGAATGACAAACCGCTAACCATTGCAACAGTAGCTCAATTGATAATGTCTGGTGTTAACACCGAACACCGTTCGAAGAACGAGTACTTCTGCTAGTAATATATATAGGGATTAGCTAATAGATCATAATGATAGCCTGGAATGGAAAAACCTTGTATCCCTCGTTCACTCATCATCACAAGTAGTTTTTCTCATTGCTGAGCAAGTTATCTCCATCTCTTCTCACAATAAGATCTGATGGATTTTTTGGTTGACGATAGAAGAAAGACCCCTAGAGATGTGAAGTTCTTAATAATGGACTAATACAGTCCTCCTTTCATTTGATTTTATGCCAACACGATAGCTTGAATGCATCAATACGCTGATTGTCTCTGGCCTTGAGGGTCCATGTTTTGCAACTATTTGAAAAGATATCACGAGTGTTTTAACTTAGCGGATTTTTATACTGTTTGTTATCGCTCTGTTTTCCCAGATCTTGGTGAACTTCTTCATAGTCACTCGTCCTAACGTGATCCATCGTCTTATCTCCACACTTTCCTGTATCGCAGATGGTTGACCCAAGATAGACAAAGGAATGCACAACCTCCAGTTCTCTTATTCGACCTATGCGTTGAACCTGTGCTCCTGGATCAATTATAATGAGTTTGGACTTGCTGAGATTGATGTCTAATCCATACTATAGACTTAACATCCTTTACTTTTGTCAGTAGGTCAGTAAGTTCATCTTCGCTGCTGGCTACAAGCACAGTGTCATTGGCAAATTGAGGTTAATAGTTTGTCCACCAATTGCGATGCCTATAGTCCAATCATAAAGCCTTTTTCTAATGACATATTCGGCATCGATGTTATAAAGTGGAGGGGATAGGACACAACTTTGTCTGACACCTATTGATTGAAGAAATCAGAGGTGCTGGCACGTGTCTTAACAGCTGGAATGTGTGTATTCTGATTAGTGCTATCAACTGTGGTGGGACACTGAACTCTTTAAGCACCTGCCACAACAGTTCTCAGACAACAGTCAGGCTTTTCTATAGTCAAGGAAGCAGATGTCTTATGTTGAGGATCTGATCTATAGTGCGTCTCTACCTTAAAAGACAGTATGCATTAAATGGGGCGCTGATCCCCCATAAAACTCGGGAAATTTCCTAAATATTTGTTGCATATAACTGTACCTCATATCTTGCAGCGAACAACGCTACAATATTCAGAGCGCGATTGTAATGCACACATTATAACTATTTATATTTTTCAATTATTCATGAATATGATAATATTATAATGTTATAATTTATAATATTACATTTTCTCTAATATCATAGGTTATAATAAATTATAATATGACATTTTTCATCAATATTATATATACCGGTGGTTTCTTGAATGAGACGTTGTTCAATTTTATATAGTTCTTCACTTGCGCCCATACCATTTCAATGGGATTACGTTCACTGTGGTATGGTGGCAAGCGAAGAACATATTTTTCTGCTGATTTAGCCATCTCGTCAATGATATCTGACTCGGTTTTGAGTCAAAATAAAACGAAGCTCCCGTTTTAACATATCGTTTTGAGTGTGCCAATCTATAATGCGGTCTTTTCTCCGTGATAGGTAATAGTTCGATTTTCCGACTGTGGTAGCCTACATTGTCAATTACTAGGATAGATCCTTCAGGAACATTGGGCAACAATTGCTCGGCGAACCACTTTTCATACACTTCGCTTGTCATTTCGTCGTGGGTGTCTGCCGTGTTCTTTTGGCACAGAAACATTAACTCTGCACCTATAACGAACCCTCGCTCATTCCCGGAATGAACAAAGGCAAACCACGGAATCCACTTAAGAGGATGGCTGAGGTAGGAATAGAACCAGCCTCTTCTCAGTTTTGTCTCATGAAGTTGAGTACACCCCGTTCCAGCCCACAGACCAGAATTAAATTTCTTGGCAGAGCTGGGATTCAAACCTGGGCCTGCACGGTGACAGCCAGGAATGCTAGCCACTAGGTACGCAACGAGGCGGACAATTTTTAAAGAACACAAGGACCACTTCATTTCACAGTTTAACTTCTCACCATCACCCACCCTCCATCAAACGCAGTCGGGGAGATACTGGCGCCTGAGCAAAGAAACTTTCGCAGCGTCAGCGCTGGGCAGGAGGAATAAGTGCGATAACTTATGAATGCTATCTGATATCAAGCTCTGGTTTGTTTTAAAAACTATTTCAGGTATTAATGAACATTTCTTTTCGCTTAGTCGCCAACGTAAAGTCGAAAGCAAAAAAAGTTTCTCGCTATGTAACTTTTCTGCGATACCATCTCAGATATTTCAAGTACCGTAACATTGAAGAAGAAAAATCATAACTTCCTTACTATGAATATAATTACTGCCCTGAGAAATAGAGTATCTTCTACCAACATCAGGCGATTTAAAAAGAAATTCTTGATTTGTTGCGATCATTAGTTCATTATTTATGGCGTAATAAGTTTTATATGTGCAAAAATATAGATTCGCACTAAAATATCATAATTGTGAAAATTAGGCCATGTGTTAATTATCTATGGCTCTTACTTTTACATCATGATAGGGAGCACAAACATTTTCTTGGATTTGTCACTTTCAATTATTGGGAAATGGCAACATCGCCGGGGTGGAAGGGGACGAAGCTAATTGCAGGACATAGGAGTGAGAGTGAGAGTGAGAGGCAAATACTGCGCTCTATAGAGTTCCTTTGCCTTCAACAAAACCCGCTTGATATGTGATGTAGTATGCGCAGCTTCAAACGTTGGTTCAGAATGAGCAACAAGATTTTTACTTGGGTGGGGTATGAGGGTGATAATTTGATAGTTAAAGCTTGATTGCCCTTTCTTGTGCAAGGGGATGAAGATAGCCTTAGACCCATCTTCTGGCCACTTTCCAGTTTCCGAGATCCTAATACATAATGAATGCATTACATCAGAGCTTTCTTGTTTCATCTCTTTGATCATCTCCCCAGATACACTGTCTACACAGGGGTATATGTAGTTTTTCAGATGTTGGATTGGATTCACTATTTTGCTACATAATATTGCATGGTGGCCACTGCTGGAAAACCTGAAAATCCTGGAAAACTCCTGGATTTTTATTAGGTCTGGAAAACTCCTGGAAAATGATCAAAGAAATTGAAAACTCCTGGAAAATAGCCACTGTTAATTAATTATTAAAATCTTTCCATCTTAAATCACACTCTCGCTGCGGTTTAGGGTGAGCACTCTATGGTTAACGAAAGAAATTTCCTCAGGCTACCTGTTTCTGTGTGGAAGAACACACGATAGTATTTTTGTAAAACATATTGAGTATAGACAACATCACCGCAATAAATTGCACGCGGCATTCTTTTCTCTTTTTTTTTTTAAAGCGGATATTTGAGTCACAAAGGATTTTTTAAAACAACAATTAAATCATTTGTGTGTAGGCTTGCATATCAATAACGCAATCACCACTAATTTTTGTCAACATCTGTTTAAGTAAACCAAACACAACTGCTTTATTTTGGTCTTGAAGTAGGCAACCGATAAAGCCCCCCCCCCGACTCGCGCTTATTTTTAAGTCTGGAAAAATGAGAATTACTCCTGGAAAATCGTTGACCGATTTGAGTGGTCACCATGTATTGGAGGTTTCAATATAAATACGCCAACTGCTTGGCGATCTGCACTGTTATCTCCAGAATACAACTCTTCACAGTGCTGTGTCCACCTCGCAACACCATCTTCCTGGTCTCCAATAAGATTGCCATTCTCGTCGACTACCACCATGTACAAGGTTTGAATTTGCAGGTGATACTGTTAGGTTTCTTGCTGTTACGTTTCTCGAAGAGATCATGTACCCGTTTGTGATTGTGATGTTCTATCTCTTCACAAATGCTGTTAATGTACAGTGATCTGTCACGTCTGCAGTTTCGTTGTATTTCCCTGTCTTGATCCTGGTTAGTGTGGATACCAGTTTTCTTCAGACTGCCTCTCTCTCTTCAATTCATTCTAATGTGGACTGTGATAGCCAAGGATGCTTTGCAAATTGTGGTTGCGGTTCTGATGTTGGAAGAGACATAGAAATGGTCTCCTTCATTCGATCACACGTATGCGGACAGGTTCGTTCTCGTGCACTAACAATGCAGAATTTTTGTTGTAACTGAGAGTTGGTTCCAGAACGTTTTTGCGTAACTAACAAATGCGAGATGTGGAGTCTCTACTTTTGGCCCGTGATAGCTATACATGAAACATGTAACTATATAGTTTCAATAAGATACCGTACATAATGCCAACACATTTAATTCTCATTTTGATTCATTAGTGATGTTCCTGTGATAGACTTCCTTATCATGATCAGCAAAACACCAGCTTTTTACCATCAAGTCACCGGGTGTAATTTTGTTGCTTTATTGCTGGACAAAATGAAGGTCTGGTAGATTTTCTCTGCTATGTTCAGGTTTCCTCCTTTCTGTTTTCATTCCAAACTTGCTGCATCATCTTAAGTGTCATTTACATTTCATTTTTGCTCTGCAAGTGCCCTTCTCTAGTCACAATTTAGATACTTAACAGGCATCACTTGCCTGTGCTATTTTTTAATCTCTGGGGCTTCATCACCTGACTTAACTATAGGTTGAAGTCATGTTATATATATCTTCAGCACTGTCAATTATAAAATATGGCTCAACTCAAATTTTTGATATATTTAAACTGAGGTAATATCTTCATTCATAACTGAACTCAGTATGGCCGATGACAATTTAACTGGTAATGACAGTAATAATAACAATAATAATTGTAATAATATATAATAATAAGTTGCAATGTGTACAGTGCCGCACAGAGGGGCTAATAGCTCGTCGTTCCCCTTCCCCTTTGTCAAAATTTTCAAACAAAGTGTTTTGATTTTCCTAAAAAGGCCCTCCCAGGTTCAATTGTTGTTGAACCCTTTTGTCGACTGTCATTGGCATATCGCTTGGTTCGGAAAGGACGAGGTGTAACTCGTTCCGCCCTTCACTTGTAGCGATGCCTACCTGACAGGTTTCTACAGCCACCCTGCAGGGGTATGGAGCACACTCCCAGGGGATGCCAAGGACTTGCTTCTTCGGAAATTCAGGTCATTCTAAAAATAAAAAAAAAAATAAAAAAAAAAAGTATTGTGTAACTAATCTTCTGTATGAGTGATTGTGTCGCTGAATGAATGAGTATGCAAATGGAATTAATTAATAAATGTAGGGTGTGATTGAGATGATGAAAGTGCGTAGGTGTGAGAGTGAGTGATCAGAATAAAATTTACTCTATTATTATTTAAATGTGTAAAATACTAGAAATAACATTGTAAAACATGTAAATATTGTAAAAACGAAATGTAGATGTAAGTTACGCTAGTGTAGCATAAAATATGTATGTGGGCCTTCCATACTTCCTGAATGATTTATGGTAAATTAATAATAATAATACTGTAATGTGTTTTGTATTTTATATAAAGTCTACTTGCCTACACTGCATTGGTAGGCCATGAAGGCCCATAGTGTCCAAGATGGCTACTGCCTGGCTCAATGCCTACAGAGGAAAGGCGGGGGGTTATACAGTTAGAGCAAGCTTCCCTCAGCTGCATTTTTTGGTTTTCTGATAGGTGCCGCTACTCACTGTAGCTCCCCAATTGTCATTACGTCGCTGAGCTGGGCCAACGACGTTCTAGATCTCGTGGCCAATACTGGGAATCTAATAAACACAGCCTTAAATGGGAAAGCAACATGTAGACTGAGATTACTACCTGATGGCACAAACCTGCACGAACCCGAGAGCTCAGAGCGGGAAGGAGGAGAATGAAGGTAGTGGAAGGGGTAACTGCTACTGGGAGAAGTACTAACATGACATACAGTTAACATTACAGTAAGAGCCAATGTGCACATTTCCAAAGCAACAAGCGAAGTGAACGTTCCTCCACCCTCTATCACACTGCAAGACATGAACTCGCCTGCAAACAAAACTCATTGCGTGTGCACGAGCCATCAGTTATAATTGCGGTCTAAAACGCACTTTTAACATTTTGAGTACATTACAATGAAACTAAACTGCAATCTGGCAAACTTAACAAAGAACTTCTCACACCACTGAATCATGCAGCAAAACAGCCCCCTTTATCTAGCATGCATTACATTTATCTTTCTTGGCCGCCTGAGCGAGGAGCTGAAACACTGCTCCGAGACCATGGTGGTGGTCATACAAAGTCTACCAAACCTATTTAGTTAAGTTTGTACTTATATATCTGCAATCGGCTGGTGGTTTCATGTGTACGATTTCACAAATTTATTTATTTCTGACTGTTGGATATTTTTTTAGAGGAAGAAAGCCCCCCCCCTCGCCCCGGTTCCAAACAGCTATATCTGCCATTAACTTTTAATAATAATAATAGTAAGTTGAAATCTCTGCTTGAATGTTATTTCACGTGTCACCCATCTCGCTGTGATCATGCCCAATGTTGCTTAACTGTGTGTGAGATAATATTTAATTGAAAGTTACAGCAGCAACATTGTAGTTTAAGTGAAATATTAAGTGGAGAGACCTTTAATGGGTTGATACAGCAGGAGTTTAAATTTTAATATTAGGAGAAAGACTTAAAATAGGTTTGCCTTTGGCCGGTGGTTTAAATTTCAATATAAAAAGCCTCATTTTAGTGTATGTGTGTATGAAATTAGTCGTTTTTGAGTAATTAGGTGTGTGGAGCAATTAGTGTGTTGTACTGGTGGTCCAGAAATGTACCTGTAAGAATATTTAAATGAGTATTTGGCAATGTGGTTTGTATCATTTCACTCCTATAAAGCAGCTCTGGTGACAGGCCTGGCCTGTCATACGAAAACCCTGTGTTATTGTGTCCCTTCCCCTCATACGAATGCAAGGAAGTCCATGGTGGCCTAGCAGAATGTGCAGTGGCTCCATCATGCAATAATGTGAAATATTGCCCAATGTTGTCTGCGATGTGTAGTACATGGTTCTCCAGAACCTCCTCAATGTAGTGCACAGCTGTCAATCGCCCCTGAATGACTACGTGGTCACCTTTATGGTTCAAAGAAATTCCTCCCCAAACCACCACTGATCCGCCGCTCTTAAGCGACTGTTTCCTGCATGTTGCAAGGCAAATTTAGTTCTCCTTGATGTCGCCAGGCTCGAATACGACCATCTGACCCAGAAAGGTTGGCTGTCCTTTGAAAGGGTTTTTCGTGGTTTTCTATTTTCAACTCCAGGCAAATGATGGGACGGTACCTTCCAATAGGCAATGGCTGCTTCCTTCTAAAACTTCTCTCTTGAGGTTGATGGCTATAAAACCATTGCCACATGGAAAATGTTCTCACATCATCCCCCAACTGTAGAAACTGGAACAATAAGGGGTAGAAATACATACACCATTAAATTGTAAATCATTTGGTTATTTAATGCTTTCCTATTTATTTAGTTTAGAATGATGTTTCTGGTTGGCATTTGAATTTGTTTCTATCATTCCTCACTACACATCTTTGCAATAATCGGTATATAATAGCTACAAATTATCTTTTATTGGTTGCAACTATTGTAGATGTGATGTCATCAATTGACATTTAACTACTGAATTATTTGGCCATCTTTCAATATGGACTGAGGCAAGTGACGATGATCTGTCCCTTAGATCAACAATAATTTTCATCATCAATATTTCAAGGCGTTTGAATACAAATGTGATGTGGAGAGTCTTCAGAATTCAGGAATAATGAATACAGAACTTAAGTGTAGAGTCTAAAGAATTCAGGAATAACGGCCGTAGTGTAGGATGCATTGGTAAATCTTTGATCCCGAAGGTATTTAATTTGAAATTGGTCTCATTTTTTTTTTGTGTGTCTGTTTAGTATTGATTTACTCTGTGTAATATTACAGGTGTTTATGAGGAAAAGTTTTTGAAATCCCATTTTAACTATGATGTGGACCTATCTATCCCATTGATAAATGGCTATATTGAACTGATGATTGGCCAGAATTGCTCTTGAGAAATGTAGCATATGGAAAATATGCAAATAGGACTCTTTTAGTGTTGAAGCAGGTAAAAGTTATGTTAAGAAGTGGATTTAATTTATTATATTTTGACTCTTTAACTGACTTTTGACGTTAGTTCTGGGTGTACTTCAGCATACAGGAGTAAATTTTCTTATGCTTTTAGGCTTTTTGTCCCCTCTCAAATTGGATCCCAGCTGCTGATAAGAAGTCCATTAGCCGCAGCTATGGGATTGGTGACACAGTTTGCTGTGAGGTGCTGGAGGTTATCCCCGACGTCGAAAAGCTGGTCGTTGGGATGAAGGGAGTAACGCTGCCACCTGGTTCCGAGTTTGCATCTCGACTTGGCCTTATCTTTCCTGAGGACTTCCCTGATGTTTATAAGTAAGTGAATGATCAGTTTTAACTGAGGGTGTAATTTAATTTTAAATGTCAAAATACCATATTTACTGGTACAAAGTTCCCCCTTTTTAATTTTTCATCCTAAAAATGTGGAAATGAAATATAAATTAATTTTTAGTCTAAAATTAAAATGCAAAAATATAACATGGGTTCAGTTTCAGTTTTAAAGAGATGATATTTACCTAGGAAATTCAATAAAAATATTGCCCATAAGGTCAAGGTATTCGCTTGCTGTACCGTTAACACGTTACTGGCTGCCCATGTGCAAGGTGTGCTGAGAGCGGGAGTTTTGGAGGGAAATAAAATGGTCCCTTTATGAACTGAACAGCCCACTTTCCACCTTGATGCAGAATTATTCTTACTGTATGAATATTTCATTGCTACAATTTTTCCTTTCAAATACAGATACCACAAAAACACAGGTTATGCGAGTACCTCTTTCTTTCTTTCTTTCTTTCTCGCACTTCCATGATTAATTTCATGTTTTATACGAATCACGTACAAAATACAGTAACACCTCAAAACTTAGTTTTATTGGAACTTAACGAGTCGTTTTGTAAGCTATGTTCATCTGCTCAGTAAGAATGAGCACTCGTTTGATGGCTGCATATTATTTAACAAATGAAATAGAGATAATGTGAACTGGAATTTATTACATTCTCTCATTTGATTGCCCAGAATAATCTAATGATAGCCATGTAGCCAAACCGTTTTTTGGAGCGCCTTAACTGCTCTCAGTTGGATCGCCTGGTTAGATGTGCCTACAAGATGCTTATAAAATGACATATGGTCATTCATTTTGTGAGCAACTGTACATGCAGACACTCTTGACTGGTTTGGTCTAGTTTTTCATAATAATTGATGATAAAATCAGATCACTCGTAGACTTAGATAGCTCTCGTGCTTGAGTGTATTAATGCCATATATTGTAGCATAAATTTAAACAGAAAATTACACACTTCAAAGTGAGCTTGCTAGCTATTTTGTGTAAATGAGCCCTGTCAGAGGGTTTAACTAGCCTAGTCTCATTATCGCAGAACTATTGCTTTGCACTTCTAGGTCAGTTTCTTGCTCAGATTGTTTAACTATCAAACAAACAATGATTAGTGATCATATTTTGCAAAAGAACACTCATTTATCACAGTTAAACTCTTCATCTACGCAAGGAAGGAAATTTAGGTTTCTAAATTGAGGGGGGGGGGGGGGAAAGTAAGTAAATATGGTATGGTGATTTTTTTAAATTAAAAAATAATTTTGACCAAGGTGGTTTTCAGCTATTGTTTTATTATTTAAAATTTTTTTTTTTTTAGTTTTCTTAAAAGTAGTGTTTCATGATTTGGTTTACTCTTTTTCAATAAATAATTTTTGAGCTGTAATGTCATTTGATAGTCAACATACTACATACTAGTGGAATGTATCATCCTCTGCATATAGTGATATTTGTAATAAGTATTACCATGGGAATGGGGTAAAATTTCCATCAATTTTCATTCATACAGTGTGTAGACTCTTTCGTTTTTGAAATTCAGGAACTTTATTTACATATTGCTATAATGTTTGATCATTTGGGGGATTTTCTAGACCCTACTACTTGAAATAACACCCATATTTTTGCTTAACTAACCAGTATGTAGAATTTAATATTAATGTCTTCTTATTTGACATTACAGCATGTATAAACAATGCAAAGCAATCAAGTGAAATGCAAAAATACATGCAAATGTGATTGCAAGTATCCAGCCATTAAAAAGTATGTTTTGTTGGAAAAGCAAAGCTGAGGCACACTGCAGTAGAGATCCCATGAGGAATGACTGAATGACTTCGTTTGGCTGTAGGGTTTCCTTTTCAGCATTGCACCACACAAGAATCACAACACCATCATGTCCTTTTGGGAACTGACTAGGGAGATACGTTATTAAAAGTGATGGAGATATGAATTATGTGCTTTTAAAAGTCCAGTACAATAACATAATCATCTTTATAGCCAACATTATGGCAGGTGAGGTCCAGGTATTGTGTTGGTTCATTGATTCATATGAGGTGTGGCCATATTATGTCTTGATTGTACAGTTACATTTATAAAATTATCCTTTTTTATTCCAGGCACAACAGTCAGGTAAAAATGTCACTTATCAGATGAAAAAGTGATGCCTATATGTAACTAATGTAATAAATATAATGCAGGATTTTCCAGAATACTACATTGAGATGTGGATACATAATGCGGAGTGATGTAGTTATTGGGGGACTGGAACATAGTGGGAAGGAAATGATTAATGACAAGTACAGGAGCTACTTATCACTGCTTCTCCCATTAGCTGGTGGTGAAGTGACATTGTTTTCTCTATTGTAATAGGACAGTAGTTGCCACACCACTTTAGTTTCTTTTTTACAGGATTAATGGGTATTTAAAGCCGCTTTTTTAAATCAGTAGTCATATGTTGTTCGATTAGGTTCATCATTCCAAGATGGAAAATGGTGGGTAAACATTCAGTGTATCTCAATGCTGCTGAATTCAGTGAAATCCTGCAAAGATTACAAGGTATTTGAAGTGTGATTTGAGGCTAGTCATTAATTATACTTAAATCTTAATGTGCTCTTCAGTGGATGGGAAGTCTTGAGCTCTGACCAAATTTTAAGAATAACACATTTCTCCAGTGATTTTGTTAATATTTCTAATTCAATTGGAATTCATTCCAGTACCATTCCATATAATCGTTGGTTTTTATTCATAATGTGTACAGTTAAACATACTCATTGGAATTAAATACTTTTGTTCTAATTACGAAGTATGTTTGATATGCCAGTGACGGTTGAATAAACATCGCTCAGAAATTCAGTAAAACTAGCTGATTTTAGTAATATTCAAACGATATTTCACTGTATCTCTTAATTTAAGATGATGAATTATGTAACTGTATGGTTTCTGCGTTGGTGTATTGTTCCTCTCATGTAAATATTTTTCCCCCTTTATTTACATACGTAGAAGTATCCAATGTTTTGGCATCTTTTAGGATGTGGTTAATGTACATTTTTAAAATTGGATATCTTTCTGCATTAATAGTATGGCCTTCGGTAGTTTCAATAACCTGTGAACACAAGTGCCTCTATGTACTGCATATTATGACTGTGCATTGAAGGAAGGTTTGCCTACATTTTTATTTTAGAAAGCTGATATATTCCCTCAATGTTGACTCGTCAGTTGGGATAGAATTTTTCTGATTCAAGGTACATTAAAAAAATGTGGAAGTTATCCCTTGTATGATGAGTTATGGTGCAGTTCAAATGGAAGGGGAAGTGGATGTCTCGTTGATTAGTTTATTGATACAGCCTACGACGACAACAACAGTTCTTCTGAATTGGTTTACTACTCACATCGTGGTCATTATTGTAATGCACATTCTCTTAAATAATCATCATCTGAGAAGGAGCTGTGAATTTGAAAATCTTTAATACAAGCGAGGAATGACGTATCTTATCCCAGCTAGAAAGAAATGAGATGAATTGTATTATTTGCTTTGCTATTATTGGCAGCTATTGGAAAAGGGCATATCAGAGGGAAGTGTGGTATCAGCCAGAAGAGAAAAGCAGAGGAAGGAGGAACAAACAATTATATTTTCATGCACTAATTATAAAGATCATATCCCTCTCACTGTGCAAGTGCTGATGCAACATAGTTTGAGATCACCTTCATGTGACGAGTTCAACATTCAACATAATGATTCGTGTGAATGTGATATGTCATTTGTAAAGTGCATGGTGGTTAACTTCTATTGCTTGCACCGAAGTATAGTGCCATTGCAACTTGTCAGATACTTGGGCAGTGTTTTATCTGTTAAGTTGGTTAATATAGCTCCTAAGATTTCTGGTTTTAAAATGAAAATGCTGGCAAATCTGGGAAAGTAAGTCTATTCCAGCTAGGAAAAGTAATGGCCCTCATCCCTTCCCTCTTGACTTAATAGTACAGTCATTCAACCAAGATGATTACTGATGCCAGATGTTCATCTTCCCACAGTGAAACTAAACACGGAGTCCTAGAGTGAATTATGTGAATGCTCCTGAGCAAGGAGGCATTTTGACAAGCTGTGAACAACATAGTCACTTTGATGAGCTGGAGATTATGAAATTTGATTTGCTTGAATACATTTGGACCTGTTGTAATCATATAAAGTCTCTGAACTCTGGCTGAACAGTTGCTGGTAATTGAGATTTTAAAGGGAAAGATGCTGTACTGTTAACATGTAGGAGATAATGTGAGTATAATATTTATTTTTTCCTTCTATAAATATGATTGCACTATTATGAGTTCAGGGAATCTGAAAGAAGGCCATTACTTTTAGTTAAACCATGCTTCAGGGTTAAGATGTTACAGGCTGCAGAGAAACTAACTTGTGTGTTGTTCATGCATTTTTGTTGTGAAAATTATTCTTGCCCTTATTTAGAATAGATAGTGCACCTAATTGTTTTTCCCAATTCTCATGTAGAAAAGCTCAGGACACCAAGGGAGAAGACTACCAGAAAATCCTGGAGAAGAGTCTAGGCTTCTTCAACCCAAACAACATTAACTACTTGGCTATTATGATGGGACTTGGAAACACCAACTTCTCTTTTATGTCAGGAATGAAGTAAGTATTTAAAAAAAGATTTTACAGTATTAAGAATAAACTGTATCCAAACATTTCCAAAGTGACTGATTTTTTGAAGTGATGTCACTTTTACAATTTTTTATTGTAACTCCCTATTTACTAAGCCAAAAAGATATGATTGTCATGTTCTCTTTACACAATCAACAATATCATCTGTAGTGTGGGAACTCAAAATTACCTCGTTGCTGGTGGGATGGAGAGCACATGGGCTGGTGGAGAGTTGTAGTGGTTTGCCGATACAAACGGCCAATTGTAGACTAAAACAGCTGTGGTCAGGTTACAATGCTTGCCTTATGGAATTTACTGTGCGGCAGCTGTTGGTGGAATGACAATGTCAGGCTGCTCTGGCTCTGTGAAGGTTCGAAATCGGCCAGTTATCCATGAAATGGTTTCCTTTGGTTTTCCATTTTCAAGGTCATGGCTGCTTCCTTACTTGCTAGGTTACATTAATTTTTCTCTGTAACTTGTCTTATGTTGTTGGCACATTCCCTTATTTCGACTACAATCGTGTTGACCGACTGAAAAGCTGCAAAATAATGATTTCCATAGTTATATAGAGTTGGCGGTGAAAGCTACTGTTGGAACTTATTTTTTAATCAAATACATCATTTACTTAAAACCTTACTGCAAGTATAAGAGTAGCCTGATATTTACGAAATTTGGAATTCCTTGAGCAAAAATTCTGTACATGCACATAATTACATAATTGTAAAGCCGGCGGTCCCATGTCATAGATTTATGGCATGTTAAAGATCTTTCCACTAATTACACCTGTGTGAAACTAAATTGGATAGGTTAAGAATGTAAACAACGCTCTTAGGTTGCTACGTTCGTTGCCAAGAGCGGTGGCGTCTAGTAGCTAGTTCTGAACTAGGCCTAGTAGTCGTTGACGGTGGCGTTTGGCGACAAAAGTAGGAACTATTTGAAAATTCAAAGTTGCAGTCTCTACTTGAATTAAAAAACAGATACACACACTAATACAGTCATCACAATAAACACCGGTTATCAGACAGATTCTACACACACCCAAAGTACACGGGGCTACATGACCGCGTTGTCGCAGCCCCTAAACTAAGGAACCAACCAACCAACCAACCACATAATTGTTTAACATTAGCTTAGTAATTCAGCTTAGTGTGATCGAGTTCGAAGCACTCCTCGAGACAGAGATCCACGTCATATTCTTGGCAGCAGTAGCCTATACCGATGCTTCGGACACACGACACACCGTCTCTGAGGTTTAGATTTCTCAGTTTTGGGTTCTAATTTCCTTATAAAATGTATTTCCTGTAACCTTGAAGATGTATTATCTAATGCGCGCCGGCCTTAAATATTTTGTTCCCGAGCGAGCGTATTTTGTAAATAAACCTTCCACCAGGTGAACCCGATAAGATAAAATAATTGCTCAATGTTTGTCCCTGTCACTTGCCTAAATATTATTAGAGAATAATATTAGAGTCTAAACTTTTATCCAAATTATAGGCCTACAATATTTCAAGCACGTTACTGTCTGTCATACCACGGCTGGAGAATGTCATTGCGCACGGCGTGACCTAAAGCAGCATGATGAAACTGAGGGGAATAACATTTATTACGAAACTAACCAACTCAACACATATTTCAGATAAAAGATCGAGACATTGTCTCTCAAACGAGATACATACCATGCACAAGTGGTTCTCGTATCATATGACAGAAAGCAGCACTAACTGATACCCATAGGTACACACAGTGCTGGTGGAGGTTTATGGAAATATTTCAAGCCAAGAAAAATTATAGTAGAATAAAATAATCCGCACTCTCCGTGCACTATTAAAGCAAAGAACATCACGCGAAAAGACAAACTTCTCGGCTCGTGATTTCATTTTATTCTGTGGAAAACAATGAAGCAAACAGAACGAGAGATTATTCCTCAGACCTGCTTGAATTCCTTTTTATCCTTGCACAAACAATTATATTTTAACGAACTACAATTCATATTTTACAACACAGATACCCCAACATTTCTTCTTGAAATCAAAACCATTTGCATTTTGATAACTCCAAAACTCTTCACGCTACAACCATAAATGCAAAGCTATGTATGGGTGTATACCACGTATAGAGGTTGGCGGTTATGGAAGAGAAAAGGGTCTATACCACGTTTAAAGGTCGGCGCCGAGGGGTTAACGGGATTTCTGCCGTTCCTACGGCTTCGAGGTCGAGGATGGGTACTGGGGATCAATGCGGGAAGGTACTGTATTCCGATGTTACAGAAACAACACATCTGCCGGCTGTTTGACAGGTTTCACTTCATCCTCGCGGTCGAATATCAATAAATATTGAAATGTTACACAATCTGAGTCGTTCATGGCCCGTTTGACGAGATTCCCATTGTTCTCGCTGTCGTGCACGGATACATATAACGATGTTGCGCAATCGATGCTGCTCTTGGCTATTTGACGAGATTTCTGTTATCCTCGCGGCCTTCTCGAGACTGAAATATTGCGATGTTATGCAATCTACGCTGCTCGCCGTCCATTTGACGATGTTCCCGTTGTTTTCGCGGTCGGGCATGGGTAATATCACGTTGTTATGCAATTGTCGCCGGTCTCCGTCCGTTTGACAAGATCTTGGTTCTCGCGGATACACACGGAGAAATATCGCTATGTACGTTATTGACGCCGCTGTCGGCCGTTTGACAAGATTTCAGTTGGCCTAGCAAAGTGGAAGTTCGCAGTCGGGCAGGGTCGAATGTGGCGAGTAGGTATCGGCGTCACTGGCTAGCGGGTTGACTTAAATTTTGCAGATCTACTCTGTGGTCGCGAGTTTACAGTGGAGCGCAGTCTGATATTGGGGAAAGTCGTGAGTACGGTACGCAATTGGATGCGATCTACACCATTCGTGTATGACAAGATTCCTGTGACTTTCACGATCTCACAAGTTATAGACTACTTCGTCGTAATCTGGATAGTCTCTGATCTGGAAAATTACCAATCCTGATAGACTTCATTTGTCTCCAGTATGTGTTTAGACGTCTCATCATGAAACAACATACTGTCGCTATACAGTTATACTTTAAGATTCATTTCTCAGCCATTCGGTATGCGAATTCATATACGGGATTTGGTCGATTTTCGTGAGAGAAATACGGGAAATATAAGGGAATTTAACAAGATGTTCAGTAAAGAACATATAGCCTACTTTCTCCTAAATGTATAAGTATAGTTGTATTTTTTTTTTATTCATCCATTCAATCATATAATGTACATTTTACAATGATATAGGATACGTCAATTCACAAATTATACTAATACTAATTTACAATCACAATAATAATATAGGTCTACACAAGGATAACCTTACATCATTTAGTCCTATGTATACATAACTATTGATCTTCTAAAAATTCTTTAACTGAGTAGAAGCAGTGCTCCAGCAAGAACTCTTTAGTTTTTATTTTGAACTTTATGTAATTTGCTGTACTTTTAATATTATTTGGCAAATGATTATACAGCGTTCTAGCTGCATGGAATACACCATTTTTACATAGTGTTGTATTTGCAGCATGTACATGAAGATTGTTCTTTTGTCTGGTTTGGTAGTTATGTATATTTGAATTCATCTCAAAGATATCCTCATTTCCTAAGCTTTGTTTGACAAATAATAGAAGTTCAAAGATGTAAATACATGGCAAAGGTAAAATTTTCAGTTGTTTAAACAGAGGCTTACATGTATGCTATCTAGTAGTTCCTTTCATTGTTCTAATTATTCTTTTCTGGATAATAAAGATTTGGTGAGCAGCAGGTGAATTTCCCCAAAATATGATTCCATATTTCATAAGCGAATAGCAATAAGCAAAATAAGTACTAAGAACAGTTCTCCAGCTAGTCGATTGTCTTAATACTCTTAATGCATAACAACTTGAGCTTAGTTTCTTGGCAAGTTTAGTGGTATGAGAGTTCCATTTTAGGTCATCCTGCAACCAAAGGCCTAAGAATTTAGTAGAAGAGGCATTACCAATTTTAAGGTCATTTAAGATTATGGAGGGAGAATTAATACTTTTATTCTGAGCTGTGTGAAAGTTAAGAGCCACTGTTTTACTAGTGTTGATAAGGAATCCATTATTGTTGAACCATAAGGACAGCTGACCTGTTACTTCCTCTACTGACTTTTGAAGTTCAGTGTCATTTTCACCCCTCATCAAAACACTTGTATCATCTGCGAATAGTACAGTTTTAAATGCAGGTATCTGAGATGGCAAGTCATTTACGTTATAACTCTGTCTTTATCAAAGAGTGTAATATAATCATTCCTTGGTTGAAGACCTTAGAAGCTATTTACCTCTACCAAACACCACAACCTTGGAAAAACACGTATCATCATTGAAGAAAGAAAGAATGAGAAGACATATCTCAAGAATGTTATGGAACTGGGGACTTAATCGACCGGACGTGGGCAACATCCAACTTTGAGTTGAGGCATGTGTTGACACGTCTGGCTGTCCATGGTTTTCACCACCTTAATTGCATTAACCAATCTTTCCATGACCCTACAGTGACTCGTGTATGCCGACGCTACCACTTACAGCTCTGTAGTAAAGGAAACAATCAATGAAATCTATGCAATTCAAATCCCCAGAGTGCAATTCTAGTGTACTTGTTCATTATTTATTTTCGATTGTTTTTTTTGAAATCGTATGGGTTTTAGTGCCGGGAGTGTCCGAGGACATGTTCGGCTCGCCAGGGTCTGTAGCTGCTTCCAGCGGACACCCAGAGGGTGAGCTACATGTTCCGTTCAATTTCAAGTAGTTCCAACTTTCGTTACTAGATGTCAATGATACCTAGTGGTGAAGGTTGGAACTTTGATCGAGTGTTCCAACGAAATCTAACCTAGAAATTTAGCTCCATGCTAGTTTAATTTGGCTGCAATAAAATTAGCACAATAGGTTGTTACAAATGCTTTAAAGTAAAAATGTATCGTATTATCAACTTGTCATTCTTCAAATTCGATGCGTATAGAATGCCAACCAGTGGAGTCCTACATAGAACAGTCATGGCCTCTGGTGGATAAGATGATCATAATTGGGAGAGTGCATTCTAGCGGCCATAAAAAGAAACTTTTCAATTTAAGCTGAAAGGTAATCTGTGGGCTGTTACGCAATAAGTTGGCCATGATAGTTCTTCTGGTTGCTGCTAGATGTCTCTTGCAAATCCGCTAGCGAATTTTGTTTTAATTAAATATATACTTTCCATTGTAATACACACAATATAACTAGGGAATGGAAAAATTCGCGATCGCGAATTTCGCGAATTATTAAATGAAGTAATACACAGATGGTAATGTGTTTTAATAACCCTAAAAATGGCGAAAAAAAGGGGTTTTGAAGTCGCGAAATTTCGCGAATTTCGCATGAAGACGCGAATTTTGCGAATTATGCATGAATTTCGCACGAAAACGCGAATTTTAGCTTTTTCGTTGTTTTCTTTACAGTGCACTTCTGATAATTCGTGGCAATCAATGCACGAATTTCCGTGAATTATCCACAGTAATGTTTTTAAGCCTAGCAAAGAGAAAAATATTGGTTTAAAATATTGAAATGTATTTTATGAACACGCAAAAAAAAATATAATACTTTATAACATAGTATTGTATGACACAATATGTGGGCTTTACCAATATTAAAAACTAAGAAAAATGACTGTCATCACTTTTTGTTTCTTAGGTGGTTTATTTTTTCTAATTTAAGATTGTACAATTCTGAAGAAAACAATATATGAGAATGAAAATTCATCTTGATTTTCTATATAAGAGATAAGTGTGACTATAGACACACTAGCTTGACTGTGGGAACTTTCGTGATTTCCGTTGCATCACTCTTTCACTCGATATGTACTGGATCTCAGTTTACCTCACCGACGGTCAAATTCCGTACAATATCCTCATCGCTTTCATGCCTGAAACCATGATTGTCTTTATCGAAGTCGAACTACTGAATGTCACTTTCTTCTGCATCTTGATATTCATCTAGGTTTTACCCTAATGTCATCGTAGTGAAACCACCTTGCCCGTTTAAAATATCGTCACAGAAGCCGACAAACGCTTGTTTTTGTGCGAGTGTAGTACCGGTAATCTTCTCCCATGACTTGACTGCATGGAGAGCATCCAACAAACACGGAAAGATCGGTCACTTAACGGTAGATAGTCGGCCTCGCTTTCTTTATCAATCTGGGTGGTCATCCTGGTAAGTTACTTAGTTATTGTGGTATTAAGGGCCAGAACAGCGAGGTCATCTGCCCCTTCATCCTAGTAACTACTCGCCACGTGGCGTCATATAGTGCGCCTTTCAGACATGAATATCTGGATGGCAAGTATCCAGATCAAAATGTGCCACTGTTTCCGGAACCAGAATTAACCAGGTGGTCTTCTTGGTTTCATTCTGTAGTGTGTCTGTCAGAGTACTTGAAAGATATTTTGCAATTTATGAGTGAAGTAGTGGACATAACTTTGGTGTTGATTTTCTCAACAATGTTTCACATGACAAAATACTTGAGATTCAAAGAATTTGGCACAGGCATCACTGAACTCATCCCTTTATTAGAAGGCCAGTCTTATCAGACTGTTCACCTTCTAGATGGACATCTACGGAGAATTCAGCAAGCCCTTAAACTTGATGTTTCTAGAAAGTACGTTACCAACATTAAGGAGCAGTTGGAAGGTTGTGGAAATGTGTTAAAAAGAGGGAAAAAACATTCAGTTTTAGTGAATGCTGGGTCGCATGCTCTTGGACAGCTTGAGATCCGTTGACCCTGGGAACAGGATTTACAAATGTGTGCATTTGATCCAGCAGAAATAGTGCCAATGAACATCAATGAGGACCTTGCAAAGAAAATTAAGAAGTTGCCGGTCTGCGGAAAACTGGAAGAAAGTGAGGTGTTACGAGGATACAAAGAACTGCAAACTTTAATCAAGAAGCAGATGCATGACAGGACCAAGACAGACATTGTTGGAGTTTTGCAAGGAATGACATTTGTATTTCCAAAATTCTCAGAATCTGTGTTGAAAACCATTTGGATCCCCTGTTCAAACTCTGTGAACTTTTGTTTTTCAGCTTACACTAGCACGTTAAGTGATATGTGTCACCGTTAGTCACAAGGCAATTTGGATCTCTACACTGAAGTATACTTTGAAGGATGACTGTAATGTGTTATGTCATCCATAATATTTAAAAAATCCCGCCTAAAATTCATGATTTTGAAAGTACCGAAAAGTGCACTTGAAACCACCGAATTTGACACTTTAAAATACCGCTTTCTTCACTCTGAAATCACCGAAAAATTCCAATCTCTAAATATAACGCTTAATTTTAAAACGTCCGAGTAATTGATAAAAAAAACAACCATCCTTGATAGGAATAAAACTCGGTCATTCGGGTTGAAAGGCTAATGCTTTACACCGCAGCCAATCAAGTCAACCAAAATTGGCCGATATCATTTGGATTACATACAACGTCTTAACAAATAATGATTTAGACTAAATGATTTCTTCAGTGGAGTATATTTTTTATATATAAAGCATTTCATACAAAGATTGTTATTCCTATCAGTAAGCTATATTGCATGCAATACTCAAACTAGTGAAATATAAGTCTGGCACAAGATATTAGCTGCAGTCTCGTCTTCTGAGACAGCTCAGCTTTTTAAAGTCACTTCTGCACTATAATATTACAAGATCAACTTTTAATTTTGAATGTGCCACGTTCTTTAGTTTAGTTAAAACTATTCTCCGTTCGATAATCTGAACTGGTGGGTCCCATGATATGGATTATAAAATTTGCATAATTCACACAGCCGCCAGTAAGCCTCCGTGGCTTAGGGGGCAGCACGTCGGCCTCTCACCGCTGGGTCCGTGGTTCAAATCCCGGTCACTCCATGTTAGATCTGTGCTGGACAAAATGGAGGCAAACAGGTTTTTCTCCGGGTACTCCGGTTTTCCCTGTCAAAATTTCATTCCAGCAACACTCTCCACTATCATTTCATTTCATCTGTCATTCATTTAATCATTGCCCCAGAGGAGTGCGTCAGGCCTCGGCAGCCGGCACAGTTCATATCCCTCGCCGCTAGATGGGGGCTTCATTCATTCCATTCCTGACCCGGTCGGAGACTGGAAGCAGGCTGTGGATTTTCATTTTCACACAGCCGCCATCCTGAAATGGTGCGGTGGATGACCTTGTGGTCTGGCAAAAAGACGCGCCCCATATGAAGGTATGTTTTTACCAAGTTTGATAGAGATCGGATGATTTGTTTAGCTGTTATTTGATTTTACGTTTTGAATGTTTGAGTGGCCGCCATTCAGTTTCGGTAAAGATGGTGGCGATATAATTCATGACACTGAGGTGCCCTTTGCTAGTGCTACCTCTGTACCAAATTTCGTTCAATTCGGTTTAACCATGTTCGAATTGATAGGGGGTGGGTGGGGGACAGACATTCAGAGTACACACACTCACAGACACACAGACACAATTTTTGGCCCTGTGTTGATCTCAAAAGTCTACTTTCATTTTTTTGCAAAAATCGAAAGCAGGCTAAAAATAGGTCACCACTTGACACCATGTGTTTACAGCCAATGAAACGATGTATTTGGAGAAATTATTTCTTAGTTTCATATGGTTGTGCTAATAAAAGTAATGTTCTAATCACTTGTATCCATTCTTTTTTTTTTACAATTATAGTAATAAAGTTATATTGGTTTATATGCCAGCCCTCATTTTGAGTATTTGTCCATTTATAAAACTGAAAAGTATGTATCGTGATATAAATAGACAATGTTTATTTCGCGTTCTTCTCTGATTTCTCCTCGTTTTGGGTAATTTTGCTTAATATGATGGAAGTGGATGGAGAAATGGACAAGGATGATGGAAGAGGACAGTAAAGGTAATAGAAAACTGTAGAATGTGATGGTGAAGAATAATAGGAAAAATGAGAAGATACCACAGAGAGAATGGAAGACAAAAATGGCAATATTATTGAGAGAAAAGAAGAGATTAAATCACTTTGGAAAGGATACTTTGAGGACCTCTTGAATGTGACAGCACCAAGTAAGGTCTACGAGTATACTGGAAGGGTTGATGTAATTAACCAAGTGCAAGTAGAAGACCTAACCTGGGCAGAAGTGGAAGAAGCAATAAAGAGGATGAAAATGGGAAAAGCACCAGGTATAGATGAGGTAAGTGTGGAGATGATAAAAGCTGCAGGGGAAGTGGGAACACAGTGGTTGTATAGGGTGATACGAGCTATATGGAAGGAGAAGAAAGTCCCAGAAGATTGGAAAAAGGGGGTGATAGTGCCCATCTTCAATGAAGGGAGACAGGAAGAAATGCCAAAACTACCGGGGAATTACACTGATGTGCCACTGTGCTAAGATTTATGAAAATGTATTGGAGAAACGGATACATAAGGTAACGGAACAGCAACTGAGGGAGGAGCAATATGCATTCAGGCAGGGGAGGTCCACTACTGACCTCATATTTGGAGTGAGACAGCTACAGGAGCGTCACTACGAGTATGGGGAAGATTTGGTATTGGCTTTTATGGACATTGAGAAGGCATACGACAGTGTCGTAAGAAACAGAGTATGGGAAGCGATGAGAGCCAAAGCAATAACTGAAGAAATAATGATGAGAGTGAAAGATATGTATGAGGGAACCAGAAGATGTGTGAAAGTTGGTATGGTAAGAACAAAATGGTTTGAGTTGACTAATGGAGTAATGGTCTAAAGCTGGGAAGTGCCCTCTCGCCCTTGCTCTTTGTAATGGTGATAGATGAAGTGATGCAAAAGGTGGCACAGCATATTGGGGAGGAAGAAATTAAGGCAATGGTGTTTGCAGATGACTTGATGATCTGGGGAAACAAGGAAAGGGATGTACAGGAGCAACTCAATGCATGGGTGGAAGTAGTGTCATCCTATGGAATGACGTTTTCGGCGCAAAAGAGTGAAGTGGTGATAACAACACGTGAGAAGAACAGAGTATACTCTGGGATAAAGTTAGGCGGAGAGCAGTTGAAGCGAGTGCAGAGCTTCAAGTATCTGGGAAGAGTCATTGAAGAAAATGGGGGAAATGCCTTGGAATTAGATGAAAGTGGAAGGTGTGCGGATGGATTCTTCAAGAGTGTTAGCGGCCTGATATGGAGCAAGGATGTGCCACAGAAATGTAAAGGGATCATGTACAAGACTTTGTGCCGATCCTAACGTATAGATCAGAAACTTGGGTGATGAGGGAGAGAGACAAAAGCAGTGGAAATGAAGTTTCAGAGGAGTCGTATAGGTGTAACCAGAATGGACAGAGTCAGAAATGATAGTCGGAGAAATATTAAAGGAAGAACCCCTACAGAATTGGATTGAAAGGTCAAGGCTACAGTGGTATGGACACGTGAAAAGAATGGGAGAAGAGAGAGTACCACGGAAAATATTGGAAATGGAGTGGAAGAAAAAGAGACCTAGAGGAAGACCAAGGGATAGGTGGATAAAGGGGGTGAAGAAAAGTGTCGAGAGAAAAGGAGTTAATTGGACAACAGTGACAGAAGAGAAGTGGTGGATGGACAGAAAACGATGGAGAGGCTTGTGCTCCAAGCAGACCCAACCTGCAGTTGGAAACTGCTCTAGTTGATGACTATGATCATGATATAAATATTCTCTACAATGTGAGAATTATAGGTTATGATTCATGCCGTCCAGAGATTTCTCCTTGATTTCGGAGACTGTTTTACAGATTGTCAGTCAAGAGTTGCAAAAGGGTATATCAGTAATTGCATGTTTGCATATTCCGTTTAACCCTTATAGTGCCAGAGTCGCTGTGAGCGATCCACATAAAATGAACGAAACTTGCCAGCGTCGCTCTGAGAGACACTTAGTTTTTGTATTCTTAGAGGGGCTTATAGACCGAAAATAGCGTCTAAACTTGACGTGACCATTAAAGAGAGTTTTAGCTACAATTTTCTGTCAAACTTCTTTTGTTTTCCGTGTATCGATATACTCGAGCGATATTTGAACTTCCTGACTTGTTTGCGCGCGACTCGTAAAAGCATGGCGTCGAAGGGAAGGAAGGATGGTTTGAGAGAGGAAGAAAATGACGAATTAATGATTGATGAGTCAAGTGGTGAACTCTCGGACTTCGTGGACAGTGATTGCAATCTTGTGTGTGACTAATCAAGTGCCGATTCCACTTCGGACAATGAATTACTTGCGCGGAATGCGATCGTACATAACCAAGAAAGTGATAGTGATGGTAATGATGTTGATAGTAATAGTGACTGGGAAGAAAGGAATGTTTGACCAGGACAATCCTCCACAGGCTACACAACAATTCCTTGAACTGCCAGGTATAAAGCACGCTCCACCACATGATTCGAGATCAGTGAATTATTTTGATTTATTTTTTTTGTTTATTTGAGTGCTTAACATTGTTGGTGTATTTTATGAATATGCTAGATTTTAGAATTTCCGATTTTTGACACCTGCTGATATTTTTTAAACTAAAAAACTGTGTTTCCTGGTTCTTTTCTTATGTATGTGTGCTCTCCAGTGTTCATTTTTACTCCATTTATAAGCGTGTGGTAATAGGAATAATCAAACATTCTAATTTTTATTTTACCGATGAAATTATTTTAATTATTTAATTAATAAAGGAAGAAATATGTTTCATAATGATCTGAAAATCTCCCTGAATTTAGATAGCTATGTTTAGCATTCCCTGACTAAATTTCGATTTCGTATCTTTAAAAACAGGGGATATACATATTTTTTTTTTCTGGAAGCCTACATTTTCCATTGGCACTTTTAGACCTCACCTTTACCTTTTCGCCTGGCACTAAGAGGGTTAACTTAACTTAAGAAAGCTTTTGAGACTCATAAAATGTTTATCAGAAACCCCCATATATCAAATCCTGCACTTGTTTGAATTAGTTTCCATGCTTATTAATTTTGAACCTGTTCAATTTTTATCTTACCTGGTGACGAACTTTTAAATGATACAAAATGCTAATTTTTAAAATTTAAAATGCTACAAAATTTTATTTTTCAAAATTAAAGTGGTATAAAATCAATTTCAAAATGCTATTTTCTCGTATCTTTACGTATAATGTATTCAAATGTCGTCACCTGTGTGCGTACTGAAGCTGATAGTTCTAGCTCAGCCATAACAGCACTTTTCGATAAACGAAAACAAGCCATGAAATAAAGATCAATACAATCTGAATACAAATCTATGATACAAAATCATAAAATGTTCACAACTGGTAGGAGAAAAACAACAAGCAACTTCGGATTGTCACTACTCCGAAGGTTTAATGTTGTCCAACACAAATAGCACAGTAAATATGGCCCACTTGCTCACCACATTTTATCCCTTGGGAGCGCTGCCTAGCGAGTGGAAACTTATTTGGGGGTTTTATGCTGGGAGTACGCTACTCCGATCTTTGCCCAGCGATTGAAAAACAGGCTGTTAGGAATGTTGAAAGTTTAATCTGATACTTTCACCTCTCCATTCATAGTGCATGACTTTTTAAGATGGTGAAATTATTGAGCTGGAAATTTTAGGACTGTACTGTTTATTAATGTTTATTGGAGAGGACTGTATTGCTTGGCATTTATGATTACAGAGGAAGATTTCCTGAACCTGAGTATGCAACAGAATTGCGCCAAGTGCAGGCCAGCAAGTGGGCTTTCCGGAGTGTTGCTGAAGGCATCGAGCACTTCAAGTCCGGACGTCATTCGGAAGCATTTCAGTGCCTCAACAAGGCACTAAATATAGATCCGCGCAATGTGGAGGGCCTCGTTGCACGTGGAGCTCTGTGAGTGCACCTTCTTATTGAGCAGTATGTTTTAAGTAGCGACCTGAAAATTTACCATCTATTTTCCTTTAAATTAGCATTCATTTTCCCCCTATTTAGCATCTATTTTTGGAAAATTAGCATCTATTTTTTTCTGGATTCTTACAGACTATGTGACTTTATTGGCGACACTTGAGATACAATTTAATATTCAAATGAAAGCATTGTAAATAACTCTGCGTTGCACTCTTTCAAGTTACACCTTCTGTCTAACAACTGTATTGTAGTGTGACAAAACACGCTCACTGTCCACATTGTTTGTTGGTGTCCACAAAAGATCTAAAGAACTCTTGGCAAAATGTTCATGTTCATATTGAACAGCAGTCAAGTCACGTACTACCTCACACTCCTCATTTTGTTTTAACTACGATTCAATAATACCGTATTTACTCGAATACGACCCGCACCCTGATTTTGAAGAACAAAATTTAAAAAAAAAATTTTTTTTTTACTCAAAATTATTTACTATCTTCACTAAATAAACAGAATAGCATTTATCCAAAATAGTTTCCAACAGTTTTGAAGTCGTCCTAAAATAACACACATCAAACGATTAAAAATACAATTAAAAGTACACAAACACTTCATTCATCGTCATCAGAAGTACCAACTTCGGAACTTTTATCACCATCACTTTCCCACTAAATGTCGTCATCACTGCCATCCATAGCATTCGAAATACTACATTTCTTGAAGCTCTTCTGTACGAGATCTCTAGAGATACGATTCCATGCCGTCAAAATCCACGAACACAGCAGCTGAACTTTCGGGCGCTGAATACGACTAGTTGGAGTCGGTGTGTGCTTATCGGCCGCCATCCGCTCAATATACAGCTGTTTCAAGGCTGCTTTGAACGGGCGGTTCACGCAGACATCCAGTGGTTGTAGCATAGACGTCATCCCGCTCAATCACGAATACATGACTCGTCAATATCATATTTCCTGCCGGGAACGATTTCCAATAACTTCAGGTTCCCTCACAACTTCCAATTTCTCACTCACAGTAAATGACCGCAAACGTTTCGTAGCATTCATGTTTACACTCGGAGAACGTCCGCGTGACTGTATGACGCCGCGTGCTTACGGTAAAACAAAGTTATAGCCGGAAAAAGGCTAGCACCATCTAGCGGATACTTGCAACACCCGATATCGCGCGCGGGGGGCAATTTAGATCTTTCAAATTTGAATGACTCGAATAAGACCCGCACCCCAATTTTTCACGTCCGAATTTGTTTAAAAATGTGCGGGTGATATTCGAGTATATACGGTATTCTTGAAAGAATCATAGCCCTTCCTTATTTCAAGACATGGAATGTTTGTCAAGCCCGGAAGTTTTTGAATATCGGTTTCTTTGTCATTGTTCAATACCACGTGTCTAGGATAAAATATCTGTGGTATGGATTCAAAGTTTTTGCGATTGGGATCACTTGCCTTTAGTCTAGCAAGCTTGCTTCTAGCAGACTGAGCTACTTTCACAAACAAATCTTTCCTTGTAGCACATTCTAAGGCTGTGAGTTTAGCTCAGGCATTATCTGTCGCTTCAGAATAATGGCCTTGAATTATTGCACCAAAATTAGCATCTTAAGTTTTCAAGTTTGGGATAAAGCGAATGTGAGGTTGGATACTGGGACCCCTCAAGCAGAGTGAAAAGTTCAACAAGTTCACTAGCATGCTCTTTCACAATAATTATTTCAGAATAAATCCTATCTACATCTCTATCTGTCAAGCCTCGCAGAAATGTAACACCACTGTTACTAACATCTTTCATGTCAGGTAGCTTAAAAAGAACTCACAACATCATGAAAATAACTCGCTAAGTAGAAAACAGCTTCAAACCAGCTGTTCCATCGAGTAAGTACCGGCGATGGAAAACGTTTTGCTGCCTTTAAGTCCCCATTTTTTTTACTTCAGAAAGTGCAAGTAGTTATATTTGGGCTTCCTTGTGTTTAGAAAGGCCGACTTGACCATTGTTACTGCTACCTGACTTGATGGGAAGGGCTAGACCAAATGCTACCATAACCTAGGTTAATTAGTTTTAAGAGACTACACATGCTAAATCTAGTGTCAAGAAAACACACAAGAAAAATTTCATGACAATATATTAAGACATGAAAATATTACAGATAAATATGACAACATTAAATAATTTAAATAAATAATAGATTAAATAGTTAAATACAAATATGTAAATATAAGCGAGGAACCGTGGACATGATGACATTCACAAATGTCTAGTGAAATAACTAGGGTTACCTATGTGAAGGAAAATAACAAGACCCCTTAAAGAAATTCCAATAAATTACCTTATATGTCCATAAGGACCTAGCTGAACGACATAGGTTCAATAAAATATTAATTATCCATTCGAGTCTTTAATCTTTCAAAAATCAATCAGAGCAGAAGGATTTCACGTCAAGCTTAATTCCAATCCAAACATGTCTACCCTTTTTTAATAACAAATTCACTCGATAATTGTTAACCAGAAAAAAAAAAAACGAACAACAACAAGTGAGCCGTGACCTATCAAACCAGACTTTATATGAAATAAAAATACGTATCTTAATAAGTGATACTTGACACGGAGTTCATAAGGAACTATACTAAGAGCCAAATATATGGAAAAAAAAATTACAAATTTAGGTTAAGAATAAAAATATCTTGGCTCGGAGAAAAATATGACGTTCTGGACCATACAGGCAAGGCAGGCCAGATACAAACGTTTAAATAAAATCCCTAGGAGTCTTAAACTCGAAAACACCAATTCGGTTACTGGAAAATAAATTAAATAGTTGAACATACATACCAAGCAGCCTAAGATACCATTTGAGGTTAGCACTTCACAGAAATAAACTGCAATATATCACACCAAATTAAGAAATACACCATGGAAACAACACATCTTCGTATCAATATATCAATGAACAACTATAAGAATAATCCGGTATCCGATGATGTATAAATGTTACAAACCTTTCGAGTATTTCTTCCGTTAGCCTACCTTAAGGCGAGTTGCCAAGATACATTTCTACAAATTTAGAACCAAGTATGAATTAACTAAATTCTTATTACACGTAGGTACATAGTTGAAGGTGTTTAGACTAGGGAAAATACCTCTAGACGGGCCGAAGCCCGTCTAGGGCCCGTAAATATTAGATCGCGTGAAAATCACATCGTGACCTTCCAAGTTCCAAGCAGAAAAACAATAATCCACAACAGACGTCGCTATTGGTTACAGGATTTTTTTTTTGAAGTGTCGAATGGGTCGATAACCGGCCTGCGAGCACAAGGATACGCGCGCTATCTCTTGTCTCACTAGCCAAACCAGAAGTACGTCCACCACTACCAAGATGGCGTGACGTATTAGATTGAGTCAACACTGGTACAACATATAGTCAACAGATGTCGGGAGAGTGTTCTTTCTTTTTCAACGGCAAGTCGGAGATAATTATATTACTGAAGAGTAATCCAGAGTTCGAGCAATGTAGAAACGTATCAACCCTCCCTCCCTACGATAGTGGACAATGGTACACTAATGTTCACAAGTGGTTGAGGGATAGGAAGTATAGATCGTCAAATTCTTTGCTGAAATGAATACTATGTAACAGTTCATTCATACAACATAATCAATAGTACACCACACTGGTCGTTCGCAGAGATAAGAGTCCATCAAATTCCCAGAAACCTGAAATTCCCAACATGCTTATAAGTTCAACATCTTACTTTGGGTAAATTCACAATCTGGACTTGTTTTTACATAATTTGAGAATACATATGTAATATCTTCATCAGGTAGAGGGTGTCAAGTTCAGTTCCAAACGAAGAAGATTTCCATCACGACGTCCTGGGCCCCGGACATACACGATAGTCTTCATTCTCCAATTTATATGCTCGAATCACCAACATTCTTGAACTGTAACCCAAATTCACTTGCGACAGCAATAGTACTAGAATTCTACTTAATGACTAACAATAAAAATCATACTTGGACACAAATTGGCAACAATTTTCAAAATAACATAAAATGGCGAACGGAACATACTCTTAGGTTTAAACAAGAACATCAGGGATAATAACATTTAAGAGATTCCTCGCTTTTACAAATTTCCAATACAATTTTATGACAAATTCTCATTCGAAGGATCACCACCCTTCTTAACATGCGACTAATAATGTGACCGGAGTTAGAAAACTTACAACCCTGCATGGACCACGGAACCTAGTGATCAGCTTACCACTCTCCCTTGATCCAGGCTCCTTAAGAGCGAAGTTCTTAACATACACAATGTCGTCAACCTGAATTGACGTTGGTTTACGTCCATCATTATACCTTCTCTGTAACTTTTCGTGGGCTACCTTCATGTTTCTCTTAGCCTTATTCCAAACACTGCGAACATTTTCAGGAATACTCTGATCGGGTAGAAGTTGATTAATAGACCAAAGGTTGTTAATAGGGGAATTGGGTACATAGGAGAACATTAGACTGAAGGGCGTGGTGCGATGCGATTCATGAACAGAAGTGTTGAAGGAATGTGTCAACCAAGGTATGCAATCATCCCACAACTGGTGATCTTTATGGTGATACCGTGATACGCTATTAACGCCGCACGAAGGTTCCTGTTTACCCTTTCAGCATATGAACCTTTAGGATAATATGCCGTAGAAGTAACGTGGCATATAGACAGCTCGAAAAGATAATTACGAAAAACATGGGATTTAAAACATTTTGCGTTATCAGTAATCACAAATTGACTAGGGCCAAATGAAGCGAAAATTTCATTTAAACATTTTATTACTACTTGCGTTGTCGCTGATCTAGTTGGAAAAATCCAGTTGAACCTACTAAAGCCATCAGTGCAGACTAATGCAAACCGGTTTCCCATTTTAGATAACGGCATCGGGCCGATAAAATCCACGAATAATCTTTCCATAGGTCTTTGAGAAATTTCGGAAGATAACAACCCTACCTTAGTGTTTACCGAAGGTTTGGCTAGATTACAAGCCATGCAATTGTTTACCATCTTACGGATATCTTTGTCCATCCCTTTCCAAATAAAATTTTGTCTTATTTTCATCCTAGTTTTAAAAACTCCTAAATGACCTCCAATCGGAGATTCATGAAAATATTTAAACAATTCAGGAACTAATACAGCAGGTAACACAATTTTTGGAATCCTATCATGACGAGCTAAGCAACATAGTACACCATTTCTTACAGAGTAAGGTTTAATAACCTCTCCCTGTTCGATTTTCCTAAGAACTTCTCCGATAAATGGGTCTTCCTTTTGATAATCTTTCACATCTCCGAACAACTTCGGACAGTTAGACAGAATTACAGTGTTTACGTTACAATCTAAAATTGCGTTATTGCACCTACCTACATTTTCTTCAATTTCGGAATCCTCAGAATACATTCTACTGAGACAATCAGCTATCACATTTTCACCTCCACGAATGTGGCGTACCGAAAACTTGAACGAGGAAATGCGAGTAGCCCAGCGAGCTATTCTTCCCATCTTCCTCGGTCTACCGAGAACCCAACTTAAGGCTTGATTATCTGTCTCCAACTCGAAAGGAACATGTTCAATATAAAGTCTAAATTTTTCTAAGGCATCCATTACGGCTAAAGCTTCAAGTTCATAGACGGAATAATTCTTCTCAGCATCACATAAGGTACGAGAAGAGTACGCTATCGGCAACCTACCTTGTCCATGGTCTTGGAGCAACACCGCCCCAACAGCTCGATTGGAAGCATCTATTTGGACTATGAAGGTTTTGGAGAAATCAGGTATAGATAGAATCGGAGCATTAATTAGTGCTAATTTCAAATCTTCAAAGGCTGCTTCTTGCGAAGGTCCCCAAACAAAATCGACTCCTTTCTTTCTTAACATATTTATTGGAGCCGCACGATGAGCAAAATTACCAATGAATTTACGAAAATAGCCTAGCATCCCGATAAACCTGGCTACTTCTTTTACATTCTTGGGTGCTTTGAAATCCCGAATAGCTTGCGTTCTGGAATGATCAATAGAAACTCCTGATGAGGATACAATATGACATAAGAATGAAATCTGAGGTTTAGCGAACGAAACCTTGGAGAGTTTTACCGTAAGTCCAGCTTTCTTAAAACGAGACATTACTTCAGTTACATGTTTCAGATGATCATCGAAGTTTTCACTGTAAATTACAACATCATCTAAGTAATGATAGACGAACTTAAATTTGATACCATCAAATACCATATCCAGCAAACGGTTTAGTATGGCGGCACCCGTAGAGATACCAAAGGGCAAACGGTTAAAATGGAAGAGGTTCCAGTCAGTAGAGAAGGCTGTTAAATGTTTAGATTCTTCCGCTAACGGAATTTGATTATACGCACGATTCAAATCTAAAATTGTGTAATAGTTGGCACCCCTGAACCAAGTAAAACAAGATCTTAGGTCCGGAAGAGGTATGGACTGTTGGATGACCTTTTTATTGAGAGCACGGTAATCAACTACTGGTCGAAACTTGCCATCAGATTTTGGCACTAAAAATATAGGTGACGAATATGAAGAAGTAGATTTACTTATTATCCCCACTTCTAACATCTCATCAATCATGTCCTTCAAGATTTTCATTTTGGGAGGAGCTAACCTGTAAGGAGAAGAACGTACAGGGATGTTATCTGAAACATCAATCTTGTACTCTAAGAGATTGGTCATTCCTAACTTATCAGTCAAAACTTCTGGGAAGGAGGCACACACTTCACGAAGCCGAGCAGCTTGTTCAGGATTCAAATTTTCAAATTTAAGGTCTTCGATAGTGTCCGAACTAGATTTATCTCCGGAACAATTCACCCCAGAAAAACTAACACAAGGTTTGAAATTAATCTTTAAATTAGGCTTGAATCGGAACCAACATGACCTAGTTCTAAGGTCTAACAACAATCCCACATGTGACATGAAATCAGCACCCATAACAACATGGCAAGACAAATTATTAGCAACCCAAAATTCATACTTCCACGTGAAATCTAAAATTCTTATTTTCAACTTAACCAACCCTAAAACTTCAAGGTTAGAGCAGTTTGCCGACACAAAATTATTTGATTGTTTAATAATTTTCCCAAATTTGCATACCGAACTCATATTTTCAAACCAACTTTTGTCTAAGAACGACTTTACACTACCAGAGTCAACAAGAGCGGTCACAGGTTCGTTGTTGACTAATATATCGATGAATGGAGAACAATGTTTGGATACCTCGGTTATCCTAGTACATAACCTCTCTCTTAGTTTGAGACCTTTGTCATCATCATGACAATCCGATGAGGTCTCTTTATTAGATAGTCATTGATTTGGTCCAGATCTCCTCGTACACCACCTAGCAATGTGATTATACGAACCACATATGTCACATCTTCTATCAGAGTTAGTTCTACGACGATCAGAACCCAAAGAATTTCTACCTCGAGCATAATTGCCTTGAAAGGAATTAGGCCTACTTTCAATTCGATAATTCGGAGTATTACCACCTTGGGATCTTAAATAATTAGGAGTAGGCGGAGGAATATCAGCAACTCTTAAAGAATCTGAATGTTTTACCTCTTCAGCAGCCAAAATAACCTTGTTTAGTTCAACATAATTCCTGGGCCTACCACACATAGTCAGGTACGATCTATACTCTGGACTAATGCCCTTTAAAATAGATGAAACAATCTCGAGTTCAGTTAGTTGCACTAAAAATACTCTCGCATAACATTTAATATCCAAGAAATATTCATTTAATGATTCATCGAATCTCTGTACTCGATAGAAATACTTATGCATCAGTACACTCAACGCACGACTGGGGAAAAAGGAAGATGAAATATCTTGTTGAAAGTGATTAACCGAATAACGACGTCTCATAGCAATTACTAATCTTTCTCGCAACGGTCCGGTAGTGTAGGGGAAAACCAAATTAAATATTTGACTATCTGAACACCCAAAAACTTCAGCGTTATCACATAAATCAATGAATTGTTTTAAAAATTTCACCAATTGGTCAATATCGTTACCATTACACATCTGTAGACACTGAATACATGAGGTTAAGGGATGGGGTACGCTCCCAAACTTGATTCCCATATTTAAATTTACACCAGAAGGTATACCACGGTTGTGCGATGCATTAGAGTTAACATTAAAATTAGATTGGCATGCTAGATTTCCACTATTAGGCCTAACATCAGATAAATTACCACCCACATTATTATTTGCAGAACCAGAAATAGAAATGTTACTAAAGGAAGCATGCAAATCATCAAAATTTTCATTGGCAGTGTCGGTGGAACTGATTCTGTTCGCATATGATAGTTGGCAGGCCTGGCTTCCCTGTTTCTGCCTGACATTAGGTTATTTTGATCATCATCGTTAAACATGGTGGTGGGCTCGACAGGTAATGACAATTGCTCTGAATTATTAACTAAATTGCTTTCAACACTGATGGTATCAATTATTTCACAACGTTCACTTACAGAAGGAACCCCATCAATAGAATACACAATCGGACTTACTCTATCACGATCGACATTATTAGGAAACAACTTAAAAATGCACTCGACAAGCTTTGCACGCAGGGAAATTAATTCTATGTGAAAATCAGGATCTTTTTCCTGCCAAATTTTAATCAAATCATGGAGACGATAATACCAGTGTAACGCACGCACCTTGAATCTATTCAATTGAGAAGAAGAGGAAGCACTATTATTATAAAGGCAATCATACACATGCAATAAGCCTTCCAGAGATGGTATAATTATAGACTTACCCAACGCCCAGTCTAAATCGTCCCAGGAAGGGATATGTATAGGAACATCCGGCAATGATTTCAACAAAAGCAGATCAATTTCCCTATGTCCAGATGGAGTACGGCCTCTCACAATCAGCTAGTATCCTATTTCCTCCTTATTTAGACAGGAAGCTGATCTCAAGGTTCTTGGTTCCATTTGTTGCCGGTTGACATGAAATAGAAAATATCACAATTATTAGTACAGAATAGATTAAACTCATAAGCCTGAAAAATCTCTTATGCCTTCCCCAACTCCAAACTCAACATGACAGTCTCTCAAACTAATTAACCTAGGTTATGGTAGCATTTGGTCTAGCCCTTCCCATCAAGTCAGGTAGCATAGTGGAGGGGTTGATACGTTTCTACATTGCTCGAACTCTGGATTACTCTTCAGTAATATAATTATCTCCGACTTGCCGTTGAAAAAGAAAGAACACTCTCCCGACATCTGTTGACTATATGTTGTACCAGTGTTGACTCAATCTAATACGTCACGCCATCTTGGTAGTGGTGGACGTACTTCTGGTTTGGCTAGCGAGACAAGAGATAGCGCGCGTATCCTTGTGCTCGCAGGCCGGTTATCGACCCATTCGACACTTCAAAAAACAAATCCTGTAACCAATAGCGACGTCTGTTGTGGATTATTGTTTTTCTGCTTGGAACTTGGAAGGTCACGATGTGATTTTCACGCGATCTAATATTTACGGGCCCTAGACGGGAGACGGGCTTCGGCCCGTCTAGAGGTATTTTCCCTAGTCTAAACACCTTCAACTATGTACCTACGTGTAATAAGAATTTAGTTAATTCATACTTGGTTCTAAATTTGTAGAAATGTATCTTGGCAACTCGCCTTTAGGTAGGCTAACTGAAGAAATACTCGAAAGGTTTGTAACATTTATACATCATCGGATACCGGATTATTCTTATAGTTGTTCATTGATATATTGATACGAAGATGTGTTGTTTCCATGGTGTACTTCTTAATTTGGTATGATATATTGCAGTTTATTTCTGTGAAGTGCTAACCTCAAATGGTATCTTAGGCTGCTTGGTATGTATGTTCAACTATTTAATTTATTTTCCAGTAACCGAATTGGTGTTTTCGAGTTTAAGACTCCTAGGGATTTTATTTAAACGTTTGTATCTGGCCTGCCTTGCCTGTATGGTCCAGAACGTCATATTTTTCTCCGAGCCAAGATATTTTTATTCTTAACCTAAATTTGTAATTTTTTTTTCCATATATTTGGCTCTTAGTATAGTTCCTTATGAACTCCGTGTCAAGTATCACTTATTATGATACGTATTTTTATTTCATATAAAGTCTGGTTTGATAGGTCACGGCTCACTTGTTGTTGTTCGTTTTTTTTTTTTCTGGTTAACAATTATCGAGTGAATTTGTTATTAAAAAAGGGTAGACATGTTTGGATTGGAATTAAGCTTGACGTGAAATCCTTCTGCTCTGATTGATTTTTGAAAGATTAAAGACTCGAATGGATAATTAATATTTTATTGAACCTATGTCGTTCAGCTAGGTCCTTATGGACATATAAGGTAATTTATTGGAATTTCTTTAAGGGGTCTTGTTATTTTCCTTCACATAGGTAACCCTAGTTATTTCACTAGACATTTGTGAATGTCATCATGTCCACGGTTCCTCGCTTATATTTACATATTTGTATTTAACTATTTAATCTATTATTTATTTAAATTATTTAATGTTGTCATATTTATCTGTAATATTTTCATGTCTTAATATATTGTCATGAAATTTTTCTTGTGTGTTTTCTTGACACTAGATTTAGCATGTGTAGTCTCTTAAAACTAATTAACCTAGGTTATGGTAGCATTTGGTCTAGCCCTTCCCATCAAGTCAGGTAGCATAGTGGTAGTGGAAGCGTGCTGGGCCCATAACCCAGAGGTCCGTGGATCGCAACCACGCTCTGCTACCACTATGCTACCTGACTTGATGGGAAGGGCTAGACCAAATGCTACCATAACCTAGGTTAATTAGTTTTAAGAGACTACACATGCTAAATCTAGTGTCAAGAAAACACACAAGAAAAATTTCATGACAATATATTAAGACATGAAAATATTACAGATAAATATGACAACATTAAATAATTTAAATAAATAATAGATTAAATAGTTAAATACAAATATGTAAATATAAGCGAGGAACCGTGGACATGATGACATTCACAAATGTCTAGTGAAATAACTAGGGTTACCTATGTGAAGGAAAATAACAAGACCCTTTAAAGAAATTCCAATAAATTACCTTATATGTCCATAAGGACCTAGCTGAACGACATAGGTTCAATAAAATATTAATTATCCATTCGAGTCTTTAATCTTTCAAAAATCAATCAGAGCAGAAGGATTTCACGTCAAGCTTAATTCCAATCCAAACATGTCTACCCTTTTTTAATAACAAATTCACTCGATAATTGTTAACCAGAAAAAAAAAAAACGAACAACAACAAGTGAGCCGTGACCTATCAAACCAGACTTTATATGAAATAAAAATACGTATCATAATAAGTGATACTTGACACGGAGTTCATAAGGAACTATACTAAGAGCCAAATATATGGGAAAAAAAATTACAAATTTAGGTTAAGAATAAAAATATCTTGGCTCGGAGAAAAATATGACGTTCTGGACCATACAGGCAAGGCAGGCCAGATACAAACGTTAAAATAAAATCCCTAGGAGTCTTAAACTCGAAAACACCAATTCGGTTACTGGAAAATAAATTAAATAGTTGAACATACATACCAAGCAGCCTAAGATACCATTTGAGGTTAGCACTTCACAGAAATAAACTGCAATATATCATACCAAATTAAGAAGTACACCATGGAAACAACACATCTTCGTATCAATATATCAATGAACAACTATAAGAATAATCTGGTATCCGATGATGTATAAATGTTACAAACCTTTCGAGTATTTCTTCCGTTAGCCTACCTTAAGGCGAGTTGCCAAGATACATTTCTACAAATTTAGAACCAAGTATGAATTAACTAAATTCTTATTACACGTAGGTACATAGTTGAAGGTGTTTAGACTAGGGAAAATACCTCTAGACGGGCCGAAGCCCGTCTTTCGGCCCGCCTAGGGCCCGTAAATATTAGATCGCGTGAAAATCACATCGTGACCTTCCAAGTTCCAAGCAGAAAAACAATAATCCACAACAGACGTCGCTATTGGTTACAGGATTTTTTTTTTGAAGTGTCGAATGGGTCGATAACCGGCCTGCGAGCACAAGGATACGCGCGCTATCTCTTGTCTCACTAGCCAAACCAGAAGTACGTCCACCACTACCAAGATGGCGTGACGTATTAGATTGAGTCAACACTGGTACAACATATAGTCAACAGATGTCGGGAGAGTGTTCTTTCTTTTTCAACGGCAAGTCGGAGATAATTATATTACTGAAGAGTAATCCAGAGTTCGAGCAATGTAGAAACGTATCAGTTACAACCTGATTTAAATCGGACATAGCTGCTGTCCAACAATTACCAACAAGGCAAAGCTTGTGTGCCCAACACTGCACATGGAGCAAATGATCCCCAATGATGATCTTCAGTGTTTCATAACGAGTCATATATGGAGCACTGTCACTTAGAAATACTTTCACGTCATCATATTGCCCACTGTGATCATGCAATGAATCTAACACAGCACGGGAACAGTTTGTAGCATTTCCGGATTCGCGGTATTTCACTCCAGCAACAAATAATTTCTTCTCAATTGCTGTTGGCACTTGGAACAGTACAACAAAAACACAGCGACCAATTCTGTCTGTGGTTTCATCACATAAAATGTTAATTTTATTCCCAACTAGAGCTTCATTTGTTGATTTCTTGTGATCAGCTGCAATTTCTGAAAATAAAAGATGATTTGTGTTAGCCATAGGAATCCAGTGAAATTTATTTTACTTCATTTTTTAGAGGCTATGATGGACATGGCTCAAACCAAATAACAGAATTATCACATTAACTTCTCCTATAGTAAAATAGTTGGACGGGCTCTGTTAGGTATTATTATGAAGTTGGATTACCTTCACAATTTTATAGGTTAAGGTATGTCTTGGAAAGGTTATGGAAGCACTGGCTATAAGCTTAGCCTCTACAAAAGTTGGATTAGCTTTACTTTGTATAGATTATATGAGCAAGAGAGTATCAAAATGCAAATGTATTTATTTAAACCGTACTTACCAAGCAAATATTTTTGCGGAGAGTTCTCGCGTTAGGCAGCTCCCCTTGACTTGAAAATTCAGCAATCCACACTCTTACAGTTTCATTTTCAAGCTTTTCTAAGGGAATATTTGCTTTTGCAAATACTTCAACAGTTCTTTTTGTGAAGTAGTCCTTTTCATGCTTCGTCGTTTGGCACCCTGTAGTCTTTCAATTATAGAGGTTTGTTGGGGTTCAGAAACTGTTGCGCATTCTTGTCGCTTCGCAACATGTTTTTCAGATGTAATATGTTTCTGAATATTGTCCTTCTTCTCCCACCGAACACGGCAGTTACAGTATTTGCAAAATACTGTTGCTGAGTCGGAACAATAAAAGCAATGATTAGCGTACTGCTGTGCTCTTTCATGAGCTGTTACAGCAGTACGTCCCATTTCTAAAAAAAACTTTGAACCTTGAAGTGCTTGAAGGTTACAAAAAGAATAAGGTTACTATTCTAGCAGCAAGCCGCAAAATTTTCCGTTTAGCGAAGTCCACGTGTTCGACAAACCACCAGTCGCCGCGATGCGCCAAGTACACAAACGAGTTTCATTCGTCAGCTGTCTGAATAAGTTTCGTATCGATACAGAAATCGATTGTTATATCGACCAATATGCGTAGCACACTACGAGTCCGAGATGAGGTATCGCTAGCGAGCCATTAGGCAACTACTGAACATTTTCTTTTGTTTAATAAACAAATTCGAAAATAAATGAGCAGATTTAAAGTAATTTCGCTATAAAATCGCACTTATTTGGTATTTTCGCAATTTGGGTCACAATTCACATTTTGTCGCACATTGATTTATGTGTAAAAATGGATTTTTTTCACATTAAAATTAACGTAAACTTGTATTCTGTACGAAATTTAAAAATTCACATTTATTGCAAATGCGATTTTTTTTCAGGTCCCTAGTTTTAAGTATTGGTAGATTACAGAAAAGAGGAGCTGAAAATGTTGCATACTTACTGAATATGAACCAAAACAAAATCTTCCTGATTTTTAGGTGGATGTGTTCACAGAGCATTTATATTCATTGAAATAGTTAATTTATTTAACTCCCTATGAGACGTTTCTTATTCATAATGTTGAATAAAACACGGCATAAGCCCAAAATTCAACATTATGAATAATAACACGGGCCGTGAAAGTCTAAATGACAATACGAGACGTTTCTTCTTGATCATAAACAACCCATGAACTTCGTAGAATAATTAGTGCATAATCGCTAGAGATACGGGAAAATCGCAACTGCAATAAATGCAAATTTTACTTTTTTCTCCTTTTTTCAACTATTTGTTAACTACTGTATTATGATTATGTATACCCACAATTTGTGGTCACGAAAACCAAGATTAACGGCCGAGCGGACCCGATGCGCTGACCATGCGTCGCCCCAATATCTGCAGGCCAAGTGGTTGGGCAGCGGTCGCTTGGTAGGCCTAGGCCCTTCATGGGCTGTTGTACCAGGGGTTATTATTTTTAATACCCACAATTTGTGAATCTGAATATGGGATAAAGTGAGATAACTAAGGGTTCTTGCGAATTTACCCCATAAATGTGATAAATGCGAAACGTCTCCAATTTACCGAAAACTATTGAGTATGTATTGTTCTTACAAAATTTTTGCTCCGCATATTGAAATTAGCGAGTTCCTAGCGATGGAAATATCGACATAATAAGAGATATTTACGAATATCGATTGTCGCGAAAGCAATAGATTATGGTAGTTGATGTCTGAAATCAATCAATTTGAAAATGGCTGTTGTTTTCGTCGCATGTTAACCTTTTCACTCCGGTCGACTGCTGTAGCAGTCGGGAGCGAGCTGTGCCGCGTACCCGGTGGACTGTTGTAGCAGTCTTGCAGGAGCCATGCCTCAGAGCTGGTCGACTGCTAGAAATTGTCGTGTGTCTTTCGACTGTTCTCCGTTTCGCTACGGTAGACTGCTGGGGAAGTTTGTCCTTGTAGGTATCTCGTGGCTGTCTTGGGAGTCTATAGTTACGGCTCTGGTCAACAGATGGCAGGAGTAAACAGTTCGAAGAAGAAAGCAATGTGTCCGGTATACTACTCACTTCGTGCCTAGTTGCTCCCTTGTGCTGACGTGCTTGTGCTTCTCGTTTTATATTTCAGTCGCTTTGAAGTTGTAAAAGGCGTTATTTGTGACGTCGTGACCAATTATATATTAGATTTCATTTTTATTGAGGTTCAGCTACGGACATAAATATGACATGGGCATCTCAGGAGACACTGTTGCAACATTGATAGAGCCATATTTACGGAAAGGACACACCCTCTATTGCGACAACTGGTACCCAAGCCCCGCCTTGTTTTGTTGGCTGTATGGCAGCGCAACCAATGCTTGTGGCACAGTGATCCACACTAGAAAATATAAGCCTACAAAGGCGGAAAAGCTGAAGAAATTGGAGCTCACATTCCGCTCTGCGTCAAGTCTACTATTGGCATTAAAATGGTGCGACAAGAAAGACGTTTGGATAGTCTCGACATTTAACAGTGCACAAATGGTGGAAACCTCGGAGATAGATCGTAAAACCGCCAAGAAAAAATTGAAACCATTGTCAGTCGTAGATTACAATAAATCAATGGGACCTGTGGACAGAAGTGATATGGTAAAGAAGACGGAGGAAAGCATAAGAAAATCATCTAAGTGGTGCCGCAAGCTGTTTATTCATATGATAGATATGACACTTTTCAACTCCTATTGCCTCTACAACAGATTTGCGAAGAAAATAAGTTATGTCAAGTTCCAAATGGGAATCATTCAGGAAATACTTGAAAAATACAGTGTTGAAAAAAAAGACGATCCGGTGGAGGAAAGAGATCTGATCTTCCCTTGAGACTGACAGCAGGACCTCATCTTCCTGACGAGTGGAGTACGTAGAGAACTTGTATTGTCTGTAAAACACAGAAGAAGAGGAAGCAGACGAAAATGTGTTGTAAGGAATGCAATGTATCATTATGTGCCTTTCCCTGTTTCAAGACTTATCACACGCAGAAGAACTTCTAAAAATAACTGTTGACTTATGGCATTCAAATATAATATAGGTAAACAATTTGTATTCTTAATCTGAAATTAATGTCTATGTATAATTATATGTAACTAATCAAACTGAAATGCAGGTAGCTGAAGATAAAATTTACAATAAAAACAACGCAGGTCTTTAACTTTGCCAGAACTTCTAAAATATTGTTAAACGATGTACGCACATTAATGTAGGTGAGAAAGTTGTAATTTAAATTTAACGTTTACCTATTTAAAAATATAATATGTACTTAATAAATCTGAAATAAAGGGAACTAAAAATAAAATTTACAATAAAAACAAAAAAGCTTTTTACTCCGCCAGTGCCGTGTCCAAAGTCACGGATCTAAAGGGACGATGGGAAGCTTTACCGGAATGAAAAGTGCTAAAAATACAATCATAAGCATTTGACCGAATATGCCTTATAAAGAAAATAAAATGCCCTTAAACGCTGCATGTCCTCTCCTCGCGTCGCTAGCCGATTGCAGATGGGAGAGCGGAGCGAGAAAAGTATCCCGTACAGCGGGCTCGGTGAGCTGCTTGCTGCTCGCGTCCACAGAGTCATGCCATCGTACTCGCTACGTCGGAGTGAAAGGGTTAATAACCGCTTACAGCCAATAAAATGATATTTTTGGAGAAATTATTTCGTAGTTTCATTTGGTTGTGCTAATAAAAGGAATGTTCTAATCGCTTGTATACATCCTTTTTTTACATTTAGTGTAATAAGGTTATATTTGTTTATATCACGCCAGCCCTCATTTCTAGTACAGTGGAATCTCATTGGCACGTTCTCTGTTACAACGTTTTCCCGCTTAGCGCGATGATTTTCTCAAGTCCCAGTCCCAATTCTATAAAATACATGTAGATATATCCCCTTAATACGTTCTCTATTCCCGCTTACGACGATCAAATCTCCGTTGAACTATTTGTTAGTGAACCGTATTTTATTCTTATTTCATTTTAAAATTCTGCTTCTGGAAAACACGACGCGACATTGCCTCATATTCTCTGATAGTTATTGTCAGTGTAGATGATTTTATTGTGTTTGACGGCGTAGAAGTGGCTATAGCTATGACGCAACACAGGTGACGTGTCTCTCTCCCGCTGCCCTTCACTCCCTTCCCTTTGTTTATTTCTCACGTAGGCACATTATTGTCTCCGTATTCCGCACTATTGTCTTCTAGTTCTTAGTGTTCACGTCCAGTTATGACCTATTTTATTGCGTGTTTCATAATGGATAAAAAGAAAGTCCGGCAGATAACTAATGACGAGAAGATGAGACGTGGACTGCAATCCTCACATGAAGCGTGTGGATATAGCGTGAAAGTGGAACATTCCTCCATCTACACTGAACACGATTCTTGGCAAAAGGAAGGAAATTGAACGTGCATTTGAAGAAGGGGTGAGTGGCAAAAGGAAACGTGTGCGAGAGGGACAGTTTCCTGAACTAGAAAGCGCTTTATTGAAGTGGTTCAAGCAAGCCCGTGCTTCAAACATATGCGGGCGCGGTCGCCGGCGACAGAGCCGTCACTGGCGGAGTGCGAGTGCGAGAATGTCCTTGCTGATCAAATATAAAGAAAGACCCTGTATTATATGTGTTTGGAAGTGGATGGGGAACATTTTCAGCATCTACTGTAAATCATGGCCAGTAAAACTGCATGGTAGGCTACTGATTTTAAGCACCGTATTCTGCCGTAAGCCTACATATGCGTGCGCGGTCGCCGGCAACTGAGCCGTCACTGGCGGAGAGCGAGAGCGAAAATGTCCTTGCTAAGCAAAAATAAAGACCCTGTATTATACTGTAGTGTAGAGGTACAGTAATTAATTTTTATGTTATTTATTGCGTGTAAGTTACTGATAACCTATGTTTATGTCGTGACTGTAGTAGTGCATACAACCACTTACTAAGGTCGGCAATTTACGTTGTAAATGCCGTATGGCGTTTTTCGGTAGTACGTTTTCCCGCATATAACGTCCAAATTTTTCAGTCCCTTGATAAACGTACTAATGAGATTCCACTGTATTTGACCATTACAAATAAGACTGAAAAGTATGTATCGAGATATAAATAAATAGACAATGTTTGTTTTGCTTTCTTTTCTGATTTCTCTTCGTTTTGAGGAATGTTGTTTAATAATCGGGGAAGGAAAGATGAAAGCAATGGTGTTTGCAGATGATGTGATTATTTGGGGAAACAAGGAGGAGGAAGTACAGGGGCGGTCGGACGTGTGGGAAGGAATAATACAGGGATATGGGATGAAATTTAGCATAAATAAGAGTGAGATGGTGATCACAACAAGGAAGAAGGAAAGAACCACAATGGGAATAACAATTGGTGGGGAACAGCTGAAGAAAGTGGAGAGTTTCAAGTATCTTGGAAGCCTGATACAAGATAATGGAAGAAACGATAGAGAAATAAATGAGCGGGGGAGACAGGCAGAAGCATTCCGGAGGAGTGTGAGAAGCATGATATGGAGCAAGGATGTCCCTCTGAACAGCAAAAAGGTCATATATCGGACGTACTATGTCCCTGTCCTGACGCGTGCCTCGGAGACCTGGGTTATGAAAGGAAGGGAGAAGAGCAAAATACAGGCCAGTGAGATGAAGTTCTTGACAAGCAGTATTGGAGCTACAGGCCGGACGTTTGTTTTAGACGAGTGAAAAATTTTAATGGAAGCCTGGACGTGAATTACTACAGTACCTTTGTTGATGTTGTAAGCTGCCCATGCGGTCACGCTGCTGCTGAAGTACAGTCACTGGCAAATATAATGGCGTTCAGTTCGTATTTTACATTTCACACAAAGCACATTCAATATACAAAGTAGTTTATAACTTTTTTCCAGATTGCTACTTATAACACAATCACACACTAACTTTTATGGAATGGACAGTCAATCATCCCCTATTTCTTCTACACCAGACATGCCTTAGTCTTCAGCATCTTCTTTTGCCATGGGATCGTCCTCGTTTTCGGTCTCGTCATCACTACCGTTATCTTGAATTATAGTTCTCTCAATTCGATCTTCCACAGTCACATCGTTTGCAAAATATTCCCGTTCAATGTCTTCCACTTTAAGACATACCTTTTCCCATTCTGTTTGACCGATTTCTTCAAACCTCTGCCTGCACAACATTTCGACATCTTTTATTTTAAATGTCACATTTCGCCTAGCAACCCATTGTTTGACGTCTGCCCAAATGAGCTCAATGGGATCTAGGTCTGGGTGGTAAGGTGGAAGTCTCAAGGCCTTGTGATTAAAATTTGGTCAATTAAGTATGTTTTCTGTGCAGGCTTGTGGGCTAATATTAAATCATATAATTTAGTTTTAGTACAGTTTTCAGGAAATGGAATGTTGTATTTCGCTAACCAGGACTGCATATCTGTTTTCAAGGAATTGGAAGTTGGAGGTTTATCTAGTTGTGTATTGTGATAGGACGCATTGTCGACAATGAGGACAGAGTTAGGGGGTAACTTAGGAATTAACTTAGTACGGAGCCACTTAACATAATTATCAGTGTTCATTTCTCTATGAAAATCTCCATTTTTCAAATGTGATCTGTAAATAAGGAGAGCATTAGGTACAAATTCAAACCTTCCACCAGCATGGACAATAATAAGATGCTCACCTTTTGACACTGGAGCCATCAAACCTGAGCTACTGTCATCGGACCAACTTTTCGGGACGGTGTGGCTACTATGAATATATGTCTCATCCTCATAAACAATGGGTCGTTCTTCTGATCGGTATTGACGAAGACAAGTCAGGTATGTTTCACGAAGAGAACGTATGGTGTGTGTCTTTCAATAAGCAAACGTCTGTTAGATCTTGTTTTCCTCCACCGGAAACCTAAATTTTTTATTATTGTCTTAAGTCTAGACCTTCGAAATTGATAGAATCTCTTAATTTCTGCAGCAGTCTTCTTATTGTTGGTGCTGCATTTTCATCCGTGTAATACAGTGGAATCTCGTTAGCACGTTCTCGGTTACGACGTTTTCCCGTTTAACGCGATGATTTTCTCAAGTCCCAGTCCCATTGCTGCTAAATACATGTTGATATTATTCCCTTAATACGTTTTCTATTCCCGCTTACGACGATCAAATTTTCGTCACGTAGCGTGAGTTATACCGCCCGTACGCACAGAACGCAAGACAGAGACTTGTTTCTTTAAACAAGGTTACGTTGCGTATTTTGCAGCGCATCGCATTTTCGTCAGCCCTGAAAGCATTCTTTGTCCACCCCCAGTGGAATGGCAGGGTGTCTACCGGTAACGAAAGTAACGAAAAAGTAATGAATTTTACAAATGGGTAACGAAAGTAACGAAAAAGTAACAAATTTTACAAACGGGTAACGAAAATGTTCTGAAGGCGGGTTGAATCATTTAAACTCGCGCCGCTTGGCTCAGAGATTACGAGTTTCACGCAAGCGGCGCCGTGCCTATTGCATAGTACTAAGCTATATGTCTCCGTGCCCGACCTCAAGGAAATACATACCGAGGATACCTTGTGCGGTATAAATCGGTTCAACGTATATTTTCGGCATCATGAAGTCTTAAGTTTCGTGTGAAATATTTTTCTGTGTTACTGTATTAGGAAACCTGACTTTTCGCGTGACGTTTATTCGCGAATACTTCCGAAACTAAAAAGAAATCTCTCATTTCTGTTATTTGGAAACTAAGTCAAATTGAAGTCCAGAAATAATGCGAAACAATTTAATGTCGCAATATTGCAAAATGTTACAGTTTCGAAAAAATGCGAAAAATCTTCGAAATACATATAACTTATTTAAAACGACATTCAGTATGGTTAATTCGAAATTCCGTTATAAGTCGATTTTTCCTTCCAACTTTCGTTCCATCGGATATATAATCTAACCGATTATTTCGCTAACTTGTTGATAATTCGTGGTTCTCAATCGAAATAAAACTTGCCCTCTTGTCGTATTATTCGTGCAATCCTCTCAGAACAATTCGTAATATTCGATACCGTACCTACTTCGAACGTTCATCCTCCAAAATCGCATCCTCAAGACGGCCGGCTGACCGCACGACTTGCCTGCGGGAATCCCGTCAAACGGACCGAGATCGACGTCAGTTGCGTAAAATCATAAAACCCGTCCCCTGTCGTGAACTTGTGACCACGAGGACTGCGGGAATCCTGTCAAAGGTGATTGGGCACCCATCACGAAACCTACTTGCCACTTTTCCCATGACCGTATACTTAAAAGCGTGCGGGGAGCGAGAAGTGCATCAACCCACTTAAAAATGGCAGCCTACGTAGCATCGAAATACTAAATCCTCCTCGTGATCCACCCTGAACTCATGAACTCCCAACTACAGCATAGGGGCAAAGGGAATCACGGCGCCGACCGAACAACATGTTCATAACTACCCGTGAATTTTAACCATGCCCAACCTTGACCTTGCCTCCGCCATTCTATCAGGACAGATAGACAGGCAGACAATCGTTGAACGGCCGGGTGCGGCGACGATTGCATAATATCTCGAGGACAACGTAAAACGGCCGAGAGCGGCAGCGATTGCGATTCATCGCGATATTTCTCCGCATTCAATGACGAGGACAACTGTATTCTTGTCAAACGGACAGGAAGTGGCGCCGATTGCGTGATAATGCTATATTTTCTTGTGCCCGAACTCAAGGACAATGGAAATCTTGTCGAATAACTAAAATTGACGCTGATTATCTAAATCACGATTGTTCTCCGTGTTCTTTCGTGAAAACTACGGGAAGCTCACCAAACAACTGAGACCAGCGCCTATCGTGTAACATCTCGATATTTCTCCGCATTTGACTGCGAAGACAGAATTCGGTGACGGTCGTGTATACTCTGGGAGCTGCCTGAATAGGATTGACATTTGGCCGGATGTTTCACCTCAGTCATCACCTCTCTGCCGCTTGACCAATCCATGATCGCATAGTTGATGTCATAATTCTCTGCGTTGCAATATCACAGCCCACGTGCGTCAGTGCATGGTTAGCTGTGTCTCTGACTTGTACAGTGTGAACGCTTGTTATTCTAACCGTGTGTTAATGATAATAATAGTGCTTTAATAATTGTTTGTGTAGTACTGTAGAGTAGAACAGCAGTAGTTAAAAGTAATTAGAACTTATATTTGTGACTCTATTCAGTTTTCATTGACATTAACAGTCTATTTTCTTATTATATTTTACTATGTCGGAGGCGGGTAATTTGGCTAAGGGAAAGGGTAAACTGAAAACCACTGGGCGAGGAATCGTTCTGCGAGGTCAGTCCCGTGAATTGGTATGTACTTTACGGGAATATTTCGAGGAGAGAGATAACGGCGATCCTTTAGTGCCTTTTAGTAAAGTTATCGAGAGAACTTCTGATGCCCTAAACATCAATAAAAATACAGTAGTGAATATCTGCAAGGAGAGATTCCAGCTCGAGGAAAGTCAAAATAAATGTGTCAAACTCCAATAACTACCTACCTGAACCTTCGTTTAAAATGACTAGTTGGAAATAAATCTACGGTTACACCTGCAACGAGAATTTCCAGTAATGTCAGTCTTAGTGGGTCACCCATCATCTAGCTACCAGTTGGAAGGTCCTTGATGCTATCCTTCAAATGGTAAGTTTCCTTTTTTTTTTAATCTCTGAACTGACAGTTCACTTTGTGTGTGTGTATTTTTTTTAACATGATTTTGCTTTGAGTAACAAATTCCTCTCTCCAAAGTTAAGGCGTAGCTTGAGACGTTAAGCTAAGTAGCCGACTTGATGAATGTTAATAATGCCACAATGAAAACTAACAAGATTACTGTCAGCGTTATGACTGGTGCGTATAGCAATAATGGTAGTGAGAGCTGATGAAATGCCGAGACCTTCTACTCGAACATACGGTACTTAATAAGCTGTAAGAAAAACACGTTGAAAGCATGTGAATAAATATTTCTCGGGTTTAAGTGCAAACCTGGCCTAACTATTTCGTTCGCAATATAGGAGCAAAATCCTCTTTTAAGCCTGAAGCAGTAGATTGTCACAGAAAAAATGCAGGCTAACATTATTGTAAGTTATCGAACTCAGCGTTTTCTAATAGCCGTTACTATTATCGCAAAAAATAAGGAGATATTGTATATTCTACATCTGTAGCAACTATTCTAGATTCTAAATAATTCTGTAGCTTATCACTGAAATAATATTATTAAATATATTATAGCGAGTTGAATGTACTGCAGTAACTTATTTGCCCACGCGCGCGCGGTAGGAGCGAGCAGTTTGGCAACCTCGTTCTCAGACCACATGGCGAGGCGATAACTGTCAATCCCTTTCTGGTAGCTCACAGAGTATAACATAGCATGCATTTCTTCGCAACCTACCGCGGGGACGAAGGAAATCTCGCCAAATGGTCAAGAGCTGAGCAACCTATTGGAACCGTAATAATAACAACATATTGTGGACAAGACGACATATTAGCTGAAACAACTCATTGGATATTAACCCCCTTAGCGTGTATGGCGCAACGGTGCGCCCACTAGCCTGCTACGTTCACAGCGTGTACGGCGCAAGGGTGCGCCGTCAAATTTGAAACGCCCGCTACGTGGACTTGGTAATAGTAATTTATTTGGTCGTAAGATGGCAGGAAGAGGCAACTTTTGGCTACACTTCGAGCTACTTATTATTGCCAGGAGGTGTCGCATATCTCCACAGTCATTTATTTTTCAGATCTCTGCACACGTGTTCCCGCTTTTGCGGACCGTGAGTTTGCTTGTAAACATGGCAGGTCGTGGCACAGTTATTGATGACAAAGAAATAGCTAATTTGCTCGATATTAGTGCCAACGAAAGTGATTCAGAGTGTGACAGCGATATAGAGGATGAGTTTGCTATAACTTCCAGTGAAGATAGTGACGCTGACGATGTAATTCGTGATAGAACGCCAAGAAATACGAACACATTTGGCGACTGTGATATTGTCCCAGTATTGACGTGCCGCTGACCAGGGATAACCAGGTTATTAATAGTTTAGAATATTATGTTATATGCTGTTCTTATTGTGTGTGTTTTTTGAAAACTTTTGCCAGTGCGTTTGGAAATTATAGCGAAATGCATATGACACCGCGCTTACCATTGGGAGTAGGCTAGAAATAATGCACGTTGTGGGTGCAGCCCAGAGTTTCACAATATCACGCTTCAGGGGTTAAATATCTAGTATATATTTATTAATTTTTAAATTTTTATAACATCAAGTGAATTTCATTTAAAGCGGCTTCGGTGGTGTATTTGGTAGCATGCTGAACTGCTGTGCCCAAGATAGCAGGTACAAACCCGACTGAAGTCGTCGGATTTTTTAAAAGCGTTAAAAATCCTTCAGTATGCCTTCCTTCGGAGGGGAAGTAAAGCCGGCGGTCCCATGTCATGGATTTATGGCATGTAAAGGATTCTTCCACAGACTAAACTTGTGTGAAGCTAAATTGTTAGGTTATATTTCGTCTGGACGCTCTATCAAAGTTCCAACGTTCACCACTAGGTATCATTGATATCTGGTAGTAACTTGAAATTGAACGCAACTTGCAGCTCACCCTAAGGGTGACCGTTTGAAGCAGCTACAGACTCAGACGAGCTGAACATGTCCTCGGACACTCCCGGCACTAAAAGCCATACGATAAATAAGAAACTTCTTTAAAAACAGTTCATTGTTGTTTTTCATCACCACGTGATGAGCGCCTATGCTTGTAGACCGCACACGTAACTTGAATTCAAAGGTAACTAAAATTAACTAAAAGGTAACTAAAAGGTGCCTAAAAAGTAACTAATTTTCACTTCATCCTTACAGTAGACACCCTGAATGGGAGCCCGGCCGCTTAGAGATAACATTCCTGGCCAACAAGCGGGCGAGGGTTGCGAGATAAGGGGTCACAGTACAATGTAACGGGTATAGTGGCAGTATTAAAGCACGCGCCGACAACGTTGCACGTCTGTTCAGTCCGGCCTCAGTGTCTACGGCAGTTAGTTCCTGCGTTAGTGCGTTTACATGGTGAACTCAAATCAATTTGAATACGATCCTGTTTTCGGTACGATTCCCATTTACAAGAGCAGTTTCAGTTCGCGATTTTAATATGCTGCATAATTTATGGTGGCCAACCTGCAGTTATGTTGGCTAACTCTTATTAAACAGTAAAACATAAAGGACCCGTAATTATCGTCTGACTTTTTCTTTTACGGGTGGTTTGTAATCGTGTAAAAGGGATGCGCGGAAGATTTTGATGTTGTTAGTTTTTAACAAGTTTATGTTCAGTTTAATAATGATAAAATGTTATTGTTTTTGAGTCTCTTTTAACTACTGAAGCTTAAAGCTTTTAGAGACGCCGGGCCGCCGGAATGTTGCCCCGAATGCGATCTGTAACGTGCCGCAATTTACGTACGAACACACCAGACATTTAAGGTAAAACGGACAAAAATACGTTAACGCTAAACACACGTGCAACAAACTACGCTTATCAACCACGACAGGAACACAAACAGTAACGAAGAATATGTGTAGAAAGTAAAAAAAACGATTAGCGAGTTCGGCGACAGACGAGAGTAGGCCAAAATTAGTTTAAAAATGTAACTCAAGAGCGCGCAGAATCGCTTTCAATACGATACGCGTTTACAATCACGTTCCTGAACACCAGTATGGATACGGTCCGATTCCACAATTTTACCGTATCGACCTTTAAATTCGATACGATCTGATTCACGCAAATACGCATTACACTACCGAAGAAGTTGTGAAACCTAGTGATAATTTTGTTGCGTCGTATTGAAATAATGGATAGGCCTAAGAAATTCGTTAACTAGTGATGAGAAAATAAAAATTCTTGAAGAAGTATACAGAAATCCTTACCTTAAGCGCGAGTTTTTTTTCTGTACACGCGCGAGCATATCTAACCTCAAAAAAAACTTCGGTTATATCCAATCGTTCACGCCAAAGAATACGGCACTTCTTTTCCACAGAATATCAAGAAAAACATGTATTTAAGCCGAAATCAACTATAGAAAGTTAAATATTTCAACTTGTACTACAGTACCGGTACTTCAATAAAGAGTACGGTACCGGTATAGTACATTTTTCTCTTGTTTTCATTGCTCTCGTTTCTCTGGGCTGTGTTAACTAGTTCTGTAATACAATAATTCTGTAGGTTGTTTAAAATTGTTTATTTATAGTACGTTCTTCCGATTAACATGTTGTTTTTTTTTTTTTCCCTCACTGGAACAAGTTAATGAGGTTTAATGTTCATTTTTCATTAGTACGTTTTCCCGCTTTTTACGTCCAAATTTTTCAGTCCCTTGAAAAACGTCCTAACGAGCTTCCACTGTAATTGTACCCCCGTGTGGGTGCGGGTTAGAATACACCCACGGTATGCCCTGCCTGTCGCAGGAGGCGACTAATAGGGCCGACATGGCCGAATAACTTGCCAGTTTTGATTTGTTCAGACCCCTGTGGATGGGGAGGGCAGAATTCATCCACGGTATCCCCTGCCTGTCGTAAAAGGCGACTTAGAGGGGGCCTTATAAAGGTCGATTTTGGTTTTCTGGTCCCAGCTCTGGTTTGACCAATAGAAACAAACATGCATGCTGTTAGGGGAAGGGCCACCAGCTTGGCCATCTGGCCAGAAAGCCTAGACAGTATGCCCCATCCCGTCAGGTGGGTGCGCCATGTACCCTACAGTAGTATCCGCCTTACAACGAAGGTCCCTGCATGGCCGAATACTGGAGCTGAATAAATCCTGTGCATGCCGAGGGGGAAGTGCCTGTTCGAGGCACTGGGACCCCGGGCAATATCTGCTATGCCAGGTAGGTATTGCCTTGGCTGGGTGGCGCCCACAGTGATAGCCCCCGTTCGGAGTGGGCAGTATTCGGGGAGGATTTCGTCCGGGATGCCTAGTAAGCGATCACGGACACCTGTACAGGGTGGCACCCTTAAAAAGCCGTCTCTGGAGTGTCGAGCTAATCCCAAGGTGTATACGCCTTGGGATGAAGCCTTTAACCAACGATTTGCGACAGACAGATCACCTCGCTACCTGGTAGCTACCAGGACTGACGGGGATGATTTCAAGCTCGTAAAATCGATCATTTTCGCTGAGGAAATCGAGGGGAAATTTGGTGATCTTAACGGGATTTCCAAGCTCCGGAACGGGCAGCTCTTGCTGCATACCGTTAGCCGGCAGCAAACCGAAGCGTTGCTGGAATGCACGCAATTCGGCGAAATCCCCGTTAAGATCACAAAGCACGAAACGCTGAATGAGGTCCGTGGAGTTATTTTCCATCGTGACCTCATTTTGAATAGCGATGCTGAACTGTTGCGGGATCTGGGGAAGAGAGGCGTCACAAAGATTAGGCGCATCACCCAAAAGATTGGGGAAAGGAGCGTCGATACCGGCGCTTTTATTCTCCATTTTGAAGGTGATGTTGTACCTAAGCAGGTGAAGGTCACATCGTACAACTGCGATGTGCGACCGTACATCCCTCCACCTATGCGCTGCTACCAGTGCCAGAGATTCGGGCATGTTTCCGCCAGGTGTACTGCGAAGGCCGTATGTAGAGAGTGTGGCAAGGGGACACATGAGGGTGACGAGAGGTGTACGCCTCCCCCGATATGTCCCAACTGCCAAGGAAGTCACTCGCCACGGTCAAAACAGTGCCCTGAATTCATTATGGAAGCCAAGATCCAGGAAATCAGGACTCTTGACAGGCTTTCATATCACGACGCTCGCAAGAGGTACCGTGATATGAATGCCCCCGAATTTCGGGTATCGTTTGCAGCTGCAGCGACGCCCTCAATCACCCCTGCCGTTAAAGTTTCCAGTGCAGTACCCTCGATGTCCTCTTTTAGTACGAGTTTGAAATCTCCCCTCGCTGTACCAGCGAGCACTGTCAGCCCGAAGGAGGTCCCAAAACCTTCTTCGGCCACGGTTAAGAAGGCGCCGGTTTTAACACCTAAACCGGCGAATTCGGAGAAGAAGTCCTCTTCTTCTCCGAAACGGTCGGCGAACAAGTCTTCCCCAGCTAAAGGGGGAAAGAAGACTTTACCGACCAGGGCTGGTCCTTCTTCCAGCCCACCTAATACGAAAAATATAGGGGAGAAGAGGGAGACGGTTCGTCGCCGTCTCTCTCGTCCTCCTGCTGACGGGGTGGCTACTGTCTCTGATGGCCTTTCTGCTCCCACTACCACCAAGGGGGCGAAGCCTGCTGAAGCCAAGCCCGTCCGTATGGAGGAACTCCCCTATAGAAAAGAAAATAGATCGGCGGAGGAGAGGGGAATGGTTCAGCGCCGTTTCTCTTCCTCTCCTAAAGGCAGGGCTGCTCACGTATCTGCTGGCCATCCCGCTCCCACCACTACCAGTGGAGCGGTGCCAGCAGGAGCGACCTTGTTTTATAAGAACCCGGCGTCTGTGGGGAAGGGACCATCTACTTCCCCAAACACACGTCGGCGCCGATCCAAGAAGAAATCTCTTCGGGGCGTGTCGGGGACAGACACCCAGTCTTCGGACCGGGAGGAAGTCCCTCGACACCGCTCTCGCTCTTCCCCAAGAGCGAGACTCTTGAGGTCCGACGACGACCGCGCGCAACCCAAGAGAGCGCCCGCTCCATTTTCTTCGTCTTCGGACGGAGATGTGGAGATTGAGGTGTGCTCTCCTGCCCCATCATCTCCAACTAGAGATGGGGAAGGGTGGCAAACGGTCAAGCATAGGTAGAAGACCAACTTCTACTTAAGTCCACACCATGGCACTATTACAATGGAACTGTAATAGCTATTCTGTTCATCTCGCTGAGTTACGACAATTAATATCTTCGTTTTCGGCAACCATTGTCTGTCTTCAGGAATCCAGGTTTCGTCCTGGACATGAGACAACAATGCGTCACTTCAAACTCTTCTCTAGAGACCGGGTGTACGGAGCTGTGGCCGCTGGTGGCGTCTGCACTCTCGTCCACTCTAGCCTCTTTAGTGAAGAGGTGCCGTTGCGTACTCAGCTAGAGGCAGTTGCAGTTCGTACTTCGTTGCCAGTAATGGCAACAGTATGTAACGTGTACATCCCGCCTGATTCTCAGCCGGATTACGACCAGCTGGTGGATCTAGTCTCTCAGCTCCCCCCTCCTTTTCTCCTTCTGGGAGATGTTAATGCCCACAACACCATCTGGGGCTCCGCTACCACTAGCGGTAAAGGGAGAGATTTTGAGAGACTGATCAGGCGGCTGGACCTGTGCCTGTTGAACACAGGGGAACCTACGCACTTCTCTAGTGCACACGGTACTTATTCAAGTATCGATATTACCCTGTGCAGTCGTGCGCTGGTTCCCCTGCTACAGTGGGGTGTACACGATGACCTTTGTAATAGTGACCATTTTCCAATTATCGTTACTCTTCCGAACCAGAGAGCCATCGAGTTACCAAGTCGATGGCTTCTCCATCGGGCTGATTGGCCAACTTTCACGGCACGCGCGGTGTTTGCCGAAGATACCTTTGAGAGTGTCGACGATCATACCATTCACATAACGAATGGTATTTTGGCTGCTGCTGAGGAAACAATACCTTCCTCGTCCGGCAACTCACGCCGGAAGCTTGTCCCTTGGTGGACAGCCGAGATTGCAGCAGCCATTAAAGATCGTCGACGTGCTTTCAAATGCTATCGGAGGCAAAACACTATGGCCAACCTTATCACCTTCAGAAGGATGCGTGCTAGAGCCCGATATCTGATTCGGGAGAGTAAGAAAACGACGTGGGAAAAGTATGTGTCGTCCATGACGGCGCATACTCCTTCATCTCAAGTGTGGACTAAGCTTCGTCGGATCTCCGGACTCCCGACATCACTGTCGATACCCGGAGTGTCCATCAATGGAGACATCATCACGGACCATCTCGCCATTGCCAACAGCATTGGCTCGCACTTCTCCGATGTATCCTGCTCCGGGAGTTACGATCCTACGTTTCTGACTCTGAAGCGGGAGGCAGAGACTCACCCCTTGTCCTTTGCCACTGCTGCTTCGGAGTCCTATAATGTACCATTCTCTGAATGGGAACTGCGCAGTGCGCTTGCACTGTTCAGGGATACGGCTCCTGGACCGGATAACATACATAATCAAATGTTAAAACATCTGTGCGATTCCAGTATAAAAAAACTGTTGATCCTCTTCAATCGTATATGGATTGAAGGGGAGTTTCCATCTCAATGGCGAGAGGGGATCGTGATACCGATTCCTAAGGCTGGAAAGAATCCCAAGTTTGTAAGCAGCTATAGGCCCATTTGTTTGACAAATGGCCTATGTAAGCTGCTCGAAAAGATGGTGAACCGTCGACTGGTGTGGTTCTTGGAGGATAAAGGTCTCCTGTCTGAGTACCAATGTGGATTTCGCTCTCATAGGTCCACCACTGACCATCTGGTGCGACTTGAGAGCGCCATACAGGAGGCTTTTTTCCGAAAGCAGCACCTAGTCACGGTTTTCTTTGACCTAGAGAAACCCTACGACACCACATGGCGCTACGGGATCCTTTCCACCCTTCACAAGTGGGGACTCCGTGGTAACTTACCGACTTTTATTGCGAATTTCATGTCCGTCCGACTCTTCCGTGTAAGGGTCGGTAGGACATTATCGCAATATTATACCCAAGAAAATGGAGTTCCTCAGGGTTCAGTGCTGAGTGTCACCTTGTTCGCGATTGCCATTAATGGCATTGTTGCCGCCGCCGGGTCCGCGGTAGTTCCATCGCTGTATGTAGACGATTTAGCTCTGCATTACAGCTCTGGAAGTATGGCAGTCGTGGAACGGCAATTGCAGCTAGCTATCAACCGGGTCGACAGGTGGGCTCACGACCGGGGTTTTCGTTTTTCAGCAGCGAAAACCTCCGTCGTCCATTTTTGTCGGCTACGGAGGCTACATTTACACCCTGAACTACATCTCAGGGATGCTGCGTTGCCGGTGGTTGACGCTTATCGCTTCCTGGGGCTCCATTTTGACAGCAAGTTAACGTGGCAGCACCATATACGGCAATTGAAAATGACATGTCTCAGGAAACTGAACATGCTCAGGTTTCTTAGTGGCACTACGTGGGGGGCTGACCGTGCGGTGCTGCTACGGTTCTACCAAGCCCTCGTCCTGTCCCGGCTAGACTATGGTTCTGCGGCATACGGTTCAGCAAGGCCGGCAACCTTGAAAATGCTGGACAGTATCCACCATAGTGGCGTTAGGCTGGCTACCGGTGCCTTCCGGACCAGCCCGATACCCAGCCTACTTGCCGAATCGGGTGTTCCACCTTTAAATTATAGACGCCAACATATGCTTTTAGCATATGCTGCCAATGTGCGTCAAATGCCGCAACACCCGACCTATCAAGCTCTCTTCGGTACCCAAAACCACCAGGGGTACGCCAACCGGCCTCGTGCCACTCGGCCGGTTGGTATTAGACTTGATAGCTCGTGTACTGAAATAGGAGTGGCTGTAGGTCCCTGTATGATCCGAACATCTAGCGAGGTGCCTCCGTGGCAAGTCCCGCGTCCGGAAATTCGGTTAGATCTTCACCAAGGTCCTAAGGTGAACACGGATGCGTCCGTTTACCGGAGGCAGTTCCACAGCATAGTTCACCAATTTCCGGACGCTGGCATTCTATACACGGATGGTTCGAAGGTGGACGAGAAAGTGGGTTGTGCTTACGTTATTGACGGTGCAAATACCAAGATCTCTTTGCCTGAGGCCTGTAGTGTGTTTACTGCGGAGCTCGTTGCCATCTATGAAGCTCTGCAGTTTGCACTACAGGATGCACGAATCCACTTTCTCGTGTGTACCGACTCTTTGAGTTCGTTGCAGTCAATTGCTACATGTTTCCCGCAACACCCCCTAGTGCAGCGAATCCACGACCTACTAGCCGGGCTGTGCCACTCTGACACTCGAATCACCTTTCTGTGGCTTCCAAGCCACATGGGAATTGCGGGAAATGAGTTAGCGGATCAAGCTGCAAAAGAGGCGGTATCACTACCACCTCGACCAATGGAGGTACCCGCTAGAGATATTCGCTCTCAGTTACGCCTACAAGTTCTGGCTTTTTGGGAGAGTCAGTGGCTAGCTGACCCACTGCCCAGTAAACTGAGAGCGATCAAGGGAACTACTCGCGTGTGGCGGAGCTCCTTCCGGGCCCGGAGAGAGTCCGTCATTTTGTGTAGGCTAAGGATAGGTCATACAAGATCCACCCACTCATACCTAATGAGAAGGGAAGACCCCCCACTTTGTACCTGTGGAGCCGTATTCACCGTGGCCCACATTTTCACCCAGTGTGTGGATCTTGCTGAGTTACGAAGAAACCTTGGTTTGCAGACGACACTAGTTAGTTAGTTAGTTATTGTTGTTTTAAGGGGCGGAACTACGAGGTCATCTGCCCCTGCAGACGACACTCAAACTTATATTAGCCGATGACGCGGTGGCTGCTGATCGCGTTATCCGCTTTATAAGTGAGAGTGGGTTAGGGCCAGCAATCTAAATTTTCCAGTGAACATTGACTCAACGACTTGTTCGTTTTTGAATGATAATTTTTTGTTTTTTCCGTAATTTTTGTTTATTTTTATAATTTTTTATTTAATTGTTTGTTTTTGTTTTATTAATTTTTGGTCTTTTTAAATTTAGATGTCCACCTCAAAATTTTAAATTCAACTCAAAATTTGTATTCTTTAATCTGTGTTAAGAGGGGCAGATGACCTCGTAGTTCCGCCCCTTAAAACAACAATAACTAACTAACTATAACTGTAATTGTAAATAGTACTTCGAATGACACACTTGCCGAAATCATCGATGTCCGTTATTCTTTTTGGGACATCATGTTCTTTTCCAGGGGTGCCGAAAGACGTTCCTTCATCTTCACGGACTTTCTTTTCCCGTAATACTTGGAAAACAGAAGTTTGCAATACTCCAGTAGCAGCAGCAACTCTTTCTTGCATTTTTTTTAACCTATTTGTAGTACTGTGGTGAAAATCGGTCCTTCACGTTTGCTTCCTCCTTCATATAATCATGAACATTTGCGATGATCTCCCGACTTTGACTGTGAAGAGTCTTTCCTTTCAATTTTGAAATTATAGGCGGCATGTCAATAAGATTTATTACCGCATCACAATCAGTACCTGACACGTACACTTCTCTGTCACACCACAATTATAATTACCGTAGAATAATAATAATAATAATCATAACAATAATCATCGTGCATATTAAGGCTTTCACGGCCCGGATTATGTAAATAATTTCATGTTTTTTGGGCTAATGCCGTGTGTATTTAGATTAGAACCATACGTTTCGGAGAAACCTTACCTCCTTTTTCATTGGAAATCAAACATTGTTTGAGGTTTCTCAGAAACGTATGGTTCTAATCTAAATCCAAAAAACATGAATTATTTAAATAATCATACCACAGTCTGTAACTAAGTAATATCACGTTCACTTCTGCATCACACAATACTTCGACGTTGACTGTACTGTACTGTGGTATCGTCGTCTGCTCAAGTCTGGAATTCTATCATGTCAGACTGTGCGGTGGTGAAATGAGAGGGTGACAGATTGACAGTGTACAGGCTCACCCGCTAGCTTCAAGGTCAAGGGCAATCGTCTAAAACAAACGTCCGGCCTGTACAAAGATGGACAGAATAAGAAATGAGAGGACCAGAGAATTAATGAAGGAGGAACCATTACAGGATGATATAGAGAAATCTAGACTGAGATGGTATGGACATATAAAATGAATGGAGAAGAGGATACCCAGGAGGATACACGAGACGAGTGGAAAGGAAAGAGACCGAGGGGAAGACCGAGGCACAGGTGGCTGAAGGGGCGTGAAGAAGAGAGGAGAAGACTGGACAAGGGTGGAGGTCGAGAGATGGTGGGAAGACAGAAGACGTTGGAGAGGCTTGTGTTCCAAACAGACCCGGCCAGTGGCTGGAAACTGTGCAAGATGATGATGATGAGTTGCATCGACGTGTTCCAAAAATCTGGTATTAAAGCCCCTCCGAGTTTGGCCTATATAATCAGCATCACACTCGTTGCATTTGATTTTGTAAATCCCAGAATTGTTATTTTTGTTTGTTTTATTAATATCTTTGGAATTGAAAAATTTGCTGTGATGAGTTGTTGGTTCTGGAAGCTACCGTATTTGCTCGCGTATATCTCGCACATTTTTTCCTGAAGTTTAAATTAAAAATTGGGGTGTGAGATATATGCGAGCCGAAAATACGAGTGAAATTTGTCGGCGAGAGATATACGCGGGGAATCTCCGTATTCCCGAAAAAACACAAAATTTTCATTATTGAAACATGGCAACTGGTATACGGTACTCACCCTATTCATTATCACTGCCGTCACTGCTACCGATCTCCGAGGTACTCTCGCGTGCATCATTCTGGTCATCATCCCTCACGGCTTCATCCTGACTTGCGTCCAATGCATTTGTGATGCCTGTCTTCAAGAAGCTCTTCACAACAATGTCCGGCGACACCATAACCCACGCCCGTATAACCCAATCACACACGAGTTCAACGGACGGCCTCTTTATTTTGCCTGCTGGCGTCAGGTCGTGGTCCCCTCCCGCCATCCATTCGGCGTACAATTTACGCATGTTGTCCTTGAAGGGTTTATTGACGGAAACATCTAAGGGCTGAAGACAATGTCTGAGTCCACCAGGAATTACAACAAGATTCGTTTTCATTTCTTGAAGACGTTTCTTCGTGTCTTCCACCAAGTGTCCGCGGAAACTGTCCCACACTAGCATTGCCGGGCATCGAAGCAATGCCCCTGGCCGTGCTCCCCACACTGTACGGACCCAGTCCTGGATAAGAGCTGTATCCATCCATCCTTTCTCTTGCACGCGAACATGAATGCCTTTGGGAAACTTCGCTTTAGGCATTGTTTTTCTTTTAAAAATAACATATGGTGGCTATTTTCTTCCGTCCGCGGTTACTGCTAGCATGACTGTGCAGCGTTGTTTCTCACACCCAGTTGTACGCACAAGGACGCTAGATTCTCCCTTCTTGTTTATGGTAGTGTTGGATGGCATGTCGAAGTTTATCGGAGTCTGATCTGCGTTGCCGATTTGAGATAGCAGGTAATTGTTCCTCTTCTGCATTGCTATCACACGACGATGAAACTCGATAATTTTGTCATTGAAATCACTCGGCATTCTCTGACAGAGAGATGTTCGCCTTCGCAGACACAAGCCCTTTCTTTTCATGAACCTACGGATCCAACCCCGGCTCGCTTTTAGATCCGAACAGCTGATACCGCGTTTATTCGCTAGTTCGCGCGCTTTAAAATATAGCATCTCGTGCGAGATACTATAACCATCAGTTCGTAACTCCGTGACGTAATTAAGCAACTCGTCTTCAAGCTCAAGAAACTTACCAGTTTTTGGCCCTCTGAATGCTTTACGTGTTCGATTGGTGGTTTCTAGCGCAGCTTTCTGTTTACGCCAGTAGCGAACATTAAACTCCGTCACACTGAATTCTCGTCCAGCAGCTCTATTACCATGTTCTTCTGCGTAGTTTATCACTTTGAGTTTAAACCCAGCCGTAAAACTTCCAAGTTTCTCCATAACGTCGACGTACGCAAGAAAACAAGCACACTTAACTGAAAAACAACAGTGGAACGCGGAGTCAGAGTACCGGTACTGATGTCTACAAGGCAACTGACAGAAGACAATAAAGGAAACCTCTGCCGCCAAAACGAACAATAATATTTCGTATTGATGACTGTTGTGGCTCGCTAATCGCTAATTCAAACGTGTACGTGGCAGCGCAGCGTCTCGATTCCTAATCGGCTCGCATAGGACAAGTTCGGATCAACTAGTCGTTGCTCGCTCGTCCTGTTAGTATCGCTTCGGGTAAGTCAAAAATGAATGCGAGATATATGCAAGTACTTTTTTTCCCCTGAAATTTCTACTAAAAAAATGGGGTGCGAGATATACGCCGGGGCGAGATATACGCGAGCAAATACGGTATTCTGTGGAAAAGAAGTGCCATATTCTTTGGCATGAACGATTGGATATAACCGAAGTTTTTTTTTAGGTTAGACATGCTCGCGCGTGTACAGAAAAAAAAACAACTTCCTCGCACTTAAGGTAAGGATTTGTGTCTACTTCTTCAAGAATTTTTATTTTCTCATCACTAGTTAAGGATATAACTACTTTTTTAGGCATATCCATTATTTCAATACGACGCAACAAAATTATCAGTAGGTTTCACAACTTCTTCGGTAGTGTAATGCGTATTTGCGTGAATCAGATCGTATTGAGTTTCAAGGTCGATACGGTAAAATTGTGGAATCGGACTGTATCCAAACTGGTGTTCAGGAACGTGACTGTAAACGCGTATCGCATTGAAAGCAATTCTGCGCGCTCTTGAGTTACATTTTTAAAGTAATTTAGGCCTACTCGCGTCTGTCGCTGAACTCGCTAATCGCTTATTTTACTTTCTGCCCATATTCTTCGTTAGTGTTTGTGTTCCTGTCTTGGTTGATAAGCGTAGTTTGTTGAACATGTTTTTAGCGTTAATGTATTTTTGTCTGTTTTACCTTTAATGTATGGTGTATCCGTATGTAAATTGTGGCACGTTACAGATCCTATTCGGGGCAACATACCGGCAGCCCGGCGTCTCAGTAGTTAAAAGGGACGTAAAACCAGTAACATTATATCATTACCGTATTTCCTTGCATAATCGTCGCACCCCACTTTTCAAACACTAAAATCTGGCGTGATCTTGTCAGCAGAAAGTAATCTCGTCTTTATGCCAGCGGGCTATGAACTGTGACACGAGCGGCCAGCGCCCATTCCGCGAGCTTATAGGCCTAATCTGGCGTGATCTTGTCGGGAGAAAGTAATCTCGTCTTTATGCCTGCTGGCTATGAACCGTGACGTGAACGGCCAGCGCACATTCCGTGAGCCTATAGGCCTACTCTGGCGTGATCTTGTCAGCAAAAGGTAATCTCGTCTTTATGCCTGCAGGCTATGAACTGTAACGCGAGCGGCCAGCGCACATTCCGCGAGCTTATAGGCCAAATCTGGCGTGATCTTCTCAGGAGAAAGTAATTTCGTCTTTATGCCTGCGGGCTATGAACCGCAACGCGAACGGCCAGCTCACATTCCGCGAGTTTAAGGCCAAATCTGGCGTCATCTTGTTAGGAGAAAGTAATCTAGTCTTTATGCCTGCGGGCTATGAACTGTGACGCGAGCGGCCAGGTCACATTCCGCGAGTTTATAGGCCTAATGAGGCGTGATCTTGTCAGGAGAAAGTAATCTCGTCTTTGTGCTTGCGGACTATAAACTGTGACGTGAGCGGCCAGTTTCGTCACTTAGCACATTTCGTGAGCTTATAGACCTAATCTGGTGTGATCTTGTTAGGAGAAAGTTATCTCGTCCTTATGCCTGTGGGCTATGAACCGCGACGCAAACGGCCAGCTTCGTCAACACATTCCGCGAGCGTTAACCTGTCATGACCTTGTTAGAGGAAAGAAGCCTGTCTCTGACTGCAGGCTAACGCACTCTACGCGGATGACTGGCCCGTGCAGCAAATAATGATACAGTATATTCTTTGAATTTAAATATTCTTCGCATAATCGTCGGACCCTGCTTTTTTACACGAATTTTAGGCTAAAAAAAGTGTGTCGATTATGCGGGGAAATACCGAAGATAAACTTGTTAAAAACAAACAACATCAAAACTTGTCATGTTTGCAAACCACCAGTAAAAAAAAAAAAAACGGATGATAATTACGGGTCCTTTATGTTTTACTGTTTAATAAGAGTTAGCCAAAATAACTGCAGGTTGGCCACCAAAAATTATATAGCGTATTAAAATCAAGAACTGAAACTGCTCATGTAAATGGGCATCGTACCGAAAACAGGATCGTATTCAAATCGATTTGAGTTCGCCATGTAAACGCACTAACGCAGTAACTAACTGCCGTAGCCACTGAGGCCGGACAGAACAGATGTGCAACATTGCCGGCGCGTGCTTTAATACTGCCGCTAGACCCGTTATGTCGCAACCCTCGCACGCTTGTTGGCAAGGAATGTTATCTCAGAGCGGCCGGGCTCCCATTCCACTAGGGGTGGACAAAGAATGCTTTCAGAGCTGACGGAAATGCGATCGTACTAAGCGATGCGCTGCAAAATACGCAACGTCACCTTGTTTAAAGAAACAAGTCTCTGGTTTGCGTTCTGTGCGTACGGGCGGTATAACTCACGCTACGCGACGAAAATTTGATCGTCGTAAGCGAGAATAGAAAACTTATTAAGGGGATATATCAACATGTATTTAGCAGGAATGGGACTGGGACTTGAGAAATTCATCGCGTTAAACGGGAAAACGTCGTAACCGAGAACGTGCTTACGAGATTCCACTGTATATACATGTCTTTTAGATTCAAGTTTCTTGTTGTCTCACAGAAATGCATGGAATTTCTGAAGGAAACATTGTTTTTGAATTTATAATAGGAACAGAAATTTATGAGCAAATTGAGCCAGTTTATGTGCTGCACTACACTTTTACACTTTTCAAGGGTCTGAAATGAAAAAGTGTAAATTGTGGGAAATCATTTAGTTATATTTTTTATACAATCTGAGCAACAACAAAAGCACCTCATGTAGAGCAAAACATTATCTTTCTCACATAATATCAATATTTTAAGCAGTCGCGTATGAACGTTATACAGTAGCTTAATTTCTGCATCATTTCAGTTTTAATATTTAGTTAGATTTTTATAGGCCTATTAAAAAACGAATTTTTTAAATTTATTGTGGTGGAAAATTCAATTAAAATAGTTTTCATGCAAAGAGAATGTTTATTTAATTATTGATTTTTATGAATAATCGAAATATTTGAATAATGTACAATTACCTTACTGTATGAATGAAACCCCCCCCCAAAAGAAATCCTGCGTACTCCATTGGTCTTAATCATTATCTACTACTGCCGTTGTTTAATCGTTCCGTTCCAACGATTCTAAAAATGCTATTAATGATTCGGTGAGAAACTTCTAAATGCGCCACAATGCGAAAAGATAGGTTATGGTAGTAATAGACATGCAACAAGTGGCCTGTCGAGTTTTCGATGACAATTTGACAGTTGTCATATTCATTAGTTCATGAAGAAAAACTAGTGGCATATGTGACATTTTTGTCAGATTTCTACCAGTCAGCTTTACAAATTTATGAAACAGATTTCCGACAATATGTCAAGACAATTTACAAAGTTGTCGATTTGTCATGCTTTGAGAAACGGTAATTTGTCGAACTATCGATACATTATATGTCATCTGACATACCGTCAACTTGTCGAAATAGGGGCCCAGTTTGAAGCACAATGTGAGGAGAAAAACAAAGAAAACAAGCCCGCCATTTGCATCAAAGAACATGTTGTCGAGTGTCAGTTAGCAAAGAAAATATAAGTGAGTCTACATGAACCTACATCTGCATGACTTAACTCGTCAAGAGTAATTCACTCTTCACTTATTGGTGAAAGTGACAGCTCACTCCTCCCAGAGCTTTGCGTGCTCTCTGGGCGCCTACCTGCTGAAGCTGAATGATCAAGGCCACCGGAGTACCATACTACGCGCCGCCCGGCATGTCCAGTGCTTTGGAGTTTAACTGAGATTTGTTCTCAAACGAAACTGTCTCTTTAGTGACAGCGACCAATATCGATATCTGTTAAGACGATCACCACTTTTTAGTGGGTAAAGTAACACTCCCTTGCAGCGTCACTTGATGAAGAATAACACATGGCTTCGTCCCGCACCTGCATTCAATACGCCGAACAATTCGTTTCCTTTGGGGTAGCGATAAGCCGCTTTGTACGGCCTGGCGACATTTAAGGTCGTCTCTTGGGCATTGTGTTCGCTTTGTTTATGAAGTAATTATTATTATTATTATTATTATTTAAAATCTCTGTCTTTTCTTTATGTTCGCTAATCTACAAGCTGTAAATTGCGGGAAATTTAAAATTTCGATAACGTAAAAGCGGGGACCAGATTGTATTGAAAACATAGGAAAATTGAAGGGACCTAGGAAAAATGTTGTAAAAGGTGGGAAAACGTTAATTGCGGGAAAGTAAAAGCGGGGTTATAATGTATTTCTAAAATTTACTATGGGCCTGATGGGCATGTTCTCTTTGTGTATTTTAGGCAGTGCTCTTAAGGTGGGGAGTCATGAGTTCATATTCACCAGTTTGTTTTTTTGTTTTTCATCAGGAATGAAGATGGTATTTTTCAAGAGTTGTTTGAGTTTTCTTGTGAGACTTCGATTGGGTCTTTATGACTTATTTCAAAATTAGGGTTGTTGAGGAATTCTTCTGTTTTACTTAAATAATCGTTCTTGCTAATGATGACTGGTGTTACCTGTATCAGCTTTAGTTATAATCAAGTCGTTCTGTTCTATTTTAGCGTTTAAATTTTTGTAGTCTTGTTTAAATTGGATATTATCTTTATGCTTTTTAAAAATTTTATTTTATTATTTTCCTGATTTTCTTATTTATTTTGTGTCGTGTGCCTTTTTGTTTATCGTGTGGTAGCTGTTTGATGGCTGTCTCTGATTCTGCTGTTAATTTGGTTAAATTGTTTGCATTATAGTTAGATTCCCAATTATGCTTGAAGCCTTTCTCTAAGATTTGCAATTCGGTTTGATTAAGTATGGTGTCTGTTCGATTACTGATTGGTTTTTGGAAAACAAGTTTGTTTCGAGTTGTTCATTCAATTTTTCACCTTTACTTTCAGTCAAAATTATGAATTATCTATTGTTGCAGTTTTCTTGCTGATTTGATACTGCACGACTTGATATACATGGACCATGAATTGATCCCATTCTTTGTCCTTAGAAGCGTTAAGATACTACCAAGTGAGCCAAAAGACTTTTTCAATGGTGATGAAATTGGTCTTTTTTTTTTTCAGCCTTCTACCAGACAGGATGTTGGTGTATAAAGGAGAAATTTGCAATGGTTTGCCACGTTTTGAGATTGTTTGAGATCGCGTGATGGCCGGAGTTGTTTTTTTACACGTGCGAGTATGTCTATCCTCAAAATAACTTCAAATAGGTACTGCTCTACGGGAACTATTAGGTCTGAAAATATTTCATCATAAAAAACTAAATACCATATATACCCGAATGTAAGACGACTCCGGAATATAAGACGAGGCCTAGTTGTCAACTGCATCGTAGTGATTTTTTCAAAAAAAGTACTCGCTAACTCAAAACTTGCACAATATATGCCCTTAAGGTTGTGCTTTCATTTTTATAACGTCTCGTGTTATCGGAAATCCCTCTGCCCCCTTTTCCAAGACACACACTATAATTTCTTTGTCCAAGTCAGGGAAGCGTTCTTTCCTAGGTCCACGAAAAGGTTTTCTTGATGTATGCGCAATTTCAAGTTTGTCCTTAGTTTGCTGCCATCTATGCACATTGCACTCGCTCACTCCGTACATCTGTCCTGCTTTAAATTTTGTTGTTATTTCAGCATAACAAATCACTGTCAACTTGAAGTTTGCATCGTATCTCGCATTAATTTCTGACGCCGTCATAAAGATGATCGTAGTAATTTCAAAACACGTCTTGCCCGCGATGGTATTATTCGTTTTTGCGGCGATGCTTTCCTTTCTTCCACGGTGTTATCCGTCTGTTTGTTGTCGATAAGTAGGCCTACCAGTATTGTCTTCACGTTCCATTTTTGTTTTTCAGTTAAGTGTGATGGTTTTCTTGTGGAAATCAATCTTTTAGTTATGTAAAAATGCAAAGTTATATGGTTGGATTTAAACTCAAAGGATCAAATACGCAGAAGACGCCGGTCGAGAATTCATTGTGAATGAATTTGATATTCGCTACTGCGTCAACAGAAAGATGCGCTAGAAACCAATAACCAAACACGCAAGGTGTTTTCAAACGTGGCGACGCTAAATAAGAAATTGTTAGGTTAGAGCACGTATCTGGTATTGTTAGTCACGATAAGCTGACGACAGAAGACAAAATAAAGAAGGCCGTCAGTTGAACTCTTGCATGATTAGATATAGGGGTATGGGATAGCTTCTTGAAGACTAGAATCGCAAATCATAGAACGGAGAGTAGCTTGGAGATTGGCAGCAGCAACGGTAGTTGACAATTTCAGTCGTCTTGTTTGAATCATGCAAATTTTACTTTTTCTCGGGAATAAGGTCTTTCCCTCACAAATCCCCGCATATATCTCGCACAGAAGATTTTCACACCTATTTTCGGAAGGGAAAGTGCGAGTTACATGCAAGCGAATGCCAGTAGACGCAAATTCAACCTGAAAACCTGCACTAAAACAAGCGAACAGCGGAAACGCGGCAAGCAGTTACGAATGCCAACCCATTGTAACAAAGTACAGTGATTTTCTGTGTACCAACTGCGGAAGGAAGAATTAAAAACAATATTTGAGATGACGAACGATCGTAATTAATGAACTTGCCATGACCTGTTTCCTAGATCTACAATTTCACGACACAAAAAACAAGAATTCGTTACCTTTCTGTTGTCCCGTAACATTTTTCACAAGACGTATGATACACGCGTACCGGCTTCAGCAAAAAAAAGGGTGTGTTTAGAATTTAAATTGTGACACGGCCTTCAGATATCCGGGATTAACTTAGAAAGAGCGCTGACGTTATTTAATTAAGATACGTTTATCACTCAATTACTGCTCGTAAAAGTGACATGTTTTGTTCTTGTAAAGGTGGTTTTAAAACATATTTCCGTATGCTTTCGAACATATAATTTATCCGATTAAAATGACGTGTTTGCATAAATCCTAACCTCAAAATGTACGCTAATCGTAAATGCATGGTAATTAAACATAACCAACCATATTTTAATCTTCATTAACGCATTGATTTGTCGCGAGTTACAAGAGGCCGCCGCCACATACTACTTTGAAAGAATAATAGATTTTCCGCCTTCAATACAGCAAGCAAAATCAAAAAAGGAAGAACAAGGAGAGGAAAAGAAAACTTTGCCTAAAACAGCAACTCGTAATAAAAAGGTTCAGGAAGCAGACGATAAGGATGCCGTACGTCAAAATAACGTTAAGAGAAGGAGTATGGAGAAACCTTCGGATGTTGCAGAGGATTCATGGTATTGCAAAATATGCGAAGAAGACAAAAAATTACTTATGATACAGTGTTGTTGTTTGAGTCTTCAGTCTTTTGACTGGTTTGATGCAGCCCTCCATGCCTCCCTGTCCTGAGCTAATCGTTTCATCTCTACATAGCTACCACACCCTACATCCGAGGCAATCTGTTTAACATATTCTAACCTTAGTCTACCCCTACAGTTCTTGTCCTCGACCCTTCCTTCCATAACTAAGCTTGCTATTCCTGGGTGTCTTAGTATGTGTCCTACCAACCTATCTCTTCTCTTCATTAGCAGTCGCCAGAAACATCTCTCCTCTCCCACTCGCCTTAATACCTCTTCGTTTGTAACCCTATCTACCCATCTGATCTTCATCATTCTCCTGTAACACCACATTTCAAATGCTTCAATTCTCCTCTTTTCTGCTGTACCAATAGTCCAAGTTTCACTTCCATAGAGCGCCACGCTCCAGACAAAGGCTTTCAAAAATGATTTCCTAATACCTAAATCTATATTCGATGTCAACAGATTCCTTTTTTGTAGGAAGGCTTTCCTTGCCTGAGCCAACCTACTTTTTATATCCTCTTTGCTTCGTCCATCACTGGTTATTCTGCTTCCTAAGTAACAGAAGTCTCCAACTTCCTTCAGCTTTTCACCTGCCAATTTGATCTCCATAGAAGTTTCTGATTTATTTCGGCTGCATTCCAGTATTTTTGTTTTACATTTATTAATTTTCATCATGCATTTATTCTGTAAGACGGAGTCCATACCATTCAAAAACTGATTCAAATCCTCAGGCGTGTCGGCCAAGATGACGATGTCATCAGCAAATCTCAGAGTTGAAATTATTTCTCCTTGAATCTTCACTCCCACTTTAAATTTTTCTCCAATTTCCTTCATTGCTTGTTCAATGTAAAGATTGAAAAGTATGGGTGATAAGTTGCAGCCTTGCCTTTCACCTTTCTGAATACCAGCTTCTCTCTCATGTCCTTCAGCTCGAATGACTGCTGTCTGGTTTCTGTATAGATTGTATATCACCCTCCTATCCCTGTACTTTATTCCAATAGATTACAAAATGTCAAACAATTTAGTCCAATCAACATTATCAAAAGCCTTTTCTAAGTCTACAAATGCCATGAACGTTCTCTTACCTTTCCTTATTCTACCTTCCAAAATCAGCCTAAGACTTAGTACAGCTTCCCTTGTTCCTACATTTCTCCTGAAACCAAACTGGTCTTCACCCAACTCCGTTTCTATCTGGCTTTCAATCGTCTTGTAAATTATTCTAGACAGGATCTTTGAAGCATGAGTAATCAAGCTGATTGTACGGTAATCTTCACATCTGTCAGCTCCCACTTTCTTTGGTATAGGGATGATAACATTCTTCTTGAAATCAGGGGGTACCTCACCTGTCTCATAAATCCTACACACCAAGTGAAATAACCTGATCAGACCTTCATCTCCTATGCAGCGTACCAACTCAATCGGTATATCATCTATGCCTGGTGCTTTGTTCCTGCCTAAGTCCTCTAATGCTCTGTCAAATTCTGATCTCAATATTAAATCTCCTTTTGCATCCTCATCAATTTCCTCCTCCCTTTCCATTACATGATTCTCAATCTCCTTTCCCTTATGCAAGCACTCTATGTAAGCTTTCCATCTCTCAACCTTTTCTTCCCTATCTGTTAGAGGCTTTCCATTTGTGTCCTTAATATTACAGCACTTAGTCTTCTTTTCCCCAAATGTATTCTTAATCCTTCGATAAGCTGTGTCTACTTTTCCTAATTTCAGACAATTTTCTATACCTGCACATTTCTCTTTCAACCATTCTTCTTTCGCTTCCTTGCACTTCTTGTTAACCTCATTTCTCAGACGTCTGTATTCTGCATTCCCCTTTTCATCTCTTAGATTCTTGTGTTTCCGCCTTTCATCCATCAATTCTAGTATATCCTGAGTGATCCACGGTTTTCTACCTATTCTTTCTTTCCTACCAATGTTTTCTTCTGCGGATTTTGTTATTTCATTCTTCAAAAGTGCCCATTCGTCTGCAATTGAAGTCCGTTTAGGATTTTTCATTAGTCCTTCCGTTATACTCTTCTTGAATCTTTCGTTTACATCCTTTACTTTCAGTCCGTCTATTGCCCACCTTTTTGGCTTTTGACTTTTCTTCAGTTTCTTCAACTTTAATCTGCAATTCATTACAACCAGATTGTGGTCAGAGTTTATGTCAGCACCAGGATATGTTTTACAATCCAAAATCTGGTTTCGAAACCTCTGCTTGACCATAATGAAGTCGATTTGGTAACGCCCTGTATCTCCTGGTCTCATCCATGTGTATATTCTTCTATTGTGGTTATTGAATAAGGTGTTAGCTATGACCAACTCATGTTCGGTGCAGAATTCCATCAGCCTGCTTCCTCGATCATTCCTTTCACCTAATCCGAAATCTCCTACTATCTTCCCTTCTCTCCCTTTTCCTACCACAGCATTCCAATCTCCCATTACTATAACATTTTCATCACCTTTGATATACCTCAGAATGTCATCTATTTCTTCGTAGACCTTTTCAACATCCTCATCATCAGCTTGACTGGTAGGCATATAGACTTGTACCACTGTGGTGCACGTAGGTTTAGTATTGATTTTTGCTACAATAATCCGTTCACTGTATTGCTCATAATATTCCACCCGCTGTCCAAGTTTCCTACTCAATATGAGACCAACTCCTGCTTGGCCATTGTTTGATTTAGTGCTAATGACCCTATAGTCTCCTGACCAAACGTCCTGTTCTTCCTGCCAGCGCATTTCACTAATCCCAACCAAATCCAACCTCAACCTATCCATTTCCCGTTCTAAGTTTTCTAACTTTCCACTTCCTAGCAGACTTCTAACATTCCACGCTCCGATCCGTAGAATGTCAGATTTCCTCTTTGTCACTTCTGTGATGTTAACCCCCTCTCGAGTAGTCCCCACCCGGAGATCCGAACGGGGGACTAGTTTACCTCCGGATTGAAATTTTACAAGGGAGGAGGCCATCATCACATGTAATTATGCATAGAGAGGTGCATATCCTCGGGAATAGCATTACGGCTGTAGTTTCCCGTTGCTTTCAGCCGTGCAGCAGAACGCAGTGTAGCCATTAGTTGGCTTATATTATCAATATCTTAACCGTCTATTAGACTAGTAAAGAATTGATTTATTCTGAAAGGCTGCTACTCCCTTTCAGAATAAGTAAAGAGCAATTCTACTACAAAATACTAACCTTCTACTAACAATTAAATACCAAAATTCTACTAACGAAAAAAATACTAAAGTTTCACCAACAACAAATACTACCACTAAAACAGTCTGTCACCAGGCCCAGTCACATGCACCCTCACCAGACACACTCACACACCACAGTCTAATAGAACAATGACATATATCTAATAAACAAATAAACAAATTAACTCCATACTTACCGAAGGTATCAAGCTTAAAATCCTTACATCTAAAATAACATTAAAAATAAATAAAAAAATTCCCAAGCCCGGGACTACCGGCCTTTCCCACCGCAACGCTATCCATTACGCCAGCGCCACATGGTGAAATGAGTCATGCCAAGAGTGCGTACAGTGCAAAACATGGTTTCATGAAGAGTGCTGCAGAATGAATAAAATAAAGGGCTCCCATGACATTCACATGCCACAGTTGTGTAAATGAATACGGTAAACCTTACAGTGTCAGTGTTTCTTATGGACGAAACTTACGCATAATTATAATATTATGACAAAGGTAAACATTGTTTTGATAGGCTTACTGTACTTAAGACCACAAATCTGTGTTGTACCGTAATGAAATGTGTCCTTGTGCGTGTTATTTAATGGTGCTTCAATAATTAACATACTGTTTCAATTTTTAGGGCAAAATTTTGTATTATTAAGGTAGAAATAAAATCTGTCCTGACTTAACAGCATTTTAGTTGCCACTGCCGATTAATGGTATACTTGAGTGTCGATAACCGGGTCTCAGCTTTTCTTGCGCTGCCGATCATCGGTACACAGGGTGCAACTCGTTAATGAAATTACTTTGAAATTAACGGATTGAACTTGCAAGCACTTGAATATATCCTTTCGAATACAGAGGCATTTATGTGCCATATCAACGTAAGTTGCAACCAGTATTGTAGATATTAAAGACTTGACACATGATGATGTAACGCGGTTCGTCTTAAGGTGCCGATTAATTGGTACACTTACCCTAGCTCCTAAAAAGAAGCTATATGATTGGGTATGGAGTTGACGGAAAATGTCCATAATGGCTATTATTTGTGGAGAATAATGTGTCTTTTGCATAGTGGTGTATGAATTTCAGATTTTTAAAACTACTAGAGGTGAGACCATTTTGGAGAGGCAAACATTACTTGAGTAAAATGGTTGTATCAAAGGGACAATGATTCATAATAGTGTGTTTTCCACCAAAAATTAATAAATTAATAGGAATTGAGTGCAGGAAAGTTATGAATGATTGGTAAGGAGGTGAACGTGGTTTGAAGTTGTGGAACAAAAATTACAGTAACTTACTAAAAACAAGTTATGTTATAGTATATACCTTAGATTGTTTTTTTTTTTTTTTTTTGTAATCATGTTCTCTCCAGCTTAATAGACATTAATATTTGACTTTCTGTATGTTGGCAATAGGTATGCAAACAGCGGAAGCTTCCAAAAGGCCATTGAAGATTTCGAAACAGCCCTCAAGTTGAATCCCAATCATCAGAATGCAAGGAAATACATGGGAGAAACCCTGGTTGCTCTAGGAAGGAGGTATATGTGGATTTAAACTAGTTTTTCATAATCACTACAACTTCTAGCTTTATCTGTGAGAGTAAAACTGAAAAGTGTGACCATTTATTGGGATCCAAACCCTAATTTCTGGTGTTTGGTCCGAGGTGTTTAGTCATGTACACCAATGTGGCTATGTTCCACCACAATACACTTTCAAGCCTTCGATGGAGAAGTGCTATTGCTCCCATCACATTTTCAAGTCTTACTCTGCAGATGTGACTGCTCCAAAGGGAGCTATGGCCTAAAGCTATTTCTCTGTTTCAAGAAATCTCGCCCTTTCTTTGTTCCTGTAGAAGTTGGGCAAGATCTGTAAGAACACCTAGACCTACTATTAGTGATTACTAGGGACCAGATTTTTAGGTTTTTACCTATTTTCCCCCCTTGTTTCTAAATATATTTCTACTTTTCCGAATCACTCTCTAAAGAACCACGTTCATAAATTCTCGAGAACTAAACGATATGAGAGTACCATACCTGCCGACTTTTACGGTTTTTCCGTAAAATTTACGGAAAGGTTGTGTGTTTTACGGTTTAACGGATGAACTAGAATATTTTACAAATTTACATACCAAGATCTTCTTTTTAAAATTCATTCCAGAACAAGCTTTCGCATGTCGCCGCTACATGCTGTGTGATCAGCGCACATTCGTTACATGGCTCTGAACTGTATTCACCAGATTGTTACAGTCTTCGACTGCGAATACGAGATGCGTCCTGATTTGCCTGAACCCTAATCGATCGATATCTAATTGTTTGTGTTGAATGAAAGATCTGGGATAGCCGTTCACTTGTTCTTTAATGCTTTGATTAGTTCGATAACCTTACCATTCTGTATAAAAAAATAGTTCTTTTCTTCTTCACTACAATTTACAAAGCGTAGGTCGTGTAGTAGTTTCAGAATAACATGTAAATTATCAGGGTGTCTACCGGAAACCTCTCCGTCTCGTAAACTTGCGACATCCAGTATGGTTAATTAGAAATTCCGTTATATGTTGATTTTTCCTTCGAACTTTGGTTCCATCGGATATATAATCTAACCGGTTATCTTGAAAACTTGTATAATATGTGATTCGAAAATATGCCCTCTTGTATTATGCGTGCAATCCTCTCGGAATAATTCGTAAAATTCGATACCTTCTTCGAACGTTCATCCTCCAGAATCTCATCCTCAAGACGGCCGGCTGACCGCACGACTTGCTTGCGGGAATATCGTCAAACGGACCGAGATCGACGCCAGCTACATAAAATCATAAAACTCGTGCCCGATAGCGATCTTGTGATCTCGAGGAATGTGGAATCCTGTCAAAGGTGATTAGGCACCCATCACGAAACATTCCGAAATGTAGTCTCCACTTTTCCCATGACCATATACTTGACGGGGAGCGAGAAGTGCATCAATCCACTTAAAAGTGACTATGTAGCATCACGATGCTCATTTCTCATTGTGATCCACCGTTAACTCCCAACTATAGCATAGGGACAGCGGGAATCATGGCACTAACCATACATCATGTCCACAACTGCTTGTGAATTTTAACCATGCCAAGCCTCGAGCTTGCCTCCGCCATCCTGCCAGAACGACAATCGTTGAACGGCCGGGTGTTGCGCCGATTGCATATTATCACGTTCTTAGTGTCCAGAAGCGAGGACAACGTGAATTTCGTAAAACGGTCGAGAGCGGCAGCGATTGCGATACAAAGCAATATTTTTCCGCATTCGATGACGAGGACAACTAAATTCTGGTCAAACGGACAGCGAGCGGCGGCAATTGCGTAATGCTACATTTTCCCATGCCCTATCTCAAGGACAATGGTTTTTAAAATAAATGTATTTAGAGGTCAATCTCGTTGAACGACTAAAGGTACGTCCACACCAAGATGTTTTCGTTAACTTTGTTAATGAACACTGTTCATGAACATTTTTGACTGTTCATTAACAAAATAGCGTGTTCGTTAACTTTTCGAGCATGTTCATGAACAAAATATCTTTAACTTTTGTGAATGAAACTTTTCATTAACTTTTCGTGTTTTCGTTAACATTTTGGTTCGCGCTTGCGTAAAGACGCAATTATGGTTGTAAATTCGTAGGGCGGAATACGATGCTCTTTTACTTCTCTAAAAATAGACTATGGAATCGCAAGCGACTCGTATATTGCACGGAATTATGAAATACCAGGAAGCACATGAGAATATTAATTAACTTAATTCTTAACGTCTTTCCAATATTTTTCTTTTCCACACCTTGCGTCTGCGCTTTCCTCTAATTTTGTACGCACTAAAATAATGAAAGATGCAGCTGTAAGTACTTTCTTCTTCCTGACCCTATCCATTATAACCTCTCAAACAGTTTATTTAATGTTGAAGATGTTTGTTAACAAAAGTTTATTTGGTGTGGACATAATGTTGAAGAAATTTGTTAACAAATGTTAGGAAACATGTTGAGAAATGTTTTCATTAACATTGTTCATGAACATTGTTCATTAACTTTGGTGTGGACTAGCCTTTAAAGTGACTCAGATTATGTAAATCACAATTTCTCTCTATGTTCTATCTTGAAACCTACGGGAATCTCTTCAAACGGTTGAAGTTTTCGAGGTGATTCACCAGATAACTATACTCTGATTTACAAAAGGAGAACAGTGAAAGCCACGTGTTTATACTCTGCTAGCATCACGTTTAGTGCATTTAATTGAGGTATTAATGTGTGCGTCGGTAGATAATTATTTCAACGAGTTGTGTCGATGATTTTTTCGTTTCGTGTGTTGTAGGTTTCTCTCGTCACGTTATGGCGACAAAACCTCAGAAATGTTATCTCTAAGTGTTCAAAGAAAGCTATAAAACTGAATTTCCATTCATTTTAAAAACTAGTAGAGGAAACCATTTTGTTTCTGGTCTGTGTGTCGTTGTGATATAAATATTGGTGGAGAAAACTGACATTGTAACTCACAGCAACACTCTAAAACACAAGGACAGTGCTAGTTGTTTACAGAAGAATAAAAAATTAGGTACGTTTTTTTGTTCACGGGAATGAAGACAATGCTGGCATTCGAGCAGAATGTTTGTTCACGGCGTTTATCGTAGAACATAACCTCTCGTTATCATGTTCCGATCACGCGGGACAATTGCTTAGAAAAATGTTCCCGGATTCGGAAATTGCGAAGAAATATGCCTGTGGCAGGACAAAAACATCCGCCATTGTTCGTGAAATGGCACGTGACACCGATTCGAAAATTATTATTATTTTAAAATGTGGGCCTTTTGCGATCTCCACTGATGGTAGAAATGATAGAGATTCCCTTCCTGTGAAAATTGATGGGATAATGATTGATATTTATTATTTAAACAAAAGCTGCGAGAGGAAAGATCATTTGAAGTTATATCAAGCTCTTAACCAAACTAATGTTAAGAAAATACTGAAGCATGTGTGCACACGTTGGTTGTCCTTGGGTAAATGCTTAGAAAGACTGATTTCACAGTGGAAGCCACTGCTCAGTTTTTTAAAGTTTTTTTGTCCACTGGTACAAACACATCTCTCAAGTATTTCCAAATTCCCAAAGTAAAGGCACATGAAGATAAGCCTGCAGAAGTGGAATTTGGTGTTAGTGTGAACAACAGAGTACAAGATCAAGCACGTGTTATCATTGGCAAAAGGAAGTTGGAGAGCAGTTCTTCTTCTCCGTCTGTAAGGAAAAAAGTGACGGAATCAAGTCAAACTGTTGATATTTCAAGAGAGGAGATACTATTTCTTTTTCTGTCATCTAAGTTCATTGAGGCATTTTGCTAGTGTCTGGCATTTAACATCCCTACATTTGAAAAATATAACAAGTTCTTCAATCGCAAGCACCTCACATCCATGTCCAAAGATCCATACTGATTAATTTGCCGACAGAAATTCTCTGTAGGTTTGTTAAGCCAGTGGCCATAAAGAAATATTGCACAATTTTAGAAGTGGTCTATCACACGAGAGAATCAGGACGCTGATGATGATTTGGAAATTGGTTCAACATCTAGTTGTGGAAAATCTGGCTCCTAAGGAGAAGAAGGTCTTTTATTTGCACGTCAGCACTGCAGCCTTTGACTATATTATTCATAAATTTAATTTGGACAGCGAGTTTTCTGTTAATGCTCAAGTGGCACAGATAAGGTCTTGTCTACTGCTTACTTTAGTGCCGTGAAGTATATCTCTAAGTTTCCAATTATGTTGCCAAAAAAAGATGGTGAAGATGAGCTCCAAGCAATGGATGCATTACAATGCCAGGTTTGTGCTCTCCAAATGGAGTATTTGCCATCTTCTTCTTCTTTCGAATTTGGCCAACTATGGACCACATAGAACTTAAGGCTTCTTGGCCTTCCTTCTCTTTTCTTCCCAGAACCTCTTCATTCTTTCGCTCCTTATCTTTCTCTCCTCCTCAGAAATGATCCGCATGGGTCTCTTTGCAATTGGTTTCTCTTTAAATGATTTTAAACTGTTGACCTTTTTTCTAAACTCACTTCTATTGTGGACCAACTCTGGAGTAATTCCAACTTCTGCTGCATCCCTCTTGACCTCTTCTACCCACTTAGAGGTGGCCTTTAATCCCATGATGTATTTGAAGATCTTTTTGGTCAGTCGGTTCTCGTCCAATCTTACCAGGTGTCATAGAATTTCAGCCTTCTTTTCCGCATTATGTCCGTGATCTTTTCTGAACACTTGTAGAGCTCCTCGTTTTTCCTCTTCTTCCGAAGGTTGGCAGGTATGGTGAGGTGAGGAGTGGAGACGAGAGGGGTAATGGTCTCCATAGCAACAGTGAGCAGTGTTGTAATGTATGCCGACACAGTGGTGAGCACTTGGTTTGACTCATTCTACTGTGCCTTCACTCGTAACTGTCATTAGACCGCCTGGCAGAGAAGCTAACTTCCCCAGTATTTGTGTCTTCCTGCAAGCCTCTTGGAATGTTACGAGTCATGATCTGCCTCAGTGGCAACGCAGCATTTCCCCACGTGCTGGCTTTGACAGCTGTCAGCATTCATTATTGGTAATACAGATTATAGTTCAAATTCTGATCTGATCACTCTACAAACATTTCAATTCATTTTGTGCTTGGATTCACTTCATAGTAGCCTCTTCATTCATTCACGATTCTTCTCCAATCCATGTTCAAGACAAGTCTTGAGGTTAATTGTTTAAAATGCCGTGAATACATACGGAAGAATTGGAAGTGATTCATACACCAGAACAATACCGACCTTTTAGTTAAAAATTGTCCTATCGCGTCTCTGTTCCACCTAATTTCCCAGTTGAGACATACTGTAAGTTGGTCTATTTTAATTCAGCTCGGTTTCAAATGATACCGTGTATACCCGAATATTACCTGCCCCCGAATAATCCCCACACCCTCATTTTTGTATGGAAATTTAAAAATAAAAGTTTAATTTTTGTCACATTATTTTAAATAAATGTTTACTATTAATACTGTACTACATATCATTAAATAAAACATAAGAAGGTACACAATCATATCGTAACCATCCGGCGGGTGCACCGTTGTAAATTTTACAACAGTGGCAATTTTTTACATAGACATGGAAATTCGTTCTGTTCAGAAAGTCGGTTGATGCACGTATTCCTTCATCATTTCTTTCCCCGCCACCTTAACAAGGTCTTTTTCCACTCACCACTAGCATTTTTTGCATAGTGTCGCCGTAAAGGGAACCTGTCAATTCTGTTGTACATTATACGTGCGCCTGCCTATGTCACAATTATTGCCCACGACAAAAGTTGTTATATGTTACGGATTTAGGGCCGGTTTCACCAGTTCCGCTTGACGAACTAAGGGTGGTTTAAACTATCCTCAAGTATGTGGCCCGTTGCACCAGACCATAAGCAATGGCGTAAAGTAGGCTTAGATTAAGCGGCAGTGCTCGGTGGTTTAAGACATAAGGATGGTTTAAGCCGTTCACTCATACGCCAAAATGGCGGCCGGCCCCATTGTGTCTGATCCATATCTCAGTAGGTTGGAGGTGTTGTTATATAATGTAGTGAACGAAATAATAACAAGAAGTTCCGTGAAGAACTATACAGCCTACTTTTCATGCCAATGATTATTCTACAGAATATGAACCTATCTAGAATAATGACGAAATGAAGTTGCTAATATCGAAATTTCCAATTAGTTCGAAATACTGTATACCTGGCATAATGTATCCTAATAGAGCACTACAGTTGGCAGCCCTGATGACTGAATATATTCTTAGTTCCGTCTCTTACGGTACTAAATACAAAATTTGGTTGAAGTCCACTGGATAGCATGGACGTTACATGCAGTTAAACATTGGATCTAACAGCGCGCGTAAAATCATGTTGGCAACAATGTCATGCATGTATTGGTCAGAAATAATCTGAAATAATATGCTCTATTGTGCCAATTTTGAATGAAATCCATTAGTTAGTATAGAAGTTACATGCATTTTAAAATTGGACCTATCAGCAGGCTTAGAATCATGTTGGCAGCACTGACGTATATTAGTTACTCCAAATTCGTCTAGAATGCCAGGTACTATACTTGTGCAAAGTTTAGAGCTATTGGCTTGCTTACTTTCTGATATATTGATATTAGGGTAACAAAAATAGGGACAGCACATATTAACAGTTGGCAGCCCTGGTTGCTCCTTAGAATACGCATAGTCATATCTGTTATGGTACACATAGCACATACGAAATTTGGTTGAAATCCAAATGATAGTATGGAAGTTACATGTATTTAAAGTTTGACCTGTCAGCAGGCTTAGAATCATGTTGGTAGCACTGACGTATATACGTTACTCCAAATTAATATAGAATGTCGGGTACTATACGTGTGCATAGTTTAAAGATGTCGGCTTGCATACTTTCTGATATATTGGTATTTGGATAAAATAAATTAGGAGCATTTATTAACAGTTGGCAGCCCTGGTAGGTCTTAAGAATACGCTCAGTCATATCTGGTTATGTACACATACAACATACGAAATTTGGTTGAATTCCACTTGATAGTGTAGAAGTTATATGCATTTAAAAATTGGACCTATCAGGAGGCTTATAATCATTTTGGCAACACTGCCATGTTTGGCCTCCTGGAAATTAAACTGAAATATTATGATCTGTACGTGTGCCAATTTTGAAATAGCTCCCATTCATACTTTCCATGATATCCAACATGGAGCTCAAATTTCAATTGCGATTTTTTAGCAGTTGGTAGCACTGACATCATTTTCAAATATGGCCGTGAGATATTCAGGTATAGATCTTTACTCCTACCAAATTTTGTTTCGATTGCTGCAGCCGTTTAGGAGTTGATAGGGGGGGGACACACACACAGCCAGACAGACAGACAGACAGACAGAAGGACAGACAGACAGACACACACACATTTGCCCGATCTCATAAGTCTACTTTTTCCTCATTTTTGCAAAATGTGAAAAGTAGGCTAAAAAAATATTATTAAATGGTTTATAATGACGGCACAATACACTGAAGAGATATTTTCTTCCGTGTGATCATTTGCTAAGCAGTAGTATCTATATCTGTTGAAAAAGCCATAACGTTCATCGTCATCTATGGTTGAGTGGATAACATTACTGACTCCTGCCCTGAGTGCCGGGGTTTGATTACCAGCGGGGAGGAATATTTTTGCGTGACTTTTATTGTTTTTATTAATTAAATATATACTTATAACATTCTTTCAACGCGTTGCCACAGGGATTTCCTTCACGTTCCTAAAATCGCGGTAGCTTGTACTACAGACATCATAGCTTTTGACAACGTAAAATGAAATACTCTTTGTGTTGGTAGTACCGCAATTTACATTTTTGGTTGTTAAACTAAATATTAGCCAGGGATGGATGTAGAAATCCTTAGCCAATGACGAACTAGCCTATTGTGGATGCTTGCAATACAACATGCTGTGAACAGGGTGTATCTTAATTATACTGACAAAAAATTCAGGGATGCTCTGCATGTTATGTAAAAGATGATGCCGCAATCGGATTGGTGGAGAAAATTTTTCCCTTCCAGAAAATGAAGTTAGTTTGTTACTTCCGGGCGCGCGATTCAAATCTACGAACTCGCCGTATTTGCTGACCCAGGGAGCAAGCCGCTTGCCACTGCTGTGCTTCAAGCAAGGGAAGGGAGTGTGATAGAAGGAGACAGAGATATGCTGGCGGGCATGCGCAAGTTTCCACGATCGCCTAGGCTTGCCGCGACAATAATAATATCAAGTGATATTCCACGAAATTCTTCAAGAGCTTTCAGATTGACGATGTAAACCTTGAAAATATTGACTTTGTGGAAGGTGAGGGCGATCTAAGTGACAAACACATTGAAGTACCGTAATGCGTTGTTTATACCTATAAAAGTGTCTGCTTAGTCAATACTGTTATAGGTATAAATGCCTTGTTTAATTCATTAAAAGAAAATAATAATAATAATAAATTATCAAATATTGGTTGAGTGAAAGCTGAATATTGGAAAGTGGTATCAATCACTCACCTCATATTTTTGCTTGGGCCCAATATATTTACCTCTAAAAGTGAGAATTCATTGGAAATAAGATTATGAGGTATTCTGAACACTTTCTCTCATCACTTTCCCGCATCTGTAGATTTGTCCTTGGATTCCCACCAAAAACACGTGAATCGTGACTTCACTGTGTTGTGTTTTTCGACTAAGGCTGATGAGCAGGTAAATAGGGCTGGAGAAGGATCGTTTGATCCGAAATATGTACCCCCCTATAAGTGTATTGGTTTGTATTGACTGTGTGGACCAAACCCAGAAATAAATTTGCTTAGAGAAATAAAATAAATTTCACGGGACTGCAAACTTTGAGCAAAGAATTCAGGCAACCTATACTTCTTGAATTTATCCTAGTTCCACTGCACTGTGTTTATTCTGTACTCCAGGGTATTTAATTCTGGTATATTTTGTGTGTTCTAGCTTTGAAGATGAGAATAAATTTGAAGATGCACTGAAGGCGTATGAAAATTGTCTCTCTCTAATTCCCTTCCATGAAGAAGCGCAGAATTCTATCGAATTCCTTAAGAATAAGATTATTAACAGCAGCAAACTCTCTGAAGGTGAAGTTACCATTCCAGGACTGTCTTCAGCGAAGACTACGGAAGTGAAAGAGACATTAAAACAACTGTTGAAGAGTAACGATGAGGATGAAAAGAAGGAAAAAGAGAAGTCCAAGTCCAAGAAGAAGAAAGATAGGAAGTATGTGAAATCAGTAATGTGTTATTGAGAGTTGGTATAATGGCCAGTGAATTAAAACTCAGCAATTTTTCTAAGTTTGTGCCGTGTCTTGTGTGGGGTTTCGCCTAGGACGCCAAGCTGGCTCATCAGCGGGCTCTATGTGTACCAGCCCAGACCCTCACAGGAGCAGCAAACTGCACGCTACCTCCCATTTTCTGAAGCGCACCTGCACCTCTTTACTGCGAGAACTAAAAGCTCAAGCAGCCATAACCTCCGTATGAAGGCTTCCAAAAAGATGGTATATTGACTTTCACGGCCAGTGAATCAAAAACTCAGCAATTTTTGTAGGTTTGTGCAGTGTCTTGTGTGGGGTTTCGCCTAGGACACAAAGCTGGCTCATCAGTGGGCTCTTGGTGTCCCCGCCTGGACCCCCACATTAGCAGCAAACTGTGCGCTACCTACCTTTTTATGAAGCGCACCTGCGCCTCTTGACTGCGAGAACTAAAAGCTGAAGCAGCCATAACCTCACTATGAAAGCTGCCAAAAAGATGGTATATTGGCTTTCACGGCCAGTGAATTAAAACTCAGCAATTTTTCTAGGTTTGTGCCGTGTCTTGTGTAGGGGTTTTGCCTAGGACATCAAGCTGGCTAATCAGTGGGCTCTTGGTGTCCATGCCCCGACCCTCACAGGAGAGGCAAACTGCGTGCTACCCCCGTTTTTATGAAGCGTCCTGCGCCTCCTTACTGTGATAACTAAAAGCTCAAGCAGCCATAACCTCCCTATGAAGGCTTCCAAAAAGATGGTATATTGATTTTCAAGGCCAGTGAATTAAAACTCAGCAATTCTTCTAGGTTTGTGCCGAGTCTAGTGTGGGGTTATGACTAGGACACCAAACTGACTTATCAGCGGGCTCTTAGTGTCCCTGCCCGGACCCTCACAGGAGCAGCGAACTGCGTGCTACTTCCCTTTTTATGAAGCGCACCTGCGCCTTTATACTACGAGAACTAAAAGCTCAAGCAGCCATAACCTCCCTATGAAGGCTTCCTGAAACATGGTGTATTGGCTTTCATGGCCAGTGAATTAAAACTCGGCCGTTTTTCTAGGTTTGTGCCGTTTCTTGTGTGGGGTTTCACATAGGACACCAAGTTGGCTTATCAGCGGGCTCTTGGTATCCCCATCCGGATCCCCCACAGGAGCAGCGAACTGCATTCTACCTCCCTTTTTAAGACGCGCAGCTGCTCCTCTTTACTGCGAGAACTAAAAGCTCAAGCAGCCATAATCTCCCTATGATGGCTTCCAAAAAGATGGTCCCCCCAGGGGCTCGCATCTAGTGGGATGTGGGTTGGCGACCACGGGACCCCAGCTGAGTCCGGCATTGCTTCCAGTTACTTGTGCCGGGCTCCTCTCCGTCTTCTTTCCTGTCGACCTCCCTTGGTCACCTCTTGTTTTCTTCCGACCCCGACGGTATTAGGTTACCCGAGGCCTAGGGAGTCTTTCACTTTCCCGCCTTAATTGGCCCTTGTCTCATCTTTCCTGATACCCTCCTTCTGTGAGGGGTCAGCCTTCTTTTTCTTTTCCTTTTACCTCCTGCCTTGTGCTCAAGGCCCTTAAGGAGGCAGGGTGTATGTAGCCCCACCACTTCTGGTGAACCCTAGATAATGCTACACCCTCAGGGGCTCACGGCTGGTAGTTCGGGAGTTGGCAACCCCAAGGGATTCCTGAGCTGGGTCCGTTTTCCCCTTTTGTCCCTTTCCTTTGGGGCAGACCCTCTCCTCTCCTCTTTTCCTTATATTTCCTTTTCTCTTTAAGATTCCCACACTGTTTTTGTTACTTGGTTCACCGTGTATCTAAATTCCCTTTTAGCGATTTTTTAAGGCATTTTTAATCTACGTTGCATTTTGTAAGTTTTTTCGATCTAAATTACATTTCGCGATTGTTTTCAACCTCAATTGCATTTTGTAAAGATTGACAATCTAAATTGCTTTTTAGTTAAGTCTTTCAATGCAGGTGGCCGGGCCATTTAGTGAGTATTTTGAATTTTAATTGCATTTTGTAAGTATTTTCAACCAAAACCGCATTTCGCACGAATTTTGAATCTAAATTGCATTTTGTTTTGGCATTTTGGACATATTTTGATTCTCAATTGCATTTTGTGGGTATTTTGAATCTAAATTACATTTTGTCAAGTATTTTCAATCTAAATTGCATTTTGTAAGCATTGTCAATCCATATGAGTCGTTTGAATCTCCCGTGCATTTTGTAAGCATTTTCAATTTCAATTGCATTTTGTAAGTATTTTGAATTTCAATTGCACTTTGTGAATAATTTGGATTGGAACTGGGATATTTCAATCTGTATTGCATTGTGTATTTTCAATTTCAATTGCAATTTGTAAATATTTTGAACCTCAATTGCATTTTGTACGTATTTTCGATCTCATTTGCATTTTGTAAGTATTTTGAATTTCAGTTGCATTTTGTAAGTATTTCGACGCTACATTGCATTTTGTACGTATCTTGAATCTAGCCTATGCTTTGTGGGTCTTTTTTAATCTATTCTTTTTGTGAATCTTTTCGTTCTAAATTCTCTTTTGTAAGACCATATTGTGGGTTGTTTCCATCCGAGTTTCTCTTTGTACGTATTTTCCGGCTGACTTTTTTTCGTTCTGGTTTCCATTTCATTCTAATTTTCGCTATCACCCCGATCATTAGGGGCCGATAACCTAGATGTTAGGCCCCTTAAAACAACAATCATCATCATCATCATCATCAAAAAGATGGTATATTGGCTTTCACGGCTAGTGAATTCAAACTATTTTTTTTTGTAGGTTAGTGCCGTGTCTTGTGTGGGATTTCGCCTAGGACACCAAGCTGGCTCATAAGCAGGCTCTTGGTGTCCCCGCCCGGACACGGCATAAACCTAGAAAAATTGCTGAGTTTTTGATATTTAGAGTGTTTTGCATGCCGAGCAGAGTAACAGTTATGCATTGTTTTCAGGTCTCGCAAACGACGTCATCGGTCTAGCTCTTCCAGTAGTAGTTCTAGTTCAGCTAGTTCCCGCTCTTCATCCTCATCATCGTCATCGTCATCCGATTCAAGTTCAGGCTCTTCACATTCAGGATCAAATTCCCGTTCTCGATCACCTTCCAGATCTCGTAAATCATCTAAGAAGCACCGTAAAGGGTAGGTGTTATCCTCTCTTCTGGAGGACTGTTGGTTGGTTCCTCAGTTTAGGAGCTGCGGCAACGCGGTCATGTAGCCCCGTGTACTTTGGGTGTGTGTAGAATCTGTCTGATAACCGATGTTAATTGTGATGACTGTATTATTGTGTGTTATCTGTTTAATTCAAGTAAGGACTGCAGACTTTGAATTTTTCAAATTGTTCCTACTTTTGCCGCCAAATGCCACCGTCAACAACTACTAGTTCAGAACTTGGCTACTAGACGCCACTGCATTCGGCTCCTGGCGACGAAAGTAGGACTCTAAGAGCGTTGTGTCTTCCTTTTTTTGCCTAAATATGTTCATTCATATAAGTGCTTTCATAGTACAAATGTGTAGAAAAAATATAATTAAATACTAGCCTGCAGCTGAGGAGTGGGTGTGGCATCATATGAAAGCTGTCACAATGTTACTTGTTTGCTCTGAAAAAATTATATGAATGAATGTAAGGAGTGATCTTGGACTTGGGTGCCATCTTTTGAGCATTCCAGGTATTCCAGTGTTCTTTGAGATGCAGGTATTTATTTATGCTCTGTGATCATAAGGTCTTTGAAGTCGTTTGTAAACAAATGGGTGTCAACATAGTATAATCTGGTCAAAGTGCCCAAAGGATGTATTTGTATCCAAGCAAAATGTAGAACTAGCTGTGACAGAAGCTGTTTCACAGTTCAATCAAGGATGCTATCTGACAGAAGCAACAAGAACAACAGAGACCACTCCAATGTCAGCAATAAGGAAGTGACTGAGTAAAGTTAGAGACGAGCGGCAAAGGAAACAAACGGCAAAAGGGTGCTTAGAATTCTGAAAATGAACAAAACATTAATCAAGGTTGACGGCCATACACACTGAGGAAGCTCGAAAGAGAAAAGAAGGAAAAATATACAGCCCAGGTGGATTTTAGAGCAAGGATCGGCGGACGATTGTGTTGTGTATCTTTGACTTTTAAATATAACTTTTTCCTAGTAAATATTTTCTGAATTTGGTGAAATTTTTGGAGCTAACCCCTACTAACAGTGCTAACAGTCTTGAGAATCTCTCTCTCTCTCTTTTTTTTTTTGAAACGAAAATGTTGATATGTATATGTTTTAATTATTTCGATAATAAGATTCAAAACTATGAGAATTAATTTAAAGGTCACCACTCAAGATACCCAAAAATACCTTACACAAAACTGTTTGGCTATATTATGAGATACAGTCTTCAATTTTTCAAGCACATTAAAGTAAATTTGCTATAAATAAGATGATTTTTGAAAAACCCTTAAAAATAAAATAAAAAATATTTTCTCCAACGGTTCGATCAGTTGAGTTGTAAGTTTGTAATTGTGTTTAATACTACTCACAAATTGCCGGCCCCGTAGTGTTGGGGTAGCGCGCCTGCCTCTCACCCGGAGGCCCCGGGTTCGATTTCTGGCTCCGTCAGGGAATTTCGAACGACGTGAGGGTTGGAACGGGGTGCACTCGGCCTCGTGAGGACAATTGAGTAGCTGTCTGACAGTGAGACAGCGCCCCTATCACGAAAACCAAGATTAACGGCCGAGGGGACCCGACGCGCTGATCACGCGTCACCCCAATATCTGCAGACCAAATGGCTGGGCAGCCCGTCATGGGCTGTATAGTGCCAGGGGTTGACTACTCACAAATTTTCATTTTTTACCAGACTATCCCCTTAACATGCCATAAATCTATGACATGGGACCGCCGACTTTACTTCCCCTCCGAAGGAAGGCATACTGAGGGAGGACTGTATTAATCTCAAAATGTGTTTGTTGGCAGGACTCAACTAGGTTATGTAAATTCGTAGACATGAAACTCCCAAAAATACTGTCAAAAGTGACAATAGTCTTGATATGCATAAAGTAGACACATTGACACTGACGTAGTGCAAATATTTCATCAACTTAGAGAAAACATACATTCTAACAATCTCAATAAGGAAGGATTTCGATAGTGTTTTAGATGCACTTTTACTATTGTTTGTGTAGATAAAACTCAGGAATGTACAGATACATAATGGTCTATTTATGCTGTGTATACGTAGGTATATTGTGCATAACACACAGTGACAATGAAATGGATACACTCAATACCCGCAGTATGAAACGAACCGGCTTCAAATTCATCCGCTATTTATAGCCAGGGTTGTTCAAGACACAATTGGTAAGTCATCCTGAAAATATTGTGTTATTAGCTTGTATAATTTTTGAGATATGCAACATTATTTGAAGTTCTCCAAAACTCACTCTCCAAGCCAATTTAAATACCGCTTGGAGTGCAAAAGCTAGGACATTTAAATGCCTGCCTGAGAGGTTAATGAACTGTCTATCGGACATCGCTGCTGAGAGCTGTGTGTTGTATCCTGCCAATAAGCTCATGAATACAAAACAGCGCATAAAATTTCAAAAAGATGAAGACTTCTAACCCTGGAAAGAATTCTGCCTAATCCCAATTTGTCGCCTTCATTATGATGCTTCTAGATGGTCGAACACTGCAACTTCTCTCTAAATGGCAAACATCAACTAACCTCGAACAAGGCAGAGGGTTCCCACTTGCTGGCTAGCTCCGTAGAAGTAGCCGTTCATACGGGTAATGCATTCCCCAATATAACTGAAGTTAGCCAAGGTGGACTTAGAATAAGCCAAATGTATTATATAAGTGGAGAAATAAACTCAAACTATCATATTCACAAAGCAGTGTGTATCAATGGAACATGCAAATGAAATGTGAGTCCAAACGACAATGACATAATGGAGATGGCAGTGCCAGCTACACAGGCATTCACCATCAACTGTGACTATGCACTGTCGACTGCTATGACCCTGGACTGAAGAGAGGCATTGGCTTGGACACTGTTGTCAGATTGGAAGCCCCTTCAAGGGAAAGTGATGATAGACTAGTTTAAGTCAAAATCTCGCAAGACCCTTCATGACTACTTAAAAGACAATTACAAGAAAAACCAGTAGTCGCGAAAGTCGTATGAATAGTGTAGGTTCATAATAAATATGGGTTAACTGTAGTGGGTTTTTGTGCAATCAAGTACATTCTTTTACAAGCTGATTTAGAGTGCACAGGTATGTTCTAAATGTTGCTTTAAGTTTAAGCTATAATAAAGTAATTTTACACATTTGATGATGCTCTAATTTGCATTTTTTTCCTTTAACTCATGATTTTGCACTGAAGGTAAATATAAATTAAGCCACTTCTGAATTAGGACTAACCTCGCTTTTTGAGCTCGTTTTTATTATCTACATCTCGCTAACCACTTTGCATTGACTATTTTCTCTTTTTTTTTGTAGCTCACGGAAGAAAGATGAAAAGCGGGACAAGTCTTTGTCTCCATTAAGCAAGAGAATGGCTCTCATGGATCCAAGTCATGAAGTAGAAGGTATAGTAGTTGTGCAATAAAACCAGAGATATATACAGTAAAACTTTGATGATTCGAAATTCCACCTTACTCAAAGAATTCAATGAAGGTGTGTCTTCATGTTATTTAATTTAATTTACAATACAAATGAATAGTAATTCAAAAGGTCATGCTGGTCTTGTTATGAAAATTGAACTTTTAATTCTTCATTCGCCTTGATTTTTTTTGAAAAGGCTGTCATTTTGTGTGTGGTTATGCTTTGTAAAAATTGCGATGTTCTGTTTTCAGATGCACATCATCATATGCTTTGTAATATAAATAACAACTCCACCAAGCTATCTTCTTTCAGCCCCTACGTTGGGCGACAATGTAATCATTAATAATTTATAACCAACCTGTTAGCCACCTCAGGTTGTGGGGCAATATTCTTGCTTGAATGCACACAAAGACTAGGAGACCAACATTACAAAATACACACCATTTATTTAATATAGGCAAGCTTCCAGTACCTAGGCCTTGGCATCATACACCCAATCAACACTGTCACCATTTCACATTACATTTTCCACAAAAAATACTTCAGCTCCCGTCTTGCCTGAAATTCCACTGCAAACAACCCATGTCCATACTCCACATATCAAAACTCAAGAGTTATTCAATCTTTGATTTATCAAAACAAACAAACAAACAAACAAAACTATGTTTCATACACAAATATAATTCACTAACTGTCCTCCATCTTGACACAAAACTCTCAATCAACAAACTCATCGCCATGGCAACGTCCACATGCCTTCTTGACCTTCTAGATCAAGGAAGCTATCATATGCAATAGCCAAAGCCAGACCACCACCAAGAATCTCAAAGGCGCTGAACTCATAAGAGACTCTGTGGTGGCCTACCAAAATAAATGTCCATGGCTGGCAACCCGATAAAATAAAACAAACTAAAATACCTAAAAGAATCTCTGTAACTTAACCTACAATTGTTAGGTTACAGACGCCCCCTTTGAGAGAGAATTTCTAATTGAAGGTTAGAAATTCACTCTCAACCCTCAAAACAAAACATAAATTAAATACATGAAGCAAACACTAACAAAACAAAATCACATACAGAATCAAATCACACATCATAGTCAGAAAAACCATTGGCACAATCATCGCAGAAACAACCATTCAAAGTTCACCACAATCACCAGCATAAATACTTTCTTCTGATCGAGTAGCCGAAACTATCTGATCGAGTCTATCAGACCTTCCTGCAGCATCGGAAAAATCCGACAACATCATAGTCGGAAGGAATGGCAGAATCTTCATCATACCAGTCTGTGCCGTTTTCATAAACATCTTCATCTTCATCATTAAGTCTTTCCCTTTCTTCTTCTTTCCCATATGCTTTCGGTCTTCCTCATCAGCTTCACTGTCTTCCGACTGTGTCTCGCCTGTTCCTTCAGTCTTCTTGGCTGCCTCCTTTTCCTTGTGTTCCATGCTGCCCTCAGATGGCAGGGGGACCTGGTCCATAATCTCCACCTCCACCTTCTGTTCTTCTTGCTGCTGCTTGGTCTTGTTGAGCCGTATCCTGGTGCCGGGTCGAGGAAACTTGCGGTCGTCCACCGCAGACAGTTCCATGCCTTGGGCCATGCAAACCTGTAGCAGGGCCTGAGCACGCGCACGGTCTGTCTTCTGCTTGTGCTTCAGCCACTTGCCTTTCGCCTTCATTCTCTACTTTCCCTTCTTTTTCTTCATCTGCCTTATCATGCGTAGCAATTCCTTTCTTCTCATATTTTCTTTTCTCTTTGCCTTAATCCCTTTTTCTTCTCCTTTTCTTCTTCTGATCCTTCAGTCTCTTATCTCGATCTGCCTGACACCTCTTCCTCTTCTTACTCCTTCTCTTTGCCTTCCATCTGGTCCATTTCTTCCTCCAACTTGTTCTCCTGCGTATCCTCATCTTTCTCCTCCTACGCTTCTTCACGTTATTTTCTATCTCATCGTCCTCCTTGTTTTCTGTTTTATTCCCCTCCTCCATTTGACATACTCTTCTGTTACGTCGGTGGCGACATCTGTGTCTACGCCCGCAATTGCTCTCTCTTCTTCGCCTGCTATGGTCTCTCCGATATATACCTCTACAACCTCGTCTTATCTTTTTTACTTCTTGATTATTTTTCATACGCCCCCTAGCATCAAGTACTTCATAGATCTTCTCCTTTTCCTCTAAAGACACACTCACAGATTCTACTATTTCATCTTTCTTATCTACAATGCATATGTTAATCACCTGCTCTTTGACCTTGTCAAGCTTCTCAGACATATGCTCACTGACCTCTTCAAGGATCTCACCAAGCTTGCTAGACCTTATCTTTTCTACTTGTTCACGCCCTCTAGCATCACGTACTTCACATTTCTTCTCCTCCTTCACAGACACACTCACAAATTCCACCACTTCAACTTTCTCTTCAACAACACATATGCTAGCCACCTGCTCTTGGACCTTGTCAAGCTTCTCAGATATTCTCGCCTCCATACCATCCATCCGGCTGTTCATCCTCTCCTCCATACCATCCATCCGGCTGTTCATCCTCTCTTCCATGCTATTCATCTGGCTTGTAATCCTCTCCTCCATCGTATTTCTCTTATATCGGACGAGAAGTGTCTCCAACATGGCCATCATTGAAAGTTCCTTATATCTACCACCTTCGGCCATCCCCACTCCTGTCTTTGTGCGATTCATTTTCTTCTTGCCCCACGTTGGGCGCCATTGTAATATAAATAACAACTCCACCAAGCTATCTTCTTTCAGCCCCTATGTTGGGCGACAATGTAATCATTAATAATTTATAACCAACATGTTAGCCACCTCAGGTTGTGGGGCAATATTCTTGCTTGAATGCACACAAAGACTAGGAGACCAACATTACAAAATACACACCATTTATTTAATATAGGCAAGCTTCCAGTACCTAGGCCTTGGCATCATACACCCAATCAACACTGTCACCATTTCACATTACATTTTCCACAAAAAATACTTCAGCTCCCGTTTTGCCTGAAATTCCACTGCAAACAACCCATGTCCATACTCCACATATCAAAACTCAGAGTTATTCAATCTTTGATTTATCAAAACAAACAAACAAAACTATGTTTCATACACAAATATAATTCACTAACTGTCCTCCATCTTGACACAAAACTCTCAATCAACAAACTCATCGCCATGGCAACGTCCACATGCCATCTTGACCTTCTAGATCAAGGAAGCTATCATATGCAATAGCCAAGGCCAGACCACCACCAAGAATCTCAAAGGCGCTGAACTCATAAGAGACTCTGTGGTGGCCTACCAAAATAAATGTCCATGGCTGGCAACCCGATAAAATAAAACAAACTAAAATACCTAAAAGAATCTCTGTAACTTAACCTACAATTGTTAGGTTACAGCTTAACTTTAGAGTGATGAACATAATCAGGGTGTCAAGTGATACGGTAAATACGGGATATGCAGGAAATATACGGGAATTTTAATGACCCAGGAAAAATGCGGGAAATACCGTATTTGCTCGCGTATATCTCGCACCCCATTTTTTATTTGAAATTTCAGGAAAAAAATAGTGCTTGCATATATCTTGCATTGATTACTGACGCCATCATATAAATGACAGTAATAACCTTGAGGTAGAAACACGTTCGATTTAGCGCACCACAACAGTCGTCATTGTCCAGGAACTTACCCGAAGCGTTACTAACAGGAAGAGCGAGCAACGAGTTGATCCGAACTTCGATACGAGCCGATTAGGGATCGAGGCGCCGCGTGAAAGCATACGGCGCAGCATGAGTGTTAGCACGCTGAACATCGTTAGTCCTCGGCCGCGGTTAGCTAAATTCGCCGCCTTGAGACACGTTCGAATTAGCGATTAGCGCGCCACATAAGTTGCGCTAGTAGGCCTACTGTTACATCGCAGAGAAACGCAGTTCAGTCTTCTCGAATCTCAATGATTTCGTCTTTACGCATTGCGTCATATCAGAGCTCGGCCGCGTGAAAGCATACGGCGCAGCGTGAGTGTTAGCACGCTGTACATCGTTCGCCGCGTCTGGCTAAATTCATCGCCTTGAGACACGTTAGAATTAGCGATTAGTGGGCCACGTCAGTTGCGGAAGTAGGCCTACTGTTACATCGCAGAGAAACGCAGTTCAGTCTTCTCGAATCTCAATGATTTCGTCTTTACGCATTGCGTCGCATCAGAGCTCGGCCTCGTGCAAGCATACGGCGTAGCGTGAGTGTTAGCACGCTGTACATCGTTCGCTGCGTCTTCGGCCGCGGTTGGCTAAATTCACCGCCTTGAGACACGTTCGACTTAGCGATTAGCACGCTACAACAGTTGCGCAAGTAGGCCTTCTGTTACATCGCATTTTTTTTTTTTTGTTTTGTGGAAGGTGGTCATTCCCCGCGTATATCTCGCACCAAAAATTTTCACACATATTTTCGGTAAAAAAAAGGCGAGATATACGCGAGCAAATACGGTATACGGGGGTTTCGCATTTGATCCGGGAAATCTTGAAAAATCTCATAATGCCAGACTTCTTAGCCTCCGAACGCTCGATAGAGTCCTGCCGCTCGGCCATCTATTTCGCCTGCAGGCCGCCACCGCTTACCGCTTAGAGCGCTAAGCGGGATGCGAGTCCAGCCAACGTTATGACGCAATAGCGTCGTGTCGTCGAATGCGACTGCTACTCCTGGCCGGCCACCACCTGCACCCCCATTGCACTCGTTGCTTGACAATGACGGACAGGACTCGACGTGCATTGTTATTCACAGAGGAGACCAGTTGTTTATCAACAGATCCGATATTTTTATGTAAATGGGTAAGTTTGCCAATCTTTGCAAAGCTCAAATGTGATGGGGAAGGATTTTCATTAGAAGTAGGTACCATTATGCTACGTCGCAGTCCGTCACTGTAATGAGATTTCTGCTGTTCCTACGGCTTCGAGGTCTAGGCCGAGTACTGGGGAACAATGCGGGAAGGCACTGTATTGCGATGATACAGAATCAACACAGCTCTCGGCCGTTTGACAGGTTTCACTTTATTCTCGCGGTGGAATGTCTATAAATATTGCAATGTTACGCAATCGGCACCGTCCGAGGTCCATTTGGTGAGATTCCCATTGTTCTCGCGGTCCGCCAACACAAAGTTCCTCATTTCTCTACTAGAAAGCGCTATAGTGTTCCAGGAGCTTAGATATCTAACCTCCTTGACTTTCATAGTGATTCAAGGAACAACGAAATTCGACATGCAAGCTACCCTCTGGGTGTCAAATTACAAAGCTTGCACCCGGCACCCGAGGCCATACGATAATATAATACTGAGAAGTATTGCGATGTTTTGCATCGGTGCCGTTAACGGTTGGTCTCGCGGTCGGGCACTGATAAATATCTCGATGTTACGCAATAGATGCCGCTCTCTGCCATTTGACGAGATTCACGTTTTCCTTGTAGCCTTCTCGGGACTGAAATATTGAGATGTTACGCAATTCATAACGCTCGCTGTCCCATTTGACTAAATCTCGGTTCTTGCGGACAGACATGGAGAAATGTCGCTATGTATGTTATCGATGGCAAGTTCGCAGTCGGGCATTGTCCAATTTGGCGAGTAGGTATCGATGCCACTCGCAAATGGGTTGACTTAATTCTCGCAGTTTCTATTCTGTGGTCGCGAGTTTATGGTGGAGCGTTGTCTGACTTTGGGGTAAGTCTTGAGTACGGTATGCAATTGGTTTTGATTGGCACCGTCCATGAATGACAAAGATTCCCGCAATCCAGATCAACTTAATTTGTCTCTAGTACGTGTTTAGACGTCTCACCCTGAAATAACACACTGTCTCTATGCAATTACACTTATGCTAGACAGAAAAAAAAACAACCTCGATTCGCGCTTTAACCCCTATGCTGCCATGTTCGATTGTAGTTGAATGGCAATCACACTCCGTCCGTTGCATTTGACTTAAGTCCACGGCCTCAGAATTTTGTAACCTCTTAATACACCGTTTTTTTGGCGTCAAATAGGTGACGGACTGTCTTTGTATTGCTCTGCGAAGTGCTGCTGTCTAGTGGTAAAACCAGAAACTTCAGATTTTAATACAGTGAGTCAAGCAGCCAACTCGCAGTTACGTTGTTTTTATTCCGCCCCTCCGGGAGGTATCCAAAAAGGACAAGTATAGGCCCCTTTATTATCTCCCGTCTAGATTTGTTGATGCTTAAGACGCGAGACAGAATATTCTTGGATTGGAGGGCTGGATTATTCCCTAGAGGGGTGGTTTCGGGGAATGTGATCAAGGGACATCATGTTACCAACTTAAAACAAGAAAACAAAATATATTCTAAAATCAAGGGGTTTACAAAGGGCAAGGTGCCACACACATAAACAGCAAATCATCCTGACAAACCCTGTGGTGGACGTATGAATTTTCAAGATACGAAAAGGCAAGGCCGAAGTAACTGGTCATTTACGGGAGGAGAGGCTGCACGTGACGCAATAGAATGTACATTTACACCACGAGCACGTGGGTCAAGCTCAAGTGACGACATTAAGTTAATAAGAAATTATAACGAGTTAACCTTTAACTGCGAGCACCATTCGGAATAACACTAGACAAGATCGCCAGCTAAATATTACACTCAAGCCAAGGCAAATTGACTTGCACTTAAACTTGCTGACACACAATTACCGTATTTCCTCGCATAATCGTCGCACTTTTTTTGCCAAAATTTCGCGGAAAAAAGCAGGGTGCGACGATTATGCGAAGAATATTTAATTTCAATGAATATACTGTATCATTATTTGCTGCACGGGACAGTCATTCGCGTAGCGTGAGTCTGGCGTGAGTCATAGCCCGCAGTCAGAGACAGGGTTCTTTCTTCTAACAAGGTCACGACTGGTTAACGCTCGCGGAATGTGCTGACGAAGCTGGCCATTCGCGTCGTGGTTCATAGCCCACAGGCATAAATACAATATTACTTTCTCCTGACAAGATCATGCCAGATTAGGCCTATAAACTCGCGGAATGTGCGCTGGCCGTTCGTGTCACAGTTCATAGCCCGCAGGCATAAAGACGAGAGTACTTTCTACTGACAAGATCACGCCAGATTAGGCCTATAAGCTCGCGGAATGTGCGCTGACCATTCGCGTCGCGGTTCATAGCCCGCAGGCATAAATACGATATTACTTTCTCCTGACAAGATCACGCCAGATTAGGCCTATACGCTCGCGGAATGTGCGCTGGCCGCTCGCGTCAGAGTTCATAGGCCGCAGGTCTAAAGATGAGATTACTTTTTGCTGACATGATCACGCCAGATTAGGCCTATACGCTCGCGAAATGTGCGCTGACCATTCGCGTCGCGGTTCATAGCCCGCAGGCGTAAATACGATATTACTTTCTCCTGACAAGATTACGCCAGATTAGGCCTATACGCTCGCGGAATGTGCGTTGGCCGTTCGCGTCGCGGTTCATAGCCGGCAGGCTTAAAGATGAGGTTACTTTCTCCTGACAAGACCATGCCAGATTAGGCCTATACGTTCGCGGAATGTGCACTGGGAGCTCGCGTCACAGTTCATAGGCCGCAGGTCTAAAGATGAGATTACTTTTTGCTGGCATGATCACGCCAGATTAGGCCTATAAGCTCGCGGAATGTGCGTTGGCCGTTGCGTCGCGGTTCATAGCCGGCAGGCTTAAAGATGAGGTTACTTTCTCCTGACAAGACAACGCCAGATTAGGCCTATACGCTCGCGGAATGTGTGCTGGCCGTTCGCGTCGCGGTTCATAGCCGGCAGGCTTAAAGATGAGGTTACTTTCTCCTGACAAGACCACGCCAGATTAGGCCTATACGCTCGCGGAATGTGTGCTGGCCGTTCGCGTTGCGGTTCATAGCCGGCAGGCATAAAGACAAGATTACTTTCTCCTGACAAGATAACGCCAGATTATACGCTCGCGGAATGTGCTAAGTGACGAAGCTTGCCGCTCGCGTCACAGTTCATTGCCCGCAAGCATAAAGACGAGATATTTTTCGTCTGACAAAATCGCGCCAGGTTATAAAGTCGCGGCAGCGTGTGCAACTGACTGGCGCACAAATACAAACATGCTATGTGACGATTATGCGATGAAATTTTTTAAATCTATTTTAGTGTTTGAAAAGTGGGGTGCAACGATTACGCGGTGGCGACGATTATGCGAGGAAATACGGTACGTGAGAATGGCGACAATAAGCAAAAGGAATGTCGCCCTTTACAAATATGTTTGCCCACTCCAAAATACACTTCAATAACCAGGTGGTCTTTTAAATATTGTCCAAGGAAAGAAATTACAAATTAATAATAAACAGGTAGGCGCCTTCCTTACACGTTAATTAATCTCGTGGCCAGACCGCATGTATAGAACATAAATTTACAACAGTACCAGGCGAGCGATATTGCTCCAAACCTGAATATCACGAAAAACAAGGAACAAGGCCCTTTTGCGAAGGATCCTGATGGGTTCAAGAAACAAGACAAAATATCAAGCCATTTGGCAACCACGCTGTTCAAAATTTAAAGTCGATGAGCGCAACTTCTTCACCCGCACTGAAGTCGCAATAATTTACGAAACAGGAAACTCAAACGTGAGAGATATGCCCCAGCAGATCGGCGAGGGTTAGATAATATAACAGTACCTTGAGTCCACAATCGGTAGCCAAGTTACCACCATGAGCCTGGCACAAGCCGAGGTGCTCGTGCCAGATACGTCTGTCCCCCTACATTGCTACTAGCAGAGTCATTGTCTCAACGGATTGCCAAACTTTCTTAGCTCGGCCGGTGTAACAGTGTACACACGAGTAAAACATAGTCGGCGCACAGTACCAATTTCGGCACATTTTATCTGGCATAGACATAACCATAGCAGTTCACAGAATGAGGAAGGTAAGGATGGCATTATTGAATAAAGAACAGTTCAGCAGCAATTTCAAATAAGTTCGAGAAGCTTCCAGTCGTTTCTCGCAAGCATAAACCGGTAGTAGGGTGCGCAGAGGCAGCAGGATTTTCAAATTTTTCAAATGTTCCAAGTTCATAATTTTATGCTTCCAGTCGTTTCTCGCAAGCATAGCACCGGTAGTAGGGTGCGCAGAGGCAGCAGGATTTTCAAATTTTTCAAATGTTCCAAGTTCATAATTTTATTAAAGGCCAGGGGGAGGAGGAGTGGGGAGAAAATATTGTGTCGGGCATTCGACCGGCACAGTGTTGTATGTAAACCATTATTGTACTTGGATGTAATTTTATGTGACATTTGAGTTACTCTTGATTTATACTGCTAGGGGGTGCTTTGAAGATTAGTTGAGGCTATTAGTATCAAAAGGAACAATCTCCAATTTCCATCGAAATTGAGTTACTGACACCATTGTATTGTGCAACTAGCCCTCTACCACACTATGCTGTTTGTTTCTTTCAAAAAGAACATAATCCCATCGTTTTAGGGTATGAAAATACAATGTTGCTTTCAAACAGAACAATCTCCGCCATCAGTTGGAATCAAGTGGGACAATCTCCACTACTACCAATCAGCTCCGTCCGTTCCGGTCATGTGAGTGCTGCCATATTGGTTCAATGGAGTGATAAAGAGACTTTCCTGCTCACGTGTCCCAATTTCTCGTATTTTGCAGTTATATTGTAGGTATTTTTTGCGTTTTAAGACTATATGAAGATGCACTAACATATTATAATATCAAAACAAGCTGTAACTTTCTTCTAGGTGTTCTGTGTTGGATACGATACCGCAAAACGTGACACCTGTCTCACACCTTTGCTATAGTTCAAGGTACCTCCAAATGAAAGCTTACCAAAGACAATGTTTTTTGTTATTGCTAGACGGAGGACCTATTTGGAAAAGGGTCTAATCAGATTGCCTCAGCGCTTTAGAAGAAAACTGACTTGAGAAATTACAAATAAGTGAGACTCATTTGTGACTCATGCGGGGGTCAAAATAAAAACAAGAACCTCCTCGCCATGTGCGGTAAATGGCTTCTGGCTGCTTCAAGTAACATTGAAAGCATTGAAATTGTGTTTCCTGTTCGAGGTCACTCTTTCATTCCTCCAGATCGTGTCTTTGCAATATCGAAAAAGACATCAAGAATGAAAGAGAGATCATTACTCCAGCAGGTTACATGGGTATAGTTGCTAATCATGGAACGGTCATTAATCTTGGGAAAGACTGTAGAGTTTTCGATTGGAAAACCAGCACAGATGCTGTTCTGAAGCGAGCTGGATCTTGGCACTTCAAATTTGCTCCAAGTAAACGAGTAATACTAATCTAGGCTGTCAAGAGGGGAGACAGTATACCGTATTGACACTAACATGTCCATGTTCATTAGAAAGAAAAACTGTTCCATGTCTAAAATAAACCCCAAGGAATTACCTGCGAACAACGTGCAGAAATTATCAAAAGATAAACTGAGAGACGTTTCGAAACTTCTGTCATCCCATTTCGGTGAAAACTGGAAAACACTTTCCGAGCTTCGATACTATGTCGATGTGCTGCACAGAGCAGAAAGACAGGATGAAGGTGGACAGAATCTGCAAGATGATCTTTTGTATGAAACACTTGACGATGATGACTCTTTTGGAGGAGGTTTAATTCATATTTGAATTTTGTCTAGTGTTCGTCATTAGCTTTGGTGCTTTAATCCAAATCAAAGAATGTTGTGTTCTTAAAATACATATCAGTTGTGTTTAATCGTTAAATTTATGTTGAAATACGTATGCTCAAAATTAAAGGTCACTTCATTACAACAGTTATCCTTAGTTTACACATTTCTCCTTTTTTTTTTTTGTTTGTTACCGTAATTGACATTTATGCTAAAAGAAGGAGTATAGGTATCACATATTTCTATGTTAATAACAGAAAGAGCAATCTCCATGCATGTTGATATCAAACAGAGCAATATCCACAAAAATCGTTCAGTTAGTATCAAAAGGAACAATCTCCAAAATTAAATTTAAAATATCTCATTAACTATTAATCATATGCTTGGTTCTCTTTGGTTACTCGCATACAACCATTTACTTTATGTATAGGACAAAAACCATCCAGATAGAGTGGATACAAATGCGTTAGATAAAAAATTACTCCTACTGTAAAATGCAGGAAGGTGGAGATTGTTCCTTTTGATACTAATAGCCTCAGTTATCTCCTAGTAATATAGTCCTGCATATCTCTCAGAATATTTTGGTAGAACATTATTCAAAGCCTCCTAGAAAATTATGCACGTCAGGTAGATCACAAAAAGGGAAGAAAGCACTCGTCTTCTAAAAAAGCGTCCAGACTAACAGAGAGGTACTTTCCAAAACAATTCGATAACAAGAAACGCAAACCCAATAGTACAGTGTGTTCCATCAGTGCACAAAGAAAGGGAAAAGGGCGTGCCGGCGTAAGCAAATATTTTATTTTTGTGGCAATTGCTCAGGAAATCCACCATTGTGTATTGCACCATGTTTTGAAAAGTATCACACGTTCTAGGGTTGCAAAGAGTACGGTACTTGCCCGTGCCATTAGCACATGGTCTGTATCTATCGGTGGTGCTGATTTTATATTTTTACCGCGTAATTCAACATAATGTAAACTGTCTGTTAGGTAGTCAGCCCGAAGGCTGGTTGGATCCTCAAAAAGCACCGCCGTTACGTTATGTGAGTAGATACCCACAAAAACCCAAGGCAGCGCTATATTGAGGCGTTCTAGGCAAGAAGAGGAGTGAGGTAGTTTGTCATTGCTTTCCTTACATAATGTAAACATGTTACAAATAATTGTGAAAATATTCCCTTACAGCGTTCTCGAAGAAGTATATACTAATAAATAACAAGTAGTTCCGTGAAGAACTAAATAGCCTATTTTCATATATCTTACTTACGTTAATTGCCTCTATCAACATAAGACATTTCAGTTTGATTGCTGTAATAGATTCGTAGATATTGAGAACCGTCTAAATATTTTGGATGGTCCCCTTGTTGGATTTTTATATAATATGTAGGCCATAGAGTTAGTTATGTACTATTAGGTGACAATTATAGCGTAGGTTCATTATTGAAAGGTTGACTTCAATCGCATGATTAGGACACAAGAAAAAAAACTTAATTTTAAAATTTCGCACAACTGCCATCTTGAGGTTGTGTAAACAATTGATCTAAATTAGATATCAGTGCATTACAATGTGTATAAACATTTGCTGTACCTAGTTTCACTGTGCTCGGATAATTTAATCGCGAGAAAAGTCTAGTTAACGTTTCAACTTCGCTTGGCCACCATGTTCGTTTTGTACTTAACAGGTTTTTGAAAGTCACAGGTGAATCTAGTAGTGCCCTTTATCACCTTGCAAAATTTCAGGGTGAAATCGGTAATAGTTTTGGAGATATACAGGGTCTTTCATTTAAAGTAATAACGGGAAGCGTCAGTTTTGTTATTCTGTTCTGCCGTGGCCGAGCTAGTGGCGCGCCATGGTCCCCTGCTGTGCTATTGAAAGGGCGCGCATAGTACATACGAGGGCTGGTTTTTTTTTTTTCAAGTTCCGTTTTAACATTTGTCATATCGTTACACCAGATTTCCAATGCCCTCGGCAAAATATTCTGCCGCCACTGAGGTGGGTACGTCTGGACAGCCTCCTGAAGTTTTTCCTTTTTGGCTAAGTGTTGCTGCCCAACCATACCTTCAATTCTCGAAAAAGGTGAGAATCATTCACGACCACACTGTACCAACATTACTATAGACTTTTACAAAGAATTAAAGTGTGAAGTTTTGGACCATCTGCCGTTTAGTCCAAACCTGCACTGAATGATTTTCACCTTTTTCGAGAATTGAAGATATGGTTGGGCAGCAACGCCTCTTCAAAAAGGAAAAACTTCAGTAGACTGTCCTGACATACCCACCTCAGTGGCGGCAGAATATTTTGCAGAGGGCATTGGAAAGCTAGTATGACGATATGACAAATCTTTCAATCGTTATGGCGATTATGTAGAGACATGCGAATAAAACGAGCAAACTGTACTGGCTCTCATCCCCCCCCCCTTTCCCTTTTGATTACCAAAAGAATGATAATAAAATTAGCATATCAAAATGCTTTATCAACATGATATTACCATACCAAAAATCAATAATTATAACACACTGAAAAGGCCTAATTTAATTACTCACTAGGTCAGCTGAGTTCACAGCAAAAAAAAAAAACCTAGGAGTGAATGTTCCAAATTTTCATGGTATTCAAGAACACCCTGATTTGATTTAGGATAAGAGATCAGGCGGGACGAAGCTAAGGTCAAGACCAGCTTGTTGAATGGAAGGCTGGACGTACTCGGAAAGGCCGACAATTTTGATCTTGCCACACATGGTGAAAGGAATAGAAACAATCTTCCTACTGACTGCCGTCATTAAATAAAAAACAACATCAAAATGTCAAGGTATAATAAGAATCTAGGAATGATACAATTGAATTACAATTAAATTACAACTAAAACCTTTAACCCCTTAGGCTAATATTTAAGGGTAATGCGGAAACAAGTTCCGGGTAATACAGTGAATAAAATAGTCAAGACATTGTCCAGTTGGCAATATTACATTTCCCCATCATACGATTAATTGAATTACTGAATTGAGGGTAGTATCATCCGCAAGGATAAAGGAAATTTAACAACATGAAATTCAGCCCCGGTGCCGTTTCACAAACAAAATGCATAAAGCAACAAACGCGTTCCTTAGCGAACGAAAGCGTCCGAGAAGCTTCAGAGTCCAGCACTGACTGTCTTTTGAAGCCTATCTGACCAAAGTTAAATCCACGAGGTTCCCATCCAGCTAACGGGAAATAGGGCAATAATAACCCACCCTGCAGTAACTACATATAAAGGTATCACCAAATTATACAAGACCCTCCAAAAGATTACATACTAAAGTGCTAAAATAAAATGTCAGTCTTTATCAAGTTAAGCTTATGGTCCACCGACACATGGCCTTAAAATAACATTACAAAATGTTTTGCAATCAAAGTTTGTACTGCCCCTTAGTATTAAGTCATGATAATACCACCTGGTGTCTTTCGGCCCTCCGGGGAAACTGCACTACAGTAAAACTTCACTTATACGATTTTCAAGGGACCAAATGAAAAAAACGTATAAGCGTGAAAAACGCGTAAATGAAAGTCGCTAAATAAAAACTGCAAAATGTATGTGACATTATGGGTTATACAGGGACTTGGTGTTATATGCGACGCGGACTCTCGCTCGCGCCCGGCGCGAGCCGGTCCCCCGTCAAGCACTTGGCCGTAATGCGCTTCTTGGCGCCACAAATTTCCCTCCTTTGCAGTGTGCTTTAGCAGTGTGGGGTTCATTTTAGTCAATTGTTCACGTCTTTAGTGCTCAGTGTGATGTTCCAATGCGATTTTCATTACGTGAACGTGTGTAAATACCTTCATAAAGTACAGAAAATCTTTCGCGAAAATGAGCTTAAAGACTATATTACAGTTGAAATACAGTCAATCGGTGGTGAGGAACTTCAGAACGTAAATTACAATTTCATAAAGAGGTGCCAGCGATGTGTAGCAGTGAATGGCGAACATTTTCAGCACCAGCTGTGAACTACAGTATAGGCTATATATAGGCCGCGCGAGCTCCGCATTACGGCAAAGTGGCTGGCGGGAGACAGGCCCGCAGCGCGGGCGAGCGATGGCCCCCGTTAAGAAGTGAACAACAGCAATCGTAATGCACTTCCTCTTCCTTTCACCGATGTTCACTGCTATCAAGGTTAACCACAACTGAAGCACCGAACAAGGCAGAACAATGACTGCAGCAAGTGATGTTGTATATCGCAACACACGCAACTTCAAGGTAGCTCTCGCCACAACATAGCGCCGCGCGAGGGATGGTTTCCGAGAAACGTACAGTGCGTATCATAAGTTTCTGGCTCCAATATTTTTAGAGATTTTAGGTAGGGAAACCGTTGTAAACGTATAAACGACGCATTTTTCTCTCGGGGACGTAAGATATGATCGTATAAGCGTGACAAACGAATAAATGTAATACGTATATCGGAAATAAATTAACATGGAAAGTATAGGGATTTTGCCGGGACCAAGAAAAAAATCGTATAAGTGTAGAAAACGTATAAGTGTGAATCGTATAAAAGAAGTTTTACTGTATTTGTTTCCCCGGAGGCAACTGCTTAAGAGTCTTTATGCCAGCAAGGTCCTCACCACACTGTCGCTCCAGTCACAGATCGCACCCTTGTATTCCAGTGTACCCCCACCACCCTACTCCAGTAGTACCAAATGCGACTAGTGGCGCAACCGCCCAAAACAAGGCCAGAGTCCAAGGTTTGAGTTGGTACTATTGAATATCACCCCACACAGGTTACTGCGTAGAAACCTTCCAGGAGCTGAGGCGTTACACAATGTTCTTGTAAGATTGTTCTCAGAACAAGAGCTTGGCGAATGAAACTGACAGGAAATGTTCACCTTTCAAATGTTCACGGATACAAGGCTTGATTTATCTCCCTTCCATCAGCGATAAGCCTTTAAGTGACAGCACACACAAGGGCACAAATCCTGGCAGAAAAAGGGCTTGGCGAACCCATTTCACCATCAGACAGGCGCCAGGGAGACGAAATTAATTCCCAGAAGGGCTTGGTGTATGCTCTCATGATAACCCGGACAGACCTGGAGTTCTTACTGCGTCTCGAAGATAAGATGAACATGTACTGATTTGCAAAATCGGTACATCCTCCTCCTCCAAAGGAAGACGATGGGGAGATGATGAACAGGGTGATGGTGTCCAGCTGGTCTCTTGGCAGCTGAAGAGGCTACTCCAATCTCCGCCAGCGGACCTTGAAGTAGATCTCCTCGGGTAGAATGATGCCATGGGACCTAGATGGTACCTCCAAACTGGGCCCAGATTGGTAGTACACGTCCCACATAGTGACCACTGAAACACACATCAGAACAGCAGCGTATGGTCCAAATACAGTTCCCTTAAAGGGAACAAGCGTTCCAGGCCAGTCAACCAGCCCTAAACAACTTAAGTTATCCCAGGAAGGATAAAAAAAAATCACACGAAGCATTAGTGTGCCATCGAAGTTCACTTAAGAGTCTTTCAAGTCACACACGGGGTGCTTGAGGCCACGAACAAGGTTCTGTGCCAAGACAGGGGTTCCAGGGCATAATGAAAGGTCCGCTTGAAGTATTAAAATCACACGAAAGGGGCAACCAACTATACGATATGACTGACGTTAACAAGCTTAATTGAAAATTCACTACAATACTTAGCAAGAATAACAATATCAACTTATATCAACCAATTTTTTACTAAAACATCCAGAAACCATAATATTTAAAAAAATTCAGATATTTTCCCACCGAAATTCCCTGAAATTTTATGGGCAACACCATGAAAATAGAAATAATGCAAGGGGGAACTCACTGGTACCCTTCCAAAACAGTTAAACATACTCAAAAATGAATTTACATTTACCTTGATGGCCTCACGCAGTACCGTAGGAAAACAGAACACATTTAGGAAACACCAAAACATTTTAAAACAAACACAACATACCATAATCAAACCATATGGATCGTCTCAGGTATGTGACACATATAAAAACATAATGAATACCAAAAGTCACTGTCTCATTTCACCAGTCGCTGCCCCTAACCGTCCACGGTGGCCATCCGACGAACGACAGAAAACAGTAACTACCTTCCACGAGAACAATAACCAAATGGGGAGACCACGTTAAACAATAGACACCACGATCCAACCAATTCACATACCAGCACCTACTAAATTTCACCAAATAACTTCATCGCTACTCGCCAACGCATCCTAACAGTCTACAAACTCCCAAGAGTTCCTGTAGGATGACCAACCGAACTCAGGACACTAAGGTGATCACACCTATCCCGAGAACCAACTTACAAAGTTACACCAAATGTTCAAAATTAAAACATCTTCTTATAATTAAGATGCCATCTTCTAGGCACGGAACCCAACCAATATCAAACCAACAACAACTACGAGCCCGGTGCGGAGGCTACACTAATTCTACTCCCAAAGCACATAGTTCAGCAAAATTAGACACAAATTCAAATTGGTACCAACCAATTTTCAAGACATACCTAAACGAACGTGGCTCCACCATTAAAAAAAAAACACAAATTACTTATAACGTTTACTCCCACACAGACACCAAACCACTTCCATGGTCCCATACACAGATCTACTTTACTACAACGAACACCCTCATAGGTGTCATGTGACACATTTCTACAAGCACAAGGTGATTAATATCCTCAAAACTTCAGATTCTCTAACTCAGCGGTCCTCGACATGCCACAGCATGCTCAAAATACAGAATTACAGGATCACAGATGTGATGGTAGGATAAATTTTCAAAATGCACGGGGCGGTTACTGTCCCCAAATTCACATGTTCTCCACCTTCAACATCTCCCACACACTGCATCATGTTCCACACACAGAATTACAAGGTCACTGAGGTGACAAAATGATAAATTTTCAAAATGCACGGGGTGGTTATAGTCCCCAAAGAAAATGCACCTTACACAGAACGAGAGCTAACTCACCAACTAATAGATACCTCAAATTTCTCCAGAACAGGCACGACATCTCCAGTGCAACACTATCTCGTTGCATAGAACAACTGACTAATGCTATAGCCTGGCTACCAGCTCGAAGCTGATGCTAATCGAACTTAATTTTCTTTTTCACACCCAAGTATACGGGGATACATGAACTATGATTCCAACTACAATCACATGAACGTTGTGACAATACCAGCAAGTCAGCAGTCTAACAGTATATACCGCAGATTACAAGTAACCCACTGACTAACCTAACCAGATACATTTTCAACCGACAAGAGATTGCAATTCGAAGATTTTCCAGATCACTGATACAATTTCTAAAGCCCTCACGTCAGCAGCTGAACAACACAGCGAAATGAGCATCACTCTGAAGCATTACACCTTATTTTCACATAAAATCGAAATCTCACTACCAACCTAACAAAATTATAACTAAATTATACCAAAAATTTACTCAAAAATATCAACCACGAATACGATGAACAAAACTCGGCTAACAGAAGCAGATCACAGCCTTTCTTGGGGATTACAAAAGATGACATAAGAGATTTGACTTCAGCGGAACAACTAGACCATCTCCCATCGCTCTGAACTTCATATCGCTTTCACAGGAAATAGACATCATAATTTCACCTTTTACACCCCTCGAGTTTCTCGTTCACTAACAGGTTTACAATATGATATATGGGTCCTAAAAACACGTTTCCTAGACAGATCCTCTAATAACACTGTTACTTCAGAAGGAAAGGACAGAATCTCATAGGGGCCTTCATATTTTGGCTGCAGTTTACCTGATACCTGACGACCTGGGGCTTTAGCCCAGAAGTTTTTTGCATACACAAAATCTCCGACAGAATATCCACCCTGTTTTCGGCCCAAATTATATCTCTCAGCCAGCTTATCATGCGAGATCTTTATAGCAGCTTTGGCCTCCTTCCAGATTTCTCTGACACGATCAGGAGAGGGTTGGTCAGGAAGCAGATCATGAAGTGACCACAGATTCGTTAGAGGGGAATTTGGGACGAACGCATACATAAGTGAGAACGGTGTTTTCCCATGGGATTCATGCTCAGCAGTATTGAAAGCGTAGGGTAACCAATGTAATGACGAATCCCACTTGGCATGATTGCCACGATGATATGCGATAAGCGCAGCTCTCAAATTTCGGTTAAGTCTCTCTGCCAAACTAGGGTTGGGGTAATAAGGTGTCGTGGTGACATGGGAAATAGCATAATCAAAACAAAATTTTCTAAACTGATGAGAAACAAAAGCCTTGGCATTATCTGACACCAAGTATTGACTAGGACCAAAGGAAGAGAAAACAGACTTTAAACATCTTATGACAGTAGCAGAGTCACAATTTCTAGTGGGAAAAATCCATGAAAAGTGAGAGAAACCATCAACACAAACAAAAGCAAAATGGTTACCCAGTTTAGACCTCGGCAGGGGCCCAACGAAATCCACATACAAGCGTTCCATGGGCCTAGACGCAGATTCGGAAGCTAACTTACCAACCTTACCACTAACGGTGGGCTTACTCACTTTACAATCATGACACCCCAGCACGAACTTTCTTACATCCTTATCGAGACCCTTCCAAACAAAAGACTGCCTTATTTTCTGTCGAGTTTTGAATATTCCTAGGTGGCCTCCAGCGGGTGACTCGTGAAAATACATTAGCATGCCATTTATCAGCGGAGTAGGCAAAACAATCTTAGGCTTTCTATCATGCCTAGTTACACAACACAGTACACCAGACTTTAAAATATAAGGTTTTATCTCTTCTCCAGAAACTAATCGAGCAATTAAATCACACAAGACGGGATCTTCCTTCAGATGGTCAGCAATGTCTCCAAACAATAACTGTGAATTTACTAACATGTGTTGAGCTGAATTAGCCCCAACAACAACAGGTTCCTCTAAAGAGGGAGTTTCACACCTGTCAGGAATTTCTCCATAGAGACGCTTAAGTGACACAGCACAAATATTTTCATGATTTTCCTCGGGAACGAGATTCTTACATTTATTAGGAACTTCTTCATACATGCGGATAAGGGAGTCGGCTATGACATTTTCACAACCCTTTATATGACGAACGGTGAACTGAAATGATGAAATACGGGTTGCCCACCTGGCGATTCGGCCAGTGGTTCGAGGTCTAGCCAGGACCCAGCTCAGGGCCTGGTTATCGGTTTCAAGTTCGAAAGGAACATGTTCGACATACATTCGGAATTTCTCCAGTCCAAACATCACTGCGAGCCCCTCAAGCTCATATACGGAATAATTTACTTCAGCAGGGGTCAGAGTTCGAGAAGCAAAACCAATAGGTCGTCTACCTAACTCACTTTCTTGTAACAACACAGCAGCTACAGCACCGAGCGACGCATCAGTCTGGATTATAAACTTCTTACTGAAATCAGGGACAGCGAGGACAGGAGCGCTACACAGTGCCTCCTTTAAATCGTCAAAGGCTGCTTGCTGCGACGGACCCCACTCAAATTTCACGTCAGACCTTCGCAGATGATTAAGTGGCAACGCCCGCTGTGCAAAATTGGGTATAAATTTACGCAGAAAGCCAACCATTCCCACGAATCGGGCTACTCCTTTCACATTTTTAGGGGGTGCGAAATCTCTAATTCCTTGGGTTCGGGAGTCATCGACCGAAACACCTTCAGCAGAAACAACATGTCCAAGAAAGGCAATTTTAGGTTTAGCAAGGGACACTTTAGACAACTTTACGGTTAGACCAGCAGATTTTAACCTCTCAAATACTTCACGAAGATGGCGCACGTGGTCTTCGAACGTCTCGCTATAAACAACAACATCATCCAGGTAGTGATACAAATAATCAAATTTGATGCCAGAAAACACGTGATCAAGAAGCCTACTAAGCACTGCGCCCCCTGTAGAGAGACCAAAAGGCAATCGGCAATATTCAGAGAGATTCCAATCGGTGGCGAATGCAGTCAGATGCTTAGATTCTTCAGCTAACGGAATTTGGAAATATGCCTGCGTCAGGTCAATGAGGCTATAATAGGAGGCGTTTTTGAATCAGAAAAAACAGCTATGTAAATCAGGAAGAGGGATGGATTCTAAAACAATCTTTTTGTTTAACCTACGATAATCTACGACTGGCCGAAAACCACCATTTGGCTTAGGTACTAAGAACACAGGTGAGGAATATGCTGATGTGGAGGGTCGAATCACTCCATCTAGTAACATCTGATCGATTAATTTCTTTAATTCCAACATTTTGGGTGGACTCAAACGGTAGGGAGGATGTCTGACGGGTATAGTATCCGTTACTTCAATTTTATACTCCAGGATCTTAGTCATTCCTAATTCGTCAGTGAACACCTCGGGAAAATACCCACACAAATCTCGAATCTCTTTAGCTTGAGCGTCAGATAAATTACTTAAATCCAAGGATTCAACCCCGGCGGACAAGACGGGTTCAGCATCACGGTTGACAACATGAGCACTCGCGCTAGGGACAGCAGTAGAAAAGAATTTAAATTTTACCTCAGAACAAAACCTGAACCAGAATGATTCGTGTTACATATCTAGCAGTAAGCCAGTATGAGCAAAAAAATTAGCGCCCAGAATAATAGGACATGACAAATTCTTAATGACCCAAAAGGAAAATTTCCAACAAAATTTATGAATCCGAACCTTAAACTTCACAGAACCAATTAAGTCCAATTGAGCACCATTGGCAGAAACCAACTTAACATCTACATTTGACAGGTTACTGAATTTACAAATGAGTTTCATAGACAAATACCAATTCTCGCTAACCAATGAAGCGGCACTTCCTGAGTCTAACAAAGCCATTACACATGCGTCATTAATTGCAATTTCAACCATAGGAGAGGGTAGAACTACATCAGAAACTTTAGAACAGACACCATTTGCTCCGATATCTTTGGCGTCATCCCTCGTCATCTCATTTTCCAATGCACATCGCTGATCCTTGGCAAGGTGGATTTCAGGATGCTTGTCTCGGAATAGTAAATTCCTTTTTACCGGACAGTTCCACGCTATGTGGCCCTGCTGCCCACAGTTGAAGCACGTCACAAGACGATTACTACTACTCCTAGGTGAATTATGGGAAGGACGGCCGGCCCCAGGTGGTGGTCGAACCGAGGGAGGTCGAACAAACGGAACAGGGTTAATGAAGGGAGGGGGCATGCTAGTTGCATACCTTATGATATCAACCGAACGCACGGATTCGGCCTGAATAGCGGCTTCACGCAGTTCCCTAATCGTACTCGGATTAGTTCCAACACATAGGCAATTCCGAAATTCCGGCGTAGCACCGGCCAAAATAAGCCTTACCACTTCTGCCTCTGGCATATCTACTCTAAAGACTTTTACAAACCTGGATATGTCCACAATGTATGAATTTAACGGCTCGTTAATACCCTGTGCTCTGTACAGGTAACGTCCCTTCACAGTATCGAGCGACCTGATGGGCACAAATACTCGCAACACCTCGGACATAAAATTCTCCACACTCCAACCTTCACACATGGCACTAGTCACATAGGTTCCCAAAGTATCCGACACATGGGAGGATATTAATTGAAAGACCACTTGGTCGCTGACACCGAATTGGATAGCACACTCATGAATATCGACCAATATTCTCAAAAAATCAACGACGCCTTCAACCGTGTCCATACTTCTACCCGATAACGTTGAAACAAAACCCAAAATGGGGTTTATTTTATTTATCGTATGGCTTTTAGTGCCGGGAGTGTCCGAGGACATGTTCGGCTCGCCTGAGTTTGTAGCTGCTTCCAGCGGACACCCTAAAGGGCGAGCTACAAGTTCCGTTCAATTTCAAGTAGTTCCAACTTTCGCCACCAGATATCAATGATACCTAGTGGTGAACGTTGGAACTTTGATAGAGCGTTCTGACGAAATCTAACCTAACAAATTTTGCTTTACACAAGTTTTGTCTGTGAAAGGATCTTTAGCATGCCATAAATCTATGACATGGGACCGCCGGCTTTACTTCCCCTCCGAAGGAAGGCATACTGAAGGATTTTCAACGCTCTTAAAAAATCCGACGACTTCGGCCGGGTTTGAACCCGCTATCTTGGGCATAGCAGTTTAGCATGCTACCGACTACGCCACCGAAGCCGCTCCCAAAATGGGGTGACTGACAGAACCAAAGCTGGCCTTAGGAAAAAAAAAAGAAAAAAAAAAAAATTAGAATGCTCATCATTGGACACGTTACGACCTGGCATTTCGGCACATGGATTTCCTTGCACATAATTTTGGTTTCCGGAACAAGATGAAGAAATGAGGTTACTCCCTGAATTTGAAACACTCCCCTGAGAGTCTCGATAAACAGAATTTAAATCCCTAACCGGTTCGGAAGGAGAATTTTGTGTCACTGTAGGCCCCTGATGACCTGAGTTAGCCGGCACTTTAAATGATGAAAGAGACCCGGAATTATCTCTAGAATTTACTTCTCGAGTACCGACACTAACAGGATTACAACTAGATGAGGGGAAATTTAAGACAGACTGGGGTTCGATTACCGCCCTCCTTACACGAGGCGAGACGACAACAGCAGAGACGGAGTTACAAGTTACACAATTACAACTGCAAGTACAAATTTCACGTCCGGGGAGGTTGAAGGTTACGTTGCTGGTATTATTTGGCACAGAAGCCATCACAGCATTAGGATTAACGGTATTCGAAACTGGTATCACCATATCAGGACCTAACGCAGCCTGGTCAAGCACAGAATTTGTTGTCACAGTTTCATGATTAAAGGTACGGTTACCGACAATAGGAAAAATCTCTCGACTCTCACAGCTGTCGGGCAGGCGAGCTATTCCGTAGCCACGGAGTGCGGCGGGTTCAGCGACACGATTACCAACTTGGCCAGTCGCATTTTCAGCCAGACTGGCGCCTAGACTTGTCGAGACATTACGGCTACATGCAGGAGTTGAATTCAATAAATCCCCACTTCCAAGGTCTGAGCACATTCCACTAAATTAACTTCGGCCTCTAATAAACTTTTCAAATCGGCGATGGGACGTTCTTCATCAGATTGCAACAAATCCACACATCGGAGATATAGGTAATCAATTCTAGCTTTCAATTTGGTGAGATCAACAGGGCTACATTCTACTTCACTGAAACCATACTTAATTACGTTACAAATTTCTTTAACTGCGTCACATAACTTTGACTCACCGAGTTTGAATTCAGCAGTTGACAGCTTTGGAAGGGTTGCTGCAAAATTCACGGCATACTCTAGACTCTGGCGCGCTAGTTCTGCGTCCCTGGGCACTTCAAGGTTACGTAACAGCAATTCGTAGGTTACCTCTTCATCTGATAAGTATTTCACGATGATTTTGCGGGAAGCCATCGTACATAAATTTCATGTAACAGAACACAAATTAATCATTACACAGAGTTTGAAACAATCCTACCTATGTGGAGAAAAGATTAGTAAGGAGGAGGGCCCAATCTACGTTAATTAAGTTAATGAATTTAATTTTAATTAATTACTGCAATCAGTCAGCAGGAAAGATTATTTGCTAATGGCAAGATCACAGAACAAACTATGCTCTCTGCTATCAATGTACTGGCTCTCATCCCCCCCCCTTTCCCTTTTGATTACCAAAAGAATGATAATAAAATTAGCATATCAAAATGCTTTATCAACATGATATTACCATACCAAAAATTAATAATTATAACACACAGAAAAGGCCTGATTTAATTACTCACTAGGTCAGCTGAGTTCACAGCAAAAAAAAAAAAACCTAGGAGTGAATGTTCCAAATTTTCGTGGTATTCAAGAACACCCTGATTTGATTTAGGATAAGAGATCAGGCGGGACGAAGCTAAGGTCAAGACCAGCTTGTTGAATGGAAGGCTGGACGTACTCGGAAAGGCCGACAATTTTGATCTTGCCACACATGGTGAAAGGAATAGAAACAATCTTCCTACTGACTGCCGTCATTAAATAAAAAACAACATCAAAATGTCAAGGTATAATAAGAATCTAGGAATGATACAATTGAATTACAATTAAATTACAACTAAAACCTTTAACCCCTTAGGCTAATATTTAAGGGTAATGCGGAAACAAGTTCCGGGTAATACAGTGAATAAAATAAAGTCAGACATTGTCCAGTTGGCAATATTACATTTCCCCATCATACGATTAATTGAATTACTGAATTGAGGGTAGTATCATCCGCAAGGATAAAGGAAATTTAACAACATGAAATTCAGCCCCGGTGCCGTTTCACAAACAAAATGCATAAAGCAACAAACGCGTTCCTTAGCGAACGAAAGCGTCCGAGAAGCTTCAGAGTCCAGCACTGACTGTCTTTTGAAGCCTATCTGACCAAAGTTAAATCCACGAGGTTCCCATCCAGCTAACGGGAAATAGGGCAATAATAACCCACCCTGCAGTAACTACATATAAAGGTATCACCAAATTATACAAGACCCTCCAAAAGATTACATACTAAAGTGCTAAAATAAAATGTCAGTCTTTATCAAGTTAAGCTTATGGTCCACCGACACATGGCCTTAAAATAACATTACAAAATGTTTTGCAATCAAAGTTTGTACTGCCCCTTAGTATTAAGTCATGATAATACCACCTGGTGTCTTTCGGCCCTCCGGGGAAACTGCACTATTTGTTTCCCCGGAGGCAACTGCTTAAGAGTCTTTATGCCAGCAAGGTCCTCACCACACTGTCGCTCCAGTCACAGATCGCACCCTTGTATTCCAGTGTACCCCCACCACCCTACTCCAGTAGTACCAAATGCGACTAGTGGCGCAACCGCCCAAAACAAGGCCCGAGTCCAAGGTTTGAGTTGGTACTATTGAATATCACCCCACACAGGTTACTGCATAGAAACCTTCCAGGAGCTGAGGCGTTACACAATGTTCTTGTAAGATTGTTCTCAGAACAAGAGCTTGGCGAATGAAACTGACAGGAAATGTTCACCTTTCAAATGTTCACGGATACAAGGCTTGATTTATCTCCCTTCCATCAGCGATAAGCCTTTAAGTGACAGCACACACAAGGGCACAAATCCTGGCAGAAAAAGGGCTTGGCGAACCCATTTCACCATCAGACAGGCGCCAGGGAGACGAAATTAATTCCCAGAAGGGCTTGGTGTATGCTCTCATGATAACCCGGACAGACCTGGAGTTCTTACTGCGTCTCGAAGATAAGATGAACATGTACTGATTTGCAAAATCGGTACACAAACATTTAGTAGTAAAATCAGTTTGGTATGTCAATCTGTTATTTTTATACAGTCCATCGGAACTTGAAAAAAGAAACAGCCCTCGTATTGTACCCGTTCGTCCGAGGGATGCGATGACCCATCTGCTATTACATCGCATTCCTGGATTTCCAGAACAGAGTGGAGTTAAATGAACATGAAGTCAAATAAGGAATGTGTCGGAAATTAAGTTGAAATATCACAAAAGCAGAGGGTAACACGAGATAAAGTATCTCCAGGGTCGTTACGGGTTTAAATTTAATTTAAAAAATTACAATAGAAATGGGCGCCACCAACTGAATCCCTAGCAAACCACATCCTTCCTGGTTAAGCCTTAATTAAGACAAGGAAAGAATTAGGAAAATCACATCATCATCAGATCACAACTAAGATAAAAAGAAATTTATTCAAACTTTGATAGTCAGACAGAAATATTAAACACACTTCCTACCTTAGAGTATGGTCGAATGCCAACGTTAAATAGGGATGTAGCCTGAGAAAGTTCGCGCCAGATAGCACTCGTGTAGTACTGGGTAAGCGCAAGGCGATCGTCCTATGTTTCCCCCAGTCAGCTACGAGGAATATATAGATTGTGACCCGAGTTTTCTAAGCTAAAGTAAATTATATCTTCTCTAATTTTACTCCAAGACTATATTAATTAATTCTATAGGTATATCCTCTAATATATTATGAACGATTTTCAGCGTTTAAGCGTTAAACAGCTGTAAAATGAGCTACGGACTAGAGGCGCTAAAACTAGTGAGAGGAGGGAAGAATTAGTAGGCTACAGTGGTAATAACAAAATTCTAACACGCTTTATTATTCAAATTATGAATAGGAGTCAGCATGCTTGAGTATTGTAGGCCTATATTGATAAATAGCCTATATCTCCATAAGACTTAAATCATAAATAGAGATTTCCCGGTCAATGCATGTGAGATTTTCAAAGTGAAATGCCTTGTTCTGTTCGGATTCCACGTAAAGAGGAAGTCCTCTGTGCCTTATGATCTCTAGATTAACGGTAACGTAAAACTATAATCTTCCTTTTATAAATAGAGATTTAAATATTCACTGGCTCCCCTTGCTTATAGACTTCGATTCGTGTATTTTTTTGGTTGATAGCGTACATGAAACGGTCTTGTTTTAAGGTAAACATAATCAAAGAAAGTTGATACCGGTATTGTTTACCTCAAAATGCATCACAACGTTTGGTTCTTTTGTAATTTGTCAATTTCTTAATACAAATAGTTTCCGTACCCCTTGGAAACGACTTAGGGGTACAGTATTTAAGAAGTTTGAGAATCCCTGTTTTAAGGCCATGAACTGTTTCCATTCATCTGGCTAACTTAGGCCTATGACTCAAGAATGTAGAAGTCAGTCACAACCGGTACCACATTCTCCGTCGGGCAGATGTAAGTTGACGATTAATTCTGATTTCAAGAAACCAACCATAATACGTTTTTGACTGTTAATGTTGTGACATTTATTCTTGAAGTATTTGTCGAGTATTGATGCCTTTGAAAATGGGAGTCACAAATGTTACATTCACTTCTTCCTGTATATTGACGATTTCTTCCCGTACCGTACTTCAACGGAGATAATTTATGCAGATTCCGATATTGTAGGCTTATCGTGGTAAACTGGCAATTTTCTTGTGTATGGCCTCTTCCTTATTTTTGTTGTGTTCGTGGTCCACGGAAAAAGCGATGGAACAGTGCCCGGTTTTAATCTTGCTCTCTCACCTTCAAATACAAACGCATAAATTCAGTGGTTGTTATCGATATGTCTATTCAGTTTATAGGTAGGAATTATTTCCCTTTGTAAATCACACTTGCCCAACACAGTTTTCGTGAAGTCATCGAGTTGAAAACGATGGGAACACACTTTAATATTTTCGGTCAGATTTTCTTCACCGAAATGTTTCCTTCTAATAGCATGTAAACATTTCTTCCTCATTTCTTTATTTTGTGAAAATTGGTGACACGAAATCGGATTTCCCTGATTTTTGCAAAGAGGAACACTGCAATAGCTCGGCATAGTCACGAAAATAGCAATTTAAACAACTTAAATTCGTGGATATTAACGGCATGAGAACACAGGAGACAAATGAAGAGCGCCTTGCGCTTACCCAGTACAACAGCAGTGCGCTCTATCGGTGCTAGTTCTATACATCCCTATTGTCATTGTCCTTAAAATCGAACCATCTCTATGCTATTCAAAGTGTACTTCTTCCACATAAAAAAATGAAAGTTTTCTAAAGTTCGCTTGGGTTCTCAGGTTCACCGTAGCACTATGTCTATCCGTCACTGACATTCGTGATACCTGAGACCTAACTTCTCTTTAAGTTAACATCATGAATGTGGATGTCAAAAATAATGAATCTGTCTAAACACATATATTCTAATCACATATTTAAATATCAACTAATTTTATGGCTTGAATGGCATTATTCAAATGCTGAAAATCTCAGTAAATGCTCCTAGAAATCGAATAAATAATTTACACTTGTCATTAATGATTGCTTGTTTGTGAATCAAAGAAACTCCACTACTCATTGGTTATCATCATCATATCAAAATTAAATATCTCTCACATTAGTTCTCATCTCAAAATTCATTATATTCAAGTCAGAATAATTAATTCATTACCATCAAATCATTTAAATGAATATTATAATCATCAATTCATTGTATTCTCTAATTATTCACACACTCTCATTTCATCATCTCATTCAAATTAAATCATCTCAAATCATCCATCTAAATTGTTTGATTCATCAATTCATGTTGCAATTCTTTAAATTATTTAAGTCATATCTCTCACATTTAAATTTATTAATCATCAGCTTCTTTAATTAATTACCACCTTCTAATTCAGTTATTTATCAACTATTTAATTAATTATTAATTTATTTAAATCAGCTTATTTATTCAATCTTTAATTCATCCACTTATTTAATTCATTGATTTATTCCAAATTTTAATTTATCAATATATTTAAATTTTAATTCATCTGGTTATTTAGATTTTTATTTCATCGAGTCATTTAGATTTTTATTTCATTGGGTCAGATCATTAATATGCTTAAACTTCAGATTATTATTTTATTAATTATTATTATCAGAAAATCTTGTATTATCAACATTATTTATTTGTTTAATTTCCTAACAAATTGTTTAATATGGGTTATAGAACGTTGTCTTACAGTTTTATCACTTCCAAGTTATATATCGTATTTAATTATCATGCCAAAAAATATTATTGCCTTCACAAAATCACGTTGGATCTTACTATCCAAAACTTCATCATATACTCCCACTTTATCAAATACCATATTTGAATACCATAATTATTCCACGTAACACCATAACTATTCCACATAACACCATAACTATTCAGAGCACAGCATGAATCTCAAAAATTATGCTAGACTGGGTTCGACAACCTCATGTCTGCCTCAAAATACATCAGCAATATTGCAACTTCCACTTGGCAACTTCCATAAAATGCCTATCACAAACTTCACTTAATCTCGTTGCATGATCTACAAAAATATATAACTGGCTTCAAATTATTAACGCACACAATCTCCAAGAACTGTAATTAATCTGATCACATCTCGACAACTTCTTAAACAATAAGGAAAAATTACCTTAGTAATCGAAATCCAATTCAAGATCTGCTTTCGAATAGAGCATAAATTCTCTTAAAATTCTCAAAATTCACTTCACAGAAAAACACCAATGTGTTATAATCTCTCACATCAAAAATATGTAATACTGATCTGCCTCAAAATAAATCTGACCATTAATGATTCATCTTACAAGATTCAACTACTTGAAATCCTTCTCAAAGGTATCAAACTCATTCACAAAAGAGTATCAAAAGTATCAGCTGTTAAATGAATGTACTCTCAAAAGAGTATAGCAACAAAATATTGGATTGGCAAACAAGAATTACAAAATGTAACCCTGCTGACATTTATTTTTAATTTATTTAACAAAATTCGACTAATGTGTAACTAGTAGTTTCTTGTTTAATCCTCTTACGATCTCAAGTACATTCGGATGATAAAAATGAGGCCCTCAACTGGCAGGTTAGGTGAGTACCACCACGCAATCGCCTAAAGCGAAAGGCCCTGCCCCGTAGACTACCATGATAATGCCCTAGACGATGGGTTAGGTGTGTACCACCATGCAATCGTATAAAACGAAAGGCCCCATCTCGTAGACTGATGAGTGAATGTACCAGATTGGAATTAACAAGTCTCTAGTTGTCACATAAAAGCGATATTCATTCACTTGAGTGAATAAAATCTTAATATCTCCAAACAATCCAATAGAAAAAATCCCTACTGATGAATAATACATACTCGCTAGTATGCAATGAACTGACGAAATAATTTAAATTATCCAATTGCAGATCACGAGTTCGAAATACTCGCCACAAAAAAATAACTATCCATGAAAAACTATCCTTACTGAAAAATGTCAAAAAGACTAAACATCTGCTTAACAAAGTCAACCAATGGTGAGAACGTCGTATAATGGTGCCTGCCATATTCTAGCAAAATGGAGCAAAATATATCTAAGCCATGTCAAAATAATCGTAGAACTCCTACTAGAAATATATACATGTATGCCCAGTGTTCATGAAAAAATCATATCAGGAAAGTCATAACTCTTACAATACCTTCTTATATCAGCTGTTAATATATTTCAATGATCGTCGATTATCCTCGTGTGTGCCAAAAATTTCTCGAAAGATCGACGAAAACATCGTATCACCCACTGAACTAACGATTGACTTCATATTCCAAGTGAATCTGGTGTTGGATATCCTCTTCTTCGGGAACCGAATCCATCGCTCTGTGGTGCCATCACGTCTCCGTATTCGCCTAGCCCGACATGATGAACTGCATATTATCCATCACGGATATAGTCCAAACTCTTCCATAAAAGTTCATAAATGTAGAGTACCCCATACTCTTCGACTATGTCACGCCACTGTCCCATACAATGTTCGGTTTGCATATGACAAAGGTTAATCTCCACAGCGGCTGAATTTCACTAGTAGAAAATAAATTATTTATAAAAGTGTATAAATTTCTTAAACACCCTGTATCTTGTGTTCGTAACTGATATTTCATAATTGTTCATGAAAAACAACTATAATGATGCACGTGCCCATGTTCATAAAGTGCATATTCTCGTAACTGTTCATTTGCCTAAAAGCATTAATGTTGGCCTGACCCCATGGTCGCTTTAAATATTCCGGTCTGAAATGCATTATTTAATAAGCCGTGATACCAATGGAATATATCTAAGTCCATTTGAAAGTTCACAATAGCAGTATATAATCGCTGTCTGCCTGCACAATTAGACTGTTGAACACAAGTCCAAACTTATAAAGTTTTAACAAAATGTCGAAATACTGTTCAGCTGCTTGCATGTCGCCTGCTTATAAAATGTTGGACCCAGCACGCCCTGTTCTGCCTCACTGTTCTCGAATAATGCGACACTTAAAACTGGCCTCATTATATCGCTTCGCTGTGCTGTCCTGTATTAAGAATGCGGCTTGAAATAATGTTCTCAATTCTACCACAATGCTGCGTATTACTTTAACGAACTGTAACATTGGAAAAGCATTGCTGTTTCACATAACTGTAACCACGATGTTGAAAATACATCTGTCCGAACACCGGCTCTCCTTTCACTTTCACGGCCTGTATAGCTTGCCTTGCTAACCGCTTCTCGCACTGCACACCGTGCTTCTCTCGTCTTGACTGACTGACCTACTTTCGTTTCCTCCGCACCATTTGCTGTACTCGGCTCTGCTTGCCGGAATACAACTGCTGTCCTCAGACCGCGTGATGATCTCCGCTCGGCGCTGTCACGTGACGTTCCCTACCTTCTGTGGTCATACGTCACAACTATAATCTCGGCCACAATCATATTGGCGATTAAGTTATACAATAACTTAAGGAGTTATCTGCCTTTCTTCAAGTTATCACCATAAAGATTTCCTGATATTTCTTCTCTTCTGAGATGATATAATATTATATTCTATATAGATCTTGATAATACTCCAATATTCCTCCCATAATTCCATCTGCTTGACTGGTAGTGCCACCTTCATCCTTGGCCTCCTACGTCATTTCCTACCATTCTTCTCGACTCGATCTGAGCGCTATCTTTTCTTCTTTTCCCATAAATCTCAACTACGGCTCGATGTCAACTGGCGTAGCCGATAGCCTCAACTAGTTATCGGGTACAGTATGTACAATGCGTGCGCTTTCAATAGTACAGCAGGGGGCCATGGCGTGCCACAAGCTCGACCAAGGCCACCGCAGCAGCGAATAATAAAGTTGCCGCTTGCCGTTCTTACTTTATATGAAATACCCTGTAGAATGCCGGTTAAATTTCATTCAGACGCCATGTTGGATTGGTGCGACGTAATAAAATTTCAAGGGCACTGTCGGGGTCGGACTAAATAGTAGTAATGGCCTTACCGAATTTCAATGAAATCGCTCCAGCCGTTTAGCTTTTATTGGGGTGGGGGGCACACACACACGGACAAAAGGTGATCTCAAAAGCCTTTTTTTTTTTTTTTCATAAATGAAAATAGTCTTAAAATTGCGATCAATTAGAAGGGAGAAAAAGGTGATTATTGCTGTAGTGTTGCCAGTTCACCAACGAGAATCAGCTGACGTAGACCTACATGATTATAGCCGTAAAGTTAACAAAACACTCGTAATGCGAACAGACATGTTTACACGCATCATACTCGTGAATAATGTAGCAGAAATTACACGTATACTGCGGTTAACAAGAAGACGGAACAACTCAGTTGCCAAAAGAGCACTCCACATCAACCCAGGTGGAACAAGACCACGTGGAAGACCTGCAAAGCGGTGGACTGACAACATCAGGGCTGACATGCACGCTGTTGGTCTAACACCAGAAGATGTCAACGACCGAAAGAAGTGGAGGAGATTTAGAAAAGTAGCAGACCCCGCAAGGGATTAATGCTAGGAAGAAGACGACTGCGGTTAACAGAATATTTCTGATAATGAAGTAGAAAAAAATTGTAACAAATAAATTACTCACCTTTACCGTCTCGCGTCCGGAGTCGAAGATGTTCAGAGTTCGAGAAAATGTATTATAAAACCTATAAAGGGAACACAACACTCATTTCGGAGTCACTATTGCCGTCTGACCCCACTCAATGAGCGCATTCTTTCTTGCTGCCATTGTTGGAGCTTTGCCGTGAATGACACTATGATACGGGGCATTGTCCATAACAATTGTGCTCGCACATTACAATTTCCCGGGTTTGACTCCTTAGTGGAGTCCCTTGTCCTCCTAAGGCCTTTCCTCTCTTGGCGCGTGGCTTCCTCGTGGTAGACCCCGGCATGACACTATTACACACACGCATGGCAGAAATAACACACACACACACTCACTGACCTAAAGCTAACCTACAACTACACGTAATTATACTATACTATGTCAAACGACAAACAAATACTAAGCTATTAAATAACAACAGACTAGGCCTAGATTAATATCAAAAAGAAAAAGTATACGAGAATACACAAAGACCGCCAATGAAACTAACTGTCCCATATAAATAAGACTTATACCGGATTAACCCGTTATGTGGACGTGTGGGTTTGGTACTAATCGGCCAATGTGGTCTACAACCTGACAGACCTTGCTTGCTCTGCTACGTATGTTTTGAACTGAGCATAACCTGTCTTCTTTAGGGGAGTGTTTCACCTCTGTTGAGTGTTGACCTACCAAATCTACGTTCCTGTAGTATTCGTGAGGAAATGTATATTCTTACTTCTGACCAAGTATTGGTACTACGATGCTGCTTCTCAATATGATTAAAGTTGCTCAATCAATTCTCTTACTATTCAATGAATGTGTCGCATATATAATTTAATTAAATGAAAGAGGATTTCCTATAAAACAACAACCGCCAAATATATTCTTTAAACAGAACAAATACAAATGCCAGACAGGCTAGAGGAAGAACCAATCATTAAAATATACTCTAGTCAAATAATATTCTCCAATGGCGGCTAATAATGATACGCCGTTTGGCAACCTTGCATCCAAGCACTAAAATGGGAATCTGAACCTTCAGGAAATCGCGTGATAATTACATTTCTCCAAACAATTATTTCATAGTTGTTTCCAAACTCGCGTCTCAGATAGACGTCAGATCAACAAATTCACTCGGCCAGTTAATATTTCAATTCTGACCAATCCAAACAAATGACGATTAGCCATAGATAACATAATTATTTCTCGGCGACTAAATTGGCAAGATATAACCAAAACTTAGGCCAAATATAAGGTAATGGGCCCATATTAAAAATAAAACAAATCGCCACAAGAATGAAAGGTATTCTGGCTATACTAGTCTCGTAGTAAAAACATAATGCAGCAAAACCTTCGTTAAAGCATATTGGCCAGACGACACCTGACTATGAATTCAATAATTCGAAATAATAAAATTATTATATGGTCCGGAAACACTCCGAAACCGCTGTGAATAGATTAATCATAATATTCTTCATTACCTTGGTTATCTCCATCGATGTGTTTATGGCCACCGAGGCCTGGCCCACGGTAGACTTCCGACCAATTCAGGTCCCCATAGTTGAATGCTCGTGACTCACCCTTTGCTTCAAGTCGTACGCGTATTACGCGTTGCCAATCGTTACCAAAACACACAAGCACCTTACCTAAAGAGCTTCAACTCAAGTTACAGAAATTTAAGTTGGCATTTGCATGACATTATGAGATGTCACATGCCCATTGGTTCTTCAACTACAATGCACAGTCAGAAGTACAAGGTACATAAAACATGCAACAGAAGTGGTACAGCACCATCATAGTGAATATACAATTTCAATTACATGCAACTTTCAGACATTGACTTGCACAATTACATTTCCAAATATTTTCAGTGGCATGCAGTAGTAATTGTGTCTACTAGCATGCATTTTTAAATTTCTTTTAAGGGGAAGCTAATAATTCTTTATTTCTTCTTTTTCCTAAAATGGGGTTTGAAAATTAAAATCTTGAAGTAACCAACGAAGCTTTTTGACGAGATACGACGACGGCCGACGGGACACGAGGGCACCCGACAGGCCATGGAGAGGGCCGACAGCAGGGTTTGAAGATTGTGTCAATTTCAATTGGCACACTAACCAAGCACAATGCAAACAGCTGACAACAACATGTGAACGCAAGATGTTAGCTGGCAACATCGTCAGCGAATCTCGATTTATCTCGATATATCAATTTGAATGGCTGCCTGTGATTGGCTGGTTAGAGTGTAGCTGTGACGTAGCACTGAAACTTCAAGTCGGAAGTAAGGACGGCTCTAGTATAAAGTCATCAATTAGAAGGGGGGGAAATAAAATCCTATACATACATATAAAAAAATTCTTCCAATCTTTCATTTTTGTCTTGCCTTTTTTTCTTTTTGCAGAGTTTGTATACCCACTAGAAATTTTTGTCATAATAGTACTTTTCAGTGGTCTTGAGTATGTATGTACTCCGAAAATCAAGTTATTTGGGGTAAGAATAAAAATTAATTTCTCACTGCTTAAACAAAATTTAATTTAGCAGCATAGGGGTTAAGATTCATTTTTCAGCCATTTGGTCTCTAGTCTCGGAGAGTTTTAAAATATACGGGAATTTGGTCGAATTTTGTTCGGGAAATACGGGAAATGTACGGGAATTTTAAAATGGGTTACCACTCGACACCATGCTAATCAATTTTAAACTAGTTTAAACTAATAAATTGTTTTAAACTGTAGAATTTTGATTATGCAAATAATCGTTTGGTTTCAGAATGGCTACCTTGTTGATGGTTGTTCGTCTTGTATGCGCCCTTTTTGACTAAGCTTTCAGTTATAGCTGTTAGAAACTGTTTTGGTGGAAGTTTCATTTGGTTGTGATAATGAAAGCCATCTGACAAGTGAGCAAGTTTTCTTTTTTCTCTTTATGGGAAGAGTTTGGTTATATTTATCGCAATCCTGCAGCGAAGCCGTGCTCGCTAAATCATGCACCATGGCCACGTGAGCAACTGTAACAAGTCCGGAGGTCAGAGGTGCTGACGGTGCCTATCCTGAGTGGGTTTTCCATACTCCCTCCAGGAAAATACTGGGATAGTACCTTACTATAAGTCCCGGGGCACCTACCTCATCTTTATCCGTAAGACGCTACTACGAGGGTCACTACGAAAGTTTTGAGATACACCAAACGTAATTTTTGGGAAATTATTCCGATTGTTGCACTTTCTCAAAATACTCACAACTACACTGTATACACTTTTGCATTTGCTGAAATCACTTCTGGAAGCACTCCTGCCACATGTTTTCTTCGATGGCTGCAAGCTCATCTTCGTAGGTCGTAACATCTTCTTCAGGGATTGAAAATCTCTTTCCACGCATGCGATTTTTTTACCAGTGGGAAGAGAAAAAATCACGCGAAGCCAGGTCAGGACTGTAAGGTGAATGAGTCATTAGTTTGACCTCCGTAGAATCCAGGAACTGAATTGTGACGTTGGCCGTGTGTGCAGACACGTTGTCGTGATGGAGAAGGATCCCTCGCAAACCTGTGCGTGGCCACTGTTCTTGAAGTTTGGCAAAATCTTTTGGCAGGCAAACCTTGGTGTACCAATTAGCGGTAACTGACCTTTGTTCCTCCAGAGGAATGGTTGCCACATGACCACTTTTTGAGAAGAATGAAGCCACCATTTTCTTGCCAACACTTCGGGGGCGCTTCACTTTTGTCGGTGTCTTGTCATCAGGAAAGATCCACACTGCTGATTGCCGCTTGGTCTCTGGATCAAATTGATAAATCCAGGTTTCGTCACCTGTGACGATGTCAGAAACCCGTCTAGAGTCCCCTCCTTTGAATCTAGTCTTCATTTCCTCACACCATTCAACAGAGGCTAGTTTTTGTTCTTCTGTTAAATTGTGAGGCACCCATCGGGATGAGACCTTCCTCACACGAAGGAATTCATGCAGGATTTTCAAAACTTCTGGCGAACCAATCTGCAATGCTGCCTCAATTTCTTTAAATGTTAGACAATTATTTTCGCAAAGCATTTTCTCCATGGTTGTGATGTTTTCCTCAGTCCGCTGTTGCCGGACGCCCGCTTCTCTCCTCATTTTCCAAAAATTTTCGGCCCCTTTTAAATTCCTGAAACCACCGGAAAACTGTGGCACGGAAAGGGGCTATCTCCCCAAAAGCCTGTTGCAAACGCTCAAAACATCGAGACTGGTTTAACCCACTTTTAAAATCGTAGAAAATCATTGCACGAAAATGCTCTCTTTCCAGCTCCATTGCAGCAACTGACTACCTGCGTGCTGCGGCTTGTTCGACCTTGCACTGCGGGACTTCCCGGAGCGGGGGAGTCACTTCCTGCTACCAGGTTACTCGCAAAGGATGGGGCTTCCGCACCCTGCGTTCCATTCAAGTGGGTCAACCTCCACTTCCTCACATCTCAAAATTTCCGTAGTGACTCTCGTACAGTCATTACATAAATACAGGTTTCAGAAAAGTTCAACATACACACAACTACACAGGGCTGATGACCAAGATGTCCCAAGACCGTAAAATGAATTAGCGACATTTATTATAATATATTGACCACACTGGTCACCAATTTCTCTGGATTAGTATAATATTGATTCCTTACACTACAAAATGGAGGCATATGGAAGACACTAAAGGTTAAGTTCTGTGTGTTGGCTTTACACACAAACACAAACCTAATATGGGGCTTATGCCCCAGACCCTCTTATTTGTAATACAAGGAGTTGGTTTCGCTCAGACCGTTGTCTAACCTATACCAAACACAGAGTAGCGTGCGTCCTGCTGAGCACTTTCTTCACAATGAGACTGACTAGAGAAAAATAGAGAGAAGACACGGCTCTATGCTCAAGTATACACACGACCTTCCCCTTAGGCACAAGTGCATGTATGAGATGAAGGGCCTAATCTTATGAATATCCATGCTTAGAACGGAGTGTGCACATTTTTTAGAATTACGATATGAGGCAGACATGGATATAATAAGACTTCACCCAAAATTATTTGTGTACTTGTTCAACTCCTGGTGTAGCGACTAGCATTCTTGGCCGTCGCCTAGAGGGTTTGAGTTCGATTCCCGGCTCTGCCAAGCAATTTAATTCTGAACTCAACTCCGTGAGTCAAAATTGAGAAGAAGAATCTCACCTTAGCCTTCCTGGAAATGGTTTCCCATTTCTACTCCAGGCAATTACCGGGATGGTTCCTAACTTAAGGCTATGGCCGCCTCCTTCCCAATCCTTACCTGAATTACAAATACACACAGATTAATACAGACACCACAGTAACACAGATAATCAGAGAAATTCTAGTTGCCCAAGTACATGGGGCTAAATGACCACGATGTCAAAGTTCCTCAAATGAAACAACGTTATTTTATGTGATGTAAATACACCCACTATCATTCTATGTAGCAACGCTTGTGGACACACTATACGGTGATAAAATCGGCTGCGTTGGCCGAGAGCACTAACACGCTGCCGCGCTGGCTTCGGGAGAGCGTGGGTTCGAATCCCACCTCGGCCATGCTGAAAATGGTTTTTGTGGTTTCCCATTTTCACCACCAAGCAAATGCCGGGACAATTCCTTTCAATAGGTCCACAGCCGATTTCCTTCCAATATCCCTTCCCTGACCATCCTGGAAAAAAAACAAAAAAAAACATAACACAGGTTGTCAGAGAAATTGGAGTTATCTCGTACTTCTGTATTCAAAAGCCTCTTCAAAAGGTCATACACACTGAGAATTAATTTCTCATCTGGCTGTGCAAAACTGTTCGGATGACACTCGGTTTGCTAAGGGACATTGTTATGAGTTCAGAACTTCAGCTCTCAGCAATTCTTAAAGCTCCACTACTGAATTGATACAGTAATACTGTCGCTCTAGTTTGTATTCTTCGACTAACCTAAATAATGTTTCAACACTCACAAGGGCAGATGTTATCTCTCGAATGGCTGGTCGTAGCATTACAGGGTTTGGATAGTCAGCTTCAAACTTTTTAGCTCTGTGACCTAGGATCATCAAAATATATATATTTTTTTTTCCGTGCGCGGAGAGAAATAAAGATTTTGTATGGATCAGCGAACTTAGGGAGGTCAGTTATCTAGGCAACGTCGCTCTACTCTATTGGATGGCGCAGGCGAGCGAGAGAATCTGGCTCCTCCCTCGTGTCCAGAGGTGTTTGGTATAGTAGCGACCAATTGTTTCGCCCAGGCCGTTGTCTAACTTGATAGTAACCAATGGTTTTGTCTCACCATGGCTGTAGAGGAGTGCAGTATATTTTTTCAATTACCATATATACCTGAATGTAAAACGACCCCAAACATAAGACGAGGCCTAGTTATCAACTGCCTCTTACAGATTTTATAAAAAAAAAATGTACTCGTGAACTCATAACTTGGACAATATATATGCCCTTAAGGTTGTACTTGCAAATTAGCTTGCCGTGACTGGCAGGTTTGTTGTATCTTAGAAGTTGCTCAACACTTAATTGAAGCTATTTTAAATCAATAAAATGCTTTTGTTTCCTTGTATCCAGTAATGAAAAACAAATATTATTTTTTACAGGGTTATCTACATTTAACATGTTGTTTAAATACTGATTTACTCCGCCTTTGTCTGGTCCCAAGTCCGGAATGCGAAAGGAGGAGGGTTAGCTGGTTTGGCAACCAGCTGTAAAAACAGCCAACGCCGAATGTTGGGCGGCGGTAGGTAACTCGACGCCCTGAAGGGGCCAACGGCTTCTGACGGATGAGCCCCTTGAGGTGGGGTGCTAGTCCCCTCAGTGGAGGAAATGACAGTGAAACCCATTACGTAATTTTGGCCCAACGGCAAAACGGATGGAGGAGGAACTTCCCTTGTGGTTCTCAACGGTTGTGGAGGCGGATGAGGTCATGCCAGATGGACTGGCAGTGAAGGCGCAACTCAATGGTATTTAGAGTCTGCAGTAGTCCATTGCAGTTCTGGTACTTGTAACTGCACGTCTCATGCCCGTTGCTCACGGTAAAATTTTCCTTCAAATTTATTGTACAATAATTTAATTTTATAAAATTTATGTTGCTCACGGTCAAATTCAAGTTTTATAAAACCTTTGATAAAACTTTCCATAAAATAGGACATGTTCTATTCCGTAAAATTAATTTTACGAAACGAACCAATCAGGGAAGCTGACATGAAGATGATGCTGGCGCCATGAGGTGAGAAGATTGTGAAGCTCGCTTGTAAACAAACTCTTCGAAAATAAAACATGGAGGACGGTTGTCGTTTAGGGGTAAAATTTACAGTCGATTCGCATTATTAACGCAAAGCGGTCATGAAACTTGCTTTAAGTACATTTGAAAATATGCGTGGTACTGAATGAATTCATTCCAATCAATATTTAAGATATAATTGTAATAATTGAATATTTAACCATACGCGCTGATAAGAAGCGCAACAAAATGCTGTATTGTCAGTTGGAAAAGTGTGCTAGTGGTATCGCGCTCGCTTGCTGATTTGAAGATCCCGGGTTCAAGGCTATCTAGGGGCGGAGACTTTTACTTCCTTTTAATTATTTTATAATTTCCTCCTTACGTCGTACAGCAATATTGCAATTTTGTTTTGTGTTTTCTCCCATTTAAAATTCTTATTTTCCCTAAATACTGTAACCCTGGACGGATAGCTATTATGGAAGGCAGAACTTAACATGGAAGGTACGTATCACACGGTGCTAGACGTGTCTATACCAGCGTGTACACCAGTACTGGTAGAAGCTACTAATTAGTGTCGTGCGATACGGGCTCCCAAGCTGTTAGTGTTGTACTGGACGAGTACCAGAAATATCAGTGTTTGTATGAGGTTCATCATCGGCTTTAACTCGAAACCGAGTATAAATCTTCTTCCTTCAGTCCAGTTTGTGGATGTGTTTACGGTGACTAAAGAGTCCAATCCTGGCATGGAACAAGCGACCACACAAGTCGCATAGTATTGCTGGAGGAGGACGTGGTTGGGCTGCTCGAAGTTTCCTAGCTTGACGCTTGGCCTCTTCATGTATGCGTCGATCCCTTTCAAACGCCTTTACAGTATCCGAGATGGTACGGCGCCAAGTTGAGCGGTTTTCAGCCAGCATGTCCCAGGTTTGTGAATCAAGACCTGTCAATTTCAGGGTCTGCTTAAATTGGTCCTTGTAGCGCCTCTTAGGACCACCATGAGGTCTGGTGCCATAGCATAACTCACCATATAGCATTTGACGAGGTAATCTCACATCATCCATCCGATGGACATGACCAATCCATCTAAATTGGTGACCTATTATGGATGATTCTATGCTGTTGATTTGAGCCTTTTCCAGAACAGCAATATTGGTAATGCGGTCTTCCCATTTAATCCTCAGGATTGATCGAAGTTTTTGTAGGTGAAAACGCTCAAGCTTCCTAAGATCACGTCGGTAAAGGGTCCACGTTTCACAGCCATACAACAATGTAGAAATGACTACTGCTTTGTACACCATAAGCTTTGTACTCATGGATAGATCTTTATTCATGAAGACCCGGTGCGCTAATCGTCCATATGCTGCATGGGCTGCGCCAATTCTCTTATCCACATCCTGCTCACAGGTACAGCTCACAGAAATGGTACTGCCCAGGTACGAGAAGTGGTCAACCTGTTCTAATGGCAAATTTGAAATGGAGATATTGAACTGAGGAAGAGGTGTGCCTGGTGAAGGTTGTGCCAAGACTTTAGTCTTATTGACATTTATGGTAAGACCAAAGCGATCACATGCACTTTTGTACCAGTTAACTGACTCTTGCAGCTCTTCTGGTGTGAGAGTTGGTGACGCAGCATCATCTGCATACAACATGTTAGTAACCTTAGTAACCTGAGTTTTCCTCAAGGAGCGGAGACGAGTTAGGTTGAAAAGCCCTCCATCAAAACGATACTTGATCTCCACACCTGGGATGTTTGTGGGTGAATCATAAAGCATTGCAGCCAAGTACAGCGCAAAAAGCGTTGGAGCTAGTACACATCCTTGTTTCAGTCCATGGGTAATGGGAAATTCATCGGACATCTTATTCTGATGGCAAACCTGACCTGTCATGCCATCATGGAGAGCTTTGATTAGATCTACAAAACGCTGAGGGCAACCAAACCGCTTCAGCACTGCCCACATGGCTGGTCTTGGAACCGAATCAAATGCCTTTTCCAAGTCATAAAAGACTAAGAAGAGTGGATTCTGTTGTTCTCTACATTTTTCTTGTAGCTGTCTCACACAGAAAATCAAGTCAATTGTGCTTCTGGAAGTTCTAAATCCGCATTGTGACTCTGGGAGGATCCTCTCAGAGATAACCTTTGTATGAGGTTAAAACGCCCATAAACCACAATAGAAATGCAAGAAGGGAGGCAGAAATCTCAATCGCCGAATATGTTTCACAAATTCGACCGACAAGCCAGGCTGATGTGAAGGCGAAGATAAACGGGTTTCGAACTCACTTGCAGTCTAATTTCAGGAGAAATGCCTTGCCTCATGTTAAGTGTCCTGTCGAATAATTTTGGGACCAACGAGATCTAGGAGTTTTTTAAAACTGCTTTCCTCCATTCTTAGAAAATTCCTATATGAATTCTGATTTCTAACCTCAACTCATTTTCGACCAAAGAGTATTCCTCTACTCTTCTCTTCTTTTTATCCATTCCCGAGTCCAGGACTTCCTAGCATTTCTTTTCTTCCTTTTTACCACTGTACGACATATAATTGTAGCTAAAGCAGCAATGTTTGCTTTGTTTGTTGGAGCCATACTCTCAAACCAATGTGTGTTGAACAGCTGATTCTTGGTTCAGAAGTTTATCGGTAGATGGCGATCCTGATACATCCGCGGATTTTATAAAATAATTTTACCGTGAACAACACAGCTTGCTTTCGTCAAATTTTTATAAAATTAGTTGTAAAATAAATTTTAAGAAACATTTTACCGTGAGCAACGGGCATCATTCTATATGAGCCGCAGTGGGTGGTGCCAGAATCATAGTGCGTTGGTTTGTCCTTGGCAAACAAAGTCTCGCCTGTGGCACTCTTCCCTGCCAAACTTATTAAGTCCAACGGCGATGGGATAAGGGCGACGGAAGCAGGTTTGGTAAACTGGAAGCTTCTAGTCTGGACCTGCTCGTTGGCGACGGATGTGTGATGGTCATCTCCTCGAGACATAATGTGGCAACTCAGGGATTCGTTCCTGCATCTGTGTCTGGGCAGGCCTATTCAGGATCACCGCTGCCCACCCCGAACGGGGACGGCCCTATAAAAGGTGGGCTAAACATCAGATGCCACTCTTCAATCCTGTCTGGGACACCGCACCCACAAGGACACCCAATCTTGTGGTCGAAATAAAACTCAAATACAATGATTATAGGCGCTTGGAACGTCAGAACATTATTGGACCGAACAGATGACAGGCCGGAGAGAAGAACAGCCCTTATCACCCACAAGCTTGAGCAGACTCAATATCGATGTTGCCGCCCTGAGTGAAACTAGACTTGCGGGGGAAGGTAATATCAAGGAGACTACAACAGGATACACCATCCTTTGGAAGGGAAAGAAGGAAGAGGATAGTCGCATACATGGAGTTGGATTTGCAGTGAAAACTAAATTGGTGAATGAACATAGACTTTCTCCCACTGCAATAAATGAAAGGCTCATGACCCTCCGTATTCACCTTTCGAGAGGCAGATTCATCACACTTATCTCCTCATATGCCCCCACTCTTATGGACGATGAGGACTCCAAGAACTGCTTCTATCAGCACCTAAGCACAATCGTCACCAAGGTGCCCCGAAACGACAAGCTTCTGCTGCTTGGTGATTTTAATGCAAGAGTGGGCAAAGACAGAAATCTGTGGGAGAAAGTCATGGGAAATCTTGGTATAGGAAATTGCAACAGCAAAGGCCTATTACTTCTCGGGCTTTGTGCTGAGAATGAGCTCTACATCACCAACACTCATTTCCGACTACCCGACCGCTACAAGACCACATGGATGCACCCACGATCCAAACACTGGCACATGATTGATTATATTATCACCCGCCAACGTGACGAGAATGACGTCCTAATCACAAAGGTTGCAAGAAAATGTTGATGACTGTTGGACAGACCACTGACTCCTGATCAGTCGACTCAGGTTCTCTATCCAAAACCGACCACGCACCCACTCCATGAATCCACCCAGAAAGAAGCTCAACACCTCAAGGCTGTTCGATGAAACTGTCGCGGATGGATTCCGAAGAACTATTCAAGAACAGCTGACCCTCCACCCATTCAACAGGGATGTCGATGGTGAATGGACCACGCTTCAGAAAATCATCACAGAATCAGCAGAAGACACTACAGTAGAACCTCGTTAACACGTTCCTCATTAGTACGTTTTATCGCATATCACGTCGTAATTTTCAAGTCCTGATTCTTATCTGATGACAATAATGTAAAAGTACCTCATTTATCACTTCGCACATTTTGCCGCGCATCGCTTAGTACGATCGCATTTTTGTCAGCCCTGAAAGCATTCTTTGTCCACCCCTTGTGGAATGTGAGACCGACCCCTCTGAGATAACATTCCTTGCCAACAAGCGGGCTAGGGTTGAGACTTAACAAGTATAGGCGACTCTTAAAAGTAAGACAGTAGCACGCGCCGCGCATCGCGTAGTAGGATCGCATTTTCGTCAGCCCTGAAAGCATTCTTTGTCCACACCTAGTGGAATGTGAGACCGACCGCTCTGTGATAACATTCCTTGCCTACAACAAGCGGACGAGGGTTGCGACATAACAGTTATTGTAAGTACTTCTGATTAACGCGTTTTTTACATTTCCCTTACTGAAACAAATTAATGAGGTTTAATTATCATTTTCCATTAGTACGTTTTCCCGCTTTTGACGTTCAATTTTTCAGTCCCTTGAAAATCGTACTAACGAGGGTCCACTGTATTGGTTTTGAGAAAAAGGGGAGAAATGACTGGTTTGAGGAAAATCATGAATAAATACTGAAACTAATCAGTAATGAAAGGGAAGCCTTTTTTTCCCTTACACAAGACCCGTCTTCCACAGAGAAACTTAAACCATAACCGCGAACTAAACCAGAAATGTCAAGCTGAAATCTGGAAGATAAAAGACAACTGGTGGCACGAAAAGGCTGAGGAGCTCCAGAGATATTCAGACAGCAGAGATAAACGCAACTTTTACACGGGTCTAAAAGAGTTATATGGACCCTTTCACTCCTCTTCAGGAAAGGTGCTGATGATACCACCATTCTCACCGGCACTCAAGAAGTTTTGGATAGATTGGAAGGAACACTTCAGCTCTCTTTTAAATCGTAGCTCCACTGCAGCTGAAGACTTTCTGCGCCTTGTCCCTCAACATCCGCCTCAACCTTGGATGATGGTGCCCCCACACTTCCAAGAGTTTGTCAAAGCCTTGAGCAGTCTGAAACCAAGGAAGACACCAGGACCAGACAACATTCCTCTGGAACTCTTTCAAAGCGGAGCCCTACCCTTGATAACCAGACTTTTTCACCTTATCCTTCTGATCTGGGAAACACGAAAAGTACCTGCTGATTGGAAAAACGCCACCATTGTTACCATCTTCAAGAAAGGCGACCGAAGTATCTGTGGAAACTACCGCGGTATCTCCCTTCTTTCTATAGTGGGAAAAATCTTTGCTAGAATCCTCTTGAATGGACTAGACACCATCTCAGAAAGAATACTCCCTGAATCCCGGTGTGGATTGCGTGCTTCTCGGGGAACCATTGACATGATCTTCTGTGTAAGACAACTGCAGGAGAAATGCAGGGAGCAAATGAAACCTCTGTTCTTAGTCTTTTACGATCTTGAAAAAGCCTTTTATACTGTTCCCAGAATTGCCATGTGGAAGGTTTTAAGGCGCTTTGGATGTCTTGAACATTTTGTTGGACTGATTCAAGCTCTCCACGATGGTATGTTTGGACAGGTACTATATCAGAATGACATCTCCGCTGAATTCTGCGTAACCAATGGGCTCAAGTAAGGCTGTGTTCTTGCACCTACACTTTTTGCTCTGTACTTGGCGGCCATGCTATATGAGACATCGTCTGCGAACATCCCTGGCGTGGAGTTTAGATATCGGTATGATGGAGGGCTATTCAACCGAACCAGGCTCCGCTCCAAAAGATTAACCTCTACCATCTTGGTTACAAAATTGCAATCGCCGACAACAACGTTTCTCCAGCCCTCTCAGCTGAAGAGTTGCAACAATCTGTTAATTGCTTCGAGAGAGCAATTTGGCCTGACCATAAACATCCGGAAGCTTGTTCAACCTGTCCCTGGAACCTCCACCCCTGACTTTGATATCACCATCTCTGGCACTTCCTTGGAACGAGTTGATCACTTCTTATACCTTGGGAGCATTCTGTCGACCCAATGTACTGTCGAGAAAGATGTGGATAATAGAATTCACGCTGCGCATGTTACGTTTGGACGCCCCTTACATCGTGTATTCCAGAACAAAGACCTAAGGATGGAAATAAAGCTGATGGTATACAAAGCTCTTGTCATCTCTACGCTGCTCTACGGATGTGAGACCTGGACTCCATACCGCCGGGACATCAAAAAATTCGAATGCTTCCACCAACATAATATCTGCTCCATTATGCACATCAAATGGGATGACTACATATCTAATATTACGGTACTCGAGAGAGTACTCCCTTGGCAGATCTTGTACAGTGAACTCAGCATGGGCAAGAGACCAACAGGTGCATCTTTGAAACGTTTTAAAGATCAGCTCAAAGAAACCTTCAAAAATGTATCTATCAATCCAGATACATGGGTACCATTGCGGAGGACCGTTCGTGCTGGCGCAAAACCTCCTTCGACGCTGTTCTACTTTTTGAACAAAATCTTCAAATACAGGAAACGGAAGCTCGTCAGAGAAGAAAACTCCGCCAAACACTTCCACGTCCATATCCCTACCATCAGATGTGTGACGTATGCAACCGCATGTTCTATGCGAGGATCGGTATGTTGAGTCATCAGCGGCATCTCCATTGTGCGGACACGAGAGCTTAGGAGTGCAGGGAAGAAACGAACACTCGGATACGAGTATCGGCTGATGATGATGACATATCTTGTCACACAACTCCTTATTTGTACCAAGAATGTTTTCAAATTATCAAATCCTTTCAATGCTGTTGGTCCTCGATCTCACTTAAATCACTGTCAGTTTCAATATCACTGTTACCATCGTGCTAATCTTCATCCCGAGCACCACACTCTGCTTGCCACAAAAAATCATCTTCCAAACCATCCATTGCGTTAGAAATGCAGCATTTTTTAAAACCAGCAACAATAGTCACTCGAAATCCTTCCCCAGGCAGTAGCGATCCATTCTCCCAGCATGCTATACAGTGGAATCTCTTTAGTACGTTTTTCAAGGGACTGAAAAATTTGGACGTCAAATGCGGTAAAACGTACAACCGAAAAACGCCGTACTGTATTTACAACGTATAAGAAAGAACGGGGCGTAGATGTGCACGTTAAATCACCGACCTTAGTGAGTTTATGCACTACTACAGTCACAACATAAATATAGGTTATCAGTAACTTACACAGGGAATAAATAACATAAAAATGAATTTCTGTACCTCTACACTACAGCATAATACAGGGTCTTTATATTTGCTTAGCAAGGACATTCTCGCGCTCCGCCAGTGACTTCTCAGTTGCCGGCGACCGCGCATGCATATGTAGGCCTACGGCAGAATACGGTGCTTAAAATCAGTAGCCTACCATGCAGTTTTACTCGCCACGTTTCACAGTAGATGCTGAAAATGTTCCCCATCCATTTCCAAACACAATCGGCATCTCCTTATGAAGTTTCCGGTAAGGAAATAAAGACTTTTACGTCAATTTTTATTGTTTACTGAACCTGTACACTATACAATATGAAATACAGTACACAGTAGCTTTATAAACCCCCAATTAGCTCGGAGCTGACTTCTACCGCAGCAAGAGCGTGGGAATACGGCCGGAGACCCCACGCGCCAACCTGAAACAGCCGGCTTTTGGCAAGCTTTGTCACTTAGCACATTGCGCGAACGTATGCCTAATTTGGCGTGATCTTGTTAGGAGAAAGTAATCTCGTCTTTATGCCTGCGGGCTATGAGCTGTGACGCGAGTGGTCAGTGCATATTCCGCGAGCTTATAGGCCTAATCTGGTGTGTTGTCAGCAGAAAGTAATCTTGTCTTTATGCCTGCGGGCTATGAACTGTGACGCGAGGGGCCAGCCTCATCACTTAGCATATTCCGCGATCTTATAGGCCTAATCTGGCGTGATCTTGTCAGGAGAAAGTAATCTCGTCTTTATGCCTGCAGGCTATGAACTGTGACACAAGCGGCCAGCGCACATTCCGCGAGCTTGTAGGCCTAATCTGGCGTGATCTTGTCAGCAGAAAGTAATCTCGTCTTTATGCCTACGGGCTATGAACTGTGACGCGAGCGGCCAGCCTCATCACTTAGCACATTCTGAGAGCTTATAGGCCTAAGAATAAAATCCGGTTCGCTCACAAATAGTACAACGAAAATTTGATCGTTGTAAGCGGGAATAGAGAACGTATTAAGGGGATATATCAACATGTATTTAGTAGGATTGGGACTGGGACTTGAGAAAAACATCGCCTTAAACAGGAAAACGTGGTAACCGAGAAAGTGCTAACGAGGTTCCACTGTACTTGGTTTCTTCAGTTTGCCAGTTGGGGTAAGAGCATGATTGCCCTCCAAGAGCCACTCGGTGTACAGCTGACGGAGATGATCCTTGAATGGTTTATTTACCACTAGATCCGTTACCTGGAGTTGTGACGTCATGTCACCAGGTATAACCACCAAATCCGTGTTTCCCCGTTCCAATCAGTGACTTAACCTAGTCGGTGAGATGCCCTTGAAAGACATCTAGAACAAGAAGTCCACGCTGCTTGGGAAGGAGACCTGGTCTGCGGTGCCAAACTGATTTGACCCAATCAACCATCAGGTCCTGGGTCATCCAATCAATCTCTTGACATCGGAAGATGCTGCCGGCTGGCAACTTTTCCTTAGGCATGCTTTTTCGCATAAGAATGACAAAAGGAGGCATTTTATGCCCATCGGCAAGTGCATATTTCATCAGTCACCCTGTTTTTTTTTTTTTTCATTATCTGTGCTTCTCATAAGCATACTCTTTTAACACCTTTCTTATCCACTGTCATGTTGCTTTGCATGTCGAAATAAACATGTGTCTCTTTGGCATTATCGAATTGACTCAACAAATATTTATTGTCCCTTCGTAATTGAATGATGTGCCTCTGAAATGCTAACAGAACAGCTTTTCAGAATATTCCTCTGGCAGCTTCTGCGCCAGTAGTGTGCCGCCGTAGAGTGAATCCAGACTATCTTATCATTCGAGTGCACCACCCTCGACTCGCCTTGAAACCCGTAACACACATTCGTCGAGAAATTTCCAAGGCTTTCATTTTTATTATGTCTCGTGTTAACGGAAATCCCTCTGCCTGCTTCCAAGACATACTCTGCAATTACTTTGTCCAAATCAGGGAAGCGTCCTTTCTTAGGTCCACGAAAAGATTTTCTTGTTGTATGCGCCCTTTTAAGTTTGTCATTAGTTTGCCGCCATCTACGCACATTGCACGTGCTCGCTCCGTACTTATGTCCTGCTATAACATTTGATGTTGTTTTAGCATAACGAATCACTATCAACTTGAAGTTTGCTTCGTAACTCTTCCTTTCACCCGTCGGAACTTGAAATTTCTTTGTTCCACGAATTTCTGCCATCACAATGAATAATCTACCAGTAGACGCAAATTCAACCTGAAAACCAGCATGCACCGAGCACAAATGAAGACAACGTGAAGATGTGAGTGCGTCAAGCCGCACAAAAAAAAAAGCGAACAGCGGCAACGCGGCAAGCAGTCATGAATGCCAACCCACTGTAACGAAGTACTGTGATTTTCTGTGTACAAACTGCTGAAAGAAGAATTAAAAACTCTATTTGAGATGACGAACGATCGTGATTTTCTGTTAATGAACTTTCCATAACCCGTTTCTTAGATTTACAATTTCACGACACAGAAAACAAGAATTTGTTAGGTTTCTGGTGTCTTGTAACATTTCTCACAAGACGTATGATACGCGCGTACCGGCTTCAGAAAAAAAAGGGTGTGTTTAGTATTTCAATTACGACGACACGACCTTCAGATGTTCTGGATCAACTTAGGACTGCTGACGCTGCTGATCCCTCCTCCGCTGCACGACTGCTCCCGAGCCGCCCGACCTCGCTCCTTATATACAAAACCCGGCTGGGCATGTACAAAGGGCGAAGCCAGGCGCATGGGCGCAGCCGCTCAGCGAAGGAGCGATCGGGCTGAAGGCCCCGTATTTTATTAAAAGAAATACAGGCAACAAGGAACAGTATAAGAATAAACCAAAACAATACACTATAAAGAATAACCCTCACAAGAAAATACACACAACTACTTCACTGAGTCCTTTTCACTGTTCCTATTCACTCACAAGAACACTCAAGTTTATGTTCGTCACCACTCTCTGAAGGTATTAAATTTAGATATGTTGATCACTCAATTACTGCTCATAAAACTTTGACGGATTTTGTCCTTGTAAAGATTGTTTAAAAACTTATTTCCATATGCTTTCGAACATGTTATTTATCCAATTAAAACGCCTCGTATGCATAAATCCTAACCTCAAAATGTACACTATTTGTAAATGCCTTGTAATTAAACATAATCAACCATATTTTAATCTTCATTAACACATTGATTCGTTGGGAGTTACAAGATGCCGCCGCCACATACTACTTGGCGAATACCTTATTTACTCGGCTATAAGACCCCCTTTTTTTTCTCTAAATTTTTTGTTCTGAAATTGAGAGGGGGGGTGGTTGGGTACTATAGACGTGAACTTTGCAAAAATCTATTATTTTGGGAAAGGGAGAGAGTAAAAATAAGCTATTTTATTTTGATGCTACATAGTAGGATATATTTAATCAAAATAAACGAAGTTTACATCTTTAATCAGCCCGTTATGAGACTGCCATAACCTCACTTTCCCGGCTATCCTCCAATGACTTTCACTACTATCCCTTGCTAAGCAAAACTCTTAGTATCAAAGAAATACAGTGGAACTTGGATAATTCGAAATCGTTTTTAATTCAAATATTTTGCTTGGTCCCTAGCATTCTGTATGTAAACAATGTTAAAAGATCGTGGATAATTTGAATATTTCTTGGTTAATTCGAACTCTTTACGTCATCGGTAGAGCGCAGAATTGTATTTCATAACTCGTATATTTTCTAAACAATATTGTCAAGGCAGTGTTGGAATGCGGCCAGTTCCCAGTTGACGATTGGGAGGAAATTGTGACTGTTCCTATCTCGTATGATGAATTTGTTAATGTTGGTGAGATATTGCAATGTGTGGCGAGCTTAGTGACGTGGGCATTATCACAGAGGTAAACAGTAACGCCAACCAAGCTACAAGTGACGCATCTGAAGATGAGGACGGTGATTCTTTGGAGGATCAGAAACGACAGATCCCGATTGCGGCAGAAGCATCCAATTACGAATATATTTTTGAAAATCAACCCAACATATGTGATTCTATTTTTCCGTCACTAACAACACAAAACAACAATGAATTACCAGTGATCTCCAGGGTTCATATTCATATATTACTCGTGAGAAAATTAAATCAAGAAAGCAATCTACTATCTCAGACTTTTTTGACAACAGTAAATGTTATTTACTGTGTCCAGTGCTGTTGTATGTACTAATAGTATTTCAAAATATATTTTTTGTTAAATCTTAAAGTTTGAGTAATTATTGAAACATTTTGTTTACTTTGAATTATTGTTTAATTCGAATTTTTTAATTGTCCCTTGAAGTTCGAATTATCCAAGTTTCACTGTAGAATGAAATGGACAAAGTATCAGACATGGAAATCCAAACTATTTTTATTTGAACGCTAGCAGTAGTGCCTGGCTTCGCACGGTGGATTTATTTGTTTTATGGATGATAATGAATACTACTACAGAACTGGCACATGATACTTAAACTACCAGAAAAAATATATTTAAATATAACTTTTTGTGGTGGTGGTGAGGGTGATAAGCAGTACAGTAACATTTAGATCATTTTCCCCTGATGATAATGATAATACTATTTACTAACTACAGCACTGACACATGTAATTTACAAACAAATATCTAAAAATGATTAGAAAGAGGAGTAAGTGAAATAAAAGACACTGCCTAGGGCCTATATCTCATTGTCTGTTAGAAATGTAGAGACCAATTGTGTCGTCTTTTGTCGCTTTGGCGCCGTAGGAAAATAATCAGAACACTTTGGAAAACTTCGGCTGTCCCGAGCTCCTGATGTAGCAGTAGTATCATTTATGGCCACATAGCACTCAACGATAAGTTTCGGAATAAATTACCGTAAATTTGAAAGCACCAATGCTTATTGCAGCTGATAACCTCAGTGTATTGCACCAACACCATTGCGCTTATACATATGCAGAATATGTTCATGATAACTGTTTTAAGGGGCAAAAGAAATATTTTTGCACTAATTACTCCCCGTGACTGCATATAAGCTGCACAGGATTTAACTATTTTCACAATTTTGCACCAGAACACTGGTAGGGGTTACATGATGCAGCCCGAATTGCCAGTCAACAATAGACTTATTAAAATACTCTTACAGTTACACTACTATGTACATGAATGATTCTAGGGCCTTAATACATGGTTTTGAATATGGGATGTAGACAGATACAGAGAACTATCTGCTATGAAATGACTGTATAACAAACCACCCCAACCACCTTGCCACGCCTTCCACTTCTTAGTGGAAGTTCAGTTTGTTTGTTATTCTAAATTTAGGGAATGGAGAGCGTTGTCCAATATATCAAGTGGACAGTGTTACCAGTAGGGTTTCAAAGTGTACTTATAATTTGGTGCAATTAGGAGGAACGGTGTAGATTTGTGATAAAGGGCTTAAATGCTGGAAATGGTCTGTTCGAAATTTAAAGTGGACAGTGTCACATGCAGGGTTCCAAAGGGTAAGTGTACAAAATGTGATTCAGATCGGTGAAACTGTGTAGATTTGAGCCAATGGACCTAAATGCAGGGAATGGAGTGGTCTGTCCTAAATTTCATGCAGACAGTGTTCCTCGTAGGGTTCCAAAGTGTAAGTATACAAATTTTGGTTCAAATTGGTGAAACATAGATTTGTGCCGACGGGCATAAATGCAGGGAATGGAGTGGTCTGTCCAAAATTTCATGTAAACAATGTTACTCGCAGGGTTCCAAAGGGTAAGTATACACATTTTGGTTCAGATTGGTGGAACGGTGTAGATTTGTGTCAAAGGGCCTAAATGCAGGGAATGGAGTGGTCTGTCCGAAATTTAACATAACCTAAACTATTCCTCTTGAATCTGGCTATCATATAAAAAAAGAATTTTTCGAATCCGACTGGTAGTTCCAGAGATTAGCGCGTTTAAACACAAAAACACTCAAACTCTTCAGCTTTATGATACTAGTATAGATAGGGAGGGAGAATGCATCAATAAGGGAATGAGTGATGATGCTGAACGATCACATCTCGCTAACATTTGTAAACACTACCTAGTACGTATTATTCACATATTTCACATTAATATACCTATAATGTTTCACTCAAACGCCGACGGTTCTTTCAACAAATGAAATGTGTTTAAAATAAAACTAAGGAGACTCGTAAACACAATCGAATTGCAACATAAATAATACTAAACAGACGAATGCAGGCAAGATATGAAACCATAACTTTCATTGGCGGATGGCGCTTCTACTTGGCCAATGGTGTGGCATCTTCTATTGGATATCTGGTGAAGCCTATTGGCTACACAATTCGATATACTGCCCAATCGCATACGCGGTGCGCAAAATGGCGGTCATATCGTCTGAATAACAAATTAATATACCGGTACTGTAACAAGAAAAATATTTTTGTCATAAAAGAGAATTAATTTCAGTTGTAATTATAAAATTTTGTAAGAATTAGTCAATTTCCAAGAATGTTGTATTTTGACTCTCAATAATTAAGGAAGGGGGATAAGCGATTTCCAAGAATTTTTTATTTTGGCTCTCGAAAATTAGCCGAGTAAATACGGTAATAATAATTTTAAAAAAACTTGATCTCATATTTTTTATACTCTGAATATAAGACGAACCTAATTATTTATAACGAAGATGGTGCGAAAAAATCTCTTCTTACATTTAGGTATATCCGGTAAATCAATGTACCCTACTTAAAGTGGTTTATGAAAATTTGTTACTCACGACCAAACCTCGAACTGTAACACATGTGCATACCTGCCAACTCTCCCGATTTAGGCGGGAGACTCCCGATTTCAGACCATTTCTCCCGCCCTCCCGCTTAACGTATTAAATATCCTGATTTTTCAAAAACCCCACGCGTAATTTCGGATTTAATATGTCGTCTATCGAACGGATCGACTTTACGTGTTTTGAAGTTATATCTCGATACCGCAGTTTCGCTCTGTATCGATAATCGACAACTGCGTACTAACTCCCGCGTCGCGTCCTGCTGTTATAAAAAGTTGGCTTCGAATAAGTCTTCGTTTGAAATCGGCTTCGAATAAGTCTTCGTTTGAAATCGTCGAAGGTTAATTCAGCGCTTGTTCCTAGATGTGTTGCATAATGACCAGTGGGTGATAGGTAGTTGTACGCTGCGGAATATTGTATCTGTTTCACACGTGAAATTATATGATTTGTGTATAACTTAGTTTGATGTTGTTGGCGTTAATATGCCGGTAGGTTATTGTGATTTTTCGAACTGAGTGATTGCGTCGGTTCGTCGGTAATAAGGCGAAAAGATATGATGTGACATTTAAAAGTGTGTACAAAGATAACATTCCCAGGGTGTCTACCGGTAACGGAAGTAACGAATTTTACAAATGGGTAACGAAAAAGTAACGAATTTTACATACGGGTAACGAAAATTTTCCGAAGGCGGATTGAATCATTTAAACTCGCGCCTCTAGGCTCAGAGATTGCGATGGAGCGAGTTTCACGCAAGCGGCGCCAATTGCATAAGCTATATTTCCCCGTGCCCGACCTGGAGGAAATGCATACTGAGGATACCCTGAGTGGTATACATCGTTCAGAGTATATCTTCGGCATCAAGATGACTTTTAGTTTTGTGTGAAATATTTGTGTTATATTAGGAAGCCTGACTTTTCGCGAGACGTTTATTCGTGAAAACTTCTGAAATTATTCGCATTTATTTGGAGACTGTTAAATTGAAGTCCAGAAATAACGCTAAATAATTTAATGTCGCGATCTTGCGAAATGTTACCGTTTTGAAAAAGATTCGAAATACGTAGGCTGTAACTTATTTTAAAAATCTGTCTCGTAAATTTGCGACATCCAGTATGGTTAATTCGAAATTCCGTTATATGTCAATTTTTTTTTCTAACTTGGGTTCCATCGGATATATTATAATCTAACCGGTTATTTCGAAAACTTGTACAACTTTTATAATTCGTGATTCACATTTGAAAGAAAACGTGTCCTCTAGTCGTATTATTCGTGCAATCCTCTCCGAATAATTCTTAATATTTGATACCTACTTCGAACATTCATACTCAAGACGGCCGGCTGACCGCACGACTTGCCTGCGGGAATCTCGTCAAATGGACCGAGATCGACGTCAGTAGCGTAAAATCAAAAAACCCGTCCCCTATCGTGAACTTGTGACCACGAGGTCTGCGGGAATCCCGTCAAAGATGATTGGGCACCAATCACGAAACATTCCGAAACCTACTCGCTACTTTTCCCATGACCGTATACTTAAAAGCGTACGGGGAGCGAGAAGTGCATCAACCCACTTAGAAATGACAGCCTACGTAGCGTCGCGATACTAATTTCTCCTCGTGATCTACCCTGAACTGATGAGCTCCCAACCACAGCAAAGGGACAGCGGGAATCACGGCGCCGGCCATACAACTTGTCCATAACTACTCGTGAATTTTAACCATGCCCAACCCTGAGCTTGCATTCACCAATCTGTGAGGACGAATAAACAATCGTTCAACGGCCGGGTGCGGCGCGGTATGCATAATATCGCGAGGACAACTTGAATCTCGTAAAACGGCTGAGAGCGGCAGCGATTGCGATACATCGCGATATTTCTCCGCATTCAATGACGAGAACAACTGTATTTTTTGTCAAACGGACTGCAAGTGGCGCCGATTGCATAATAATGCTATATTTCCTCGCGCCCGACCTCAAAGACAATGGAAATCTCGTCGAACGACTAAAAGTGACACCGATTATTAAATCGCGATATTTATCAGTGTTCTATCGTGAAAACAACGGGAATCTTGACAAACGGGTGAGACCAGCGCCGATCGTGTAACATCTTGAAATTTCGCCGTACTTGACTGTGAAGACAGAATTCGGTTACAATCATGTAACGTCCCATAAATTTCTTCGTGATCTACCGCGGGGACAAAGGAAATCTCGCCACGGTCAAGAGAAGAGCAGAGCAGAGCAACCTCTTGGCAATTATAAAAACGCCTTGTGCACAAGACGACATATTAGCTGAAATAACTCATTTGATAATAAATATCTAGTATTTATTTATTATTTTTAAAATTGTTGTAACTCCCTAAGTGAATTGTATTTACCGCTTTAAACACAGTTCATTGCTGTCTTTCTCCACCGCGTGATGAGCCCATTTGCTTGCAGACCGCAGACGTATCTTGAATTCATAGGTAACTAAAATTAATTAAAAGTTAACTAAAAGGTAGCTAAAAAGTAACTAATTTTTACTTCATCCTTACAGTAGACACCCTGATTCCGCATATAACTGAGTCAAGAAGAGGCGCAACATTTGCATTTTGTAGTGTCTGTAGGTGTGATTTCAGTATCTCGCATAGTGGAAAGGGGGACATTTCATTTTCCAAAATTAAGTTTTTTGTAAATACATTTCCTAGCATGTTAACAGACACTAAAGACAATTTTAATGAGGAAATGGATGGCTTTACATTCCCAATTTTGTAACTTCCAACTTGAGGATGTGACATCTATTGAAGAAGAAGAGAGAATTGATGTGAAGCGGGCACTGGTAGGCCAAATGATATGTAGTGGTGGGGTACTCAAGTTATGCTTTCCATTCAGACCATTCCGCATAGTAATGCAGAGTGTGAGAGGATGTTCAGGTCATCTCTCTCTGACAAGACTTTGGACAAACTTATAACTCTGAAGTCGATTCAGAAAGGGAAGTGTTTTGAGCAAGAATATAGCAAGACCTTTTTGAAGAGGGCAAAACCAGCCTCAGTCACCTGCAACAACGACCAATAATATGATCTTCGATACATATTTGGTGCAATGTCTTAGCCTGTGTATGTATTATGTAGCGTCCCCCCCCCCGTCGTCGCGTCGAATCTCCCGATTTTTCACTTTGAGAGGTTGGCAGGTATGCATGTGACTGCATCCGCCTGTAACGAAGCACTGTTTGAAACATTGTACTGCAGAGTAACATGGCGGTAAATCAAGTCATGTCATTAAACAAACGAACATCGATGTCCTTACGCCATCGTCTACACTAAATACATTTCCCGAGACACGTATGAATCGAGGTATATACTTATTAGTTAACAGTGGCATAAAACCAATAACATTATTCAATTTCTCTTCATTATTTACTGACAAGTTCATATGCCGGAAATGTTTTTTTGTAAGTCTATATTTAGTGTTCTCGACAGATTTTTGACATATTTTGATCCATATAGAGAGTATTTTGCACAATGTGGCAAGTGAGGTTACGTATAAAACGAGATACTGAAATGGATTTTGTAGCACTTGAATATTGAAAAATATCATTTGATAGCATTTAAAAGTTAAAGGATAAGGAAAGAAGCCTGTCGTTTTATGTGACCCGTTAATCTTTCGAACATGACCTCCTTTTTACGTGGAATCCTATCCAGAGGTCAAGGTATTTCACAATGTCAGTAATTGAGGTCCGTATTGACTAACTATATATTAGAAAGAAAGGGATTCTGCCTTTTCAATACTTATATTTAACCTACTCACAGGTACATGTTTCGAAGGTTAACTCCTTCCTCAGCCTGTACATAAATATCAAAGATAAATTACCTTTATAAGAACATACGTTACATGAAATAAGGATTTGTGAAATAAAGAATGTGAAGTTCAACTGTTTCCGATTCTCCATAGAAGATCTTCTAATTGGATTTCCAGGCCTGGGTGCATTAAAAAGTCGCTGAATCAGGCCGGTGTTGTGAGTCGCTATTTGGTTGCGTCATCGTTTTCCGAACTAGTCTCTATGCTGCCCTTGGAGAACATCATGGCAAAGAAACCATAGAATCTCTGTAGCAGTGCCATGCCCCGCCGAATGTAGTGTGCTTGGGCGTGAACAACAGCAGATCAAAACGTGTCTCGCAAATATCACTCCTTTGATTGTCCAAAGACATACTAGGGGAGAAGGGGAAGGGAAATAGAGGACGGGAATAAATACTAAGGAAAAATAAATGTGGATGTTTATGATGTGTCGTTGTTGGCTGTTGTTTTGGGGTGGATGAATGCGAAAAATGAGATATATAATCATTATTGAATTTGGAAAATAAATGGTATGAATGGTGGAATGCAACTGATCAATTTATCTATCATATATATTATTTCAGTGGTATAGATCCCCCCTGCGCTCACAAACGACCGATCGTGAAAAATGAGCATTCAAATGAAAAAGAATATACATTACCAGAGACGCATTGCACTCTAATTTCATAAATATCTATCATTTCTTTAAAAAATGACTTTTAAAAAGCTGTATAAAGTGTGCGATTTGCAGATACTATTGCTGCAGGAAGATACGCTCCATAATTGCTGTCCACTTCACATTTTGGCCGCTGTGACGCCTGTTTCATGTCATTTTAACATTCTGATGTCTTTCCTTTATCATTTTTCATGGATTTCAGAAACAGTAATTTAAAGGAATGAGTATCGTACTCAAATCGTATATTTTCATAAATATAGAATAACCGGTGAGTGTTACGGCTAAGCTGTCAATCAACGGACTCACCACACAAATGACATTAGCAGTGACGAGTTGCATTCTAATTTCATAACTATCAATTTTTGTAAGATGTGTGCGATTTGCAAATACAGAATTATTACATTTGTTTGTTTTATTGAGAATATAGCCTACGAGTTGAAAAAATTATTGTGATTAGTGTTGTTGGTTCGGAAAGCTACTTTTACTTTATATTTTTTGAGTACACTAGTAACATTGAAGGTGGATTGATTCACAAAGGTGAACGTTGCATAAGTGGAAGATTCTTTATCCTCTTTTGCTAATCTGGAAGCGGGTTTGTTCTTAATTTTGTTAATAATACTGTTTACATATTTTCTATTGAAACCATTAGCTTCGGCATTTATTTTCCAAATTCAACAATGATTATCTCTCTCATTTTTCGCATTCATCCACCCCAAAACCACAGCAGACGACGACACATCATAAACATCCTCATTTATTTTTCCTTAGTTTTTATTCCCGTCCTCTATTTCCCTTCGCAGTCAGCTGGCATTTGAGGGTGCGCAAATGCGAGGGAGCCGTGTCCGTAGATTTACTGGCACATTAAAGATCCCCTTCGGGGCAAAATTCCGGCACCCCGCGTCTCTAAAAGCCAGTGTAGTTAAAAGGGACGTAAAACCAATAACATTATTATTATTATTATTATTATTATTATTCTATTTCCCTTCCCCTTCTCCCCTAGTATGTCTTTGGACTATAAAAGGAGTGATATTTGCGAGACACGTTTTGATCTGCTGTTGTTCACGCCCAAACACACTACATACGGCGGGGCATGGCACTGCTGCAGGGATTCTATGGTTTCTTTGGCATGATGTTCTCCAAGGGCAGCATAGAGACTAGTTCGGAAAACGATGACGCAACCAAATAGCGACTCACAACACTGGCCTGATTCAGCGGCTTTTTAATGCACCCAGGCCTGGAAATCCAATTAGAAGATTTTCTATGGAGAATCGTAAACGGTTGAACTTCACATTATTTATTTCACAAATCCTTATTTCATGTAACGTATTGTTACGGCTGTGAGTTTGTGTCATCGCTCGCCGCTTGAGTCACAACTGCCCCAGGGGCTGGGCTGTGGCTTGCCTCCTGTATTGCGCGCGCCTTATGCAACAGGGCTACTACAGACAAAGGGATAGTCCAGAAGATTCGTGACTGGACCAGCGGTGGAAACTTCGAGAAGCCGTGGACTCTGGATGGATCTAGAACCATTTATTGAGTCACCGGCCTGCTATATAAGAGTGACCCGTGAAGCAGTTGTTGCTGTGTTTTACGAGCTAGTGCGAGCGATTATCTTGTGCGACAGAAGTGTGGTGACGAAGTGCTGTGCGAGTTACGAAATCCTGTGACATTGTTTCTCCAGCGTGTGGACAGCGAAATAGCCTGCAGCAAGTGAACGTAAGTAATTGTGGTCGGTGAACATAAAAGAGAGGAGCAGGTAGTTTCTGTCAAGGCCACCGTACTCATTAGGACGGATTAACTTCTGTGATCTGTTGACAAGTGAAAGGGGAAGTATTCTCGACTTGAGGAAACTGGAATAAGGCTCCTAATTGCTTGTATTTGCTGACTAGTGTAATTTTCTGGCCACAATAAAGTTAATTATTTCTTTAAGCTGTAATTGGTGTTGTGCTTTGTACCCCTACCGTAATCCAGTTAACAAAAGTGCCACTAGGGGGTGGCACGTAACAACTGGTGTCAGAAGCCGGATTACGAACTCAAGCACAACACCTGACGGTCCTGGTTTCAAAACCCGAGCAGGTCATTTTCTCTAATTTTCCTGTGAGTGCATGCCCTTTACAAGACAAACAACTAAAATGGAGGAGAAATTGGCAGCACTGCTAGAAAAGTTAAATGGCATGGAAACCAAGATGGAGGACGGCCAGAAGAATTTAACCAAGGACCTAACTGCCAAAATGGAAGACGGCCAGAAGAAGATGGAGGATGGCCAGAAGAAGTTAGCAGAGGACCTGAAGGACAGCCAAAATAAGTTAGCGGAGGACCTGAAGAAGATGGAGGACGGCCAGAAGAAGATGGAGGACGGCCAGAAGAAGTTAGCCGAGGACCTAACTGCTAAATTAGAAGATGGCCAGAAGAATTTAACCAAGAAGATAGAGGACGGCCAGAAGAAGATGGAAGACGGGCAGAATAAGTTAGCACAGGACTTGAAGAAATTAGAACTGGGTCTGCGTGAGGAAGTCACGGCAGTGGAAAAGAAGTTCGACGCCTTAAAAGAAGAAGTTGCTGAGCTACGCTGACGGGGGTGGAAGAGAGATTTAACGCTCTACAAAAGGAATTTGCTGAGCTGCGCCGACACCCGCCGACAGGGATGGAAGATAGATTCAAAGCCCTACAAGAGGAAGTCGCCGAGCTGCGCCGACGCCCGCCGACCGGGGTGGATGAGAGAGTCAAAGCCCTACAAGAGGAAGTAGCCGAACTGCGCCAACGCCCACTCACGGGGGTGGAAGAGAAAGTCAACGCTCTTCAAGAGGAAGTTGCCGAGCTGCGCCGACGCCCGCCCACAGGTACACCGGGGACACCAGGAACGGGACAGAGCAGAGTGACGCCCCCAACCTTCGACGGAAAGGTCCCGTGGAGCACCTATTTACGTCAGTTCGAGGCAGCCTGTTCCATAAACAACTGGAACAGCACGGAAAAGGCTACAGCTCTCATTGTAGCGCTGAGAGGGGACGCCCTTAACGTCCTTCAGGCCATCCCGACCGGATCCCAGGACTACGCTTCGCTGATCGCACATATGGAGTCCAGATATGGGGATAGCCATCTTCAGCAGGCCTACCAGATGCAGCTCCGGACCCGGGTACAAAAGAACGCGGAAACCCTGCAGGAGTTCGAGATGGACATCGCACGCCTCGTAAGGCTAGCCTACCCAACAGCGCCGGCCGACTTTCTGGAGCAGATTGCGACGCAAACCTTCACCGACGGACTACGGGACTCGGACACTCAACAGGCGCTGCGACTCGCGCGCAATAAGACCCTGGCAGATGCGCTGAGCCACGCACTTGAGTTTGAGACGGCGAAACAGGCATCTAAAATGCACGCGCGGGTGCGTCAAGTGGACGTTGACGAACCAGCAAAACCCAACGAGACCAAGCCCCTGGCCGACGAATTGATGGAGGCGCTAAGCCGTTTCTTCGATAGTCGCGGCACTACCAGCAACGAAACAGCCGGAAGACAACCGGAGAGGCGGCCCGGAAGAGGACTACCGACCTGCTGGACATGCGGTAAGAAAGGCCACCTGAGCAAGGACTGCGGTGATCGCCGCCGCCGAGGGTATCCGACGGGAGGTCAGTCGTCTGAAAACCGCGCGGCCCAGGGAAACGAGTATTAGCCAGCCTTGGGGGGCAAAGGTTGGCTTGTGACAGTCGTCAAGCCCCGGCAGTCCAAGTCCGTGTGACGAAGTTACGGAGGGACGATAGCAGCCTGATGGTCGACGGAGTTATCAACGGAGTGAGCTGGCCCATGCTAATCGACACGGGAGCATCGAGGACCATCGTCAGCCCCACCGTGATCCCGAAGTGGAGAGTGCAACCCACACAAAGGAACCTCCAGCTAATAACCGCGACCGGAGAGACCGCACCGGTACATGGCGAAGCATCACTGGAGTTCGTCATTGGTCGACGGGCGATAAAGCATCCAGTACTTGTGGCTGACGTATCAAATGAAGTGATCATCGGACTGGACTTCCTGGACCAGAACAACATCATCTTGGATCTGAGTACCAACACTCTGCACTTCGGAAGTGAGGAACTTGCTTTGCAACCAGCACACGAGGCCGTCGCCGCACGACGAGTAAGGCTGAGAGAGGACGTCATCGTTCCCGCCAGGACGGAAGTCAGCGCTGCCGTAATTGTCGACGGAACTGCTGAGGGTGTGGCGGCTGTCATCGAGCCAAAATATGAGGACATCCAGACAAAAGGATTGCTAGTTGCCAAGACTCTCATCAACACGACGTCTCGGCCGTACGTCCGCCTGTCCAACCTGAACGACTACGACATTACGGTTCACCGGGACACCAACCTAGGAGTCTGCGAGCCCGTTACCTGGATTGCCCGCATCACAGATACGACGGACGGACACCTGCAGACGGACAACCGAAGAAGACGCGCCCTGCCAGAAGAACTCCAGAAGCTGTACCAAGGATCCCAGGACCATCTAGACGAAGAGCAATCACGCCAACTTCAGGACCTGCTACGCGAATTCCAGGATGTCTTCTCCGTGGGGAGCAAAGACTTCGGCAGGACAAGCTTGGTCCAGCACAGAATCGACGTTGGGGACAGCGCACCGATTAGGGCCCCATTCCGACGTGTCCCGCTCGCCAAGCAAGCCGAAGTCGACCGGATGGTAGAAGAGATGAAGGAGCAAGGGGTGATCGAGCCATCACATAGTCCTTGGAGTTCTCCGGTCGTGCTAGTGAAGAAGAAGGACGGTTCCACCAGGTTCTGCGTGGACTACAGGCGGGTGAACGACGTCACGAAGAAGGACAGCTACCCTCTACCCCGGATCGACGACACGCTGGACACCATATCAGGATCAAGATGGTTCTCCACCTTGGATTTGAAGAGTGGCTACTGGCAGGTGGAGGTCCACCCTAAGGACCGCGAGAAAACGGCGTTCTCTGTGGGCAGCGGGCTCTGGCAGTTCACCGTCATGCCATTCGGTCTGTGCAACGCCCCTGCAACCTTCGAAAGGCTAATGGAGTCCATTCTGAGGGGACTACACTGGAAGACCTGCCTGGTATACCTAGACGACGTCATCGTTCTGGGGAGGAGCTTCGAGGAGCACTACAGCAACCTGAAGGAGATCTTGTTGAAGCTACGGGCTGCCCAGCTGAAGTTGAGCCCCAAGAAGTGTCAGCTCTTCCAGAAGCGGGTCCAGTACCTTGGGCATATCGTCTCCGAGGAAGGGGTGCGCACCGACCCAGAGAAGACCGCAGCTGTGAGGGAGTGGCCAGTTCCGAAGGACAAGTCGCAACTACGAAGCTTCCTGGGACTCTGCACTTATTATCGTCGCTTCGTGAGAGGATTCGCCGACATCGCCAAACCTCTACATCGACTGACTGAGAAGGACCAACTCTTCACGTGGACAGCAGAATGCCACAGTGCCTTCGAACAACTCAAGCAGGCTCTGTGCACCGCGCCTATTCTGGCCTACCCCAGACCTGGAACAAGGTTCATCGTCGATACCGATGCCAGCGACTTTGGCATAGGGGGGATCCTGTCGCAAGTAGTGGACGGCGAGGAGAGAGTAGTGGCCTACTTCAGCAAGGCCTTGTCAAAGCCAGAAAGGAACTACTGCGTCACCAGGAAGGAGCTGCTCGCCATCGTGAAGACCATTGAACACTTCCACAAGTACCTGTACGGGCAAGAATTTCTCATCAGGACCGACCATGCATCCCTGCGGTGGCTCCTGAACTTCAAGCAGCCCGAGGGTCAACTCGCGCGGTGGTTAGAGAGACTTCAACAGTACAACTTTGAGATTCAGCACAGGAAAGGCCAACTGCATTCTAACGCCGACGCCCTGTCACGAAGACCGTGCCCCGAAGACTGCACCTTCTGTGCCCGAAGGGAGGAGAACACCGGGATACTGTGCCGACGGACTACTGTGGAACTTCAAGGGAACTGGAGCCGCGAATCTTTCACGCGGGCACAAGCAGAGGATGATGACCTGGGACTGATAGCCGAATGGAAGAGGGCCTGTGTCCCCAGACCCGGGTGGAACATTGTGAGTGACTGCAGCCCAAAGTTTAAGTCCTACTGGGCACAGTGGGACTCGCTGATTGTAAGGGATGGCCTCATCTGCCGTACCTGGGAGAGCACCGACGGGAAGACATCTCGGGAACAAGTCGTCGTTCCAAAGGCTATGACGGAGGAAGTCCTGAAGGAAGTTCATGGAGGATCATCTGGTGGACACCTAGGGATAAAGAAGACCCTGGAGAAGCTGAGAGAGCGGTTCTACTGGATCGGATGCCGAACAGACGTGGAGAACCACTGCGCGAGGTGCCACGATTGCGCAGCCAGCAAGGGCCCAGGACGAAGACGACGGGGTCCACTGAAGACCTACAACGTGGGCGGCCCCATGGAGAGAGTGGCCATCGATGTTGCTGGGCCATTCCCGTTAAGCGAGGCAGGGAACCGCTACATATTAGTCGTCAGCGACTACTTTACCAAATGGCCGGAGGCGTATGCGCTCCCTAACCAAGAAGCCGCGACGATTGCAGAGACCCTGGTGAAGGAATTCGTCAGCCGGTACGGAGTACCCCAGGAGCTGCACTCCGACCAAGGGAGGAACTTCGAGTCGCAGGTGTTCCAGAACCTATGCCAGCTGCTGGGAATCCGGAAGACAAGGACAACGCCACTACACCCTCAGTCCGACGGGATGGTAGAGCGATTCAATCGCACCATCGAGAACCATCTTCGAATAGTCGTCAGCGAGCACCAGAGGGATTGGGACAAACATCTTCCACTATTTCTCCTGGCCTACCGCGCCGCCGTGCATGAAGCCACCGGGTGCACACCAGCCCGGGCCATGTTTGGGAGGGAGCTCCGTCTACCTGTCGATCTTGCCTTTGGCCGACCTGGGAATGATCCGATCCCGGTAAGCCAGTATTGTCAAGAACTGGTCGACCAACTGGAGGACGTGCACGCGTTCGCTAGGAGGAAACTGCGGATCGAGACCGACAGAATGAAGACCCGATACGACCAGCAGACGGATGCCGGCGGATTCCACGAGGACGACCTGGTCTGGCTCTTCAACCCATTACGGAAGAAAGGCCTGTCACCCAAACTGCAGAAGTCCTGGGAGGGCCCGTACCGAGTCGTGAAACGGATCAACGATGTCGTCTACAGGATCCAGCGGAGCCCGAGGGCGAAGATGAAGATCGTGCATCGAGATCGCCTGGCAGCCTACGGAGGGACACAGACGGACCAATGATTGATCGGGACGATCAGCCTTTTTAGGAAGGGGGTGGTGTTACGGCTGTGAGTTTGTGTCATCGCTCGCCGCTTGAGTCACAACTGCCCCAGGGGCTGGGCTGTGGCTTGCCTCCTGTATTGCGCGCGCCTTATGCAACAGGGCTACTACAGACAAAGGGATAGTCCAGAAGATTCGTGACTGGACCAGCGGTGGAAACTTCGAGAAGCCGTGGACTCTGGATGGATCTAGAACCATTTATTGAGTCACCGGCCTGCTATATAAGAGTGACCCGTGAAGCAGTTGTTGCTGTGTTTTACGAGCTAGTGCGAGCGATTATCTTGTGCGACAGAAGTGTGGTGACGAAGTGCTGTGCGAGTTACGAAATCCTGTGACATTGTTTCTCCAGCGTGTGGACAGCGAAATAGCCTGCAGCAAGTGAACGTAAGTAATTGTGGTCGGTGAACATAAAAGAGAGGAGCAGGTAGTTTCTGTCAAGGCCACCGTACTCATTAGGACGGATTAACTTCTGTGATCTGTTGACAAGTGAAAGGGGAAGTATTCTCGACTTGAGGAAACTGGAATAAGGCTCCTAATTGCTTGTATTTGCTGACTAGTGTAATTTTCTGGCCACAATAAAGTTAATTATTTCTTTAAGCTGTAATTGGTGTTGTGCTTTGTACCCCTACCGTAATCCAGTTAACAAAAGTGCCACTAGGGGGTGGCACGTAACAGTATGTTCTTATAAAGGTAATTTATCTTTGATATTTATGTACAGGCTGAGGAAGGAGGAGTTAACCTTCGAAACACGTACCTGTGAGTAGGTTCAATATAAGTATTGAAAAGGCAGAATCCCTTTATTTTCTTTCTAATATAAGGTATTTCACTTCGAAAATCTTGCATTAATTGACCAGAAATCGAACCTGGTCTGCCTTGGTGAAAGGCAAACAGCTTGACTGCAGCGCCACCCCGCTCCCTTATTTAAATGTTGGTCTCCAGGTATGATAAAAATTGATAGAGATAATACTGTATATCAGTACATCAACCAAACAATCTCTCTACTGTGTTCTTAACCCGTCTTTCTATTCCATTCATGTAATGAAGAACACGTTTTATCAACATGCTGAAATTAATTAATTAATTAATTAATTCAGCAAAACTGAAAAGATTATTACTCATCCAAAACGTTGTCCAATAGTTGACAAATGGACTTTAATATTAAGACCAATGAAAAAGAAAAGTGAATATTCTCAAGTAGAAAATAACTCTTAATTTTGATTTTAAATGTCTCATGTGTTTTATTTATTATCTCTTGTATACATAATTGATGTTAAGACAACAGGAAGATGTTATTACATGAAATCTCGAGTTGGAAACATTTTTAACTTAAAACATTCACAATTTTGTAAGGTCAACAATATTGTAAGTCAATACAGATCCCAAAATACCACAAATTTGGTTAATTTCATATCACTATCTATATTTTAATCCATGAATGTAAGTTCGCTGCATTGTTGCCATATAGTGATATATTGCAACTTCGTAACAATCAAATTGTAAGCTGAAATTCGATCTCATGACATCGTTCCACAGTGCGAATTCCTAAAATAAACATGCACATTTCTTGGTCAGTAATATTGCCCTAATGTGCAAACTTCTATGACCAATGCATCTATTTCCATCTCTCTTTAGTTCATCATCCGTAGCCGTCTCTAGCTAGCTGGGTGTGGGATATGAGCGCTGGCCATCACTGTCTATCCAGATAGATTTCTTCATCCAGGAGCCACTGCCAGTCCAATCCTTGGCCTTCCAGGTCTTGTTGAACCTTGGTAATCCACTTCTTCCTTGGTCTACCCCTTGATCTCTTGTCTTCGATATCCTTTGATTTACAGAGTGATTGGTTGATGCCTACTTGACGTTGTATCTCTTCATTTCTAATCCTGTCTCTCAATCCTTAAGAATATCATTTCCATTGCTTTTCTCTTTAGTTAAGAAATATAAATCCAGGTGTCTTTAACAAAATCCAGGTTCTAAGATCGCTGGTAAAATAACCTTAAATGCATAAATACGGTGTTTGATATTTTGTTTTTTAAAGACGACTTGTTTGTACGGTATTCAAGTTATATTACAATTACAAGATTTGCATTGAGTTAGGATATTTATATTATCGTACTGGTATGTATCGACTTTGAATTGAACACCCTGATCTCCGGTTTTGCCTTTGATCTATGTTGTGCTAATGAGCTTTCATTGTCAAATTTGACATGTTTTCATTGAATTGGCTTCATTCGTGCAATTAAAAAACTTGACCGAAATGCTTTGGCTATGACTTGGTTACAATATATGCACTTTATGGTAAAATAGGAACAACAGTTTTCCGAATGATGCAGGATATTTTTTACTCTGAATGAGCTTATAACACATCAAATTTCAAATATTCCGAAAAATATATGTAAATTTGGTCATTGGTATATGACTGCCTGCATGATTACTTTGCAGTCATTTCTTTACAAAAAGAAAGCATGTTAAACACTTTTAAGATCGGAAGTTCTTTATCTTGTTGGAAGCCATTTTTCAGTGTTGCAATAGCAATCAAAATTTAATGTTTTTCAGCCGGTCAATATGATTGTTCCCAATTGTAATGGGTGGTTTCCCATTCAAGTCTAAGTGACAGCTGTTCATGATAAACATAATATTGAACTCGTTTTTTCCTTCCTTTTTTTTTTTCATTTCTTTTTCTTTCTTATTCAGCATGGTTACTCGTGCACATAATCCAGCAAGTTCAGTCAGTTTTGCTGTATCCTCCCTAGTCTTTGGATAGATGAGAATTCCTATTAGTGTGTAATTAAATATTACCGTCTTTTTTTTCAGGTCTGGGTGGACTGCTGGCGCAAAGAGCATCACACTACAATCCTCCAGCCCTACCATTTTCTTTTGCTCGTAAGTTTTAGAGCACTTTTTGAATGGCAACTTGTATTCTAATATTGCGGTTTGTATTGTACATCTCCAGATCCTTTATTGAATGTTCTCTTTTATTTGTAGGAAATGCTGCATTCCATGTTCCTCAAGAACCTGTGGTCATTAAAGATGACTACGAGCAGAGAGTATGTAGATTCCTGGAACAGACTAAAGGAGACTCGGAATACGAAGAGAAAGTTAGGAAATTCCTTGAAGAGTCAGCACGATGGTAATTTTATGTCTTACTTCTGTCCTTTATGTGTGTGCTTGTATATGGACTTCTAGTGGAAATAAGAGTAGGAGATGAAGTGGAAGTTTCTGCCATTAGGGGTGTACACGCTGGTATAGACACATCTATTACCTTGTGATGTGTACCGTATTTCCTCACATAATCGTCGCATATTTTTAGCCCAAAATTCGTGGAAGAAAAGTGGGGTGCAATGATTATGTGAAGAATATTTAAGTTCAAAGAAGAAAACCACAATTTTTCAAAAGATACTGTATTATTATTTTCTGCATTCTTGTGCGTTTTATTAATGTTAATTGCCGAGTTTTAATTATTTGCATATTATGTAATCCCGTGTATTTCACTTTCATCAAGATCACCATATAATTCTTGTACTTCCTCATAGTAGTACGTGACTCAACGTGGCTTATGTACGTATTTAAATTGAAATAATAGCTCAGGTTTGTTAAAATTCATAAAACCCCTGCGGAAGATCAATCAACTTTTCGTGTGCAACGTTTTCAAGGCAGTTACCAGCTTGCTGGCCGCCGGGACCACTAGTATGGCTCTAACCCATCAAAAGGATACAATTGCATCATGTAGCAAGCGTCGCGTCTGTGTATTAGACTGTACTGATAGGTTCAGTGTTTTAACAGCAGGTATTAACCTTTCAAGATACGAGTGCCGCTGAACTTGGCTGCGCCAGTGTTTGTTTTTTATAGCATTAGGAGCCTTGTGGGAATATGAGGGGAACACAGTGATGACGGAGTGCCGTTTGCACACAAGTCAAGTAGTATTACGCATGCTACTTGTGTTCGAAGTTATATTGTGAATAGAAAATATAATATTGTTTTTACTCGTCTATAAACCTCACCCCCTCAATTTCGACTATTATGGGGGGGGGGGGAATAAAAAAATAAATTCAAGTAGGCCTAAAGCATTCTAATTAACGCTAAAACCCACGCTTCTGCCTGCACCACCTGTACATTGACCTTGGCCTTGGCTACTCACTCCCCCATCCCCTGCCCTCCAGCTTCGTGTCAGTACGGCCCTGTGAAGTGTATAATTAGGAAGCATGCAGTACACAAGCAGGACTGAAAATCAGCAGGGAACAAGTTTTACAGCATCCTTCAAGTTGAAAGTGCTAGAATTTCGTACAGAAAATGGAGTGAGAGCGGAGAGTCGTAAATACTAAGTGCAGCCGTGTACGATTTGTTATTGGTGTAACCAGAAGGACAGATTATTGGGAACAAACAAAACTCCTTCTGCAGTGTGAAAAAAGGAAAATACAAAAATGCGGACATTAAAGTTCTGGAGTAGGTTCGAAAAACAAGAGGCGATGGCAATGCTGTAAATCACGAATTGATGTAGTTAGAACAGACAGAAAATAATTTTAAAGCTAGTAGATTTTGGGCAAAATGCTTTATGCGCCGGAATGGACTAAGTTTGCGGAGAGGAACTTCACTGAGCCAGCAGTTTCCATCAGATTATGCCGATAAAGTGACAGAGTTTCACCGCTTTGTTATAAGACTTCAGAAAGACCCAGCAGTTTCTCTGGTCTCAAATTGGCAATGCAGATCAGACGCCACTGTTTTTCGATATGCTGTCAAATACATAATCAATTCAGCCGGTGCATCAAGTGTTCTCGGTAAAACTATTTGAAATGAAAAATTACGATGCACTGTGATGTTAGCAGTGACCACAGACGGCAGGAAGCTTCCGTCATATTGCTTACTTAAAAGGAAAACTCGGCCGAAAGAAGATTTTCTCCGGGGCATACATGTTGAGTAAAAGAGAAAGGTTGGATTGAGGCCGAATTAATGGACTGGTTAAAGACAGTGTGGCAGCATCGACCAGGTGCCCTGTTGAATAAGTAGTTATTGTTGTTTTAACCCTGCAGTGCTGGCGCAGTATTTTACATCATAGAAGATCGCGTGGCGTCTGGGAGACGCCATTTCGTTTCAGAGGCATTTCTGTTATGCTAAGTTGTGTTTAATGATTTAAATTAATTTCAGGATATTTTGAAAAGATAATTAATCTTTTATATTGATATAAAAGCAACTAACGAAGCACATTTATAATTGATTGAATAAGATATGAATATAATACCATCAAAGAATAATTCACAGGTGTCGCAACACCTTTCACACCAGGTAAATGTGTGACGATATTTTGCCGCTGGGTTCGAACATTTCTAGGAGGATTAGCCTTACGCCACTTAGAAACTTTATATCGCCCTACGAAACAATCATTTTCATTTTCCCCTGCTTCATCACTACTATCTACGTCTTGTTCCGTGTCAGTACTTTCCCTCCTGGATTCTAGAATATCTTCCTCCTTATCACTGTCCAATACACCATCATCATCATCATCATCATCATCATCTTCTTCAGAATCATCTTCCTCAAGCAAACTGCACAATCCTTCTATCATCAAGACTATTAAGGTTACCAGTATATCTCCTCTCCTTTCCAATAATTTTCAGCCCTAAATACGTGAAAAATGTGAAAATATAACGTTTCAGCAAGAAGCCATGCAATATAGGACACCATGATGAATAATTACGGTAATAATTTTGAAGATAATACTTCAGAACGAGTACTTATTTTATCGCAGCGAAGGTCGCGTGGCGTCTGTCAGACCCCGTTCACACTCGTGTAACAATGGGTGATATGAATAAAACTGAGTATATGCTCATGCTCAACAATTTTGTAGTATATACTCAGAATGGTATGAATAAAAAGTTGAAGTTTAAACTCACTGTGAAGTACATACTCAAGGGTGGGAATAAATACTCAGTGAGTATATACTCCAATGTGGTATGAATAAAATATGAAGTATATACTCAAAATTTCTGAAGTCTGGCCATTACCATGCTCAGCTGTCTAATCTCAAGATGGTTGAGGTTATGTTTGTAGAAGTAAACAACTTGCAGGCTAGGAAAGTGAATAAATTACGAAGAACGGTTCCAGAGCGAGACTGTAGATCATTATAGCGGTTTAAGATAGATTATATGGCTTTCTGATTACCTTTTGGGCAAATACACGGAAACAAGAGGAAAAGCTGTAAAAACAATTTATTTTCTTCAGTATTTGACTTTTTTGATACATTTGCCAAAGTTACCAGCGTAGCGAATCTTTCTAGCTTTTAAACATTCGCTTTTTTCCTTCCGCGAGTTAGGGGTTTGAGACTTAAATACTGAAGGATAGTCACAGACAATTCTTACAAATGCCAAATCGGAAACATTTGATATATGATCATATGAGTCGTCCAGTTGCAAAACTCGTTTAATCCACTTGTGAATAAGTATGATTTTGATGAGAAACGTTTCTCTAGCCTCGTGTATCTTTTGTGTTTGTTGTTTTCTACTTTTTTCTTTTTTGCTTTTTTGTTTTTCTGTTTGCTTTGTGCTTATGCTTTTGAATTTTACTTTTTGCTTTTCTCTCTTGGTTTTGGTTTTGTGTTTGTTTTTTGCTTTTGTTTTTGAATTTTGGTTTTTGTTTTGTACTTCTTGTTTTTTGTTTTCTGCTTTTGCTTTTGTATTTTGCTTTTCGTTTTGTGTTTCTTGCTTTTTGTTTTTTGCTTTTGTTTTTGAATTTTGCTTTTTGTTTTGTGTTTCTTGTTTTTTGTTTTCTGCTTTGCTATTGTTTCTGAATTTTGCTTTTTGCTTTGTTTTTCTTGTTTGTTGTTTTCTGCTTTTGCTTTTGTTTTTTATTTTGATTTTAGCTTGGTGTTTTTTGTTTTTGTGTTTGTTTCCTGGATAATCAAAATAAAATAAAACAAAATAAACAACATAAACAAAAGAAAATATAAACAAAAATAAAACTAAACAAACCAAAACAAAAAATAACAATTTAAAACAAAATAAAACGAAATAAAATAAAACAAAATCAAAAAAATAATAAAATAAAAAAAATAAAATAATTTTACGTCATGATCTTTATTCACAAGTGGATTAAACGAGTTTTGCAACTGGACGACTCATATTCTTCCCCACTAACGGACATTTCAATTAACCAGGAACTTTCAATTAATCAACAAGACAAGTCTACAGCAGACGACTGGTTTGCATTAACAAATGGCATGTAAAACAGTTGACTGACTAAACGTGCGTCGACGAAACGAGAGTAACATCGTGGCACAAGTGGAGTATAATACTCCAAAAGGAGGGGAAATTGTAGTAGATACTCAAGATCTTTTATTCATAACAAACAGAGTATATACTCAAAACTAATGCTCATGCTCGAAGTATATACTCTGAAGTTTATACTCAGTTTTATTCATATCACCCAATGACTCACCACCACCCGCGCTAGACTAACACTGGCGCGCTGACGCATTATTACCTTGGTTATGAATAGTTACTTGGGTCTGTCACCCCGTGGCTTATGATCGCGAGATTAACGGTCACGTTAAACTACAAGCTTCCTTCCTTCCTTTTGGGTCTGTCAGACTCTGCGCGAGCACTGCAGGGTTAAAGGGCAGAACTACAAGGCCCCTTGAATGAGAAGTCAATGCTGGTGTTGAACAGCTTCCGTGGATGCAGTGAAAAAGCAGATGGACATGACGCTGACCTATCCAGTCATTTTTCCAGGAGGCCTTACTCCAATTTTACAACTGTTGGGAATCTCCATCAACAAGCCATTCTAAGATCACGTTACGAAGTTCTACGCACATTGGATGGTTATTGACATGGGCCAACTGACAAAAAAGTCTACAAAATCAAGCGAACGTCTTTTTGTGTAATCTGCGAGTGTAATGTGAGAGCGTGGGAACTAATCGGTCCCAATATTGAAGAAGGTTAAAAAGGAAGGAAGAAAAAAAAACGGGAATTTCCTCCGCTCTGGATGGAACGGAAGACAATCTACTTTGGGAAGGGGAGTGTGAAACTTAATAAATAGTCGGTCATTATTAGAAACAATTATTTTGTATTTCAGGTAGTTGCCACGTGACATTGTAACATTGCGTAGCCTTGATCAATGAATGCACTTTTTTCTTAAATAAATTATAGGCTAAAATGACTATTGTGTGTGTTGATTTAATGACGCTAGGTGCTCTTTTGTCTGCCTTTATACCATGCCATCCTAAACTATATTAAGGGAAATTTTCACCTCTTATACCCTCTCCTATTTTAGTAGTTGAAAATTCGGGTCAAAAAAGGGGATGTTATACCTAGGTAGACGAGTAAATAAGGCAATGGGCGAATTAAGAATAATATGTTTGTAATAGTTATGCAACAGCACAGCTAAGTGTAACAGGAGCACATTTCACCACGGAGAGGAGAACGATAAGACTACTGGAGCTGAATCTTATCCTACCCGCGCAAACGTATTTGTCAACCAAGTAGGCCGACAACCTGACACAAGTCAACTAAGAATAGTTCCCACATCGACTGCCGGCACTCTCATCTTGAAAGGCTAATAATTTCCATACTATCTTATCAGATTTTAACCATAGTTTGTGCATGGAATGTATACTTAAAAAGTGGCCAGCTCACAAATTCACTAACAAGAATGGTCAAAGATTAATTACCCTTTGTGAAGAACATGGCCTACGTCTCGAAACTATAGATTTAAGCGAAGACCACACAAACTTATGACCTGGAAATGCCCTAATAGTGCACTAGGGGAATTCCAGATAGACCACGTTGCAATGGATAAAAAATTCTACAAAGAAATATATAACGTGAAGGTACGTGGGGTCGATGTTGACTCTGATCACTATATATCCAAGATAAAGATCAAGTTAACTCCACGACGTAAACAAAAATCTTCAAATTCGACCATGCAAAGGCAATATGACCCTAGTTATTTAATAAATAATGTGTACTATAAGGAAAAGTCTAAAACTCTCCTAAGAGACAAGCTAGAAACGATGGTTGACATACTGAAAACCGTTGCTGTCGAAATTGCCCCTATTAGGAAAAGGAAAAAGCATGCATAGTGGAATGCGGAATGTGACGCTGCAATTCGGAAAAGACATACAGCATGGCTCAATGATCAGCAAAAGAGGACCACACAATCGCGAGAAGAATTAACCATTGTTCGAAGGGAAACCGCCAAAGAAATTAGGAGAATTAAAAGAGGAAATCAAAAAAAGTCCATACAAATTATTGATGATTCCTTTAAACAAGACAAAACAAGGGACTATTACAGGACATTTTGTCAATATCATTCTAAATACAGCCCTCCTACACTATTAATGAAAGATAAATCAGGTAAACTTGCCCACAATGATACTGATAATGCTAAAATTCTAGAAGATTATTTTAGAGAACTACTAAATGCTGATGTACCTAAGGAATATCTTAATTTTGAGCTTAATCCAAAAAATAAAACAAATTTACAGAACATTATTCCTCTTGACTTGACTGAAGTATGTGCAGCGATTAATTGGCTCAAAAATTATAGAGCAGCTGGAGAGAATTCATTCGTAGCAGAACTATGGAAATATGCAAATGAACAAACCATCTCCAACCTCCATAAACGCCTCATCGATGTATGGAATTCGGAACAAATACCAGAGGAATGGAGAATGGTTGTAATCCACCCAATTCATAAAAAGGGTGATAGATCAGACCTGAACAACTACCGTGCGATTTCTTTGCTTGATGTAACATACAAGATTCTATCTAGAATTATCTTGACAATAATTCAACAACAACTCGATCAAGAACTAGGAGAATGTCAAGGAGGGTTCCGACCAGGTCGCAGCTGTCCGGATCAGATCATCAGTCTGAAATGGATAATGAAATAGCATAGAATGAGACAAAAGGATTTGGTCATTACTTTTGCGGATTTTAAGAAAGCTTATGACAGTATCCATCGAGAGTCATTGCTTAACATCCTTAGGGAATTTGGGTTACATCAATAGCTTATCAACCTCATCGGCGTTACTTTGAAAGATACTAAATCAAGGGTTAAATTTCGAGGAGCCTTGTCTGAACCATTTGATTTCCGGACTGGACTTCGACAGGGAGATGGTCTATCACCGTTATTATTTACCGTATTTGCTCGCGTATATCTCGCACCCCATTTTTAGCCTATTTTCAATTTTGAAAAAATAGGGTTATGAGATCACCTTTTGTGCGTGTGTGTGTGTGTGTGTGTCCCTCTAATAAATTCTAAACAGCTGGAGCGATTTCAATGAAACTCGGTAAGCTCATAGCACTATTCCGGACTACCCCGACCGTGCCCTTCAAATTTTGATACGTCTCACCAATCCAACATGGCGGCTGTGCGAAATATTTCACCAGCATTCAGTATCTCCGAAACGATTCCCGATATCACCCTGGAATTCTTTACGGTGATAAAGGGAACTATTAGAAGTTCACCTATGTGACACTTGAAAACCTGGTAACTACAAAACCAACATGGCGGCCGCGTGAATTTGCGAATTATAAATAGACATTTCACGTGATTTAACCAACCAAACGCAATAAAACTTGGTACAGTATAAGTTTATACACATTGTAATGCACCGACATCTAACTTAGTTCAGTTGTTTACATAACCACAAGATGGCGGATGTGCGAAATATTTCACCGGCATTCTATATCTCGATGGGAATACTAGTTGCCATTTCTGGTCCGTATTGACGTATATAAATAGTTTAATCAGTTGAAACTTTCCGTCAAATCAATACAAATTTGTATTGATTTGACGGAAAGTTTCAACTGATTAAACTATTCTATATCTCCGAAACTATTCACGGTATCACCCTGAAATTTTGTACTGAGATAAAGGGCACTACTGGAAGTTCATCTATAAGGCTTTCAAAAACCGGTTAAATACAAAACGATCATGGCGGCCAAGCGAATTTGAAAATTGTAAATAGACCTTTCTCGCGATTTAATATTCCACACGCAATGAATCTGGTACAGGAAATGTTTATACATATTGCAATGCACTGGTATCTAATTTAGTTCAATTGTTTGCATAACCTCAAGATGACGGCTGGGCGAATTTTAAAATTAAATTTTTATTTCTTGTTTTGTAATCATGCGATCGAACTGAAAGTTTGAATAATGAACCTAAACAATAATTTTGCTTTAATGGTGCATGACTCTATGGGCTATACATTTAACGATCCAAAATGGCGACCATCCGAAATATTTAGACGGCGCTGAATATCTACGAATCTATTATAGCAATCAAACTGATTTTTTAATGTTCATAGGGGCAATGAAGTTAAGTTCACCTATAGGACTTTAAATAACCTGGTGATCACAAATCCAACATGAAGGCGACGCGAATTTTAAATATTCACATGGACGTTTCTCGCAATTTAACCATCCGAGTGCAGTGAAACTTGGTACAGTAAATCCTTATACGAATGTTAATCTACTGGCATCTAACTTATTTCAATTGTTTCCATAACCACAAGATGGCATCTGTGCGAAATTTTAAAATCTCCTTGTTACTTCTTGTGTCCTAATCATGCGATTGAAGTTTGAATGCTACACGTGCACAATAAACTTCATGTAACAGTTCATAACTCCAGGACCTACATATATAAATTCCAACATGGCGACCATCCGAAATAGTTAGTCGCTTCTCAATATCTACGAATCTATTACAGCAATCAAACTGAAATTTTGTATGTTGATAGTGGCAATTAACATAAGTAGGATATATGAAAATAGGCTGTATAGTTCTTCACGGAACTACTTGTTTTTAGTTTAAATTTCAGGGGGAAAATAAGTACTCGCATAGATCTCGCATTCATTTTTGACGCCGTCATATAAATGACCGTAATAACCTTGAGGTATAAACACGTTCGATTTATCGCGCCACAACAGTCGTCATTGTCCAGGAACTTACCCGAAGCGATACTAACAGGACGAGCGAGCAACGACTAGTTGATCCGAACTTGTCCTATGCGAACCGATTAGGAATCGAGACGCTGCGCTGCCACGTACACGTTTGAATTAGCGATTAGCGAGCCACAACAGTCATCAATACGAAATATTATTGTTCGTTTTGGCGGCAGAGGTTTCCTTTATTGTCATCTGTCAGTTGCCTTGTAGACATCAGTACCGGTACTCTGACTCCGCGTTCCACTGTTGTTTTTCAGTTAAGTGTGCTTGTTTTCTTGCGTACGCCGACGTTATGGAGAAACGTGGAAGTTTTACGGCTGGGTTTAAACTCAAAGTGATAAACTACGCAGAAGAACATGGTAATAGAGCTGCTGGACGAGAATCCAGTGTGACTGAGTTTAATGTTCGCTACTGGCGTAAACAGAAAGCTGCGCTAGAAACCACCAACCGAACACGTAAAGCATTCAGATTGCCAAAAATTGGTAAGTTTCCTGAGCTTGAAGACGAGTTGCTTAATTACGTCACGGAGTTACGAACTGATGGTTATAGTATCTCGCACGAGATGCTATATTTTAAAGCGCACGAACTAGAGAATAAACACGGTATCAGCTGTTCGGATCTAAAAGCGAGCCGGGGTTGGATCCGTAGGTTCATGAAAAGAAAGGGCTTGTGTCTGCGAAGGCGAACATCTCTCTGTCAGAGAATGCCGAGTGATTTCAATGACAAAATTATCGAGTTTCATCGTCATGTGAACAATTACCTGCTATCTCAAATCCGCAACGCAGATCAGACTCCGATAAACTTCGACATGCCATCCAACACTACCATAAACAAGAAGGGAGAATCTAGCGTCCTTGTGCGTACAACTGGGTGTGAGAAACAACGCTGCACAGTCATGCTAGCAGTAACCGCGGACGGAAGAAAATTGCCACCATATGTTATTTTTAAAAGAAAAACAATGCCTAAAGCGAAGTTTTCCAAAGGCATTCATGTTCGCGTGCAAGAGAAAGGGAGGATGGATACAGCTCTTATCCAGGACTGGGTCCGTACAGTGTGGGGAGCACGGCCACGGGCATTGCTTCGACGCCCCGCAATGCTAGTGTGGGACGGTTTCCACGGACACTTGGTGGAAGACATGAAGAAATGTCTTCAAGAAATGAAAACGGATCTTGTTGTAATTCCTGGTGGACTCACACATTGTCTTCAGCCCTTAGATGTTTCCGTCAATAAACCCTTCAAGGACAACATGTACGCCGAATGGATGGCGGGAGGGGACCACGACCTGACGCCAGCAGGCAAAATAAAGAGGCCGTCAGTTGAACTCGTGTGTGATTGGGTTATACGGGCGTGGGTTATGGTGTCGCCGGACATTGTTGTGAAGAGCTTCTTGAAGACAGGCATCGCAAATGCATTGGACGGAAGTCAGGATGAAGCCATGTGGGATGATGACCAGAATGATGCACGCGAGAGTACCTCGGAGATCGGTAGCAGTGACGGCAGTGATAATGAGTAGGATGAGTACCATATACCAGTTGCCTTGTATCAATAATGAAAATGTTATGTTTTTTCGGGAATACGGAAATTCCCCGCATATATATCGCACCGACAAATTTCACTCGTATTTTCGGCTCGCGTATATCTTGCACCCCATTTTTTAAGTTGAAATTTCAGGAAAAAAAGTGTGAGATATACGCGAGCAAATACGGTAATTGTGTTCTTGAAAAGATCATGCGTGAGTGGAACAAAACTTGTCCTCCAAATGTAAAGATTGGTACTAATATAAAACTGAATTGCTTGGATTTGCGGATGACCTTGCACTGCTTGCAACCAGTATAGATGAGGCTAAACACCAAATTGAAGAACTTGGGTCTATTGCAGCAAAAGTAGGACTTCAAATTTCATTTGAAAAGACTGTGAAATAATGGCATCTTTTGATGTGGAAACACAAGCTATTACATTGATTAACAATAAAGAAATTAAAGTTGTACATAAATTTAAATACTTAGGGGAGATTATAACATGGAATTTGAATGAGAAAGCGTCAATCGAAAATAGAACAACAAAGTTAAAACAAGCGCAATATATTACTTGGTCTAGTTACAAAAAAATAAATCACTCTCCATAAATGCCAAATTACGACATTACGAATCAGTTATTAAACCGGAAGCAATATATGCTTGTGAAACACTTTTGAAGTTAAACACTCGATCAGTTACTGACACATTACAGAAGACTGATAGAAGAATTCTCAGAACTATAATTAATAAAAACCATGGCGTCTATTACCAAATGAAGTGGTTTATAAAGAAACTGAGTCTATAGTCGATACTATGCGAAAAAGGCGAATTGTTTTTTTTTTTTTTGTCATATCCCACGCCTATCGGATACCAGACAATTAAAACTATTATTTAATTATTTTTTCAAAAGTAAAACAAAGAACTCTTGGTTTATGGAAATTCAAAATGATCTGGGCTTGACAATGTCCCAAATTGCTAACAAAGATGAGAAGAATATCTTGAAAAACAAGAACCTCCAACTTCCCTTAAAAACCTTTACCCGCAAAACTTACACCATAAGCGATGCAGAGAGAGCGGCAAGATCGACTAGAATGAAAATATTTTGGGAAAAGAAGAAAAATAAGAAGCTGAATCTTTAATATTGTTTTTGAGACATGTATATACTAGTTTTGGTTAAGTGCTCCAATGAGGGCGTAACATATGTAAATAAATAAATAAAAAGAAATAATGCTGCTATTTTCAGTCACTAGGTCTGCCAACTGATGATAAAAGCTCTAGAATTTTTAACCCTAGCCTCAATATTACAAAAACATTTCTAAACTTGGCCCATTGATACAGTGGAACGTGGTTAATTCGTACTTCTATAATTTGAAATCTTCTTTAGTTCGAATTTTTCTCTTGGTCCCTAGCATTTTATATACATTCAATGCTAAAAAATCATGGTTAATTCGAATTATATTTTGGATAATTCGAAGTTTTTACGGGTAAAAAGCCGATCAGAAGCCAAGCAGTTGGGTCAGGAATTCCCGAAAACCGACGTGCATGCGGCCCCTACTCGATTGTATTCTGTTTTCCGTTCCTTGAATTTGTTAGATTCTTTTGTGATGGCAGAGAGACTTAATTGTAGGAAATAGGTAAACATCTCAAACTTTTTTGAAAAACAGTAGATTTCTCTAAGAGTTAACTAGATTGCTGGATTACTACTGTCGTTAAATAGGTGAATACCGTATTTCCTCGCATAATCGTCGCCACCGCGTAATCGTCGCACCCCACTTTTCAAACACTAAAATAGATTTATAAAATTTCATCGCATAATCGTCGCATAGCATGTTCGTATTTGTGCGCAGGCAGTTGCACACGCTGCCGCGACTTTATAACCTGGCGCGACTTTGTCAGACGAAAAATATCTAGTCTTGATGCTTGCGGGCAATGAACTGTGACGCGAGCGGCAAGCTTCGTCACTTAGCACATTCCGTGAGCGTATAATTTGGCGTGATCTTGTCAGGAGAAAGTAATCTTGTCTTTATGCCTGCCGGCTATGAACCGCGACGCGAACGGCCAGCGCACATTCCGCGAGCGTATAGGCCTAATCTGGCGTGGTCTTGTCAGGAGAAAGTAACCTCATCTTTAAGCCCGCCGGCTATGAACCGCGACGCGAACGGCCAACGCACATTCCGCGAGCTTATAGGTCTAATCTGGCGTGATCATGTCAGCAAAAAGTAATCTCATCTTAAGACCTGCGGCCTATAAACTGTGACGCGAGCGGCCAGCGCACATTCCGCGAGCGTATAGGCCTAATCTAGCGTGGTCTTGTCAGGAGAAAGTAACCTCATCTTTGGCTATGAACCGCGACGCGAACGGCCAACGCACATTCCGCGAGCGTATAGGCCTAATCTGGCGTGATCTTGTCAGGAGAAAGTAATATCGTATTTATGCCTGCGGGCTATGAACCGCGACGCAAATGGTCAGCGCACATTCCGCGAGCTTATAGGCCTAATCTGGCGTGATCTTGTCAGCAGAAAGTACTCTCGTCTTTATGCCTGCGGGCTATGAACTGTGACGCGAACGACCAGCGCACATTCCGCGAGTTGATAGGCCTAATCTGGCGTGATCTCGTCAGGAGAAAGTAATATCGTATTTATGCCTGTGGGCTATGAACCACGACGCGAATGGCCAGCTTCGTCGGCACATTCCGCGAGCGTTAACCAGTCGTGACCTTGTTAGAAGAAAGAACCCTGTCTCTGACTGTGGGCTATGACTCACGCCAGACTAACGCTACGCGAATGACTGGCCCGTGCAGCAAATAATGATGCAGTATATTCTTTGAAATTAAATATTCTTCGCATAATCGTCGCACCCTGCTTTTTTCCGCAAAATTTTGGCAAAAAAAAGTGCGACGATTATGCGAGGAAATACGGTAGTACATTTTGGTTTTATTTTATCATTTGAAACTTTTGGGGTTATTCAGGATACAGTCATTTTACAGTACCGTTGTCTGTTAATCTGCTTTGTTGAACGTAAATCATTATGTAAACGTAATACATAGTAGCCTATATACACACTTTACTTGTTAAAAACCTATGTAATATTATGTTTTATAAAAGTTCTTGGATGAAAACTTAAAATTTGAATATGTTCTCTACCCTTTTCAAAGAACTTTCTTAATTCGAATTTTTGGACAATTCGATTTTTTTTGCTGGTCCCTTGAGGTTCGAATTATCCAAGTTCCACTGTATTTATTTTGAGCAACCTAAACATGACCGAGTTGCCAACATAATTCTGTGTGTGCTGAATATTGTATGTTTAAATGCATGTGGTTTCTGCATACCTTGAAATATTTTTATCGATACATCTGAATAAAAAAATATATTTATGATTTTTTTTTTAATTGATGAAGATTGTTCGTCTCAAAGGGGGTCATCCAATAATAACAAACGTGAGCTCCCATCCCCATCCCTGGGGGTGGGAAATAAAATTCTTAAATGAGAACCCCCTTTTTCACATAGCAGATAGTATGTCAAAAAATCAAACATGAAACTTTTATTTGAAACATTTTTTTCTATTCATGGTAGAAGCCACTGTAATCACCAAAATCAAAGTAGGTGCAAATTCGTTGAAGTGTGGTGATCTTGAAAAGTAATAATAAACTGTATCCCCCACCCCCTGAGGTGAGCAACTTTGAAATCTTGAATGAGAATTGCCTTTCTAATTGTTGTATGGACTGATGAGTGCTCTGCTTGCTGCTTCTGAACAAATTTGTAAGTTGTAAGTTTTTAATTGCCAATGTATTGCAGGATTTAATGCATTGGTTTTCAATTGAACAAAAACATTACATTTCATCGATTACAGTGCCATCTGCCATGAATCAAAAAATGTGTAGAATAAAAGTTGCATATTTTCTACTATACTATCCAGATCTGCTATTAATCAAAATGGAGATTCTCATTTATGAATTCTATTGTCCCACGACCCCAGGAGTGGGGATGGTATCATCGGATGACCCTATTTAATCAGAAGTAAAATACCATAAGTATTTATTTAATTTTAATCCACCGCAGTCAATAAATAATAATAGATTAAATTATACCAGTTATATATTAAAATTAAATAAATACTTACAGTATTTGACTTCTAATTACATTACAACATCAATAAGGAAATCTTCTTAATATGATTAATTTCATATTATTAGACCCTATTTAAGGCAAACAACTTTCATCCATAACTGCTTCTTATTCGAATCATAGTTCTTGAGATATTCAGGTGTATCTATTAAAAATGGACTAACATTTCTGCATACCAATGTGTGTAAAGCCACAGCAGATGTCATTATATATGTTATGTCTTGGTGGTCGAATGCACACTTGATATAATTGAAGTTCCAACTCGATGATCTATGACTGGCTCGGCTGCTGGATTAGGGTTTAAATTCACTGGGTTGTTGAAGTCCATGAAAACAATCTCTGGAGGAATATACTGGGAAGCGGAAGATTGGTCCTGTACGTCTTCGGCGAATGATACATGGGTTTTGGTTTTCGGTTGAACACCAGTCCTTCTCATTTGGTTTATGTGCCGCTTAATGTTTGATCCATCATTGAGGAGAAGAATGTAGTGTAGTTTACCTAAACATTTTACTATCTCTCCAAATCACCAGGTAGGTTTTCTGTTTTGTGGATACCAGCGAACTTGTACTCTTTCTTCTTCTGAAAACTTGCGAGTAGAACTTCATACTTTCTGTTCATTTGAACCACACTGTTGAGTCTTTGAGTGACTCCGGACAAGTGCATCTAGAAGAGTTCTAATGGTTCGTTTCAGGTATAGCTCTGCTGGAGTCTTCCCACAGGCTAAGGGAGTTGCTCGATACCTGAACATGATTTCTTGTAACTGCTCTCATAGTTCATGGCATTCAGCTTCTCTTTTAAGGTTTGCACGTATCTTTCGGCTGATCCGTTGGTTGAGGGATGATGTGGAGCACTAAATTTCTGAATAATTCCATTCTTAATGCAGTAGTCTTTAAATTCCATTGATGTAAAAATTGTAGCATTGTCTGACACGAGAACTGATGGAAATCCGTGTGTAGCAAAAATGTCACTAAGGGCTTCTATGTCGATTCTGATATGGGTGCACATGTTTGAGTTCGGACTTCTGCCCAATTAGATTTGGCATCAACTAGAACCAGGAAATGGAGGTTTCTGAACGGTCCTGCGTAGTCAATGTGTACTCTTTCAAAGTTTTCTCTTGGTTCATCCCATTGGTGCACAGGTACTTTTGCAGGACTTTCTGTAGCAGTGCACAAACTTCACAGGATCTCACCATTCGTTCAATGTCCCTGTCGATCCCTTTCCAGTAAACATATCTCCGTGCTAGCTGCTTCATCTTAACGATTCCAGCGTGTCTGCTGTAGTTTGTTCAACACCGCTGGCCGTAACTGATTTGGAACAACTAACCGATGGTCTCTGAAGAGGAGTTCATCCTGAATGGTATACTTTGAATCTGGATGAGTTCATCGTCTTCACGAAATGCTTTGTTCAGGTTCTCAGGGGTTATTGCTTCGCTCGAAATCTGATTAATGATCTGATCACACAGCATTAAAACTTCGTTGACAAACACTTGTTCGTTGGAAGTTTTATGCTCTGGATTCAGTGCTCGAGAAAGACGTCCACATTTACATGATCATCTGCCTTTCGGTATTTCACTTCGTAATCAAGTTCCTGAAGGAAATATGCATAGCGGAGTAATCTTGCTGAGGTCATTGCTGGAATATTTGAATCTGGATGTAGAATTCTTATAAGAGGTCTATTGTCTGTAATAAGTTGAAATTTTCTTCCGTAAATGTAAACGAAGAAATGATGAACGGAGAATATTATCGACAGTGCTTCTATGTCTGACTATATCTTCTTTCTGTATCCGTCAGTGATCTGGATGCAAATGCTATAGGTCTTTCAATACCATCAATTACAGGAGACAAGATTCCTGCGACATCCACTGGACTGGCATCGCACGCTACGATTGGCAATTCTGGATCGTATGGAGTAAGCACCTGGTCACTTAAAACTTGATTCTTGAGCTTTATGAAAACTGCTTCGCATGCTGCTGTCCACTTAAATTTCTCTTCCTTTCGAAGTAGTTTTCGGAGAGGATATGTCTTTGTGGAAAGGTCAGGAATAAACCGTGCATAATAAGTCACCATTCCTAAAAACCTTCGAACGTCGTCTGCAGTCTTGGGTCGAGTCATTTCATTTATTGCTTTGTTTTTTTTTCTCGGATTTAGATATTTTGTTGTGTTCTACAACGTGTCCAAGATATTCTGTTTTTGTAGTGAAGAATTCACACTTTTGCATGTTGACATGCAGATCGAACTTACATACTCTCTGGAGATAGGCATAGAGGTTTCTAGAACACTCTACCATTGTTTCTCCATGTATGATGATGTCATCAAAATAGGACATGGTCCTCGGAAGGCCATTCAATATTTGGTCGATTATCCTGTTGAATTCAGCCGGTGCAGTCTTAATTCCGAAAGACAGTCTATTTACCTTGTACATGCCTCGATGTGTAGTAATAGTTTGAATCTTTGCACTTTCTTCATCCACGGCCAAATGTAGATATGCCTTGTAAAGATCGAGACTACAGAAGTAATTTGAATTTCGAAGATTGTTCAAAATGTCGTAGTTTGAATCTATCAGCCTACTGTTGACACCTATTTTGTAGTCAACACACAGTCGCACATTACCATCTGGCTTTGGGATGACAACTAGAGGAGATCCCCAGTCACTTGTCGAGATTTTGGTGATGATACCATCACGTTCTAGGTTGTCCAACTCTTGTTTGACTTTGGCTCGAAGAGCGTACGGGACATCACGCTCCTTTGAATAGCAAGGTTTGACTTCCTTTCGGAGCTTTAGTGAACATGTGATGTTCGGCACTCTTCCCACTTTTCCCACGAATACTTCAGGGAATATTTGAACTGCATCCTCAGCTCTTTTCATCATATCAGCTTGAATGATGTTTGTATCCGTACATCTTCCATGATCAACAGTAGCGAGATCAATTTTCAGATGTCTGATCCATTCTCTTCCCAATAGGTGTTCGAATTTATCTGGAACTATGTAGAGTTCTTCAGTCGACTGACATGAATTGTATTCGACTTTAACCTTTACGCGCCCTTCGGGTAGGAACACATCATGAGTGTATGATCGAAATGCAATGTTAGCTGGTTGAACTTCAGCATCCAGGCATAGTCGATCAAATTCTCTCTTCAGTAACTGTGTGCCTGCTCCCGAATCCACTTCGAATTTCTGACGTCTTCCTTCAATAAGCACGGTTGTATAGAACTTAGCTGTGTCGTCCGTGCTGTATTGCTTGTAAATGTCCACAACGTTATTGATACTATTCCGGACTAGATATTCTTCTGTGATGTTTGTGGATTCTGTGGTGTAACTTTTCGTCCTTTTCTTCCCTAACAGAGTTGAAATGCATACTTGGGAGATGTAGCCTGACTTATTTCACGTGTTACATTTGAGGTTCAGGGGGTGATATACGGCAATTTTTTGCTGTGTGGTTGTCATGGCCGTAACGCAAGCATACATTTTCTATTCCAAGCTTTCTATAATCGATCCTGGTCCTAGATTTTGATCGATGATTTGGCTGGTTCTGCCTCTCTTTAGAGTGTGATTGATATTTTGTTCTTGAATCATCTCTTATGGAGGTACGCTGATTCCGTGTCACCTTATTGATGGAGTTACTGGTTGATGTTCAAGGGTTTGAAGGAGATTCCTTTGCTGAAAATTCACGGCTGTCCAGTGCGATAGCTTTTGTTGCTATTTCTTCAAATGTTGAAATGTCTGACTGTAATAGTTTCTCTCGAATAGAGTTTTCTCGTAGACATCTAATGAACTGGGCTCGTAAAAATATGTTAGCAATGGAAATTTTGCAGTCGCGCGGGGACAAATTCGCATTCAATAATGTCCCTAAGTAATGCTGCAATGTAATCTGAAATGGATTGTGAATCCGTTTGATATGTTGAGAGGAATCTGTGCTGTGTTACAAGTACATTCTTCTTTGAGCATAAATGCTTTTCTAATGCTTCTGTTAGATCATCATATTGTAGTTCATTTGGAAGTTGTGGGCTACAAGTGCTGCTAGAATGTTGTAATTTGAAGATCCAATAGAATTGAGTAACATCTGTGTGCAGTAATTCTTATTTTGAAATACATTTTTCATTTGAAGATAGTTTTCAAATCATTGCCGGTAATATTTGAAGCTCTCTTTTTTGCTGTCAAAATTCTCGAACGGAGGTATCACAGGGTGTCTACGACCCGGAAAAACCGGGAATTCTCAGGGAATTATGAATTTCTGGAATAATCAGGGAAAAATCAGGGAATTTCTTTGTTAATCAGGAATTTTTCTCAGTTTGGCTATATCCCGTAAAAGTGGAAAGAATACTTTCAAATTTCGCGGGAAGTTATCGCTCGCTACTGATGACAGTGCTCAGCCAATGAGCAGTGACTTTTCAAGCTCAACTGAACGAATGATGTGGCAACCATTCCGTTCGCCTTCTGCGCAGGAGCCAACTACGCCATTTTATTGGACCTTGAGCATTTTGTTCGTTGCGATCGTTATTGCCAATTTAGCGATTTTGTCGGTAGATGTAGCAACTTTGGCGACAAAATATTTCAAATTTAGTATTGTTTATACTAGCTTCGCTCGGAAACAGTTATGAATGCATTTCGTGACAAGCGCTTTTTTCCCCGGATGTCAATGAACTACGACCTAGGCCTATATCCGTTTTACGTCTCGGCATGATGGGTTAAAATCACTGATTGGACTATCCAATTGTCATGGAGATAGCATGAGCAACGAATTCTTGTCAGACGTAATTTAATGGCGAGGTGCATGCAACACTAATCCCCCTCCTGTCCAATCTAAAAACACGTATAGTGGGCGATGTATTCAAGATAGAGATATGCTCTCGCGGACTTTTTTGTAGAACTTTTCATGCTGAACAATTCTTACATTCATAGTATATTGATATTTTTAATGGTTTGCCCGGCGTAAGCTTAAAAAGCACACGGACGCCTGTTTTTCGACCTTTTCACTGATATCGTTACTGCTTGGCTTCCTTTGAACATAAATAAATAATTTTCTTTTTATACTAAGTAGAGATTTAGGGACTATTTTAACTCCCGTTAGCGATCGAATTTTGACTACTACTGGGTGATGACGGACTACGTTAATTTACGTAGTTTTGTATTGGTGCGCGGACAACCGGCTACGTACATTAACGTTTTCTTACAGTGCGTCATTCTTGTGTAATTTTGTCCTCTCCGCCGTTCATTAATCAAAATACTACGTGTTATTTACGAACTGGTCTTTGTTCAACGAAATGCAGATAGGTATATTGTTGTCTTGATAATGCTTTCGGTACTGGAAGAGACGTTTTATAACACTCAGTTACCGCGTATATTGTCAAGTGTTACCATGGTGCGCGCGGAACTGACAGTGCGATAATCAGTTCAGACGAGTCTGTTGACGATAATAATACGAGTGGAATTGACAATGACAGCAGTGAAAGTAGTGATGATGAGGTTGATGGATGGACAATTAAGTAAAGTTACACGTATTTATGTTCCATCTTACTTCTCATGCTAGGTGTACTTCAGTTGCCCGGTCCGCAGTAAGGAATAGAGTAGCGCGCGCCCGGGCAGCAATGTGTTAGACCTGGGTTGGCAATACTGTTTGCGCGGCTTTTCCATCCCGGTATTCTTAGATTATTGTCTGCTCCTACGTTCCTTAGCAAGGCTAGAACTTATGACCAATTTTGTTTTTAATTGTGCCCAGGAAATGTTTTTGCAACACCTTTCAAACTCTACCTTGTATTATCAAGCAGACTTGGTTAAATTATTTTTAGCGGCTTCGGTGGCGTAGTTGGTAGCATGCTGAGCTTCTATGCCCAAGATCGCGCGTTCAAACCCGGCCAAAGTCGTCGGATTTTTTAAGAGCGTTAAAAATTCCTCAGTATGCTCTCCTTCGGAGGGGAAGTAAAACCGGCGGTCCCATGGCATAGATTTATGGCATGTTAAAGAACCTTCCACTAATTACACCTGTGTGAATCTAAATTAGGTTAAAAATGTAAACAACGCTCGGGTTCCTACGTTCTTCGCCAGGAGCTGACTGCGGCGGCATCTAGTAGCCTAGTTCTGAACTAGTAGTTGTTGACGGTGGCGTTTAGCGGCAAAAGTAGGAAGTATTTGAAAAATTCAGCATCCAGTCCTTACTTGAATTAAGAAACAGAAACACACACAAATACAGTCATCACAATTAACACTGGTTATCAGACAGATTCTACACACACCCAAAGTACATGGGGCTACATGGCCGCGTTGTCGCAGCCCCTAAACTGAGGAACCAACCAACCTAAATTATTTTAGACTGATAATAGTGTGTTCTGGCCTGTTGAAACATCATTCATAATGATTTCCTTCATTTAAATGTATTTATAAATTAATAAATTGATTTACTCAATTACTTCTGTCATGACGAGGTGGACCTAATTGAGAGTGAGGACTTGGAATATGTCTCCCTTCGTCCCTTGGAGATGTGTAAATTACTATATTCAGACTTATGCTACCGAATATCATCATTCCTGCGACGTAGGATTTGTGATTTCAATGGTAATGAAAGGTTTTACAAATTAAATATTGGTCTAAGATGATTCCACTCTTATGGTGGCACCTTGATGTGTGTATTCAACATCCCTTTGTCCCTTTTATTGGAGGCATTTACTGTAGTAAAAGCAGCATGACCTTTCTTATTTTACTGGACAATAAGTTCACTTAAAATATTCTATTGAAATACATTTATTTTCACATCTGTTTCCCTTGTGCCGCCATCTCTCACATCTGTTTGGCTCCTGGAATTTCCGAGAACAGGAAACATAAACCTTAATCCTATTTTCCATTTGCTTTCCTGGATTACATTTTTCTTCTTGTTCCTGGAGAGCGCCTAAAACTAACCCAAAAATGGCGTGCATTTCATCACACTTCCTGTTCCCGGGCAAATGTGTAGCAGTCTTTACTCATGGAATTCTGTCATTAATCCTGGAAAAATCAGGGAATATTCAGGGAATTCTTTTAAGATGAGTTGGTAGACACCCTGTATCAAGAGGATTATATTTAGAGGTTTGTGGAGTAGGTTGAGTTGGAAGCAGACGATTGAGCAAATCTTGCTGGTTCTTATTCATTAATTCAAGCAGAAGTCGAAATTGGGTCTGCATCCATTGTATTGCTTTTATTTTATTCAAAATTCTTGATTTTATTATTCACTGAAAATCGGCGTTGTAGTTTGGGAAATACGGGTTTATCGAAGGTGCCTCTGTATATTCCTTAGATATTAGTATTGGAGTCTGCAAATTGCGTGTGTTGAATACTCTTTGGAATTAGGTACTTTGAAGTCGATGAGGTTTCTTCGACTTTTTCTTAAACATTGATCTGTATACTGTACTTCTTGATTATACGTGCATGTCGATATTTCGATATTCTTTGGAATTATATACCGGTACTCTTAAATTATAAATACAGGTTATATTGTATATACATCACAAATATGCACTTTTTTTAATTTGAACTTCTTTCCTCTCGTATGCACTGTATCATGGTTTACACTACGTTAGCGTCCTTGGTCTCAAGGCGTGCACCATGCAGTATTTCCATAATATCTGAACTGTTTTACCTCATTGCCAATTGTTATGTCTTGGTGGTCCAATGCACTCTTGATATAATTGAAGTAAGAACAGACACTTATACTGATACATATACCGTAATAGTTACGTATCAATAGCGCCATGAAACTGTTGTGCCTTGGTATTTGAAAAAGTCAGGGAGAGTCCATCTTTTTGTATAAGGTGTGTTCAAAAAGTAACGAGCCGGAGGCATAATTACAGAAACCAGTACCTGTATGTTAGAAGTATTGGCCCTGGCTGTTGAGGCACTTGACCCACTGTGACACGAGGCGGTGAATGGCTGTCTCATAAAATTCCCTGAGCTGCGATGTGTACCAGTTCCGCATGTACAGCTGGACGTCGGCGTCCGAGGTGAATCGTTGGCCCCGCAGAGCCCTTTTCAGGGGACCAAACATGGCGTAATCACAGGGGGAGAGGTCTGGACTGTATGGAGGGTGGCCGAGAACCTCCCATTTGAATTTCTCCAGGAGTGCCGCGACTCTGTTGGCCGTATGAGGTCGTGGAGCGACCACGGCGGCTATGGCGTTCACTGTCACTCGGCGGTCCTGGGTAATGAGTGCATCAACCAGATGGACATTGTCATCGGTAATGCAGGGGGTGCCCCAGACCGGGCATCATCAGCTAACGACAACCGTCCTTCCCTGAAGCGCTTGTGCCACGCCTTGACCCTTGCAAGGGACAAGCAGTGTTCGCCGTACACTTGTGACATTCAGCGATAAATGTCCGTTCCCCCTACTCCTTCTGCTGTCAGAAACCGAACAACACCTCTTTGCTCTTCGGTTGACGCCTCCATGTCACTGTTTGCAATGAGACTGGCAGCGTTGGACGATTGATGCATGCTGCTGCTCGCTTTGTATCATCACGTGACGTGCACGCGTGCCCTCTAGCGACGGGCTGTTACCTTCCACGCTCTGGTCAGAACCACACCTTGTTACACACGCACGATTAGCCGATGTATTCACCGGTTTGCGTATTCCAGCCTCCGGCTCGTTACTTTTTGAACGCACCTTATAACTTTCACAACCGACACCAGAGTGCTCTTTAACTGGATATTACACTATATTTTGTAAAATTATAATTACTGTGTGTTATTATTCATTTGCTATTGTGAAATGATAATTTTTGTAGGAGTGCTTAATTATGTTAAATATATATATTACAGGAAAAAGGAACGTAAGGCTCAGGAAGAGAAATCAAAGAAGAAGAAGAAGAAAGATAAGAAGTCTAGGGAAAAAGAAAAGAGTAAGTCTTTCTTACATTTCCTTGGCTTTTTATGTATAAAAGTAGGCCCTCTTGTAAGGTTTCCTTGATGCAAATTTATACGGTAGTACTTTTTCCTGCCGAACAGAAAAATATATGGGGGGGGGGGCTCTTTAAGTGAACCATTAGCAGGTGTCCTCAGTATTGAGCATCATTTTATAAAGTTCATTGTTATTTTTTTCTTTTTTTCTCAGGCAAAAAGAAGAAGAGGGATCGTGATGAACATGACAAAAAGAAGAAGCACAGAAGCAAAAGATCTGACAAATTTGACGCCAAGGAATTTGAGGAACAAATGGAATCCAAGAAATTCCGTGAAGCTCTAAGAAAGGAACTTGGTGTGAAGGAAGATCTGCGGAAGCGTAAAAGTATTGATGACGAAGAAGAGTTCCTGTATGGTTCTGGAGGCGACAAGAAGGGACTTCGGTAAGTTCTATGTTAAGCAGCTGACGTAAGAAATTTTATTTTTGTTGATATTTCGTATTAGCTACAGGTTAGTGAGCATACTGCTTTTTTTAAATTTAGTCATTGCTGTATCCATGTTATTTTGTAGTACAGTCTTGACAATGACACAAAATAAAATTACTGTATATAATTTTATAATACAGAGGTTGCAACCTGACACCTTCTTTACATATAAGCACTTCATCAAACAACCCAACTCTCAACCACCTAGCAAAGAAGTGATAAAAAAAAAAAACAGTCCCTGAAAAACAACAAAGCATCGGGAGAAGACGCAATAGTAGCAGAACTATGGAAGCAGGCTGGAGACAGGGCAGTCAGTAAATTGACAGAGGTCCAACACAACATCTGGGAGACTAAAATACTAGTGACTGGACTTCGGCTTTGATTCACCCATTACACTAAAAAGGTGACCTAAGGTGTATGTAATCTTGTAGATACATACAAGATTATCTCCAAGGCCCTGTTAAACAGAGCCGAACCTCAACCGGATCCACAAATTGGAGAATACCAGGGAGGATTCAGAAAAGGGAGCTCCTGTGCTGAACAGATACTCATCTTAAAGTCAGTGCCAAGACAAGTAAAAATGGCAGGCAAGAAGTTTGTCGTCATCTTCGTTGACTTTAAGAAGGCGTTCAACTCAGTTGACAGACCAACTCTCATGAAAATCCTTCAGTAACTTGGACTGGACCAGAAGACATTTAATCTTATCCAACAGACTTTAAATAACACCACATCACAAATAAAGTTCAGAGGAACAATCTCAGAAAGTTTTGAAATCGAAGACAGGAGTAAGACAGGGAGATGGTCTCTCACCTATCCTCTTTAACTGTGCACTAGAAAAGGTTATAAGAGAGTGGCGAAAGGAGATAGCTAGACAGGGGTTCCCAAGTGGTATCTACCTTGGACACGAACTCATTGTGGACTGCCTGGCATTTGCCGATGACCTGGCACTTCTATCTGATTCAACAGAAACATCTGTGAAACAACTCAATATTCTCGGACAAGAAGCAGCGAAGATAGGACTGCAAGTGTCATTTGAGAAAACACAATACATTACAAACATCAGTGAATCACCTCATGAACTACTTCTAGAACAGGGAAGGATCAAGAAAACCAACAAATTCAAGTAATTGGGTGAATGGTTGGAACCCAATCTCTCCGAAGGAACAGCATTATCAACTTGAGTAAATAAGCTAGAACTGGCATACCGACTAAGAACATCTACAATGAGAAGTGTCTCTCCCGCAACACCAAAATGAAGCACTATCAAATGGTTATCCGCCCTGAAGCGTCTCTGAATGCTTCATATTAAACAGGAAAGGACTCGCGGACCAACTAGAAATCCAAGAGAGGAAGATATTGGGACCAATAAAGGAAGGGAGTAAATACATAAGACGGAACCAGGAGCTCTATAGTTATTCTGAAAGAATTACAGATGTGGCCGGTAAGAGACATCTAACATTTTATGGACACGTCTCCAGGATGCATCCAACCAGGCAGACCAACCAGCTACTCACATACTGGCAAAGAAGGAAAACCCAAGTCACCATGGCTGATAGAAGTGTACAAAGATCTGCTGGAACTGGGAGTTACGGAAAAGGACATAAAAGATCGAACGTCTCTCAGGAGTAAATTAAAGCAAATAAAGTTCCAGGAAAAACCCCCAAGGAAGAAGACAGGTGCCCTCTGGACAAAGGAGAGAAAAGAACAACACAGCCAGAGGATGCGTGACTTCTGGGCAAACATCAAGACCCATTCCAAGCAAAATAGTTGAATATCGTGGTCCGTAGTTGGCCTATACGGAATAAGAAGAAGACAGAGGTTGCAAGTTATATGTAACCGGTTTCAAGGCTTCAGTACCCCTTCAAAACAAAAACAAACTCCATTGTACCATAAAGCATGATGGACCTTGACCTACCAAGCGACCGCTGCCCAGCCCTTTTGCCTGCAGATTGGGTGATGCATGGTCAGTGCGTCGGTTTCTCCTTGCTGCTAATCTTCGTTTTCCTGACTGGGGCACTGCCTCACTCTCAGACAGCTACTCAATTGTCCTCAGGAAGCCTCACCACCTGTCCTCTGTAGGACTGCACAATAGGGGCTCACTGGCCAAAATCCGTGGTGTGAACTGTGATCTTGCAGAAGGGGATATCGCTTAAATGAGACTGCACTTGGCAGTCGTAAGAGTAAAGTTTGTCTATGAGATTATGTAAATCAGCGAAGCATGTAATTTCTTTTGTCAAGGTACCTTATGCAAACATTTTTAGAAAAATCCTTAAAGAAATGTGTCATTCTTTGGAGGGAAAAAGTGTATTACTGTGTGTAATATTCACTACAGTCATGAACTATCCATTGCTTGATTAATAAATTTCACCACACTTATTTGCTCCTCCTGAAAAAATGTAAGGTTTGTAGATACCATATTGTCTTTTAACATTAAACCCTCCATGTGATATCACTGTATCATAATTAGGTAAGTTGTCCTTTGTGTGACGTGAATGCGAAATGTAATCACAATGATAAGATACATTTTCTTTACGTACACTATTATGTTTTATAATACCCGATGGTAATTGGTGAGTTATACAGCAGTATTTAAATGTTTGTGAATTTGATGCTGAAATCATTCCCTGCCAACAGAGAAATTCAGGCACTTTGTGTATCCCTCTTTTGCCCATGCCATGGTATACTAAGCACAATGAAATATGTCATTTAAGAAACCTCCTATTTTTCATTTCCGAAAGCATCGTGGTATAATACTAAATCAATTACACAATTTTGACTGGACTGATGCAATAATGTTAGCTATAGCATTAAATTGAACAATACCAAGTTTGTTAAAATTATTATACCACTGCAGTAGAATAACCCTCCTGTGATCAACAGGGAAAGCAACATAAACTTGGTGTTTATTAGAACATTATCTTTTAGGCACAGTACACAATCAACTCAAATCAGAAGGCTTTACAAACCCACCAGCAAGATACTAGTTAGTGTATATGTACAGCGATATTTGACCATAATTTACAGCTTGCCTGTAGGGCAATATTGTTTTAATTACAAGGGGAGCTTCTGTGGCTTTTTAAAAAGGATAAAAGGATAGCTCCTTAAGATGCAGAAAGGTCATAACTTGCCAAGTCCAAGTTGGCAGATAACAGGGTCTGGGAGTAACGCATTACCTGTAATGGTTACTGTTTAAAATTAATAATTTAACTGTAACGTAGTTCCTTAAGAGTAACGAAGTAACGAAAATGCTTGTTACTTTTCAAGATGGAGCAATCACTTGACAAAAGCATGTGGGAATGGAACCAATAACTTTCCATTATGAACCAGTTCATCTCTATCTTCAACACAAACAAACAGTAAATTTATGATGGATTTGAAAGGTTCAAGTACCTGTGCTTATGTTCCCTTTACGTACCCCTAATCTTGTGCTGAAGTGTCCCAAATGCTCTAGCCACAAGAAAAATAATTATTATTGTTATGGTTACAAAATATTTGTAGTGTAACTGCATACTATTCATTTTGCATGAATTGAATTATTTTTTAAACATTAAATTATACAGCTCTTTGAGATATTCAGGTACTGTAAATTTGTGCCTTATTTACCTGATATTCAAAGTTGCTAGTAAAATATATATATATAAAGCAAATCATTGAAGAGTTTTGAATTAATTAGGTTTTGCTTAACTTGTTATTTAATTTTTATTTACTCATGTACTGTACTCTTGTTGGGAAATTTTATTTAAATTTTCAAAAAGTTAGTAGATGTATGATATAGGAGCCTTTGAGTAGTCAAAGGTTAGTTGCATGCATGTGTAAACTTTTTAAACTTTTGACATGTGTAATAGTTTCTCATAATTTTTCAGCCTCCTGGGACTGGATAATCTTCCTGATCTGGAAGACTTGGAATCGAAACTCAGTGCTTATTATGCCAAGGTGGAGAAGGATACAGGACTTTCTAAAGTGTAAGTTAATGTTTGATACAGTAATTAAACCTCAATAATTTGAAGTGGTTAGGGCGAAAAATAGGACTTATCACTGTTTCAAATTTACCAACGTTAAACACAGTCCAAAAAAATAATAAAGCAGTAGCTCGTCAAATTTCCAGCCCTCTCATGAAACGTGGATAGTTTAAATGAAACATAGACCAAGGTCTAGAAAAGAACATACTGAGGACAGTTTGAGGAAGTCTACAGATACTACAGCGAACTCCCGATTTAACGTTTCTCGAAATGTTGACCCGCAATTAACGTACATTTCCGTAGGTACCGGCTATTATCCCATAAGACGCAATGTATATCGGCTTAATTTTAATGTTTGTCGATTTTACATTTAACCTCCATTTTTAGGCTCGAATCCTTGGACCCCTGGAATAAAATCTGTGTCGATTTAACGTTGGTCGAGTCCCAAACAATATGCAAGTTGGTATTTTCTCCCTTCCTTGTGAAGAGTATCATGTCACTCCCTCTACGATGACGTAAGATAAACAAATCACTAAGCTGTGCCACAATTTGTTGTGAATGGGAACATGCTTAAAAAAAAAGTCAAGTTATTGCCACACAATGGCGAGACATTAGATATCCACACGTGTCCTGTTCGTAGTCTTAATTGCCCGAGGAAATGTATGAATATGTACGCGTGTTCCAGCTGTACTTCCAAACATCCGCGAGAAGACTCTTTGTCATTGGCCAGTCACGCAGCAACCTTGACAAACTGACCAATCACTGCAGGCTTACTGCAGGCGAGTTCAGGCGCATTTGTTATAATCGTGAGTCAAGTTAAAGGAACAGGCGACTAGTTAATGAAAAATATGTCAATTCCTTTCGCTGGTTTTTAAAAGGTTTATCGATTAATAAATCCACCGCATTTGTACAATTGTGAGTTAATGTCACGAAATGACAAAACGATATTTTGACGGCAAGTCGTCTCGTACATTTGGCCATATATCATCCCCCGGATATGGCTAGCTAGACTTCGTTAGATGCCTTATGAAGTAGGCCTACACAATCAGTTGATTCCTTCATAACAGATATAAGATTGAAATTAAATATTAGCGCCAGATTAACGTCAGATAACTTAACCTCACTTCCTTTATTTGAACAAGAACGTGTTCGTAATAACTGCGCTTGCCTCCAATTTAGGCTCGATTTTTGGGCTGGGAAAATAAAATCTTCGTTGACGTATGTGCGTGAAATAAAAATACAGTATGTCGATTTTAACGTTTCTACGGCCGCAAACAATTTACGAGTTCATTTGAATTTTGAAATATCTAAGATTATTTTTTTTATCTACACCTCTGTTGTGATGTCAGCTCTCGTAACCCATGAGTTATCAAGACTCAACGTTGACATTGCTGCTCTCAGTGAAACTAGGCTGTCTTCTGAAGGCAAGATTACTGAATCTGGAACAGGATATACCATCTTCTGGAAAGGAAAGGAGGAGGGTGAATGTCGTATTCATGGTGTGGGCTTCGCTGTGAAGACCAAACTGGTAAATTATCACCAACTTACGCCCATTGCAATCTGCGATAGGCTCATGACTCTCCGCATACCACTCTCAGGAGGTTCCTTTATGACACTCATCTCTGCCTATGCTCCTACCTTAGATTCTGATGATGAAGTAAAGGCTCAGCAGGGCTGCCAGCGACTCACTTTTCTCACTATTATTCACTATTTTCAAAGCAGCCTCACTTTTCTCACTTTTTTTTTACAAAACTGGTCACATTCTGCGTTAAAAATGTTCTCATGCACAATCAGATTGCTTACCCAAAATATACCCATGAATGGGTAGTTCGTTTTTCTGCCACCGCTGCCTGAGCGCGCTGCCGACAGCGAGCTAGGCGGCCAGAAACATAGAAAGCTTCCATGGTGCAATACCACAGCCAGAGCCGTGCAGCGTTCGATGAAAATTTTAACAATGCGTGTTTTTTAACAAAAGTGTTGTGACGGAAAGGAGTGTGGCGTTGCTGTATATTCTAGTATTTCACAATTTATCAAAGGTAAGTCAATAGTTGGCCTTACACTGACGAATTTTCCGTCGGTTTTAGAATGACATACCGACCCCGCCGATCTGGACTGTCACGGTTCAAAACTTTCTCAACTCATACACCGCCATTCCAGATCTGCTGAATAGTTCCAACATTTGATATGTAGGTATATGGTCAAATCTGTCTACCTTTCCGTGGTTATGGTTTGTCCATTGGTCTCTCGACATTTAAGAAATATTTTTCGCAATTCCGAACGATTATAAACTGCGTGACTTGTTTCGATTTGTGAAAATCTTAACCATTTTTTTTTTGGTGAGTTAACCTTTAATCATTATTTAAAAATTAAATAATTGCGTATTATTATTTTACGTATTACCTTTTATTCACCACTTAAAAAATGTATAAAAATAAAACGAAAACAAAAATCGCCATTATAGGCGCCTATGGCTATCGTTGCGCAAAAATCTTCAAATCGTAAAGAAAGTTTCATTCGCGGTCCGTAATATACACATACACAAAAATTCCTACACCACAGATTTAAGCCGATTTCCCACATGCTTTTTAATGGCAGTCAACAATTGCTTTGTTTTGAATTGGTTTATACACATCGCGCGATGTTTGTAGTTTTGATCGATATTGTTGATATATATCGTAGCAAACAATACGTTTGTCAAATCAAGTTCAAATTTTCAAAATCATTTATTATACGTATTTGTGTAATGCATAAATAACACACACTTCCAACTGAGTTCAATACAGTGGAATCTCGTTAGCACGTTCTCGGTTACCGGTACCACGTTTTTCTGTTTAACTCGATGATTTTCTCAAGTCCCAGTCCCATTCCTACCAAATACATGTTGATATATCCCCTTAATACGTCTTCTATTCCCACTTACGATGATCAATTTTTCGTTGTACTATTTCTTAGGTAACCGGATTTTATTCATATTTCATTATAAAATTCGGCATCTTGATAACATGATGCGATATTGCTTCCTATTCTCTGATAGTTATTGACAGTGTAGACGATTATAGTGTGCTTTGACGGTGTGGAAGTGGCTTGAGGTATGACGCAACACAGAAGATAGCTGACGGTGTAGAAGTGGCTTGAGAGCTATGACGCAACACAGAAGATAGCCGACGTGTCTCTCTCGTGCCAGTAGAAAATGCAGGCTGAATACAAAATCGCTGCCTATAACACATTCTTTTTTTTTTCTTTTTTTTCGAAATACACCACAGATTGGCATGCGTATGCCAGCCGACCACTAGCGTCTCGTCCTTATGCGAATGCTGCAGCGGGTATTTGACGACCGGTCGGCATCTCTCGTATCGTGCGTATTATTTTAAACTGCAAACAACCACGATGTCTGCACAACTAAACTGTAAAATTCTAGATAGATTGTTTGATTTGAAAACTGATGGGAAATAATGATCGCAAATCATTTGCATCGAACGGTTAATCGCCCCGTATGAAACCGAAATAAAATGAGCCATTTTAAACCGCGGCAATTGAAAATCACGTCAGCCAGTTGAACAATCCCGTCGTGTGAAACCACTTTTAGTCCGTGACGGACCAAAACTGTCGGAAAATCCGTCTGTGTATTTATTTTATTTTTTATTTTCCGCCTTTTGTTCATGGCATTGCGGCTAGGAATTTCTTTTTATTCTTGTTCATTCTTAGATGGCAGCTAAATGCTCGGTGCGGGACGAGTGGTTCAACAAAGAAGACGAACTGGGACACAAGTACGCTGTGTTTGGGCCGCACGAGCCAGCCGTACTACCATCTCGTGCAGGCTTTGTAACTGCATGTTCAGCATTGAGCAGAAGGGCTTCCAGGCCCTCCAACAGCATGTCAGGACGAAGAAGCATAAGACTGCCGTGGAGGTCCAACTAAACCCGCGGCAACTAGTGCTAGCTGCACGACAAACGGCAGATGCCGGCCAGTCTACAGCTGGGCGAACCCCTCCCGCAGTGCTGGACCAACCTGTTCCCCTTCACCTGATGTTACGGCAGCCCGGTGCCCTGCGCGCTGAGCTCATCTGGGCCATGAAAGGCGTTCAATCTAGTTTTTCCGCCGCTGCGAATGTTGGAATCGTAGAGGTTTTAGAGAAATGTTTGGGAAGGAGCATGTCCCTAGGAATATGACTTTAGGCAGGACCAAGACGACGTACTTGTGGACTGAGGCCCTGGGCCCTTATTTTCATAAGTTGATGCTGGAAGATGCTATTTCAACAGTTAGCTATTCTATATGTTTTGATGAAACTACCAATGAGAAGCGCGTAAAGGAACTGCAAGTAGGGATAAGGTTCTATTCCGAGAAAAGAAAAGAAGTGGTGTTTCATCACCTAGAGACATTTTTTATTGGAAAAGCTACAGCTGACATTCTAATTAAAGATGTAAACTTTGTTTATTCTAATTAACCTTCAATTAGTCGCATCACGTGATTTTCTCCCGGGTCCTATTTGTTTTGCGCAGACTGTACCGGTTTGAGGGGTTGGCTGACCCAACAGCTCTCCCCCCTACCCTTCCGCACATTTCACGTTTATTGTTGTCAGTGTTCGGCACGAGGCGTGCTTGTCAACAACGATTTGCTAAATGACCTGGTCTGATCTTCCGTGCGTGACTATTTGTGATGACAAAGTGAACGGTGGAAAGTCCTGTGTGCGACTAAGTGCGTGTATACTTTTTTAGATAATATCGTTTAGTTATATGTAACTTTGGGTGTGTTTTACTTCATAATGGATCCTAGAGAAGAAAGCAGAATTAATGCTCTGTTATTGGAGCCAATGTCAGACGAAGATGACATCTTTTCTGACGGTAGTGAGGTTGAAGACAATTTAGAAGCTTCTGACCACAATACGAGCACAGAGCAATCTGAAGATGAAGAACAGCCAGATCCACTGCCAGATGTATATCCAGTTCAACAGCCAATCCCTATTTTTGATGTGAATAGAAACACAAACTTTATTTTGGGTAAAGACAAATTAACTCGCTGGTATTCGTGTAACCCACGTATTTCTAGGAATGCTGGACGTAGACCCCACAACATTCTGAGAGTACATCTACCTGGCCCACGAAGAGATGCTCGAGAAGCTCGTACAGCCTTGGATTGTTGGAGTTTGTTTTTTACAGACCCCATGATAGATACAATTGTCCGCTACACAAATGACCGAATTACAGTAAACAGACAACAGTACGGAAGAGATAGAGATGCAAAGGATACAGACATGATTGAAATGAAAGCTATGTTAGGGCTACTGTATATGGCGGTGACCCTGAAATCGTCACACCTAAATCTGGATGACTTATATGCAAATGATTTTACTGGAGTAGAATTTTTCCGATCTACATTGTCTTTGAAAAGATGGAGGTTTCTATTGACTAGTCTAAGATTCGACGATGCTACTACAAGACAAGAAAGGCGATAGCTTGACAAACTTGCTCCGCTGCGAGAAATATTTGATGTCTTCAATGAAAACTGCGTCAACAACTACACCCTTGGAGAAAACGTCACTATAGACGAAATGTTAGAACCTTTTAGAGGCCGGTGCCCGTTTAGGCATTATATGAAAACAAAACCTGCTAAATATGGCATAAAAGTATACGCCCTGACTGATTATAAGACATTTTATGCCAGCAAAATGGAAGTTTACTGTGGGAAGCAACAACAAGGGCCATTCAATGCAAGCAATAGAGCAAAGGTTGTTGTGCTTAGATTAACACGTCCTATTTACCAGTCGGGTAGGAATGTGACCGTAGACAATTACTTCTGCTCTATACCGCTCTGTGATGAATTGGCTCTCTCTTGTCGGAACCTTGCGTAAAAATAAGGTTGAATTTCCACCAATAGTACAAGAACATACTAATCGACCAGTAAACAGTAGTTTTTTTTTACGGTTATGACAAAACTCTACTTTCTTACAAAGCAAAGAAAAATAAAGTTGTCCTGCTGCTTTTATCATTGCACGATTCTGATAACATTGACGTTGAAAGTGGTGACGCACTGAAGCCAGAAATGCTGACTTATTATAACAAAACAAAAGGGGGAGTTGACACCCTGGACAAGTTGAAGGCAGCCTACAATGTGGGAAGAAAAACAAACAGATGGCCCTTGGCTCTGTTTTTCGCTCTTATGAACATTGGTGCAGTGAATGCTAACATAATATATTTAGCCACCACGCAGGCAAATATTGTCCGCAGAAACTTTTTAAAAACGCTCGCAAAAGAACTGTCAATGGATCATATCAGACGAAGAGCTGTACAGGAAAATCTACCTCGCCAAGTGAAGTGACAAGCAAGAAAAATCGCTGGTATTGAAGATGAAGATACGAAAAAACCACCTGCGGCTGGAGCAGCCGGGCGCTGTGCATATTGTACCTGGAGGGAAAACAGAAAAACTGTTGTGACATGCTCAAAGTGCTCAAGATACATTTGTAAGCGGCATACAACTTCCCTCTGTACCAACTGTGCAGAAAATGGCAACCAAGGCAGCAGTGATGAAGTGTAGAGACTGATTTCAGGTGTTTTGTTCTGTTCTTTTTACTTCATGGTTTATTTTTTGTGAATATTAGTACCAGTACCTGTAGGTTTATAATGGTTGAATTACACTTCATTTTTCATGTTTAAAGTTTTGTAGTTTGAAACTTTTCATAGTTTGTTTTTGACTTTGTAATTTAAAAAAATTACTTAACCAAAACAAATAAAACATTTTTTTAAATTCCAAATAATAAATATAGAATTTCAACATGTTTAAAATAGTCAGTTGTACAAATAAAAATGGTTTTAAACACAATTTCTACCCATTTCTCAAACCTGGGAGTTTCTTCCTTGCGCGACTAATTACGTAATATTTTTCACGCGACTAATTGAAGATGAAATATATCGTACTATGTAGCATCAATATAAAATAGCTAATTTTTACTCTCTCTCCCTTCGTAAAAGAATGGATTTTTGCGAAGTTCACGTCTATAGTACCCTCCCCCAATTTCGGAACTAAAAATTTAGAAATAAAGTGGTTCCTATAGCCGAGTAAGTACGGTAGTTACAGTATATGTGCTAGTCTCCAGTTACCACAGCCATGAAAGAATAATTTACAGAAATCCCTGACGCTGAATCCTTGCTATATACAATAATTGAATCTTAATACTAAATGATTATTTATTTCGTATGGCATATACACATCACTAAAACACATATTGCATCATCGTAATATAAAATAGAGAACAGAGTACTACAAAGAAAAGTCCATATGACTTGTGTAATGAAGAGCTTCTGGTGTCGAGTTCAGGAAGTCACGGAATTCTCCTATATAGGCTCTCTTGGTGCACTCCATGCCAAATAGATTGGGTTTCAGTTCCACAGTCGCATCTTGGGGATTGTATTTTCCCCCCCATTTGAAGAGGGCATCAGCACATCTACCATGGCTCGTACGGATGTGATTCTAAGTGGTCCAAATCGAGCGTGGTTGATCAAATCTTGGAGGTTTTCTTGACAAGCAAGGTAGAGTTCTGCAATTTGGAGAGCAACTTTCTAGCCTCTGTTGTTTCCACGAGTTGTTCATGATGAAGCTAACATAGTGTAGAGCTTTTGCTGTGACAATGTCTGGGTGTCTTGATCCAAGCATGTTTCGTTCGATGATCGGAACGTCAGTAAGAACAGGCAGTTGCAGGTCAACAATCTTCCGATATTGATATTCCCGAATAAGGGCACTCTTTCTTCTATCTTGTGGAGGAGGTACCGTATATACTCGAATACCACCCGCACATTTTTAAACAAAATCGGACGTGAAAATTTGGGGTGCGGGTCTTATTTGAGTCATCCTGATTTTAAAGATTTAAATTGCCCGCCACGCGCGATATCGGGTGTTGCGAGTATCCGCTAGATGGTGCTAGCCTTCTTCCGGCTATCACTTTGTTTTACCGTAAGCAGGCGGCGTCATACTTCCTCGCGCACGTTTTCCGAATGTAAACATGAGTTGTACGAAGAGTTTGCGGTCGTTTAATGTGAGTGAGAAGCTGAAAGTTGTGAGGGAAGCTGAAGTTATTGGAAATCGTGCCCGGCAGGAAATACAGTGCACTCCCGACAATTCGCGTGTGGATAATTCGTTTTGCGGTTAATTCGCGGGTCTCCATGAGTATTTTTTAAATTGGGAATTCTCACAGCAACTAATCATCACGCTAAGTTAAGCAATCTCTGTCGTTTAAAAGAATTTTGATGCGACGCAATGCGTAAAGACGAAATCATTGAGACTAGGGAAGACTGAACTGCATTTCTCTGCGATGCAACAGTAGGCCTAATTGCGCAATCTTCGAAACTTACGCGCATGTTGCCGCGGGTGGTATAGCACAGATTTCCTTTGTCTTTGAAGCCCAAACAATACAAGAGGAATGCACTTTCACTCGGAACCTACCCTCCCTTTCCCAACAGCCACGCTCCAAGGTCGCTGATCTGTGAGTTGTGAAGGGTGGATGTGCGGACAGCGTATTGTAAACAGCGATTATTGCGTAATGGCGCAAACGCGCACGACATCGAGAGCGTGTTTGTTCGATGCTCTTCATGCAGTCAACTAGTCAGGAGGAAAGTACCGCTACTCCGCTCGTACAAAAGCAAGCGCTTGCCGACTTTTGTAACGATGATATTTCGAACGGGCAAGTCAGACGTCGATAAAGACGATTATGATTTACTACAGAAAAGCAAAGAAGAAATAGCATGGCATTTGACTGTTGGTGAGGAAAACGGAAATCCAGTAGATTTCGAGTGCAGGAGTGATGCAACGGAAATCCCGAAATTTTCCCACAGTCAAGCCAGTGTCTCTAGTCACACTTATGTTTTATATAGAAAAACGAGATGAATTTTCGTTTTCATATAATATTTTCTTTGGAAATGTCAATCGAAAAATAGAATAAACGATCTAAGAAACAAAAAGTAATGACGGCTTTTTTTAAATATATTAATGTAGGCATAATCCACATAGGCCTACCAGTAGCCTAGCATGTCGTATAAGGCACTACAATCAGGAGTTAAAATTATTATTTCGCGTGTTCAAGCCTATTTCAATATTTTAACCAATAGTTTTGTTTTTCCTAGGCTTAACAAAAATAACTGCGGATAATTCGCGGAAGTTCGTGCATTACCGCGAATTAACGAGAGTGCACTGTATGATATTGACGAGTCATGTATTCGTGATTGAGCGGGATGACGTCTATGCTACAACCACTGGATGTCTGCGTGAACCGCCCGTTCAAAGCAGCCTTGAAACAGCTGTATACGGAGCAGATGGCGGCCGATAAGCACACACTGACTCCAACTGGTCATATTCAGCGCCCGGAAGTTCAGCTGCTATGTTCGTACATTTTGACGGCATGGAATCGTATCTCGGGAGATCTCATACGGAAGAGCTTCAAGAAATGTAGTATTTCGAATGCTATGGATGTCAGTGATGACGACATTTAGTGGGATGGTGATAAAAGTTCCGAAGTTGGTACTTCTGATGACGATGAATGAAGTGTTTGTGTACTTTTATTTGTATTTTTAATCGTTTGATGTGTGTTATTTTAGGACGACTTCAAAACTGTTGGAAACTATTTTGGATAAATGCTATTCTGTTTATTTAGTTACGATTGTACATAATTTTGAGTATTTTATTTTATTTTTTTAAATTTTGTTCTTCAAAATCAGGGTGCGGGTCTTATTCGAGGGCGGGTCGTATTCGAGTAAATACGGTATATGACTCAGAACAGGCAGCCAATAAGTGGGGGGGAGATCGTATTGTTCCTTTAACGATGCGCATTGTTTTATTTAATACAACATAGACTCTTTTTTGCTCTGTTGATCCATATTAGGGCACAGAATTCGGCTGCAGAGTAAACCATATGATTAGTGAGGTCCTTACTAATACAGCCATCACAATTAACACCGGTTATCAGACATATTCTACACACACCCAAAGTACACGGGACTACATGACCGCGTTGTCGCAGCCCCTAAACTGAGGAACCAACCAGTGAGGTCCTTCTCTATAGAACGGAACTTTGCAGGCGCCGTGTGGTGGGACGGCCACTGTGTGTAGCCGCCTATCGAGTGAGGTACCGCTGCTAACAGCTTAGCAGCGTAATGCCCAACTAGTTCAACACATTTACACTTTTTAACATATTTAATAATCATCATTACTTATATGAATTTCGGAGAATTTCAGTACCAATGGCGGCCGATGTAAGACCTGCCGTATCGGAGAGAACTTGAGGAAGAACCTTGAGTTGAAATCACGGGGGGGTTTCAGTGATGTGAGGTTAGGGAAATATAACGGCAGAACAAGTTGCTGTCTTTTTTTTTATTAACAAATTATGACCATGCAAATTAATGGATTCAAACCCAATTTAACAAAAAGGGACAAAGCCCTAAAAAGTATTAACAATTTGAATAATTAACAAGAAATTCAACAAAGATTGCAAGGTTCCATAAAGCATTAAAAATTTGAATAATTAACATGAACAATATTGCAGTGCTCCTGCAATCAATGGTAGTGAGCCGGCAATATAAGAAAAGAAAGGAAAAGTTTTCCATTAACATGCACTTGGAGGCTCAGCCCAAGATTCAAGAATACCAAAATTATTGTGTGCCAATTCCAAACATTTGGGGACCCAATCCCAAACTGTTTGAAAGAGAGCAGTTTAGAGTTTAGTCAGTGAATGGTAGATATTTGGGGGAGAAAAGCCCAAAATACCAGTTAAGCATGAATCCCAAAAATTAGGATTCACTGTGCTTGAGGGCCCAGTCTCAAGACACCAATGAAGCAAGGAGGTTAAAGTTAACCCGAGAAAAATTAAGCTAGTTCTTGCCTTCGTCACTAAACAAAAGATCGCAAAAAACAGTAATTTGTGAAGAGGAAGAAAAAAAGAACGATTGCAATATGTATGCATTAAAGGGCTTAATCCTGAAATGAGAACAAGAAAGCATAGATAGAGATAACTAGTCAATAGCACAAACATGCCTTTCAAAAAAAAAAAAAAAAAAAAGGAATAGGTTACATAAACAATTTTAACAAACCATAAGGCAGAACTAGGCTTGGAAGAAAATAGAAGTTTACACTGAATTACTAGGCTGAAAGGCCTTGAGAAAAGTATGTACAGCCTGTAAACTGAGCCCAAAGAAAAAGCGTTGAAAGTAAGCTTTAGGTGAAATTCATGGCGATCAGTATTGAAACTATGAGGTGGATTTAAAATGTTTCATGGAATGGTTTTTACTTAACATGACTCATAGAATAATCATCTTGAAGTGTTGGTTGCACATAACACTTGAAAGACCAAGCAGGTCAACTGCTGATAAGTGAAATAACACTGTAAGACGAAGCAGGTCTACTGCTAATAAGTAACAACGCTACATCGCCAGGAGGAAGAGTAAAAAGTTAGCCAAGATCGCTAACGTTCCATGCAGAAGCTTTCAGACGCAGAATTTGGCCTAAGTTAGGCATGTTCAAGTTGTTTGACCAAAATGTTGCAGACTTCTAGTAGAATAAGGGCCAGACAGCTAGCATGCCGTGGCTCACGAGAAGCAAGACAACAAGTGTCTTGTTGACGATGAGTGCTGGATGTCCAACAGCCGACCGAGCTTAAATAGTAGAATACAGTAAAGTTTATTTTTTATTCCGCCCTATTCAATACCATTCACAAACTTTGTTCATAGAAAATTATGATACATGTTTCGAGACCATATGGTCCCTTCTTCAGTCCTTGTGGTGACTTGATTTAAACTTTAGAAAACATCATAAGACATCGATAAATTGGACATAATAATCTTTAAAATTCTAAAAGTAATAAAATCACAGGATTCACTTAGGTATATGCCTGTGCGTGAAAATACTTACTCTACTAAAAAACATGTGGGTTATTATGCTAAACAACATTGAAAATATATGGCCTTGTGTAGCCTGATTGTATACATGGTGCACTTTGAATTTAAAAACAAGAAGACATGTTAAAAGACGAGATTAAAATGACACAGTATTAAATTGTAAAACTTTTGTTTGGGACTACTATATGTCCGTTCATTCTGCAATGTAAAATAGTTCTGAACTGTGAATTCTTCTCGGAATGGTGTTCTTCCAATATACGCTGGCCCCTTTTTTACCATTGGCGAGTGGCGTTGGTGGTGTTCAATTCGCATGCGACACGGTGCCGATAGTAAGCGTATAATGACGAATATTGTGTTCTGAAAGATTGAAAGAAGAAAAGAAAAGCTATTTTAGGTCGTTATTCTCCGAAGAAATGTAGGAAAAGAAAGAAGGAAAATATACTGACTGACTTACTCATAGAAAATTGAAAATTGCGGCATCCAATTCTGTTGATTCGAAGGATTGAGACGTAGATTTGTTGGAGAAGAAAAACTGTGCATAAAGAAAAATAAATTAATGAATATTAGCAAAAATAACTTATATGGTGGTATGATAGATAACAAGAACTTGAAAAAGAGGTTTCTTATAAATCAAATGCGCATCTTACCTTGCGTGTGTATGTGCCTTAGCTGAAGCCTCTCCGCTTACTGATGGTTTAAGTTTGGAGCTCTGTCGTGTGGCGTGCGGGGAAGGACACGTCATAGGGAGGGGGGAGAGGAGGGGGCGCTGATATGGGAGGGGGAGTCTGGATGGGATGTGCGATGTGTTGGGAGGGGGTGGGGTAGGAGTGCGGTGGTAATTGCCGTGAGCATTGAGACGTTAAATTCCTATTATGGTCCTGTGCTATGGATAATTGACCTATAGTGGAATTACCTATTGTCATATATTAATCCTATTAGGGTGTCAAATAAAATGTTGGAATCGAAATTAATTTCGTTAATGTTGTGTGAGGGATTAAATCTTTGTGCTTTGTTGATTTCTATTTGTTCTAGTATATCCATGAGAGATCCTTTCTTTTCCTGGTGTAGTATTTGCAAGTCATTTTCTATGGTGGTAAATTTGTGTCCTGTTTCTGCCATATTGTTCCCCATTGCTGAACTATTTTACATTGCAGAATGAACGGACATATAGTAGTCCCAAACAAAAGTTTTACAATTTAATACTGTGTCATTTTAATCTCGTCTTTTAACATGTCTTCTTGTTTTTAAATTCAAAGTGCACCATGTATACAATCAGGCTACACAAGGCCATATATTTTCAATGTTGTTTAGCATAATAACCCACATGTTTTTTAGTAGAGTAAGTATTTTCACGCACAGGCATATACCTAAGTGAATCCTGTGATTTTATTACTTTTAGAATTTTAAAGATTATTATGTCCAATTTATCGATGTCTTATGATGTTTTCTAAAGTTTAAATCAAGTCACCACAAGGACTGAAGAAGGGACCATATGGTCTCGAAACATGTATCATAATTTTCTATGAACAAAGTTTGTGAATGGTATTGAATAGGGCGGAATAAAAAATAAACTTGACTGTATTCAATTTGCGTCAATACGGGCCAATATGAGCGAAATGACTTAAATAGTAGCTCAGAGAGGAGGACTTTAATTTTTGAAGTGCTCTTTGCAGGAATGTGAAGGGCAAGTGATGAATTAAACAAAGTTTCTCGCTATGAAAATTAGTGAGCATTTGGATTGTGGAACCAGAAAGATCCATGGAAGAAGTAACGTGATTGGCCCGCTGAACATCAGCAGTCAATGAGAAGCGCAGGAAGAAAAAGTAGGGTGGGGCAGGCAAGATGGCTGTCCATTTAATACGATGAATCATTCTAACTGTAACAGTCCTAAGGAAAATGTCTCAAAGCCAAGCAAGAGTGGTTACAGAACAGAGAAGTAAAAAGATCGTAAATATTTAACAAAATGGTCAGTCTAGATTTTAAAAAATAATAATAATAATATTGAAAACACGTGAGCACATGTCACATAAGTTAGGTTAACCCTTTTGATGCCAAGCTATTAATGGGTGGATATGCTAAGAATGCCAAGCCAAGTTTAGTGGAATTACAAGGGTTTGATAAAAGTTATCTCCTATTGATAATTATCAAGATAGAATGTTGAATTTTTTTTCTGTAGCAGGTAGACATACAGTAGAACCCCTTTTTAACGAATCTCAGGGGGATTTGATATTTCTTCCTTAGAAGGGGGTTTTCCTTTAAAGGGGGTTCGAAGAAAATAGGCTATATATCACAAGAAATAATGATACCGGTTCATTTATGTCTTCAACTAATGTAATGTCAAGAAATAATAAATGAACATGTTAAGAAATACTAAAAAGTCAAATTAACAAAAGAATAACAGAAAATATTTACGAAATAGCACAGGTAACGGATTCCTTAGTGGTCCATTGGGAGCACAAGCTGCAGCAAGGAAAGGAGAAATAGGTATTACTGACTTGTAATTGTAACTTGAAGGAACAGAGGCCTAACATATATTAAGGATATTTGTGAAGGCAGACCATGAGAACTATGAGAATAAGCATAAGGTATTACCCTTCACTTTCTGAAGTAGTCCAGTAAAGTAGTTTGCTTCCTCTTGCCCAGATGTCTCACGGAAAGAAGTTTTCTCTCAATTTGGTTGAGAGTGTTGATGAGCTCTTCATCCACACTGAAGGAGGAGAAGTACTGTGATGGTCCCAATTTAAGACCAGAACGAAATAATTTTATATATTATTATTATTATTATTATTATTATTATTATTATCAATATTTTTTAAGTTTACATTTTACCTTTTATTAGTTATTATGTTAACTAATATATTTATATCTATTATTATGCGGTAATGTAGAATATTATGGCAATTGAAAGGATTTGGAGCGGTACACATTATATTTGAAATTAGTTTGACGCTTGACTGAATATGATTTCTGAAGAAAATTCGAACAAGAGAAAAAGAGGGTGTCCATAGAAGGCGGCTTCTTGGAAATGACATAAATAGACACTTATGTCTGTCACATCAAGTATTCTACCTATATACAAATCATACTAAGAAAAGATTCTAAGAAGACTTACCACTAACAATGCTGGGCCGATGAATGAATCCTTTGCAACTATATACAGAGGGTGGGCTAGACCTCCCGAGAAATACTACAAAGAAGTATTGTCATTGTTGATATATGAAAGGCGGGCTTATATCGCCTAGCGACTTCTGAAGAGGGGTCATTCACGTGCTTTACCTGGGACGTTATATATATGACGGCCGCCCAAATGGAATTATTATTATTGAATTGCTGGAGGAGAAGGAAGGATGCTGAGTGGAGCAGAGAAACGTGTATCGAGATGGAGTCTATAACGCAGTTCTAAACTAGACAGTTGACTATTAAGTATGTGAATTTGATAAGACATTCTGTCTCATCAAACTGTGACATGGTTGTGTACGAGGCTATTGTCACAGGGATGATTTTTGGAATTTATTCCGTCATCCACATATAAATTAATTACTTTGAGGATGATCAGGGCCACCTGGAAGTCTCTACGCAACAATCCAACTACAAAGATCTTCAATGCGGTGAGCGATGTAAACAGTTATACTCCAGTCAAATCAGAAGGCTATCATGCTTATTAAATTCAATATATTCTATTCAATTAACTCAGTATACTCCAATTTCTAATCAAGAACCATAATACAAGTAAATTCAGTAGATTCTTTAATTTAAATTTATTATTATTATTTTCTTTAGTATTTTATATTTTTTTTTACTTGTTGTTTATTATATATTAAATTCATTTTAAATTCAAATGCTTGACTGGTTTCCTTTAGTAGCTAGAAATTACTATAAGGCAACACCATACTCCTGAACTAATTATCGTAAGGTTAGATTACGTAAGTTTCACTACGGCTGGAGATAGGAATTTCGATGCTCTGCCTCTGTTTAACCGAGGTTTAATATATTATATTGATCATGATATATAAATGATCTGGCGCCCTGGCAATACATATGATACTACACATTATGTACTTTTTTAGTGAAGCTGACAACAATACAGATACACTATTAGATTAATACACAATCAAATGTTTCTTTTTGATCACCCTAAAGTGGGCGACTATTTAAATAATGAGCTTTGCATATTAACTTTTTTTAATTAACTTTATTCTTATTAACAGTAATCAAGTTTAAATATCTCTATTAACCATTACAATAACGCCCAACTAGCGGAGCGCTTTTCTTATTAATCATAGAACCCCATTAAGCTCACACACCAACCCATTACAAATGGCCCCCAACTATGTGGCACGGAAACCTAACGATATTTACGGAAGGAGTGAGTGTTAATTCAGTGCAAATTGTCAGTGATTTTGGGGGAAAGTGAAGTGAAGTAGTGTATTATTAGTGATTGATTTTGGGGGAAAGTGAAGTGAAGTAGTGTATTATTAGTGATTGATTTTGGGGGAAAGTGAGGTGAATTTTGGAACGGTAAACTTTATACGGTGTACTTCGAGATGGCGGATGAGGAACAAAGGAAATTGAGGAGTAGGGGTAAAGGCGAGAAAGCTAATTATACGAAAGTTGATAGTGATACTGAGGCTGAGAGCGTAGAGGATTATACCAAGATGTCGGAGGTAAATCTTGAGAGTATTCCTGAGAATAATCCCGAGGTTAACCCCGAGACGAATATAGAGGTACATCCTGAAATAAATCCTGAGACTAGTGGAGGGAAGGAGAAACAAAAGCCTTTGGATATTTCGGAAAACAAATTAGATGAGATCATGGGAATGTTTCGGGAGATAAGTAAGCAAAATCAGGAGATAAGTAAGCAAAATCAGGAGATGAGTAGGGAGATGAGAGAGGAGATAAGCAAGGCAATAGACAAGAAGCTAGAAGATAGCAATAAAAATAATCAGGAGATAAGTAAGCAAAATCAGGAGATGAGTAGGGAGATGAGAGAGGAAATAAGTAAGCAAAATCAGGAGATAAGTAAGCAAAATCAGGAGATGAGTAGGGAGATGAGAGAGGAAATAAGTAAGCAAAATCAGGAGATGAGTAGGGAGATGAGAGAGGAAATAAGTAGGCAAAATCAGGAGATGAGTAGGGAGATAAGAGAAGCGATGTGTAAAGATAATAAAGAAATTAATCAGAAACTAGATAATATGGTCAAGGAGAATGAGGAATTAAATAGGAAGTATGGGACGCTGCAGGAGAGTATTCAGGGGGCAAAACAGGAGATCAGATGTGAAATTAAGGATGTGTTAGAAGAAAAGGCTAAAAATATTATAGAGGAAGTAGATCTGAAATTAGTAGAAGTGGAAGGGAAAATTCAGGAAAAGTTAGTCAATCAAAGAGAGAATCTTCAGAAAATAGTACAGATGGAAACTAGACAAGTAAGAACAGAATTGGGAGGAGAGATAAAGAAAGTGCAGTCAGAATTTCATAAGAAAGTAGAGGATAGTCACCTGACAAATGAAGAAAATTATCAGGAGATTCAGGAAAAACAGAAGATATTAAGAAATGAATTGATAGAAAAAGAGAATAATTTGAAAGAAAGAGTGGAAATGGTAGAAAAAGTGGCGGATAAAAAGATAGCAGAAATTGAGACTAAGTTAAGAAAGCAATTAAGGCAGGAGGGAATACAGGGTAGAGTTATTGTATCAGGAGGTGGAATGAAGGAAACTGAACTAGTTAAGTTCTCTAACGAGCAGGGATGTCCTATGGAATTCATAACTATAGTTGAAAATAAATTCAAGGAAAGGCTACTAGAAGGACAGATAGAGTGGAATATGGTAGTGGAGATATTAGATCAGGCTTTTGTGGGGGAAACAAAAAGCTGGTTTTCTGTCTATAAAAACACTTTAGTGGACTTTAATGATTTTAAAAATAAATTTTGTGAAAAATATTGGAATGATGAAATACAGGCCCAGAAAAGGGAAAGTATTATTTGTGGGATATATCCGCCTGAAAGTACTTGCAGTATGACTGAATATTTTCTGAATAAGGTTATCATCTGCAAATATCTAGATGGCATGACACAAGACAGCGATATAGTCAGGCAAATGATAAAGCATTTCCCATTCCGAATAAGAGAGGCTGCATGCATGCAACGCACTTCGACTATCACAGAGTTAGAAAGATTATTAGGGAGATTTGATGCTCTAGAGAATAGTGTTGGTGAAACACCGGCAGGACAGCAGAATAGTCGATATATGAATGAGAATAGGAATCAAAATAATAATGGCAGGCAACAACACCAGAATTTTCAAGGCAACAATAGGGGGCGTAATTTTGAAAATTCATATGCTCAAAATAACAGGGGGCTATTTCAAGGTAGAGATGGTTATCAGAATAACCGTGGCCAGTATCATGGCAATAGGAGAAACCATGATAATAACCACAATGGTAATCAGGATAATAATGCAGGTCCTAACAATGGGCAGCGTTATTACAATCAAAGAAATAATGCAGGAAATTCAGGGAGGCAGAGAGAAGAAAATCAAGGTAATGGCAGCAACCCTCGTCAGAACCACAACAAAAATAACGGGGAGACACAAAACCAAGATAATGGTACCGATACTTTAAATGTGAACCAGACTGTGACGTAAGGTCAAGTTGTCAGTCTGAGTCTTTTCCAGCTTACACCATTTTAAGCGAACCGTATGACCTAAATATCCGTAATGATTTATTAAGTGAATTTATGGATGTATCTAAAGAATCTACCGTTATTAATTTTAACTCAGTGTTAAAATTACAAGTGTTAGGGGCGTGTATCGATACACTTTTTGACAGTGGCTGTCAGGTTTCTTGCATCAGTGCAGCATTTTATAATAATAGGAAGGAAAATGGTATTAAAATTGAGGAAATTCCAATTAGAACTACTTTCGTGTTAACTGCGGTGGGCAAGAAATCTCACATAATTTCTAAACAAGTAATTGTAGAAATTTTAATAGGAGGTAAGATTGGAACTCATGTTTGTTTAGTGATTCCAAATCTTGTTTACTCACTGATTATGGGTTCGGACTGGATGTCGCAACATTCTGCACAGCTATGCTATAAAGAGGGTAATATTAAATTCAGATGGATGAATGAAAATATGATCATATCATTTAATAATTCGAGTAAGTTTTATGGTGGTTCCAAGAATATATGTACGCTTGAGGAGATATTAACGACTAAAGGAGTCGATATTTGCAGTAAGGTTAGTGGTGAGATTGTCGGGGTATCTATTGAAAAGGAACCTCATTTTTTACATTTTTTAGGCAGTATGATGACGAAGGATTCTCTAGAGGATACCTTGCGTAAAGCTGCATTACAGAGTGAGTTAGAGAGTAATCGAGTGGATGAACTATTGGAGGTGTTGATAGAGAATAAGTATATATTTGAGGACAGTATTGGATTAGCTAATTGCTACGAACATTCATTAAATGTAATTGATCGCAGTATTTTTGTAGGTCATCGCTACCCCGTGCCTTACAAATTCCAGGAAGCTGTGAGAAGGCAGATTGAAAGCATGTTGCGGGATAAAATTATAGAACCCTCGATTAGCCCATATATTAATTCATTAATTGTTATTCCCAAGTCTGACGGAAAAGTAAGACTTTGTTTAGATGCACGAATTTTGAACAACCATATATCTATGGATCAGCTTAGATCTCAATCAATTGAGGAATTAGTTCAGGGATTTCCAGGAAAACAATGGTTTACATGTGTTGACTTAAGTTCAAGTTTTTGGCAAGTTTCGCTAAAAAAGGAAGATAGGCCTTTAACCCCTTTTTCCTTTCAAAATCATCTGTATCAATTCTGTCGAGTAGCTTTTGGCCTGAAGAGTAGTTCTGCAGCACTGATTAGAGCTCTAGGGATCGCTTTAGGAAGCGATATGGACAAATTTGTAACTATATATATAGACGATTTGGTGATTAGTTCAGAAACATTCAGTGAGCACTTAATGCACCTGGATCGGGTTTTTAAGAAATTAGCGAGAGCTGGTTTCACTCTCAAACTCAGTAAGTCAATTTTTTGTCGTAGGGAAATTACTTTTCTTGGTCATACGGTGTCTGCGGAAGGTGTGAAGCCCGAGGAAAGCAGGGTAGGTAAGATTTTAGATGCTAAATCACCTAGGAATGTGAAAGAACTGAAAACATATCTGGGCATGTGCAATTATTTTCGTCGATGTATTATGAGGTATGCTTGTATGGTGGAACCATTCCGTGAGTTATTAAAATCAGGTAATAAATGGTGTTGGACAGAAATGCACGAGGGAGCATTTAAGGCTCTCAAAATTGGATTTGAGAAGGCCGTAGTGTTAAAGTACCCTTTAAAGGACAGACCATATGTGCTGATGACTGATGCATCCCACATTGGCATTTCCGGTGTACTATGCCAGAAAGATGAGGAGGGCAATTTGAGGATTGTGTCCCTGGCCTCACGTGGTCTTTCTGCCGCTGAAAAGCGCTACACTATAACGGAGTTGGAATTACTAGGCATTGTGTACAGCCTAAGTAAATTCAGAATGTATGTCCTTGGCGGGAAATTTGAAATCTTCACAGATCACCACGCCCTAGCATTTATTAACACATGTAAACTGAGTAGTAACCGCGTTAGCAGATGGATTCTTGCACTGCAGGAATATGATTTCGACATACATCATATTAAAGGTAAGGATAACATTTTGGCAGACATGTTATCTAGAGACGTCAATTTAAATCACAGTGAGTCAGTTGTTAAGGCGAACCAAGGGGTGTTGATATGCGCGTGCTTGGATCCTACCAATGAAGAATCTTTAAAGGTGTTAAGAAATCTGTTGGTAAGTCAGAGAGAAGATAAGATATTAAAAGAACCTTTATCATTGTTAGAAGGAAGTGATTTAGAGTGTGTGGAATCTGGGAGATTCATATACAAAATGTTGGACGGATTTCTAGCACGGAAATGTGGGGAAGAAAAATGGGCTATTTGTGTGCCTAAATCTTTAACGGAGGAACTTACTTGGTTTATCCATAAGGAACTAGGGCATTTTGGAGCTAATAAAGTGCTCTATGAACTCCAACAAAACTTCATTTGGTGTAGAATGGGGAGAGAAATTAGGACTATTCTTGCAAAGTGTGACCTCTGTCAGAAATCTAAATTTCCAAATAGATATTTAACGGGCGAAATGCAGGCCGTTCTCACAAGTAAACCCGGAGAGTTACTATGTGCGGACCTATTTGGGCCTATAGTGAAAGGTCAATTTGGCTATGAATACATTTTTGTAATAGTTGACTCATTCAGTAAATATGTCAAACTATATGCTTTAAGGAAGGCCACCGGGAAAGCTTGTAGCAAATTGATCATAGAGAAATATATACCTGAGTTCGGTCTTCCACTCAAAATATTAACTGATAGCGGCCCGCAATTCACATCTAAACACTGGAAAACCAAGATGCGTGAAGCCGGGATATCACATGTCCATTCATCAGTTCGCTATCCACAAGGGAATATTTGTGAAAGAAATATGAAGGAACTTGGTCGCTTGTTACGAGCTCTCGTGTATGACAAACACTCTTCTTGGGTATCGCAACTTAGCAGAGTTGAAACTTGGTTGAATGCTGTCCAACACGAAAGCACGAAAATGACGCCGCATGAAGTGCATTTTGGCAGTAAGCCACAAAATGAGTTAGCAAGAATATTGGGATTAACAGTGGGAAAAGAACCAGGATTGGATGTCATTATCCAGATGGCAAAAAAGAATTTAGGTAAAGCAGCTGAACGCAGAATTCGCCAACAAAAAGGTAAAAAGCTGGATCAATTTGAGGTCGGTGACAAAGTCTTGTTGCGTGTTCCAAGGCAATCCAGTATTCTTCAGAAAGTTATAATGAAGTTCTTCCTTATTTTTGAAGGCCCCTATACTGTGCAGAAGAGGATAGGTAAATGCGCATATGTCCTAGAAGACGCAGGAAAACGATTATATGGCACTTACAATGTGAGATCCTTAAGGAAATATGTGTCATGAGTAATAGAAGTGAAGTTGATGGTAAGTAAGGAAAGTCGCTGAATAATAAGTCAATGATTGTGGTCTGAACGAGTAGGTAATGGCGAGGGTTTGCATCAACCTATGATATTGGGTGTCTTGAAGAGCACAGAGGAAATATAAAGCGTATTTTGTCGGCTATAAGCTTGGGTATTTGAGTGTGATATATATACATATGTGGGGTAATTTAGCGCACTGCATTTGCACTGAACGATGTTGCCTTAGGTAATACAAGCTAATAAAGTTTCATTTTTTTTATAATATGCCTGTGTTACTAGATACATATAATTCCTGAGAGACTGGAGTAGATCTGGTGACTCGCATCACATACCAAGTGTTGTGAAGTGATAAAGTGAATTAATCAGTTGGCAGTCCCACCAACTAGCCATAGTGTATTCAGTTCGACACCAGGCTGAAAATTGAATTCTACGTCCTCAAGATATAAAGCAAAGGTGTATGCCACCCAAATATACATAAGTGCAACGATGACTTATGTCCAAAACAAGAATATAAAAGTGAAGGGTATTTTGATGTACATTGTTTACAGGTCGCTTGAATTATGTAAAGAAGAAAGAAAAAGACATTATGAACAGTGAAAGACTGAAATTTAAAATATATATAAATATATATTAAACTTGAAGGGTATATGTTTTGTATGTTGGTAATTGCTTTGAAGAGTATAATATTGTCGATGTTGGTAATTTCTTTGTAGGGTATAATATTTCATATTTGTACAAGTGTTGAAGAGAAGTATGGTGATATGATTGTTGACATATACCATAATTCTCTGGGGCGAATATGTGATGGTCCCAATTTAAGACCAGAACGAAATAATTTTATATATTATTATTATTATTATTATTATTATTATTATCAATATTTTTTAAGTTTACATTTTACCTTTTATTAGTTATTATGTTAACTAATATATTTATATCTATTATTATGCGGTAATGTAGAATATTATGGCAATTGAAAGGATTTGGAGCGGTACACATTATATTTGAAATTAGTTTGACGCTTGACTGAATATGATTTCTGAAGAAAATTCGAACAAGAGAAAAAGAGGGTGTCCATAGAAGGCGGCTTCTTGGAAATGACATAAATAGACACTTATGTCTGTCACATCAAGTATTCTACCTATATACAAATCATACTAAGAAAAGATTCTAAGAAGACTTACCACTAACAATGCTGGGCCGATGAATGAATCCTTTGCAACTATATACAGAGGGTGGGCTAGACCTCCCGAGAAATACTACAAAGAAGTATTGTCATTGTTGATATATGAAAGGCGGGCTTATATCGCCTAGCGACTTCTGAAGAGGGGTCATTCACGTGCTTTACCTGGGACGTTATATATATGACGGCCGCCCAAATGGAATTATTATTATTGAATTGCTGGAGGAGAAGGAAGGATGCTGAGTGGAGCAGAGAAACGTGTATCGAGATGGAGTCTATAACGCAGTTCTAAACTAGACAGTTGACTATTAAGTATGTGAATTTGATAAGACATTCTGTCTCATCAAACTGTGACATGGTTGTGTACGAGGCTATTGTCACAGGGATGATTTTTGGAATTTATTCCGTCATCCACATATAAATTAATTACTTTGAGGATGATCAGGGCCACCTGGAAGTCTCTACGCAACAATCCAACTACAAAGATCTTCAATGCGGTGAGCGATGTAAACAGTTATACTCCAGTCAAATCAGAAGGCTATCATGCTTATTAAATTCAATATATTCTATTCAATTAACTCAGTATACTCCAATTTCTAATCAAGAACCATAATACAAGTAAATTCAGTAGATTCTTTAATTTAAATTTATTATTATTATTTTCTTTAGTATTTTATATTTTTTTTTACTTGTTGTTTATTATATATTAAATTCATTTTAAATTCAAATGCTTGACTGGTTTCCTTTAGTAGCTAGAAATTACTATAAGGCAACACCATACTCCTGAACTAATTATCGTAAGGTTAGATTACGTAAGTTTCACTACGGCTGGAGATAGGAATTTCGATGCTCTGCCTCTGTTTAACCGAGGTTTAATATATTATATTGATCATGATATATAAATGATCTGGCGCCCTGGCAATACATATGATACTACACATTATGTACTTTTTTAGTGAAGCTGACAACAATACAGATACACTATTAGATTAATACACAATCAAATGTTTCTTTTTGATCACCCTAAAGTGGGCGACTATTTAAATAATGAGCTTTGCATATTAACTTTTTTTAATTAACTTTATTCTTATTAACAGTAATCAAGTTTAAATATCTCTATTAACCATTACAATAACGCCCAACTAGCGGAGCGCTTTTCTTATTAATCATAGAACCCCATTAAGCTCACACACCAACCCATTACAGTACCAGCGGACAATATCCAGTCCTTCCACTGCTGCCCCAAAAGTTGGTTCTGCTGGTCTTCTTCTTCTTCTTCTTCTTCTTCTCCTTCTTCTTCTTCTTCTTCTTCTTCTTCTTCTTCCTCTTCAGTACTTTGCCTTTTTGCATCATCACAAAGGTCTCCAACATCCATCTGTGGTGGTGAGGTTAGGATATCATCATCACAAGTAACAAATTCTTCAAATGTTGTGACAGTAGAAACCTTTGATACAACCCCCCAATCTTCCCCAATGTCATCAGTAGCGTCTTCTTCATTAAAAACTTCCGAAATGGCACCAAAACCTGCATGGCCAAAGCAGTTTTGAATAGTGGTCGTTGTGACTAGTTGCCATGCTGCTACAAACATATGCATGGCTTGGAGTATGTTCAATTTCATTACCTCATTTCTTTCGAGGAAAGAAACAGCTCTTTGAACCAGGGCCTTCCTGTACTTCACTTTCACAGAATGAATAATGCCAAGGTCCAAAGGCTGCAGGTGACTGGTGCAGTTAGGAGAAAAGAAAACCACTTTGATATTCCGCAGGAAAGACGTATCTGAAGGATGAGCTGGACATCTGTCTCTCACCAGCACTATTTTCCTTCCTGCCGATCCCATCTTGGCATCCAACCTTTGTAAAAATTTTCGAAATATCTCCGATGTCATCCATGCACTTCTGTTAAAATCATATTTACATGGGAGTGTACGGGTGTTCTTGAAACATCTTGGATTCTTAAATTTTCCAATTATTAGTGGGGGTAATTTTTCACTCTTGTTGCTGTAAACACATAACAACGCTGTCAGTCTTTCTTTACTTTTTTGCCTCCGTGGCATTTTTCTCCGCGAACAGCGTATGTTTTGGACGGGAGCAAGTTGTAAAACACTCCCGTTTCATCGGCGTTAAAAATATCCTTTGCATCATATCCTTCAAGAAGTCGCAAGTCTCTTTCCAGTATACAACTGTATCGTCATTAACTTCCGCACTCTCGCCGCACATGTTTTGGAACGAAAGATTGTGCCGTTTTTTGAAGCGATCAAACCAGCCATTAGAAGCATGGAAATCGACCAAACCCAGCTTAAGTGTGATTTCTTGAGCTTTTTGTTTAAGTATGTTCTCGTCAATTGGAGCGTTCTCACTCCTTTTTCCCTCGAACCATTTCATTAAAATGTTTTCAAGTTCCTCGTACGGCGAAGAACGAATATTCTTCCGTATTTTTGCCCCAGCACCGCACTCAACTTCCGCGGTCAGAATAGCTTCCTTCTGTTTCATGATGCCAAACAGCGTAGAGGGGGCCAAGTCATATTTTTTTGCCATCTGTGACAAAGGTACTTGGCTATCCCTTTCAACATCCCTGATGATGTCTATCTTTTTCTGAAGAGTCGGCTTCTTACGTTTTGCAGCCATAATGAATGTTGTTCCTAACTCGCAGTACAACTCTTATCACAGACACAAAAAACTCGTAGCACAACTTCCAACAACACAGGAACAAAAACAGAGAATGAGCCTTCAGTCCGCACCCCTCGCGTCCGCGTGATTCCTAAGCAGCGATTGGAGCAGCGAGACAGAAGTGCCTAGCCGGTGTAAGAGCGTTGCGGCTATAGGTTAAGGCAGCTGACGTCGCTGTAGACATTACCCGACTAAAACTGTCCTAACTCCCTAACGGTTGGAGATAAGTACCGTATATGCGTTCGTGGACGTTTTTGTAGAGCTTGAATAGCTCTACATTTCGTACGCATATACTTGGGGTCTATCAATGACGGTTCAGGCAGCGCAAGCTATGGAAGGCACGACTTTCTACTTATTCCGTAATTTTTTCTAGAATACATTTTCATTTTGTAGAATATCCATAAACATTTTCAGTTTCTTATTGCTTATTGCTTTTAATCTTTCACCTAAATCACGTGAAGTTTGCAAGAGACCTTTGGCCTAAATATTTATATTTCGTGAAGTTACCGAGTCTCGCGGCATTTACGCGTAGGCCCTACTTCAGTCTTGCCTCTAGGCTGTATAGCTAGTCTCAAGGTAAACCGCACTTCGTTCCCATACAGCCGTCATTCCAGTACTACCTACAGTTCAATGGACATAACTAACCAACAGCGTCTAGCGTGATAGTGACTGCTGCTTACCGGTAACATTTCCAGCAGCCGCGCCAATTTATCACGGTTCTATACATCGCTAAAGGAGCGATTTCGTTTAGCGCGTCAACTTCGGACCGAGATTACGTCAAAACGGAAGTTAATTTACATTCAAAACAAGTTTAGAAAAAAGTATCTTATCGACATTCGTTACAACGGGATGCGCGATCGTAATTTATGTGAAATATATTCCTTAGAAGCGGACTTTTCCTTATATCGGGGTTCGTTAGAAGGGGGTTTAAATAACACTGTGCTTATGGCGATTTGGCTGGGACTTACGAAAATCTTCGTTAAAAGCGGGAATTCGTTAAAAAGCGGGCACGTTAAAACGGGGTTTTGCTGTATTTGTAACGTAATGGATGCTAATTAATTGATATTTCACTTTATTTTGTTAATTGCAAAAGTACTTTAAAAAATATTTAAACAAATAAATGAAATTCGAATTTTTTGATAAAATGTTGACAGCCTCTACACTCGAATTACTATCATTTGTTATATACATGTTATTACTTATAGAATGCTACATATATGTTCCAAATTTGGAGTAGTTATATCAAATAGTTTTCGAGTACGACCAGTTTCTACAAAGACATGCGTATATAGTAGTCTTCACATGGCACAATGTTATTTTATTTGCTACATTTGTGGTAACCTCTTCCCCATCACTGGTTGAGGTGTCACTTGATTTATCATTGGAATCTGAACCTGGTGAATCACTGTCTATTTTGTCAGCGGAAATCCTACCTGTTTCGAAAGTATTCCTGTGTCTCGGCCTTGGCGTTCCTCTCGCGCAGGCTGAGGACACGGCGGAATAAAATTGTCAGTCGTCATCAGAATAAAAGTCGTCATCATCAGTCGAAAATTCACTCTTCACTCAGCGTTAAAACATTAGTTATTTCCTCTTCGTTCAAAGAGCTAGCCATATGTATCACCAAGTAACGTAATTAGCTCCAAGCAAGAACATAAACAATCACGGCTTCAAAAGATGAAACATGCGCCAAGCCAGCTGACTACAGCATGCTCAAAGCGTGCTTATTATTAATTCAATTGTTCACTGAACTTAAACACATCGATATATACAGAGTGAGAATGATTCCTGCGTTGTATTGGTTACAAGAGCAAAATCTCTGCGTTACTGGAAACATCGCTTAAATGTTTAGAGAAACGGGGCCTATAGATCGGCCCGTGGCACTTTTAGCAGAGACTCCCTGGGCCGATCTATCGGCCCCCTGGCACTATAAGGGTTAAGCAACAAGAAACAGCTGAAAGTTTAACTTTTTCTCTCAAATAGTACGAAAAGCTAAAGTGAATAAATTATCGGCTTTTGTAGCCTTCGCAAAAGCGAAGAACTTGCATGAATCATGGTGTCCTTCATTTTCTAAAAACATGTTACATTAACGTAGGAAGTTTTGGTGCACTCGCTATAATTCATCCTCACCGATATTTCATATCGGTGCAGTTATTTCGTTCTCGCGAGTCTCCAGAGTATACAGATTGTTCCTGTATACCCTTTCTTTAAGATTCCCCCACTAGTAAAATTTGCATGGTGCTGAAAATTATGAACACAATTACAGATAACACACACTAATACAGTCATCGCAATTAACACCGGTTACCAGACAGATTCTACACATACCTAAAGTACAGGGGGCTACATGACCGTGTTGTCGCAGCCCCTAAACTGAGGAACCAACCATCTGTAAGACTTCTTCTTGAGAAAATAAAGTTTCCACTAGGAAATTTCCATGTTTTGCTCTATACCTAACCCTGCTCATGGGATACGAGATAGGCTTCAGTACTTCACCACAAGTCGTAATTATCTCAACTAAGGTATCTTGCCAGCTCGGTATGTAATAAATGCTATGACAGCATCCGATGCTTGCCGACCAGCTGTTGTGTAATTGGTAAATGCTAGACATCTGGCCCTAACTCATAGCTCTCCGCCTGTCACACGGCCTGGGGGAGGTTCCATTCTATAGAGAAGGACCTCACTGTGTAACACGCATGAAATGATCAGACGATATGATATGAAATAGACTCTAATAAAATATATACACATGTCTGGGCTTAACGGGTTCAATCCTAATGAGACCAGTTATACCTCCAACTATATTTTACAGCTGTTCAGTTTAAACTACATGAAGGATATTAAATATCTGGCTTGAATATTAGTTCTAGAATGCTGCTATTTGTACACATACTTATATTTTGCACAATATTGAGTGAAATCAGTGTTTTATTTTTTTGTTGCAGCAGAAATGACGATAAAACTGAAAAGGAGAAAAAAAGACGTTCTTCGAGTCCTGGAAAGAGCAAACATGTATCACCCAAGGTGATGTTTGTGCATCATGATGACCCTAAATTAGAGGAAAGTTTGCGGATTAGAGGTTAGTATTTTGCTGTGTGAAGAAACTATTTAGCTGTATTTAAATGTGCTTTTTAAATCTTTTTCATATTAACTTTTGTTTTTACTGTAAGTGAATTTTCTAAAGCTTACTTTGGCCTTTTACTTCCACAGTGATGCTCAATTGGCGACTTCGGATTTATGAGAGGGAAATCTTATTTAACCCTTACTGTCTCTTTTTTTATTAATAAATTATTCCAGTCTAATACTGTGGAATCACGTTAGTATATTCCTCACTAACACGTTTTCCCGCATATTATGTCGAATTATAAAAGTCCCAGTCCCTAAGCACTAAATTGTATGTAAAATATTGCTTTAGTACGTTTTAGCGCACCCGCTTACTACGTTCAAATTTTGACGTTCTTGCGTTCTATATTTTGGCCAGCCCGTACGTATTTGTCAGTCCAATTGGACTTCGAGAGCTCAGCTCAGTTAAGTAGCGAGCAGCGGGGTGTAACTTGTGTGGATCCGTCGCTTCCGAGAGAGGCCTTGAAATAACGAGCTTTGTATAATGGCATACGAGGGGCTTGGCAGCGAGTGTGCTTCCTGTCGGCCAAGATTAAGCTATTGCGTAAGCACGATCGCGGTCGAGAGCTCAGCTCAGTTGAGCAGCGAGTGTGCTTCCACCATAACCCATACCCCTATATCCAATCATGCCATTGTTCAACACACGGCTTTCTTTATTTTATATTCTGCCGTCGGCTTATCGTGACTGACAATACCAGATGTTCTAACCTAACAATTACTTATGTAGCATGTGGAGCACCAACAAAACAGCTGACGATCACACTCCGTATTGTTTTACTGCGTCACCACATTTGAAAACACCTTACATGTTTGGTTATTGGTTTCTAGAGCGTCTTTCTGTTGACGCCAGTAGCGATTATCAAATTCACAATGAATTCTCAACCGGCAGCTTTATTACCATCGTCGCCTGCGTATTTGATCACTTTGAGTTTAAATCCAGCCGTATAACTTCCTCGTTTTAACGTAACTGAAAGATCGATTTCTACAAGAAAACAATCCCATTTAACTGAGAAACAAAACTGGAACGTGAAGACAATACTAGTAGGCCTACTTGTCGACAATACAACAGATGGACAACAAACACCGTGAAAGAAATGATAGCACCGCCACAAAAACGAACAATAACATCGCGGGCAAGACATGTTTTAAAATTACTGCCGTACGATCATCCTCGTGACGGCGTCAGAAATTAATGTGAGATATATGCTAGGAATACTTTTTCCTTCTATTTCCAATTAAAAAATGGGGTGCGAGATACATGGGGTGGCGAGATATATGCAAGCAAATACGGTATTCATCAACCATACACATGTATTTCAAACCAGTGTAAATATTCGTGTTCGATTTTGAGGTAAGATGTATTAATAGGATTTAAGTTCATATACTGTACTGTAATTCATTTTTAAGCTGTTACTTATTCCCCCTGTTAGTTACTGATAAACCTATGTCTATGTTGTGTCTGTCGTAGCGCATTAACTAATCGTGAGGTCGGCAATTTCACGTGCACAGCTATGGCACGCTTTTTAAAAATTATTTTTACACGTTGTAAATACAGGATTGCTTTTTCGGTAATACGTTTTCCCGCTTTCGACGTCCGATTATTTCAGTCCCTCCAAAAACGTACTAACGAAGTTCCACTGTACCTGTGCTTGGGGTATCGTTGACGATATTTACCACAACATAATTCCTGCCTTGACATGCTGTGTACGGAATATTCTGCAGGCTGTTTAATTGCATTTCAATTTGCATTTAATTACGGTAGGTGGCAGGGAGGTATTGGACAATCTTGACGAACTCGCCGGGAAATGGAAATGGCTATATGAATCATTTCATATACTTTTTCAGGATAAACAGATACTTGAGTTTGACAGCATCAACGATGTACGGTGTAAACACTGAAATATACTGTATCATTATTAGCCGAATGCTTGTGCACTCTTCTAATATTATTTTTCAATCAACTTCTAAAGGCAATGCCTTGTCTCCGCAACCATTGCTCTCTGTCTTCAGTACCTCGTTTCATCTCACAGTAGGAACCATATTGAAGAGTTAGTGTGATGTCTTGCAGGAAACATTTTCTCGGTCGACCTCAGCCTTTCTTCCCTGTGATCTTTCCTTCTAGGAGATTAGTTAGGAAAGCGTTATGTCGCAAGATGTGGCCTGTGAATTTAGCTTTTCTTTTATGGATAGTTGGTCTCAGTTCTCTTTTCCTTTGAATTTCTTGCAGCATGCTGATGTTAGTCCTCTTTTCAATCCATTTAACCCGTAATATTCTCCGCCAGACCCACATCTCAAACGCTTCAAGTCGCTTCCAATCCTGACCTCTGATCGTCCAAGATTCACATTCATACATAAGCACACTCCACCCAAAGGACATGGCAAATTTCTTTTTAGTTGCAATATCCAAATTATTATTATTGTTATTTGTGTAATTTGTAATCCTATGTTTTTCAATTTCATTACGCATGGGTCTCTGTTGTGATGTTTTGAACGAAGTGGCTACTGTAGACTGGTGCAGGCTGTCCCTTGCATAACTTTCCGCCTATAGCAGTTGGGCCTGTTTTCACATGGGCAAATGGGCTAGCAGCACTTCGTGCAGTGACCTATTGAATCTCATTATTCTAAGGCCAACTTGTGGTAGCGACCGGTCCATATTGGCGCTGTTCATTGTCTAGTGTGCTGGCCGCTTGCGTAGCGTGGGTCATAGCTTGCAGGCAGAGATATAGACTCCTTTCTTCTGACAAGGTCACGGCAGGTTATCAGCTTGCGGCTGTGTGTGTAACCAGTCGGCACGTAATTATAAATATGAATGTGTTATGTGGCGATGCTGACTGCTTGCGTCGCGTGGTCTTACTGTCGGGGAAATACCGTATTTACTCGAATACGACCCGCCCTTGAATAAGACCCGCACCCTGATTTTGAAGAACAAAATAAAAAAAAATACTCAAAACTATTTACAATCTTTACTAAATAAACAAAATAGCATTTCTACAAAATAGTTTCCAACAGTTCTGAAGTCGTCCTAAAATAACACAGAAACAATTAAAAATACAAATAAAAGACACAAACACTTCATTCATCGTCATCAGAAGTACCAACTTCGGAACTTTTTTCACCATCACTTTCCCACAAAATGTCGTCATCACTGCCATCCATAGCATTGGAAATACTACATTTCTTGAAGCTCTTCCGTATGAGATCTCCCGAGATACGATTCCATGCCGTCAAAATCCACGAACAGAGCAGCTGAACTTCCGGGCGCTGAATATGACCAGTTGGGGTCAGTGTGTGCTTATCGGCCGCCATCCACTCCGTATACAGCTGTTTCAAGGCTGCTTTGAACGGTCGGTTCACGCTGACATCCAGTGGATGTAGCATAGACGTCATCCCACCCGGGATGATTGCTAGGTCGGTTTTCCCATCCTTGACGAATTTCTTCACAGCGTCTGTTGTATGGCCGCGGTAACTGTCCAGACCAAGCAAGCTCTTTCGTCGTAATAAAGCACCAGGGCGACGCTGCCAAACACACTTTAACCAGTCTTCCACCAGTGAACTGTCCATCCAACCAGAGTCCTGAGTTCTAACGATAACACCAGCGGGTATATTTTTTGGAAGAGTCTTTCGCTTGAAAACAACGTACGGCGGAAGTTTGGTTCCGTCAGCGAGTATACACAACATTACCGTGCACCGTTGTTTCTCATTACCACCTGTTCTGATAGTCACACTTTTAGATCCCTTAACATTCACAGTACTGTCCAGTGGCATTTCAAAGTAGACTGGCGTCTGATCTGCATTACCAATTTGGGAAAGCAAATATGAATTTTCCTTCCGCAACTTAATTATGTGACGCTGAAAGGAAAGTAACTTTTCTTCATAGGCACCAGGAAGACGCTGCGAAATTGAGGTACGCCTTCGTATGCTCAACCCATTTCTTTTATAAAAATTTTGAATCCATCCTCGGCTTGCTTTAAACCCTACCGTAGAAAGTTCCTTCGCGATCTGTGATGCCTTTAATTGACCCATTTCGGTCGACACCCCATTTCCCAATTCCCGCCATTCTGTTACGTATTTATAAAGTTGTTTTTCAATTTCCGGAAACTGTACACTCAGTCCGCGGAAAGCTCTACGAGCACCACTACTTGTTAGCAACACGTTTTTCTTCTTTCTCCAATCTCGAATACATGACTCGTCAATATCATATTTCCTACCGGCGGCACGATTTCCAATAATTTCAGCTTCCCTCACAACTTTCAGCTTCTCACTCACAGTAAACGACCGCAAACGCTTCGTAGAACTCATGTTTACACTCGGAAAACGTGCGCTAGACAGTATGACGCCGCCTGCTTACGGAAAAACAAAGTGATAGCCGGAAGAAGGCTAGCACCATCTAGCGGATACTCGCAACACCCGATATCGCGTATGGCGGGCAATTTCAATCTTTAAAATCAGGATGACTCAAATAAGACCCGCACCCCAATTTTTCACGTCCGATTTTGTTTAAAAATGTGCGGGTGGTATTCGAGTATATACGGTAAGTATAGATACTCGAGTTCAGAGGTCAATAAAACTTTACCCTTAGTCTTACATAAGAACGACCTACACCAAAATTTTCCTTGTTTTATTTGTCGTTTAACAATATAGAGTAAATATTTGCATTGTATCTCGTTAAAATTTTATAGCAGATTGAACAAAAAAAGTCCAGGTTTTTCTTACCAAGTTCACGGAGCGCTCACTTAGAAGGATCATTACGTTAAAAGTATCGGATCGTAACGAAACTCTAATACATCTTAAAGGAACTTATTGTTAACGCGTATTTGAAGTTTTAATCTGATCTGACGTTTCTTTAAATAGTTGTTGTGAATTTTGTAAAACAACTTTTTCTCGGGCCTGGGTGGTCACAGCAGTATGAAATATGGCTTGTTATGAGGCTCATAGCTATGCAAGGCTTAACGTAAAACTACATTTTATCTACTTTTGATAATTGCTTTTATATCGATTGATATTTAATCAGGAGGTTATGTGAGAAGAATGTATCGTAGCAAGCGACGGGTACAAAGCGCTCGGTCGAGGAAACTCGTGCGACGTTGCCCTGTAAAACATAATACGCGCGCGTTCCAAGCCGTAAGGTCTGTGATTTTCTGTTGTTGTTGTTTTGTAATTTGTGTTAGGTCAGTATTACACTACGAAAGAAATTTGTCAAATAAATTTTATCAAATATTTCATAAAACTGAACTTTTATCAAAGTTATACAAAGCAATCATCACACCATTACACTACATCAAATGTTTTATCATAGTTCAGCAAAATGGATGAAGGACAGTTCCTTGTTCACTTAACTATATTACGGTAGTTGAAATTCTGTGGTGGCAATACCGATATATAAAAGAAACGGAAAGATAAAGTGAATGTCTATGGGTTAAACCATGGGTCGCTCACGTGACAAGGAAGATATTATTTTATACGAGTAAAATCTTGGTGAAGGAGCTGCAGTACGAGGACTTGAAAAATGACATTAATTAAAATAAATTAAAAACCATAAGTGAAATTAACGAATTATAATACAAATATTATAATATATATTCGCCTCCGTGGTGTAGTGGTCAGTGTGCTTAGCTGCCACCTCGGAGGTCCGTGGTTCGATTCCCGGCTCTGCCACGAAATTTGAAAAGTGGTATGAGGATTGGAACGGGGTCTACTAAACCTCGGGTGGTCCAAATGAGCAGAGGGAGAGGGGGGGGGAGGAGGTTCGATTCCCACCTCAGCCGTCCTCGAAATGTTTTTCGTGGTTTCCCACTTCGTCTCCAGGCAAATGCCGGGATGATACCTAACGTAAGGCCACGGCCGCCTCATTCCCTCTTCCTTGCCTATCCCTCCCAATCTTACCTCTGTTCGCTTTGCAGGTGAGGCCGCCTGGGCGAGGTGCTGGTCACACCCCGTTGTATCCCCGATCCCGAAGTAAATGTGGGATCCAACGCTGAGTCCAACCCTGGAGGGTAATACGACTAAGAAAAAAATAAATAAAAAATGAAATACACTATCATTCTCGTCTATTTAACTTAACTATTTAATTCTTCTTTATATCCTGAAATATGCGTCCCTTATGTTCAGCGCTAATATTCTCTGCCAATTTTACCTGCAAGTTAGAGAAACGTGTCTTATTTCATTTTCGCAAGAAGTTAAACTTTTCCCAACACCTTTTTAATGAGGGCTTTGGACCTCCATTGTCAGGTTTAAAAATGGTGTGTCTGCTGAAAAGCTATTATTAGTCTATAAGATTAAATGTTTGAAGTAATTTACACTTTGAGATTATAAGATTATAAAACTGCTCCCTTATTAACCGTCTGAATCAGATGAACTGTCATTTAAGTTTATAACAAGTGGCTCCTCAACGGGGACGTCTTCTGTTAGCCCATCCTTTTCCCAGTAATGTTTCACCTCCATTGATCTTCCTCTTTCCGCCTGGTTACTCATATTCACTTTAGCAATTTTATTTTTCACGTAGGACCAAACCAGCTCTACGGGGTTGAGCTCACAATGAGCAACTGGCAGCCAGACGAGTTCGACGTCAGGACGAACATTCTTGATTATCTGTTCCAGCTTCTTTTTAGGTGCCCTGAATTGAGGTTTGGCGTGAAAAATTAGCTCTGCTTACGTCATACTTTCATACTTTTGGATTCTGGGAGGAAGAGGAATATATTTCATTGCAGCGGCACATCACTTCACCGTGGCTATCGACCTTCCAATACACTTGGATACTTATTGCTAAACCCTCTTATCATTATTACTTTCTCTCTCGCTTCTAAAAAAACATATTGCACTTATAATCATGGCAAATTCTCCCTCCGTTAACTGCGGTTTAGCTGGCATCTTGATCGATGTGCAAACAATAGGTAATATAGACAGTGATAGTTGCTGCTTGTTGCTAATGACTCAACGAAGAACAAAGGTCAGAGTTTGGTGTGCGTAGGAACGAGCACGCAGCAACTGGCAACATTGCCAGGCTGCTGCGGTACTATCGCCGCCCTCAATGGTCCTATTAAATATCAATCCATATAAAATCGATAGTCACAAGTAGATAAAATGTAGTTTTACGTTAAGTCTGGCTGCGTGGCTCAGGGGTAACGTTCTCGCTTGCTGAGCCCAAGGTTGCAGGTTCGAAACCTGGCGCAGTCAGCTGGCATTTGAGGGTGCGCAAATGCGAGGGAGCCGTGTCAGTACATTTACTGGCACGTTAAAGATCCCCTTCGGGGCAAAATTCCGGCACCCCGGCGTCTCTAAAAGCCAGTGTAGTTAAAAGGGACGTAAAACCAATAACATTATTATTATTATTATTATTAGTTTTACGTTAAGCCTTGCATTGCTATGAGCCTCATAACAAGCCATATTTCATACTGCTATGACCACCCAGGCCCGAGAAAAAGATGTTTTACAAAATTCACAACTACTATTTAAAGAAACGTCAGATCAGATTAAAACTTCATATACGCGTCAACAATAAGTTCCTTTAAGACGTATTAAAGTTTCGTTACGATCAGATCGATACTTTTAACGTAATGATCTATCTAAGTGAGCGCTCCGTAAACTTGGTAAGAAAAACCTGTACGTTTTTTGTTCAATCTGCTATAAAATATTAACGAGATACAATGCAAATATTTACTCTATATCGTTAAACGACAAATAAAACAAGGAACACTTTGGTGTAGGTTGTTCTTATGTAAGACTAAGGGTAAAGGTTTTATTGACCTCTAAACTCGAGTATCTATACTTATTTCCCCGACAGTAGTCTGCAGACACAGAAGCAGGGACTCCATTTTTTCTGACAAGGTCATGCCAGGTTATAAGTTTATGGCAGCACAAATGTAAATGTGCTATGCGATGATATTTTATAAACCAATTTTTTGTATTCCAAAAGTAGGGTACAATGATAATGCGATGGCGACGAATATGTGAGGAGATACAGTATTTACATAAGATGAGGCCTTCCCTTGCTCAATCAGTTCTGGGGTTTTCTGTGATAAAAGTGTCAGTTTAATATTGAAGTAGATAAAGAATTTTCAGATGATGGGAAGTATATTATGAAAATTATTTTAGAGGTAAAGTTTGTAGCCTAGTTACTTCATACAGGCTACGAGAAACTTATCGTTATGACAGTAGCCCATCTTTTGACTTCCTTCTAATCCTTACTTCAGGAGAGCTCCTTGCTCATATACAGAGAGTTTAGTTTGTATGTAACGGAGACCCTCGCTCGCCCGTGGCGCGAGCCTGTCTCCCGCCACGTACTTTGCCGTTATGCGGCGCCGTCGCGGAACTTAGTCATTGAGTATAGGAATTTGTACTTACCTAGTTCACAGCTGGTGCTGAAAATGTTTGCCATTCACTGCTACACATCCCTGGCACCTTTTTATGAAACTGGCATTTACTCTCTGAAGTTCCTCAGCACCGATTGTATTTCAGCTGTAATATAGTCAAGCTCATTTATAGTGTGAGGGTTTCTCGCATACACTCTATTTTTAAGCGTCCCCCACAAAAGTCACATGGTGATAAGTCTGGGTTTCGCGGGGGCCACACGTTCCGACTTATAATCCTCGTACCGAAAATGCGACGCAATTCTGTCATGGATGCTTCAGCAGTGTGAGCAGTGGCAGAATCTTGTTGAAAGTAATTTGACAATCTCTCTCCGTAAGCCAGTTTGTCAAAAAATTGTTCAAGGATCACATTGAAGTACAAATTCCTATACTCAATGACTCAGTGCCGGGCAAGCGCCGCATAACGGCAAAGTGCCTGGCGGGAGACAGGCGCGCAACGTGGGCGTGCGGGCATGCGAGGTTCTCCGTTACATACAAACTAAACTCTCTGTAGTATTTAGAACAGGGCTGCCCCAACTTTTTCACATGTAAGGCCATAAATTAACAAGCAATTGGCCACGGGCCATATAAACAGTGTAATAAAATGTATAACTTTAATATAGGAATAAGATAGTGTTTACCTAATGCTTTTAAATACATCCGTAGTCTACAAATTGGGGCCAAATGTCAATACGAATTGATAGGTTGTCTGTAACCTGTGCATCCCACTGTAAAGATATAAGTCTAATCAGTAGTGTCAAGGGAAGTTGATTGGTACAATTCCAGCGTGTCGAGCGATACGGGAATTTTAGTTACCCGGGAAAAATGCGGGAAATTCGCACTTGACACGGGAAATCTTGAAAAGTCTTCTTAGCCCCCGAACGCTCGGTAGAGTCCTCCCGCTCAGCCTTCTATTTCGCTTGCAGACCGCGCTTCCACCTGCAATTTGCGCCACCGATAGAGCACTGAGCGGAATGAGAACCCAGCCAACGTCAAATGCATGCTTTGCCTGGCTGACCGCCGGCCGTACCCTCTCTGCGCGCCGCGCTCGTTGCTGACAATGACATACAGGAATCAGTCCGCATATTCACAGAGGAGACCAGTTATTCTTTCGACCTGGATTTCTCTACAAGAGCAGCCCTTAAAGATCAGAAGAATTTGCTTTCTGGCGCAATGGCTGACCGCATCAAGAGCAGCTACTCCGCACTTCTGAGACTGCCCTCCGTCACTGCGCGTTTGAAGCCGTTCGATGGAAAAGAGCCATGGCTCGACGTGCTGTGGTCTGAATTAGTGGCTTCAGCACCTTCCTCAGTTCCTGCCAAAAACGATCTCACAAGTTTCGTTAAAATTATACTGATTTTGTATCACAGCAATGCAGCTCTAGACAGAAGTTTCTCCCTAAACAAGGAGTGCATGATCGTCAATCACAAAGAACCAAGTCTGATTGGCATGCATGCTGTTCAGGACGCTGTGATGGCAGCTGGTGGAGTAGAAAAGATAACCGTGAGCAAGAGTCCATACTGCACGAAACTCCTACGCCATGTTCAAGGAACTTGGAAGCAGAACAGGTGTGAAGCAACGGCTATGGTGGCAGTCGAAAGAAAAGCCACGAAAGATCTCCAGGAATTGGCCATAATAATAAAAAAAAATAAAAAAAGATATTGAACGACTCCTGTTCTGAAGCAGAGATAATTGAAGAGCAGATGAGTTCCCTAGAGAAGCTTTAAATTACTAAATCCTTGATTATTGTTTGTTTTATCTTATTTTGTGTGACTCAAGTTCCTAACCACAATCTGGTATTGACAACGTGACTTTATTTTTATTTTGTGTATGACTAGCTACAGTTCCTATTTAGAAATTAGTACTGTCAAAAGAACCTAATTTTGTGCTGTGTATAACTGAAGTTTTCATTACTTTTACTTCACCGAAGTTCGACCCGAGGACTGGACACATCCCGTACAGCATGTACAAAAAGAAATACTGAAGGGAGTCTGGATATCGCCGTGGTTGAAATGATTATTAACCTTGTCAATTCATCAAGCTCTGACGAAAACAATGATGGTGGTGATGATGATAGGGACAGTGAAGGGATGGAGAGTGTCAAAGAAACCCTTCTGGTAGGTTATTACTGACTATTAACACTACCTAAGGGAAGATGATGATAGAAAAAAAGAGATGGGTTTAGGAGTGGAAACAAGTATTGGTAGATAGGAAGAGAATCCAACACTAAGTTATAAATAAATGTAGATGCAAAGAGGAATTTCGCCGTGTTAAACCTATGACGTACCTAACTTTAGTGGGGGCCTGTACAAGGCAAGCAGAGAGCGCAGAATGAATTGAGGTTGCCTGAAGCGCTCGGTGAGTGCTCTTTCCCTCCCGGGCCGGTATTCCGGTACTATGGGGAAGGGTGATACTCTGGCAAGGCAAAGTAAGCCAAAGGGAAAGGATTTACTAACTTTCCCTTCAGAAAGGTTAGATTTTATTACGCATTCGAAAATGCTAGAATGATTTGAATTTGCAAATATATTTTTATTTCTGGGCACTGTTGGATCTCGGGCAAAACAACCGAATGCTCCCCGAGTGGGAAGAGAAAAGCAACTTTAGTGCTTTTAGCAATACTTTTACTGTTTTTTATGAAAATCCTAGAAGAATACCAATTGTTGCACTGAAGGTAGGCTTAAGCTTTTACCCAGCAGGATGCCAACAAAACGTTTAGAACAGAGGAAAACCTCAGACCCAACTTAAACAAAACTGAGGTTTTGAAAGCATACCATAAGTCAGAGAGAAAATCTCTACAAATAGGTAGCTGGCGGAGCAAGCTGTATTTGCCTTCATGATTTGCTAGAATTAGCTGTGACAGCTAAAAGAAACTTAGAAAATGTTGTTATTTGAAATTTTGTTTCCAATGCAACAAGTGGTAAAGGTTTTATTGACGCAGAAATTACTTTTTTTTTTCCTTTCCGTGAATAGAACTTAAGATTAGGGGAAGAATCAGGGAAGAGAAGGTCCTGCCTAACCGTAATTCTAGCGAGAGAGATAAAACAAAAGATAATGACAAATTTATTTAACAATCTATAGAATTGTGAAAATTTAACAAATATTAAATTTAAAATATAATCTTAAGTTAAGAGAAATTTTGTTTGTTAACAACCTTTTGAAGTCTCAGACTTCTAGAAGAGTCAAGTTTACACTTAACAATTAACAGTTTCAAGGTTTAGAACCTATTACGAGCACCAAAATCTCACAAGGATTTCAAAAGTGTGCTTCCAATTAAGAAAGTTGAGGTTTGTAATGACAATGGTAAAGTAATTAAAACTTTGATAACTTAGTTAGGTAAGATACAAGCATTATTTGAATGCACTTCTAGCAAGCCAACAGGCTATAAACAAATAGATTAAATTCCTGTTCGCAGCAGGAGGAAAAAAGAATTACAAGCGGATGTCACCGCTATTTTTTTTAAACAGAGATTACTGGATGTGATATACAAAAAAATGTACAGGTCGTATTAACGAAGCCTGGAGCAAAAAGATTAGGAAAAGGGGTTTGATGCTTAGAAAGTTAACAATTCCTGTGCTAGCAGGATAAGAAAAGAAAGATTAAAGAGAAGTTTCTACAACTTCTTCTATTTATAAAGAATTCGAGAGATTTTAAACTCTTGAGGCTGAGCTACTGGTTCTGCTGACAAGCACTGGACAAGAGATGGCAGCACTGCCGTCCCTTACCAGTCACCGCATGTGAATTCCCACTTCCCCTCTTCCCTTCCATACTCCTCATTCGCACACAATCTTCCCCTCTCTGTTGTAAGCCTCGCTTGCAAGTGGCACAGCAATCCGTTTCCGAGCCGTAACCTTGAGAACTGTCGTCCAGCCGGATAAAATGGGGTTGGGGCGTTTGATTGATAGGCCTGTGCATTTCAATTTTTTTCTGCTACAAGGGAAAATATTAACATACTGATTGTTAACTGAAGTGCCATGTGTTCACATTTTCTGCATCAGGTCAGGTTTCCTTTCTTGTAATTTTGACAAGAAAATCGAGAAACCTTCAAAATTGTCAAAGTTTATCATAAAAAATACATATAATATTAATAAGACAATATACCTGATATGACTGCTTAGGTATTGAGGGATGTAGAATCCAAGTCTGTAGTCAGAGTTTCTCTATCGGGTCCCCGCTTTTTGTAATTTTTAGTAATAAGAACTTGATCAAGAATTTCAATAACGTACCATATTATTTTTTAAAGTCGCCTCCGTTGCGTAGTGGTCAGCGTGATTAGCTGCCACCCCGGAGGTCCGCGGTTCGATTCCTGGTTCTGCCACGATATTTGAAAAGTGGTATGAGGACTGGAACGGGGTCTACTCACCCCCGGGTGGTCCAAATGAGTAGAGGAGGTTCGAAGTGGTTTTCCATGGTCCACTTCGTCTTCGGGCAAATGCCGGGATGGTACCTACCGTGAGGCCACGGTCGCCTCCTTCCCACTTCCTTGCCTAACCCTCCCACTCTTCCCATCCCTTCATCAGGCCCCCTGTTCGCTTTGCAGGTGAGGCCGTCTGGGTGTAGTGCTGTATCGTGACCACCTCTCGGTGGTGACGGTTGTATCCCCGACCCAATCTTTCAAGCTCCAAGACAATGCCCTCAGTGGTGGTAGAAGTGGGATCCCTCGCTTAGTCCGTGGGAAAAGCCAACCCTGGAGGGTAAAACGATAGCGAAAGAAACAAAATATATTTTTAGCCTACTTTTCACATTTTGCAAAAATGAGGAAATAGTAGACTTATGAGATCGGGCAAATGTCTGTCTGTCCTTCTGTCTGGCTGTGTGTGTGTCCCCTAACAACTCCTAAACGGCTGCAGATATCGAAACAAAATTTGGTAGGATTAAAGATCTATACCTGAATATCTCACGGCCATATTTGAAAATGATGTCAGTGCTACCAACTGCTGAAAAATCGCAATTGAAATTTGAACTCCATGTTGGATATCTTGGAAGGTATGAATGGGAGCTATTTCAAAATTGGCACACGTATAGATAATAATATTGCAGTTTAATTTCCAAGAGGCCATACATGGCAGTGTTGCCAAAATGATTATAAGCCTGCTGATAGGTCCAAATTTTAAATGCATATAACTTCTACACTATCGTATGGATTTCAACCAAGTTTTGTATGTGCTATGTGTACATAAACAGATATGACTGAGCGTATTCTTAAGACTCGCCAGGGTTGCCAACTGTTAATAAATACCCCTCAGGGGCTCACATCTATTGGGACGTGGGTTGGCGACCACGGGACCCCAGCTGAGTCCGGCATTGCTTCCACTTACTTGTGCCGGGCTCCTCTCCGTCTTCTTTCCTGTCGACTTCCCTTGGTCAACTCTTGTTCTCTTCTGACCCCGACGGTATTAGGTTATCCGAGGCCTAGGGAGACTTTCACTTTCCCGCCTTAATTGGCCCTTGTCTCATCTTTCCTGATACCCTCCTTCTGTGAGGGGTCAGCCTTCTTTTTCTTTTCCTTTTACCTCCTGCCTTGTGCTCAAGGCCCTTAAGGAGGCAGGGTGTATGTAGCCCCACCACTTCTGGTGCACCCTTGATAATGCTACACCCTCAGGGGCTCACGGCTGGTGAGTTCGGGAATTGGCGACCCCGGGGGATTCCTGAGCTGGGTCCGTTTTCCACTTTTGTCCCTTACCTTTGGGGCTGGCCCTCTCCTCTCTCCCCTCTCCTCTCCTCTTTTCCTTATATTTCCTTTTCCCCGCAATGTTTTTGTTACTTGGTTCACCGTGTATCTAAATTCCCTTTGAGCGATTTTTAAGGCATTTTTGATCTACGTTGCATTTTGTAAGTTTTTCCGATCTAAATCACATCTCGCGATTGTTTTCAACCTCAATTGAATTTTGTAAAGATTGACAATCTAAATTGCTTTTTAGTAAGTCTTTCAATGCAGGTAGACGGGCCTTTTAGTGAGTATTTTGAATTTCAATTGCATTTTGTAAGTTTTTTTTTTCAACCAAAACCGCATTTCGCACGAATTTTGAATCTAAATTGCATTTTGTTTGGTGGGCATTTTGCACATATTTTGATTCTCAATTGCATTTTGTGGGTTTTTGAATCTAAATTACATTTTGTCAAGTATTTTCAATCTAAATTGCATTTTGTAAGTATTGTCAATCCACATGAGTCGTTTGAATCTACCGTACATTTTGTAAGCATTTTCAATTTCAATTGCATTTTGTAAGTATTTTGAATTTCAATTGCACTTTGTGAATAATTTGGATTGGAACTGGGATAGGGCCTATTTCAATCTGAATTGCATTGTGTATTTTCAATTTCAATTGCATTTTGTAAGTATTTTGAACCTCAATTGCATTTTGTACGTATTTTCGATCTCATTTGCATTTTGTAAGTATTTTGAATTTCAGTTGCATTTTGTAAGTATTTCGACGCTACATTGCATTTTGTATGTATTTTGAATCTAGCCTACGTTTTGTGGGTCTTTTTCAATCTATTCTTTTTGTGAATCTTTTCGTTCTAAATTCCCTTTTGTAAGACCATATTGTGAGTTGTTTCCATCTGAGTTTCTCTTGGTATGTATTTTCCGTATCACATAATTTTCGTTCTGGTTTCCATTTCATTCTCATTTTCGCTATCACCCAGATCATTAGGGGCCGATAACCTAGATGTTAGGCCCCTTAAAACAACAATTGTCATCATCATCATGTTAATAAATACTGTCTCTATTTTTGTTACCCTAATATTAATATATCAGAAAGTATGCAAGCCAATAGCTCTAAACTTTGCACACGTATAGTACCTGGCATTCTAGATTAATTTGGAGTAACTAATATAGGCCTACGCCAGTGCTGCCAACATGATTCTAAACCTGCCGATAGGTCCAATTTTTAACTGCGTGTAACTTCTATACTAACTAATGGACTTCATTCAAAATTGACACAACAATAGATCATATTATTTCAGATTTTTTCTGACCAATACATGTATGTCATTGTTGCCAACATGATTTTACGCGCGCTGTTAGATCCAATGTTTAACTGCATGTAACGACCAAGCTATCCATTGGACTTCAACCAAATTTTTTATTCTGTACCTTATGGCATGGAACTAAGAATATATTCAGTCACCAGGGCTGCCAACAGTAGTTCTCTATTAGGTTACATTATGCCAGGTATACAGTATTTCGAACTAATTAGAAATTTTGATATTACCAACTTAATTTCGTCATTATTCTAGATCCATATAGAGAGTAATCATTGTCATGAATCTTAAATTTTAAGAAAAGTAGGCTCTTTAATTCGTCACGGAACTTCTTGTTAAACGTGTTTTAACACCGCAATATAAATCTACTATAAAATCTTGAATTATATTAATACTAAGTTCTTCCAGCCATTCAGATGTTCAATTTGTCGTTTGAATCGTGCAGTTCAACAGGAAGTAATTTTAGGACACTACTTAACCTCCTCAGATCCACTACAAAACAACAACATATATTCTGAACACAGATTTACTGTGCTGGATATATGACACACAAAATGAATACACAATTACAGCTTACAGTATACCTACCAGTTTCAAGGAATGGAATTAATACAAATGTAGAAATGCATTGACTTTTTATTTTTTTAAGTTTCTTTGCTATACTAACCGAGAGAAAAAATATGGGGATACTTTGCTCATAATGTTTAATGCCAGTTATTTTGGAAGATTTCAGGGATTCCATTTGTGTAAATTATTAGCTTTAACGCAATAATAGTAGTATAATTGATGTAAAGATATATATTAGTTTCAGTATTTTGACATTTTCATAATTTCCAAAAGAGTTCTTTCTTTAAAAATTCCGCGCGTTGAAAAGAATCGACATATGGGCTTTGTAACCATGGCGGCCCGCAGGAAGGGGCAAGGTGGGGCCATGGCTCCCCTCTGGAATTCCGAGAATGTAGATATTCGAGTGGTCATTGTAACCAGTTTATTTCATAAATTGAAGTTTCTGATAATCAACTGACAAATGTTACAATAGAAAACTTCTTTAATGTTGCTGACGTAATAGGCTATGTATTTATATTCAAAAATTCCTCTCGGCACGCCAGAAGGCGGAGGTAGATTTCTCCGCGCAAACTAGGAGTTATGCTATAAAAGGAAAAATATGCAGGTTTTCGTAGAAGGATAAGACCTCATTTATTGCGAAAAAGTATTTTACAATTGGTGCTTAATTAACTTTGTTTTTCGTCTTTCTATGCATATTTTTAACATTTTATTGTCTTATGGGGACGTTAACTTTCTCGTCATTTGGGGTTCATTTTTAGCCTACTTTTCACATTTTGCAAAAATGAGGAAAAAGTAGACTTATGAGATCGGGCAAATGTCTGTCTGGCTGGCTGGCTGGCTGGCTGGCTGTGTGTGTCCCCCCCTATCAACTCCTAAACGGCTGGAGCAATCGAAACAAAATTTGGTAGGAGTAAAGATCTATACCTGAATATCTCACGGCCATATTTGAAAATGATGTCAGTGCTACCAACTGCTGAAAAATCGCAATTGAAATCTGAGCTCCATGTTGGATATCTTGGGAGGTATGAATGGAAGCTATTTCAAAATCGGCACACGTATAGATAATAATATTGCAGTTTAATTTCCAGGAGGCCATACATGGCAGTGTTGCCAAAATGATTATAAGCCTGCTGATAGGTCCAATTTTTAAATGCATATAACTTCTACACTATCAATTGGAATTCGACCAAATTTCGCGTGTGCTATGTGTACATAAATAGATATGACTGAGTGTATTCTTAAGATCCTCCAGGGCTGCCAACTGTTAATAAATGCTCTCAATTTCTTTTATCCAAATATTAATATATCAGAAAGTATGCAAGCCGACAGCTTTAAACTATGCACACGTATAGTACTTGACATTCTATATTAATTTGGAGTAACTTAAATACGTTAGTGCTACCAACATGATTCTAAGCCTGCTGAGAGGTCCAATTTTAAACACATGTAACTTCTATACTATCACTTGGATTCAACCAAATTTCGTGTGTGCTTTGTGTACCATAACAGATAAGACTATGCCGATTCTTAAGAGTAACCAGGGCTGCCAACTGTTAATAAATGCTCTCTCTATTTTTGTTACCCTAATATCAATATATCAGAAAGTAGGCAAGCCAATAGCTCTAAACTTTGCACACGTTTAGTACCTGGCAGTCTAGATTAATTTGGAGTAACTAATATACGTCAGTGCTGCCAACATGATTCTAAGCCTGCTGATAGGTTCAGTTTTAAAATACATGTAACTTCTATACTAATGGATTTCATTCAAAATTGACGCAACAATAGATCATATTATTTCTGACCAATTCATGTATGTCATTGTTGCCAACATGATTTTACGCTCACTGTTAGATCCAATGTTTAACTGCATGTGACATCCATGCTATCCATTGGACTTCAACCAAATTTTGTATTCTGTACCTTAAAAGATGGAACTAAGAATTTATTCAGTCACCAGGGCTGCAAACTGTAGTTCTCTATTAGGCTACATTATGCCAGGTATACAGTATTTCGAACTAATTAGAAATTTCGATATTACCAACTTAATTTCGTCATTATTCTAGATAGATCCATATAGATTAATCATTGGCATGAATTTTAAATTTTAAGAAAAGTAGGCTCTTTAGTTCGTCGCGGAACTTCTTGTTATACTTGTTGTCACACTGTCCTTATGCAAGTTTTGGAACGGATGTGTAACTAACAGCCTGTTACTTCTTCACGCAAAATTTTATCTTCTGCAGAAGTGTTGGTTGGTTCCTCAGTTTAGTATATTTTACTTAACGGCCAGCAATAATCAAATTAAATATTTCCTTTCTAAAACGAAAATTTGCTAAAACCATGGCCGTCACAAGTATGAGTAACGTACAGTACGAATTTATCACTTCGCACAAAATTCATTATGCTAAGAAGAGTAGTGCGAGGTATTCCTGATAGCTTGTGAAGAAGAGGAAATACGTGATGGATCCGCTGTAACGGCCAGTGCAAACTAGATATTAGAAAACAGTGCTATTTGAATTATTATTATTAGGCAAATTCATATGTAGGGATATTTCCACAGTTTAATTTAACTCAGTAATTTGGAAATATCTGAAAATATGTCCCCCAGTTACCGTAATTAGAAAATAGGCGAACAGGATTTACGTTGAACTGCTTAATTTTGATATTATTGTCGATACAGGGTGGTACCACTATTTTTTACCTGATTTTAAGAACTGAACATTATGACAATGAATCACAAAAGAAAAACGCGAACTTCCATGGACAAAAACTGTGAACTTAAAATAAAACATTCCTCCCAATCTTGCCATAAAGTAGCCAACGATTTCAGAGCAGTCAACTAATGAATTTCACGAAGCAAGTAAGAAATGAAACGAAAATTGGGGGGAGGGGGTAATGAAAATAAAATTTTAAGTTGGTCCCCCTCTGGAAAAAATCCTGTGGGTGCCCATGTTTGTAACTACCCATAGGGGGAAGAGTTTCTCTGTAGGAAAGTGGTTGCATATCAGTGATATAACTATAAAATTAAACACAAAAGAAGTGTTTGGATGGATCATAAACCTTTTTATTGTGCACTGACAAAACTGCAATGGAATGCAAAACATTAGAAAAAAAAATAATGCAGTAAACCTCAGAAGGGTATTTATTTACTTATCGTATGGCTTTTAGTGCCGGGAGTGTCTGAGGACAAGTCCGGCTCACCTGAGTCTGTAGCTGCTTACAGCGGACACCCTTAGCGTGAGCTACAAGTTCCGTTCAATTACAAGTAGAAACCATCTCGGGAATTTTTACAGAAAATACCCATAAATTATGCTCTATTAACAAACAAAAAATATTTTTAAAATATAACCAGCAAGTTCAATGACATTCGGCTGCATAGACACACAAGCAAGAACATGACAAACACAATAACACACAGCTAATGATATATTAAGTATGTTAAAGTTGTTATGTTATTAATTATTTCACATTAAATAATATATAATAATTTATTATCCACTTCCTAAACCAAAGAAACTTACAAAGCAACTGATAAAAAGAAAAGATCTTTAGGCTACGTATTCTGAACAATTAACAGTACGTTCGAATATCATTCAACAGTATTAGTTTCTTGTTGCTCATTTTAGGGCTGCGACATCGTGGTCATATAGCCCCGTGCGTCTAGGTGTGTGAAACCCCACACCGGCGGCTTCGGTGGCGTAGTTGGTAGCATGCTGAGCTTCTATGCCCAAGGTCGCGGGTTCAAACCCGGCCGAAGCCGTCGGTTTTTTTAAGAGCGTTAAAATCCCTCAGTATGCCTTCCTTCGGAGGGGAAGTAAAGCCGGCGGTCCCATGTCATAGATTTATGGCATGTTAAAGAACCTTCCACTAATTGCACCTGTGTGAAGCTAAATTGGATAGGTTAAGAATGTAAACAACGCTCTTAGGTTTCTATGTTCGTTGCCAAGAGCCGACTGCGGTGGTGTCTAAAGTTATGAACTTGGCCTAGTAATCGTTGACGGTGGCACTTGGCGGCAAAAGTAGGAACTATTTGAAAAAATTCTAAGTTGCAGTACTTAAATTAAAAACAGATAACACACACTAATACAGTCATCACATTTAACACCGGTTATCAGACAGATTCTACACACACCCCAAGTACACGGGGCTACATGACCGCGTTGTCGCAGCCCCTAAACTTAAGAACCAACCAACCAAACCCCACACCAGAGCATCGTTCACTTCCATTTTTTGGTAAACAGGCTCTGAAGTTACAGCATATCCGTTTTCGCAGTTATCACAATAATACATCCTTGTACAATATAATCCTTTTTTTTTTTTTTTTCTTTACCATGGTACAATGTTTGGAATGGATCGTTACTAATTCCATTTCTTTCATAACGTGACCAATATCAACGATGCGTCGCCCTATTGGAGGCAGTTCGTTGGCCTCAGTATTTCTTTCAATTACCATCGGTGGTACTTCACAATCCGACTCATTGTCATCATCTGTATCACTTCCTGAATCGTTCGAAAAATTTATGGAATAATCTTGATCTTCATACCTGAAATCACACAATGTTAAAAAATATTACCTTGATTATTATAAACATACACAAAGCAAATACGCATTAAAAGTAACTCCAGGCAAATGCTGGGATGGTTCCTCTCTAAAAGCAATCCTATCCCCAATTTAGAAATTCACACAATAGTACAGTCATCACATTAACACATGTAATCACACAAATTCCATACACACCCAAAAATACATGGGGCTATATGACCGCTATATCTCAGTCCCTAAAATAAGCAACAACAACACGTTTTACAAGTAGGTAATCTACAAGTCCTTTAAAATTAATTAATTAATTAATTAATAATTAATTTATGTATTGTAACAATAGTTTACCGTACTTACAGACGTGCATCGTTGCCTGTTGGGGGAGTGCTTTCACCTAACAATCTGTTGAATATTTCTTCCGAGTCTTCCAATTGAGCAGAATCGTTTGAAACATTTAAGGTGATTTTTGTTTTCTTTTCTCCCACGTAGACTTTGCTGCGCGGCCTCTTCTGGAACGTTTCCTTGGAGGTGGATGCTTTCATGGCATTGTAGAATAAAGTGTGAATGTTATAGAAATACACTACTGCCCTATCGCTCAATCAAGAAACACAAACACAGAATTAGGAAATGAAACGAGAAAGGGGCGAGATATTCTTCTATTGCTTCCTCAAGACTCGGTCTAGTCAGACTCAGCGCGCAGGAAAAGGTTTTGCAAGAAGGCAAGTTATTTTGTTTTCTTTGCACTCCACGGTAAGTAGAATGGAATGCTGCGTAAGGAAAGGAATGACCCGCCACGGGAGGTGCGGTGCTAGGTAGTAGGGTGGGGGAATGAAGCTTGGAGCAAGTGGTAGTACGTGTAGCCTATCGTGTAGCCTGTGTAGTTACCGTTTTGCCGAGTTGAAGACTGGTCAAAAGTACATATGTCACGGGGTTATCACTAAACAGTTCCTTTCATCAAACATTCGAACTGCTCAGAATTAGAGCCTCTACAATATTGAATAAGTTTGAAGTTATTATAGCTTTTTTTTTTTCTTCAAATAAAAAAAGGTTATTGAAATATGATCCTTTTACAAAATATGTTGAATTTTGAAATAAAAATTGTTCATAATGAAGCTACTATTACAAGGGTTATTGCACAGCAATTTCGAAATTCTCCGGTTATTAGTTTAGTCCTGACGTATGTACCTTTAACCCTCAAAGTAGACACTTTGAAGCCATGCCCCTAACAAACGAACAGTCTATATTTTACAAAAGTGGCATATAACAAGTCCCGAAGACTTATATACCAGATTAAGAAGAAAAAATTAAATTAAAAAAATATTTTTCGGTAGGACATCCTTAATAGGGCAGGTCACCTTTTGTGAAGCCTGGATTACACAATTAGCCAACTCTATTATAATTAGGAAAATAGAATTCCCTAGTTTTAGAGGAAAGAACAATACATATTAAAGTGTGAGCTAGCCATATAGGTTTAAGCAGAATGACTGTGTGAGAAGTAGAACAAATTTAGGAGGGCACTTAATTATAACTGAATTAAGATGTTAACCTATATTGTGTTAGTAAAAGGTATTTGGGAAAAAGGAATTGGGAGTTTAAAGTTCTGGCCAGTTTTATTGCTCTCAGTCAAACGCGGCACGGTTGAAATTAGCACACACAATTCGAAGCACTGATAATTTGTTGATCGGTTGAAAAATTTCACTATTGTAATGTAAGTTCGTAGAACAAGAAAAAGTTATTGCTGTTATGGAGAACACATAATTTGAATTTGAAGAAGTTTATTGCGGTTGAAAGTTGGTTTGCAGTTATTAGTTTTGTTTAACTTGAAGTTCCAGTAATTTGACTGTATTGAGCATAGTTTATTGCGGTTTGAAGCATATGTTGAGTGGAAGACTTGTAGAACTGTAATGACGGTTGAATAGGGCGATAAGAGTTCCCACGGTGGAAAAAGCTAAGTTTATAGACAGCGGTTAATTTGACTTAAATCTCTCGTTGTGGGAAGGTATTCCCATTTATTTCGTACAAGAAGTACTGGATTTCATGTTATAAAGCCAGCTTAGATAGCTAAAGCCTGACAAAGAAAATCTCACGGAGACGGTTATTGCCCAATAGTGACCAATCCCCCACACTGTCTATAAAATTGTATTAAAAGCGTTCTGCATATTAAGACCATTAAAACAAGTTTAAAATCATTGAAGATTTGTACTTAGCTTTTTCATGGCTGAAGAAAGTAGATGATCCTGGTGACCGTTAGCTTACATTCACAACATGGCATCTATTTAAAATGTCTCATGAAGACAGAAGACTGGCCCTTGGGAGGGCTCCGAACTGTTCACTTGACGACTGGATTAAAAGTGAGAGAGCAATTCCTCACACGACAGAGGTAGGTAGGCAGGGGGAAAGGAGAGGGAAACAAAGGAGTTTATAACAGAATGTGCAACATGAGAAAAATGTCATTCTTGTACAGAAAATAGAATTCTTCATGGAGCGGTGTCTTCAAGGAGATTTTAGCTGGCGACGAGGATGACGCCTGGTGGGTTGGCGAGGAAGTCCTCTTGAGCTCAGAGAGATTGAGGAACTTCAGTGGTTTGCTGCAAGATGCTGCTAGGGTTTTCATAGAAGATACACATCTAGAACAGACTCTTTAAGTCACAATAAATTCCTGCTGAAAGAAAACAAATAAATACAAAGGGATCACTGTTGGTGTCTGCGAAGAGGGGAAGAAAATAAATAAACGAACTAAATAAAGAGTAGCAAGAGCTAACTCTGACTGAACGTGTATTCCAAGGAATACACCACCTTGCCAAGTGACTTGAGGATAATTTATTTATTGGTGTCAGTTTGCTTGCGACAATCGATAATAGAGCACAGGCTATTGTTTCCCATCATAGTGTTCAAAATACCGTCTTGTCATTCAATAGCCTACAACTCGACAATATAAAACCACGGCAATACTGTCCACACAGAGCGGCTTGTTTGAGTGCTAAGTATTTCTTTACCTTAACTTTACTTTTGTAATATCACGAAAGCTAATATTAACCGTAGAGAGTCGCGATTCAGTGAGTGTGCATGGTGTTATCTGTCAACTACTGGACTGGAAGCTGTGAACGACCTCCACTCAGACTCTTGTTTCATGGTAAATGATAATCATTGCATGGTGGGTGTTTTTATATTCATTAGTTGTAGAGTGGTTGCCCTCTTTGTTGTATTTATTTAATTGAACACCGATTATAAAGGTATCATAGCTTCGGTGTGTAATTTATTTTTCATCTAAGCATCGTATTTCTCTGTTTGAATGTACTCGGCGTTGACACAGGATCGTCGTTTAAAATATCATCATCATCATCTTTTACAGTTTCCAGCCCCAGGCTGGGTCTGTTTGGAACATAAGCCTCGCCACTTAGTCCTTTCTTCCCACCACCTCTCCGCTGTCACTCTGGCCCAGTCCTCGCCTCTCTTCTTGACACATTCCTCCACTCCTTTCAGCCATCTATCTCTTGGTCTTCCCCTTGGTCGTTTCTTTTGCATCTGCATCTCATGTATCCTCTTGGGAATCTTCTTCTCATCCATTCTCTCTAAGTGTCCATACCACCTCAGTCTTGATGTCTCAATCCTACCTTGCAAGGGCTCCTCTTTCTCCATTTCCCTGACCTTCTCATTCCTCACCCTGTCTCTTCTTGTTACTCCGATCCTACTTCGCAGGAACTTCATTTCACCTGCCTGTATTCTGCTTATGTCTCTTTTCTTCATTGTCCACGTTTCTGAAGCATAGGTCAGTATCGGGATATAGTAGCTTCTGTATAACACTTCCTTGCTTTTTTGTGGGACATCTTTATTCCACACTAAGCTCCTAATGCTTCTTAGAAATGCTTCTGCCTGTCTGCCACGTTCCGTAATCTCTTTGTCATTTCTTCCATTTTCCTCCACTATACTTCCCAAGTACTTGCGACTTTCCCCCTTCTTCAGCTGTCCACCTCCAAGCGTTATCCCACTCATTGGTCTGTCCTTTTTCCTGGTCGTTAACAGGATCTCACATTTACTGATGTTGAACTTCCATCCGTACTCTCCCACTGTTTCTTCCCAAGCCTTCAGTTAAAATATATATATATATTAAAATATATTATGTATAATTGCACAGAAATAATGTCTTGAAGTGTAGTGCTGTGTATTATTCGAATCAGTTGATTTACAACAATAAAAATTTGGCAACACAACTCAGCTGTTCCAAACTCCCGACATATCCTTCAAGTTGTTTCCTTCGAAATACGGGTGTAGGTGAGAAGCTTGCTCAGAATTCTCGCCGCGTGGCGGTGATACGTAGGGTCTTGTTATGTGGCGACCGCGGGTTGCACAGGGGAAAAGCGGGGCAAAGTGACCGAATGCGCGGGGTTAGCAATACTGTATTTGTCCCATAATTTACGCGTGTAATGGCGGCCACACCTCCAATTATACTTGGGCGGGTAACATCTATTACTACATGACCCCCAAAATTATTATTCATTATTACAAAGGGTATTTTGACTATTTCCAGTAGTGTAGAAAATTGTATCGCCTTGTTCCGGGCTCCTATAGAGCCTACATTTTCTTTCGTTCTTTCACTTGCCATAGGATGCGCCACCGGCGTATGGTTATGCATTACCAGCTTCCGGTTTAGTAGTCAGGTAATGGAAGCAATGGGAACTGTGTACTACAATTTTCCTTGCATGTAACTAAGCAAATTATTGTTTTTAGGAGTAATAAAAGTTGTAAAATGCATCAAGAATGATATGATATTCAGCTGTGTACAATTAGAAAGCTCCGCATGTGTTCATTCCTTGTGTATTAATGAAGTGAAATGTCAGCTAACGTTGTGCCGCATACAACACTCGTAGTCTCCAAATTCTCCCGTAAATATCAAACAGATTATGTTTGAATTGCTTATAAGATCGAGACAAAGAAAGTATTTCTCCAATTGGATGATTGTATTTTTCTGTGTGCACGTCGTATAATCTTGGCGAGGTGTTTTTTTTTTTTCACAGAGCAACTTATACACTGTAGTAACGCAGCTGTTTGTATTTAGTTTTCTGGCAACTACTATTTACTAAAATATTCCTAAATGCAGACAATCCATACGTCCATTAAGATTCGGGTTCCATAATTCATGCAAAAAAAGGTTTGTTCGTTTGTGAAATTGAGGTCATAACTCCCCCTACCCTTTCAGTGATTACCGTATGGTACTTTACGTAGACTAGGGTGAAGATTTAAATGAGCATTTTAAAAAAAATTGTTGCCAGTTGTTTGGTTTATTAACTTACGGTAATAATTTCCATACGTACTGAAAACTTGGCACGGTTGGATTTTAAGGTGGAACTGCATGTGCTTTCTTGCACTACCTGGAATATGTTCATAATTATAAAATGATCATTGGTGTTGATAGATAGGATATTATAATTATAATGATTAAATAAATATTAAAGAAGAAACGACGTGTTGTTAGTAAATATTAGGCCCACCGGTACGGTGAATAGTGTATAACTCGTAGCTTCCGTCACAATTTAGCATTTAAACAGGTCACGTTAATTCATAATATACAAATATATCAATCGGATAGCAAATTATAATAATATTCTGACATATAACATATTGAATTTGCACCAACTTAATACAATACTGATGAATACAGTACTTTTGCATTTGTCAGTTGGCACAGGCTAGAGTAAAAGGTGGCTTTTCACCGATGTCTCAGTCTCACTCATGGCTGTGATTATATGGAAGCTACTGAGGTATGGGTGGGGCTTAGTAATGGCATTCGGGGCACAGTCAGTGCCTGTGAATGCTGTGAAAGGTTCAACTCATAGGGTTAGGACTACTGTTCTGACTCAGTGAGGAAAGCAATGGCAAACTACCTCACTCCTCTTCTTGCCTAGAACGCCTCAAAATAGTGCTGCCTTGGGTTTTTGTGGGTATCTACTCACATAACGTAACGGCGGTACTTTTTGAGGATCCAACCAGCCTTCGGGCTGACTACCTAACACAATACAATTGTAGTCTAAGATATGTTAGACCACTGCCATTTGAAATGTGCAAATCGCACACTTTGTAGGCAAGCTGTTTGTTATGGTCGTTTCTGATGCTAAGTTTTACTAATTACTCTTTTATAGACTCCTGTCTTTGGAAGGGTCATGAGAGGCCAACCCTTTAGTTCTTATTTCATAGGTTGACCGCCTAAAAACAATACCACAATCCGAAAAAATGAAGAAGATAATCACGAACGAACGATTCACTGCGAATGAAAATCAAATGGAGATTCGCGGATCGGAAGTTCGCTATGCATAAGCTTCGGTGCCATTTTAACTCGTGGAAGCTCTATACTGTTACGGTACTATACAATTCAGTCACTTCCCGTTAACATTTATTCTGTTACACTCCTATTCTCTACTCGCTCAACCCTCCTCAGTAAAACAGTCATTTATATCAGCTCTCCTCAGGTAAACGGTATTTCATTTGTGTTCGTAGCATCTCGTCCCATCTGCGAGAGAGTTCACTCACTCGGGTGCGTGCACGCGCTTTGCTTACGGTACGGATTAGCGCTAAATCTCGCCATCACCTGTGGGCTGCGGAAATATCTCCAATAATGCAGTTACACTTACGCTAGAAAATCTTGATTCACGCTTTAAGATTCATTTTTCAGCCATTCGGTATGCGAACTCTAGTCTTAGGGAGTTCTAAAATATACGGGAATTTGGTGGATTTTCATGTGGGAAATATACGGGAATTTAACAGGTCATCCCTTGACACCCTGAATTTAATTATGTGTCAATTTTGCTTTTACTCTGTTCTAATCACATAAATTCATGGGTTTGGTCTTTTTTTTACAGAGAAGAAAAAGATGGATATGTTTGCTGAATCACCCTCTCCTCCAGGAAGTGCAAAGAGCAAATCTGCCCAATCAGAAACTCCTACTGTAATGTCTTCCAAATGGAAGATGCAAATTGGTTCTGTCGGTACAAGGTATGGTATATATGACAGTATTTTGTTTCAGCATAGTGTGTATGCTTTCAAGTATGATGCCATTATCAACTGAACACTTCTGTTTTTTTAATTTCAGAATTAAGAAGAAGGATAAACTGCAAAGTGAAAAGGAGCCATGGGATGAAGTTGAGGAGAAGAGATTCATATTCATTAAAGATGATCCAGATAAAACAGTCAGCGATGATGAGAGTGAAAGTCATAAGAAGAAGTTGCAAACTGATGATAAATTTCCCTCTAGAAAAATGAGAGATGGTTCTGACAAATCAGGATCTGACAAAATGAAGAAGGAAATCTCTGATGATGGCCGGGAAGATTCTATAGCTAAAACTCAACAGTTTGTTGATAAATTTCAAGGGGGTTTCCGTATAAATTCTCGTGTCATGGATAAGAAGACTGACGAATTGCCACCTTTGCCACCTGGTGTACCGCCTACTAAAACCTCTTTTACTATTGTAAGCACTTCCAAAACTGGCCCTGGTACAGCAGTTGCATCCAGTATTCCTCCCAAAGGTCCTAGAACTGACAGTGATAGTGATTCCTCATCTTCAGAAAAGAGGAAAAAGAAGAAGCCTTTGTCATCACAGCAAGCAAAAGGTGCTTCCTCGAGGGAATCGTCTCGCAGTCGATCACGTTCTCGTACTAAATACAGTCGTGGATCTAGCAATAGCAGTTCACGCTCCCGCTCTTATCCGAAGAATCGCAGTCGTTCCAAATCTGGTTCTTATGATCGAAGAAGATCTCGTTCTGGTTCATATCCCAGGTATGGAAGCCGTTCGCGTTCCCGGTCATATCCCAGATACCGTAGCTCTGGATCTCGGTCTCGATCACATTCCTATCGTAGTCGTAGCCGTTCGTATGATCGATATTCTCGCAGCCGATCACGCTCTGACGATTACCACAGACGCAGCAGAAGCGAATCAGATGATAGGCGGAGGAAACATGACTATCACATGAACAAATATCAGGGTCGCTACCCCCGCAACCGTGGTACTTATTACCGGCCTCGGTTTCAGAACTTCAAAAATCCAAGAGGAAATTTCCAGCAACGTGGTGGTAGGAATTTTCATCAGAAATATCAGCAAGGCCGTGGTAACAGGCCCTTTGGCAATAGAGGTAGAGGAAGAGGGGGTAGAGGTCGTTATTTTCATTACAAACCTAGTTCTGGTTATAAGGACTACCATAGTCGCCGCTATGAAGGAAATCGCCCACGGTCTAGGGGTAGTGACGACAGGAGAAGTTACAGTCGTGAGGACGATGATCCAATGAAGAAAGTTGATGCAGCTAAGGAAAAAATTAATAAATATATTGCTGAAGAAAACAAGAAAGATGAGGCCGGTCCATCCTCGAGTAAGTCACGTGATGAGCCTCTAAGTGAGGGAGAGGCTGTGGATGATGACGACTATGGATTGCCCCCTCTACCTTCTAGTGGCCCTCCATCTCGTGACAGTAGCTATGTGGATCGCAAGGCATATGATGGGAAATGGGCTGAAAAGGAATCTGAAGAAAAAAACTCGAGAAGTAAGGTTCCTGAGGGGCCAAGATTGCCACCAGAAAATAGTATAGAGGAAATGGATAAATTTCTAAACAAGGTGAAGGCACAAAAAAAGGAGGAAATGAAAGAGAGAAACAAGTCTTTTGTGAAGTCTAATAACTGGTAATCTTGTACTTATGTGACGAGCTTATTCTATGTGGAATGACATTCCATTGAAGGCATGGTACTCAAAAAGTTGTCCATAATTCAGTAATTTGGAACTTACATGTTGGGTGTAAGTATGTGACTGTTGCATCATGTGTGTTGTACTGACTTCAATTACTTTCTGTTAGAAATGTGTGTTCAGTTTGCTGTCATACCCAGTGTGTAATTTCATATTGTCAGTTTCAATTTACCATGCATTTGTATATTAATTTTTATGGAATATGTAGAAAAGATATTTTCTATCCTAGTGTAGTTCATGGTAAATTTCATTTAACTTCATATTTTACAGTGTTTAGACCTAAATTAGCATAATAAAAATATGTATATAGCTAACGCTTACCTTCTTTTGTTTTTATTGTTCATATTTATTGACTTGGTGTTAAACTTGACCAGGTACATATTCTTAAATTCACCGAGGTATGAGAAGATTAGTTTCATTAGCTCCATTAACTTCCTTTGATTTGATTTATGTTTTGTATGTAAAAGAATTTACTGTAGCATTAGCGTAAGATATTATGGCCCTGTATGTACCCTTAAAATTATCTCCCTTATTTTCAGAAAGGAGGGAAAATGTGAATCAATTTTGATTGTGTAAATACAATTGAGGAGCTGGATGCAATAACATCGTTAATGCTGTTATTGCATAAATGCAGCATGGAAAGCCTGAAGACTAGAGCAGCTGTGCACCATAATTTAGTTCTCGATCATGCTTCTAGGCTACAGGAAATGTCGTACAAGGTTGCTGGGTGCGTTATTTCATAATTATTGTAGGTGCAGTTATGGAGGGGGGGAAAGCATGACAATCGTCCTATCAAAATCCGTGAGAGTGTCTGCTTCATTTAAGCAGTACTACTTCGACATGACAGAGAAGCCTCTGCTGATGAAATTTATAACATCACGAGCATGCCAGTGCACCACTGGAGTCAAAAACTCCACTCCAAAAACAATAAGCCTTGCTTTGGCATTGAATATAATCAAATGTTCTCGAAAGAGAAACAAAATGAGTATTGTCCGTTGAGCCATTATAATTAACACAAAGTGATAAAAATGTCCAGCAACTCAACACATAGCTAGCGTTTCGTGGGGCGTCTTGCAGGGCCTTCTCAGTGTGTACCTGCTACGCGTCTTGGTAGGTGTGCCTTTACCAACGGCTCGCTGGGGCGAAACGCTAGCAATGTGTTGAGTTATGCTGGACATTTTTATCACTTTCAGTGTTAATTATAATGGCTCAACGGACAATACTCATTTTGTTTCTCTTTCGAGAACATTTGATTATATTTTTGTTACTGAGTTAGTAATAAATGCAGCTTTCAGTAAATGTTCCAGTTACTTCCAGCATTATTCCTTTTCAAAATTTCAGACTTGTTTTTCTCATTATGAGTTTTCAGCACTAACGCTGTTATTGCATCCAGCTCCTCAATTCTAACATCTGTCGGACTATTTGTTATTCTGTTGGATAATTCAAATTTTTTGGAGTTAAAAATCTATTCATTCCCCCCCTTTCTTCGAGACCCCCTCCCCAAATTACGATGGATGTGGGAAAACTATTCATAAGTGATTGTGTTCTGAATGCTTGGTAATACTTTTTGTAATGAAATGAATAATCACTATTAGGGGAGAAGGTATTAGGTCTCAGCCAAAATATGCAAGTGTTAAGATTGACATTTGGCTTTTACAAAATTAATTTTCTATCTTTTTCACAAATTTCACCACTGATGTAATATGAGTATATTTTTAATTCAAGTTATGAAAGCAATTAATTGACCAGTCAAACTTTTATCCGATGAATTGCAGGAACACCTCCAACTCTCAATCTAAAGTATCGCTGCAAACCGAGAGGCTGATAAATCATGCATGAACCATTCGTAAATCTTCTTTCATGTATTCATAGCTATTGAAACAATATTCTCTTAACCTAAATTTGTACAATGTAAAATATTCTGCCCTTTTGTAGTTGGAATATGCTTGTATACATTTTTGTACAATACCATAAGCTAATTGCATTCAAGAGTATCAAAACGAGTGCCAAAATCTACTTGTTTGACAGAGACTAATAGTAATATTTCCCAAGTCTACTTGCGCAAATGATATTGTTGGGGTTTTGTCAAATGGGCCTTATCAACAGTCTCTTGATTCTTCAGTATACAGCAAACATTCTGAAAACTAAACTATGCATACTGGTATTTGCCAATATTACTACACCAATGTTTCACAGTCTATTTGATAACAAAATAAATATTAATTCTAAAGTAGAAAATTATTATTAACTGTATCACCGAGGTCTCAGTCGCATTCATGGCTGTGATTATATGGAAGCTACTGAGGTATGGGTGGTGCTTAGTAATTACATTCAGGGCACAGTTAGTGCCTGTGAATGCTGTGAAAGGTTCTACTCATAGGGTTTATACTGCTATACTGACTCAGTGAGGAAAGCAATGGCAAACTACCTCACTCCTCCTATTTGCCGAGTACGCCTCAATATAGCGCTGCCTTGGGTTTTTGTGGGTTTCTACCCATATAACCTAACGGTGGTGCTTTTTGAGGATCCAACCAGCCTCCGGGCTGACTACCTAACAGACAGACTGTATGATGTACAAATAAGCCCTTTTTACAGTTGTCAATTTTGATCAGCCCAAATTGAATTGTTTCAAGACCTTATTTTACTGTGTCAGGTTTGAAGTTTGAAAGTCTTTGATGAGTAAGTAGCTTGTTGGTTGGTTCCTCAGTTTAGGGACTGCGACAATGCGGTCATGTGGCCCTGTGTACTTGGGTGTGTGTGGGATCTGTCTGATGACCGTTGTTAATTGTGATGGCTATATTAGTAGTGTTATCTGTAATTCAGGTAAGGACTGCAGACTATCAATTTCAAGTAGTTCCTAGTTTTGCTACCATCAACAACATCTAGCTGTGAACTTGGCTACTAGATGCCACCAGCAACTGGCAGCGAACGTTGGAACTTGATAGAGCGTTAATCAAATCTAGCCTACAAATTTAGCTTCACACACTTGTAGTTGTGGAAGGTTCTTTTACATGTCATAAACCTATGGCATGGGTCTGCCGTCTTTACTTCCCCTCCTAAGGAAGCCATACTAAGGGATTTTTAACGCTCTTAAAATATCCGACGACTTCGGCCGGGTTTGAACCCGCGATCTTGGGCATAGAAGCTCAGCATGCTACCAAAGCTGCCAAAGTAGCTTGTCATTTATGACATATTTGTTTTGCAAGTTTTGATTGTTTAGTAGATTTTAGAACAGTGAAAATTATGAAATAACAATTTTAGTGTGTCAATTAACAAATTGTTTTGAAACTTATTTTTCATGATTTTTAGAAAGCGAAGCCATTTTAACAATGTTGCCTTATTAACAATTGATATTGTAGTTTTTGAGGCGGTGAACAGTCAAGAAGGTTATAATCTCAAGTATTGGGAAATTTGAAACAACCTGAATAAGATTACATGTGATCAAAAGTTTTTTGCAACTTTATTACATGGAGAGGGAGAAAATACAGGATGACATGTTTTGCTCGTCAAGCTAACATCATTAGATCCTAATGGTCCTGAATCCCACAACTTTCAACCAAGAACGGATACGGTCCTTGAATACCAATCTTGCTAAGTGCAGTTAGTACTGTTGATACAATCTGAAATGTTAGGCCCTCTATAAAGAATTTTTTATATGCAAGGCTGAAAGATCACAAATTCACTCATAATAAATGGTCTCCCTCCAACTAATCCATGATGGTTTGGCTATTACTGCTGAGAATCGTTTAAACCAATCTGAATGTGTTCTGTTACCTCAAGTCAGTGATTACTACTATGAAACAAGCCTCCAAAAATCCATCTATTAATGTGAACAGAACTAAGCAGTTTAATCTATGTGTGATAAAACGAATAATGAGCATTGGTCCACTAATACTATGCTATTTGAATTTAATTGAAATTAATACGTTATTACAATAGACTGCAAAATCAACCTTTGTCACGACACCTACATTTGTATGAATTGCCTATCTTTAGAACAACAACAACAAAGAAACACAACACACTGCAAAAGCTCACCGGTGGGATTCGATCCCGCGCTTATGAATCAGGGCTCTTACCACTGCACCATACGCTCGTTGGCTTCTTGCTAGCGTACATCGCACATAGACGCCGCACTGTAATTGCAATTAATTAATTTCTCGGAAACGGCTGAGAAGCACACCTAACTACTTGCACCTAGTATAAGCCTGGTCATGCCCTACACGTGTACTAAAGATGGTTCGAATCGGTGACCCATGCATCGTATCCTCCCCTTGTCAGAGAAAATATGATTAGAAACATGGAAAAATTATGTACTGTAGTTGAAACAAAATATTGAAATGAAAAGGGCACTTTTAAATACCATGTGGCAGTGAGAAATATATGAACTCCACTCACCTTGAGGCGTGTGAAAAACTGCCATGTTGCAGGGCATACTTGGAGAAAACTGTTGATGGGTGAGAAGAGGGTCAAGATGGGAAGGAGGAGAAGGGGTATCAGAAGGTATGTGAAGGAATATGGTTAAAGGAAAATTTTGAATGCTTCTTTTTTTTTTTTTTTTTTTTTTTTCCCAGAGTTTTCAAGTTATTTATATAATTAAAAAGAATGTTATCAGAAAAATTAATTTCATTAAGTTTTTTAGTGGGGTGAAGTCTTTGGTTATAGTAAATTTCTAATTCTTCAAAGGTGTTTGTTCTTAAGAGAGCCCTTGCTTATCCTATAGAGTATATTCATGTCCTTTTGTCGTATTGGTGTTCAGATTTTGCCATATTTTCTCAAATAGCTGTTGGTCTTCAGATTTTGCCATATTTTCACAAATAGCTGTGAATTTTCCAGCTTTGGCTTGTAACTTTATACTTCTCCCTCAGGAAATGGATTATTGATCGTTTTGAAAATCCCTCATCTATCGTTTCCCTGCATCCATAGTTTTTATTTTTCTCAGCTTGAGGTCTTCAAAACATGAAGCGAGGTTACATTATTTACTTATTTTGTACTGTATATATATGTACCGGTACATTAAAAGTGTAAACAAAATTTTATAACGGTGAGAAATTTTGTCATAACCTGTCATTACATCCAAATTTGTTTCTTAATGCTTGTACTGCACTTTAAAACAATAAATGAATCTCACTGAACATTGCAGCATAGATATTGCAAGAGTACCAAACCTGTTTATCATTTTAAATTTTATTTTCGTCATTTGGTCTATTATCTAATTGCATAAGTTTTTTAAAAGGTGTGACAAGTTTTAAATATTTCATATAACTGTAAAGGTTATGAGTGGCATTCTCCATGTTCATTTTGAGAGGTTGCAGAACAAATAATTATATCAGTGGCACTTTCCAATGTTGGCGATAGTTCACTTATGTTAGAACAATAAATATTGATTGGTAATCAAATTAACGTCGAATAAATAACACCCCTCATTGCAAACAGAAATCTGAACACATCCAGGGTGCAAAGTTTCCGATAAGTAATACAAGTAGAAAACATTCTAAATCTTAGGAATATGGGTGCCTCTGTTTATCGGAGGGAGTTCAACAGCATACGGTAATTCACCAATTTCCGGATGCTGGCATTTAGTGCTGTCACATTAGGTTTTTTGCTGCATTAAATCATGTAGCTCCAAAAGTTTCAGGAATGTGTGGGGGGGAGGTCTCCTAAACAACACCTAATAAAGTCCCGTCAATTTCAGGTGCCGCGGTTGGGGGTGCATAACTTTAAAACTGTGTGTCACACAGAAAGTTTTGTACTTTTTAAACTTAAAGGTAATTACATGCCCTACGAAATGGTATATTCATATTTATTTCTGTGTGATACAGTCTCCGAGATATGAGCCGGTGAACATGGAACATTTGCAGATAAATGTGTAGCGCCTCACATTTCTCGTCTAACTTGCTCTTTCGATCCATTTGCCTTCCATTTTACAAGAAACTCTTGGGGAAGTTGTAGAGCATTAAATTTCCTTAAACAAATATGTACTAGGTATACTTATGCTAATTTATCTTCGATCCACCAATTGATCTTAAATGGAAAGGATACAAAATCTTAAGTCAAATACAGAGAAACGTGAACGGTGTATTGAAGAAGAGACTTGATTTCTTTAAGGACGTGTTTACAATGGAAGAACTTATGAAAGCAATCGACGGTCTGAAATCAAACAAGGTAGCTGGGTCGGATGATCTCAGAGCGGAGCAAATAAAAACAATTTGGACCAGCAACACTGCAATGGTTACTTTCATTGATGAACAACTGCACATCCAGGCTGAAGATTCCTAAGGTGTGGAGAAAAGCTTGCGTAGTTGCGATCCTAAAACCTGGGAAGACTCCCGATAGCCCAAAGAACTTTCGGTCAGTTTCCCTTCTGTGTCGCAGCTATAAGTTGCTGGAGAGAATGATTCTCAATAGAATGTCTGATTCTATCGATAGCAAATTGATTTCTTAACAGGCAGGTCATGCATGCTGTGGACAAATTCTGAACCTTACTCAGTGCATAGAGAATGGCTTTGAGGAATAGTGCATTACTGGTGTAGCCTTTATAGATTTAACTGCTGCTTACGACACTGTTAATCATAACACACTACTTCGTAAGATTTATGAACTGACAACGGACTACAGGCTGACCTCACTGCTAAGAACTTTCCTTGAGAACAGAAGATTTTACATGTCTCTCCTTGGGAAAAATAGTCGTTGGCGCCTCCAGAAGAATGGATTACCCCAAGGTAGCATCTTAGCACCACTGCTTTACAATGTATTCACCAATGACCAGCCCTGAACCGAAGGCACCAGGTGATTTATCTATGCTGATGATACTGTAGTAGCCGTGCATGGTCGTAGCTTTGAAGAAGTAGAACATCCTTTGTCCTGTGCTTTAGAAGAACTGGGTCCAAACTATCACAGAAATAATTTGAAGCCAAATCCAGCCAAAATGCAAGTCTGTGCTTTCCACTTGTGAAATAAAGAAGCCAAGAGGACACTGAACATTAAATGGCAAGGTGAAACAATCCTTCATTGTTTTACACCATAATATATTGGTGTCGCCCTCGATCGAACTCTTGTCTTTCCAGCGACATTGCTTGAACACTAAAAGTTAAGTATCTGCACGAGATAACATACTAAGATGCCTAACAGGAAAGACATGGGGTGCTCACCCTACCATTCTCAGAACTTCAGCCCTTGGACTGAGCTTCTCAGCTGCTGAATATGCAGCACCAGTTTGGCTTTCTTCTCCACATTCCAAAGAGGTGGATATAGCTCTGAATGAGACTTCCAGGATTGTGCCCGTGTAATGATGTGGAAGACAGAAATCCAAGACCAAATTATTCCTCTATCAGAAACAATGGCACCTGGTCTCAACTTGCCATATGGAACTTGGAAATCATTGAACTGGCTGAGGACGGGGGTGTCATGCTGCAAGAACAATCTAAAGAAATGGAACATACTCGTCAACAATGATGCGTTTTGTGAATGCAGCATGTTACAAGATCCAGAACACTTGCTGATCTGCCCCTTGATGGAGGACATAATGTTCAAAACACGATCTTATGGCTGCAAATACTGATGCTGTAACTGTTACTACTTACTGGCAAAATGTAATTTGATTCGGACACGGAAAATAAATATCTTCAATCAGCCAAACGTTAAGAGCGTTTGGACTTATCGGGGTCGGTTTCGAGATTTCACTAGTAAACTGCTCATTATTTTACTTCAGTTTTCAACGGCTTCAACTCTCTGTTTCAAGTTATTTATTGATTATGTAAATATAAATGGTATCCATTACCCATATAACTAATATATACCTAGAAAATATAAATATATATGAACACAGTGGCGTATACAGGATTATGTTTGGGGGGGGGGGGGGGGGGGGGCAAAATTTTGGTAAACAATTTCGTTGTTATGAGAATGAAAACATGATCAAGATCTATTAGTTAATAGTCCAACCCATCGCTCCATCCGTCTGCACAATATGTAACACCTTTTCAATATGGGAAAATACCATCTGATTGGAAGCTTGCCACGGTGGGTGAGTGGTTATAGTGTCGGACTACCAACCCCAAGATTGCAGGTTCGCCCCTGGCCATGGTAAGTGATTTTTGAAGACGACAAAAATCACGATACTCGTGTCATACGTTGTTGGCATGTTAAAGAACCCATTTGAATTCAGTAGGCCGTGTTCAATGGCAAAATTAATCTAGGGATTTTCCGCCAACACAAAGTTCCTCCATTCTCTACTTGAAAGCGCTGTTGTAGTGTCAAGGAGTTTAGATATCTAACCCCCTTGACTTTCATAGCGTTCAAAAGGAACGACGAAATTCGACATGCAAGCTACCCTCTGGGTGTCAATTAACAAAGCTTGCACCAGGCACCCGAGGCCATACGATATTATTATTATCTGATTGGAAAATCGCCAACGTTGTTCCTGTCCACAAAACTGGTAATAAGGAATCTGTAGCCAACTACCGCCCCATATCGTTGACATCCATATTGTGCAAGGTAATGGAGCGCCTGCTATCGAGGGAGATGTTGCGTTTCCTGAAAGGAACAGGTTCTCATAACGAACGCCAACATGGGTTTCTACCTGGACGTTCCTGTACAACGCTACTCACTTCAGTTGTGGACGACTGGCTACAAACTTTCGAGAGAATACCAGGCGGTTAAGTGGATCTCGTTACTCTCGATTGGACCAAGGCTTTTGATCAGGTTCCCCATTCACGTCTCCTTGATAAACTGTGCTCCTACAGCTGCGGTGGTAAACTAGTGGGGTGGTTGACTTGACTTCTTTACAAACCGGCATCGGAGAGTAGTCTTCCAAGGCGCTCATTCCTCTACTGTTTCGATCCCATCTGGTGTCCCTCAAGGATCTGACCTTGGTCCTCTACTTTTCAACATATTCATGTTGGATATTCCTCATGCAGTCTCAAACATCTACCAATATGCCGACGACACAACCCTCTATCGCAAGATCAAAGACAATAGTGACCTCGCCGCTCTGCAGGAGGATCTAAATAACATTAGTGTCTAGTGCAAAATTAACGGCCTAGCTGTCAATTCCTCCAAAAGTAATCTAATCTCGTAATCGAATGACAACGGCCAACCCTTATCACTTTGAAAACACTCCGATTCCTCGTGTGCAGTGAGTCAAACTTCTTGGCCTGAACATCACTTCCGACCTGAAATGGAACATCCACACCGACGCAGTGAGGAACCAAGCTGCCCGCCAACTGGGTATGCCAGGCAGATATCTACGTGGCGGCCGCACCCAAGTGAAGAGGACCGACTACCTGAGCCTAGTGCGACCGCTACTATTTCACGCGTGCCCTTGATGGAGCTCCGGTACCAAGGGAAATATCCTTCAGCTAGAACAGATACATTCTTTCAAAAAAAATCAGACGCCACAAAAGTAGCCTCCTATCTATTGAGAACCTATTTACCCAAATTGATTTGTCATACCTGCGAAATCTTTTTAAAAATACAGACTCGTCTGCTATTTTAGACAAAATTTCCCTTGGCTAACGATCAGCTCAGAAGGGCCGTGGAGTTGCCCTGTATGCCCCACTACCCAGGACTGAGTCGTACAATCTGGGGTTTGTGAATAGATCAGTTTGTGTATGGAACAGCCTACCGTGTTCCCTGAAGGCCTGCAACAATAATGCCGTACAGTTCAAGAGGAAGCTGCGGCATTATTTGTTCAACAAGTAGGTTGTTTTTCATAAATTATGCCCCGATTCTTTGTTGTGCTTGTGCAAGGACAATGTAAGTATAAGAGATTCGTCACTTTTGGTTATAGAATTTCCGAGAGAGAACGCCGCCTGAGGCTATGGATTGTACTTGCAAGTTTGGCAACATAGAAAGTAAAAAGCCATATGAACGTAGCCTTTAGTACACGCAATTGAACAGTATCTTCTGCGATGAGTTATTGATGGAAATAACACAAACATAACTGCGCCTTTCGCTAGGCACTGAAATATACGTCCAGATAGGAAAATATTACATTTTGATATACAGTATATCAATGTTGGCAATAGATTTGTCACGAAGGACACAGTTATGCCGTTCTAGAACTCAATTCACCTTCAGGCTAATTAAAAATGCTCTCCTGTTGGGATATTCGATGAATATAAAGAAAACTGTCCAAATGCACACACAATATTGCCATAACCTCACTTTTTGCCTAGCATGCCGGCTGCCACCCACCCTTCCCCGTAGCCCTAAACCACAAATTTTATTGCAATGCAAAGGAGAATGGGTAAGAAAACAAACAAGAGATGAAATGCACACATTTATTCTCTATATATTTTTTATTCGAGAGTAGTCCATATTGCCCACTAGTTTTACACATAGTCAACACCAGGAAGATGAAAATTGCCGTATTGTTCTTACATCCCGGTGCTTGACAATTTTTCCTCCCTTGCAGTGGCATGATTGACTCTCAATTCAAATAAATAATCAAAATACTGAACAAATCAAAACAATCAACACCACGAGGAAAATCAATCAAAACAGACTATTCCAGCTTCCGCCAGTCGGTTTGATATGAGCGTTCATGAGTGCCAACTACGGAACCTTAGTGCTAAAATTAATTCTTCATTGGTTGGCAGAACATTCAGTACAGGGCCTTACCCCGACCCACGCGCTCCCTATGATCTGTCATCCCCCTGTGCTAGTGTTTCCCGTGAATCTCTATTTGCAATATTGATTTGATCTCTTCTCTTGTTGTTCCTCCCTTATCCTATGTAAATGTGCAATTACCATCCCCCTAATATACGAGTATAATGTAAATAATGTAATCATTGCTCGATTCTCACTAATTGCCATCTTGTGTACATATGTAAATATAACCCAGTGTATGGATATTGGGGGCTCTGACTTCCCGAATGCGAAGTGGGGCTTTGCTCTTTTCAGAGACTCCCTTCAGTGTACAGTAAATATAGTGTAAGGCACTGATAAATAGAAATGAAATATGTTCTGGAAAGTTTATTTATTTTTGCGTTGTATATATTTTAAACAAGTTGTAAGTGACCTTTTTGCATTGTTTCTTAGTTCACGCCACTGTTACCCTCTTGTAATACAGGACAAAGAAAAAATTGAATATGTTAATCTATTGTTTAAAATGTTCATGAATTACAGACCGAAATATGAGGTGTATCTGTATATACTAATATAATAAAACTGAAGAGTTTGCGTGTTATTGTGTTTAAACGCGCTAATCTACGGAACTACCAGTCGGATTCTTGATATTCCTCTTGATATTAAAGTCAACCCCTGGCACTATCCAGCCCATTGGCTATGTTAAATTTCGGACAGACCACTCCTTTCCCTGCATTTAGGCCCTTCGGCACAAACCTACGCCGTTTTCAACAATCAACCAAAATTTGCATGCTTACCCTTTGGAACTCTACGAGGAACACTGCATGAAATTTCGGACAGACCACTCCATTTCGTCCATTTAGACCCTTTCTCACAAATCTACACCGTTCCTCCCAATATTGCACCAAATTATACTCGTACATACACTTTGAAACCCTGCTGGTAACACTTACTGCGTTTACATGGCGAACTCAAATCGATTTGAGTACACTTACCGTATTGAATACGGTCATGTAAACGGGACTCAGATCGTATTGAGTTTCAAGGTCGATACGATAAAATTGTGGGATCGGATCGTATCCAAACTGGTGTTCAGGAACATGTAAACGCGGATCGTATTGAAAGCGATTCTGCGCGCTCTCGCGTTACATTTTTAAACTAATTTAAGCCTACTTTCGTCTGTCGCCTGACTCTCGAATCGCTTGTTTTACTTTCTGTCCATATTCTTCGTTACTGTCTGTGTTCCTGTCGTGGTTGATAAGCGTAGTTTGTTTGCACACGTTTTTATCGTTATTGTATTTTTGTCCGTTTTGCCTTAAATGTCAGGTGTATCCATACGTAAAATGAGGTCAACAGAGAAACACCGTCTCACATTGCCGCTTAATCCGTTCCTTTTCCCATTTGTCCACTAGATTGAATAACTTGAACATTGAGTGGCGCAGTGGTAACTTTCTCGTCTGCTCCCCCCAAGGTAGCAGGATCGAATCCTGGCACAGTCAGGGTGTTTAGGCCTAATTGCGAGGGAGCCTTGTCAATAGATTTACTGGCACGTTACAGATCCCATTCGGGGCAACATTCCGGCAGCCCGGCGTCTCTAAAAGCTTCAGAAATTAAAAGGGACGCAAAACCAATAACTTTTTATCATTATTAAACTTAACATAAATTTGTTAAGAACAAACCAGATCAAAATCTTCCGCGCGTCCATTTTTCATGTTTACAAACATCCCGTCAAAAAAAAAAAAAACGAAAAAAACTACGGATGATAATTACTGGTCTATTATGTTTTTGCTGTTTAATACGAGTTAGCCAACATAACTGCAGGTTGGCCACCATAAATTATAATATACCGTATTGAAATCGATTTCAATACGATCTGAAACTGCTCATGTGAACGGGCAGCGTACTGAAAACAGGATCGTATTCAAATCGATTTGAGTTCGCCATGTAAACGTAGTAACTGTCCACTTGATATTTTGGACAACGCTCTCCATTCCCTACATTTAGAATAACAAACTGAACTTGAAAACCATGTTTTAAGGTCCTAGAATCAATCATGTCCTTAGTAGTGTAACTGTAAGAGTATTTTAATAAGTCTATTGTTGACTGGCAATTCGAGCTGTATCACGTCGCCCCTACCAGTGTTTTGGTGCAGAATTGCGAAAATAGTTAAGTCTTGCGCTACTTATAAATTGCAGTCACGGGGAGTAATTAGTGCAAAAAGATTTCTTTTGCCCCTTGAAACAGTTATCATGAACACATTATGCAATGGTGTTGGTGCAATACATTGAGGTTATCAGCTGCAATAAGCGTTGGTGCTTTCAAATTTACCGTAATTTATTGCGAAACTTATCGTTGAGCGCTATGTGGCCATAAATGATACTATTGCTACCTCTGGAGCTCGGGACAGCCGAAATTTTCCAAAGTGTTCTGATTATTTTCCTATTACGCTATGCGACAAAAAACGACACTATTGGTCTCTACATTTCTAACAGACAATGAGATATAGGCCTTAGGCCAGGACTACCCAAACTACGGCCCGCGAGACTATTTTGTCCGGCCCGCCGCTCCGCGTCCGCGCCGTGTCGCCAAAACTTTGAAACAACTAAAGCCAACTAGACAAAGCAGTGCGCTTACACCTCTACTCAAGGTCATTGACTCACTGATGGACGCTTAAATCCTTATTAATGATTGGTACAACTTTAGGTCCGTTTTCACCAACTCTTAGTTAGTTAATTTGTATTTAACTTAAATACGAGAGTTAATGCTTGATTATCTTTGATGCATTTCACGAGGGCTTGCGGGTTCGCAATTTCTTAAATAAGCTTTACGGCTCTCGCGCATGCTTATAATTATAAAGGAAGGGAAATACAGAAGACCTTACTCGTGGCAAAAGCCTCAAATGATATGAACCAAGTATTTAGAACTGGCAGTTGTGTGAATAGATGCCGTAATAGGACGCGCTTACTGAGTTGTCTTCGTAGCGTAAGCGGTAGAGGTGCAGACTCTCAATTTATTACGCAGCGCTGGAAGCAGTTCGAATTCTCATTCGGATACCTTTTTTATTTTCATATTCGTCTTTCTTGGTATTAAAAAATAGTAATGTGTGTCATCTTTTATAATTTCACAGTCATAAACATATTTTATATTCATATGGATGAAAGTAGCCTACGTGTGAAACTCGGAAACAACCCGCCATTTTGGAATGCGCAAGGCTCAGTTCAGCTGTTTCCCGCCACTTTAGTGAGTCGAGTGGCCAGATTTGGCCATTTAACGTAATTCCTTGTTAGTGGTAAATTAACGAGCGTTTCTGTTTGGTGAAATGCTCGTGCTAAGTTAAATAACCTTTATTGATGAATTAAGAGATAATTGACGTTGGTGAAAACGGTCCTAAGTTCGATCCTAAGTGGAGAGAAATTTTAGGTACCGGTATAAAGCTTTTCCAGTCGTCGCACTAAACTAAATTATTATGAACTTTGGTTCATAATTTGATTAATAATTGTGTTTAATATTCACTCTTTGTCATTCATGCTGTATGAGTGTATTGAATATCATCTTACTTCCATTTTAAAGGGATTTATGAAAAAAAGTAGTGTTTTATTTTTTAGCCACTGTAAATAAATATAGAAAACAGGAACAATACTAAGAAAACTAAGCTCAGGCTGCCAAAAAACTCACCATATTGCACCTATATATATATATATTAAATCCATACCCCCCAAACTTCCCGGAGTGTTATTGGCCGGCAAGGTCCCCCAACTATTTACAATGTGGCCCTAAGTTAAAAAAGGTTTCGCACCCCTGCCCTAGGCAGTGTCTTTTATTTCACGTACTCCTCTTTCTTATCATTTTTAGATATTTGTTTGTAAATTACATGTGTCAGCAGGGGCGGATTTACGTATAGGCGGCAAATTTTGACTATTTTTTAAATAAATATATATATATATATATATATATATATATATATATATTTTATTTGAAATATAACATTTGAAATCTAAATATACTCATGCATCTACAAGAGTAATGATCGCCCTTTAGAGACGATCCAATACCACCCATGTGACATATTATAAGATTGAGAAATAGTGGGTCTTCTGTTTCCGTCTCTGTGTGCTTATGGTCGAAGCCTCGTTTAGATGGAGACTGGTCTTATATCTTCGGGCACGCTCTGGTTGTTTTGCGTGGCTGGTGATTTTATCGCGGTAGCTTTGCTAATTTCTTTTGTAGCGTCTGCATGGAGGGCTCCTGTTTTCTATGGTCGTCCGGCTTATTGTGGCTGCTGTTTTTGGTTCTTGCCGGGGGGAGCGAGGTTTTTCCCATCTCCCTGGCTACCGCTTCTTGTACTCTTTCTATGAGTGTGGTTACCATGTTCTGTTTCATTTGCTCTATGGATGCTTGCATGGATTCTATAGAGCTTAATAGGCTTTGTATGAGGTTATCTTGTTTCCCTGCTTTCCGCAGCATTGGTTTGCATTCTTTGCATATCCACGTGAGTCTGCCGTTAGCCCTCGTAACCGCGTTTAGTTCGCCTTGCGTCAGACCCGCACATTTCTTATGTTCCCTGCTTTCGCAGGCCTCGCATGACTCAGAATAAGGATTCCGATTTTAAAGAATCCAAACGAGTTTACCCTGAATATAATAGGAAATTGAACCACTCAGTGTTTAAAAGAAAACTTCAGAACGGGGAAATAGGGGATCGTAAGAGGCTTTTTTAATTCCAAGAGTAAAGGTTCTGTTCTTTGTGCACCGTGTTTGCTCTTTGGAGACACAAATGACGAATGTGCGTTCAGACACGGATTAAATGATTGGAAAAACATCCATGGCTTGGATGGAAGAGAAGATCATGGTTTAGTACAACAACAAATTTCGTACTGGAAAGAAGTTCTTAAAAGAGTTGTCACTACCGTCAAAACCTTGGCAAGTCGTGGACTCTCATTTAGGGGCATAGGCAGCAATGTGCATTTCGGCGCTCCTAACAATGAAAATTTTATGATGTTAATAGAATATTTAAAAGACAATTCGATCCATTTATACAGTAGATGAGCATATTCGTAATTATGGAGATAAAGGCAAGGGTAGTACAAGCTACCTATCCAAAACTATTTATGAAGAAGTCATCGAAATTATGGCTAAAAAAATGACGTCTAAAACAGTTGAAGAAATCAAAACTGGGAAGTACTTATCTATCATTGTGGATTCGACCCCAGACATCTCTCGTATTGACCATTTTACGATATGTAAAACCAGACCGCACTGTTACTGAACGTTTTTTAACTTTACTAGACAAACCAGGTCACAAAGGTGAAGACTTATATGATGCAGTCACATCTACTTTGAAATCTCATGGCATAGAAATTCTTGATATGAGAGGGCAATCTTACGATAACGCTGCCAACATGAAGGGCATATATTCGGGACTTCAAGCTAGAATAAAAAACGACTCCTCTCGCAGAGTACATACCATGCACTGAACATTCGTTGAATTTGGTTGGCACACGAGCTGCAGAAAGTTGTACAGAAGCGAGTAAGTTTTTTGAATTGCTCCAGGAGTTGTATAATTTTTTTTCAGATTCGACAGAAAGATGGTCTGTTTTGCAGCATTTTGCTGATTCAAAATTTGCGAAACTATAATCATTGTCTACAACTCGTTGGTCTGCACGTGCTGATGCGGTTTCTGTTCTGGTTGAATTTTTGAACGAAATATTAATTGCATTATCAGCTCTCGAAGAAAATCCCAACGAAAAAGCAATAGTTCGAAATAAAGCTACAGGCCTTCGGAATAATATGGAATGACTAGAAAGTGCATTTATGCTAAGTATTTGGTCTATTTTACTTGAACTATTCGGTGCTACAAGTCAGAAATTGCAAGCCATGGATACCAGCATTTCAGATATTTTGAATTTGTACAAATCTTTGGTTGGTTTTGTAGAAGATGCTGGGAAAAATGTTGAACTTTATGAAGAAACAGCACGGAAAATTTCTACCACCCAGGAGTTTGAAAAAGACGTTCGTAGGAAGAAACGAAGAAAATTAATATCTGATGAATTGTATGAAGATGATGTTTAGCTAGGTGGAAGAGAGAATTTCAGAGTAAATACGTTTAGTGTAATTTTGGATAGACTCGACAGATTTGAAGGACAAATGCGCCGATTATGAAATAATTTTTCAAAAATTTATCGCGCTTATCGAATTTGGTACGTTGAATGAACCTGAGTTAAGAAAACATGCGGCAACATTACAAGAATATTTTCCAAATGATATAAAACAAATATTTATAAACGAGTTGTGCCACTTTCAAAAATATTGCCAAGAAAAATGAGTTGAAAATAACTTGCCTTTAGAAATATTTACATTTATTCGACTGAATGATCTACAAGGAGTATTTCCAAATGTTTTAATAGCTTACCGCTTGTTGAACTGCACAGCAGTTATCAACTGCAGTGCCGAACGCTCGTTTTCATGTATAAAGCGCATAAAACACAAGGCTATTTGAGCTCAACCACGAGCCAAGACCGTTTGGTTTGTCAAACGATTTTGGCAATTGAAGCAGAATTAATGTCAGATATGGAATTTGACGATATTATCAAAACTTTTGCTGAAAAGAAAGGCACGGAGAAAGATTTTTGTTAGCACACCAGGATAAAATTTAATTATACGGTACATGTAAAAAAAATTAAACTCGAATTTTTAATAGGTTGCCTTACTAACTACCACTCAATTTTCAAACAAACTTTAAAAAATGGTGGGGGGGAGGCAATTTTTATTTTGCCTAGGGGCGCCTAAACGTTAAATCCGCCCCTGTGTGTCAGTGCTGTAGTTAGTAAATAGCCGTTTCCCTATTCATTATTATCATTAGGGGAAAGTGATCTTAATGTTATGTCCATTATACTGTACTGCTTATCACTCTCACTACAACCACCACCATAAAAGTTATATTTAATTATTATTTTTTCTGGTAGTTCAAGTATCATGTGCCAGTTCTGTAGTAGTATTCATTATCATCCATAAAACAAATAAATCCACCGGGCGAAGCCGGGCACTACTGCTAGTACTGTATATGTTTGAAATGTCTACGTTTTTCTGCCAGAAATAGTGTGGGTGATAAGTTGGTGTCAAACCCTATACCTAGCACGGTTTGTACGTGTTAGCGGGTAAAATGGGTCACGTGGATATCAAGGGTTGCACCTGATGTGTCCCCAATTAGCGGTATGCACTGTAATTGTATGTCGGAACCTATAAACCAAGGTACAATAATTCTTAACTAGTGGTCTTCTTGTGACCATCTAGGAATGTGACGTAGAGAGGAATCAGTAACAATTCACATTACAATTGTTTTTATTGACTACTGTATCAAACATTTCATACTACTCACCGTCCAACTCTTCAGACTCCGTATTTTCGAAGTGAAATGCCATGCCGTGTGGTTCGGATTCCACGTAAAAAGGAGGTCCCGTGGCTCGTGATCACAAGATTAACGGCCACGTAAAACTATAAGCTTCCTTCCACCAGACTCCGATTGAATGGGAGCACTGTTGGTGCAGGCACCGTGTTAATTGCCACAGACAGGTGAGCAGTGGATGCCAGCTTTCTGGCATCCACATCTCCTACCGCATCCTGTGGCTCAACGGCAAAATATAGAATTGAGCACGCTCTCGGGTGCAATAGTGGTCACGTGATGCTAAGAAAATCATTGTCAGCGAAAAAATGTACATTTACGCACAGCAAATCAAAAATTATATACAAAAAACAAATTCCCCAACATTGTCCATGATTCCGCCCCGTCCAAAATTAAATAAATTTAATTATGTACTCAACACTTTCAGGTCTCCCCGGTGCTGTGACGGCACCCCCGTCATCGTCCATCTGCGTATCTACTAGCCCATCATACTAGACATCATTGTATATGACACGACATGGTCCATTCCTTCCTTCTTGCAGACGAACATCTTGCTGTTGGAATAACGTTATTATTATTAACAGGCTACTATCTAGACTGCACAATGAGCTATTCAATTCGCACAAAAGTTCGATTGCAGTGCCCTAGAACTTTCCCTATAATTTGTGGACAGTCTCCACCTAATACACATAAATTATCACCAGATATGTTGCGCGACACACAACACAACGAAACATCAAACTCCTACGTGCTGCCATTTGCACTCGTAAAAAAGTTAGTATCTCAGAGTGTCTCGTCCACGGACAGAGTAACTCCCTACAACGTCTGAGATTCGAAAAATCAGTGGGTTGAGTCTGTTCACAGACCGTGGTATTTATATGTTTTATCAAGACACCAAGTGGAAGGGGTAGGTCGCTCCGTAATAATTATTAATAATAGTCGCACAGACTTCAGACACATCTCAATCAATTCGTAAAAGTCAGCACATTCGATTAACATTCGCGTGCAGAAATTCGCATCGTAGCAACACACATTTTCCTGAATTCGCGGGCAAAATCCTTCGCGCCCAAAGGTAGCGTGTCGCTGTAATTTGTTGTTCATTCAAATAATTTTGTGACACAAGGGTGCTGAACTTCTCCTACTCTCTCACCTCGGTCACTATCTCTGTCCTTAGCTTGGACTCTGCGCTCTCGTTCTCAATGCAAGGAAAATCAACGACCTCTCGTTTGAAATTAGCAACGGACATTCATCTTACAACTGCCTTTCTTCTTTTCTTAAAATCAGCTATATTTAACACGCCATTGTCTTGCTGGCGACATCGACAGGATTACTTTGTTCAACCAGACAGACTGCTATTACAAAATATGACCAACATTTTCCTCAACTGGGCTGTATCAGAGCTGAAGAAATAAAATATTTGAAGACTTAAATGTAGGCATACATTTAAGGGTTCAGTATATTTATATCAACCCCTAGTTTGCGTACAACACATGAGATACTCTTCGAAATCAGACCGTGTTATGATTGCATCATTAACCCTGATAGTGATAACATTTGCATTGGGAGAAGGTTTTGTCTTATATATAAAGCTACCTGCTGGAATTAAAGATTGCATGTTGAATAAAATTATTTTAACAATCAAAAAACAAGACTGTGGTAAATTTAATAATAATAATAATAAAGAGGAGCTTAAAGATTTTACCATTACCAGCTGAAAATTACGTGAAATTGGAGGTCGGATGAATTTACGATTATTACCAAGCTATCAAGTTACTGAATTTACGATGGAAAATATTGAAAAGAGAGATTACGTAGATATGCGTCAGTTCCGCTCACCATTGGAGATACTTTCTCCCACGTACTTCTCGCTTCACGAGAGATTGCTGTAGCTTGTTGGTCGGCGTCATCTTCTTCGTTTCTTGACGCGGTAGCGAATTAATGAAAGTTTGAATACTGTTTAGTGGTGGATCTAAGTCCCAAAGCCACTTATACGGTCTGCCTATTCACAACAGCTCCTATAATACCCATGACGAATTTGTCAGTGGAGTATACCAGTAAGAAATCGTTCACCATGGAACACAAGTAATAAGTCCGGAGACTAATGCGAAAATAATAATGTTCTCTGAATCAAAGTAACGGTCCGTCCATTACGGAACGAAAGTAATAAGTAAGTCCACTCTGAACAAAAGTTATAAAGTTAATCCCTCTTCACGCAGCGCGCTCACTATAAGCACTTGGCACGCTTCCCCTTACTACGTTCCACTCCTTGGTCTGCTGCCTCGCCTGTAGGCCAATCACCGTGCGTCTCCATGCTAAACGATACAGCCGGGTAACAGCTGCACTCCTCTTGATTGGCTGAGACGTCCCACGCGCTTCTTCCCGCGTTAAAGTTCATTGCTCTTGCCATGAAGCCACGATGTACAATTTCCGTTTCCACCCGACATATCGCCTTTTCATTAATCCGTACTGTTGAAGAAGTTCCCTCGGTTGCGACATCAAGTTGTTCTTCTCAAAGGCTATTCCTGGAGCCGTACTTCCCGATGACGCAAATCTCTCTACTAGCCCTAACTGAATATAAAATCCGTACTCTCCGCAATCAAATAATTTACTTGTAGAATGGATATCGGAATAATCCGATTGATAGTGTTTCCTATTTGATAGAAAACCTATCTGTATTGGTTATAAAATTTAAATGCTCCAAAATAAAATATGACACTAATAATAATAATAATAATTCTAAATTAAATTCACTTGGCAAAATACTTTGCCGCGTTCAAACAATCATTAATTATGTTCCATCTGACTTATGTCAGTGGCGTAAATACCCTTTGGAAAACAGGTTACACAGCGACTAAACGCATACGTCACAATATGGCTGAGGATGCTCAATGTAGACGATGTGGAGATGTCGACACATTAATGCATCGAGTGACAACCTGCCAAGAGGCTCGAACAGTTTGGACCTGGACGATTGCTATACTGCGGAGAATACATCCGGGGATAGACCACTTACCAGCGGAGCGCATAATGGTTTGCGATTTTGAACTTACTGGGAAACCAAAACAAAACGCTGTCACCTGGTTTATAGCGGCAGGAGTGGATTGGAACATAACAGCGCACGAAAGAGGTGGGGGCACCTTAAGGGATTTTGTAAGTTCCATCAGAAGAATACGCTGGACAATGGTTCAAAGCAAAAGCGTACAGAAGTTTTCAGCGCATCTGTTTCAGTTTTGATTGTCGGATGTGTCGGCCACATTTTGAAACAGTACTGATGGGATGTTTCGTTACAAACACTGAAAACTGACTCTCAAAAACCAACACAACTCGGAAAGATTTGATCCTGTTCTATAAAGATGTTAGATGCAAATATATATAAAACAACATCAAATGCTTTATTTCGTGCATGATGCAAGCTTTTAACGTGATGGACGACGACGGAAATGCGAACATAGAACAGCTGAAGAAGAAAGCTCGTTTCGATCTACAGTGACGTCATCAGGGCTGGCTTCATAAATGCGCTGAATGATATGGCTAAGAAGAGCAAGGAAGGGTCTGATCCTTGTGAGAGAGCATTCCTATTTATAACTTCAGGTTATAAGACACTAATGTGGTCTAATACAGTCATCACAATTAACACCGGTTATCAGTCAGATTCTACACACACCCAAAGTACACGGGGCTACATGACCGCGTTGTCGCAGCTCCTAAACTTAAGAACCAACCAACCATCCAACAACACTAATGGGGAATATGGATATGCAAGAAATGTTTACAACGGTTCAGAGCATGAGCGGAGAACTTCTGGGGAACTCTTTAAGTGAACGTTTTATCAAAAGTGACTAATATTTTATTTCATTCAGAGATGTAAAACTAATGATACATACTGTAGGTCAATTATTGTTTACCATAAATAAGAATTCTGAAAAAAAAATGGATCAAGCTGCACCTCGACCAATGGAGGTATCCACTAGATATATTCGCTCTTTGTCAGTTACGCCAGCAAGTAGTGGCTTTCGAGAAAGAGTCGGTGGCTAGCTGACCCAATGCCTAGTAAGCTGTGAGCGATCAAGAGAACATCATAGACCAGCAAGATCCACATACTCGATTAAAATATGAGCCACGGTTAATACGGCTCCACAGGTATTACTTCTCATTAAGTACGAGTGGGTGGATCATGCATGACCTATCTTTAGTCTACACAAAATGACGGACTCCCTCCGTGACCGCAAGAGCTCCGCCAAAATTGGAACAAGCTCCGCAGTAGACACTACAGGTCTGTGGCAAAGAGATCTCTGCATTTGCTCCATCGATAACTTACGAACAACCCACCCTCTCGTCCACCTTCGTACCGTCCGTGTAAAGCATTAGTCCAGTAGGGGCAGATGACCTCGTAGTTCCGCCTCTTAAAACAATAACTGAACTAGTCCCGTCGAATTAGACCAAAAATGTTGGGTTTGCTGCATTAAATCATGTAGTTTCAAATGTGTAGGGGGAGGTACCCTGATCAACGCCAATAAAGTCCCGTCGATTTCAGGTGTCGCGGGGGGTCAAATGCCCCTTTTAAAAATTTATGGTGCATAACGGTGCGTCTCACAGAAATTTTTAAACTTAAAGGTAATTAAATGCCCTACTTAATTTTTATCTCTGCATTACAATCTCCGAAATGAGCCGGTAAGCATGGAAATTTTGCAGAAAAATGTGTAGTGCCTCACGATTCTCGTCAAACTTGTCCTTCCAACCTGTTTGCCTTCCATTTTACAGTAAATGCGTGGGGAAGGAAGTGTTGAGCATCAAATTTCCTTCAAGAATATATTATATACTTTTTCAACACACTGTATGATGTTATTTATTGATTATGCAAATATAAATGGTACGGTATTATCCATATAACTAATATATACAGTATATGAAAGAATGTGTGTCAACATTTTATTTGCAACATTCAAAATCTAGCTTAAGCATTACAAACTGCTTTCCTTTTCATATCCTTTTAATATGTATGTGTAAGTCCCCTCCCCATCTGAATTTCTGAACATGAAGTAGAATGTACTTGATGCACTGTGTACATAATATTAAGAAACGTAATTTTATATTACGGTATTGTATCCCTTGTTAGCCCACAAATAAGAATATAAGAAAGAACTGAAAGATACCGGGAGATAGTGAAGACAGAGACGGCGAAACATCGAATTAAATACCGTCAAGCGTGGACAACAGATGACCTAAACGGAAGGAATAATAATATTCTGGGATATCTGATGACGCAGGAAAGGAAATCTTCTATGATATGAGATACCATGGGATTACAAAATACCCCTCATTCAACTGTGGTGGTAGTTAGAGAGGACGTAGACCGTCTTATTCGTGGCATTCATACCAGGAGACACGAATGTCCTTTTCATGTAGCCAGGACGAGGCAACACAGAAAACAAAATGTACTCCTCCCAACAACTCCAGGCCTTGCCATTCTGCCAGTACATTTAGCCATGGCTTCACTGGATGCGATACCACTCCTGGTATTTTTTGGGAAAATAAAGCAGCCATAATCAAATGTTACGAGCGGTAGGCCTACCCTCATGAAACCAAAAACATCATTGGTCTTTTATGACTCCACGTCCACGCAAGGACATCGCTGAAGCTGCGGAACAAATGTTCCTGCTGATGTACCAGACACCACTCCACGAGCACCTTAATAATCACAGGTATATTTCATTTCGTGTTGCATGTACTAACTTCGTTGAAGCATCGTCAAATCGTCAGCCAAGATAAAAGCAAACTTGTCTTAATTGCCACCTACAAAAGATGCTGCTCTATACCACTCGTGCAGTGCTTCTACAGGTTCAACAGTGGTTTGAAAATGAATCTCTCGAACCTGAACGTTGGGGTTGGACACGAGGAGATGGGGATATCAGACTCCTATTTAAGACCAAGACCACTATTGCACCCGAGAGCGTGCTCAATTCTATATTTTGCCGTTGTGCCACAGGATGCGGTATGAGATGTGGATGCCAGAAAGCTGGCATCCACTGCTCACCTGTCTGTGGCAATTAACACTGTGCCTGCACCAACAGTGCTCCCATTCAATCGGAGTCTGGTGGAAGGAAGCTTATAGTTTTACGTGACCGTTAATCTTGTGTCTAGTAGCTAAGTTCTGAACTTGGCCTAGTAGTCGTTGACAGTGGCGCTTGGCGGCAAAAGTAGGACCTATTTGAAAAATTCTAAGTTGCAGTACTTAAATTAAAAAACAGATAACACACACTAATACAGTCATCACAATTAACACCGGTTATCAGACAGATTCTACACACACCCAAAGTACACGGGGCTATATGGCCGCGTTGTCGCAGCCCTAAACTTTAGAACCAACCAACCAATCTTGTGTTCACGAGCCACGGGACCTCCTTTTTACGTGGAATCCGAACCACACGGCATGGCATTTCACTTCGAAAATACAGAGTCTGAAGAGTTGGACGGTGAGTAGTATGAAATGTTTGATACAGTAGTCAATAAAAACAATTGTAATGTGAATTGTTACTTATTCCTCTCTACGTCTCATTCCTAGATGGTCACAAGAAGACCACTAGTTAAGAATTATTGTACCTTGGTTTATAGGTTCCGACATACAATTACAGTGCATACCGCTAATTGGGGACACATCAGGTGCAACCCTTGATATCCACGTGACCCATTTTACCCGCTAACACGTACAAACCGTGCTAGGTATAGGGTTTGACACCAACTTATCACCCACACTATTTCTGGCAGAAAAACGTAGACATTTCAAACATATACAGTACTAGCAGTAGTGCCCGGCTTCGCCCGGTGGATTTATTTGTTTTATGGATGATAATGAATACTACTACAGAACTGGCACATGATGCTTGAACTACCAGAAAAAATAATAATTAAATATAACTTTTATGGTGGTGGTTGTAGTGAGAGTGATAAGCAGTACAGTATAATGGACATAACATTAAGATCATTTTCCCCTAATGATAATAATGAATAGGGAAACGGCTATTTACTAACTACACCACTGACACATGTAATTTATATACAAATATCTAAAAATGATTAGAAAGAGGAGTACCGTAAGTGAAATAAGAGACACTGCCTAGGGCCTATATCTCATTGTCTGTTAGAAATGTAGAGACCAATAGTGTCGTTTTTTGTCGCATAGCGTAATAGGAAAATAATCAGAACACTTTGGAAAACTTCGGCTGTCCCGAGCTCCTGAGGCAGCAATAGTATCATTTATGGCCACATAGCGCTCAACGATAAGTTTCGGAATAAATTACGGTAAATTTGAAAGCACCAACGCTTGTTGCAGCTGATAACCTCAATGTATTGCACCAACACCATTGCATAATGTGTTCATGATAACTGTTTTAAGGGGCAAAATAAATCTCTTTGCACTAATTACTCCCCGTGACTGCAATTTATAAGCAGTGCAAGATTTAACTATTTTCGCAATTCTGCACCAGAACACTGGTAGGGGCGATGTGATGCAGCTCGAATTGCCAGTCAACAATAGACTTACCAAAATACTCTTGCAGTTACACTAAGGCCGTGCCTAAAGCAACTGCTCAGCAGATTGCGGAATTTCTTCTTGAAATTATCACCCGGTATGGCATATTCCACACATTACTGTCGGAGAGGGGGACAGTTTTTACCTCTAGGGTCATAACACAGCTACTCACACTGCTTAAAATAAAGGCGTATACAACGACAAGTTTTAGCCCTCAGAGTATTGGCTTGACGGAAGCCATGAACAAAATGATTGGTGGAGCCCTAGCTAGATTCACCAATGACAGTGGCACCGATTGGGACGATTACCTGCAGGCTGTAACTTTTAGTTATAATACGTCAGTGTCGCGAGCTACAAAATACACTCCGCACTTTCTGCTACATGGATATTATCCGCGAAGCCCCGTCTACAATATATACATTCCGCAAGACACTCTCCCCAGTAATATTGAGCGATTACAATATTTACAGACAGCAACGATCGCAGCGCGACATAACATTCGGGCGTCACAAAAGAAACACACGCTTACGATCGGAAGCACAAACATCGCGAATATAAAGCCGGACAGTTAGTTATGATTTGGACCCCTACGTGTATAAAGAACGTGTCGGAATTCCTTATTCCGAAATGGACAGGTCCATTCACGGTACATAGGAAGCTATCAGATCTTAACTATATTGTCAATATACGGCATAACCACAAAATCATAAAATATACTGTTCACATGCGTCGAATGAAACCCTACCATACACGGGAAACGATTCCTAAACCCCGGACCCACGAGGCCAAAAAGCGAAAACGCTAGATAAGATCACAACCACACAGTTTCGAAAACATACTAACATGAACATAGCCACTTACAATAACACGAGATGGGACGACACAGCACGGTATCGAAACTTCATAACACTAGTTAGAAACACTACTCAGAACAGACACGACAATAACACAAGTTTACGGACACAGTTCGGTTTAGTCACCACAATAACACTAGTTCTCATACACTCGATCGATAGGAGAGACAGGCACACGGATTAAGATACTCAAGTACAGTATGTGAGATGGACAGGGAATACATACATGCGCAGAAAATCCACAGGAACTATGAATATATTTTCCAACACATAATTACATACCTTTCATCGGCAAAGCCATACACAGTTCTTACATCGCTCACTAGCATTGAGACAAGATACACACATGTATACAGCAAGTCAGGGAAGCTGACGCGGCTAAACCATACACATCTCCACGGCTACGCAGCGCGCGATCAGCAGGGACGCCAAACTTAAGCCAGCCACGCTTGGCGCGTCCGATAATAGAAACTAGCCTACACACACAGAGTCCACATTTCTATTTCTTGCACACAATGGATCTATTTTTCTTTCTTTTTCTTTGTTCTAAAGGTTAACTTGACCGTTATATAAGGCCTGGGACCAACCATATAATTGGAAGTAACAAACGCATTTTCCATTTAACATACATAGGGCACTCATTCGTATCTATTACAACCATCATTCATTTTTAGTCTACGACAGCGAGGTGGGTTGCTTGAGGCAGCCATTATCGGACAATATCCGTAACTCGCCCTAGGGAACCATTCAAATCATCCAATGCCGATGAGTTCGCCAATTTAAGGGACAGATCACAGGTCATTAAAGGTACAAATAAAACTTATTAGTAATATATTTAACGGAAACCACAAATTTATTCCAAAACAAGATCCAGTCACACACTAGCATTACATTTGTCTCAAGAATCATTTAATGGCCTCCATAATAACATTATAAATTAACATATATTAAACTAGATAATAGTATTAATGATCGGGCACACATTTATTCTCTGTTTTAGCAGGACTGCTCGTGTTTCACACGTTAAATAATCACGCCTGCGAACACATTGGAGAATAAATACAGCCATGTAAGGAAGGGCGTACAGTTTCCTATGTTTTAGTAAGAATGTTTGTGCATTTAGCACACTAAGTAGTCACGCTTGCGTCCATAATACAGGACACTCTACGGCCATTCCTATAGTACAATCATAAGGCAACAATAATTAAGGGCAAATTCTATTAAAATTACACATCAAAATAAATACACTTGCAAACGCAAACAAAGTACACAATTAGAAAACATATTCCCCTTTTAGCGATCATTTACACTCTCACACTAACACATTTCTCCAGTACACATAGGAATTTTTCCAGCGGTAATAATCTAGACGTACCAATGCGCACAGCTACATCATTACAATAAGACGCGGACCGTTAATAGTACATTCAGAGATACACGGATACAGTATCATTGTATACAGGGCGGGAAACACAATTATAAAATTTTTCCGTCTTACATAGGTACAGATGTTTACAGGCATAATTTTCCGCCATACAAAGGAGCTAACACCGGACGCTCCAAATACACATTAGGAAGAGATCACGGGCACACATACACATTATACATGATCAACAGGTAGAGAGGAGGTCCTCATATAGGTTCCGCTGTACACAGCGAAGGAATGCACTCCAAGAATATATACACTTTCGCGATAGACTTTCCACGCAAAGCTCATTATACCATAGCGGAAGGAGCAAACCGACGGTAATCCCAAGCATTGTACCGACAACATAAGGTATTACTACTATTATTTCATCACCAATTACATTGTTTAGACCATCACCAACGCAGCAGCATTTACATTCACTAACACAGCGGCATAGCAGCGTACGCGCAGCTACCTAGCCACTCTTACACACTTAGGGAGCACCCATTGACACTTCCACACATTTTTAACATTCCTATGGAGTAGCAGCGTTAAACCAGGGAACGAATAAGTTATATGGGAATATACATAAGGGTTACATGGATTACACGGGGAAAACAGATGAAATCTTACACATATACTACTGGCAAATCACGATATGGCATATGAAAAGTAACATAATCCGGAAAATGGGATTCCAGCCGACAATTGACAGCGAGAGATAATATTTACAACAGAGGAAAGGAACTACCTTCCCACCACATATATTACCATAACATACATCAACAAATACGGTAAAAACTCACACGATACATTCTATACAAACTATACAAACTAGGATTATACACTAGGTCCGCCTCGCACGATAAGATACAGCATACCACCGTTCACCAAGTGGGCGGAGCTATAACATACACATATACAGTTACACCCACGGGATCCGCTTACCGACACTCACGGCAAGCTGGCTACCACGTGACCAAACCTCGGCAGCCATCATTTTTACTACTGCCATTCACAGACCAGCGCGACAATTTCAAACACCGTATGGAACGCTACAACTGTTTACACATTTCAAAACACTAGTAGGGCTGACGCGCGAACATTATTATAGTTATAATCCGATAGGGACAGAACAGGAAAAGTGGAAACAGTGATATTTCAACACGATAATAGCGACATTATGATTATTAGGGCCAGAGCGCCACTGACATATCACACCAATATATACTTATGTATTATTTCCATTTCATATTCCATTTCCATTACATTCTGAAATAGCGACATTTAGAGCCGAAATAGGGCAATAACAATAGCCAATAGATTAACTATGAAAGTTAATAGATTATATACCCATAATAGATGAGTAATACAACTACATTACAGGCTTAAATAGCCGCAACAAATTAGACACTTTTTGGGACATCAACTTGATTGTACAATAAATTACAGAGGGTAGAAATTTATGTCACTTAAGAAACAAAATAATCAGCGATGGAAGAAACATAGAGGACATCAGCAGTACGTTAGAGCAAGGATACCAAACACTGGGATATTATAATGAGATAGTAGCGATCTTGCGCACACACATTGATTATTGGAGCAGGACAAGCATTAACTAACCCCCCCCCCCCCCAACCCCAGCCCCCCCCCCCCTACCAGTGACAAAGATAAACGATTACTTACCTAGGGTGGATCAACGACAGGACATTAGCATTTAGGCGGAAATAGCGGAGGTACGCTAAATCCAAATATATTTACGATTACTTAGGAAGCAGAACAAACAGTGATGGACGAAGCACAGAGGACGTCCAAAATAGATTACTGCAGGAAATGTAACCATTCATACGAACGAGCAATCTATTAATATTCCACATAGATTTAGGTATACTGAAGGCATTTTTAAAGGCCATTACCTAAAATATGACATCGCGTAGACCGATAACGTGAGTTACTCACATTACAGTAAAAAGGACACTCATAGTATCCGTAAGTCCATATCACGCATGGGAGAGATAGCGATTGGACGAGTAGATAGAATTACGGACGGAGAAATATTGATTCTAGGGGAAGGAGAGAAGTGCTTCCCACAATTACTCATGAAACGAAATGATAGGTTGGTAGGACAGATACTAACACACCCAGGAATAGGAAGCTTTACTATGGATGTCAGAATTGACGATCAACACTATAGAGATAGACCAATATTACCACAGATTACACACATTACGTTAGACATAAAATGCCATACATGCACAGCGATGAAACGATCAGTTCAGGACAAGGAAATATGCAGACCCGTTTCCAACCAGCCCAAGGATTGAGTATTCTCAAGGAGAATTTACCCGACAACCACATTCTAAGACAGGTGGAGAAACAGAGTGGCATTTATCAACCTGTACCAAACGGATTCCCCAGATTGCTACCTATTAACTACTACGTATACACCTCCACTCAGCCACCCTTATAACCACACGATGCCATCCCCTATAATGGGAAACACCGTCACACTTCTAAGCCACATAAACCCATATACGGATCTCCCTGAACCACTATATGCACGGATATGAACATGACACACCCTTTACTACTCCTCTTTTCTTCCACACACAGGGATAGCTGCATCCCACCCCCAAAACGCACAGAGCCGGCGCTTGAATTCAAGGGGCGCGCGGAGATAATTAACAAACGTCTGATAGACTACATACGCAAAGGCTAAAGCAATACTAACAAATTATTTTAATTTACCCGCATGAGATAACCTGCAGGCACCACAATAACTCACCTATATCCTCCCTTAGAGCATAACTAACACTCTCTCGACTCGCATCCCTCTGCATGCGATCCCCATAACAAAAATCCTAAGCATACAAGACAAAACAGCCAGAAAATTAAGAGAAAATGGCTCAATGAACTGCCTTCTTCGCCTGCATGCTCATCCTCGCCCTTCAGCCCTTGCATGCCAAAGAGAACATACCAATATTACCTAATAATTAACCTATGCATGCCACCCAACCTACTAATATCTCCAGGCCTTACGTACGTAGTAGCAGCGTAGAAGTCCGCTAGGCTCGAAGTGCAAAACGCAGCGTGAGTTACACTATTCCTTATACTCTCTACAACACTATTACACACACACAACACTACACACCATTCACAACACTATACATTATTACGAAACCCATATTCATAATCCTGTACACTATTTATACATATATTATCTAACACACTCCACAATATAAAGAACCATAGCACCTCATCTTTTACCAGCCATCCCCGTACCTGGTATTGAACCTATTCACATGTCTACACTTCCCCTATAATACGGGAAAACTTCCCCGATCCCAGCATTTCACCTAACTAGTAGGTGCGCAGATAAACGCCAACGGATAAGTTAGAATCTGATAATCGGGTGCTATGACGCACACCGCTTTCATCCCTAACAATATACATTGAACTCTAACACTATCACACCCTCGCAAGTGCACTGTACTTAGATGGCAAGTCCAAGGTGAATACATTTAAACGGTCACAGATCTTAAATTATGATCAGAGATTTTTCAGAGCAGAAATCATTATATATACAGTGGAACGTGGCTAATTCGAACTTCCATAATTCGAAATCTTCTTTAATTCGATTTTTTCTCTTGGTCCCTAGCATTTTATATACAATCAATGCTAAGAAATCGTGGTTAATTCGAATTCTATTTTGGATAATTCGAAGTTTTTAGTATAAAAGTCGATCGGAAGCCAAACAGTTGGGACAATTCCCAAAAAAAAAAAAAAAAAAAAAAAAAACTGTTCCGAGTGCAGCCCCAAGCAACAAACCACATCACAGAACTTACGCGGCTTGTTTAAAGTAGATATGACGTAAGTAGTTCTGTTTTCCGTTCCTTATATTTGTTAGATTCTTTTGTGATGGCAGAGAGACTTAATTGTAGGAAACAGGTAAAAATCTCAAACTATTTTGAAAAACAGTAGATTTTTCTAAGACATAACTAGATTGCTGGATTTCTACTGTCGTTAAATAGGTGAATAGTACATTTTGGTTTTCTTTTTCATTTGAAGCTGTTGAGGTTATTCACGATACAGTCTTTACAAAGTGCTGCTGTCTGTTAATCTGCTTTGTTGAACGTAAATCATTATGTAAACGTAATACAATATATTTTCGCTACCATTTTCAAAGAACTTTCTTAATTAAAATTTTTGGATAATTCGAATTTTTTACTGGTCCCTTGAGGTTCGAATTATCCAAGTTCCACTGTATATATATATATATATATATATTGCAATCACAGATTTTGACACGACTAACCACGAGACCAGACATGTCAGTCGATACTTAGTTTCGGTTAGGAAAATAGTTCCTCCGTTTTTGAAACGACGTTGACTCTGACAAAGCCAGAACACCAAGCTCGCTGAGTTATGACGACGTTACTGTCCTGCCAGCAGCGTGGGAAGTTCACGACGCCTGACATCGACCAAATAGTTATAAGTTAGTTAGATGTAAGGATAAGTCCAAGCTCCCATTGCGCGGGTGGCACGACCTGTTTGCGCACACAGGCGAAGAAAGAAGAAACGTCATACACGTAACGTATGTGAAGATGTATTGAATTGTACGCGATGTATTTCCGCGAATATATGAATATAATTTTACGCGATGAATTTTCCGCGAATATATGCAAATGATGATTAATATTAAATGATAAGCGATGAATTTTCCGCGAACAATACTAAATGATTCCTGGGGATGCCCGATGATATGCGATTATATGAGATTATATACGGCACAAGCCGAGAATGCGATTTTAATTATTACGATAATGCGATCCGAAATACGATAATACGATGCGCATTATGATCACATGGTCATAAATATGATTTTCTCAAGGCGATTTGAAATGCGGCGTACCACTTGAAATGCGACAATGCGCTCACCGATACGATGCAAATTGAACGATCAAGGACGCAGAAGGCGCGTTCCTGAATAATACATATGTACTAACACCTATATGTTTTATGTAATTTCAGCACGAGCTCCAACGAAGTCGACGAGAGCCTACCATGGTACAGGTAATGCTCATGCGGCATGGAATACATTTTTTCACTGACACATTCTAACACACAATCTGACAGATTTGTTACACTTTACACGTACACGAGATCATAGATGTAAGCCAGTAGATTAAGGCTGCGGTAGACTATAAGTTGGGCATAATGTATAAGGCACCAGAGTGAATATGAATTACATTTCCAATGAAGAATGCACATATATACTGTATATATACGAATGATAATGATAATCACCATGTATTACATTTTACAGACCCGCAGAACAGCCAAATATTTACACTAACCTATGTACACTCTTTCTCCTTCCACAGGTGGCTACAATTGTATATATGACCCTTGTAAATAATTTGCCAACGCCCAGGACATGCCTTCTTATCACAACCCAGATTACACTTGTATTTCTTCCTTACGATGTACACAAAATAACACATCAACACAATTTAACACATCCGTGCCCAGGAGTGAGTACTTGTGGGGTACTTACCACCACGGACGGACCTCCGATAAGATGCCAAACATGTGGCATAACATGCGGCATTAACGGTCGATCCCAATCTTGTAAGAGACAATCTTTATTGTCAGGGTGATCTATTTGACCCACAACAAATAGCATACTTAATATAAGTTATATTAAAAATGGCCGACCAGTACTAAGACTAGGTTAGATAGCGAATAAGTCTACATTTAAGTAGCGCGTGCAAGGTTATTTATTAATCGAAATAGAGAGCTCTACATAAAAGTGTACCCGAGGTGTGATTATTATTACTGCTAATGTTATTGTCATTTACATAATTTGTTATGGTTATTATTATTATTGCTAATTATTTTGCACATAATCCCCATTGTTGGTTATGGACAATTATTGTTACATTTACACCCTACACATTAATACTATTATACCTGTCAACACTTTTTTCATTTCATTCCTACTTAACGAACCCTTTGTAAAGATGTCCTATTCTTCCACACAATAAACATATTATATTCATCACCTTAACTTACACCCTGGGAAATCTGTTTTCTCTTTCTCTTCCTCCTACTTTTTAAACACCATTTACATTTTATATATATAATGTACACTTTACAAGGAATTAGGATCACCAAACTTACATGACCGGAAGGAAATCAGGAAAATCACTCAGACGCGGGGTTTCGAGGAGGAAGAGAAGAAGACTACACAACATCGATGGTCAGAGCAGCGGAAACAGACCCACTCGTTGCGAATGAAGGAATACTGGGCCAACAGGAAGGCTAGAAAGTGTTGATTTCGCGTGGTCCTAAGCGACCCATTCGCGAAGAAGAGAAGAAGAAGAAGTACACTTTACATAGTAAACGCAGGGAGCAGTTTTTCATCGCGCTGTAATGACAGCTACACAAATATTCTACACTTCCGATGTTTTTTCATTTCTGCCTACACCCTAGATTATTGAGCCATGATCTTGATTTATGTTTTTGATTTATACTGAGTTATATTATTGATTTTTTATTATTTCATTGTTGATTATGTTTTCTAACTGTCACAACTGACGTATTTACATTGTAATGGATTTTTATCCAACGTGATATATACATATACAGTATATGTGAAACATTGTTCCACCCCCACACCCTTGCCAACCTCGCAGTACACGACGCCCAATGGCTCATCATTCAAATCTACGTACCAGCAACACCTTCTACAATTCTGAGTTCATATCCCCCAACACTATGTACATCAGTACATATCCCTCTCCAACTCAACAACCCCTTATACACTACCACATCTACGACTCGCCTACCACGAGGCCACACACACCCCTATCGACACCACCATCCCCCTAAAGAAGAAGAAGAAGAACAAGAAAAGAAGAGAACCAAAGAAGAGTGAAGATTTGAAGATAGAAAAAGAAGGATGTCTCAAAACCACCCCTACGACTACTCACATTCTACGAGATCGTAGAATAAAGCAACAGAGGGAGTTGTTGTATCCCTATAGAGGGATACACCCCCGCACTATACTTTCACCTCATATTTCCACATCATTAAACACTTTCCCCAAATACCCTACAAGTTACAAATTAACACACCTCAGTGAACTCTGATAACCTCATATGTGATCCCTTTTGAACCGTCTTGAACTCACACGACCCCCAGTCCGGTAGCTGTTAGCCCAGATTGTGCCATTTACGCACACCTTGCATTACCACAATTATAAAAGAGAGACACTGAACTCACTCGACGTCTGTGTCCAGGGGAAGTGCTGTCAGTCAACACCACGACAGCTGGCATCTAGGGGTAAGTGTACCTGCGAGGACTTCTCCATTACATCCACACACCATTTACAATCTACCACTTTGTACACTTTTGTGTCAGTCTTGTTGCCACACTAAGTCCAGTAATACTGAAGTCTGGTCTTAGGATTATTTGCACCTCATTAAGAAAAGTAGTCATTAAACCTACTAGTAGTAAATCTATTTGGTCTTACATTTGCTTGTAGGATAATCCCCTATTCTCCCACACAACCCATTAGGGCCCAGTATTGTTTAATTGTTTTATAGGTATTAGATCAGCAGTACGACTGACCGCTAGCCATAGAGCTCTAGTCAGCACATCTGCTCATAGTTCTCTCTTGTACGCGCTGCCCGCTCGAGTTGAGGCACCGCCACACAGTCACAGGTTATCAATTAATCATCAACCCCTTTACAAATACTCCATCCCCGAGCTCACCAGTCACCCCCGAACACTCGGTAGCTCCCTCTCGAGCACGTCTAAGCTGAATAGACGCCCCTTTTACCCCACCTCACACATAACACTTACACAAACATCCTCTATCCACATAACACTCTAAACTACCCCTAACGCATTGTAGAAGCCCTTCAAGGCCCATACACAATTGAGGTGGAAAAGGAGAGACTCCATAGGCCTCGGATACCCTAATACCGCTGGGGTCGGAAGAGAGCAAGAGTTTACCAAGGGAGGTCGACAGGAAAGAAGGAGAGAAGCCCGGCACAAGCAAGTCGAAGCAACGCCTGACCCAGCTGGGGTCCCTTGGTCACCAACCCACGTCCCACCAGATGTGAGCCCCTGGGGAATCAAATACAAGACCATGGCGATGAAATAACCAGCGCTTCTAGGCTGCACACTGTGTGCACACCCTAAATAAACACCGCATGATATTGGTAAAATGTGGCACGATTGCCCTTGCATATTATTCCCAAAGCTTAAAATGTGCATAACAATATTTAGTGGTGGTGAGATTTGAACCCAGCTCCCAAAAACAGGACGATTATCTTCTACGCAATTAGACCATTGCTCCACGGCTACTTGTCCCTTTAGCTTGCCTGAAAGCGTATGAGATGCGGTACTACTTTCCGCTTCGAAGGTTCATTCACGTTTTTTATCAGTAAGCCACCGTACCTAGCGTCAATTTCGTATCCAACTGAAACCGTATCATCGTCCTGTTCTTTGTATATGGCCGTATGATAGTTTGATGCTTTGAATTATCACTTGTCGCACACATGTTTTTGTAAAGGTCTTGCTTCCCTGTCGTCATAAATCTTGAAAAGCCGTTTAGGGTCATTGTGGCTTGGCTACAGACGAGGAACTGTCAACCATGATGGCATCAGACGTTGGAAGTGTGGCCAAAAACTAAAAAATAAGGGGCGGCTGTCTCACCTGGTATATCGCTTTCATCGACAACACTGTCGTTAATACCATTTTACAGATCGCTATCATTCATTATAACATCGCTGAAACATTGATATTTCCCATAACAAGTCTTACATGGTGTTACAATACACGCATAAATTCTTCTATTAACATTTCTCTCCACTTCAACTAAATATTGCACGGAATTCAGATACTTCTACGATCACTCACGTTTGCGTAACTAATTTGCTCGAAAATACAATAATCCTTCTACCGATTATACAACCCTATACAGTTCCTCGTGCTCATATTATTTCTGACTTGTTCTATTACCACACTCATAATACTTGTTAAATATTTCACCTTAAATACAATTCCTTAGCGATTCATTATGACATTACCATAATCATTATTTAATACTAGCTGAAGTACCCGTGCTTCGCTACTGGTCATAAATAAATTGAAATGTGAAGGTGACAGTTAAAACGGGATAGGCGAGGTGCTGCGCGGAGGGAGAGTTAGGATGGAACATTCTGTCCAGCTACACCGCTTGGCATTGACCTTGTTTTATAGCACACAATTAGGTTTTACTCGCTAACAGTCGGAGATACACGAAAAGTGATAAGGACCATTCTGATAGAAATTTAAATTTTAAACCTAGTATATGCCATCAAAAGTTTGCTATTTCTTAGCGTTCTCCTTTTTTTTTGGAAATTGAAATATGCATGTTTGAAACCAAAGGGTGTAGTGACGTCACTTAAATGGTCGCCATCTTAAAATAGTGCAAAGTATTGAAATCAAAAGTAGCCTATATAACCAGGTAAATCAGCTACTTCCATGTAAAATTTCATGTAAATCGGACCAGTGGTTCTTTGGTGATGGAGTAATACACAGACACATACCATCTCACTTTTATATATTAGTATGGATGTAGTTCTTTTATGTACGAAAATCGTACGATATTATTTACTTTTAGTAATGTGAAAGTGCCCATGTTTAAGTACAAAAGGAGCCTGGTTATGGCTTCTAATGATTACTATGAGAATTACACGGCCAACGAGAAATACTGGTCCTGGTGCGCTTTCGTGACGTCAGCAATGTAGTGTTGTTGTACCACTTCCGGTAGGGTTATGTATGACGGGAACATAAACCGTATGGTCACCAAGATGCTGAAATCACAGAATACGTAACCCATATCATATCAGAAAACGTGCTGTAAGAAGCATTGATCCAATATAACAATGGCTTCTGGCAAAACATACATGGTAATTACAACTCAAGTCTTACACTGGTCAATCTTATGAAGTCCAATACCGAGCCACAATTTACTTATTTATTCATTACTCTGAGTAGAACCAGTTGATCACTTATCTTTAATCGTTGTAGTCGATCACAAGATGATACTTTTCAGGAGTATGTTATATTTCCCTGGCGGTTGCTTGTTAATTATGTGGAATTACTTGACGGGTACAAAGCGTTCAGGAAGGTTATGAAAAGCTATGAATAGTGCCGGACAATGTATGCATATATAACTCTTATAGATGAACGATATACATAAATGGGTAATAGAAAGATATTCACAAACATAATATTCTATGGTCTTCGTTTTACTGCCGGTATGGTAGTCATCTTGTCTGCATCATTGAACCTGTATAAATGCTGGTATTCATTTACCACTTGTCTTCATAGAAGGTATTGATATGAGTCGTTAATCGGTGGCGAGTGTATTCCTCAGATCTCTTCTACAGTATAAACGTATTAATGTCTGTTCCACCCCTTCAAACTACAGGAACTAAGTAATAGTTTCACTGCAAGATTCTTTGATCTAATTATACTCATGTGCACATAATTTAACTCACAACGAAGGTTACAGGCTCTACAACTCAACTTACTGTACTCGTTGAAGCTATTAAAGATACAACAAACCCTCGAATCCTTGTCCGCGTGGATTTTTGTTACGAGTAACGTCAACATGTAAATGGGCTATCTATAGTAGTTTTGTAGTTTTCGTAGTTTTGTAAACCTATACAGTATAATTTACCATGATTGAAAACACACCGAACATCTAAACTGGGTCCATTTCAAGATGACTGATATAAAATATCGTATTTCTGCTGCTCATGAATTGCTCTCGGCTTAAACGTACATGCACCATCAAGCACTACATTGCCTACGCCACAAAAGGATTAGATTTACGCACCATGACCTGTCTTTCTCGTTGGCCGTGTGAGAATTATTGGTGACGTTAGTTATCTGTAGGTTTGCTACGGTACTGTGAAGGAGGTAATGTTCTGTACAAATGATTTACTTTTATAGTCATGTCTTAAGTAGAAAAGAGGGAGTGTTCACTGCGTGGTTAATCATTTTAGGTTACTGTTTCATTTTGGTTGCTACAAATTATTCTGGTTCTGTTAGTCTTAGTCAAGTCTTATCACAGTAACTGTATTCCCGATTTGTAATACAAAAAATAGCTGGTACAGGTTAACAATGTCAATAATTAAAACAATGCAGCATAAAAGCATTAGGATTAATAAAACATAAACATAAACATATTAGTAGTAGAACACACCTTAACGGAGAGTATAAGACAACAATACAATATATTGCGCGTGATACCTTCCGTCATAAGGTAAAGATTCAAAATCTCCCGTAACAGCAGCGGCATCAAGAGTATGACATTAGACCCAAAATGTCACATTTATACGACCACGTGGATTAGCGGCTAACATTCTCGGCTGTCGCCTTGGAGGTCCGAATTTGAATCCGGCTCTGCCAAGAAATTTTAATTCTGGGGCCTGTTCCACGAATGAACTTTGCAACTTTTCACTTTGCACTTTGCACTTTTCAGTTCAGATTTTGTTCCACCATCACTTTTCAGATTTGTCTTGCAAAGTGAAAAGTGAAAAGTTAGGAATCTTTTCACTTTAGAAGACTGTTATGTTCCTCCATTGGTGCAGAAATGCAAAGTGCAAAGGAATGATTGAAAAGTTTTCAGAAATCTTTGCAAAGAGAAGATTCCCTTTTCAGCTGTTAATGAACAAGTCTCTACACTACTTTCTCGGCGCAGAATTTGGTTTAGTGTTATAAATATGTTACGCAGGAGCTTTTGTTATCATCAAGTGAGGATAGTGTTGAAGAATCCAACAAGAGGACGTACAAAGAGAGGATGAATTTTCATAACCTCACTTTGGTATAAACAGATTAAAAGTCCCGCCTGATCAATACTTTTATTAATTAAGATCACTGTGAGGTATTGATCAGGCGGGACTTTTAACATGTTTATACTAATTAGTTTATCAATACGGAACCAGAATGGACCTTTTAAGTTCCAAAATAACCTCACTTTGACGGAATTTCGTGTGTGTTTTCGCATTACCCCAATACAAACTGACTATATTCTTGAAATAATTGGCCATTTATTGAAACCTAAGCTGCAACAAAAAGATGTCGATCTCTTTCCGAAACGGAATAAATTCTTATATGCTTACGCTACATTGGTTAGGAAACGGTATAGCAGCAATGCATGGGACAGCAAAATCAACTATTTGCAGAACTGTTACTAAAGTCCTCAAGTTCACCATGAAAAATAAAGCATTAAATCACGGAATAAATGTACAGTTTGTTCATTGAATAAACATGATCGGATCATTCCTATGCAAAGACTTTTCACTTTGCAAAGAAATTGAAAAGTAATACATAGATCATGGTGGAACAGAAAGACTTTGCACTTTGCAAGAATTGAAAAGTGAAAAGTTGCAAAGTTCATTCGTGGAACAGGCCCCTGGTCTGAGAGCAGGACGGAGGTACACTGCGCCACCCGTGGCAAAACTTGGAAGATGTTTTCCGTAGTTTCCCACTTCTACTCGAAGCAAATACAGGGATGGTTTCTAACTGAAGGCAACGGCAACCTCATTTTTAATCCTCATCTGAATTACAAATGCACACACTACTACAGCCATCACAGTAACACTGGTTATCAGAAAAAAATCATACACACTTAAGTTCATGGGGATACATGGCCATGATGTCGCCAAGCCTCTAAATCAATCAACAATAACAGAATAATGTAAGCTTATTTAATCTTAATACTAAGTTTCGTGATGATATCTATAGCCGTTGTTACGTTAAGCCGCGTGCAGGGTTAGCCGATGTATTTGTTTTTTAAAATTTTAATTCACTACATCGACCCCTGTTAATAAAATTTAAAAAACTACGTTTTCAGATTTTTAAGGCGTTCAGATGCCTAATGTTCTTATCGTGGTTTGGATAGAAAATGGAGGCCCATGACCTGGTGTTTACGTCTTGACTATAGTCATGGAGAAAATGGAGTAGCATGGCCCTTTACAGAGACAGGTGGAAACCTGGTGATCACTTCTAGAGGGAGTGTTGCCGTTGAGAAAATTGAGTGGCATGGCCTAGAGATGGGACTATCGACTACTTTTAACCATCGACTGACTAGTCATTCATTGGAAGAAACTATCGACTAGATAGTCGACTACTTTCAGTCGAATGGTTACCTGAATTCGCATAGCTCCTAAGCGTGTTGTTTCATGTATTCGACTGAAAGTAGTCGCTTCTAGGCAGCGTACAAAGCACTGCAAGCCGTTACCGGCTGAGTTGAGTCGTACCAACAGATGAAAATCAAACTTCTCCTTAACCCACCTATTTTTGCAGACGTTAGTTTGGACTACTCGACGCTCGGCAACATGCAATTGGTCAAAGTTATTATTTTTTTTTACTGTGCTTCGAAATGGTGGTTTACGTCGTGTAGAGAGCAGCCATTATTTGCAATGTTGCACATTTCATTTAATGCAAAATGTGTGAGTAAATGTTCCCCGATACCGGTATTGATACGGGGTACATTACCTGTATGTACTGTGGATAAGTGAAGTAATAGACCAATACTTAATTAACCTAAGAGTAAATTAAATCACTATTACTGAGAGGGAGTTCTTAAGTACCGGAACAATTCCATAGCCAACATTGAAATAATCACACTTCATTTTTAATGCCAAAAAATAGTAAATGTAAAATATGTCCATAGAGTCATAAACAAGTTAGGCTATGTGTTCACTAATTTAATCCTCTCTGAAGTTCTAAGAACGTAGAGCTGAAATACGACTTGAGCAAGAAAATTACGGCCTACAGTAAATACACACGAAAATAGAACACTTAAAACAGCAACGAGGGCGAACTTTCAGTGGAGATGTTGGCAACAATGTAAATACTAAGTTTTTTAAATGCGCGCGCTATCCATGTGCTGAAACAATTGACGACCAGAACGTAAAACTATCCGAGCGCGTTCTACATGTTAAAAGTTAAAACACAATTGGGATATGTCGTTTGCAAACGACTTGTTTATGTTACGGTGAGTAGTCGTTGAATTCATTCGACTGTTTTTTAAAAGCAGTCAAACAAGTCGATGGATTTAACATTTTTCAGTTGACTGCTGCGGTGCTGCCCATCTCCAAACAATTGACGATGCGATACGATTTATGACGTCATAGCCTTCCGGCCGTCAGCGAGCGCGCTACCCAGCGCTGCTGCTATGAACAACCTGTGAGGAAACGCGACTGAGTGTTTATGTATCAAATTACGTTCTACAGACGCGAATAAATAAATAACGTAACCATAAATGAATCATATGGTCAGAAGTTAATGCGATCGATATATTACTCTAGCTAATAAATCGACGTTTTCGATCATAATCGATAAGTATGCATTTCGAACCTTGCGAGTGTGAACTTGACCGAAAACACTGATGTCTCAATAAATGCGATATATAGAAGAATTCAATAAAAAACTTGACAAATATTCACCCCATTTTAACGTGAGATGTCGACTACACAACGAGAAGAAAAGACACAACAACAAATAACCAATTAATCTGTAACAGTTAAAACAGAAATTAATATCTACAGTATAGTCAATCATATCTGTCCAAAGGTCTAGGTTTGATTCCCATCTCTGCCGAGAAATATAATTCTAGTTAGTTATTGTTGATTATTGTTGTTTTAAGGGGCGCAATTACGAGGTCATCTGCCCCTAAAAATACAATTCTGATTTGATTGTGAAACGAAATTCACTCAGCCTCATGAGTTAAAACTGAACTGAGAAGAAGTGGGTTCGATTTCTCCTTTCTCCTCCAGGTAAATGCTGGGATTGTTCCTAGCAGAAGACCATGGTCACCTCCTTTCCAAGGGCAGATGACCTCGTAGTTCCTCCCCTTAAAACTACAATACCGTACCTAACCTTCCCAATTCTAGCATCACAATACATACATACAAACAAATTCTACCCATATCCAAGTACACATGGCTGATGACAGTGATGTCATAACCCACTTACAAAACAACAACAACAACTAGCCACATAAAGTTTTCATGCATGATATGAAAACAGGCTAGTAATGGCATGCCTATGACAGAAAAGGTTACCTACTGAAATGGAACAGAGCAGCAGTCATGAGACATGAGAACATTTACAAAAGAGGAAACTTTTTGTTGTTGATGATTCATATAGGGACATGATGATGTGGTAATAATTTAGAAATAAACACTTGATATAGAGTAATCCTACAGTAACAGTTTTCAAATGGCAATATTTACAATATCAGGCATGGCATAAGCTTACCCGACAATACATAAAACATGCTAATTACCAGTGATCTTAGCACTTTGTTCTCAACAGAATACAGTGAGTCATCTGCAAAAACATGTTGTTCTCATATTTTCTATGTTACACAAACTGTGCTGTTTTGTAAAAAATAATAATAACTAAAAGATGACCATACCTATCCTTCACTAGTTAAATAAATATCCATATCCAAGTACACATGGCTGATGACAGTGATGTCCTAACCCACTCACAAAAAAACAAGTAGCCACAGAAAGTTTTCATCCGTGATAAGAAAACAGGCTAGCAATGGAATGCCTATGACAGAAAAGGTTACCTACTGAAATGGAACAAAGCAGCAGTCATGACACATGAGAACATTTACCAAAGAGGAAACTTGTTGTTGATTCATAAAAGGGCATGATAATGTAATAATTTACAAACATACACTTGATATAGAGTAATCCTACAGTACCAGTTTTCATATGGCAATATTTACAATATCAGGCATGGCATAAGCTTATCCGACAATACATAAAACATGCTAATCACCAGTGATCTTAGCACTTTGTTCTCAACAGAATACAGTGAGTCATCTGCCAAAACATGTTGTTCTCATATTTTCTATGTTACACAAACTGTGCTGTTTTGTAAAAAAAAAACTAAGAGTTGACCATATCTATCCTTCACTAGTTAAATAAATATAGCCTTTTCAAAAGATCCTTTCCACTTTTCAATACAAAATTGTTGTATTCCCTATTATATTGGTAGCACTGAATGAAAGTAGAACGAGCAATAACATTCTCTATAGTACATGAATTAGCCAAAATACCTCATCAAACGATGAGAAATAAATCAGGGAATGATGTTTTAATAGATGTTTCCTCCTCCGCTGTCTGTGACTCACCCAGCCATCCCAAATTGGATCACGACTTATGTAGGCAGAATTCCAGCTGTGGCCACCATTGTCCACATCAATCATCATCAAACCGGTATTGCCAACCTCGCCCTTACGGTACTATGCTGCACCAACACCCTTCGATTTGTCCAATCCAATGGTTTTTGACGCGTCCAGATCAATGGTTTTGTCAACCGTGCCCCGCTGGCTGCGCTCGGCCAAAGCCGCTCCTACACCGACCATTCTAACCTTCGTTTTGTGGTATCCAATGGTTTTTGACAATGGTTACATCCTAACGTGTCCAGATCAATCGTTTTGTGTCAACCGTGCCCCGCCAGCTGTGCGCAGCCAAAGTCGCACCTGCACACGACCATTCTAACCTTCGTTTTGTCCAATCCAATGTTTTTTGGCAATGGTTACAGCCTAACGCGCCCAGATCAATGAGCTTTGACAATGGTTACAGCTTAATGCATCCCGATGATTTCTTTGATCAACAGTGATTTTATATCTCACATGTTGGGAACAATGTGTGCACCCCGGTGCGTGCAGCTAGAGTGAGCCGTGATGACAGTTGAACGAGATGCAAGCGCTGTAGAAACATGGCAGCCGTTTTTTAAATAGCAATAAATAAAAACACATATTTATGAACTTTACCACATATATGACGTTCAGTAGTGACAATTCAAATTGAAATCAACGGTAGCGATGAATGAAGATAGAACGCGCGATAAAATTCTGTACAATACATGAATTAGCCAAAATACCTTTTGAAACGATGAGAAATAAATCAAGGAGCGATGTTTTTATAGATATTTCCTCCTCCACTGTCTGTGACCCACCCAGTCATCCCAAATAGGATCACGACTTATGTAGGCAGAATTCCAGCTGTGGCCACCATTGTCCACATCAATCATCATCAAACCGATATTGCCAACCTCGCCCTTACGGGACTATGCTGCACCAACACCCTTCGATTTGTCCAATCCAATGGTTTTTGACGCGTCCAGATCAATGGTTTTGTGTCAACCGCGACCCGCTGGCTGCGCTCGGCCAAAGCCACTCCTACACCGACCATTCTAACCTTCGTTTTGTGGTATCCAATGGTTATTGACAATGGTTACATCCTAACGTGTCCAGATCAATGGTTTTGTGTCAACCGTGCCCCGCTAGCTGCGTGCAGCCAAAGTCGCACCTGCACACGACCATTCTAACCTTCGATTTGTTCAATCCAATGTATTTTGGCAATGGTTACAGCCTAACGCGACCAGATCAATGAGTTTTGACAATGGTTACAGCTTAATGCATCCCGATGATTTCTTTGATCAACAGTGATTTTGTATCTCACATGTTGGGAACAATGTGTGCGCCCCGGTGCGTGCAGCTAGAGTGAGCCGTGATGACAGTTGAACGAGATGCAAGCACTGTAGAAACATGGCAGCCTTTTTTAAAATAGCAATAAATAAAAACACATATTTACGAACTTTAGCACATATATGACGTTCAGTAGTGACAATTCAAATTGAAATCAACGGTAGCGATGAATGAAGATAGAACGCGCGATAAAATTCTGTACAATACATGAATTAGCCAAAATACCTTTTGAAACGATGAGAAATAAATCAAGGAGCGATGTTTTAATAGATATTTCCTCCTCCGCAGTCTGTGACCCACCCAGCCATCCCAAATAGGATCACGACTTATATAGCCAAAATTACAGCTGTCAGCGCTATTGTTCAAATCAATCGTCATCAAAACAGTACGATGACAGTTCAGCCGCTAGTGCGCATCTTTAGTGCTCACCACTTAGTTCATTACATCGTGTACCGAATTGAATCGTTTATTCACCATGGATTGTGGAAATTGCCTCATAACGATCTGTAATTTGAATCGGCGATTCTATGATCAACTGTAGTAAATATTTGTTTTTTTCCGCACAACTGTGGTTTTGAAAATGTTTACAGCCTAACGCACCCAGATCAATGGTTTTGTGTCAACCGTGTCCCATTAGCTGCGCACGGCCAAGGCCGCACCTACACCCGACCATTCTAACCTTCGTTTTGTCTAATCCAATGGTTTTTGACAATTGTTACTACCTAACGCATCCAGATCAATGGTTTTTGACAATGGTTACAGCATAACACTTCCCGATGAATGTTTTTTTAATCAACAGTGTGTGCTGCTAGAGTAGGCCTTGTTGACAGTTCAACAAGATGCAAGCTCTGTCAGAACATAGCAACCGTTAATAAAAAGAGCAATAAATATAAACACATATTTATGTACTTTAGCACATAACTTATATAAGGTGCAGTATTGACCAGGTTTCCTAATTTCAATGTTGATGCAAGTGTATAAGCCGCATTCTACTTTCATTTAGAATTAATATTATATTATTTACAGGGTGGATACATTTTTAGGCATTTGCACCTTCAACAGTACTTATGCGAACAGTTCCTAAAAATACTCTCTAGCACATATGTTACATTAGATTAAAACTTTTAAAATAGGCCTACATTAACGTTCATCCAATGAAACTAGATGTAAAGAAACTTGCAAGACTTCGTTCAGTCCATTGTTAAAAATCTGAACAAATAAAAATTTGTTCCAGTGAAACATTCTTCAGATTGTGTTCCATTTTATCTGTGAAATTGAAACAAAAGCCCTCTTAGAAATTGTATGTTAAAATTGCATGAAATATCCCATTTAAAGCATACACTTACCCTCTCCATTCTAACCTTCGCTTTACAACCAACATTCTCCAAAACACTCTGCTGGTTGTAGAGCTATTTACCACTTTCTGGACTGGATGTTTAATGTGACTGTACACAGAGGTTATTAGTTGCATTTTAAACTGACATCTCCACTATAGGACAACTTCTTGCAATCAGTTCAACGTTTGGTATGCTAACACTACATGCCTCAATAATTTCAAGAAATGGTCACCTATTGAAAATGCCAATTCATTGTTCATCCTATATTTCAGTGGCGGCCGGTAATAAGGTTGCAGTGATACGCAACGACCAGATTAATTCGATAAAAACAATTAATACCGTAATAATATTTTTAGTAATAAAAGCTGTACGTTTACTTTTATATGCATAGGAATTCATAATTCTGTTCTTTAATAATTCAGGAAATCTTATAGTAAGTTACTGTGAACTGTCTGAGAAAGCAAACCGCGCCAACCGTTTAGGAGTACTCGTTACCAGGCCCGAGCACCGACCAGATCTTAATAGTGAAGGGTATGGCAGAGATGCTAGACCGAGTAGGTCCTATCCCAATAGTTAACTCGGCTGATCGTTGCTTGCTGATTGCAACAAGGGAGCCGAGGAGCGGACGGAGACATCTGAGATGCTCCGTCAACTGCCGATACCATGTCTTGCAGGTTTTCATGTAGCCTAACTATTTAATCCGGTGATCCAGTGGCAATGTGATGTTCTCTGAACTGCGGCATTCGTGATGAATGAGGTACATCCGTTTTACCGCACAATTGAATACAGTTTTCTTTGATATCGAGCAGTCTTTTATCCCCCCCCCCCCCTTAATGAAAAAGGACAACACCCATAACAATTATCCACCAGCCGCCACTGCTATACTTACAGATTAGTAATTAGCCATGTAAAGAAGTGGATCAAGTAACACAATATTAATTGAACCAGAGGGTCATTATCATGGTGCGCCCTGGAAATCGCGTCAAACTATGGCGTCAGTTGGCTGGTCAGGTGCGGAGCGAGTGGACCTCGCAATACCCTGCTCCGCTCACTCATATCGTTAGATCACACGTGTTTTGTCATTTATATGGATGTGTATCTGCAAAGCTTAGAAGTTAGTGTTGCACGTTTAGTGAGTATTGTGATTACTGTGATTGTTGGTCATGCCTAGACACCAATTGACACAGCGCGAACGTGTGTATATCCATGATTCGTATATGAAAAGCAGAAAGTCTTATTCTTAAACAAGATTAAAATGTCGAATCAAGTTTCCAAGAAGACCTGTGCGTAATGCCAGTACAATTAGGAGGCTCGCCAAACTATTCAAGAAAACAGGCACGGTAAATAATAAACATTTTAACAGACAACGTTGTGTTCTTACAGAACGGGGACACCAAGAGCCAGCTGATGAGCCAGCTTGGTGTCCTAGGCGAAACCCCACACAAGACACGGCACAAACCTATCAGAATTGCTGAGATTGTTGTCCATTCTTTCATCAGAAGATGTCAGGTGTGTGTTACAAGAGAGGGAGGACATTTTCAGCATCGACTATGAGCACTGTACATATTATTGAACATGGTTGGTAAAAGTATTCAAGTGTGCACCAACCACCGACTGAACATTGTACGCGTGCCCGCGATCAGCGCCAGTCAACGCCGGCTTAGCTTGCCGTGTTTACCGGGGCGCACAATGATAACGACACTGTACATACAATGAAAGAATATTGTAAAATTCTTAATTTCTACTGAACGGCCATGAACAGTTATTGGACAAGCTTCCTCCTCTTATGCTGAGCCAAAGTTTTGGGTGAAAACCTGTCGTTAACATTGTGTACAAAATTATTAATCAAGATATTACTGGCAGTGCCCAGTACAGTCTTTTCAATTAATGCCCTGGCATGCTTTGGGCAGCTGTGCCCCATAAACAGTATAGTGGGCAGACATCTTTGTGTTACATTCACCAAAACACTCTGCTGGTTGCAGTGATGCAAAAATTCTGTCTTGTAGCTGTTGAGTAGCTTACTCATAACAACAAAAGTAAATGCAGCACAGTTGACTACATCTGCATGGGGATAGCATAGTCCTCCTCGGTTATTGGCATGTATTAGGCTGGCGTGATCACTCTGGCCTGCCTCATCGCAAAGAAAGACTATGCAATAATTGCAATCATATCGCTTTAAAAAAACATATGAGCAATAACCACTGATATAGTGTAAGAGAGGCCAATACTCATCTTGTAGGACTTCTATATCACTATCATCAGCAACACAAGCATCAAAAGCACTTATGTCACATGACTTGTCTTCTTCAAAATACTCGCTCGCTGCAGCATTGAGGTCCAGGATACTCTGAAGGCGCAATTTATTCTCCACCTCAAACATTTGCCTCAGGGAAATATTGTACTGGCTCCCTGCCAGTTGGCGATATTTTCCAAATCGAGCTTCTAGGTTATCTGTCTGTATTTTGCCTGGTAGGAAGAAGCTACGGCCATTCTCAGAGAGACAAAATTGTGCCATTTCAATCATGCACTTGGTAGAAAGGGTGATTGCCGCATGTGTTTCCTTGCTCAGCTTTCCAGGCGAGTCAATTGTTTTCCACCTATCTAGCCATGACACGATTTCCTGGAGGCACTCGATATGCGAAGAGTTGGTCGTTATTGGTTCCTGAAGAGGATTCCTAAGGCGTTTTCCTATCCATAGGGTCTTAACGTTCATGATGTCCCACCATCTGCAAATCAACTCAATAAACTGTGCAGTACTGTCCCAGGAGGGCAAGTTCTTCTTCGGCCCAATCTCCCTTATTGCCACAGCTAGAGGTTTATTAAAAATTTGCAGAGCTAGTGGAACATTCTGTCGTTCCAAATTGGTAGGGTACAGGGATTTCAGAGTCAAGGTAAATCCATATTTCAGGAGATTGTTCTTCTCTAACACATGCAACTCCTTCAGTGAACCAAATGATGCAATCTGTAGTCTGTCATGCTCTGTCAAATCTGGAAAATGCAACTCTTGGTGCTTTGCATTCAGCCAGTTATTTCTAATACATTTGAGAATGTGCACAGTGTCAATTGCAAAGAAAAGCTTTCTGTGTGCATCTTTGGGGTGACTATAAATGTAATTTAATTCGGGTGGATCGCTCAGGAGAGATACAGCTTTCCTATTAATAGCACTGTTGTCTGAAATCAGTGCTAGAACTTCAAATCCGTCTTCTTCCAGTCCAAGAATGACTTTCTTCATCACATTGAATAATGCCTCTCCTCGAATGTTCACAACGGGCATGATGTGAGCAACATCCTTGTATGAAGAAAGCAAGCTGTGGACCATAAACACATAAGCACTTGTTGCACACTCATCGCTATTTACAGCACTACCTACAACCCTACCCTTTTTGTAGTCTAACTGGGGTTTAATGTGAACCTCATCCATCGAAAGGAGGACTAGTTGATCTTCTTCTGATAAGAGTGAAAATTTCTTTCTCATATACAAAAGAAAATTATCACTTTGCTCCTGTATAGGATTCGTCAAAAGTTTGGAACACACTAATTTCAAGGTACGGGGTGCAGAAAGAGTGACATTTCCTGAACCTCTTATAAATCTATAACAGTGAGGAGAAATAGAATGAACCAGCGATGAGAATACAAGCAATTCCCAGGAATAGTTTTTCACTTTACGCTTTGTTAGCAAGTGAACTTGCTCTTTTAAGAAGTCTAATGTATCCTTCTTCTCAGGGAACTTACTCTCCAAGTTCTTAAATAAACTGTCCATAACAGATACAGTACAGTATCCTCAACACTTTGATGTTCATATGCATCAGGATCAGCATACACTGAATGGGCATTCCTTATAAGTTCTTCAGTTTCTAGCACTGTACCGAACTGTCTTGGTAAAGAAATGTTATTACAACGTTTCACTTCTGTATTCGATACATACAAGGAGGCACTCAAACCTTCTGTTATCTTAATGCAGCAACGCAAGTGTGGACTAGGATTTTCCTTCATTAAAATAAAATATATACAAGATTCCTCTCTAATACAATTCCACTCAGGATGAAGACTCACACTGTTTAACTTCACCTTCAGTTCCTGAAAGTTTCTAAATAAAACTGCTTCCAGATTCTCCGCCAATGTATGCATACTTTCAGCGAGAGCCTTCGATAAACTTTCATTATCAATCCTACGCCTCCTATCATCTGGATCTTCTCGGCAGACAGTTGCAGTGTCAGTTAAATACTCTGGGCAGTTGGGGAACTGAGACGGGACTGCTCCTAGGAATTTAATTCGAACATTAACTTACGATACAATCATTTTATCACCTTGCATTACATTAATTACTCTGTTTATTCTAAATTTATTCAATCTCCAACCTGATTCACACACACCTCTTCCCCCACCCCAATAAGAAATGTAGCCTAATGAATTAGATTACTGCAATAGAAAAAAAATAGATTAATCAGGGCCTGCTACAGGTTATCGGTCTCTAACGTCATGCAGTTTGCTTGCAATTTAAACCCCAATATAAATGTGAATACTATCCATATTAACACCCACTTATACCTCCCACTTGAAATTGATAGCCCCATAAAACAAATAAACCTAACCTACAACATTAGCCTGTAGAACATAATTTAGGTTAGAAAATTCTGACTTCTACATCTAAATGAATTTTCGTGAACAGAAGAGCTAGCCTATACTAAAATTTAGGGGTAGGACTATTTGCTTACTAACCTTTAATCAGTCTCGGTTTATACAACGGAGCAGTAACTAGCTTTCCATTCTTTTCATCATACATACTAGTGGTCCATTGAATTTCATGTGGCTTGAAATGGATGCCACAGACCTACAAGAAAAGAGACTTGGTTACAAAGTTCCTTCCTCCCATTACACTAAACTTGTGAGAATTGGAGCATAAGTATTGATTTAACACGTACCATGGAATATTTCGTAGGAATAAAATCCTTGCGGTGAATGGCTCGTATCCATTTCGACTTTTCACCTTCATCATTAGGAAAAGAGAAAACGTTTACTTTCGGTCCATTGGCGTAATTGCCTTTACAATTTGGAACGCTGCACTTATTAGGCATAACTTTGCACTGCACTGATAACCATTAAGTATAACTGGGTAGGAAATCTGAGAAAATCAGTAACTGGGACTGTAAACACAACACACAACACGCGGAAAACACACCATAACCTGCAAACTAGAATGTTATGTCTCATTGTCCACGGCCGGTCTTCCGTGACGTCACTCGCTTGTCAACTTCATATCGCAAGGCTTTCTCTCTAGGTGGTGTTGCTGCTGCGGTGCTGCCCATCTCCAAACAATTGACGACCAGAATCAATTTGTGCGTATGGTCAAGCTGTCCTCACAGTAACTTACCCGCTGCAATAGATGATGTAGAGATTCACATCACCACTCTATCTTATGATGGATGACAGTACATAAAATCAGCCATGAGGCAACGGCAGTTTAACCACAGACAACGCTACAACTCTTCCATCCCTGCCCTCATGCCTTTGCCACTAACCCCTTCCCCCCTCCCACACAACACGCCACTGCTCTGACACAGCTGTTAGGCCAGCTACAACAACTCTCAGCCATAACCCTGTAAACAACAGCTAAACCAAACCCAGAAACCCCTAATACACTTCATTTGCAGAGCAATAAAATCCATAAAACAACTCCGCAACAAGCTTCACAAAAACCTAAATTATAAACGAAAAGACTACTCCACAAACACCAAAATCAGTAAACCTCCCTCATTTCAGCCACACTACACCTTAAACAGACATAGATGGCATAGTCATGACCCCTTCATGGAGTAGGCTATTGTCTAAACACGATCATGTCTCCTTCAACTTTACTGAAGACTTCATTAAATTCTATTTAAAAAATCATAAAATCATTCCACAAATCTTAAAATCAGTATACATCCCTCATTTCAGTTACTCTATTCATTAAACAAACATAGAAGGCGTAGCCATGACCCCTTCATGGAGTAGGCTATTGTCTAAATCTGACCACGCATACTACAACCTTACTCTAATTCAAAATTACGGCTAAATGATCCATCTGACTGGGGGGCAAAGGTATTTACCGGCTTGCCTGGGATGATGTGCCACAAAACCGGTATCTGGAGTTCAAACATAACCTAAATATTGAATGACAATATTGAATTGTCCAATAACTTGGACAATTGGATTTAGGCTATTTCATTGAAAGAATCAACGAACTGTATAAAACTATAGGCACCTACAGGTATACTTAACTTATTAATTAAAGCTCTACAATAAACATACAGCACAATGAATTGTAGCATGAAGTTATCCTGAAGAAGTCGTTTGATTAGAACGACTACTTAAATTCGAATGATTTCATTCGCTTGGAATTAGTCGTTTGCCAACGACTTGTTTCATTCGAATGATTTCCAACGATTGCTTTGGGATCAGTCGTTTACAACGACTACTTTTATTCGAATGATTCCATTCGCTTGGAAGTAGTCGTTTGCCAACGACTTGTTTCATTCGAATGATTTCCAACGATTGCTTTGGGATCAGTCGTTTACAACGACTACTTTTATTCGAATGATTCCATTCGCTTGGAAGTAGTCGTTTGTCATCGACTTGTTTCATTCGAATGATTTCCAACGATAGCTTTGGGATCAGTCGTTTGCAAACGACTTGTTTATGATACGGTGAGTAGTCGTTGAATTCATTCGACTGTTTTTTAAAAGCAGTCGAATAAGTCGATTGTTTTAACTATCGACTAATTCGACTGTTTTCAGTCGACTGCTGCCCATCTCTAGCATGGCCTCTTACCGAGATAGAATGAAACTTGGTGGACCCGTCTTGAGCTACTGTTGCCATAGAGATGGCCGGCCTGCATATTTTTAATTTCAGCCCGAGCCTAGCCACAGTAAGTATTTCCGAGATTCTTATTGGCTGTTCAGTCGTGCCAGTCTCCTAGTTCTAGTTCCCAATTAATACGGTATATGGTGGCAGGGGTTCACTTCCGTTCAGACATGGAGGAAGGTTATCTAGCGAATGTGGATGATATTCGAAGTTGAATTGGGTTATTAACGTAAAACAGGCATGAAACTTGCTTTAGGTCAGGTTTATAACATCCCACGCAGCAAATGAATGCATTCTAATCAACATTTACGGTCTAACTGAAATCATTCGACATAACCACATAGATTAAGATCTATGATAATGAGCCCCACTTCCAAGCGCACATGTGCACGAATCGTAACGTGCTTGTTTTGTAATTTTATGTCTCGGGTTCAAGACTGCCCTAGGGCTGGAATTTTTACTCCTTTTGAATTATTTTATTATATCCTCCCTACCTCTTAATAGGCTACATGTTTTCTGCCTTGTTTTATTGAAGTTACCTGTGGGGGTGATTGAAATAATAAACATTGTCAGGCGGAATTGTTCCCTTTTCTCACTTGAATTTATATTTCTTTACTTAAAGTGTAAGGACACACAGGACGCGGCGCGTCGTCTGCGCCGGTATTGCACACACAGGACGCGACATCGTACGGGCGGCAGTCGACAATATGGCGCTGTCTAATACAGCTGCACGAACAAGTATCCTCTCTGAAAATAACTTTTTAAAATTTACATTTTTGAAACGACGGCGGAGGATCGAGTGGGTGAATGAAGTGTATTTGGGGAGAGCCGATTATGGGGAGTATCATCACTTGTTTCCAGTTTTATGAAGGCACGAGCATCACTTCGTACGTTACACGAGGATGTCAATCTCAACATTTGGTTATATCCATAACAATAATAAAGTGTGCTTGTGTTCTCCACAATGTTTTGAGGGACAAAGATGGTGAAAATGACCCCGCATTCAGTGAAGTGCGTTTAAAGCACCTCCAGCCACGACTCTACACAGACATAGGAGAAATAACAGATACACATCTCGAGCACAGGAGATCCGTGATAAATTTTCCAACTATTTAAAAACACAAAAGACTTTTAAAGGGAGACTATAGTGTCTGAAAGTATGGTTAAATGATTGTATCATATTTTATAATTATTGCATATACCATAGTAGTTGGAATTGAAAATGATTTCTTTATAAATTCTTTATAAATTTATAAATTCCAGTATTCTGTGTTGTTTTACAAAATATACGAATTATACTTTCTTGTTGTATTCATTGCTCTTCCTATTTCATTCCACAGCTTCTCAATCACACCTCTGTTGCGATAATGCTTGTGACTAGACTGCAAAATCGGTGGTCTAGTAAATACTTCATTAATAAGTAGCTCACCGTCCATGATGCAACGTGCAGCCCGCGTCTACCCGCCTCATGAAAACAAACTAGACTGTTCCAATTTGACCCGCGCCGCGTCGCCCCGGTCTGGCCCGCTTCAAATCGCTGTTTGTGCGGTCCCATAGCTCAGTACGTATTTGTTCATCCCGCCCCGGCCCGGCCCGCCCCGCGCCACGCCGCGCCGCACCGCTTCCTGTGTGCCCTTTTTACTGTTCAACGTGGCTAGCGTTCCTGGCTGACTCCCCAGAGGTCCAGGTTCGATTCCCAGCTCTGCCGAGAAATTTCAATTCTGGTGTGAGGGCTGCAACGTGGTACACTCAGCCTCGTTAGCCAGAACAGAGTAGAGGTGGGTTCGAATCCCATCTCAGCCATCTTGTAAGTGATTTCCCATAGTTTTCCACTTCTACTCCTGACAAATGCCGAAAGTGCTCATAACAAAGCCACTACCGTCTCCTTGCGAATCCTCACCTTAATATCAAATACTCACAATACTACAGACACACAATAACACAAGTTATCAGAGAAATTTATTTATTTATTTACAAGTAGGTGGGGCTGAATGACCACGATGTCGAAGTTGCTCAAATGAACAAGAGCAACATCAGCGTCAACTTCTACAGTGGTCAAACTGACTGCCTCTCCCCAATGTGGACCAGCCTTTAATGAGCCACAGTGGCAAATCGTTTCACATCATTTGGTGAATAAATTAGGAAGCACAATTATTAGTCTATATTGTTCACAACAAAGCCATGACCACCTCCTTGTGACTCCCCACCTGAATAATAATAAAACTGCTTTATTCATGTGATCTTTTACAGTGACCAACCGAGTTCACTGTTAACAAGGGATTTGCGCTCCCGGCAGCACATAGTAGGATAACATGTCACATGTTAAACATCATATGCGACTACTGTAAGGCTCGTTTTTTTTTTTGCTTTTTTAGCGCATGGCTTTTAGTGTCGGGAGTGTCGGAGGACAAGTTCGGCTCGCCAGAGTTTGTAGCTGCTTCTATGCGGACACCCATGGGGTGAGCTACAAGGACCGTCTCGTGTGGAGTGTTGTCTGGGGAGGAAAGTGTGATTGTAAAGACGAGGAATTGGAAGGTAGCGGCTGTGGCCTATAGTTAGGGACCAACCCCGGCATTTGCCTGGAAGGAAGATGGGAAACTACAGAAGATCGTCTTCAAGGTTGCCGGCGGGGAGATTCGAACCTCCTCGCCTCCCGTATGAGAGCGATTGCCTGCAGCCACGCCGTAACGACCACGGCTAACTCACCCGGTAATTATTCCTCTGATAACCTGTGTTATTGTGGCTCTGTATATTGTGAGTATTTGTTATTCAGGTGGGGAATCACAAGGAGGTGGTCGTGGCTTTGTTGTGAACAATATAATTGTGCTTCCACATGTATTCACCAAAATATGTGAATCGATATGCCATTGTGGCTCATTAAAGGCTGGTCCACATTGGGGAGAGGCAAGCAGATTGACCACTGCAGAAGTTGACGCTGATGTTGCTCTTGTTCATTTGAGCAACTTCGACATCGTGGTCATTCAGCCCCACCTACTTGTAAATAAATAAATAAATACATATATAAATAAGTAAATAAATAAATAAATAAATAAATAAATAAATTTCTCTGATAACTTGTGTTATTGTGTGTCTGTAGCATTGTGAGTATTTGATATTAAGGTGAGGATTCGCAAGATCAAGGTATCTTCGCTACCTGAAAACGTAAAGAAGGAAACCACCAGAAGTGAAGCTTTACCACCAAGACTATATGGCTTACCTAAGATACACAAAGATAATGTTCCTCTTCGTCCTATCGTGAGTGCTATTCGATCCCCAACTTATAGCAATGCCAAACATCTAGCAACCTTACTTCAACCACATATCGGCGGTACACAGTCGTACGTCAAAGATTCCGGCCATTTCATTGAAAAATTGAAAACTATTCAACTAGAAGCTGGTGACTTACTAGTCAGTTTTGACGTGGTCTCTCTTTTCACGAAAGTACTGCACCATTATTCCTAAAGGTCGTAAGTACAGATATGGATACAGTATTTTGAAACGCCCTGTAACTTTCAAGCTAGCCACTGAAGTCTATCACAACAGCTGGTCTACAGCAAGCAAAAGTTCTGCTATCAAGAATGGATCGGTAGAGCTCGTATTTCCGACGAGAAGCCCGAAGGTCATCAATAATAATCATATTGACATTGTCTAACATTATATCGATCGATTCACCTGAGAATGATTAATACGAATTAAAGTATATTTAGCACTATATGTAATCAGTTATTTATGTCTGTATGCATATTTCCATGGCAGAAAGCTATTACAAAGCATGTATGAAAAAACAGAAGAAGATCTGTTAAGTCACTAGTGATTATACTACGACTGCGATATATTTATATCGACTCGTGGCGTATAGAGGAGTGGGGGTAGCAGATGTCTTGCTCAAGCGACCTCGTGTGGAGAGCATATACTTGTGAAACTGACAGCGTGCAGTAATAATCCTGGAAATAGTGAAAGTGAAATGGCCAGTTAACGGGATTTTCAAAACGTGTGAGCGTGCATATGTATATAAGCGAGTTCGTTCGGCATTCTACGTGGAATAGAGACTTGCTTAATGGGGATCAGACATGGTTTTAAACATGTTATATGTTTATCTTTGCGACCGTGTGTCCACTGCCACTAACGGACCATGCGGAAGAATACATTCATAATCCCGGCCACCAGCTCGGGTGTATTATGTCGTAACACTCTGCTTGTAAAACTTCATGGAAATGCAGCCTAGAGTTGATTCAAACTTTTCACAGTGGCAATACTTCTTTAAAAAAGGCACATTCTTAAGCAAGGGGTCAGAGGGCAGGAATACAATGAAGCCTATATCTATTACGATGATAGGCTAGAGTACAATAGGAATACTGCATTAGCAGAGTGGTAGCGGGAACAGTTTTGTAGCAACGTTCATTTACTATGAAGTGTACAAGCGAGTTTCGTAATGCAAGGGACCTCACGGACACGCGTGAACTTGCTCACATTCGCATCCTTGTATTGGAACTATTTAGCGGCTGTTCGAATTCACTCTCGCTTCGTGACGAGTTGATAAACTGTTTGCGGTTCAGCCATCGGTATTCTAATGCGTGTGGAAAGATATCGCCAGGATATATTGGGACCATTTCGACCGGTCTGGAGTTGTTCGAGCCAAGGAGAACTATGGTTCGTTCTCTGGAGACCCAGTTGGAATCCGGCATGTTTTGTGTTGGTCTGGAGCCTAGTATGGCCAACGATATCCTTTTTTTCCACATCCAGATTCGCCAAAGGTACAGATCACTTCAACTTGTTACAGTAGTGTAGCGTGGACATGTGAACAATCACAAATTGCCATATTTTGATTTTTGTAGATTAAATGGTTGAGTAGAAAGTGCAGGTTCGATGCTTATTTCGAAGCTGACCTTCTATGATGCCAGGATTTTGACTCATAAAAATGAGTGCATCCTTTGTGTATTTTGATTGATAAATTTAAAATTTCAATAGTATTTTACAGTATTTAAACTGATATGCTCATTCTTATTTGTCGAGAAGTCACTGTAGGAGGAAGATCTCCAGATTTTTGTGTAAGAATATTTTAGTAACGCAATTTTTTTTAAAGCGGCGTTGTGAACTCTGACTGAGTTTTGCATATTCTAGTGCATTGTTCTTTAAGCACTTTCGCTTGGATTATCTTATTCTGAGGAGAATTTTTCTTTCCTTATTATTATAACGATATTAGGAAGTTTTCGGATCCTGTTATTCTGAATGTTACTTCGAGTCTTTAGACTATTTTTTTTCTCAGTTTATTAACAGATTTAACTTGTATTTTCTGAGCGTGATTTTCGGAGTGGATTGACTAATGGGTCATTAGTCGCTTAGCCTCTGTAGTTAACCAAGATCCATGCTGTAGGATTAATCCACCGACATTTTCGCGTTCGGGAAATTCAGGGAAGATCTTATTTTGAGATTGGATATTTTTTCATCGTTTTTACAACCTCAGTTTTGAGTGGTTGTGAATGTTATACTTTTCTTCTTTTATGAAGTTAACACTGGATTAAATTGATATCATTGCCTTTGGTGCAATAGTTTTTCTCTATTAAGAGGGTATTTGAACGACATCCAAAATTTGCGAGGATAATCCCAGGGATGACTTACTATAAGTCATACGTTTAAGAACTATGAATATTGTAATACATCAATGTAAGGCAAGTTTTCTAAAAATAGGTGGAGTATTTCTGGAATCCACTAGGCTTTATTAATAACCTATTACAGAATCAAATTATTTTTCTGAGCACGAGTTGAGGCTTTTATTATAAACAGCTGATTTTCATAATTGTGGATTTAAAACAGTAAGGCTCCAATTATAGGTGCATGTTAGATTTTAAGAGGCATGTATTAGGAATAATGCTCTTGTGTTTAAGTAGTTTGATATAGTGCTTTGCGAAGCAAATTTTCTTGTTGAAGATTGAGCAACGTGTGCCAATCAAGAATAGATTGAATGAGGTTTCAACCCAGAGAGGCGTTGTAATTAACCTAGTATGGTTAATATTTTGTCATAGGTGACTTTATCGCTGTTATTATCGTGAAGTAATGCCTGTGTAAAGATTAGTATTTTTCTGAGCATTATTATTAAAACTCTTGAGTGGATATCCAGTTCAATATTTCCAGTAAAATTATACGGACTTTGCCATAGCATGTATGTTTAACAAGGATCACCGATAACTATTTAATGCTGAATCTATGATAAAATTTTGCTTAACTTAACTGTTCGGCAGAAATACCCTGAAATTAGAAATGAAACAATTAAACAATTTTAGCAGAAGTGAATGTCGTGACATTAAGTCAGTGGGTGGAGAATAATCGAAATTATTCTAGAATCTTGTATAAATTTGTATATTCTGTAAATATGCCATATTAATTTCATCGTTAAATAACAAGACTTTATAATGCTATTGAAAATGTCGTGTAAGATTATTGGTTATAATCAGGGTATTTTTGTGTAAGATGTTCATTAAGTTAATGAACCGAAATGAATCCAATTTATTCAATTCATATATTTTTTTTTGTGTGTGCTTATCCTATGGGATCGAAAATTATTATTATTATTATACCTTATTTTTGAAAGAACTAAAAGTTAGTTGAGATAATGGGTAATTCATTTTGGAAGCCTTTCCCATATTCCATAGCTGAAATACAATCCAGTATAATTAATGATATTTTTGATTGGTCGTGGTATCGACAAAATTTTTATTTCTTGTCATGTTTATTCTTGCAATAAACTAATTTATTATTTGGTTTTAATTATTGCATGATGCTTTATAGAGGTGATGGAAGGGTGTATTAAGGGGGCCATCGCTAGGTATTTTAGGGTTTACCACACCTTTGAGATTCTTTCTTCCTTTTGAAGAATTCTTGTGTTTTGAGCTAGTCTTTTCTTTCTCTGAGCCTTGGTCAGTCTTAATACATCCTGTTAGGTATTCGAGTGGCCCTATTATCCCTGTGTCTGTTGGTAGAACTTGGTTTTTTTTTCTAGTCGGGGATTTTCAGGTTCTACGATCCAGCTGTTATCCAGGGATTCAACAGGTATTGGTAGGTAATAAAAGGGTACATGAGGTGGCGCCCAGCTCAGGGACTTCGAAAAACTGGAATACCAGAGCGAATACCAGGGAGTTGAATGCCATAATTCTGCCAAAATTGAAACTGAAAGTACAAAGTGGAAATTAGTTTTATGATCATGTAACACAGATCGCGAATTGGAACACCGTGTTTGCTGTGTGATCATGAATCAAGACAATAAAATAATGGTGAACCAATATTTTGGCACGAACTATTGGAATTCCTATGGAACAAAGCAATTACGAGGATACTCGAGCTACTTGACTTACAAGTGGTATTGCAACCATTATTAAATTTTGTATTTTATGTATTGGAGTGGTGCCACACGCTCTGTTAATAATTTGTTCTACTTGTTTCTGGCTGATGATCATTGCTGACATCATTAAAAATAGAAGTGTTTGTAACAAATTTAAATTTGAGTAATGGTAGAATCATAGACCCTCACCGATATAAACCATCACGCACATGTATATAGGCGATCCCAAATCAAATTGGACACTTCGTGTTTATACATAAGCTTATTTTAAGGTTATGCCAGATAATAAGGATGAGCATGTATGGTAAATGGTGGTTGTTTGTAGATGTTCTCGCTGTGCTTTGTTGGTGTGGTATTCTTATTTCTTGTGAAGTGTAGTGAAGCATGTCTGAAGGTAATATGGTGACTGTTGGTGACGTTAAGAAGATGTTTGAAATTATTCAAAATAAAATGGATAATTTGAATCAGGACATAAGGTCCAAACTAAATCTGCATTAGACCATATGTCCGAAACTGTTATTCAAAATCAGGATGCATTTGCTGAAGGTATCAGGGGGGAAATTGATAGTATGCAATCCTCCTTGAAGGCTATCAAAGATAGTTCTAAAAGGGTAGAAAAGAAGGTTACCAGTGTAGAATCTAATATCGAAGATATCCAGGACGATAATAGAAAAACACAACTAGATATCAGTACACTCCGAGCTAATGTTGGCTTGGTACAGGTTGGCCAAGAAAGAATGCAACTTGGCATTAACAATATCCAAACTAGTCAAACATCAATGCAAAATAGTCAAACATCAATGCAAAATAGTCAAACTTCAATGCAAACAGATCTTAACAAAGTTCAGACTAGTCAAAAGGGAATTGAGGAAACAGTAAAGGATGTTAACTCTAATGTAAGGATTATGCAATCGCAAATCAATGATTTAAGAACAGATGTGGGATTAATAGAATCCAGTCAAAAAGAGATTCAGTCCCAAGTCAAAAATATTCAGAATGATGTAAATCAAATTGAATCCAGCCAAAATAAAATGGAGTTAGAGGTCCGAAAAATCGAATCTAGTCAAAATCAGACGGAGGTTAAGTTAATGGAGCTAGAAAAATCAAGTAAAGAGTTTCAAGTTGAGATTAGACTAGACTTTGAAAAAAGTGTGAAGCTTAGTAAATAAAATTTAGAAGCACTTCAGCTACAGTTTTCCCATGACACTAATCAGACCCAGAATAGCCTGGAGCAGTTGAAATGTGAAATGGGGACACTCCGAGCTCAAGTCACAGATCATAAAAAACTTCTCAGGGATGATTTTGACATAGATTTGAAAGGGATCATAAGAGATAATATTGTAACATTTGGTAAATATATCATGAAAATTAATGAGGAATGTTTTAAAGTTGAGAAATCTAAGTTAGAATCCAAACTTGCCACTGGTCTTGCAACTAATAGCAAAGACATAATAAATGTTAGGGAAGATCTAAGCAAAAGAATGGATGGAATTCAAAATACACAGGTTAATAACATATCCGATTTAGAGAAACGTATTAATACTGTTGAAACTAAAGTCGACCAAAGTAAGATAGAGTTAAATGAGGTCATGGAGAAGAAAACTTCCGAGATTAATGAAATTAGAAAGGGTCTCGAGCAAATTAATCTAGAGGGGCATATCAATTTGGATACGCTAAAAGATCAATTGCGATCACTTTTACAGTCCGATTTTAGAGTTGTAGTTGAACAACCTGAAGTGATAGTACCTGGTAGTAGGGAAAGGATGATGCAGGAATCTCCCAATAACGAACCCAACGTTCAACTCAGTCAAATGGAACATCCGAGTCCCATTCGAACAAGCAGGGAAACGTTTAGTTCTCCGAACCCCAACGTAGGCATGGATGATTATACTTCGAGATCGATGGAAAAGACACCGAATGTAACCATAATAAGAAACTTTGATGACAAACCTAGGAAGTTTAGCAATCTGGATGGAATGACACCGATCGAATTTGTAAGGGCATTAAGAGATTACTTTTTGGAGTCACATGTGCCACGTGAGCGTGAGCTACGTATGGTCCAAAGGTTTCTTACCGATGCTCCTTTACAATGGTTCAGTGCCTTTCGTTACACATTTGACAATTTTGAACAGTTTTCGGAGGTCTTCATACAAAGATTTTGGTCGATCGAGGTCCAACAAAATGTGAGATCGGAAGTCTATTCACGCAAGTACTCCAGTACAGGACCAACCAGCTATGCTGAGTACTTTGCGTGTCAGTTAGCAAAACTCCGTTTTCTCCAACCTCTGTTAACCCAAGAAGAACTCCTTGAAGCTATTTCACGTCAATTGCCTACGGAAGTAAGGAGATCAATTATTTCTTCCGTAGTATCGTCTTTAACGTCGTTGGATGACTTGTTACGTCTATTAGATCACATGAGTATGATGACGCAACCAACCATAGTCAAAAATGCCAGGCAGGAATCGAAAGTTGTAAACGCAGTAATGATGAACCGTACACAGCAGACGGATCGTTTTGAGCAAAGAAGAGATGATAGAATGGGTCCTATTAGAAATACCCATCAGGAAGAGAGGAGATGGGAAAACCAACGTAGGGACGCCCAGGAGACGCCATGGCAACGTCGCTGCGAGGAGAGAAATTTCTATCGAAGAGATAATGATCGAAACCGGAATGATCACCGAGAAACGCCTTATAACAGGAATTACAGATATGATCAAAATAATCGAGATAACAGGTATAATAGGAATGATAGAGATACCCGTGACAACAGAGATAAGAGACAAAATCAGGGGTACTCAAGATACAACAATTATCGAACGGAGGCGTCCGATAAGAAAGTGAAACAGGAGAGGCTCAAGAGAGGGCAAGATAAGTCCACGGAGGTTGGACGAAGAAAATCGAAGGAAAGAAAGGAAGAAAATCTAGATAAGTCACAACCCAGCACTAGCAGAGAAGGTCGGAGTTCAGAAAGAGCTCCGGATCTAGAAAAAAAAACGCCAATTTCCAGGTGAAACTAATGACTGACGTTGCCACGCATTCCTCTGTTATCACGATTTTTGAAATTTTTGAAGCTACTGACGAAGATCATCTATTTGAACCAGAAACGAAACCGAGAGGAAGGGTAGTTGAACTTCCCGTTATTAATATACAAATTGGTCTACAACACTGTAAAGCTTTGATGGACACAGGTGCTATGATCTCAATAGTTGATGAGGATTGTTTCGAGAGATTGAAACCAGAAAACCAATTTACCATTCTTCCAGCATCTCTAACAAAAATTCGTGGGATATTTAAGGATAAAACTATGAAATGCAAAGTGCAGATTCTAATGAAATTCTGGATCAATCAGAGAAGTTATGAACATATATTCATTGTCGTTAAGAATATTAATTTTGACGTAATACTAGGGATCGATTTTATTACACAAGCTAGGGCAATCAACGACATGGACAAAGGAATAATAAGATTCAAGGAATAAAGTACAGAGGATGTAGTGATGGAAGAAATGGATGGAAACGAAATTAATAGAGATATCCCTAGAATGGAAAACCTGTAACTCTCCTATCGGATCACGGAGCTCAATTCACTTGGATGGATTTTGAGAATGCCATGATTAGGCTTGGTGTCAAGCACGTGTTTTCTAGCGTTAGATATCCGGAATCTATCGTCTCGGAACGTGTAATGGCAGAAATTAGCAAGTTTGCGAGAATTTACTGTCCTGAGGATCATGCAAGCTGGGTCAAGTTCATCCCACTCATGGAAAGATGCATGAATTCCACATTGCATGAGAGCTTATCCGACATACCCATGGTTGTACACCCTAATAGGAGGCCAGAAAGAGCCTGGACAGAGATCGTGAGATTTCTGCCTAAGGACAGGGAGCCTACAGTCCAAGAAAGAATTAATTCAGCTAGAGAAAGCTTGATGGATGCAGCCGAGAAGGGGCATCAGAATTAAAAGATATCGGCCATCGATGAGAGTAAACGAGATGATTCTCGTCAAGAAACCGACAAAAGCAGATGTTGCTAAGAAGCAATTCACCAAGTTCTCCTATGTCTTCCACGGACCCTATAAAATCGCTAGGTCGTTCGGAAATAATTGTTATGAGGTAGTAAGCCTAAATGGAAGAGAAACGATAGGTCGTTTCAACGCAAAAAACCTGAAAAGATATGTGAAGAAGATAGTCTGAGTGTTGACTGAATAATGCTACATATGCCGAGATTACCTAGAATGGTGTAAATAAAAGCTTAGGAGACTTTTATTTAAGGTATCAAAGGGAAAATGCACCATTATTCCTAAAGGTCGTAAGTACAGATATAGATACAGTATTTTGAAACGCCCTGTAACTTTCAAGCTAGCCACTGAAGTCTATCATAACAGCTGGTCTACAGCAAGCAAAAGTTCTGCTATCAAGAATGGATCGGTAGGGCTCGTATTTCCGACGAGAAGCCCGAAGGTCATCGATAATAATCATATTGACATTGTCTAACATTATATCGATCGATTCACCTGAGAATGATTAATACGAATTAAAGTATATTTAGCACTATATGTAAGCAGTTATTTATGTCTGTATGCCGGCTTCAGTGGCGTAGTCGGTAGCATGCTGAACTGCTATGCCCAAGATAGTGGGTTCAAACCCGGCCGAAGTCGTCGGATTTTTTTAAGAGCGATAAAAATCCTTCAGTATGCCTTCCTTCGGAGGGGAAGTAAAGCCGGCGGTCCTATGTCATAGATTTATGGCATGTAAAAGATCCTTTCACAGACTAAACTTGTGTAAAGCAAAATTTGTTAGGTTAGATTTCGTCATAACGCTCTATCAAAGTTCCAATGTTCACCACTAGGTATCATTGATATCTGGTGGCGAAAGTTGGAACTACTTGAAATTGAACGGAACTTGTAGCTCACCCTTTAGGGTATCCGCTGGAAGCAGCTACAGACTCAGGCGAGCCGAACATGTCCTCGGACACTCCCGGCACTAAAAGCCATACGATAAATAAAAAATAAATAAATATGTCTGTATGCATATTTCCATGGCAGAAAGCTATTACAAAGCATGTATGAAAAAACAGAAGAAGATCTGTTAAGTCACTAGTGATTATACTACGACTGCGATATATTTATATCGACTCGTGGCGTATAGAGGAGTGGGGGTAGCAGATGTCTTGCTCAAGCGACCTCGTGTGGAGAGCATATACTTGTGAAACTGACAGCGTGCAGTAATAATCCTGGAAATAGTGAAAGTGAAATGGCCAGTTAACGGGATTTTCAAAACGTGTGAGCGTGCATATGTATATAAGCGAGTTCGTTCGGCATTCTACGTGGAATAGAGACTTGCTTAATGGGGATCAGACATGGTTTTAAACATGTTATATGTTTATCTTTGCGACCGTGTGTCCACTGCCACTAACGGACCATGCGGAAGAATACATTCATAATCCCGGCCACCAGCTCGGGTGTATTATGTCGTAACACTCTGCTTGTAAAACTTCATGGAAATGCAGCCTAGAGTTGATTCAAACTTTTCACAGTGGCAATACTTCTTTAAAAAAGGCACATTCTTAAGCAAGGGGTCAGAGGGCAGGAATACAATGAAGCCTATATCTATTACGATGATAGGCTAGAGTACAATAGGAATACTGCATTAGCAGAGTGGTAGCGGGAACAGTTTTGTAGCAACGTTCATTTACTATGAAGTGTACAAGCGAGTTTCGTAATGCAAGGGACCGCACGGACACGTGTGAACTTGCTCACATTCGCATCCTTGTATTGGAACTATTTAGCGGCTGTTCGAATTCACTCTCGCTTCGTGACGAGTTGATAAACTGTTTGCGGTTCAGCCATCGGTATTCTAATGCGTGTGGAAAGATATCGCCAGGATATATTGGGACCATTTCGACCGGTGTGGAGTTGTTCGAGCCTAGGAGGACTATGGTTCGTTCTCTGGAGACCCAGTTGGAGTCCGGCATGTTTTGTGTTGGTCTGGAGCCTAGTATGGCCAACGATATCCTTTTTTTCCACATCCAGATTCGCCAAAGGTACAGATCACTTCAACGTGTTACAGTAGTGTAGCGTGGACATGTGAACAATCACAAATTGCCATATTTTGATTTTTGTAGATTAAATGGTTGAGTAGAAAGTGCAGGTTCGATGCTTATTTCGAAGCTGACCTTCTATGATGCCAGGATTTTGACTCATAAAAATGAGTGCATCCTTTGTGTATTTTGATTGATAAATTTAAAATTTCAATAGTATTTTACAGTATTTAAACTGATATGCTCATTCTTATTTGTCGAGAAGTCACTGTAGGAGGAAGATCTCCAGATTTTTGTGTAAGAATATTTTAGTAACGCATTTTTTTTAAAGCGGCGTTGTGAACTCTTACTGAGTTTTGCATATTCTAGTGCATTGTTCTTTAAGCACTTTCGCTTGGATTATCTTATTCTTTGAGGAGAAATTTTCTTTCCTTATTATTATAACGAAAAAGTACCAGGATAAACATTAATAGCCTCGAACAATCATGAAAAGTACGGCCTAGCGACTTACGTCAAGCATAACATAAAAAATCATCAGGTACTTTCATTGAGCAGTGAAAATAATATATTTACAATTATAACAAAAATTGATAGTGTAACAATAGTAAATGTATACAAGCCTCCTGAAGTAAACTGGACAACCCCTCCTTTTCCATCTCAGCAACACCCAACTCTATTCCTGGGTGATTTCAATAGCCATCATAGTCTCTGGGGATACTGCGAGAGTGACAGTAATGGCGAAGCTCTCTGTGATTGGATGGAAACTGAAAACCTAAAATTAATTTTTGATGGTAAAAGTTTACCCACTTTTCATTCAGGTCGCTGGAACAGAGGATACACTCCTGATCTGTGTTTCACAACTCAGCTTCAAAACTCCTATAGCCAGATACGCCGTTCGGTACTTAATGATTTACCCCACAGTCAGCACAGACCTATTATTTTAGAGACTGGGGTATGTGTACCAATTGTACAGTCCCATCCAAAACCAAGGTGGAACTTTAAGAAGGCAAACTGGTCTGAATTTGCAAAGCAAACAGACTCCAACATCAGATGGATCAAGCCAACATGTAGTAATTACACACGATTTATCGGCATAATTAAAGGAGCAGCTAGACGATGTATTCCTAGAGGTTATCGTAAAGAATACACACCCGGTTGGAGTGAGGATAGTGAAAGCTTACTGAAAAAATATGAAGCAAATCCATCTGCTGATAATGCTACTGGCCTCCTACATTCACTAGATGAGAATAGAAAAAAGATCTGGCATGAAACTGTGGAATCATTCGACCACACACACTCGAGTCAGAAAGCTTGGTCTGTTATTAGAAAACTAGACCCAACAAATTCAACACCAATCAGATCGAAAACTGCCATTAAGTTAAATGACTTTGCCAATCATCTAATCTCAAATTCCATGAGCCCAAAAGATAAGCAGACAAGAAGGGAAATCAAATCTCAGCTGAAAATCAAGAAAAGAGCAGCCCAGAATTCTTCAAAACTCTCCACTCTATTCACTGTAGAGGAAGTCAGAGTCGCCATCACAAACATGAAACTTGGGAAAGCAGCTGGATTCGACGGAATCTATCCTGAATTCCTCGCTCACTGTGGACCAGCTACAATTAAATGGCTTACTAACTTCTTTTCAGATATCCTTAATACTGGAAATCTCCCTGTATTATTCAAGAAAACAAAAATATTAGCGATCCTCAAACCGAACAAAGATCCGACAAAAGTCGAAAGTTATCGCCCCATAGCTCTACTAAGTGTCACTTACAAACTACTTGAGCGACTCATCTACAACAGAATTTTTGATACTATTAACAACCACATCCCCATAGAACAAGCTGGATTCAGACCTGGCAGAAGCTGTAATGATCAAGTGTTTGCATTAACAACTCATATTGAAAATGGGTACGAGGAGAAATCTGTAAGCCTAGCTGCTTTCTTGGATCTATCTGCCGCTTATGATACAGTATGGCGAGAAGGCCTCCTTCTGAAATTTGTGAGCATCATCCCGTGTTTCAAACTCACAAACCTAATTAACAACATGCTGTGCAATAGACTTTTCCAGGTTTACTCTGGCAATGATAGAAGCAAGTTCTTCAAATTAAATGACGGATTACTCCAAGGATCTGTCCTAGCTCCTCTCCTTTTCAGCTTGAACATATACGACCTGCAAGAAGCTTCTTCAAGGAAATTGATATATGCTGATTACATCTGTTTGGTAACCCAGAACTCCAACTTCACCGATGCTGAAAATACACTAACTGCCGACTTGGAAGTCTTGGACACATATTTCAAGAAATGGTGCCTACGCCTAAATTATCAGAAAACTGTTGTATCCGCATTTCACTTACGCAATAGGTTCTCTAATTACAAACCAGAAGTCAAATTCAGAGGACAAACTTTGCAGTTCTGCAGCATGCCTAAGTACCTTGGGATAACACTTGATAGGTCCTTGACCTTCAAACAACATCTCACGAACGTGGCCGCAAAGGTGAAAACCCGTAATAGCATCACTCAGAAGCTTGTTGGTTCCTCCTGGGGTTCCAGCGCTCAAACATTACGATCAACTGCTCTGGCACTGTCATACTCTGTTGCTGAATACTGCTGCCCATCTTGGCTAAACAGTGTCCACTCCAAGAAGATAGATGTACAACTTAACCAGACAATGCGACCGATTACGGGCTGTATACGTAGCACACCCACTATATGGTTACCTGTTCTAAGTAACATCCAACCTCCAGCTCTTCGAAGATCAGAGGCCCTCCTGAAGATCTGGAAAACCATTCAGAAGAACCCCCAGCTACCCATACATACTGATGTAGCAAAAGCAGGCAATCAACGGTTGAAGTCAAGAAAACCACCTTGGCGCTCTGCAGTACTCCTTGAAGACTCTTTATTTAACATCTCAGAAGCATGGAAAACTATGTGGGAAGAATCATCAGTATACAATGCACATCTGATTGAAAACCCTTCCAACCGGGTAGAAGGTTTCAAACTCCCCAGACGCCAATGGAGAATTATTAACCGGATCCGTACAGGACAAGGCAAATGTGGATTCCTGCTTCACAAATGGGGTTGGGTTACTTCTGCTAACTGCGATTGTGGAGCTACCTTGCAAACCATCGGACATATTGTTGGTGAATGTCCGCAACGAGCGTTCCAAGGATCAGTAGGTGACATTCACCATGGATCTTCTGAGGCACTTCAGTGGATTGATGGCCTGGACATAGAAGTTTAGAACTTGTGTTTATGACTTTGTATATAACTGTATATATAACTTGATATGTAGTGTATATTTTAACTCTGTATCATCATACGATAAATAAATAAATAATTATAACGATATTAGGAAGTTTTCGGATCCTGTTATTCTGAATGTTACTTCGAGTCTTTAGACTATTTTTTTCTCAATTTATTAACAGATTTAACTTGTATTTTCTGAGCGTGATTTTCGGAGTGGATTGACTAATGGGTCATTAGTCGCTTAGCCTCTGTAGTTAACCTAGATCCATGCTCTGGATTAATCCACCGACATTTTCGCGTTCGGGAAATTCAGGGAAGATCTTATTTTGAGATTGGATATTTTTTTAATCGTTTTTACAACCTCAGTTTTGAGTGGTTGTGAATGTTATACTTTTCTTCTTTTATGAAGTTAACACTGGATTAAATTGATATCATTGCCTTTGGTGCAATAGTTTTTCTCTATTAAGAGGGTGTTTGAACGACATCCAAAATTTGCGAGGATAATCCCAGGGATGACTTACTATAAGTCATACGTTTAAGAACTATGAATATTGTAATACATCAATGTAAGGCAAGTTTTCTAAAAATAGGTGGAGTATTTCTGGAATCCACTAGGCATTATTAATAACCTATTACAGAATCAAATTATTTTTCTGAGCACGAGTTGAGGCTTTTATTATAAACAGCTGATTTTCATAATTGTGGATTTAAAACAGTAAGGCTCCAATTATAGGTGCATGTTAGATTTTAAGAGGCATGTATTAGGAATAATGCTCTTGTGTTTAAGTAGTTTGATATAGTGCTTTGCGAAGCAAATTTTCTTGTTGAAGATTGAGCAACGTGTGCCAATCAAGAATAGATTGAATGAGGTTTCAACCCAGAGAGGCGTTGTAATTAACCTAGTATGGTTAATATTTTGTCATAGGTGACTTTATCGCTGTTATTATCGTGAAGTAATGCCTGTGTGAAGATTAGTATTTTTCTGAGCATTATTATTAAAACTCTTGAGTGGATATCCAGTTCAATATTTCCAGTAAAATTATACGGACTTTGCCATAGCATGTATGTTTAACAAGGATCACCGATAACTATTTAATGCTGAATCTATGATTAAATTTTGCTTAACTTAACTGTTCGGCAGAAATACCCTGAAATTAGAAATGAAACAATTAAACAATTTTAGCAGAAGTGAATGTCGTGACATTAAGTCAGTGGGAGGAGAATAATCGAAATTATTCTAGAATCTTGTATAAATTTGTATATTCTGTAAATATGCCATATTAATTTCATCGTTAAATAACAAGACCTTATAATGCTATTGAAAATGTCGTGTAAGATTATTGGTTATAATCAGGGTACTTTTGTGTAAGATGTTCATTAAGTTAATGAACCGAAATGAATCCAATTTATTCAATTCATATAATTTTTTTTGTGTGTGCTTATCCTATGGGATCGAAAATTATTATTATTATTATACCTTATTTTTGAAAGAACTAAAAGTTAGTTGAGATAATGGGTAATTCATTTTGGAAGCCTTTCCCATATTCCATAGCTGAAATACAATCCAGTATAATTAATGATATTTTTGATTGGTCGTGGTATCGACAAAATTTTTATTTCTTGTCATGTTTATTCTTGCAATAAACTAATTTATTATTTGGTTTTAATTATTGCGTGATGCTTTATAGAGGTGATGGAAGGGTGTATTAAGGGGGCCATCGCTAGGTATTTTAGGGTTTACCACACCTTTGAGATTCTTTCTTCCTTTTGAAGAATTCTTGTGTTTTGAGCTAGTCTTTTCTTTCTCTGAGCCTTGGTCAGTCTTAATACATCCTGTTAGGTATTCGAGTGGCCCTATTATCCCTGTGTCTGTTGGTAGAACTTGGTTTTTTTCTAGTCGGGGATTTTCAGGTTCTACGATCCAGCTGTTATCCAGGGATTCAACAGGTATTGGTAGGTAATAAAAGGGTACAGTACCTATAAAGGCAGCCCTGGAGTACATCGCACGGATTTTTCCAGATGATATCGCCGCCTTATTCCGCCACTGCCTCACCGCTAGCTACTTCCTGTGGAAAGGTGATTTCTATGAACAAATTGATGGGGTCGCCATGGGCAGTCCCCTGTGTCCGGTGATCGCGAATTTCTTCATGAAAAAATTTGAACAAATAGCACTCGAGACCGCACCTTTGAAACCTAAGGTGTGGCTAAGATACGTGGACGATACTTTTGTAATATGGGGCCGTGGTAAATATCAATTAAATCTGTTTTTACTACATCTGAACAGCCTGAACTCTAACATTTAGTTTACCATGGAGTTATGGAATGAACAGAAAATCGCTTTTCTCGACGTTATGGTAACGAAGACCGCTGATCTAACCTTGGGACATACAGTTTACCGTAAGCTGACCCATACTTACATAAGACGTCCTACCACCACCCACGACAGAAATACGGAGTGATGAAAACACTGGCTCACCGCGCGAAAAGAATTTGTAATAAGCAGTGCCTAAACCAAGAAATTAAACACCTCAACGATGCCCTACGCGCCAATGGGTACAGCCAGAAAGATATCCAGCGAGCACTCCATCCAAGACGTCCAACTACAAGGGTAATTGGAGACAAGCAGCCCCTGGCTAGAGCTTTCCTTCCATATATAAAATAGGTCACGGACAGAATAGGGAGACTACTCGAGTCCCATGATATAAAGACCATATACAGGCCTACGAGAAAAATTAAGGACATGTTTAGGTCCGCTAAAGATAAGCGACATCCTCATACCGCGGCAGGGTTTTATAAAATCCCGTGTGATTGTGGCCAAGTATATATTGGAACAACGAAAAGAAGTATTGCCACTCGCCTCAAGGAACACGAACGACACAGCCGGCTGGGAAAAACAGATAAATCCACTGTTGCAGCATACTCCCTACTCGCAGGTCACGACATAAGATATGGAGACACCGAAGTTCTGTCCACCACGGTGTCTTATCATGCCAGGCTACAAAGGGAGGCCATTGAAATCCTGAAGCATACTAACAGCTTCAATCTTAAGGAGAAAGCAGAACGTGTGAACAGAGCTTGGCTTCCAGTCCTTAATCCCCTCAAGCCTGCCCTCATTGACCGTCGTAGACGAGAAGATGCAACAGAAGAGCAGCCCTGTCCTTGATGCATTACTTTTATGTGGTACGCCGTTGCTATGGTAGCCTCTATGTGTGGGTTGTTGACTATTTATATAATATATCTTCTGTTTACTTGTTTTACCTCGCTTAATGTAACCTGCGAACATGCTGAACGCAGTTTTCAGTGAAACGTCAGGACAACAAAATGTCCTTAGAACACGGCCTATAAGCCCGCGAAACAGACTTTCCTACTCTATATAAGCTTTCCATCTCTCAACCTTTTCTTCCCTATCTGTTAGAGGCTTTCCATTTGTGTCCTTAATATTACAGCACTTAGTCTTCTTTTCCACAAAAGTATTCTTAATCCTTCGATAAGCTGTATCTGCTTTTCCTGATTTCAGACAATTTTCTATACCTGCACATTTATCTTTCAGCCATTCTTCTTTCGCTTCCTTGCACTTCTTGTTAACCTCATTTCTCAGACGTTTGTATTCTGCTTTCCCCTTTTCATCTCTTACATTTTTGTGTTTCCGCCTTTCATCCATCAATTCTAGTATATCCTGGGTGATCCACGGTTTTCCACCTATTCTTTCTTTCCTACCAATGTTTTCTTCTGCGGATTTTATTTCATTCTTCAAAAGTGCCCATTCGTATGTGTATCGTTACTGATGACGAGAAATGGTGTCTTTACGCTAATATAAGGAGAAGAAAGGAATGGTTTAGCCCAAACAAACAAGCAACTCGCCATACAAAGACCTGCGCGCATCCACAAAAGATAATGTAATGCATCTGGTGGAACACCGACGTTGTGTTGTACTACGAATTGCTTCCCCGATCTCTGCTTACATTATTTTATTGCCAACAACTGAGACGTCTTGCAGATACAACCCAAGAAAATCAACCAGTAAGACCGCGTGAAGTGATGCTCCTCCATGATAACACCCACCTACACTCTGCTAACCTGACAAAAAACACTATACAGGAGTTGGGCTGGGAAAGCATTCCACACGCAGCTTATTCGTCCGATCTTGCGCCCTCAGATCTTCACCTTTTCTGCTCTCTATCGAACAACCTTCATGGAACTTCCTTTCCGGATGAAGATGCGCTCCGAACATGGCTTGACGAATTCTTCAACTTAAAACCACGTGATTTCTACAGGCGCGGAATCGAACAAATTCCACAGCGTTGGCAGACTGTTGAAGAATGTGTTACTGATGATTAACTTCTCTCTTATGTGCATCTGATGTGTATAATAAACGTATAACCTTGATGTGGATACATTTAAGGAAAACGCTACGGACTTATGCACCAATTCAATAACAGAAAACTTTTAGATAGAACTTATCACTTTGAGCACATAAAACAAACAACAGATTGCAGATAACACTGACACTTTTCTCAATTGAAGTACCTCGTGGTGTAACAACTAGCGTTCTTGGCTGTCGTCCCGGAGGCCCCGACTCAGCCGAGAAATGTTGAGGGCTGGAACGGAGTACACTCAGCCTCGTGAGGCAAAACTGAAAAGAGGAGGGTTCGATTACCACCTCGGCCATTCTGGAAGTGGTTTACCGTGGTTTCCCACCTCTACTCCAGGCAAATGCTGGGACGATTCGTAACTTAATGCCACGGCCGCTTCCGTTCTAATCCTTAGCTGAATTGTTTCCTGCTGAGCGCCTTTCGTAATTTTACATCAGTTGATAGATATTTCAGTAAATTTGGAAAAATGTGAAGTACTGACACTGGTTTTAATTGCCTCTTCACACGAGGAAGTTCCTTGTTCTCACAGTTGACTAAGAAACAGTTCGCCTTTATAATTAAATCTTCCTAAAAATGCACGTCACATATTCTACTTTTGATCGACAATCGCATATCTTTCCGTGGAGTAATTCTCGCCCATTTCGCAGATTTGTTTCTTTTGGCGATGCGAGGAAAGTTCTACCATCAGCTTTTTTTTTCCCGTAACCCGATGCATATTCAGGAACGGAACAGTACATTTTCTCGAGGCAGTAGAAAATTTAGTTGTTTGCACACCCAAGGCACTGCAAAGCCTCTAACACAGACATTCGTATAATATTACACACGGGGGCGTGGTGGCTCAGCGGTCTAGCTGTATGCCTCTCACCAAGGCGGACCAGGTTCGATTCCCGGTCAAGGCATGTGAGATTTTCGATGTGAAATGCCATGTCCTGTGGTTCGGATTCCACGTAAAATGGAGGTCCCGTGGCTTATGATCGCGAGATTAACGGTCACGTTAAACTACAAGCTTCCTTTTTTTATAATATTACACAGAAACAAATTCCCTCGCATATATGACTTCTCGCGCGCAGAATATTACAGTACTAACCTCGTGGGTTTCGCACCTGTTGAGGTGCGGAGCGACTTCCGCGCCACACGCTGGCAGGGCCATGAACGGCAATACTAAAAGAGCGGAGTGATGAGATGACACTGTTCATGTCTATTCGTCATGGTAAGGAGGAGGTTGTATGAAGAGGCCCTCTACAGGAGCTCTCCTTATACGTGAGCACCGTGCCACTATGATGCAATTCAGACTGGCTGGGTGGATCAGCGGTAACGTTCTCACCTGCTGTTCTCAAGGTTGCAGGGTCGAATCCTGGCGCAGTCAGCTGGTATTTAAGGGTGCGCAAGTGCGAGGGAGCCGTGTTTTTCGATTTACTGGCACGTTCAATGGAGGCTCTATGATGGTCTGGGCCAGGATAACCACAAATATGCGCTAGGAGCTTGTGTTCGTTGAGAATGGGAGCCTGACAGCCCACCGGTACATCGAGGAGCTTTTAGTACATCAGCTGTCACCTGTGAGACGCTCATCCACACGTTGCCGCCCGTGTACGTGAGTACCTGGATGAAGTTGGAATTGAGCTTGTCCCGACCAAAACCCGATAGATCATGTCTGGGATATGCTAGGAGTTGTCCTGAAATACTGGCTCAACTTTCGGCTATGCTCGAGGCAGAATGGGAGCTCATACTAAATAACTAAAAGGACAGTAAGAAGGGGGTTGTATGAAGTGGATTTACAGTCGAAGTGGCCTGACACAGGAACTCTCCTTATACGTGAGCAATGATTTGTGTATGATAATGTCCGGAGATGAATTAATTACTGAGAAACGGGCAATTTTGCGAATCCATTTGACATCTCACATGACATGCTACTCGTAAAATTAGCGGCAACGAAGATTAGTGAAAGAGTAATTGTATGGAATCAAGAGTTCTTCACTGGTCTCTCGCAAAAGGTTAAAATCTCGGAAGACATTTTGATAACGTTAGGTGTCCCTCAGGGTAGTTTGATTGGACACCTGTTATTTCTGGCAGTTACTAACGACTTATCGAATTGTATTCGAAGTGACTGCAGATTGTTTGTGTATGATTGTGTAATATACCGAAAAAATCATAGCTCACAAGACAACGCTCAGTTAAAAACTGACCTCAACCTGGTCTATAAATGGCGGTTGACGACAAAATGAAGATAAATACGAGTAAATGTAGTCTCATGAGAATAGAGAGAGGGCGAAAGCATGATTTTCAATATAATGTCATCTCGGAAATACTTGTAGAAGACTCGTGCAAATACATGGGCAACCATGTAAGGAATGATATGAAATGAAGCACCCATATGGGTTGTGTGGTCTCCAAAGCTTACAAATCACTTCATTTTGTAATGAGGACAAGGCAGTAGTTCCACTGCAAAATAATTAGGATATTTGAACCTGGTCAGACCAATCTTAGAATACGGCTCAGCTATTTGGGAGCCATATCAACTAGGACTCATCAATGAGCTAGACATGGTACAAAGGTAGGCTGCTTGGTTTGTGCTCAACGATTTTAATTCCAGAAGTAGTGTAACTCAAATGATAGAAAACCTAGGGTGGGAATCTCTGGAAGATAGGATGAAATCCAGACTATACACTATGTTTAACTCTTACACTAATCGGCCAGCATGGGTAAAACTAAGCAAACGTCTGGGAAATCCCACCTACCTGAGCAAGGCAGATTATCCGCATAAATTTACGGGCCGACCGCAGCGTACAAATTATGGGAAATATTCTTTCATTAATCGTGGTATTTGGAATATCTGTACCTCAGTCGTGATTTCTAAGTGACATTTGTGACTTGTATTTATGTGCTGGCCTTGTGTTCGTATTATCTTGGGTAACTGATATCTTTATTTGTTGTTATCAGGGTTATATTTGCAAACATTTTTGTGCCCTAAGTGACGGCCATCTTGGTTTTGAAACAATCAGTCCACAGATAACACCAATAGGGATGTAGCGGGAGAAAGTTCGTGCCAGATAGCGCTCGTGTAGTACTGGTTAAGCGCAAGGCGATCGTCTTATGTTTCTCCCAGTCAGCTGCGACGAAAGTGTAAATTGTGTCCGAGTTTTCTAAGCTAAAGTAAATTATATCTTCTCTAATTTTACTCCAAGACTATATTAATTAATTCTATAGGTATATCTCCTAATATATGATAAACGATTTTCAGCGTTTAAGCGTTCAACAGCTGCAAAATGAGCTACGGACTAGAGGCACTAAAACCAACGGGAGGAAGGAGGAATTAATAGCCTACAGCGGTAATAACAAAATTCTAACACGCTTTATTATTCAAATAATGAATATGAGACAGCATGCTTTCTCCTAAAGATTACAATCACTAGAGTATTGTAGGCCTATATTGATAAATATATCTCCAAAAGACTTAAATCATAAATTGAGATTTAAATATTCACTTGCTCCCCCTGCTTACAGACTTCGATTCATGTATTTTTTTTAGGTTGATAGCTTACATGAAACTGTCGTGTTTTAAGGTAAACATAATCAAAGAAAGTTGATACCGGTAATTAAATGTGTACCTCGAAAATGCATCGCAACGTTTGGTTCTTATGTAATTTTGTCAATTTCGCAATAAGAATCGTTCCCTCACCCCTGGGAAAGGACTTGAGGGTACCATTTTTTTTTAAGTTTGAGAATCCCTGCTTTAGGGCCACGAACTGTTTCCGTTCATCTGACTATGTCTCAAGAATGTAGAAATCAGTCGCTACCACATTCTCCGTCAGAAAGATGGAAGTTGACCATTAATTCCGATTTCAAGAAACCAACCATAATACGTTTGTGACTGTTAATGTTGCGACATTTATTCTTGAAGTATTTGACCGAGTAGCCTATTGATGTCTTTGAAAATGGGAGTCAGAAATGTTACTTGCATTTCTTCGTGTATATTGACGATTTCTTCCCGTACTTCAATGGAGATGATTTCTGCAGATTCCGATATTGTAGGCTTATCGTGATAATCCGGCAATTTTCTTGTGTATGGCCTCTTCCTAAATAATTACTTTTGTTGTGTTCGTGGTCCACGGAAAAAGCGGTAGAACAGCGCCCGGTTTTTATCTTGCTCTCTCACCTTCAAATAGGCCTACAAACGCATAAATTCAGTGGATGTTATCGAAATGTCTAATCAGTTTATAGGTACAAAATAGGAATTATTTTCCATTGTAAGTCACACTTATCCAACACAGTTTTCGTAAGTGATCGGGTTGTAAATGATGGAAACACACTTTAATATATTCGGTCAGATTTTTCTCACCGAAATGTTTCCTAAAAGCATGTGACCTTTTCTTCCTCATTTCTTTATTTTGTGGAAATTGGTGAAACGAAAACGGGCTTCCCTGATTTTTACAAAGAGGAACACTGCAATAGCTCGGCATAGTTACGAAAATAACAATTTAAACAACTTAAATTCGTGGATATTAGCGGCATGAGAACATAGGAGACAAATGAAGAGCGCCTTGCGCTTACCCAGTACAACAGCAGTGCGCTCTATCGGTGCTAGTTCTATACATCCCTATTAGAAGGGCGGTTTATCATATCTGTCATAAGTTCTGTGCCCAGTCATCCATTTTGTCGGTTTTAACACCATTGCCATAGAAATCACGAAACAGATAGGAACTCTATAACTACACAGAGCATACATTGATCACATACATCTTCTGCCCTATCTATATCAGCTATTTGTAAACAGGGCAAAATGCTTCTTTGGCATTATTATTATCATGTTAGGAGCGGCCTAACTATCACCTGGCAGTAGGTATAAAATGCACCCGACGTCAGGCTGGGGCAACAGGCCGGTTGGTTCATTCTTTGTCGCAACTAATGGATCATGACAACCTCATCTGTATAGGTAAATGCTAGGGCGTCCTCCGGAAGCGACGTGCGTCGGCCTCGTCCGACTGCCGTGCCGAATGGACGAGGGCTACTGATTCAAGAGCGGGATCAGAGTAAAGAATCACCGCTACGTATTGCTACGTTGAACATCGAAACTCTTACAGGACGAAGCCGAGAACTAGCAGATATATTCAAAAGACGGAAAGTGGACATTGCGTGTATTCAAGAAACTCGTTGGAGAGGACAGAAATCTCGTGAAATAGGAGATGGATACAAGCTCATCTACAATGGAACCGAAATGGGGTTGCTATTGTTGTTTGTGCCAACTTAAGAGATCAGGTAGCCGAGGTCAATCGACATTCAGACCGCCTCACGACCGTCATCATAAATATGCCATCTTGTCGGTTACACATCATTAGTGCATATGCCCCACAAACTGACTGTGATGAGAGTGAGAAAGAACGGTTTTGGCAAGAACTCCAAGATATTGTCGAGTTGTGCCCAGTGGAGGACTTCTTACTCATATGTGGTGACTTATATTGACATGTTGGTCAAAAGAAGAATGGTTGTAGTTGTCATGGTGGAAATGGCTATCGTAGACGAAATGATGACGGATGCCGAGTCCTCGACTTTTCAGAAGCAAACAGCCTTCTCATAGGTAACACAGTCTTTAAAAAACGCACCAGTCACCTCATAACATACACCAGTGGTGACAGAAGAAGCCAGATCGACTTTGTACTGTTATGGCGATGTAACTTCTGAACAGTCATAGATGTGAGGGTTATACCGGTACCTTCCGATTGTGTTGCCCCCCAACACAAACTACTCATTGCTGACCTGAGGATCAGTAAACGAAGGCTAGGTGGATGCAAAAGAGGCCCCAAAAAGTAAAGTGGTGGAAACTACACGACCAGAAATCAGCATTGGTTGACAGTGTAACATTTCCTCTTGTCAATCGAAATTCCATCGACACCACATGGACTAATCTCTGTGAGTCAGTGACTACTGCTGCAGCAGAAACATTGGGTACCACAAAGCCAGGGCGTCGCCTTATTGACAATCAGACATGGCTATGGACAGATCAGGTACACGAAAAGGTCCATGATAAGAAGAAAGCATATAAAAGCTGGCTTTCTCTAAAGACAGACGTGAACATAGAAAGGTACGTCACTGCTAAACGAGAGGCAAAGAAAGCCGAGGCAGAAGCAAGAGCCAACCACTGCAACAACCTCTATCTTAACTTGGACACCCAAGAAGGTGAAAAGGATATTTACCGTCTGGCCAAACCCGAGCAAGAACAGCAAGGGATATTGGACACTATGTGTGCATAAAGAGCAAGGAAGGCCAAAGACTACAAAACAAACATGTTATTCTCAAGCGATGGAAAGAGCACTTCGAGGATATCTCAATCATTAGAGTTTCCTCATCCAACAATCCCAAAAGGTGACCAACTAATGGGCCTATCCCCCAAATCACTGGACAGGAAGTTACCATTGCCCTAAAAAGCATGAGAAACCATAAATCTCCTGGGCCAGACAACCTCCCTGCTGACTTCTGGAAACTTCAATAACTGCAAACTACTGCGATAGATTGGCTTGTTACCTTTTTCAATGCCATATTGGACTCTGGGCTACAAGCATTACAGTACCGATTTTGAAGAACAAAGGAGACCCAGCGGAATGTTCAAACTATCGCCCAATACGTCTTCTCTCACATACAATGAAGATCTTGGAGATAATTCTGGATCGACGCCTACGTTCCATCACCGGAATCAGCTCCAACCAGTGCGGGTTTGTCAAGGGGGCTGGAACCGCTGACGCCATCTTCGCAGCACGGTTACTCATGGAGAAGCACCGTGAGAAAAGAAAGCCTCTGCATATTGCCTATCTTGACCTTGAAGAGGACTTCGATCGTGTTCTTCATGAGTTGATTTGGTATGCGCTCCGCAATCATGGTGTGCCAGAGTCATTTGCAAATGTGATCAAGATGTTATACACGAACCCCAGCAGTAGAGTACGTTGTGCTGTTGGAACCTCGGAAAACTTTCCTGTAAATGTCGGCGTCCACCAAGGCTCAGCATTATCACCGTCCCTTTTTGTTCTTGTGATGGACACCATCACTCGTGACCTGCAACAGAATGTTCCTTGGACCCTTCTGTATGCAGATGATATAATGGTTGCAGATGTCACCCGAGAAAAACTCCAATGTCAAGTTGAAGACTGGAATAACCGCCTCTCCCAGTATGGCCTATGTCTGAATGTGAAAAAGACGGAGTATCTGGATTTAAACCAAGCGACGGTACCATTCAAGTCGCTGGACAAAATCTAGTCAAGACAGAATGCTTCAGGTACCTTGGATCTCGTCTGCAGAGTGATGGCAACTTCAATGATGAAGTAAGAGCCCGGGTAAACGCAACCTGGTTGCGGTGGAAGGAGGTCACGGATGTGCTTTGCGACAAGAAAATGCCACTTCGTGTCAAATCGAAGATATATCGGACAGTGGTACGGCCAGTTGCGCTGTATGGAGTTGAATGACGACCATCCGACAAAATATCAGAATGTCACCTACACGCCATGGAAATGAGAATGCTCCGTTGGACAATGAGCAACTCCCTTATCGACCATGTCAGAAACGACACAATTCGGGAGCAAATGGGTGTCGCCCCAATTGTGGACAAAATGAGAGAGAAACGGCTCCGATGGTATGGCAATGCCCTGCGTTACGCGCCTGACACTTACTAACTCTGTCCTTCATTTTGAGGTTGAAGGCCTACGCCTCAGAGGACGACCGAAGCAGCGTTGGAAAGACACATTAAATGGCGACTTAAAAATTACCGGCCTAAATCCAGCTGACGCACGAAACCGGACAAAATGGAGGCCAATGACCAAAAAGAGCGGACGCTGCACCTGCGGGACAACGCTAGGAGGAAGAAAACGAAGAATCGTGGTATTGACAATTGGAACTCATTACCTGCCACAGTCTTAGAGCTTTTCCCCAAGCATATTGATGTGTTAAGGAGAAGACTGATATTTTGTGCAGTTACTATAGTTCCCAAATCGCGACTTGTGTATATTAAGTGTGTTTGTTTGTTGGTAATTTTCTGTAATTGAATTTGCCACCGGGGAGTTACACCCATTTGCAAATAAAGTAAATGTGTTTGCTTATAACGTGTTGATAATATTCTGTCTGCCGTTAAGCACAAAAGAAGAGCTAGAGGGACGAGAGAGCTGTGTTGTTGATGTGTGTCATTGTTGACAATCTAAAATATACAGTACCGTATTGTGTAAAATACCGTGAGAAGAACAGTGTGGGAGACACTCTTAACCAACCCTGTCAATGTTACCTTCACAATCCTTTTTATAAAATACTGACACCAATTTTACCTGCTCTTCTTTACTCGCTTTTATTCTCAACGTCAAGATCAACATCAGCAATCAGGGGCGGCTCCTGAGGTGGTGCCCGTGTGCCATGGCACCACCAGTGTAATGAAGAGAGAATATGTGACTTTTCCCTCTCAAGAACAGTTTATATTACATTTACATTTTGAGGAAATTGTATACATATTCTGCATTTATTTGAACGAGCGCGCAAACTGACATACGTTCTGGTGGCGCTTTATTGAATTACTGAGCCAGAGCCAACCGGCACTACCTACGCCTACGAACATCAGACCGCATCAGACACTGTACTGCAATAAGGACTAGTTTGGCTTGAGTTTGTTTGTGTTGTGTTGAGACGCATATTACCCTGAGGTAGAGCCAACGGCCTCGTGACGCGGAGCTTCAATTCTATCCACGAGATAGCAGCACGTCACAGGTACAAGCACACATTACATACACGTTAGAACTGCTGAACTGCTTTATCTTTCAACCACTAGAGTACAGCATATGGCAGCACACCTCCAGTGGTACCAGCTTGACGATATATCACTGTGTCTTGACTATTAAATAAATTCAAACCACAAAATAGTTTTAGTTCTTTATTGTTTGACATTTAGCAACTTTTTAGGCTCATATTGATGACGGGGATTATTTGTTCTCTCTTTGTAATGTAAAAATTCGGAATTTTCAAGGAGTTTTACTTTGTTTCGTTAATTTAATTTGGCGGCACAGTTTCACGTCCCAAGCGTAAACACAAATTCTCAAGTTTGACTGCAAATGTGTATGAATAGTGTCCGTCGTTAAATAGCTTTTGTGTTCATTTATATTAGATGCAGGGGATATCCTATCCAATCAATCCGTATGTACGATAAGTAAGGTTGTCTTAGAGGTAGGTCATCGTGTTCATTTCATCTCACCTATTTATTTTGAGACAGCAACTGAAATTGCGACAAAAAGGCTGTGGTCACGTGTGTGTTAGCAATAGCCATGCTTATTTTTTCCTATATAGACATGTTACATAAACTTGCATAGCATCATGCGGCATTGACCATATAAACACCGTTTTAATCTAATAAATGTGCTTTTTGAATCGATACATGCAAGCTAGGTTCCTTAATAAAATTTGATTTGTTTCACGTTTGAAGATCGCATAGCTCGAGCGCAACGTACGAAGCCGTAGGAATCTCAATGAGCTCTGTGTCACCTTTCGGAAGTGTAACAATGAATAAAATAAGTGAGTTGTTACAATCTCCATTTAGCGATAGGACCGCTCTTATTAATTCAAATGAAGGTGTCGATCGAAGTTTCGGAACAAATATTTTTGATGAGTAGGCCTAGCATATGTTGTTTTCTTCAAATTATTTTTCTGAGAGGTTTGTTCAATTATAATTCTTAAAAGTGGTTTTTATTTAAAATGCATATGGATCAAAATATGTGTATGATATAATATCTTATGGCCTCGGTGCCAGGTGCAAGCTTTGTTGTTTGACACCCAAAGGGCAGCTTGCTTGTCGAATTTTTGTTGTTCCTTGGAGGGCCATGAAAGTCAAGGAGGTTAGATATCTGAGCTCCTTGACACTTTAGCGCTTTCTAGTAGAGAAAGGAGGAACTTTTGTTTTGGCGAAAAATCCAGACTAAAATATTTGTAGTAGTTACGCAATTTCTCAATTCACTTCAGCTGACACTTCAATTAAAAACGTCTTCTACAATAGCACAGTTAAATAATGTTAAACATATAACTTATTGCATAAAATATGCACTATCCGTACCTGCAACTTTGATTTTATTGCAAATTTTGAATATGCTGGCACCACCAAGTGAAAAATCACCAGCCGCCACTGTCAGCAATGACTGAATACAGATAACAACAAGGCCTCCTAGATTGACATGTGTTTTGCCCAGAGTTCATAACGTAGCTAGTTCTTTGTATGACGTAAAAGTCCAAGCGGTTGGGTTTGTTACCAAGCACTCCACATCCTTCCCACCTTTTATGAGGTGTAGTAACTGAAAGAAAACAATTGAATTACAGTACAAGCACATCATAAATGAATAATACCCTCATCTCTACATGGAAAGTGTCACTGGCACTTTCACTCTTCTTCCAGTTTTAGTTATCACTGGTTTCTGGTCAATATCTACCTCAGGTGATTTACAAGGTGGTGATGAGGTAGTGGTATCCAGTCCATCAGCCACTGGCGTTGAAAACTCCAACCGATACAACCGCTGAATAGGACGAATCACTTCTCCGGTCGCAGTTTGCAATCTCACCACCCTGGCAACTCCATCTCGTCCGGGAAATGTTTGTAGCACTCTTGCTAATGGCCATTCAATCCTTCTCCTTACTTCTGTACCAACTAGTACGATGTCACCCTCCTTCACTGTCTCAGTCTCTGGTTTCTTACGTTTCTGCATCAGCTGACCCAAGTATTCTTTCCTAAACCTTTGTCTCAAGTCTTGACGCAACAGCTGCAGATACTGAAATCTCTTAGTTACGTTCACACTGTCGAGGTTGTCCAACTACGGGGTTCCAATGCTGGTATTGTCTTGCAAGAACATAGCAGGCGTAAGAGGGATGAGATCCTCCGGCCTGTCTGGCAAGTAAGTTAGAGGTCTAGAATTAATAATAGCTTCGCAGTCACATAATACGCTCAAAGTTTCTTCAAAATCCAATGAAGCTCTTCCCAGCACACGCCGAAGCATCCTCTTCACAATTTGTATTATACACTCCCACCAGACACCCCTCCAGCTGCAGTAGGAGGGTAGAACTTCCATTGAATTCTCCGTACAGCACATTCTGTTTCGACCTTCTTCCAATCAATGCTTTTCATTAAGTTATCTGCACCAACAAAATTTCTGCCATTATCGCTATAGATAACCTTCGGTCTTCCTCTTCGGGCAACAAACCGTCGAAGACGTAGCAAAAATCCGGTTGTTGTTAGACATCCAGTCAATTCGAAGTTAATTCGAAGTTAACTGCCCTATAGACGGCACAAGTGAAAATAACAATCCAGGCCTTTTGTCCGCCCTTCAGTACGGTATCAGTGACCCAGTAAGATCTACACCTGTCACTGCATATACTGTAGCGTTATTGACTCTATCTTCAGGCAAATTTCCAGGAGGCACTTCGATATGCATCGCTTCATGTCTCTTGCACCTGACACATCTCGACAGTACACTGCGGATGAATCTCCTACCCCCCACTATCCAGAATCTGTCCCTCGAGTGGGACAGCAGAATATGTGTACCAATGTGCAACAATCTGAGGTGCTCTTCAAGTATAAGCAGTTGCACCAGCCTGTGTTTGTTCGGAAGAATCATTGGGGATCGGAAATCTTCATCATCTTTGCGTTCTGTGATCTTCGTCTTCACTCGCAAGATTCCTTCCGTATATCTAAATGCTATCAGAGACTTCAAGCTTGAAATCTTCTCCTCATCGAAAACTTCATCTTGGACAAGCTTGACGAGTTTTTTCTCCCCTGATTGTATCTCATTCACGGTTAATTCTCCTCGCCATCTTCCGCATGGTTTCTCCTTAGCATTGGACACAAATCTCTGCATCCATGCAACTGTTCTGACTATCTTTGTATATGAAAAGAAGCGCCACAGATACCACTGTGTCTCAACGGCTGTACTTAAATATGTCACAACTTTCTTCTCCAGTTTTTGGTCAATTTCTTCTTTGTCTATGAGAGTTTATGTGTGCGGCCATTCTTCTTCACGCAGATTCAGCCATTTTTCACCCTCCCACCAACGAGACTCCTTCAGCTCCTCAACATTACAGCCTCGGGAAGGAAGTTCGGCAGGGTTGAGTCGTCCTGGCACATGTTTCCTATCCTCTAGTCGTGAGAAAATACGTATTTCCTTCACCCTGTTGCGTACAAATGTTCCCCATTTTTCATCACCCTTTATCCAACTCAAAACAGTGGTCGAGTCCGTCCATAAAAACTGAGAAGTATTGACAATTCCTAGACTTTCTCTAATCGTGACTGCTAGTCGGACCCCAATGCAACATGAGAGTAGCTCCAATCAGGGCCGTGGAGAGCGGCGACGGGCCCCGGGGCTGGAATCTCCCGGGCCCCCAAGACCCAAAAATTAATCAACAGGAAGTTCAGTTCACTGTGCAGTACTACGGCCTCTGTGACATATGGCGTAATCTCTTTTCATAATGAAAACATGATTTTTACACAAAGTGAAGACGTATTTTAAAATACGTTTTACATAGGGCTTTCATGTTGATATTCTTAAAGCTTGCTGCCCTTGAAGAATCACGCCCTTGGGTCCAAGCCTAAACACTGGTAAGTGTTTTGGTTGAACGGCGATCACACATCATTGTACACTAAACAAAGCAAAATATATTTTCATAATTAACCACAGGTATACCCATACGTAAGTCAAGTTATTTATTATGTGCTATCAGTAGATTGCAGCTGATCAGCGATTGTTTTCACAAAAGAAGAAAAAGTGAATTTGAACTATATTTTGTAATTTGCAGTCAGTGGACTTCTTATAATTTAATATTGCTTTGCAGTAAGCAAACTTAGAGCCAGGTTCTCCTAAAAATCCCCAATCCTATCTATGACTGGTGACCACAGGGGGCGGATTTAAGCCAAGATTATGGGGGAGTAGACACACAGCGGATCTGGGGGTATGGAATATCACCAAGCTCAGTGTGGGTTCTGGGGTTCCTCCTCCGGAAAATTTTGCAAAATTTAGGTCCAAATTATTGAGTTATAGGCCATTTTGGTGATTATTTTTGTGATATTTTGGAGTAAACATTTGGTGACCATTGACATTTAATGGCTATAGAAAAGACTCTCCGTTATTGAAGTAAACGCCTCTGAACCTTCAAGTAAGACCCCGCGGTGTAGCTTACCAATGACCGTGATGGGGGTCTACAGGAAGTCCGCAGATCAAAGGTTCCAATCCCGGTGCTGACAGCGGCTATCCTGAGTGTGGTTTTTCACACTCCCTCCAGACAAATGCCGGGATAGTACCTTATTTCAAGTCCAGGGACACCTACCCTACTCTTAACCCTAATAATTACAGTAATAGTCGTGACGGGCAACGCATTCCCACATTTCCCAGTCGGCAACTAAGAATACGGCATGCGATTGATCATATCACAGAGGCCATAGTACAGTGTATACCCTGCGTTTCGTCCAGTAGTGCATTCCTGCCGCGGCTTCGTCAGGACGCGGAGTCATTTCCAATTCATAGGGAGCAACTCATTTTATGTTTAACGGTACTGAGACGTTAAGGCGTATCATGAAAGGGTTTGTATTCGCAACGGAAAATATCTCTTTGCATCCTGAACAAGAAGTTCCGTAAAGAACTAAAGAGCCTACTTTTCTTAAAATTTAAGATTCATGCTAATGATTAATCTATATGGATCTACCTAGAATAATGACGAAATTAAGTTGGTAATATCGAAATTTCTAATTAGTTCGAAATCCTGTATAGGCTACCTGGCATAATGTAGCCTAATAGAGAACTACAGTTGGCAGCCCTGGTGACTGAATATATTCTTAGTTCCATCTCTTAAGGTACAGCATACAAAATTTGGTTGAAGTCCAATGGATAGCATGGACGTTATATGCAGTTAAACATTGGATCTAACAGCGCGTAAAATCATGTTGGCAACAATGACATACATGTATTGGTCAGAAATAATCTGAAATAATATGATCTATTGTTGTGTCAATTTTGAATGAGATCCATCAGTTAGTATAGAAGTTACATGCATTTTAAAATTGGACCTATCAGCAGGCTTAGAATCATGTTGGCAGCACTGGCGTAGGCCTATATTAGTTACTCCAAATTAAACTAGAATGACAGGTACTATACGTGTGCAAAGTTTAGAGCTATTGGCTTGCATACTTTCTGATATATTGATATTACGGTAACAAAAATAGAGACAGTATTTATTAACAGTTGGCAGCCCTGGTTACTCTTAAGAATCGGAATAGTCATATCTGTTATGGTACACATAGCACACACGAAATTTGGTTGAAATCGAAATGATAGTATAGAAGTTACATGTATTTTAAGTTGGACTTCTCAGCAGGCTTAGAATCATGCTGGTAGCACTGACGTATATAAGTTACTCCAAATTAATATAGAATGTCAGGTACTATACGTTTATATAGTTTAAAGCTGTCGGCTTGCATACTTTCTGATATATGGGTATTTGGATTTAAAAAAATTGAGAGCATTTATTAACAGTTGGCAGCCCTGGTGGCTCTTAAGAATACGCTCAGTCATATCTGTTTATGTACACATAGCACATACGAAATTTGGTTGAATTTCAATTGATAGTGTAGAAGTTCTATTCATTTAAAAATTAGACCTATCAGCAGGCTTATAATCATTTTGGCAACACTGCCATGTATGGCCTCCTGGAAATTAAACTGCAATATTATTATCTATACGTGTGCCAATTTTGACATAGCTCTCATTCATACCTTCCAAGATATCCAACATGGATCTCAAATTACAATTGCGATTTTTCAGCAGTTGGTAGCACTGACATCATTTTCAAATGTGCCCGTGAGATATTCAGGTATAGATCTTTACTCCTACCAAATTTTGTTTCGATTGCTGCAGCCGTTTAGGAGTTGATAGGGGGGGGGGGGGGACGGACACACACACAGACAGACAGACAGAAGGACAGACAGACACACATTTGCCAGATCTCATAATTCTACTTTTCCTCATTTTTGCAAAATGTGAAAAATAGGCTAAAAATAAGTGATTTGCAGATCGATGCTGCTCTTTGGAATATACGGCGTAGAAATGTCCAATAATATTATCAGCCACTGCACCAGCTCAAAACAAAATTGTATTTATATTAATATTCGACAATTCTTCATCTTAATTTTCTTCTAAATTAAGCAGAGTTCAATATTTGTCTTAGAAATGTCTGCGCGGTTGCGTACATGCAATATA